>OZ007586.1:30770047-33170047 GCA_963931845.1 Maratus michaelseni
TTCTACTATTACATCTGTTGCGAAATCAGAAAAGAGCACCAGATGGCGCTAAGCAAGTAGAACATTTTTGGACTGACTGTCGTTTATGTTTACGTTTTGTATATAGTTTAACCATATCTGTTTTTAGTTAAAGATGCTTCCGAATGATTTCGTAGCTATTATAGAGGGGAGAACCAGACACTTAGGTCAGATCAAATCTTTTATTGCTCTTTATCATTACGAAAGTATGATTCTGTTTATTGTCCATTAACAAATTGTGGTACAGGAGTGCACTTTGCATCATAAGATTTGTCGCATAAGAGTCGCAAGTTTTGCGGCAACAGAAAAAAAAATCTAAAGCAACTCCACTTGACATTACGAATATTTTATAGAATATAGTGCATTCAGATATATTTCTGACACAGAAGAATCATCTGGATTCGAAGATTAGATCACACGTTTTGAAACTAGAGACATTACCTCTGAGCCACTAAGTCTTGACTACATCTCCGCAATATTTATCACTTATATTGCGTCCCGTTTCCTTGGTAATTTTCTTTATAGAATCGGTCGCAACATTAGTTGAAAATGGTTTAAAGACTAAATTCTTTGGACGATCTGTACGCAAACCTATACAGTTCCTGCGACAGTAGTCTAGAATCTATTCGTTAAATGGGAGCTCAATTGGAAGTACCGTTAGAAAACTATCGTGTTCTCTCACACGCACACGTACATTATGATTAGTAGTATTTTTTTTACACTAAGTATTCGGAAAGTAAAAATAGTTCCATAAGAAAGTTCAACCTTTAAAAACTCATAAAATTTTAACAAATTGTCGTTTTGGGGCATGGTTTGCACTATGAATGGTTAAAATATTCGTAGCAAAGATAATGTGTACGCTTTTTATTTACCCATCATACGTAGCATACGTCCAATTTTGTTGTCGTTTTAAAAATCGAAAAAAAAAATACTTGACGAATTTACACGTTTCAGACACTGGAGATTAAAAAAACAAACATATTTTTAGAAAAAAAAATTGCCGTTCGTCTGTGTGTGTGCGTGTGTGTGTGTGTGTGTCTGTAAACGGTCTATATCCCGAACAAATTGAGATAGAGACTTGAAATTTGGTATGTACTTAGTATGTAATAATGGAAAGAAGCTTATTGAATTTCAGTAACATCGATTATCCAGAACTATATTTTTCGGACTCTCGAAATATTCGTTTTGATAAAAGGTATATAAAAATTTTCGAAATTGTTTATTTTAAGGAGTGAATACAAAAGAAAATACAGAAAACATTTCAAATATATATTTTAATTGGAAATGAGACGCTTAATCCGACGCAGTAAATTGTTAGTTATTGTGATTATAATTTTTGGAGTTATAAGGATGTTTTTTTTACGCAATTCAGTAATAGATGTTAATACATAGAAATTCGGTGTAATACACTAGTTTGCCAATCGATGTAAATACGTTTAAATTTTATTTTGGAATTGCAATGCATTTTCTAAATAGTTTACACATGTTTTATTTTCATATCTTATTTTATGCATATCCATGATGGGTAAGTATTACGGTGGCCCCCAACGACTAGTTTTCTTTTGCTATAAAATATTGAAACAATGACACAAGTGATGTCTTATGGTGTCAGCCGCTCTCCGATAATATGTTAATTTTTATGATTTTTTTAAATGGGAATATTTTTATTGGGCACCATGTATATTTAAATGATTTTACAACAAGAAACATTTTTTTTTTTTTATAAATTTTAGGTGTTAAATTATGTATTTTATCACTAATATTAGAATCCTGCACTGTAGGAAACCTGAAATTTCTGGTTTAATTGAAAAATTAACATTTCATCAATCCGAAACCCGACGCATTTCAACTGAAACCCGAAGTGAAAGAAATACATATTCTAATAGAATTATGGAAAAGTAGTGTACAAGTACGTCGCTGATATTAATTTGTTTCAAAATGAACCATATATGCATTCATTACAATTCAAATATACAGTGTTTTCAATTAAAAATGAACCATATATGCATTCATTACAATTCAAATATACAGTGTTTTCAATTAACAATGAACCATATATGCATTCATTACAATTCAAATATACAGTGTTTTCAATTAAAAATGAACCATATATGCATTCATTACAATTCAAATATACAGTGTTTTCAATTAACAATATTCAAGACTTTTGCAAAACCGGATCAGCCCGAATCGACCCAACAGAATTAAAACTTCACCCGAACCTACCTCGCAACGAAAAAAATTAGCGTCAACCCGACACGACCTGAACTTCGTGTTCGGGTTAAATCTGGTCACCCGACCAGATGCAAGATTCTAGTTCAGATAGCGTAATCTGCATTTAATGGAAGTTTTAATTTTTATAGTGTTATAGTCATTACCATGATACAGATGATGTTCTTATATTAACTATTCTGTGCAGGTTTATACAGTACATTTTAACTTTCTCCTTTATGTTACACAATATTCAAACATAAAGAAAATGAACGTTGTCTTAACCCTCTGACTGCTCAATTTTTTTTTCAAAAGCCTTTCGACCAATATGTAATCAACCTTTATCTCCTACACTATTACATATTTCAAATCATCCTGCATATGAAAAATATAGTAAATTTATCATTTTCATTTTCAACCTTTGACTGTGGAATTTTTAATACACAATTTCTTTAAAAATTGTAAATTACATAAATTTTTCTACAAATGTCTTGCCCATGGAAATCGCGGGATAAGCAGTCAAAGGGTTAAAGCATTAAAAGTGTACTACGTGGGGATATAGTGGAGGGTATACAGAGTTATACGCTGTAAACCTTCTGGATATTTTAAGAACCTCCGTATACCATCGCGTAACGCTAGCGTATACTTTTCAGAATATTTCTCTGGCTACAACTCTGTTTTTTTACGACTACGGCTCTGTTACTACAGCATTTCTTTTTATATGTAATACTTCCATTTATATTATTTCAATTTTGTTTTCAATAGATATTTACACTTTGAGACAGATGTTCCGAAAACATAGATAGACTAACACAGTAAAAACAGATGTTTCTTAGACTAGGAAAATATAATTTAAACACGAACGAAAATATACAATAACCTCGTCCGAGTTACCAACGATTCTGAAAAGCGTTTTTTACCCTTTAAAACTTCAGAAGCTAATTAATTTTCGAGATTTATAGAAGCATTTATAAAAACAAAGATTCTTTTTCTGGTTTTCGGAAACGTTTCCGAGTAGAATTTATAGAAGCATTTATAAAAACAAAGATTCTTTTGCTGCCACTGGTTTTCGGAAACGTTTCCGAGTAGAATTTATAGAAGCATTTATAAAAACAAAGATTCTTTTGCTGCCACTGGTTTTCGGAAACGTTTCCGAGTAGAATTTATAGAAGCATTTATAAAAACAAAGATTCTTTTGCTGCCATTGGTTTTCGGAGTAGATTTTATGGTGCATTAATCAATCTTCTCAAAGCAGAATATAGGCTTTTCAGATGTAATCTTATCCATTCTCAAGTAAACATTTGAATGTTCACAAAACATATTTTACAGACAAACATGATAAATTACCAACATTAGTATTAACATTAAAGTTAATATTATGTTGTTAGTCTTCTATATCTAAATTCAATTACGCAGCTAAAAATGTTTAATTTAGAATTCACCCTTTAAGCACCACGACGTACCTGCGTACGTCATGAACACCTCCATCTTTAATACCAGGCCGTATGTGCGTAAGTCCAGATTGTCAGTTTTGCCTTTTTTAAAAATTCAAAACTTTGAATTCATACCAGAAAGTTATAGTAGTAATTTGTATTTTATATAATGACAGACTTTTCCTGATTGCATAAATTAAAATTATTCTTTTAGAATTTCCGGTATTAATTTTGTATTTTTTTGTATTTTTGACGAAAGTTAACATAGCTGGTATTCAGCATACTATCACTAAATTCAATATGGTGCTTAAGGGGTTAACAGCATTCTAAAAACCGATATTCTGGTTTTAGAAAACTAATTAATACACTATAAAAACTACTCGGAAGAGTTTCCGAAAATCTGTGGCAGCAAAACAAGCCGTTTCTAAATATGTTTCTTTAAATTTTCAAAATACATAGATATCTGAGAATTCTGAAGATAAAGAACACTTTCCGGAGTCGTGGTTTACTCGGAAAAGTATTATATATTTTCGGTTGGGGTTATAGTATATTTTCATAAATTAAGAAATATTTATATTGTTTTACAGTGTTTCGACATTATTGAAAAATAATGAGAATTAATGATTTCTTTAAATTTGAGAAAACAAAAATCATTTAGTCGAAAAATAGTGATATTTGTGAGCAAATAAAATTAACCATAGACGTTTTCTTTCGTTCTTTAGAACAATTGATTGTTGATTTGCAAAACATAGTTGGTTGCTAATTTTTTGTTATAAAATTTCGGGTGCCCCATATATCTCACTTAAAAAAAAAAAAGAAATTTTTCAATTTGTCGTATTAGAGTTGACACCATTAACCCGACAGAACACGCGCCCCTTTCCATTATGTTACTAAACGCGCGGGATAAATTTTACCCCAATGTGTTTTCCTGTGTTAATCTCCCCCCCCCCGGTTTGATTATAAACAAAAGTTTATACTTTAAAATAAACTGTAAATCAATAACGAACATAATTTAACTTAAAATACGAAGCTCTTTTATATTTGAAGGGAAAAAAACAAACAAAATCTAGCATTAAGATTTTTTTCTGCATATCCTTACATACAAAGCTTTTCCAATCCAAATTCAGCCATGAAAGTACAAAAAAATATAAAACTGATATATAGAAACTGTATGTGCAAGAGTTGTTAACGTTTAAAAGAACAATTATATTATTATTTGCATTGCATAAACATTTGCATTAACATTTTCCTATCATTATGGGTTACGTTATATCAGGCGTGGGGTAAATTTCCTCCCGCGTGACATTTTTATAACAAAAGAATGGAACATCCACAACCGGAGGTAAATTCTTTTTGGCCACATTTTGATCGATTCAGCTTGAAAGGTACTATAATGCTTAGAATGATCACGAACTATTTTCGCACATTTTTAAATAATCGTTGTGAACAGGGGTACATTTTATTCCAGCGCGTGTGCTGACGGGTTAACATCATAGGACATTTTATGACAAAATAAAAAAAAATATATACTTTTTATCGATAGGTGGCGCTATAAAGGCCCACGTTATGATTGATATTAAGATTGTACAATAGGTATTTATTTGCACTTGATAATATACTATATTATTAAGTCAATCACATGTATATATCATTGGCAATTAGATATTGAAAAAAATCCAGCTATATTTAGTATCCAAATTAGAATTTATTGAAATGTTTTTTCAAATGATGATTTAAGCACTTTATACACATAATGTAATATACGCAAAAACGGAATGTGGTCATCTTAAGCTCTTTTTGCGTAATAATAATGTAAATTAGTGAGAATAATTCATAGTAAAACATATTTATTTATAAACTAGCATTCGCACGGCTGCCGTGATGTTTACATCTAAATAAATTTACCTGTGAAGTTCAAATTCAGCATCATCTTACTTTCCCATCATACGTAGTATAGGGTAAGTCTAGTAATCGTTTTAAAAAAAAAAATTGACGGATTTACACGTTTCAGACACTTGGAGAGTCCGAAAAACATAATTTTAGATAAAA
The DNA here is from genome assembly GCA_963931845.1 of Maratus michaelseni. Lineage (NCBI taxonomy): Eukaryota > Metazoa > Arthropoda > Arachnida > Araneae > Salticidae > Maratus > Maratus michaelseni. Next base: position 30,775,759 of record OZ007586.1, read on the forward strand.
AAATTACTGTCCGTCTGCCTGTGTGTGTGTGCCTGTAAACGCTCTACCTCCTGAACAAATTGAGATAGAGACTTGAAATTTGGTTTTGTTACTTAGTATGTAACAATGAGAAGAAGCCTATTGAATTTCATTAACCTCAATGACCCGGAACTGTTTTTTTTCACTCGAAATATTCGTTCTGATAAAAGGCATATAAAAATTTTCGAATTGTTTATATTAAGGAATGAATATAAAGACAATAAAACAACATAAATTTTGCATAAAGAATGAAGTCGATCGGATAATTGGTGGCCGAGATATTTATAATCCTACTTTTCACACTTTTCGATTTTTCATGACCCTGTATTTCATTCAAATTTCAATTCAAAGATATATTTTAATTGGAAATGAGACGCTTAATCCGACGCAGTAAACCGTTAGTTAATATGATTATCATTTTTGGAGTTATAAGGATGTTTCTTTTACGCAATTCAGTAATAGAGCATTTAAAGTTTATGACGATATCAACCCACGATTTTAAACACTATCTACCGAACAAATTGAGTTTTCATATTTTATATTATGCATATCCATGATGAGTAAGTATTACGGTGGCCCCCAATGTCTAATTATGCAGATCAAAAATTAAAGATTACGTTTGATTTTTTTTTATGAAGTAAAAACGCTGTCATCATACACAAACATTCAACTGGAAATGCAAAAATAGTCTGTAAATGAGAGGTAAAATTTACGATACATATAAAAAATATTTTTAAAAAATCGTCTGCTGCATCTTTGACGGTAATGATATACATATCATAAAGCAAAAAATCCTAAAAGTACATTTTTTCTTAACCAGGGGCCAAATATTGACAACAAAAATGAGAAATTGCCAAATAGTGTTTCAATGGCGTCACCCGATCAAGATTCTAAATTACAAGACCAATTCCTTTCTCTTTTTTTCGTTTATTTAATCTGCCAATTCAGCTAGGTTGGGTGGAGGCCGTGAGTCGTCAAGCAGAGAAACTGCAGCAAACCACCTGAGAACAAACACCACAGACAATATGTAATAAATAGCGAAAACACAAATATTTAAACTGAATTATAGTAGCTTGTCTTAGTCTATATTAGCAACCATACTCAGTGTGAATACGGCCCGAAAGCAAGCCTTTTTTCTACCTTCTCCTTATTTGAAAACGTACCCAGACACCCATAATTAATAACAATCTAGAACCGGCCAACACAGTAACTTAGTGACTCTCACCAAATAGCGTTGCAGCCAATGACACACAAGGAGCTAGTCAGGTGGATCTCCGCTATGAGGAGATTAGGTGAATTTCACCCCGCGGCCAGGTACACAAACTCGTTAATCTGCGCATAATGCCCGGCAGGTAGGGGCCTGGTCTGCGGTTTAATAATAATAATAATGGCCGCCATTGACATTGAATATTTCTTTTAAGACGTACAAATATTCATTTCATTTTTTAATTAAATATCTTCGTTTTATAATATTATTTCTGATTAAAACATTTTTCTTTGTTCTTAAATAAAATCAGTAACTGTTTTTTATTTTATTTTTTGAAGCGTTTGTAATTTTTTTAAAAATCTAGCTGGTATAGCCGTTTCCCAAAGACCGTTAACCAAATGATAGCATAATGTAACGTCACCAAGATGTAAAACATATACTAATGCCATCCTTTTCGTTCAAAATAAGGATAAAATATGAAATTTTATTATCAAACATCATGGTTATATTGGTATATTTTACATTAAAATGACAGCGGGAATTTTCTCTACCCGATGTGTGCAAACCTAAAAAAAATCCATCGTGTAGTTTTTGAAATTACCCCGGACATACGCTTTTAAGGCTTCTTGCTTTATATATCGGATGGTTATTCCAATACGAGAGGGAACTGTGACTACATTTGTAGGTTTCCACATCCCTCGAGTTCTGGTAAAGCAAGTACGGGTCGGAAAAACACGACTTAAGGTCTAAGGCCTGGTTTCCTTCTGGGTGTCCAGCCCCGAAGCTGTTGGGGGACGCTGGCCCGTCCCCAAGTGCCTCGTGGTGATCCCCATAATGGGTTCCACCACGTATCGCAGCGACGTACGTCGTCGACACATGGATCTAAGGGTTGGAGTGACCGCAGGTGGCGGTCCTCTGGCCGGCCGAAGCGCATACGGAGAGTCAAATCCGGTCGTGCGCGTTAAAAGTCCCTCAAGACTTGGGTTCGGTGGTCGCGCTAGGCGCTCCTCAGGCGCCAGGCGGCGCCTGAGTTTCTAGTTTTGTACCGGGTGGTTATAATATAAGTATCTGTATTTGGAGCTGTATGTTACTTGAAGGAATAACCGGAATGAAACCAAAATCAGTACGCTTAAAATTCCTGAAGGGGCAAGGAGAATGGAACAATAAAAAAATAATTGCAATAATAGCCGACAGATGGCGCTTTTGAGTGTGAATTGTAATGTGTAATATTGAGTATCATGGAGGTGTGGCAAACCTGAATGATTTTACCGGATATCACAATATGCGCGAAACATCACTCCTGATGCGTTACATTCCGCAGTTGAGCACGTCGTGCACCGCCTGGATTGTGTCCTCTAGCAGAATGGCCATGATCGGCTCCGCTCTGCGAAAGCGTAACAACATTCACTGTGACATTTTCCAATAAATTAGGTGTGCCATTCTGTTTGACGCCTTAATTCTCTGTTCTTGTATTACACATTACATTTCGCACTCGGTAGCGCCATCTGTCGGTGATTTTTGCAATTTTTTTTTATTGTTCCATTCTTTTTCTCCCTTCTCGAATAGTAAGTGTACCGATTTTGGTTTCATTCGGGTTATTCCTTCGAGCTACAGACAGCTCCAAATAGAGATACTTACTATATTATAACCACCCTGTATATGATAAACATATTTTAGGAGTTTAAGGATTAAATAAAATTGCATCGACGCTCTTCAAATTGTAAGTAAAACAAACAACCTCCTTATCTCATTTGACCAGGCATATTATTAAATTTTACTCAGATGAATTAGCTCATTACGCTTCTTTCAAAGAATATACATCTTAATGTAATCTAAAAGGTTTAGACATGAACGCATTATAAAAGTTTAAATAATACCTCTTGTAAAAGGGAAGAAGATTATATTCAGTCTAACGCTTGATAAAAAATGATCACCCTTTTTTATTGAATACATGCGAGGGAGCATGTTTCCCAGTATTCATGAGATTAACTTTGTGTACCATAAATCTGTATTAAGCTTGTATCTTTCTAATTCAATTTGGTATTTTTTTCTACGATGTTCTCGTAATATATGTTGAAGTGGAAGTAGAGAAATTATACAAGTTGGAAATTGTACGTTAAACGTGACATAGGAGGTGCGTTCGTTTTATAACTAGTTTCACAATGTAAAAAAAAATTCAGTGAAATGAATTCAGTTGTTTCAGTGAAATGAATTATATCGTTTTCTAGGAGCGAAATGAGCATGCCTTTTTTTTTTCTTATTACGTATGCCACATTTACAAATGCGATTTATTTTTCTAAAACAGACAGCACTGTAAAATTCCCCTTGGAGATCTTGCTTTGCGAATGATTACGTCCATGGTTTAATATTTTTATGACTCATAATGAACGAATCTCCTCTGTTTATTGACTCTAATGATTGAGATATTCGGCTGTTAACGTAATTTCCACTGAAGTTATCTCAGAATCTATACATTTTTTAATGTAACGTATCTCTCAAACAAACAATTTTTTTCAACGATCTTTCTAAAAATGTAAATTTTATGCAATTTTATTCGAAAAAATAATTTTGAATAAAAATGGCACATGAAAAAAGAATTGGTTTTCCTCAGTGACATAACTTGCATTTTTATTATATAGATTACGTACGATAGGATTTAATAGAACAAAGAAAACTTTTATTGATAATATTTTAAGCTTCGATTCAATTTTCATAAAAATTGAAATGACTGGACAAAATTCAACATCGAAAATATAGTTTTAATTTGAAACCATTCGGTTGCGTAGTTTTTGCGCTGTTATAGACGGACAAGACGACGACTATAGGTGCTACGTATTTATATAATAACGAACGCACCTACAAATCATTAAAAATCTCGAGCTTTTCAATTGTTTTTCAGCCCTAATTTTTTAATGACTTTTATAAAACATTAAGGGATCTCAGAAGTCTTACTTTTTCATTGAATTTTGCATGTCACATGTAATTTTATTTCTTATAAAATGTTTCCACTGACATTTGAATATCTATTTTACGCAACATAATAATTTCAATATTTTACAACCATCATTTTACTTTTATTTCAATGTTTAATTTTGGTAGAAAAATGAGAAATATTTCTTGAGATGCTTCCATTGCGCGCAACATTAAAACTGATAAAGCAATTTGTATGAGACTTGGCAGCTACATTTATTTTCATGCCAGGAATAAATGATACTGTCAATTTCTTAGATTTTCACTGGTTATTTCAGAATAACATTTTGTAAACAACAATTTTTTTTTTCAAAATTTTCTGATTAAAATGAAAAAAAAAAATTAAATACTTAAAAATGAAGTATATGTTCAACGTTTTACATCCTTATTAATATTATTTGAATGCTAGAACCAATAATTTTGCTGCAATCTTGCGCGCAGGGGATGCAAGTCAAAAAACAGTTTATTTATTTTTTAATCAAACTTTAACATTAAAAAGGAGTAACATATTGTAAAAACTAGTCGTTGGGGGCCACCGTAATACTTACCCATCATGGATATGCATAATGTAAAATATTAAAATAAAAATGTGTAAACTACTTATAAAATGCATTGCAATTCAAATAAAATCGTGGCTTGATGACGTCACAAACTTTAAAGGCTCGATTACTGAATTGCTTGAAAGAAACATCCTTATAACTCCAAAAATAATAATTCTATTAACTAGCGGTTTATTGCATCTGATTAAGCGTCAAATTTCCAATTCAAATATATCTTTGAAGTGAAATTTGGATGAAATACAGGCTCATGAAAAATCGAAGAGTGTGATAAATTGGATTCCAAATATCTCGGCAACTCATTATCCGATCGACTTCATGCTGTATGCAAAATTTATGTTTTTTTATTGTATTTTATATTTATTCCTTAAAATAAACAATTTCGAAAATTTTTATATACCTTTTATCAGAACGAATATTTCGAGAGTCCGAAAAAAATAGTTCCGGTTAATCGAGGTTATTGAAATGTAATAGGCTTCTTCCCATTATTACATACTAAGTACATACCAAATTGCAAGTCTCTATCTCAATTTTTTCGGGAGATAGAGCGTTTACAGACACACAGACACACAGACAGACGGACGGCAATTTTTTTTTTCTAAAAATATGTTTTTCGGAATCTCCAGTGTCTGAAACGTGTAAATCCGTCAAAAAAAATTTCGTATTTCAAAACGATTACAAGACTTACCCTATACTACGTATGATGGGTAAGTAATAATGTTATAAAAAACAGATATTAAGTTGTCATTGGTAATCATTTTATGTATTTGTGTTTTATAGGGAATAAGAATTCAAATTAAATATGACATGATTTTAAATAGCACCTTGAGTAAAACTAGCCGCTGGGGGCCACCGTAATACTTACCCATCATGGATATGCATAATATAAAATATGAATATAATACATGTGTAAACTATTTATAAAATGCATTGCAATTTGAATAAAAACGTGGCTTGAAGACGTCATAAACTTTAAATGCTCTATTACTGAATAGCGTAAAAGAAACATCCTTATAACTCCAAAATTGATAATCCTATTAACTAACGGTTTATTGCATCAGATTAAACGTCTAATTTTCAATTAAAATATATCTTTGAATTGAAATTTGAATGAAATACAGGGTTATGAAAATTCGAAGAGTGTGGAAAATAGGATTACAAATATCTCGGCAACTTATTATCCGATCGACTTCATTCTTTATAGAAAATTTATGTTTTTTTTATTGTATTTTATATTCACTCCTTAAAATAAACAATTTCGAAAATTTTTATCTATCTTTTATCAGAACAAATATTTCGAGAGTCCGAAAAAAATAGTTCAGGATAATCGAGGTTACTGAAATTCAATAAACTTCTTCCCATTATTACATACTAAGTACATACCCAATTTCAAGTCTCTATCTCAATGTGTTCGGAAGATAGAGTGTTTATAGTCACACACACAGGCAGACGGGCGGCAATTTTTTTTTCTAAAAATATGTTTTTCGAAATCTCCAGTGTCTGAAGCGTGTCAATCCGTCAAAATTTTATTTTCGATTTTCAAAATGATTAGAAGACTTACCCTATACTACGTATGATGGGTAAGTAATTAAATGTGACATGATGCTAAATAGCACTTTCAGTAAAATGTAAGACTCCTCAGTTCGTTTAAGAGGTAACAAGTTTTTATGAGATGCTTTCACATTACAATTAGAATATGTTTGTAATACCTAGCTATTTCATAAATATTTACTTATGCCTTTATCAGCATTCTTGTTATGTGACAGCTATATTATAAAGCTACTAGTATGTCGTGGCCATCAAAGAAAAATTGTGTTTAAATCATATCTGTGTTGAATGATGAAGATTCTAAAGGTGAAGGTTTGTTGAATTGGGTGCATTTAAACTGAAGATACAAGCATCGCATTTTTCGAACAAATCATTGACTTTCGGCAACCCCTCTGCAACCAAAATTGAATGAAAATGTATTCCTATATTCAGGATGCTCAGCGTAAAGTTTCGTTGAATTCTGTTCATTCAAACTTCTGATATTAGCATCACATATTTCAAATAAATCATTGAATTTCGGCAACCACTCTGCAACCAAAATTGAATGAAAATGTATTCCTATATTCAGTATGCTTAGAGTAAAGTTTCGTTGAATTCTGTTCATTCAAACTTCTGATATTAGCATCACATATTTCAAATAAATCATTGAATTTTGGCAACCACTCTGCAACCAAAATTGAATGAAAATGTATTCCTATATTCAGTATGCTTAGAGTAAAGTTTCGTTGAATTCTGTTCATTCAAACTTCTGATATTAGCATCACATATTTCAAATAAATCATTGAATTTTGGCAACCACTCTGCAACCAAAATTGAATGAAAATGTATTCCTATATTCAGTATGCTTAGAGTAAAGTTTCGTTGAATTCTGTTCATTCAAACTTCTGATATTAGCATCACATATTTCAAATAAATCATTGAATTTCGGCAACCACTCTGCAACCAAAATTGAATGAAAATGTATTCCTATATTCAGTATGCTTAGAGTAAAGTTTCGTTGAATTCTGTTCATTCAAACTTCTGATATTAGCATCACATATTTCAAAAAATTCATCGAATTTCGACAAACCATTTTAGATGATCGCAACCAAAACTGAATGACAATCTAATCCTGTCATGAGGAATGTAAATTTGTTGTTCCGTTGACATGGGGGATTTTGTCCAAAACAACCTAATCACCATACTAATTCACATAAGAATAGAGTTTATGAAATTTCATCCTATTCTACGCAGTAGTACATGAGTTAAAGCACCCACAAAATTTCTGTCATATACTCACAGAAAGACATACAGACTCACGGACAGATATTTTATAAAAACAGTCAAATCGTGTTCAGGACATTATAAAACGTATAAATACCTGGAATATCGGAAGTAGAAATTTTTCACGAATCCAAAATTTTCTTCTTGCATAGACAGAAGTAAAAACATGTATGTGAGTATCGTTGACGTCAAATTGACGGCATCAACACTTAAACAATGAAATTCGCTTTTACTACATTTTTTCAACGTATAAACATCGCACAAATTCAATTTTTGCACCATCGTATTGGGGGAAAATATCCTTTCAAATTCAATTTGTTTCAAAACTGAATCGCAATTTACTTATTTTTGATGGTTTTTAAAATATTCACCCAATAATTTATTTTTAATCTATCTCTATCACTTGCAGCCCAATTAAGAAAGATTAATCCGTTTCCAATTAAAACAATACATATAGTTCAGCCTGTGTTTACGTCTAATACACTATATTTCCAATGATGATTGGTCACTTGCGATTTTAGACGGTTTGTTAAATATCTGGAAAGATACATGAGGAATTATTCTGAAACTTCAGGAGTGTAAACAACATGATAAACGTCATATATTTCCGCGAAGATTTTTTCCCGAAACCCCATAAGGAGCCGTCAACAAATTGAAGAAAAACGAATATCTTTTGGATAACCCTGTAAAAACTAATATTGCAAAAAGCATTCAAACTGTAGATTATGATTAAGTGGCTTATTGTAAGACTTTGGGTTAATTTTTATGAAGATAGCATGTATACTCGAAGAGAAATTCACGTTTTTATAAAAACAGTCCCAAATTTTACCAAGTATTTTACTTATAATTTGCAGAGTTTTTAATATAAAAACAAGTTATTTTCAGAAAATATGACAAACACAATTGTACACTATACCTTGCAATCAGAATTAAATAGTAGTAAAAATTGTATGAAAAATGAACAGGTTTACTAAATATTGTTTCACTGCGCATGCGCGAATTCAATCAAAATATACTGTGCATAATATATTAGCTAAATGTATAGACCAACTTTTATGAAAGTCTCAAAAACATAGCTTGAAAATTCTGATAGTAATCGTCGATAGAATAAGCTTGAATTTCGCTGTTCCCAAAAGGAAGCAAAAAGATGAGGGGTTGTATCCAAATATATACTAGCTTATGAAAGTTGACATAATAAGAATGAAGTGTCTCACATTCTATATATTTGATACAACTTGATACAATTTGATAAAAATCTTCGCGGAAATATATGACGTCAATCATCTTGTTTACATTCCGGAAGTTTCAGGATAATTCTTCATGTATCTTTCCAGATATTTAACAAAACGTCTAAAATCGCAAGTGACCAATCATCATTGGAAATATAGTGTATTCCGTAACGAAATTAAAACTTCATCAATAAATAAATAAAATAAAAAATATAATATAAATACAACTCATATTTAACAGACATTTAATCGAACAACGAGCTGAAACCACCGAAATAATCAGAATCAAAGAGGATTCCGTAGGCAGCAAAATATTTGTCGATTTCTTCGGTTATTAATTCCTGAAATCTGTCCAATACGAAAGTATCGTTATTAATACATTCCAAAATTTAATTTGAATACATTGTTGATATATTTCATATAAAAAGTACTTTTTGGCGGTATTGGTCGCCAATCTAAATATACTTATATTAAATGTAAAAAAAATTTATTAGAGTTTTCTATTAAGGAAATGGTTTCTTTAACCCGGGAAGCGCAGGGTTGGATCCCCTTACGTGTAAACCACACTGTAAAAAAAAAAAAAAAAGGGTCGATCTACTAAAAAAAATTTAGTTTTTCTCATTGATCCTTGTAATTAGTAAACAATTTTTTGTATTATTACTGCGTTACAATAAAATCTGTAAGAATGACTAAAAAACAGCTAGCAAAGATTCCAGTTTATAATACCGGTTACTAAAAAATTCTGTGGAATAAAAATTTACAAAAAATAAAAAAAAATAAAATAAAATAAAATTCGAAACCTAAGAATTTTTTTTTTGCAGTGCAGAGAAGAATTTACTCATATTTAAAAATATATATTATTATCTTCAATTATGATATTAAAAATTTTAATAATTAAGTGAATATATAGTACATTTGTGTACATTTTAAATAGCCATTCATCTGATTTGTATTAATAATGTTTAACCCTCGTCTGTTTGAACGACGACATTGGTCGTGCGTAAACGTTTTTCTCACAGTACCCTATCCATTGTATAGGTAGTGCACGTAATGGAAATAGTTCTAAAAATTTTCTTTAGTGGAAATACAATATAATTTATATTTAAAGAAAACAATGTAATTCGAAAATCTTTCTAAAATTAAATACACGATTTTTATGTCTAGCGTGAGAGGAGAGCTAGTAGCACAACCAATGATGAGTTAATTGCAAATTATTCGGTTTCTGTCTTTATTGTCTTCTACCCTTCTTCTATATTAATCAACACAAAAAATTAATTTTAAATCACTAACGATTTATTCATGAATAATTCATTCTGAAAATAAATTCTATTTAAATAAACCTCAATTGAAAATCATTTATTCGTGTAGTACTTAGCATTACTTATTTTTTCTTGTTATGCTCATTTTAATGTTATTAAGACATTTTGAATAATTGTTAAATTAAGCTCTTAAGTCCGTTTATTCATTGTGAAAATAAGCTCTTTTTAAAACATACGAGATTTCAAGAGATTTACAATCCGCTTTTTCATCTGTAATAATGCATTGCGTGAATGATTATGAATTTATTAATGGAAATACCTATGATTTAAGCAATTTAATATTTAAAAATATACTATCACATGGTTTAATAAATATAAAAATTAAACAAATATATGTTAAAATATATTTTGATAGGGGTTCGTTAGAGCACAAATATCTCTTTAAAAAATTTGCGTTGTTTTTTTAGTTTATTGAGGTTCCCAGAACTCTTCCATAGTCGGGGTTCTCGTCAGACACGTACGGCGACAAATGATGAAGGTGATCAGAATAAATATTAACTAGAGTTGAAATTGAGAAAAAAAATCATTCATTCATGTGGATTCATTAGTTTCAATGGCCCATTGTAGAATACACGGGAATGAAGCGGCGGACCAACTAGCCAAAAAGAGAACTAAAATAATACAAACACCAAAAAACGAAATATCTTTCAATTCAATATCAAGAATTATAAAATGAAAAATGCATTCTCAATATGAAAGGAGAAAACCAAGTGAAATCGAAAATAAAGAATAGAAAAATGCAATATCTAATGTCCCTACAACACCAAGAAGAACAAGTGTTGCCATATTTAGACTTACCACGGGACACGATTGTCTACCTAATTACCTTTTCAGATTTGGTATTTTTGAAAGTCCAAATTGCCCTATTTGTGGAGAGGGTGTAATCTTGGATGCACAGCATTTACCACTGTGCCCCGCACTATCAAGTAACAGTATATCTGGTAGATATTGGGAGGCCAGGGAACTAATGAGGACCTCAGAACATCAGCCTAATTGATTGTATTGCCTGTTTAAAGTTGACTTTTTGTTTTCGCTAAAGTTTGTATGTATCACTCTCGTGTCGTTTATTGTTCAATTGTTTTGGTGTCATATAATTGTGTATAGAGGTTTGTTTAAGTGCTATTGCTTTAAAAAAATTGAAAATCATTTTTTTGGTAAAATTGATTAAACTGAGTAATATTGTGATAAAATGCTCCAATGTAATTCAATGTACCTTTGTATCTGTATAGGTGCGGATCGGCAACGCTTCTTGTGTTAGTTGGAATCTCGAAACAGGTGTCTGCAGAAGAAGTTTTTGACAAAAAATAAACCCGACTTTTCAAGAGAATATCTGTATTTCTGTTTTTTTTTGTGGCAATCCTGTATTTTTATCCATATTACATTGTAAGGGTCGGGTTATACCAACTGGAAATAGAAAATTCTAATTGAAGTCAACCTGAATACCGACCCTAACTGTACACACTTTAACTCGGGCAGTAGATGATAATATATTTAAAATTTTGAAGAGTCCCTTTAAAAAACTATAAACAATACGATGACTATTTTAAAAACATGTGCTTTATACCTTGACACCTTATTAAAAATACGTGTGGATTGATCAATTTTTATGAAAGTGAAAGCCTACAAAGTGAAACTAGTCCGATGTGTCAATCCCATAACTTTCTTCTATCTCACACAGGTTTCGTATACACTAAAAAGAATCAGCACCAATTTATATCAAGGTCAAACTTAATCAAAAGTTTTATTAAAATTCCGTGCATTAGTTCTTGAGATATGACTATTGTGAAAATCATGTAAATCCTGCAAAATGTAGCATAGCAGCGCCACCTGTTGGGAGATTTAGACCAAAACTTAATCAACAACAACTTATGTCAACGTCTAATTGAATCTGAAGTTTGATGAAAATCCGTGCATTAGTTCTTGAGATATAGTTATCATGATAATAATGAAAAAAAGTAGCATAGCAGAGCCACCTGTTGGGCTATTTACACCAAAACGTAAACAGCATCTATTTATGACATGATCTAACAGAATCTGAAGTTTGATGAAATTCTGTGCATTAGTTATTGAGATACAGCTATCGTAAAAATCATGAAAAAAGTGGTATAGCAGCGCCACCTGTTGAGATATCTACAACAAAACGTAATCGGCGTCTATTTATGTCAAAGTCTAACTGAATCTGAAGTTTGATGAAAATAAGTGCATTCGTGCTCGAGATAGAGCTATTGCGGAAATCGCGAAAAATGCAACATAGCAGCGCCACCTATTGGGCGATTTTTACCAAAAACTAATCAGCATCAATATATATCAAAGACTAACTGAATATAAAGTTTTATCAAATTCCGATGCAAATTCCGTTATCAAATTTCGTGCATTAGTTCTTGAGCTAGAGCGCCCACAAAATGTTTTCAACAGACAGACAGACACACAGAGTCACATACTCACAGACAGACATTTTCTATAAACAGTCAAATCGTGTACAGGACCTTCTAAAACGTATAAATCCATCGAAAACCGGAAGTCGAAAATTTTCATGAATCCAACACTTTCTTCTTGTAAAGATAGAAGAAAGTAAAGAGGGGCAAGAAAAGATCCAGCCACATAAAAATATCATCATAAAAATATCATAGCCAGATAAAAATATCATTACGGTCTTTAAATCCTAATAATATTAATACGGGACCCTCCGCAGATTGAGACCTTCTCAACAACAGCAAAAAACATTAAGTAAATTGAAGCAACCATCCAAGAGTTATGCGTGAACATACAGTTGTGCGTAAACAGACGCAGAAATAAAAGATACAAAATGAATGGACGATATTCCAAATACAGTTTCGAGGCTGAAAAAGGTCACGTTTCACCGGTTATTTATATAAGAAACCATGCAAGTGTAAAGAAGGGGAGAGGGAGAGGTAGACAAGGGATACCGTTGTGGTTTCTGTGGTGTTATAATATAAACTCATTCTTGTTAACCACGATCCTGAAAAGTGTTTCTATATCTTTAGAAACTACAGACACTAATGGCATTTCGAGATTTAAAGAATCATTTATAAAAACAAAATTTCTCTTGCTGCCCGTAATTTTCTAAACGTTTCCGAGTAGCTTTTAAAGTGTATTAATCAGTTTTCTAAGCCCAGTATATAGTTTTTTTCCGATGCTATCCCTTCTCAAGTAAACATTTCCATGTTCAACAAATATGTTTAACAGACAAACATGCAAAATTAACAACTTTAACATTAACATTAAAATTAATATTATTTCTTTACTCTTTCAAGTATTGATGACATTGTATGACACATGATGTAGTGATGAAAAACAGGTATTCCAGGCTGAAGAAACTGATTAATACACTATAAAAACTATTCGGAAACGTTTCTGAAAAATACGCGCAGCAAAAAGTACTGTGTTTTTATAAATAATTCTTTAAATTTTGGAAATGTATTGGTTTCTGGGGTTGAAAAGACAATGGAACACGCTTTTCGGAATTTCGGATAACTCAGGAGATTATAGTATATTTTCGTAGTATATTTTCATAAAATAAGAAACATTGGTCATTTTTTACAGTTTACAATGCACAGAAAAAGTTGAAAAGCCCTCCGCGTTACCACATATTAATTACACTGACCTATTGTAAGACAACATAGATCAATAAATTAAGACATAAAGTATTACGCAGAAGGAAAGCTCTAAAAGAACCATATTAGTGGAGTGAATGGAAATACTCTTTTATGTACTAAAAATTTAGTGAACTCAATGACATTAACAGTCAAATTAGTGATAAAATCCAGTAGTTATCGTAAGAGTTACTAATTTTTAATTTGAATAAAACAAATTTGAAAAAAAATCCTTTTCTTTCTTCTTGTTTGCATACATATTTTGTGAGATGATTTTTCAAGCCAATATAAGTTATTCTTGCCTCTCATTCCAAAATCTTCTATTTTCGTGGCATTTGTTGTTATAAAATAACGTTAAGACTAGCTAGTATTGAAATAAATAGTCATTTTAAGTGTAATTAAATCATAAATCCTTTTTTTTTTTTTTTTTTTTTTTTTACTGAAGAAATATCACAATAAACTTGAAATTATATTTTTCTATATTTACCTACAAATGAATAGCATGGACCAGAACTTTTATTATTCTCAATCTGTGAAACAAAATTGAATTTATATTTATAAAAACAAAACTGTAAATTTTAATTCATGAAAACTCCATGAAATTGTACATATGCTTTTCTCTTTATTTGTAGTATTTTCTTTACAGAAATGTCATCCTTTCCAAATAAAATTATAAAATATTAGCATTCAAAATAAATTCCCAACTACTTTGTTTACTTTGTTTTAATATTTTCTCGTGAAACATGAGATATTCTGTTTCGCTGCAAGTATTGAGGCAAAAATAATATGTAAACAAATATATAATCAGACACAATAAAAATTTCTTTGAATATTGCAAAAACAGAAGAAATGTGTTCCCTGCGTGAATAATATATTTTGCTAGCGTTTGCCGAAATTTTATACACTGACAGTAAAATTTGTTCGCAGCAAACACATCAGTGTCAGATACCATGTAAATGTTATTATTTTCCAACTTATATTTCTTAAGATATTTTTTTTAAACAAAACAAATGTCCATATCAGATTAATTTTGTGAAAGTTTTTATACAATATTTGCAATAAAGGAGAAAGTAATCGTAAACTCAAATTTCAAGAATATAAAATTTAATAGGATTGCTTTTACTTTAAAAATCATTAAATTTACGTAATATCCCAGATTATACTTTTTTAGTAGTCAGCATTTGTATTTTAAATATTCATAACAATTTTAATGCCAAATCATTGAAATCTTGTTTTTACCAAATCTTACAAAATGTCTCACAGACGTCAATTTAAATAAAAATACACTGCAAGAGAAAATAATAAAGGACACAAATATTTAAACTGCATATGCAACAAAAAATATAGTTTACTCATCCATAAATATTTAAATACTCATGAAAATGACACAGAAATGTGTAAGCGATTTCAGACCTGTTTTAATTCGTACACGGAATGATTAAATGGAATTGGACCGTTAAGTGTTAATGTATTGAAGATTTTGCTAAACACATAAATTTTTCAGTCTATTAAAATCTCTTAACTAAGACGACAAAAAATGAGATATTATTATTATGGACAGTTTCAGAAGTTGACTGAATATCAGCATCAGTGAAATTAACGATATTTCAAGTAGAAGGAAAACCAATAATTGTTTAAAGTGTAAGATTTCATCGACATACTGTATCAAGCATTTAAAATTATGAATATTACATAATGTTAACTCATAATAACACATATAAAGATTGGTTGCAGGGTGTTTTTAGACATTGAAAGAATATCCAAAACCTTGTAGAATGTATCTTTAACATATTAAGTGCTATTTCTATCCAAATGAAGACAACAAATGCTAACTTTATCTTAGCAACTTAAATTAATTTGGATATCGTAACTTATATTCAGATTCGACTGCCGGCATTATAAAGATAAAAGTCTTAATACGCATGAAGAAGATTGCATGAAGAAATAGTTTAAAGTGACTCAGTTGCACTGTGGACTATTTCTCTAATCTGGAAGTGCACAAGATTTTTTAGGTAGATTTCGTAAGAAATACTACCTATTACATTCTTCCCTATGTTGGAATTTCTGTCAAAATTTGCAGATCTTCGCCGATCATGACTCCTAGAACCCGAAACCACACCTATTTCAAAACTTTATCTATCTATATCACTATTTAAGGACACGATAACTCCATAATTCTGCACAAATCTCTTCCAAGCTGATACATAAAATCAAGAGGCAGAAAATCTCTCTGTAAAGTTCGTTAATGGACAAAATCAGACCAAGGGGCGGGGGAAATGGTTTCTTTTTGCGAAAACAGATAAAACCTCATAACTTCTTAATTATGATACATATCAATTCAGTTTAAAGTTATTATTACTTCTAGAAAAAAGGGCCAAAATTTATGTATGACACATTTTTGATATCATTAAAAATGGCTTCACGTGCGGGGGGAGGGGGGGGGGAGGGGAAATAGGGGTTTCAGAAGAAAAAAAATCATAGTTTCGTCAATTCACAAGATATTAAATCAGCTACAATTTATTATAAAACTTCTAAATATTGTCTACAACTTTTATATTGACAAGTTTTTTATAGGACCAACTCTTACAGCAAAAATATATATACATAAATAAATAATAAAAAAAATCCCTGCCGGATCCACCTACAGGCACAGGTATATTTCGAAGTGGGCGGTCCCAACTGCCGCATCATGGCAAAAAAAGTCCTCCTACTGCAATCCCCAATAAACAGGCGCCCCACGGTCTGCGTCCTCGAAATCTACCTGTGCCTGTAGGCCAAGCCGTCAGTGATTTTTTTAATTACAACATATGAATAATAAACTTTATACATGATAAACATGAATTTTATTGGATATCCACGTGTTACCCTTTTTCCCTCAAATAAACAAACAATGATATTTATTATTATTTGAAAGAAGATCGTTGTGTTCAATGCTTTAAATCATTTTTCGCCGTGCCGTTTTGTTTTTCGAAAGTAAATATTTTTAATTCGAGAAGTACATAATAGCGAATTGTTATAAATAGTGAAGAGGCAAATAAGTGTTCAAAGTTTCTTAATATCCTGGATGAGGTATAATCCGCTATATTAATCGTAAAAATAATTTAAAATAATGTGTTTACCTCCATTATTTTTCTGTTAATATT
This sequence comes from Maratus michaelseni, assembly GCA_963931845.1. Classification (NCBI taxonomy): domain Eukaryota; kingdom Metazoa; phylum Arthropoda; class Arachnida; order Araneae; family Salticidae; genus Maratus; species Maratus michaelseni. The sequence continues at coordinate 30,792,627 of OZ007586.1, forward strand.
TCCGGAATTCGAAGCTTTTAGTTATACTTCCCACTATTTCCAAGTAACATTTCTTTTCTTAATAATAATTCGACTTCTGTTTTTTCTGATTTTGTTCAAAATAGCCCAGCTTACGTCCGGCTTTTTTAAAACTAAGGGTGAGTACAGTTTTACCACAATTTTTTTTTTTTTGCCTGATTTCATCGAAAAAATTTTTTTTTACAAATTTTACGAATAAATATGGTAACTAGGAATCCTACCTTTGAAATATAACATAGAAATCCGAAAAAGTGGTGACAGACACTTTGGAAATTCCAAGGAACTGTGCCCACCTTTTTTTTTTTTTTTAAATGTTACACATTTTACGAATAAATATCGTGACTAGGAATCCTACCTTTGAAATATAACATAGAAATACGAAAAAGTAGTGACAGACACTTTTGAAATTCCAAGGACTGTACGCATCTTGTAAAATGAAGGCTATGCAAATATTGCTGTTCCAAATTGCTATGTATGCTTTCCAAATTACTAAGTATTCCTTTTTATGTTAATTTTATGATATGATCTGTAATCGAAAACTATCTCTTATGGATAATGTCAAAGCGGTCACATGTGAATTTTTTAGATATTCGGATTGGAATAAAAGCAATATCAAGTGTTGTAAAAACTGTTAAAAACAACACATTTATTTTACTTTATATCCTCTTTATCATTTTTGAAAACATCGAAGCAATTAATTATATTTTATAAAAATTTATTTTTCTAAAGGTTAAGCCGAGATAAATTTTTACGTATGATTTTAAAAAAATAACTGCAGAATTACATAATTTTTGAAGTAATTTTATCGATACAAATGTTTTTTTTTTAATTTCTGGATTGATTTTTATACGAGTGCAATTCGGAAACTAACCTCCGTTTCGCTGTAAATAAAAAACTCGCATAGATTCAACAAACCTTTTATTTACATCAAAAAGGTACAGCTGTCCTCTATTTTTCAACATAGTCAGCATGTACATTCATGCACTTGTCATAGCGTTTTACCAACTTACCAATACCTTCCACATAAAACTCAGCCGCGTGCGATTCAACCAACTTGTCACTGCAGTTTGAAGTTCCTCGACGTCAGCGAAGTGTTGTGCTTTAAGCCACTTCTTCATTGCAGTGAACATATGGTAATCAGAAGGAGCCAAGTCCGGGCTGTAGGGGGGATGGTTAAACACGTCCCATTTAAATTAGCGCAAAAGATCTTGTGTTCGCAAAAGCACTTTGATGGCGAGCGTTATCCTGCAGGAACACAACCCCAGATGTCAGAAGGCCGAGATGTTTGTTCTGGATGGTTCTTTTTAGTTTCCTCAAAGTTTCACAATAAACTTTCAGAATTCCATTAATTCGGCAAGCAAGATTCCATTAGAATACCAAAACACGGCGACCATATCCTTCCTCGCAGACAAAGTTCCACGGGCTTTCTTCAGTCGATTTTCAGAACAGGTATGACCACATGCCATCGACTGTTGTTTTGCCTAAGCATTCACATGCACTACCCAAGTCTCGTCGCCAGTCACTGTTCTGTTCAAAAACTCCTCCCCCTCCATGTTGTACTGGGAAAGAAAATTAAAGGAAAAAACCCATTCGATTGTTTTTTTGGATCTCCGTGAAAATTTTCGGTACACATCGAGCATCGAACACCCGGCAGCCTAATTTTCCGGTGACTACCGCGTACAAAACAGTTCGAAAAATGCTCGGAAATTGTTGTGAAAGTTCCGAGATAGTAAATCGAAGGACATGACGAATTTTGTCGTCAATTTGTTTAACAAGATCATTCCTCGCTACAGACGGCCTCCCACGCCTTGATTCATCATGAATGTTTGTTCTTCCTTCTTTGAAAAATCTGACCCACTGACGCATTATACCTTCACTCATAATGTTTGGGCCGTATACGACGTAAAATTCATGATGAATGTCGGCCGCTGACAGTTTATTTGCCCAAGGAATTCTTATCACTCCTCGTACCTCGAATTTGGCGGGATTTTCAATAGCAGCGAACATTTTGTCACGTTATAACTAGCAAACGCGAGGCCATACGACACTCTCACTAGAATAACTAGAAGCTTACTGAATCACAGATTGTTTGATGTAACAATGGTTGTGCTCCTCCCACTACTATTAGCGCCAGGCCACAACGGAAGTTAGTTTCTTAATTTCCCTCGTATATACTTTGTATTTATTTTGCTCTAGGGCTATGAAACGTCAAAATAATGATTAAAGGACAGCTATTTACATAATATAACATAGAAAATTAAGAAACAATAATTTATAAAAAATGTTTTTTCTTAAAAATTACCTTTTTCAGAATGATGTTTTTTTTTTAATGAGTATAAAATAATAAGTTTCAAACACTATTTCTTTTATTTAAAATCGCAACTATAAATCATATGAATTACAACCCAAACAAGTAAACATACGAGTATTCATGAAAAATAATAGTGATTGAAGAAATCACTTGCATTTGCAAGGAATTTAAATCGATCGTAAAAGCTTTCATTGAATTATGCGATAGATCCATGAAAACAAATGCCGAACGCATAAGCAGTTTAAAAATGTTGAAATACCCAAACGTGCTAATCAGTTTAATTTCGAAATTCTTTGGACAGAGAGGTGCTGCCCGTGAACTTAAAAAAATAATAATAACTTCTTTACCACTGTGATAAAAAAGGATAAAAGAAAGGCATATCAACGATACAGTAGAAAAAAAGCTAATAAAAAATCACCGTTGAAAATATTATTGTTCTTAAATATTGTACAGTGGATAAATATAGGCTGCTACCCATACAAAGAGTCATACAGAAACGTATGAGAAAAATATCCACTATTTTCTTCATCTTACATTAACACTGTTATGTAAGGCTTATTGGCCATTTAAAAGTCCTACTTTGAATGTCCCTCCAGTGGAGTCAAAAGTGTTTAAAGGTTCACTATGAATTTTTTGAAAATTCAAATGAAGAAAAGTTTACTTTAATTCTTACAAGGAGACAGCTTAGTAATCACAGATTTTGATTGTTTTTATATATGTTGTAGGGTAGAAGCCCCTTAGTCTCAGGTTCAACGGATTTTATACAACGTCTCTTAGTTCGCGAGAAATAGGGAGTCTAATATTATAACACAACTAAAATAATTACTTTGTAAAGAAATTACTGTGTTGTCGTAGATCAGTTGTTATGGCGTCTGCTCGTTAATCTGCGGTCCCGGGTTCGAGACGGGAATGTGCTGCTTTTGTTTTTCTCATTGTTTGTTTTATAAATATAATTGAAATTAAAATTTTATAGTTGCAATTAAAAATTATAATATTGTACATTAATTATAATGTTAACCTATATATTTTTTATTTGTTACTAAATCGTGGTATACAACATCATTAAACGGTTAATTTTTCTTTTAAATCACTTTTAAAATGTATTTCATATATGCTTTATCGATGCAATGATATTGAACAATTGTGTCCATTCGTGATTTTAAAGAAACATCATTTTTATATTGGCTTAACTAGGGAAGTCAATGCGATGATAATACTACTCTATTTTTAAAGTAAAAACATAATTATATTAAAAATTAGCTTAAGAATAAAGTTGCAACATATTTATTTTGCATATTAAAGATAGTAATTTATATTATGTTATTAATAAAATAAGGTATGATTTTCTAATGATTTTGGAAATTTACTAGTTCTAGTATCTTTACTAGTTATAATAGATCCAATTTTTTAAAAAATATATTTAAATGATGAAATATATTTAATAATGGTTTAAAATTTAAAAATGCTAAATTTAAATTTAAATATGTTAACATTATAATTAATGTACGACATTAAAATTTTTCATTGTGAGATTACTAAATTATAATTACAACTATATTTATAAAACAAAAAATGAGAAAAACAAACGTAGCTCATTCCGGTTTCGAAGCCGGGCCCACGGATCAACGAGAAGACGTCATAAAAACTGAGCTACGACTAACGCAGTAATTTCATTACAATATAACTATTTAAGTCGTGTTATAATATCAGACCCCCCTATTTTTCGAGAACTAAGGGATGTTGTATAAAATCCGTTGAACCTGGGAATAAGGGGCTTCTACCCTACAGCATATATAAAAATAATCAAAATCTGTGATTACCAAGCTTGGCACTCTCCTTTTTAGATGCAAATGGGTCTGTAACAGATCCCAACAAGCGTTAACATTATTTTTATTTTATTTACAAATATAAGAACAAAATTATAAAATATGAATATTTTTTATAATAAAACAATATGTATTGATTAACTAATTGATTTTACTGAGCTTAAACAAACAAAAAGATTGGCCATCCGTATTATTCAAATGTCCCTCTTTGAATTATATACAGGGTTTTCCTGAACTCGTGGGTCAAACTGTAACGAAATATAAAGTACACATAAAAAAGCAATTTTGGAATAGCAATGTGGAGTCAGAAATGAAAAGCTTTAGCCAAAAAAACAAGAAATGCGGAGGAAATGAAAACAAACATTTTATTCCCTTAACAATTACATTAATTGCTCAAGTGTGGTACCACCAACATCTATACAGGCATGGAAGCGTCTAACAGGTGATTGTGTACCCTTTCGAAGTTTTGAGGTCTTTCAGAAACAGATCCAACAGCGACTGAAAATCTTGCAATGAGTTCCTCATCACAATCAATTGGAGTGTTTCTCGTAGATGGGTGCCTTCAAGTGTCAGCTGTTGATAAATCGGGTGAACATAGGGGCCAAGCGACTAGTCCACCTCGTACGATTTACCAAACACCAAACGTGGCGTCGAGGTAATTACGATCATTGATGCTGAAATGGGCTGGAGCCCCGTCGTGCTGCAACCATATTACATTCCGAACGGCAACTGGAACATTATCAATTTTATACAACTTCAGAAAAATGCCATACGTCGCACCGTTGAGTCATTGTTGTAGCAAGTACGGTTGGTTGGTTGGTTGTATAAGGTTTAATGGCGCAAGGTCCCATTGGGGACAAGCTGCGACAAAGTAAAAGTTAAGCAAAGACTAGTCTACAAAAGAGATACAAAGCATAATGAACAAAACATCTGGATGGGGTCACCCATCCAGATATAGTCAATGTTTAAAACAAATATTATGAGTTCTTAAAAAAAGTAAAGTATAAAAGTAATATACTAAGAAATACTATCTGGATGGGGTTACCCCATCCAGATGTCAAGTTAAACAAGTATTAATTAACATTGTTATAGCTAAAACATGAAGGATGTATAAAACTATATCTCAAAATAAAACCCAGAATGTTTTAAAAAGTGAAAGAGTGATCCATGAGGTGTTTCCCCAATGAGGTTTGTCAAGATTGGTGATGATGAATTAACATATATTCTATACAAGTGCCGGAGGCCCGGACAGTCAGTTAAAACATGATAAATGGTCAGGTGATCAAAATGACAATGTGGACACATGGGTGCATCCTCCCGAAGTAAGAGGTGTTTATGAGTGATCCTTGAATGTCCAATTCTCAGACGAGTCAGAAGAACATCAGTTTTTCTTGGATAAATCGGAGGCCAGGTCATGATTGTGGGTTTGATATGGTGCAGCTTATTATTGTATTCCAAATCCCAACTTTCTTGCCATTTATTATAAACAAAGTGTTTTATAAATAGTTTAACGTCTGAGAATGGAATTTTATGGTGTAATGATTTAAGAGCAAGTTTTGCCGCCTCATCTGCTTTTTCATTGCTAGGAATACCCATCTGTCCAGGTACCCAGCAAAATAAAATATTATAACCCCGTGTAGTCAATTTATAATAAAAATCCAGGATGGCTGAGACATAAGGAAGCTTTTTAAAAGATTTGATTGCGTCAATATAAATATTTGAGTCAGTATATATGATAAAGGATGTTTTATGATGATGAGATATGTGCAACATGGCTCTCTCTATCGCAATCAACTCTGCCGTAAAGACCGAAATTGAAGGGTGAAGCCGATAACTGAATTTAGTGTTATATATAAAAACCCCACAACCAACTATATTCCCATTCTTGGAACCATCTGTGTAAATATCAGTATGGTTATTATATTTTGCACGATGTGCAGCAAATAATTGTTGGAAAACAGTAGAAGCCAAATTGTTTTTGTCATAACCTTTAGGAGGATTCCAAGGAGGGAGCACATGCAAAGGACATAGACTCACCTCGATATTATTAAACGGGCCATTATTGATAATATTTCTCATTCTGACTCCAAAAGATGGGATGCAAGATGGTCTATGCTAATAAAGGATATCATTGTCAATATTTAAAAGATAGGTGTGAAGAGGATGACCAGGATGAGAAAGGATACGGTAATACAGTTCTAATGAAAGTTTTTCACGAGTATGGTCTAATGCTGGTTCATTACAGTCAACATATAAACTCAAAACCGGGGATGTACGAAATGCACCAGAGTAGACACGGAGTGCACTATGGTGCACAGTGTCTAGTTTTTTTTAAAACAGATTTTCGTGCCGAACCATAGACCTGGCAGGCATAGTCCATTTTAGATCGTACCACAGCTCGATAAATTTTTAAGAGAGAGGTACGGTCTGCTCCCCATGAAGTATTTGACAGTACCCTCAATAAATTAAGCGATCTTTCACATTTTGTCCGTAATTGTAAAATATGTGGTAAAAATGTAAGTTTCTTGTCAAAATGTAGGCCAAGATATCGAACATTGTCCACAACAGGAATTTGAGATGAACCAATAAAAATTTCAGGATCTGGATGCAGATCCCTACGTCTACAAAAATGCACACAAGATGTTTTGTCATGAGATATTAAGAAACCTTTTTTGTTAGTCCAGCTAAGAATACTTTTGATTGCTATTTGCAGTTGTCTTTCAATAAAACGAATATCCTGTCCCATACACATAATACGGAAGTCGTCAACATAGAGATTGCCCTTCACAGAAGGAGGGAGTTGTTTAATAATGTCATTAATTTTAATAGCAAAGAGGGTGACACTCAGGACACTACCCTGAGGTACACCCTCTTCTTGTACATAAAAACTAGATAGTATTCCTCCAATTCTAACTTGAAATCGTCGAATGGCAAGAAAGTTTTTAATAAAAATTGGAAGGTTCCCACGAAAGTCCAGGTTAAAAAGATCGCGAAGTATCCCGTAACGCCCTGTTCTATCATAAGCTTTCGCCATGTCAAAAAATACTGACACCAAATGGTTGCGTTTTAGGAAGGCTGCTCGCACGTGATTTTCCAAATGAATTAAATTATCGATAGTAGACCTACCACGTCGAAATCCACTTTGAAAAGCAGCAAGGCAATTGTTTGTTTCTAAAATATGCATGAGGCGGCAATTTACCATTTTTTCAAGAAGTTTGCAAAGGCAGCTAGAGAGTGCAATCGGCCTGTAATTATTGGGATTGGTAGCATCTTTTCCTGGTTTGGGAAATGGTATAATTATAGCTCTGCACCAAGCATTAGGAAAAGTCTGCTCCATCCATATCCTATTAAAGAAGGAGAGAAGATTATTCAAGGATAGAGCAGAAAGGTGCTTGAGCATAATGTATGTAATCCCATCGTGACCTGGGGCAGATAAATGGCTGTCTCTCAAGCATTTTATCATCTCTGATTTAAGAAATGGCTCATTATATGCATATGAATGATGAGAGTTAAAATTAATCCTGGTTCTTTCAGTTTGTCTTTTGTATGTTAAAAAGTGTTCTGGGTATGAGTCAGAGCATGAAATTGATGCTAGGGTACTCCCTATTGTCTCAGCGATGTTTTTAGGTGATGCGATGGTTTGACCGTTGTGTTTTAAAAGAGAAATATGATGATCAGAGTAGACACCTATACATTTTTTTACTTTGTTCCACAGTTCTTTACTTGAGGTATTGGAATTAATGCTTGAGATGTAGTTGATCCAGGATTCACGTTGGCTTTTGCGTCGCACTCTTCTAGCTTCAGCCTTTGCTTTTTTATATGCCATATAATTAATATTATTTGGGTACCTCCGAAATAGACCCCAAGCCTTCTGTTGTTTTTTCTTGGCATTTTGACAATCAGTATTCCACCATGACTTTCTATGTTTATGTTTAGATGATGTTTTAGGAATGCTAGACTCTGCAGCACTGATAATACATTGAGTTATATTATCAAGCGCATTGTCAATATTCCCCTGTATCATGTCAGCTGTGATATTGGCAAGTGTGCAGCAAGTACGGACCCATAAGGAAATCAGGCAGAATACTCGCCCACACATTAACAGAGTACCTCTCCTAGAAAGCATGTGGGTTAGAGGTGGCCCACAGATGGGAATTGTGTAAATTTAAAACTCCTTCTCGCGTGAAGGAATCCTTATTTGTGAAAAGTACATGTGCAGAGAAGCTAGGAACCAATGTGCTTTGCTGTAGAAATCTACACGCCGAGGGTAATAATCAATATTTAATGCTTGCGTTCTCTGTGTATGTCCTTTCCTTGTGCAAAATGTTCCATACGGTGTTCCATACTCACATATGTAGTTCGTTCCATCAATCTTGTGCTATTGCTTGGACTATCTTTACCTTCTCTGAGAATACGTTCTTCCAATTCTGGAACTCGTGCATGTCTCACGCAAACCGTTATCACAAAGTTGCCGATGTAAACGCATAAGCATTTTATGATCCGACATTGCCCTATAAGGGAAGCATTCACGAGACAACCTCAGCGCTGATCTTCCATTACAATTCACAGCCTCGTACATAAGTCGTATGTCTGCTTTCTCAGCGGGCATAAATTCGTCCACCTCGTTCGAAATACGACCTTCAAATACCGGTGACTGCTTGCAGGAAAGGACCGCATCGTCCTCCCTTCTACTGGCCTAAAAGTACGAAATGCGGTACAAATGTACGAAATCATTTCATCCACACTTCCAGGATTGGTGATCCACTTTAACGGTCGGACGTTTCAGCATGTCCTAAACCATTCTTAGCAAGACATTCACACAATGATGTCATTAAAACGCTTGTTTTCTCATCAACACTCAAAACATCTTGTTTTTTCATCAACACTTTTCATTACCGTCCCCACATTGCTATACCAACATTATATCTTTATGTGTACTTTGCCTTCCCTGACATTTTGGCCCATGAGTTCAGGCTCTGTATCCACATTCAAATGGATGGGATGAAAAAATTAACTCTTATTTTTAAAAAAAATACATCGTTTTGTTGCAACATACTAATACAAAATTCAGATTCCGAACATTTTTTCAATGAGAATGATCCGACTGTTTCGGCCTCTATTTATAAATTTTATGATTTGTTCCACCTTACGTCTCTTGTATATTTTAAGTTTTTTTTTTGCACTATATACATGAAGCTACCCGGATGTAACATAAATAACTGGTAAAATGCTGAATATAACACTGGACATAAAAACACTGGATATTGCTGAAGATAAAAACTGGAGATATTCAGTGTTCGAGTTTTCAAAAAATAATCTACACTCAAATCTATTATGATTTCTAACTCCAAAACAGCCAATTTTCTAAGAATTAATATTAAGTTAAATATGTGAATTTATTTTGTTGGAGTTAGTTAATTTTTATAACAAAAAGTGTTGCAAATTTCTAAAATTTACTTTTGATTATTATGAGTAATAAATAATAATCGTACGTTTGAAAGGGTATCGGGATGCAATTAAAAAGACAAAATTAAAAATATCAGTTACCACGTTTTAAACACGAGCACTAGGCACGGATATCAAACGGATATGAAACTAAGTTTAAAATTACAGTATTAATAAAAGAGTTAAAAGGGATAAGTGTTTAGAAAATAAAAGATAACAAAATTAATGAAGATATAAAAGCTTCCAAACTGCTTTCGCTATTCAGAAAAAAATGTAGCTGTGAGGAAATTAACTGTAGATAATTATAGTTCATTAATGAAATTAAGTGTACTTTTCTTTTTACTCATAATTGAATTATTTATAATTGATTTTTTTCCCCAGAAGCCTATGTACATTGATTATATTTAAAATGCCTCATTTTTTAGATTAAAATTGTATCATATATCAGATAATTTTACCACCAGATGTTACTCAGTTTTCAGGTAAAAAATGTAATTATGTAGTACAGTTTAATAAGTAATGAAATTAATGCTTATTTACCAAAAATATTTTTTAGACACCCTTATTATTAAAATACTTTTTTTTTTAAATATCATCAATTCATCTTATTTTTCCTGTAAATTTATGGCTTTCCTAATCTCTCCCCCCCCCCCCCCCCCCAAGAAAAAAATCTACAATTTAAAATACCCATAAAACACACATAAAAAAACAGCACTTTTTTCAAAAATTAAATATATTAAAAGTTTTATGACGAATAAAATAATCTCAACATATACACCCCAATAGAGAAATGAAAATTTTTTAACAAAACCTTATAAGCTAAACCAAAGTTAATTTTTCCTTATTTAAACAAACTGGAAATTAAACGTCAAACGTGACGGGGTGCATTCGTACTATAACTAGTTTCAGTGAAATGAATTATATCGTCTGTTATTGCGATATGATTAATATACGTAATAAAATAAGTACATTTTATCTTTTTTGACATGTACTGAATATTCCAATGGGAAACTTAAGCATAGCTTTGAAAATTTCAGAACTTGGAATCCATATTTAAACTCTTTTTTTATTTAATATCTATTTCTGCGGAAACATCTATCCAAAACATTGTCGATAGATTATAGGATTGCTATAATTAAACCATTTTAGTATACAAATTCAGTAATACTAAAATAATATGACTCCATATGACGTAATCACCATGGCAACCTAGAATCATTACCTATAATGGGATACAATTGAATTAATTACGTATGATAGGATTGAATAGAATGGAAAAAATTATTAATATCTTTCTATGTTTTGATTCGATTTTCATAGAATTTGAAATTATTCGACAAATTTCTGCAACGAGTATATACAGGGTACAAAATGTTATCTATCGCCGACCTTTAATTTCTCATCCGTTGGTTGTAGACATATAGTTCCAATTATAAAAGCGTTTAAAATGAGGTAAATATTCATGTTGTGGCATTAATTAAAGTAAAAAAAAATCAATTTTATAAAAATTACGAAATCTAACTTTTTATACGGTCCCTCGGTCCCTATAGTTATAGTCAGTAAATGTTTGCACATATCATAACAAATACATCACAAAAAGTTTGACTTATGTACGACAAAAATTGACACAGTTATTAAATTTTAAAGTTTTAGATTTTTTCACATGATTTTGTCTTTCATTGAGGGATCAATTAGAAATAGAGTAATGTTCTCTAATATGATGATAAATTGATATTTATTTTTCTGTTTAATTTCAATATGTCATTCTTTGCTTTGTATACGACCCCTCAAAGTCAGCTCAAATTTTTAGATGAAGTATCCCTCTTTGGTGATACACCAATTTAGCGATACCGGCACCGGCTAAAGGTAGTTTTGCCGTAAAAAGGACGCTGCACCCTGATTTCGATCTCGAATTACTCTTAATTCATTTTTTAACTGATCCTTGAATGAAAGACAAAATCACGTGAAAAGATCTCAAACTTTAAATTTAATAACTGCGTCAATTTTTGTCGTATAGAAGTCAAACTTTTTGTGTTGTATTTGTTATGATATGTGCAAACATTTACTAAATATAACTATAGGGACCAGCGGAGCGTATAAAAAGTTAGATGTCGTAATTTTTATAAAATTGATTTTTTAATTTAATTAATGCCACAACATGAATATTTACCTCATTTTAAACGCTTTTGTAAGTGGAACTATATGTCTACAACCAACGGTTGAGAAAGTAAAGGTCGGCGATAGATAACATTTTGCACCCTGTGTATTAAATTTCAAACCATTCTGTTGGGTATTTTTGTGCTGTTATATGCGGACAGACGAACGGACCAGATGACGACTACAGGTGCTACGTATTTATATAATTACGAACGCACCTAAAAATATAAACATGTGATTGAAGTAAAATTATCTTAACAATATGTTAAAAGCAAGGGCAATGTTTTCTATAAATCAATTTTTATATTATACATAAATTTAATTAAAACGCATACTAATAATAGTAAACACTATAACTCGCAAATTCTACTTCCATATTATGATATGGAGCCATTTGACGAGTGCCTTAAGAGCCCGCCTAAAAGGTGTCTGGGTAAACCGGCAATACCTGGCGGATTACTCGTATAGGTTCACGAGAACCTGGACTCGGCGGTGGAGTACGTCCACCGCGTAGCTTGTCATACCTCTGTCGAAACAACTGTATCGATTTTCCTGAAATTGGCCGATGGATTAGGTATTGAATCTATTTTTAAACCATTTTCAAAACATTTGGCGACCGATTCTACACAGAAAATCACCCAGGAAATGTGACAGAGTATAAGTGATAAATATTGAGGCGAAGTAATAAAACATTAGTGCTGCAGAAGTAACATCTTCAGTTTCAAAACGGGAGGCACAACGTTCGAATTCAGCCGATTCCATTGTGTCAGAAATTTATAAAAATTATCTTTTTTTACTTTCTGAGCACATACATTAGTGTTCTAAAATCGAGTGGAGTCACTTGAGATATTTGTACGTCTATGAAAACACCGACACGTCTAATCTAATATATACACAGCATGAGTTGTGGTCGTTCGTCCTTCTGTCAGTAACACTAGGCTTAAAATTAACTTTAGATATGCATACTACTTGTGCAATTTCTTGCTTGTTTGTGGTTGGCCGGTTGTATAAGGTTTAATGGCACAAAGTCCCTTCTAGAACATGCTGCGTCAAGATAAAGAGAAATAAGAATATAAAATTATATTTAAAACGTTATCTGAAACCTTTTTAAAAGAACTAGATGAAAAATAAACAAGATAGTTTAGTGTAAAACGTGATGTGATATTATATGTAATTAAGTCAGAATGATGCTTAAAAAACACAAAGACATTTTCGCAGTTAAAAGCTGTACAATCTGTAAAGTAACGATGAAAAAACAAATTATACAATGTCCAAATAATGCAGCTTAAAAATATGTTCATTTGAAACACAGATTATTTTTAAAAAATGTAAAATCACACAGGCTCAAACTCCTCAAAAACAGTACTTTCTTCATCTCCATCTGAGTCATAACTGCATGAGTCTGATTCCATAGCCTCTTCGACACGTCGGAACAGCTGTTTGGAAACCTTCGTATTAGCAAGATCTGGGCTAAGACTTGATATCTTGTTTTTCTTCTTCACAGTTTTCCACTCTATAGAGACTTCAGTTGAGATTTTTTTTCTTTCTGTATTGGGGAAACATCAAATTTTTGAAATTTTTTTTTTGCAAATGAAACAAAAGTTTGTTCTGACTCATGTTCGGTTGGCGTTTTAGATTGACTTGAAGATTTTTGTGACAGAAGATTAAGATATTCTATTTTAAAAGTTTTCTGATTATGGTGGCCAAAGTTCTAGTGCAGCCGTAAGTCTTTCACTTGTGATATATTGCACATCACTTGCATTTTTCTTTATACTGCTGTATGGTACTGTCCTAGGTGAATCTTTTGACAGCAAAGAAAAAACCGTTCGGGTGCTTATATGCTTTACAGAACTTGATTGATGCTTGAGTAAACTAGAGTAAGAAAACCTGGAAGATAGAGTTCTGGATTCAACAAGTTTGCCATCTTCAGGATAAGAAAGGTCGAGTCATTTTATCAGCATGTTTTTTTTTCACGGATCCAGTTTGGACAAGAGCGAGAGTACGCCTAATGGTCAACCTTACAGTTGGCGCGGCGTTCGTCTGTGAAAGGCAAAACACAAGTGAGAAAACTTACTTCAACAGAAAGAGTTAGGAATGTCATACTTCTGCTATATATAAATGTCTCAGGAGATCCGTTTATTCCTCTTCTCTTATTTTTCCGGCGGGCAATACTAAGCAATGAGTTAAGAAAGGCGTTTGCAACTTTAGGAAGTGCATTTGATGCCCAACCAAATGGGGGGATAACTGCAGATGGTTTTCGAAAGTGGTTGAAAGCTTTTGCAGAACGGAGCTACTGAACTTGCTGAACTTTTGCGAATTGAAAAATATCCTGCCTTTTTGATTGTAGATGTTAAACTTACTTCAGCAGAAAGAGGTAAGAATTTCACACTTCTTTATATAAATTACTCAGGAGATCCGTTTATTCCTCTTCTCTTCGTTTTCCCACAGGAAATACTAAACAATGAGTTAAGAAAGGATGCACCATTATGAAGTGCATTTGATGCCCAACCAAATGAGTGGATAACTGCAGATAGTTTTAAAAAGTGGTTGAATATTTTTGCAGAACGGGACTACTGAACTTGCTGAAATTTGCCAATTGAAAAATATCCTGCCGATTTGATTGTTGATGTTAAACTTACTTCAGAAGAAAGAGGTAGGAATGTCACACTTCTTCTCTATATAAATGTCTCAGGAGATCCGTTTATTCCTCTTCTCTTCGTTTTCCCGCGAGAAAGACTAAACAATGAGTGAAGAAAGGATGCATCTTTAGGACGTACATTTGATGCCCAACCAAATGGGTGGATAACTGCAGATGGTTTTCTAAAGTGGTTGAATGTTTTTTGAAGAACGGGACTGCTGAACTTGCGCCAATTGAAAAATATCCTGCCTTTTTTATTGTAGATGTTAAACTTACTTCAGCAGAAAGAGGTAAGAATTTTATACTTCTTTATATAAATTACTCAGGAGATCCGTTTATTCCTCTTCTCTTCGTTTTCCCACGGGAAAGACTAAACAATGAGTGAAGAAAAGATGCATCTTTAGGAAGTACATTTGATGCCCAACCAAATGGGTGGATAACTGCAGATGGTTTTCCTAAAGTGGTTGAATGTTTTTGAAGAACGGGACTGCTGAACTTGCGCCAATTGAAAAATATCCTGCCTTTTTGATTGTAGATGTTAAACTTACTTCAGCAGAAAGAGGTAAGAATTTTATACTTCTTTATATAAATTACTCAGGAGATCCGTTTATTCCTCTTCTCTTCGTTTTCCCACGGGAAAGACTAAACAATGAGTTAAGAAAGGATGCACCATTATGAAGTGCATTTGATGCCCAACCAAAAGGGTGGATAACTGCAGATAGTTTTATAAAGTGGTTGAATAGTTTTGCAGAACGGGACTACTGAACTTGCTGAACTTTTGCCAATAGAAAAAAATCCTGCCGATTTGATTGTTTATGTTAAACTTACTTCAGCAGAAAGAGGTAGGAATGTCACACTTCTTCTATATATAAATGTGTCAGGATATCCGTTTATTCCTCTTCTCTTCGTTTTCCCGCGGGCAAGGCTAAACAATGAGTTAAGAAAGCATGCATCTTTAGGAAGTGCATTTGATGCCCAACCAAATGGGTGGATAACTGCAGATGGTTTTCCAAAGTGGTTGAATGTTTTTGCAAAATGGGACTGCTGAACTTGCGCCAATTGAAAAATATCCTGCCCTTTTGATTGTTGATGTTCACTCAAGTCACAAAGATCTAAATGTGATTGCATTTGCCAAGAGAATTCATATCCACATGTTGAGCTTACCACTCCATACATACCATGAATAGTAACCTCTGGATAGAGCAACAATTAAGTCGTTCAAAAATGCATACAATGAGGCATGATCTCTTTGGATGCGGAAATATTCAAATATCAAGATAGCCCTCAAAGGTATTGCTGGCTTGGTAAATATCGTATTTTCAAGAATATGTCGTGTGGAAGCAGCTCAGTCAGGCTTCAAATGTACTGGATTTTTCCCATTTTACATCAATGTATTCAGAAACTTAGATTATGCTCCTTCATTGAATAAGATCGAAATATCACATGAGTGCAGGCAGGTCTCTCAAAATCTCTTGTTTCAAATCCCATTAATGAGTCTTTAATATCAGAAACAGATTTAAAAACAGAGAAAGACCAAGTAGAAAACGTCTCAGTGGTATGCTTAATCAGCTTTGAGACTTCTCATAAGAAAACTTCATCGAAACTGATTTTAGACGAAGTTTCACGTCTTCCAAAACCACATCAAGTATGTTTTGTTTGTAACATGACAAAGGCGTCGAGAAGAAAGTGAAATTGTCATCACCGTTTAAAACTCAACTTGAAAAGAAGGAAAAAGAGAAACAAGCGAAAGAACAAATCGCAGAACCAGAGAGGCAGGTGAGTGAAGAAAATCGCATTAAAAAGGGAATGAAAAGAAAACTGAAATTCTAAGAGAATGTTGTAAGAAGGACAAAAGTAATGTCCATAACAAATAAAGAACAGAAAAAAATGTTAGAAATAGTCGAAAAACCGAGGACAAACCGCTGGAAGCAAAAGATCGAAAGTCTTTGGACTTTGACGAAGAATTGGAGGAAGAGGATGTATTGTATTATTTGCAATGAAATTTTTCAAGAAGACTGGATCCAGTGCACTATTTGCAAAGGTTGGGTACATGAAAACTGTGCGGATATTGAGCTTAACAACCTTTATTACGAGTGTGATATTTGTTTTTATAAAAAAAACATAAGTGTCATTATTTAAATATTAAAATGCTTTTTTCTTCTTCTTTCTGTATCTGATAAGTAATGTCTATGTAATTTTCTTTAAATTTTTGTATACCAGTGTATACATACAGCAATAATAAATTGCTTCTACATCCAAAAATGACGTTATTTTAAGCACAACACCATGTCCGATACAACCCTCCAGAAATAAGAAAGGTAAAAATGTAAGGTTTATGAAAAGTTAAAGAAAACACAATAAAGATTATTCTAAGGGAAACGAGCTTTTTAAAGTATTGAAATACCATGTTAAAGTTCCTTAGAGTAAAAAATATTTAAATTTAAGATTTTTTTTTTTGAAAATTTGAAATAGCTTAAGCGTCCGATACTAACCACCCTTCCCCTAAATCTATTTCATATGTATTTTTTTTGATAAAATCTGTATTACAAACACTACTGTGAAATATAAGAATCGAAAACAAATGATAACGAGTGAATCAATAGAATTTGTCTGAGGCCAGAAAACAAAACCTAAGAATGTAATACGCAGCGCTTGAAGGAACAGAATATAGGAAATATTTTCAAACGCGTCATTTTTTTTCACTTTCCACCTAAAATTTAAAAATATTCCGCTAACATATTTCAGAAATTTTTATAGTATTGTATTCTCATATTTTCTATTATATTTTGACGTCATCGTTTCTAAAAAAATAATCTCTAATAAATAAATCTTCAAGAAATATTCTAATATTCTCGAGAACTTTATTAATAGTTTCCGAATTTTATGAAAACAGTTGTTCAGGAAAGTTTGTACAATTCGTTTTATTAAAAATGGTTTATGAAGAAAATATCGCATAACATATTGTAGGACAATTTATAGTATAATTTTTTGTCATATTTCTGATTTTTAAAATCAGAAAAAATGTAAAACAAATGTTATACTTATAATAATGTTTTTAAAACAGAGGGAAATTTGATCTCAATCAGAATTTCACAATCATTTAAAATTATAGTTCGCAGCGACAGTCGAAATCTTTTTATATTGAGTTATGCTTAAAACTCTACCAGCAGTGTAATCTGTTTTCCAACGATTAGGCTGCTCGTCACTAAACTTCCCGATTCCCCTTGCTAATGTTAATCTTATGGGCATAGGATGCATTCGTACATTTAAAATATCTCCTCAGGAAATTAATATTTGTAACTTCTTTTTTCTGCGTAAGGCATGTGTCTTTTATCTGTTAAAATTTTATCTGTTAAAATCTTAGCAAAATTGAATAATTTTTTAACACTTAGCATAAAATATAAAATTAAGTATACATTTTAGAAACAAATTGACAACTAAGAAACAAAAGATACATCTTTTAAGTAGTGTGCACTGAAAACAGAAGTCAAAAATATTAATTTCCCGAGGAGATATTTGAAATATACAAATGCATCTTACGCCCATAGGATTAACATTCGCGAAGGGAATCGAGACGTTCACTGACGAGCAGCCTTACTCTAAATTTTTATAATTCTTAAACTGTTTTATACAACGAGTTCTCATTTGGAATCCGTAGTTAAAATATAACAAAGAATCCAAATATAATGTCAAAATTAGGTGTTAGTACTAGAAATTTTAACATTTGTTAATAGCTCTATATTAAGATGACCCATAAGCAATGTTTAAGAATAGCATTCAGTAGCAGTTGTGTTTACTAATCGGTTGGCACTTGTCACAATTTTAAAGGATGCTTTGCGGAAGTATTAGTAAGGGCTGATCACTTTTTTTTCCAGGATTTTGCTCTTTCACACAAATTGTTTATTCACACATACATAAAGTAATATTCACAGAAATACACTATAAAAATGACCAATGTTTCTTATTTTATGAAAATATACTACGAAAATATAATATAACCTTCGGAGTTATCCGAAATTCCGAAAAGCGTGTTCCATTGTCTTTTGAATCCCCAGAGACTAATACATTTCTAAAATTTAAAGAATTATTTGTAGAAGCAAAGTATTTTTGCTGCCCGTATTTTTCAGAAACGTTTCCGAATAGTTTTTATAGTGTATTAATTAATTTCCTCAGCCTGGAATATCTGTTTTTCGAATGTCATCCATTCTCAAGTAAACGTTTTCAGCTGCATAAGTTAACTTATATATGAAAGAGTAAAAAAAATAATCGTAATTTTAATGTTAATGTTAACGCTGTTAATTTTGCATGTTTCTTTGTTAAACATATTTGTTGAACATGAAAATATTTACTTGAGAATTGAATGCATTGGAAAAAATTATATTCCGGGATTGGAAAACTGATTAATACACTTTAAAAGCAAACGTTCTTAAACGTTTCGAAAATTACGGGCAGCAAGATAAATTTTGTTTTTTTATAAATGATTTTTTAAATCTCGATATGAAAGTGATATCTGAAGTTTCTAAAGATAAAGAAACACTTTTCAGAATCATGGTTAACAAGGATGAGTTTATGTTATAAATTTATTCGTGATTATATTATATTTTTGTAGATTAAGAAACCTTTGTCATTTTTTACAGTGTAAATATTTATTTTGATGCACACACAAACAGATGCTTATAGAAACATGTACTTATTCACATACGCTTACACATATATGAGGTTTTCAGTTCAAAGCGGTTCGTCCATAAAACATTATCTAGTGATATTTGTATTTACTATTAACACGTTGAGTGCCATGTGTACTGCCGGCGGTGCACACTTTATTTGAATTGGTCATCGCAAAAACTACGTAAATCAAGTATTTTCCAAATATACATTTTTGTTCCAAATGCTTCCTAAATGGTAGAGCCATGATCTGGGTATTAACCACATAAGTCAGTGTATTCCTTCCTCTTCAAACATACATCCTTGTTAGAGGTAGTTTAATCTAAATTTTTATATTTATATTTTCATTAATATCTTAAAACATTTCCTCTTTATAATCTCATTCTTTTTTAATATTTAAACAAATCCCCCCCCTCCTCTTTTTTCTTATAATTCTTAAACATTATTAATTAAAACTCTTATTTCCAAAACCCAAATATCTTTATTTTTTCTGTAAGTCAAGACCACCCAAGATTTTATTTTTTCCTTTTGAGACCCCACACGAATCTGTGAGATAATTTACCACGCAAACAGCTTTTACTCGAAATTCTCACGTAATTTCAGTGATTGTAAATTCGGAACACACACAGGCAGATTGGATAACGTACACAAAGCCTTTGTAAGAATTCATGGGAATAGCTGAAGCCCTTTTGTCAGTTGTATTGTGTGCAACTTTTATTACCCTCAGAAAAGAGAGTCATAAAATTATTTCGAAGGCCTGTTACGAAGATAACAACAATATATTGCTTTTCTATCGTTGTTTACGAAATGGCAGGTGCCAGTGTGCGGGTGGTTTTTCTTTCGTGGGACCCAATGCACAGCTGTTTTTTAAGCGGAGCCCAACGGACGGCTTATTTCCAGGAATTGAAGCTAGGATTTTTTCACCTAGTAACAACTCATCCAATAGACGTGTTATTATCTCTCCCCACTCACCCAATAAGCGCTGAGTTTTTTTTCTACCCCCTGGTCCACGCGTTACCAAGGGAACGGGGAGTTAGTTAGTAGAGGCAGTCATGTTTTGAAGCGCGGATAATTTGGGTGTGTGAGGGTGAAGGGTTCCTTCCCCCACCCCGCCTGTTAGGCAGTGGCGAATTTTTCAAGAGAGAGACGCACTCTCTCCAGTGGTAGCGACAGTGAGAGGACGATTAAAAAAAATACTAGAATGTTGCTCCGTCGAGTCTCATTCAGCATGATGTTTTCGTGCACCACGAGTTTTGTGAAATAATAGTTTACATAGTTGATGAAATATACTTCCCTGAAATACAATACTGTTTTGTTGGACTTAACAATATGATTTAGATCGATGACTAAACTTATGCTGTTTTGTTTGTAAACATGCGCTTTCCTTATGATCGAAGAGATGATCGAGGTAGTGTACGAGAATATACAGTTGTAGTCGGAACATGAGGTTCTAGCGAAAAAGTATGAGGTATGTTCGAAATATAACTGTCTATTATTATCATCATACGGCGTACAATAAATAACTCAAATTAAATGTGATCAGCGATTGCTTTACCGTGTGAAAAATCTGAGAGCATGAAAGATACGGATACTGACCTTTACACTTGTTTGCAGTGCACATTCCATAAAACTACCTAAGATGCCATATGCAGTGATATAGGATTAACCCTATTTCGGTTAGAGTCATTGTAATACGGTGAATGACTATTCAACTAAAAATAATAAGGTTTGTGGATCAAAAGAAAAACTGAATCCAAAAGTCGATGACCTATGAATCATCATGTATGTACCATCAGTCTGTATCTAGTGTTCACTACACTACAGGGATGTGAGTAGAGAAAGCCTTATCTTCATTATTATTATTTGTATTAATAATATTGTTTGTTTGATCATATAATATCTATATATATTTTTAGTGAATGATATCCAAACTACCTAAGATGACATTTGTTAATAAATACCTGGTTTCTCTTAATAAATCTTCTCTGTTTTCTTTCTATTTTACTATTTTCTTCAATACTTAAGAAAAAAGTTTTCTCTTCAGCATTTTACTTCTTATTTAATCTTATGAGAATCAATCTCCCAAGGATTTATATTAATCTTTTTACTTAATGCCTTTTAATTGATTTAAATATTAATTCTAAAATAAATAAATAAATAAATAAATTAAAGTAAATTTTTTGTATTCCTTAATCATGAAATTCTGAGTAATATTTCAAGCACTAAGCTTGGTGAAAATAAACTATTGTCTTACCAATTGTTAAAATTAATAATATTCAAACTTATTTTATTTAAGTAAATGAGACCTTTTACTATTCTTTGATTAATTACAGAACATACATGTCTGAATTTTTATATAAAGTAATTTTAATACTTTGATTTAAAGTCTTGTGAGAAGTGTTTTATTATAATGAATTACCTTATTCAAAATTTAATTATTTATTTATGGTCTCTTAAACAATGAATAATCTATACGATCACAGCTACAGTGTTGTGAATTCTTGGAATTAATTTTACATTTTTAATATTTGTTAAATATTATTTTGTTTAACTTATATCATCAATTTTTATACCTCCCCTTTTTGTACTTTCTTTAAAAGAAAGATTTTATCCCCTTTATTCCAAAATTTTCACTTAGTCTAAATTATTATGTCTATGAAAATTCCTTGTTGTTACCCTTCATATTAATTCTTGAATTCACAATGCTGATTGTTGGGGAATTGAATGTAGTGCAAATTGAGAATCTTGTCAGTGTTTTTAAATGGTTAATTCTTGTACTGTTTTGAATTCAAAACTTAGAATTCAGGTAACTTTAAATTCTTTAAATTTTAATTGTTTCTGTTTAATTTAATCCATTTACTTTTTTCTAAATTTATTTTAGTTTGAGAATAATTTTGTAAATGTGCATATTGACAGGATTCATTTCAGTTTTAAGTTATAGGTAATTTGCACTCATTCATATTGAAGTAAAAAGGTAATAGTCCTTTTCTAATTAAAAAAAAAATAAATGTGTTCGTAAAAAATATGAATTTTGATGGCACTCCAGTAACATGCATTACTGTTGTTTCATGACACCTAGATAAATCATGTTTTTTTATCTCTCTGAAATTAATTTCTAATGTTATATTTTGGATGAGTTATAGAAGGAATAAAAAACATATTTTGGTTACAACTCAAACTTTTATTTCATCAACATCATAATAAAACAACTCAATTCATCATTTTTACGTTTTCCATAAAAAAAAGATTAATTTTTATTGCAAATTCTGGTTATTATTAAAATAAAAACAATATTGGTAACGTTATAAATTTAAAAAAGGAAAATTCTCCAAAAATTACTTGCATAAACACATTTTTTATAAATTCTACTTACACTTGTAGTAAATGTTACTAAATTTATTAATTCACCACTAAATGCAGGGCTTCCACTGGCGACTATTTTTTAATTCTATCTTGCACCACTTTCTCAAAACATGGGCAAGAGAAATATATTACAAAATTATTTTTTTTAATAGTGGTGCGAATAGAATATAAAAATAGTCAGTCGCCAGTGACAGCTCTGGAAATGTAACAATTATACCCTATGACAGCTTAATTCATATATATGGAGGCACTCAACGTGTTAATGAGCTCTCATGCATTTTATTCAGACACATAGAACAGTGCCATTTGTTGCTCACATGTTCAACCTAAAATTTTGCTCGTTACGGCACACAAATTATTGTGTATTGAGGAAGAATTAGATTCGAACTCGTTTTAAGGAAAAAATGCACTTTAAACTTGCTTATTTGACCACCCTTGTATTTAGTTTATTACAAACCGTTGTATTTTATGAACATAATAGTTTAATCATCATCGTAAATAAATATTTGTACATATTTTCTACTTTGATTTTCAAATCTAGATTTATAAACTAGGAAAGCGCTTTTTTGCATGTGTATAATATTCAATTAGCGAAATATTTTAACAATTAAGTCAGCTTATAAATGTATAATTGAACACAGAAGACTTTAACAGGAATTTTTTTAGGATATAATTTTTCGTTTGGATTTTGGAAACTATATTTTTTGATAAATAACATCGCGTATTTAAATTATGTTTAAATTAAAAATGTTTCTGAAAAAAAAATGTTCGTGATTAACTAAAAGGAAAAAAATCAAATTTTAAACATTTAATATTTCTTTTCTTTGAAAATTTTACTCTAGTGAAAACATACATATTTTGAGACAGATTTAAATCTAGCTGAAGAGTTGATGATAAAATATGAATTTTATAAAATATATTTTTTGTGACAAAGCCTTACGAAAATAATTCACAGACATTCCAGTGTTTCATATTTAATTTAAAATAATGTCTTTCAAAATAAATCTTTCTTTTAAAATGTTTACGAGTATTAAAATTTGAAATTTTCTTCAATTTATTTCATAGATTAAAAAAACAAATCACACAAAAATTCATGACTATTTCCGTATATGTAAAACATCAATCTGATTCTTTTATAACAGAAGGAACCATTTACTAACAACAATATTCCCAACAACAATTTTTTGTTGTTTTATTTATTCCTCAACTATTTACCTGAATGCTTAGAGAAGGTAAATTTTTTGCATAAAAGCACAATTTTATATTTAATATATAGTAAAGTACAGCTTTTGAAGGGAAACATTTTTCTTTTACAAGACAGTAAATTGTCGCTTACTCTGACAATAAAGGAACGAGTTTCATTTTGTAAAACTGTTTTGACTTTTATCTGTAAATTTTGTAATTTGTTCAAGCAAAACTGACTGTATTTAAATAAAATTATAAAGAAAAATAATAGCTATAGGTTCCATGTAAAACTGCTGTCAAAATATTTGACATTTTCAGTTTTAATATTTTCTCGACTATTAATGTTTTATTGAATTTTAATAGACAAGTAAAAAAGTATCAAGCATTTTTAAACTTGATGACTTAATTTTATTTAAATGCTTATGTCCAAAAAATATATATCAAGTGTAATAAATTGAAATTATATATGAAATATGCCAGAAGAATTCGTGTGAAGTCGTCTGATGTCTACCAAATGCTTTTAGTGAAGTTTTCGGGACTTATTAAAAAGTGCAACTTTATTGAATTGCAGTTTTAGAAAATTTAAGTTATGAACTACACAGTATTTAAACACCCTCGTTTTTTCAAAGGTAAAATTAATTATAGAAATCTAAGAGTACGTCTTGAAATACTGCCCGAGTTTTTATCAACCTGCCACTTTGAACTGAAAAATCATTTCAGTTTATGCAGAGAGTACGACATTTTTTTTTAATGAACAGAACATGGAATTGGAATTCAATGCATAGTGATTTCAAAGTAAGATTCTTCAGAGGAAAGAGAATAGAAGGAGAAGAAAGTGACAATATGATTAGAAATAAACAAAAAATAATTTAAACCTTGAAAGTGTGTCTATGTAAATTTGTTTAACGTATAATTTGTTAAAATATTTTATGTTAAATGTGCGAAAACTAATCATTTTCATTCGTTTATACATTTTTCTATTTCAAACAATTTAAACATGTAATAGAATGGGAATAACGTGCCTTAATATGTTAAAGCTAAAAATATATTTTGGTTCAATAAATCATTTCTGTAAGAAATATTTTCAAAAACATATATAGGTATACACGGTAAAAAACAAGTATGAGTAAAAAAACGGATCGGGTTTTAACGATTTTAACTCGAAAATTTTATTGAAGTCAACAGGGAACCCGACCAGAACACAATGCACTTAAACCCAAAACCCTAACTGAAAGAAAATAATTTCGCATTTTAATGCAATTATGAAAGTATATAGTCGGATGTGCAAGTCGGGTGTGCCATCTCATACATGCTAATACTTCATACAGCGTATTTGTTTTATTACACTTCAAACGTTTTGCCAACAAAGTTAAAAAACATGGGGGGAGAGGAGAAAAAATTCGTAATGAAATCTAATTAACGGGTATTACATAAAAAAATGTGAACATGTTTGATTATTACAAATACGCAAATTGAACCTAGATTGGACAATTAGTGATTCAATACGATTTTTTATCAACAGCTACCACGCCCGTATGGAACATAAAAAAAACATTCGTTATTACAGCGCCACCTTCAAGCCAACTTTCTCCAAACCTTGGCCTATTACCTTACATCCAAATATAAAATTTCGTCGAAAAAAATATTTATTAATTCTTCCCTCAAACTGCAAAAAATCGAGAAAACTACATAAAATTTGCTATCCCAGCTACCCCATTCGGAGGAATATCCTCACTTTTAACTGGGACCTGGTGTCTATAGTTAAAAACACATATATGAACTTAGGTACAATTCTATGCATAACTTCATACACTTTCCGGCGATACAATAATGAAAATGGCACATAAACAACTGTCACAGCACCACCTTACGGCGAAATATCCCCAAAGTCAACTGAATGTGCTCGCCATAGCGAAAAACATATATGTCAAATTTGGTTAAATTCGATGCATAACTTTTCGATGAGATGATACAATAACAAGAATGGCAAAAAGATCACTATCATTCCCTTTCAGTGGATTATCCTTAAGTTCAACTGGGACCTCTGGATCATAGCGTTATCTAATTTTAACTTTGAGTACGGTTATCATATATAACTGATTGTCATATGAGAAAACAAAATAATTAATTCTGCAATTTTCCACCAAGGGGCAATGCAAGAGTAGAAAACTATCTCGTGAAAATTTTATATCAAAACATAAATTTAACAGTCGTTGAAGATGAGTCTGAAGATGTATTAAAAAACATATTTTTTTTAAATTTAAATTTAGTTAGATTATTCTTCACCAATTGACCTATAAACGCAAAATAAAATTGTGTTTAATCTGTCGTACCTATTTATAACATCAGTACGGCTGCCATATAGCGAAGCTTAAAAAAATTGATTTTATTTTAATTTGGTTACTCAATTTCTCACTAGGAGGCATTACAAGAAAGCGTAAAAGAAAGTTGTGTTGAATCTGTCCTATATAAATTTTAACTTGGACTATGGCTGATGATGAAAACATAAAAAAATTCATTTCAAAAGTTTCGTTTCCCACCAGTGGCTCTACCAGTGTAAAAACTATCATGTTAAAATTTTTAGAAAAACATAAATTTGACCGTGTCTGACACTTATCCTGAAGATTTTATTAGAGCTATAAACAAAAATAAATTGTGCTGAATCTGTATATTTATTTTTTATAACTTGAGTATGACATCATACAGTAAAGCATAAAAAATCAATTTTATTTATATTAGGTTACTTCATTTATCGCTTGAGAGTGTTATTGGCGTAAAAAAAGCATTGATTCGAATTTGCCTGATCTATTAATGATACAGTAAATATCAGTATTATCATATAATAAAACATAAAGAATCTATTTTGTTTAAATTTTATTATTCTATTTATCGCTAGGGAGCGTTATTGGCGTAAAAGAACATTAAGTATGGTTGCCATATGATAAAACATTAAAAAAAAATCTATTTTAAAATTTTAGGTATGCATGCGGTACATGCATAAGAAGCGTATGTGAAATATTCAAATTAAAAATTTGACCATGGCCGAAGATTATTCTGAAGATGTCAGCGAAATGCGTTCGTAGGAAGTGAGATTAAATTGCATTAAAAGTTATATAAAGACAGATATAACATATGATACGCCCTGTATAATATAAGTCAAAGAAAAAATTGTAATGGATTTATTTTGCATAGATTTCGTTAAAGAACTCAAAATGTTATACCCCATATTTTCAACGGAGAAATTGTCGAAATAAACCTCAGTAACATATAGAAATTAAGTAGTTTCAAATTACACAATGGATTAATAACAAAGCCTTACATGTTCTTATTGTGTATAGATGGTAGAGTTATTTTCTGCGCTCCTGTAAAATAACTATGGGTTCTATAACACCATCTTCGCGAAAACTTATACTGTAGGTGAGTGTAAGAATTTACTTAAATTATACTACAGTTAGCATTCTTCAAATCCCGAATTTTAACGTTTCAAAAACGTTTCATAAATTCATTTCATAAACATTTTGTGATATAGCGGGTTAACCAAAAGTTCGTTAAAACTTTAAAAATTCATTAAAAAGGAAGAAATTGTGATAAAGAAGTGCGGTTTGCAAGAAAGGGCTCACAAAGCGGTCGGATTTTTTTTAGCAGCAAAAAATATTTTAGTTAAAAAGTCACCTGTAGATGGCCCTAACATGCGAGAGATTCAGCAGAATTATGCAAATTAATCTTGCAATAAAAGGGATACACGAGGATTTCTCATTCGCTTTCAGAATGTTATGATTATCCGATCGAGGGTTAGCGGTGAAGTTGTTCAGTTTGAACGGAGAGTTTCTGCAATTCATTCCGACATGTTACATTCAGCTGTAACGGGCGTTGTGAGTCGTACAATGTTCTGGAGGACATGTTGATCAATTGTTATTGCAAGAATAAATGGATGGAGCGTACTGTTGTCTTGTTCACTGTGTTTCGGGTCGTCAGCACCTTCTACCAGTGACATTTTTAACCAAAAAAATTTTGCTGATAAAAAAAATCTGACTACCTGAGCCCTTTCTTACAAACCGCACTTCTTTATCATAATTTCTTCCTTTTTAATAAATATTTAAAATTTTAACGAACTTTTGGTTCACTCGGTATATATATTATATATACAGTAACCGGTCGTTATATCGCGCCTCGATATATTGCGCATTCGGCTATTTCGCTCTTTTTCAGTTGTCCCTCAATAAATTTAGTTTCTCGAAAAAACATACAAAACTTTGGAAATGTCGAAATCTAAGCATATAACTGAAATGCAATTAGTTCATTTTCCAGTGGCAAGCTAAAGAAAATAAAAGAAAATAAAAAACAAGCAACTCTGTATTCTTATTTTCAGAAAGTACTATAAAATGTAAGTAAAAAATGTTTACTGCATATGTACGGTTTTGTAATTTTTTAACGTTTTACAATCTTTTTTATGCTGAACTTGTAGATTACTTGAACAAGTATTAAATCGAAAACCTCGTAGACAAATTTAGGGTTCTTTTTTTTCATTTATAAACACTCTTCTCGACCCCCTCGGTATATCGCACTTTTTTCTTATCTCCGAAGTAGCGCTGTATATCGAGGGATTTATATATACACTTAGGGACACCTTTTGGGATGTAATGAAGAATATTATGCAATACAGTTTGTTGAATTTTAATATTTTATCAAATATTATAGCCCAATAATCATAACAAAGGCAGTAAAACCTGGTTAGGTTGATGATCATTATTTATTTTCTTGAATGTAGCCAATGTATATGAATGTTTGGAGTGACAGACAGATTTCATTTTATTTGGTAATGTGTCAATCAAAGCTAGGGTAAGATTTAAAAAGAAATATGCCCTATTTTAGTACTGATAGGAGGACTTTTATCACTATGTTTTATGATTGCTATCAAGTTGCTAAAGTTCTTTGCCACCTTTAAATTTTTGAGCTAGTAAAGCATAATAAAAGTAGGAAAACATCATAAAAAGTTTATTAGTTACCTAGAAATCAATGTATAACAATATTTTAATGTGTATAAAGCTTTGATTATGAAGGCATTTATTATAAAAAATCATCAACCTAACCAGGTTTTACTAACTTTTTCTGATTATTGGGATATAACGTTTGATAAAATAATTATAATTCAACAAACTGTATTGCATAATATTTTTTATTAAATCATCTTTACAGTGGTATATAGCTTTTATGAGTATTACTAAGAAATATCTGGTGCTATTATCGGTATATATATATAATAAAAATAAAATTTATTCAAATTTTATAAATACAAATTTTGAAAATTCTGATGGAGAAATAAGAAATTCTTCAACTTCTTTTTCCGAATATCAAACCGTAGTTCTTTTCGATATTTCACTTGGAACATTTCATTCAACCGTTTTGATCAATTTGTACGTTGCAAAAATGGCATTAATCGCTCACATTAGATTTATGCCATCTGTTCTTGCAAAAGTTTCATCTGTACGGTCCGTTTATTTTACTGGAAAGTGTAAAGATAGAAAGACCGTTTACCGCGACATACAACAGTTAATTTGGATATTAGTTTTCTTTTTCTGTAACATATTTCCGTTTAGTGTTATACACAAATTTTTATTGTAAATAAAAAAAAATTGTTACCTATATGCAGCACTTCACCATATTTTATTGTGTAGCATAAGAGCTAAATAAAAAAATTTCCTACAGTATGTATGTTTGTTATATGCAAGCAAAACAACTATATAAACAACAGCGTAAACCGAAATGGAATATTATCTTTATTTATAATAATTCTGTACTGACGACCTTTCCCACAAAAAACTAAAAACTAAAATACGAACTTTGGTAATTACATCAATTCTAAAACACGCAGAATAAAGTGAAATTGTCCAGAGTGGACGTCTGCATTGTAAAATTGTATAAAACTTTAAAATTTCTAATACTAACTCCAAATATTTGGATTCTTTGGTAATATCTGCTTTCGGAGACCAAATTAGAAGTCAGTTGGTGAAGAAGTTTAGGAAGAATGCAGATTTAAAGATTGGAACTAGTAAAGTTAAATTATTTTTTAATCGTTGCTAAACAGATTTGAACGTGAGTAATTTTTACATCATAAATCTAAATCTATTTGGTGAAATTAACTGTAATTTTGGATTTGCATATTTGAAGATTCCAGAAATATATTTCTGTAAAAAAAAAAAAAAAGGAAAAATCAGTTTACAGTTCACATTTCATTAGAACATATATATTGAAATCTATTTTCGAAATATGAAATATGAATTATAATTATGATTTAAGGTTTATTTGACACCATCCCTTGTGCATTCATCACGAGTCACACTCGTGATTCATTTGCAAGTTATATTTAATTTACACGAGTCACACTCGTGATTGATTCAAAAGGCCAAAGATTTTTTCCCGAGTCACAGTTTTGAGCAATTAACAAGGTAATGTTTACTTACGAGGCACACTCGAGATTAATGCACAATGTATATTTTATTTTACAAGAGTCATGCTCTTGAGTGAATCAGAAGACATTTTGTTTTACACCAGTCACACACGTGATTTATTCACAAGGAAAAGTTTACTTGCGAGTCACACTGTTGATTAATGCACAAGGGGTTAAGAGGACTCTTCAAAAGGAACTAATTTTTCAGAGTACCGTGTACATGATTATTATATCAATTTTTTTTAAACTGTTATTTTAAAAATGGTTTTAGTTATTTTCTAATCATGTGATGTTCAAATACGCGATAAAAAATAAATGTCATATTTATAAGGAAAAACAATTTAATAAAATTGAAATTTTGAATTGGAAATCTTTAAAATTACCCCATTTATTCAAGCAATCTAATTTAATAATTTAACAAATCACAAGATGAACTAAACAGTAATTGAGCATTGATCATTTATTTTCTCAGCTTTCTGTGTGTTCTTCAACTAAGAGTTTCAAAGATCGACCCAATTTTATTTTTCACTTACGGGTATAACTTAAAAGAGGATACTATTGTAACGACCGTTAAATTAAGACCATTTTTGTTGCTTTTTTAGAAGGTGATCTTAAATGTGTATCAGAATTGTGGCGTTGCAAATGAACTTATATACGTTATGTTATATTAAAAAATATACATGACCATGTATGATAAAATGAATCATATATATCAATATTATATATTTGTGAAAACGCTTTCTTAAATGGTAAAGGGATTTTTCTGTCTTTGTATCATCAAACAGTATAGTCTTTAAAGCTCGAATACCAATTATCCTTGCTTTGTGCACATTATTTTAACAGAATAATTTTATCTTATACTTTTAATTAAATATTATAAGTAATAGTTTTTTTATTTATATGAATATCAATGCAGGGGAAACGGATTTCTATCTACGCGTTAAAAATAACTAAACAAAAACGAAAAATCATGCGTCAAGCATAGATTATGTAACACTTTCCAACGCATCAAAAATAATTTTACAAATCATTACCGTTTAATAAGCTAAAAGATAACATCTAAGTAATCCGAATACTTTTATTCAGCCCTGTATAGGATCTATAGATTTGTATATATACTACATAGGATGCTAAATTTTAGTTCAGTTACGAAACGCGTAGCACAGTTTAAAATTCTCCGTCTGGAGTTAAATAATACGGAAATGTGTTCCCGAACTTTTGTGCTTCCCTGTATAGGATCTACATAATTTATACACACCACGTAATATACAAAAAGCGAGTTAAAATTAAAATCGCGTTCAGTAACTTAAAACGCACTTCCAGGAATTATTGTTAACATACAGTAGAGAATTCTTTTGTGTGTCCCTGTAAATGAACGATGACTGCTATACACACAATATTCTGTAGTAAGTCTCTTGTAATGAACCTTATATAAATTTCAATGCGTTTAAAATAGGGAAACATTATTTAAATAAACCGCAGACGATTTTTCTCCATAGACGTAATGTATCGGAATTTTTTGTCTGTCCCTGTAAAGTAAGTATAAGTGCTATGCACACCCTGCTCCATATTAAGCTTCTTCTAATGCACCTTAGTGATATATATAAATTTCAATGCGTTTAAAATAGTGAAACATTATTTAAATAAACCGCAAATGATTTTTCCCCATAGACCGCAATGTAACGGAATTCTTTTGAGTGTCCCTGTAAAAAAACTATAAGTGCTACACACTTCCGTTGAAATAGGGAACATGCTATAGATAACGATTATAACATATAAAAATTGCAGGGCAATCCGAGCATATTTACGGGAGTTAGAGCACGGCCAGACGGCCAGACGGCAGACGGCCTGACGGCAGACGGCCAGACGGCAGACGGCCAGACAAACCGAAGTCATAAACACTTTTCAACTAGGTTGGAAAGTGTTAAAAATGTATCACTAACCCTTAAATTAATTATACAAAGCATAATATTCATTTTATGCTGCATCGATATCTGGTAGTAGATAGAAAGTTAAAAACTCTTTTAGTCTGAAACGTTAGAATGAGATAAAAGTAATATCCCACTAAGTTAGTTAGTTGGTTGGTTGGTTGGTTGTGTAGGGTTTAATGGCACAATGTCACATTGGGGACAAGCTGCGCCAAAGAAAAAATGTATTAAAATATCCACAAAATGTAATGCTAACAAAAACTAAATAAGAAACAAAGCTTAGTGAGAAAATTATCTGGATGGGGTTAACCATCCAGATATAGTCATACAGTGTATAAAACAAATATTAAGAATTCTTAAAAAGTGAAATATAAAAGTAATACACTAATAAGTACTATCTGGATGGGGTAACCCAATCCAGATGTCAAGTTAAACAAGTATAAACTAACATAGTTATAGATACGATATGAAGGATACATAAAAACTATATCTCAGAATAAAAGCCAGCATGTCTTAAAAAGGAAAGAGTGCCCCATGAGGTTTGTCAAGATTGGTGATGGCGAATTAAAATATATTCTATACAAGTGCCGGAGGCCCGGACAGTCAGTTAAAACGTGATGAATGGCCAGGCAATCAAAATGACAATGTGGACACATGGGTGCATCCTCCCGAAGAAAGAGATGTATATGAGTGATCCTTGAATGTCCAATTCTCAGACGAGTCAGAAGAACATGTGTTGTCCTTGGATAACTTGGATGAAAGGTCATGGTTGTAGGTTAGATATGGTGCAGTTTATTATTGTATTCTAAATTCCAACTTTCTTGTCATTTATTATGAATAAAGTGTTTTATAAATAGTTTAACGTCTGAGAGAGGAATTTTTTAGTATTACGGATAAGGAGGCAGTTTTGCCGCTTCATCTGCTCTTTCACTTCCAGTAATACCCATGTGTCCAGGTACCCAGCAAAATAAAATATTATAAACACGTGTAGTAAATTTATTATAAAAATCTAGGATGGCTGAGACATAAGAATGCTTTTTAAGTATTTTATTGCATAAATAAAACTATTTGAGTTAGTATATATGATGAAGGATGTGTTATGATTATGAGATATGTGCAACATGTCTCTCTGTATCGCAATCAACTCAACCGTAAATATAGAAATTGAAGCATGAAGCCGATAACTGAAACTAGTGTTATCAATACAAACCCTGCAGCCAAAAATATCCCCAATCTTAGAACCATCTGTATAAATATCAGTATAGCCATTAAAATTTGCACGATGTGCAGCAAATAATTGTTCGAAAACAGCAAGGGCCAAGTTGTTTTATCATAACCTTTAAAAGGATGGAGAGTGGTATTATTAGCATGATTCCAAGGAGGGAGCACATGCGAGGGATATGGACTCACCTCGATGTTATTCAAAGGGCCATTATTAATAATGTTTCTCATTTTGATTCCAAAAGATGTAATGTAACATTGTCGATGCTGATAAAGAATATCTTTGTCGATATTTGAAATATAAGTGTGAAGAGGATGCCCAGAATGAGAAAGAACACGGTAATACAAGTCTAATGAAAGTTTTTTACGAGTATGGTGTAACATTGGTTCATTACAGTCAAGATAAAGACTTAAAATTGGAGATGTACGAAAAGCAACAGACCAGACACAGAGTGCGCTATCGTGCACAAGGTCAAATTTTTTAAGAACAGATTTACTGGCAGAACCATAGACCTGTCATGCATAGTCAATTTTAGTACAGATCACAGCTCTATAGATTTTAAGGGAGAAGTGCGGTCACCTCCCCAAGAAGTATTTGAAAGTACCTTAATTAGGTTAAGGGATTTTTCACTTTTTGTAAAACATGTGGTAAAAAAGTAAGTTTATTGTCAAAATGCACTCCTAGATAACGAACGTTGTCCGCAACAAGAATTTGAGATGAATCAATAAAAATTTCAGTATCTGGATGCAGATCCCTTCGTCTACAGAAATGTACTCAAGAAGTTTTGTAATGAGTAATTAAAAAACGATTTTTGTTAGTCCAGCTAAGAATACTTTTGTTTGCACTTTGCAGTCATCTCTCAATAAAATTAATATCCTGTCCCATACACATAATGCGGAATTTCGTCAACATAGAGATCTCCCATCACAGAAGTAGGGAATTGTTTAAGGATGTCTTTTATTTTAACAGCAAAGAGGGCGACACTCAGGACACTACCCTGGGGTACACCCTCTTCTTGTACATAAAAACTAGACAGAATACCCCCAATCCGAAACTTTAATTGTCGAATGGCAAGAAAGTTTTTAATAAAAATTGGTAAATTCCCACGAAAGTCCAGGTTAAAATGATCTCGGAGTATCCCATAACGCCCATAACGTTCTGTCATAAGCTTTCAACATGTCAAAAAATACTGAGACCAAATGGCTGCGTTTTAGAAAGGCTGTCTGTTTGTTATTTTCCAAATGGATTAAATTATCTATAGTAGACCTACCACGTCGAAATCCACTTTGAAATGCGGCAAGGCAATTGTTAATTTCTGAAATATTCACGATGCGGCAAGTTACCATTTTTTCAAGAAGTTTGCAAAGGCAGCTAGAAGGCGCAATCAGCCTGTAATTATTGGAATTGGTAGCATCTTTTCCTGGTTTAGAGAAAGGTATAACTATAGCTCTGCACCAAGCATTGGGAAAATTCTGCTCCACCCATATCCTATTAAAAAAGGAAAGGTGATTATTTAAAGATAATAGAGAAAGTTGCTTGAGCATAACATATGTAATCCTATCGTGACCTGGGTTAGATAAATGGTTGTCTCTAAAGCATTTATCATCTCTGATTTAATAAATGTTCCATTATATGCATATGAGTGATGAGAATTAAAATTAATCCTGGTTCTTTTAGTTAGTCTTTTTTATGTTAAAAATGGTTCTGGGTATGAGTCAGAGCTTGAAATAGATACTATGGTACTCCCCATTGTCTCATTAATGTTTTTAGGTGATGCGATGGTTTGACCGTTTAGTTTTAAAATAGAAATATAATTATCAGAGTACAGGCCCATGCATTTTTTTACTTTATTCCACAGTTCTTTACTTGAGGTATTGGAATTAATGCTTGAGATGTAGTTGATCCAGGATTCACGTTGGCTTTTGCGTCGCACTCTTCTAGCTTCAGAATATCCCACTAAGAGCTTATGTTTTGGAATATACTTACGATGCAGTATCTTTTGAATTTTATGCAGAAAATGCCCTTTATTTTACACTTGTATTATCTTTTCCTGTCGAAAGAGGATTTATTTTATGAAGTGGATAATGTTAGAAAAATCTCAGGTTAATGACCGTTGTAGAACGGTCTCAGAATGAAAATATCTTTGAAACCTTTTTTAGTAATTTATACTCACATTTATACACATGTGTTTATAGTGTTAATAGATAATATCCAATTACTACAAATTGTTGGCCCATCGTTGGCAACCGTTCGGTTGTCGAAACCATTGATTGGAAATGGTTGGAAACATAGGCTCTTCTAATTTGCAGCGTATAGGAGCAGGATTACGAGAAACTAACTGTTGGGCCTTTGCTGGAAAATGGCTCATTTGCCAACTATACGACAAGCCGAACCTTTCTTTTTGTGAACAAACGTCGGACAACATTTAGTCAGCAATTAACCAATGTTGTCTGAAATATTTTGTGCTATTTGGGTATAGGCAATTTAAAATTAAAGAATTCCTAACAAATGCGAAATAAGTAAATAAGTATCAAGAAAAAGAAAGGATAATAATTTTTTTTTCTGGAATTTCTACATTTTCAAAACTTAAATTTAGAAATTAAAAAATTAAATATGTTTTCCTAAATTATTTTTTTTTAAATCCGTAGTTGAAGCATACGAAAAATTTAATAGTATGTGTTTCTTCAAATTGTTGTCCATAAATTTACTTCCATGCATCTCAAATTCGAAATATTTATACAAAATATGATTTATCTGGTAATAATATTATTTAATGCAAGGAATACTCTTCAGAGTTACTCATTCTTAAATTAATTTTAAAAAATTAATTACTTTGTTTTATGAACTCGGATAAATGTAAGTTGTAAACACATTTTTATGTTAGTAATTTTCTAACTAACTATGAAACACTATTTATGAAACGCTAAACTAAATTTGTTATAATAATAATTTTGAAAATTTTTGGGCTGTATGACTACCAATCTCATACTAAGCATTGGATTATATCATTGTCAGTTTACATTTATCCATGAAGTTAACATATAGACTGATAGTTTTAAAATAAATATATTTTGCGCTAGTTTTATATCAAGATAGTTAAATAACATGGGTCATTCTCAGATATTAAATTTTATGTTCCTTGTAAAAATATGAATTAATCATGTTAACCATGAATATTTAATTTTTCTTTTACACTTCTTTTCGAGCACTATATTGTACATTAGTTTTAGTATGAAAAAAAATATTGCATGTTTTAAATTTTATTACCCTGGCATGCCCCGAATTTCTAATTTATTAATTAAAATCTTTATTTTTAAGATTTGGAAGGTTTCAGAGCAAATATCTGTTTTTACATATTTGACACTTTAAACATAACATTAAATATGTACATTAATTATCTTTTTTATAATTATTTGTTCGTAAAAGTTAATTGTCATTATCCTAGAACACACAAATTTTTTTATTCAACTCTGTAGTAGATGGCATTTCGAAATAATTTTTAGACTGCATTTTTCTACATGTTCTTACGAGCAGTAATGTCTATTTTTGACTATCTATGTAAGTACTACGTCATTTTAGTATTTTTGCTGAACAATGACTGTTAGTATATTTTATTATGTGTCATTACAGAATTCATTATTGCTAAAATACAGGGTGATTATAAAAAAACTATCCCGATATATGAGCCCCTAACTGTCATACCTGTTCCAGAAACTGAATGAAATTCTGGCCTAAAGTATTTTGAGGTATGCGCTCAAGAATCATGTGAAAAACAACAGTTAAATTCTAACATTTACGGTTACAGTGACAAAATTTCGAAACTTTCAAATGGCAATACCTCCTTTTTTTATGGGAATGTGATCTTCAGAGTGAAAAATCATAAAAAGCGTTGGAACGGTACCTGTAGCACGAAAATCGCCGGCGCTAGACAGACTAAGAAGAAAAGTGAAAACAACCAATAAAGGACAGAGAATCAACAGAAAGTAAAACATTTTATTGTTCAGTGCTATCCACCATCTGTCGCATGTAAAGTGTCGTCGTGTGTGAAATGGATGGAAAATGTATGAAACACAATAAAATGTTTTGTTTTCTGTTGCTTCTCTGTCCTATTAGTTGTTTTCACTATTCTTCTTAGT
Organism: Maratus michaelseni; assembly: GCA_963931845.1. Classification (NCBI taxonomy): domain Eukaryota; kingdom Metazoa; phylum Arthropoda; class Arachnida; order Araneae; family Salticidae; genus Maratus; species Maratus michaelseni. The sequence continues at coordinate 30,829,969 of OZ007586.1, forward strand.
CTGTCTAGCGCCGGCGATTTTCGTACTACAGGTACCGTTCCAACGCTTTTTATGGTTTTTCACTATGAAGATCACATTCCAATTAAAGAAAAATAGGTGTTGCCAAAATTTTCGAAATTTTGTCACTGTAACCGTAACTGTTAGAATTTAACTTTTGTCTTTCATATGATTCTCGAGCGCATACCTCAAAATACTTTAAACCAAAATTTCATTCAGTTTCTGTGAACGGTATGATAGTTAGGGGCTCATATATCGGAATAGTTTTTTTATAATCACCCTGTACTTATTTAAGAATTTAACTTTGCTGAATCAATTATCAGAATAGGTTTGGGACTGCTTTCAAAATAAGTACTCCATAAGCTTTCAATTGTTATAATTTGGCGTTAAAATAAGCTTAACGTGAAAACTCATCACCGTGGTCACTATCAAGGTTTTTTTAATTTATGGTTTCAGAGGTATGGTATGAAAATTTTAGATACTTTTAAAAATCAATTGCTATTTCTCAGCAACAATTGCTATTACTTTATAATATGATGGAATGTACGCAAAAATTCTGGAATTAAAATAATCCAACCGGTTTTTAAAAGCGAAACATTTACCATTATCTGAGAATGACCTATATATTTATCCCAATTTTCTTTAAGGAAAATTCCTATCGTTATACTTGAAAGTATAATGAACATGTAGGGTGGTTGCACTGCAATTTCTCAGCACACATTGGGAACACTTTGATGCAAAAAAAGTGTTCCAGTTACCTTAATGTGTACTGAATGTGTTCCGAATATGCTCCGCTATAAAGAATGTGTTCTGAAAGTGTACCGAAAGTGTTCTGCTCAGGATATCTGTTAAATCTAAACCTGGGAACACATTTGAGAACGGATTGGGAGCACATTTGTACACACTTGTGAAATCATTGCTCTCAAAAATTGCGCTAGAAAGTGTGCTGAACAAAAGAAATGTTCTCAGAAGTATTCTAAAAATTGTTCCAAAAAGTCTGCTTCAAAGTGTCTTAAATAAGGTGACAAAATAAGTGTTCTGAAAAGTGTGTAAAGATTTGCAGTGTGTATTTAAACACAAAGTTTTCAAACACGTGTTTAGACGGTTGTCAGTATGAAATTTATTTAACTTTTCAAGTTTTAAAAATAACATTTGATGATGTGCATTTTAATGGTGACACTGCAGTGAAAAGTGCTAAATATTCCAAAATGAAAAATCTGATTTTTGGGATTATAATTTGAGCAAGACGATGCTGTCTATTGAATTAATATTGAAATAGTAGTAACGAGTAGGGCTATTTGGATAATTTCTTATAGTTTTGTCTAGAACCATACTGAATGTTGTTTTCCGAGCAACGTGTACCTTTGTGTAGGCTAGATTTTAATAATTATAACATTTTCTTATGACTTTTTCTCTCTCAATTATTAACGTGTTTAGTGTTGTAGCGCGTCCCAATGGTGACTTTTCGCCAAGAAAAGTTTTCTAACCATCCTTTTTTAGCTCTTCTGCATTATAAGAACAGCACATATACAAAATGTAATTTGCACTGGTTGGTTACAACAATTTCATTACTCCATGGAATTTCGAACTCCAGTTACCAATGCACCATTCATAGTAAGTTTCTTTTTTACATACTTTTGTTTAACTTACATTTCTGTATATATGTGGCAGTCAAATCTTGTGACTCATTTTTAACTCACTTCCTGTTGACGTAGAGCTTTGAAATTTGTAATATATATGTATTCTTAAGAATAATACATGAGTTGGACTTTTTTTAAAATTTGATCCCTAAGGGGGGTCAACGTCGGCCCAAAACTTACACTTTCCACATAGAAATAACGTTACGATTGTTTAATTGAAAAAAAAATAGGTCCATTGTTGCAACATTCATCCATTTTCACCACATTGTTGCCCGCATCATTATGACGTCAGCATTGAGCGACGCACACATTTGTGCTTTATAATATAAGTTGACTTTTTGTGAATTTTAATGAAAGTATGTTATTTTTATAATTTTTTACATTTAATTATTTATCAATTATTTATGGCGCTTACAATCGAACTTGAATTTATATTTTCACAAGTATCACCACTATAAATTTAAACATACAAAAGCTTATTTAATTGATACAGTTTACGTTTTTTCATATTTTTATATTATAAGTGAAAAAATAAAATGCTCGAAATTGTCAATAATATTATGTTTGATTAGAGATTTACTGATAGTTATTTTTTATTTCTCTGACGTATAAGAATTTTTATCGCGCAATTATTTTTGGACAAAAATAAGATCTTTGTAAAGGGCAACTTAAAATTTTCACTCAGAATCGATTAAAGTTTTCCCCATTGAAAAACAAACCAAAACAAACCTGAAGTACTGAAAAATAAACCAAATACATAAATTCAATGATTTTGTACCTCCTTTTTATGATCATTTTCGCCATAATCGCATATTTCAAAAACTCTAGTTGTATTTAGATATCGCGTGATAAATATGAGTTTATTTCTTTTATAACAAGATGTTTAATCTGCCTCTGTAGCAAGGTAATAATCCAATTTTCTTAGATATTATCTCAAGCCTATAAAACAGTTAAAGTGTATGTGATGACCCAAGTCATATAGGATTACAAGACAAATAAAAAATGCATTTCTATCTGTCCTGGAGATATCAACAGAAATAAAGATGCTTAGGGGAAAAAATCTCCGCCAAAAGATTTCTCTATGTCCATTCTTTTTTATTGCATTTCTTTTTTTAGAAGTGCTCTCCTTTGAAAATTTATAGGTTGATATATATCAAGAGTAGTAACTATTAGTTATATATGATTTTGAAAGTAGTTAAAGCTAAAACTTAATACAAATTAATATAAAATTTATGTATTTAATCCATTGACAATAAGTACAATATCAGTATAAATTTGTTTCTAGTAATTTACTGGGTCAACGAAATTTCAAATGCGTTGATTTTCAAAGAGATACAAATCCACTTTGAAAAAGATGTTTTATGTTGCATAATAATAACAAGCACAATCAAAATTTCATCATGAATACTTTAAAATTGGACACTAAATAAATACAACTTATTGCTGAATATTTTTACCACCTTTTCTATAAAATTAAATTTATTTTGTGTTTTATTTTAACTTTTCTAAAGAAGAATGAAATATTGAAATAAAATAAATAAAATAAACAAGTAAAATAAATAAGTAAAGTTTGTTATTATAGTTATATTCCATTGGAAAAGAAAATCTACGTTTTTCAACAAATCATTGCTTTTGAAAATGAGGCTTGTCTAATGGCGCATACCACAACCATGATTTTTTCAGCTAACCATTATTGTATATTTGATTTATATAAAATAAGACCATAAGAAATATATATGTCTATTACTGCTTACGAATATTTTTAAACCCATTGGAATGTAAACCATTAAATATCTAGCAATAACATAAAATAGACTTGTCTTACTTTCAAAATCAACGCTCGTATATTGAGATATTATCTTAACTTTTACACGGGGGCTCGGGACAACATCTGTCAGAGAATACATGTAAACTTGGACAGATGCTGTCCGAGTCCCCGTGTAAAAGTTAATTATTTTAGATATTTCCATAATAATTATTTTATATCCCTTATTTGGCTATGATATGGATTTTATGTGAACAGAAAATATGTATTAATTTAACGATGCATTTAAGAATGTTTACATACATCATCCTTGACTACGTACATTTACGGTCATTTTCTACGCGTATATTATTTATTTCTCCTTACAATTCCCATTAGTTCAATATATTTTTGAATTCTCTTTTTTGTTTGAAACTGATAATTTTGACAGTTAGTAACTTTATTTAGAGAACTATCACTAATGGAAATTTTTAGAAACTGACATTTTATTTTGTTTATACGCAACATATATTTAACTATTAAGAAAAGTAAGAAGAAAAGTGGAAAAAGTTTGACAAATATCCTGTTTGTAATAAACACTACACAAGAATGTAATTTCAATTGGCTTCTCAATGTCAGTTTTCGAAATCTCATCTTAGGTCAGTAACTATGGCAACACCCAATTTGACTGACTGACCACTCTACTTTTTCCCATGACAAGGTAGGGATGTAGTGAGGGGGGGAGGAAGGATGTCCTTGAGACACCTATTCAAATTGCATAGAGTTTTAAAAAGGGTTCGTGTTTAGTGAGAGAAGAAACTTCGGAAAGGAATTCCGTCGGAAGATATATTTTTATTTGTGTGCTCATTTTAAACACTTTCCGACATAGATGAAAATTGCTTATGAATTCGGTTTGTCTGTCTGTCCGTGTTCAAACTCGCGTAAATATACTGGGTTGGTTGGTTGGATGGGGTTTTATGACAAAAAATTCTTTTAGGGACATGCTGCGCCAAAAAAATATTAGAGTAAGAACGTCAAATTAAAATTTAAAATTCATTTACAAGTTTGTCATAAAAACAAGATGAATGAAACTAACACAGTTAAATGAAAAGAGTAATATGATGATAAATGTATAATTAAAATCATTCAATGAAACAATAACACAACGTCTAGAAGAAATAAACACACGTTTTCACAATTAAAATATATACAATCTTTAAACTAACAGTTGGTAAAATTGGTATATTTAACTTAAACAATACATTACCAAAAGAAACATAGTTACAATCACCTAGGCTCGAATACCTCAAAAACAGTGTTATCATCATTTGAGTTGCATCTATAAGACTCTGATTACATAGCTTCCTATGCATAATGCAGTAGCTGTTTGGAATCCTTTGTAGTAAGGAGCGATTTATCAAGACAAGGTTTCTTGTTTTTTCCTTTCACAGTGAAGAGGCTTGGGTTAACACTAGAACTACCATGAGCCGTCATTTTGACGGCTATCAAATGAATATATATAGATTTTAACCAGAAATTTCTTTTCAAAATAAATTAAATAGGAAACTCGCAGAAATATGCTAAATGAATAAGTTACATAGTTTTAAATAAAAATTCTGGTGTGAAATAGTTTTATAAAACTTGAGTAAAATTTTCGGTACTTCTAGTGTTAAGGTTTTCTGTCTTTTTTTCTGTGCACATTATTTTTGTTTTGCTTTTTGGTGTAGGAGAAACAGGTTTTTCCAATTTGTTTGCAGATGAAAAAGAAGTCTGACCTGACTCATGTTCGGTTTACTGTTTAGATTGACAATTAGAATATTCTATTTTCAAAGGTTCTAATGATGGTTGCAAAAATTCTAGTGCAGGCATAGGTATTATTCTAGCGGAAATATACATACTACGGGTTTTTTCTTTATAGTGCTGGTTAGTATAATAGAAGAATCATTTGGTGGTAAATAGAATTCAGTTTGGGTGCTTATATGTCTTAGGTATTTTGTTTGTTGCTTGAGTAAACTTGAATAAGAAACTCGTACAGATGATGCTCAGGATTCAACAAGTTTTCGAGCTTCATGATAAGAAAATTTTGAGTGATTTTGACCGCAAGAATTTCTTTCTCACGAATCCAGTTTGGGCAAGAGCGGGAGTATTCTGTATGGTCACCCTTGCAGCTCGTACAGCGTTCAGGCTTTTAGCATGACTTACTATCGTGGCCGACTTCCGCACAACGTGCGCAGGTAACAGAAACACAACAGGTTCTTTGTAGTATGGCCATATCGCTGGCATTTAAAACAACGGAGTGGGTTAGGTCGGGTAGAATAACCTTAGGTAGGCAGCTTTAATTCTGGTTGGCAAAGTAGGGCTACTGAAAGTCAGAATAATGTGTTTCGTAGGAAGCACTTTCTCATTCCGACGGATAGTAATACGGCGTGGAATTGTCCGATTTTTAATTAATAATATGTTTAATGAAAAAAACGCTTTTTATATTTATTAATTACCCATCATACGTAGTATAGGGTAAATCTTGTAATCGTTTTGAAAATCGAAAAATTTTTTTGACGGATTTACACGTTTCAGACACTGGAGATTCCGAAAAACATATTTTTAGAAAAAAAAATTTGCCGTCCGTCTGTGTGTCTGTGAACGCTCTATCTCCCGAAAAAATTGAGATAGAGAATTGCAATTTGGTATGTACTTAGTATGTAATAATGGGAAGAAGCCTATTTCATTTCAATAACCTCGATTAACCGGAACAATTTTTTTCGGAATCTCGAAATATTCGTTCTGCTGAAAGGTATATAAAAATTTTCGAAATTGTTTATTTTAAGAAATGAATATAAAAGACAATAAAAAAACATAAATTTTGCATAAAGCATGAAGTCGATCGGATAATTAGTTGCCGAGATATTTGGAATCCTATTTTCCACACTCTTCGATTTTTCATGACCCTGTATTTTATACAAATTTCACTTCATACAAGATATATTTTAATTGGAAATTTGACGCTTAATCAGATGCAATAAACCGCTAGTTAATAGGATTATTATTTTTGGAGTTATAAGGATGTTTCTTTCAAGCAATTCAGTAATCGAGCCTTTAAAGTTTGTGACGTCATCAAGCCACGATTTTATTTGAATTGCAATGCACTTTATAAGTAGTTTACACATTTGTATTTTCATATTTTACATTATGCATATCCATGATGGGTAAGTATTACGGTGGCCCCCAACGACTAGTTTTTTTATTTACCCATCATACGTAGTATATGGTAAGTCTTGTAATCGTTTTGAAAATCGAAAAAAAAATTTGTCAGATTTACACGTTTATATGCTTACACAGAAGCATTTTTTCGATATTCATACAATATATTTAATATAAAAAAGTCATTTATATATTTTTATGTTAATATATAAACAAACATAAGTTTATCAGGTTTATTTTCTTAGCTGTTTATAGCATTTGGTAACAGATATCAATTTCTGAGCCCGAACAGCGTCAAGCTTTTTAAAAAACGCCAAGGGGAAAAGTACATAAAATTATATTAATAAAGAAAAAAAAGAATATTACATCGTACCAATATTGATAAAATATTTCAAAAAGACCAACACACACATCTTGGTACATAATTGTGCAAAAATTTATGCCAATATTACAAAATGTCAATATCACACAATTGAGAACATATCAAATCCGAAATTCACTATATAAGGGCTAAATATAATAATCACAATATTGGGTGCACATGACGAAATGTAAACGTTCGATTATTGGGGATATATTACACTTCGATATTGGTTATAGAGGCAAATTGTTTAAATTATAATATTGGATACAATATTGACTATACATTGAAAAATATAAAAATCCCATTATTCATGAAAAGTTTCATGATAATAATGGTATATTATGGGCAAAATGTGAACATCAAAATATCGGGGGGCAATATTGGTTAAATATCAGCAAAAGGTAATCATGCCAATATTTGATGACAATATTATTTATTTATATATTGGCAAAAGGTAAACATACCAATAATAGGACAAGGTATGCCAATATTGGTGCAGTATTACGCACAAATATTGGCTATATATAGATTCCCAATATTTGGGCAACATTTCATACCAGTAATGGTGCAATATTGGCTTCAAATATTTGCCCTATATAAGGAAAATGAAAAGACCACAATATTGCAGCAATGTTTGATTTCAATATTGGTTAAATGTGGGTAAAAGGTTATCATCGCGATATTGGCGCAATACTTCCTGCTACTGGTGCAATATTGACTACAAATATTGGCTATATATACGAATTGCGAATATTTGCTAAATATTGACAAAATCTAAACACCCCAATAGTGAGGCAATATTTCATACAATATTGGCAAATATATGAATTCCGAATATTGGTACTATATTTCATATCAATATTTGCTAAATTAGGGGAAAATGTAAACACCCCAATATTGGGGCAGTACTTTGAATCAATATTGGCACAATATTATCTACAATTACTGGTAAAAAGAGCAAAAGGTAAACACTCTAATACCAGGGTAATATTTCATACCAATATTGGCAATATAAGGGCAAAATACAAAAAACCCAACATTTTCAATATTCCCGCAATATTGGCTAAAATATTGTTAAAGAACAAAATGTAAACATCCTAATATTGGAGCAATATTTCATGCGAATATTGCACCAATATATGTCCAAAAAATCCAATATTGGTTGGCTACCGAGGTATTCTTTAATAAGTATTTTGTAGAGCACTTCAGCGATATATAAATTTGAATGTGTTTGAAATAGTGTATTATCATTAAAATACACCGCAAACAATTTTTCTTCATAGACCGTAATGTAATGTAATTATTTTGAGTGTCCCTGTAAACGGACTATAAATGCTACACATTTTTAAATAACGTACATGCCATAGTAAATATAAATACCAAATATAACTTGCATGGCAATCTCAGGATATATACGTATTCACGGGTTTCGCAACCCTTGCACCTGAACGATCTTTTTCTTTTCTTTTTCTCCTCTCCTTTCTCCAATATTTCCTTCTTGTTTCACTCTCATTGTGGTTTCCTCTTCTGAGGTAAGGGCGATTCTTCATAAGCCGATATCATCCTGTTTATATCGACTTACGGAGACTTGTAAACCATCCACGCGTTTGCCGTGCGTGGCGACCCGTGTCCTTGGAAAAGAGGATCCTGGCAGTTGAGAGGAACAAACACACTGCTTTGGCCTCTGATTCAGGTAGACGGGAGGTGCATGTTGGTTCCGTATGCATCAATCGGCATGTCAGCTGACTTTTCACTAGCTGGGGATCAAGTGAGAGGTCACATACTAGTCTGCTCGTTAAGGGTGGAGACTGACATAGTGGTGTCTTGTGAAGATATGGGTCCTGGTTAGCACTGGTGCTCGAAGTACATCCCTTTGTAGGGATCGGTAGTGGGTGGTGCAGCTGGAGTCCGAATTGTTTTTCTTTCTAATATGGATGGAAACTCTTTTATTCCTTTTATCTCTCTCCCATGTGGAGAGCAACAAACTGTAAAGAATAATTCAATCACACATTTTTTTGGTAATTAAACGCAGTGACAGTCTCTCTGATAGTTCTTTTAAGAGAACTTCACCATTTCTTCTTGCAAAAACATTCCAATCTGTATTTGAAAATGGTTATTCACTTAAAAAACTACAGTCTGGGGATTTGCTTGTTGAGGTTTCTAAAGCCAAACATTCACAATTTCTCTCAAATTGCACAACAATAGGCTCTTTTTCTGTTTCTGTTCAGGCCCATCAAACTCTAAATACAAGCCGTGGTGTAATTTCCGAACCAAAGCTTTTAATCTCTACAATGGAAGAACTTCTACAAAATTTGAAAGATGAGAAGAATTGCCTGGGATCACAGTTTTAAAGATTTTCAGATTGACAGGATTATTCGACAGTATAATACCCCCTCCTCCTCCAGGCCAACTATTTGTTAATAGTTTAAAGATCAACTACAGAAGTATGCATTATGTTATAATATATTAAAAAATTAAGCAAGTTCTTCAGACATTCAATATAAAATTAGTAGCTATCCAGCTATCCCCCCCTCTATACCTTATACAAATTATCAGTAACAATATTGATAAAATCCAGAATCATAAAAATGCCGAAGTTTATGAAATTCAGATTACCCTCCCAAATAACGAACGGTTAGTTTATATCGGCGAGACAAAACGAAAATTTTCAGAAAGATAAAAAGAGCACAAGAGGGATATTTCACAATTAAAACAGTGTACAACTCTCGCAAGGTTTTATTTTTCAAATGAAGGTAGCAAAGGTGGCTTTGATGAGGCTAGAATCACAATTCCCTGCAAGAATCCTTATGTAGTCCCTTACGATTATCAAGCTTGGGCAAATACATGTAACGATAATTTATCCTATAACATTCATAAAATCTGGCATAATATGTTATAATCCATTAATACAATCTGTTAATTTTTTCTTCCACCCCCGCTCCTTTTTCACTGGGGTGGTTTGATCATTTGGTTCCCATGGAAACTTGGTGACGTTTGAGCACTCTCCGATCAAGTATTCTCCAGGATTTATGTCCATTTTGACATCTTAGACTTGTTTGTAACATCTTATCCTTGTGACGTTCGCAGAAGCGAAACGAAACGTAGATTATTTTAAATTGTGTTTGTAAATTCACGATTTTAATGTGTATACCATTTAGAAAATGTTGTATTTGATTTTAATATATTATTTTTAAAATTATTTTATTAATTTTTTTTTTAATTTCAAAAAAATTATTATTTGCATTATTTTATACAAATTTATTCACATACAAATTTCTGCTTATTAAATGCAAATTTCTTCTTGGTTTAATGTTTTTCTTCCACCATTTCTATCAGCTGCAGGGGCTAGTCCCAATTATTTTCTCTATGTCCACTTGAGAGGTTTGTGGGACTCCTTTTAATACAGCTCCCGTTTTAAAAAAATGTAATTACCAATTTGGAAGTTATTAATCAAAATACAAATGCTAACCTGCTGGGAAATGTAGTAATATTTTTTTCATTTCCAAATAAAATTATTAAAATTTCTTTCTCATTATCAGAAAGTAGAAATTGATTTAAAATGAACTGCATTTTTTAAAAATGTGTGCTTATATTTATTTTTTTTAAATACAATAAATTTGGAAAATTATGAAGAATTAAGTTGAGATATTTTAGGAAATATTTAATTGGGATTAAAAAATATTTCCCCAATTTTATTAGGCATAGTAAAATTGGGAAAATATTTTTTGAAAAAAGTAAAACTAAAGCATCAGACATTAACCCTCTAAGCAGCTGTCAAGTTATTTTCCATTTCCCAAAACAAGTTTCAATTGGTTGTAGATAAAAATATTTTTAGCAGCAATGTTTTAAAAGTAGTGTAGTCCGACCAGTAAATGAGAACTTAAGCCCATTAAAAAAATGGGTAGATAATATTTTAATAAACAGTACATTTTGGTGTCTGACAGTGCAAATACATGTGTTGGTAAAAACGGATTAAAAAATAATAAAGGGAAGTTTATATTTCAGTTGTTTGGGATGTTAGGGGTATCTTAATAAAAGGCTATACAAAAACGAAGTAATTGAACAGTTCGTGCCACTGAATGAACGCAGAATTTTCTTGAATCCATTGGATTTTTTTGTGAGGATATAATATCTATAACCTTTTCCAGTTTCTTTCGAAGGATCTCCAAAACGTATAATCATTCCTTTCGAAGGCTCCCCTGTAACTTTTAACTATTTTTATTTTTGCACGCTATACTAAAAAAATGTATTCCTGTAAAACCTATTTTTTATATTTCATTTTATTTGAGAATTCTTTGTGTGTCTGCCGTTGAGTAAGGTAGTTTCATATTAGCTATGTGTGGACACAATGCTATTACTTCAGGATATGAATCACATGCATTAGAAAACATAGATCCGAAGAGACGCGAATCTTCTCTTCTCTTTCTATGACTCATTATCCGGGAAAACACCTCTCGATAGGTCCCTAATGTGTGTTTAAAAAAAAAAAACGGGGGAGTAACAGATCGTGAGCATTCCTCCATACTTTTATAGTAATTTTACCGATTCTACAGAGAAGAACATCGCGTGCAATTTCTTAAGTTCCCATTCTTCATTCTTATTTTTTGTTTAATTTCTGTTTTAAATTCATATTTTATTTCCTTTTTATCCTTAATCCCTAGTCTAGCACAGTCAAAAAATCATATATTTTCAAAAAATACCCCTTACCGTACTGTAATACGCTTCTTATCACTGAAATCCACACTCAAAAGGGGGCGAATATCCCTTATCATATTGTAACACGCTTCTTATCACCGAAATCCACCCTCAATAGTGGAGGGGGCGCATAAATCCACCGACGAGATCCACCAAGATCCACTGCCGCACGCCGCCTCCACCAAGATCCACGATCCACTTACGCCGCAGCGGCCGAGAAGTGGCATTTATACACTACAGCTATGCACATTTTTTATATGATTTTAAACGTGTAAATATTTTGGGTGAAAAATTCCTTGAAACAGCTTATTATTCAAAATTAAAATTATCGTGTATTCCTCTTTCAAAATATTGTATAACAAGTTGTGGATCGTAGTATACATTTTTCCGCTTTCCAAGGAGAAATAATCTTATTCCGCAATTCAAAAAATTGTGAAACGCTTGGTACAAAAATTTCTAAGTGCAAAATAAATCAAAAAGGGAAATCCTGTCAATAATTACTCCTACATGGGAAAAAAGTTAAATACCCTGAAAAGTTAAGTTGTACCGTTTCTAAAATGAAATTGCTGGTAAAAAGAAAATCCGCCGACGCAGAAATTACCTGTAATGTCTATAAATAAATCTGCAGTAACAAGATAGAATAATAAACCAAAATTAGAAAACCAAATTAGAAAATGCCTAAAGAAAGTAAATATTCCCTAACACTTAAATTTATTTGCAAGAATGGTGATCTAATGATTTCATCTAGTTTCCTTTCTCGATAAATATTAACGATTTTATACAATATTATTTAAAGTAGAATTTTCTATTAACTGTTGTTAAATTCTTAAAACCAATTTCTTTAATATGTTAAATGAAAATTTAAATATTTTAATACATTTAAATAGAGAAATGATTTGAAAACGAAACTATTTTTAATTTTTTTTTGTTATTTTAATTTGATACATAACAATTTATAAAAGAAAGTCTCTCACACATCATTACATTGAATATAGTTAATCCTTTGAAGGACTTTTTACCTTCTTCACGCAAAATATGTATTGTTGAGCAATTTCTTTTGAAAAAACGTGATTTAAAATTATATAAGTAGAATCTTTGAATTCCAAGCCACCTATTCGAGATAGATAGTCCACCTATCAAAGAAATAACAACATAAATCATCAAATCAGTCTACAGAATTTCACAATAGTTTAACACATTGCCGTCATCAATTTATATAAACAGAAAGTTTATATAGTTTGTCAATAAAAATAAATAACGTAAGCATAATCAAATAATACATCGCAATAAATTACAGAAACATTTAGATATCAGTAATAAATGTGAATTTGTACAGGTATATGTTTTAATTTTCTGAAGCGTTGATGAAATTGTTATTTGTTTCGATACTTTAGTTTTAGATTTGGAAATTTTATCTTGTTAGTTGTACAAAAATGTAATTTCCAGTTTAGAAATAAAAGTCTATATTGATAAAAAGTCCATGCAATTAAAAAAAAAAAAAAATAGTTGTTTAATTCATGATTCAAAGAGAAGCAAGGATCTAATTCAGCTTAAACAAAAAATATAACTTTCTGTATATAAAAAAAGAAAAAGTGGACACTATATCTCAATTATAAATTACCTGCTATAAAAAAATGTTGATTTAATCTACACATAGTTTAATTATTTTTAATTAAGAATTAATAATATAGCCTCCATTCTCTGAACTCTAAATAATATATATATACAATCAATCAATAAATAACTATGACTTCTTAATGATCATTCAGCTTAAATTTTCCAATGATTTGACTTGTAATTTATGTTCATATATATTTTGCATTCTGTGTAGTAAAATAATGATTTTATCAAAATAAAACAAACAATCAAAGGCAAACACTGAACAGCAGTTTTAGATAGAGATCAATTGAAGAAACTAGGTTGCTTAAAAAATATATTTGTTACCATATACCCAGTCACATCACTATATTTACAGTTGGAATTTCAGTAACTACTTCCAGTTTTCTGCATTAAATAGACATGAATTAATAATAATATGCATAATTCTGGAAAAAAATCATATACTCAAAGATAAGGAGAACCTAATATAAAACCTACACATAAACTGAAACTTATTTACCATTTAACAAATTTAATAACAAACAATGAAATTTCAGTATGTATATTATTTTACTTTAAGTATATTTAAAATTATTAAACTATTTTTGCTGTATATTTTCTTTATTTAAATATATAGTTTTCTTAAAAATATTGGCAATTTACGTATATTTTTTTCTATTGAATTTCTGTTAATTTCTAAAATCTAATAAAGGTAATAGAAAAGTAATATTTTAAAACATAACAGCGATTTAGAATAAACTCTACAATTTACAGAACATCTGCATAGCATTAAAACTAGATTGTTATATTTTGATAAACTTTTAAGTTTATTTTTGGCTTTTGTACTAATGAATTGCAAAAAATATTTTTTAGTAAATGCACTTTTAAAGAACAAAAACTCTTGTTCAAATAAACTTTACAAATGATAAATCTAACCATTTTTATTCTCATGTTTTCACTCTGGAGTAGGGTTTCTAGGGTCTTCAGCTCCTCTTCTGTCTTTATAGGGAGTTTAAAATTTTCATTACCTTGATAAACGTCACCTTCAGCTTCAGGCAATTGAATGAGGGGGTTGAATAGGAATAAATTCCTATGAGCTTCGAGTTAAATGGGTAGTTATAAAACGATCATTTATTTAACTAATGGTATCCCCATACACAGAAGCATGTTAAGGTGCACTTTTGCTGTATGGGAACAAACTTTTATTCGTATACTAGCAAGCTACGCTCGCTACGCTGGTCAATTTCTTTTAACGAATCTTTAATCAAACAAAATATTGACATTTCATAAATAACTTTTATATTTTAACAGAATAATAAGGCTACTATAATTTGTGACTCGTGCTATAGCCAATATACACGTCAGGACACGTCGCCCTTATCATTATCTTTTCACGCATGAAGGTTTCGCTATGGTACTCCATTGGAAAATTTGGTAATTTTTGAAATTAAATATTTGAAAAACGGCATAATCATTAGATTTGAAATTTATATCAAGAAAAATACAATTTTTTACCTTTGAAATGCAGTTTGAATTGCAATTTTCTGACAAATACTTTTTGAGCTATCATTTTTTTCCGTAACTTCAAATGTTTCATTTTCCGAAGTTAACCTGTTGCAACAATTAGTGAAAAACCCAGTCGTCAGCAACGCATAGTTTTTTTTATTAAAGAGGCTGTTGGAGCAGGAATTGTCACCACCAATGTGCCACCATCACTTTTGAAATCGGTTCCGTGGTTCCAGAGATTCCATAGAAATTGTAATTTAGAATAACTTCAGAACGCTTTTCGCTCATTTCACCCATTTAAATTTCGATTTTTTTAAAAATTTATTCTTAGAGAGCATTTACATCTTATAAGTAAATACAATGCTAAATTTCAAATTTCTTGCCCCTTCAGTATAAAGAAGTCGCAATTTTCGAACATTTTTCGATCCTGCACCTCATTGATGTTAGTGGCACCGACATAAAATATAGCCTATGTTGGAGTAGGGATTGTCCCCATCAATTTGCCACCATTACTTTTGAAATCGGTTCTGTAGTTCCAGAGATTTCATAGAAATTGTAATTTAGACTGTTTTTAGAACGCTTTTCGCTCATTTCACCCTTTTAAATTTAAATTTCTTTTTTATTTTGTTCTTAGAGAGCATTTACATCTTATAAGTAACTACAATGACAAATTTCAAATTTCTAGCTCCTTCAGTATAAAAAATAAAAATAAAACTGCCCAGTTAAACTGAGGGCATTGAGTTCACAGGCTATTCACACTAATTGTATATTATACTCTTATTTCAAAGAATTTGAAATAAGCCCATCGAAAAATAAAGAAATAGACAATATATTAAGGGGGGGGTCATCCCCCCGTTACCCCCCTCATAGTTAACTAATGAACACCTTAAACTAATCAGGTAAATCTCTAATTACAATGAATATATACACAAAATTTGAAGAAAATCGGATAATTCTGCATGAAAAACCCATTTATATAAATTAAGGCGGGATTAGCCCCCTCCGTGCCCCCCCTTTATACTTAACCAATCAATCCCGAAAACTAATCAGGGAAGCGTCTTAACCCAATGAACCTAATAAACAAATTTTGAAGCAAATGGGATAATCCTGCATGAAAAACCCATTTATATAAATTAAGGGGGGGATTACCACCCCGTTCCCCCCCTTTATACTTAACCAATCAATCCCGAAAACTAATCAGGGAAGTGCCTTAACACAGTGAACCTATAAACAAAATTTGAAGGAAAACTGAATAATTCTGCATGAAAAACCCATTTATATAAAATAAGGGGGGATATGCCCCCCGTTCCCTCCTTTATACTTAACCAATCAATCCCGAAAACTAATCGGGGAAAACGCCTTAACACAGTGAACCTATAAACAAAATTTGAAGGAAATGCGATAATTCTGCATGAAAAACCCATTTATATAAATTAAGGGGGGTCATGCCCCCCGTTCCCTCCTTTATACTTAACCAATCAATCCCGAAAACTAATCAGGGAAACGCCTTAACACAGTGAACCTATAAACAAAATTTGAAGGAAATGGGATAATTCTGCATGAAAAACCCATTTATATAAATTAAGGGGGGATTATCCCCCCGTTCCCCCCCTTTATACTTAACCAATCAATCCCGAAAACTAATCAGGGAAGCGCCTTAACACAGTAAACCTATAAACAAAATTTGAAGGAAAACTGAATAATTCTGCAGGAAAATCCCATTTATATAAATTAAGGGGAGGATTAGCCCCCCCCCCGTTCCCCCCTTTATACTTAACCAATCAATCCCGAAAAACAAATCAGGGAAGCACCTTAACACAGTGAACCTATAAACAAAATTTGAAGGAAAACGGAATAATTCTGCTTGAAAAACCCATTTATATAAATTAAGGAGGGATTAGCCCCCCGTTCCCCCCTTTATACTTAACCAATCAATCCCGAAAAGTAATCAGGGAAGCGTCTTAACTCAATGAACCTATAAACAAAATTTGAAGGAAAACGGAATAATTCTGCATGAAAAACCCATTTATATAAATTAAGGGGGGGATTAGCCCCCCGATCCCCCCCTTTATACTTAACTAATCAATCCCGAAAACTAATCTGGGAAGCGCCTTAACTCAGTGAACCTATAAACAAAATTTGAAGGAAAACGGAACAATTCTGCATGAAAAACCCATTTATATAAATTAAGGGGGGGAATTAGCCCCTTGTTCCCCCCCCCTTTATACTTAACCAATCAATCCCGAAATCTAATCAGGGAAGCGCCTTAACACAGTGAACCTATAAACAAAATTTGAAGGAAAACGGATATTTCTATGAAGAGTTATCGCATTACGTACGTACATACATACATACATACAGAACCGGCTGGCAAGCTCTCAGGGCTTGATAGCCAGTTTGATAGCTAAAAAATGGCAATTTTAGAACGTTTTTTGCTCCTGCACCCCCTGGGGTTAGTGGCACCGACATAAAATATAGCCTATGTTGGAGCAGGGGTTGTCACCATCAATTTGCCACCATCACTTTTGAAATCGGTTCGGTAGTTCCAGAGATTACCCCCTACAAACAAACAATCTTTACTCCTTTATAGCATTAGTATAGATTTAACCAGAAGACCATTTTCTTTATTGCACATTATACTATCATTTTGCGATATGCTAGATATAACATATTTTTAGTTCCGATTTCTTTGTAATGTTTATGGCTAATAATGATTTCTGTTTATGATTCATTAAGCATTATATATTCATTAAGCATAGGGGAGACCGGGGCACATTGGTAAATTTTGCAGAAAATTGCCTTTTTTATGATGAGTATCCAGATTTTTCAAAATTTTTAACTTTGTAATTGAAGAGTGTTTTCTAATGTTGCAATGTGATGAATCATTTTGAAAAATTTTGCTGTATTAAAATCAGTAACATGTAGTTTAGGAAATAATTTTTGTACCAATCTACCCCATGGTAGGGTAGATTGGTACAAGGATGGGGTACTTTGGTACACTTACAAAAAATATACATAGGGAACTTAACACTTTTATTAGTAACAGTAATTGGGATACAAAAATGGAAAAGAACTTAAAAATACATGAATATTAATTTGAAACTGCATCGATGTATAGAAAACAAAAGACAAAACATAGGAAAAATAATAGTAGATTTTTTATACAATTAGTGGACATTATAGTTACTTAACTGGAAAAGATAATAATGTTGCAGATCTAGCAGTACCACCACAAAATGTAGGCTGTGGAATGATAAAACATACATGTGAAATATCAATAATGCTACTATCAACCTGTTCAGGGAAATAAAATTTTGAGCAGTCAGTTTTCTTTCTTAAACACTTTACGGAAAACTCAGATTCTGTATTCTTAACTTTAATCGGGCCAACATAATAAATAAATCTCTTCTTTCCAGCAAATTTTACTAACACATAATCACTAACTGAGATATTGGATCTACCAGACTCATATATTTTGGGTGGGATAAGTTGGTAAAGCAAAGGAGATGTATACAGTTATTGAACTGTGCCTAGTAAATATACTGCAACAATACAGAAATTACAGTAAACTGGCTTTAACTAAAAGAAATACTTTGATAAAGAATGTTATACCACTTTACAGTCTATTATGGGGGACATTGGTACATGTACCAATGTGCCCCAATAGGACTGTACCAAACTACCCCAGTAGCAGATTTTTGAAAAAAAGTGTTATGGCTGACGTTTGTTGTTTACATTGTAGTTTAAGACAGTGTAAAAATAAATGTCATTAACATACGTTATAATGTGCTATTACAGTCAAAGTGATAGATTAAATGGAATTCTGATTATAATGTTACAAGTAGACTTCCAAAAGATTACAAAATTACAGTAAAACAGTTAAAGTTACCTTTTCCAAGAAACTGCAAATCCAATCCCAGCAAACTTTCACCTGAAGAAAGTCGTCAATGTTGCCAACTTTTAGGAGCGAAATAAAAAAACTTTTAAATAAATCAACTAAAAATATCTACCTTGTACCAATGTACCTCATGTACCAATGTGCCCCGGTCTCCCCTATATTCTGTATATGCATCATAAAAAAGATTGTATATTTCAGACAGCCTGTTACATGTTTGTTTGGAGTCGAACATTATTTATATTGTCCCGATGCTTTCGAATTCAAAAAGGCATTGAAATTACATAAAGCTTCAAACGTTTTGACAGAGTCACTGAGATAAATTAAATTGTGGACATTTGATATAACAAATTGTGCTCCATACGTTTGATTTGCCGTTTAAATAAAGATGTACAGTAATACACATACAAAATCAAATTTCCTGCAATAGGTAGCGAAATATAGGTAATATATATTGATGTATGCAATATCAAAAAGTGGTTATATAAATGTGGTGGCAATACATTTGTGGTGACAATACTGTGCCTGTATACGGTAGTAATTGCCTGAATTCAGTGGCTTTTTAACTATCTATATCCCTAACCTTCTGACTGCTCAATTTTTTTTTCAAAATCCTTTCGACCAATATATAATAGACCTTTATCTCCTATACCATTACATATTTCAAATCATCCTATATATGAAAAATGTAATAAATTTATCATTTTCATTCTTTGACTGTGGAATTTTTAATACAAAATTGCTTCAAAAATTGTAACTTGCATAAATTTTTCTACAAATGTCTTGTCCATCGTGGGATAAGCAGTCAATGCCTTTTTTGCAAAATCGCTTGGAGTCCAACTTCGTGATTTAATGAGAAAAGCATTTATTTTATCTGAAGCTTTGCGTATAATTTAAGAAAGTTTTTGCAAGTCAAAGAAATATTGAGCAAATGTTTGGTTACTCCAAGGCAAACTAAATACATGTAATCTAATGGAAATATAGTTACCATCCCTAACTTTGAAGCTTGAAGTGGAGAACTTGCTATGTGGTAATTTTGTTACTGATTCGCGAAAGATAAGTCTGTTCTCTTAGAGGCAGCAAGATCAGCAAAAGGCATTCTGTTCAACACTTGTTTCCATTTAACTTTGTATTTCTCACATGAATAGCCACCATTGTGCCTCTTAACACATTTTAAATAGCTGTGCGATCTTAAAAATTATAGAGTTCTTAGATCATTTGAAGTCAAATGGCTAACTTCTTTAATGAAATCACTCCCATAATTTTCAAGATTTGGTTTGGCTTTATTTCAGCACAGTTTAATATATTTATGGTACGTGAGATTTACCAAGTTTCTTTACTAGTACTTTTATGTTTTGGAATGCCATCAACATTGAATGTGAGATAAATGTCATCAGTAAATTGTAATTGTAATTTTTTTTCACGCATGTTGTTCAATATCACTCTGTTAAAAACTGAAAGCATTCAGTGGTGTGATTATGGTAATCAGTGTTCCTGAAAGATAAGGGTCAAATTAAAATACAATTATACTTACAAATGCAATGAAATCTAATGCAAACATTTCAAAAATATAAGTTATATTTGTACAATATTGGTGTTTAATTGGAAATATTTCCAATGCAAAGCTAAGAAATGTACAAATTGGCCTTTCGATGCATATATTCCCAATGTAACGCCAATATCTGTACAAAATGGTCTAAATCAAAAACAACTTCGCAGAAGACGATCTGTAATTTTGGATTCGCATACTTGAAGATTCTAGAAACAGCTTCTATTTAAAAGTTCATAGGTTACAATCCCTATATTTTAAAAAATATTTTTTTGAAACATATATTTTTAAGACACATATTTTTCCGAAATTAAAAAATCCGATATTTTTCTAACATTAAAAAGAAAGCTATTTCTAGAAGCTTCAAATATGTTAACCAAATTTACAGTTCATTCTGCCAAGTGGCTTTAGAGATTTGACACACGATTCATAATGATTCTCAAATCTATTTTCCTAAAAAAATATAGAACGGTAATTCTTAATTTCAACATTCGCAATTTATTACTTTTTAATGCAATGCAATTTAATTGATGAGCTTAGATGAGATCCTAAGTAATACCCTTTTTCTATTCCCTCAGATATTCAAATATTTGTTCTTCATTAATATAAATGATGGGGTATTAATTTTAATTAGATATCTGCACTTCCTTAGCTTTTCAGAATCTCATCAATTATATTTTTATTCATTCAAAATTAAACCTACTTCTTCACCAAAATCGTATCAACCGAAAAATCTGAAATAAATAAAAAAGTTTTTGCTGTCATCAATTTAAATATTTGATTCAATTTACTTTACTGCATTTTAATTAAAGATTTATTATATTAAAGTTTTTGACGAAAGCTCTTTAATTTACAATTTAGATATAATTTGTTTTCGTAAAATATTCAATTACAATGAATATTTAACTTTTATATCGCAAACTATGGAACTAAAAAAAATAACATACAGTTTTACGAAATACACACGTTTTAAGGCATATTTATCTTGAAAATTACTAAACTTTTAAGTTTTTTATATATAATATATATATATATATATAAAATGGAGAGATAATATAAAAATGGGAGATCATTTCAAAGGAGTGTATTTTAAAAACATTTTAAATAGATTTAATTTTTATCTTACAGATAAAAATATTTTGATTAAAAGAGTCTTTAAATATGATAAACCCTTGGGTAGAATTTTTTTAAGTATAATATTTTCGAAAGGATTTGGTAGGAAAGATTCGAAAGGAAATGGTATTGAGAATGGCATATTTCATTGTAATGAAGAATCATTTTACAAATTCTTAAATTCAGACTATGGACATATTATCACGGGTAATTTAGATATTTTTTCTGATGTTAATCTTAGAAAAAATATGAGTTATGGAAAATAATTTGGATTGAAGAGAATTGTGTCAAAGGGTTATTCTATAAAGCGATTAACAACGAATATAGACCTTTTCATACAGAAAATGATCTATCTATTTGGATTACCAATCAAAGCACAGTAGAGCGCCGATTATCCGGACCGGTCGGTTCCGAGGCCGATCCGGTTAATGAAAAATCCGGATAATTGGACAACTTTAAAAAACGGCTATGACAATGTTTTTTGGGGGACAATCCTTCACACGTTTTACAGGCTTAGGACTGCTAATTGTAGTAGTGCACGTTTTAGCATATTACAAATACAAATGGTGCGTTTAGAAGTTATTTTTTAACTTTTTAAAATTTTTAATTTCTATAAAATTGGTACAAACTGATACATAGAAGTACACATAGAAATTATTATATATATACATACCTGTACAGTACATACCTTTAAAAATTTTCATTGTGATAGCGAAAAGAAATTCTTAATAGTCTTCTGCTTCATAAAGGACATTCTTTTTTCTGCAGCCATATCCCTTAACCCCTTAATCGTCGCGCCCGAGACATTCACGGGCAGTGTAAGCTACTATTTTTTTATTCAGATTGTTTGATTCTCACCAGTTTTTGGAAATAGTGTAACTAGAGTTGCAAAAAACCCACAGTTTTTGAGGGACGGGAATAAGCCCGGGAATTTTCGGGAATAAACCCGGCATTTTGGGGAATATTGGAAATTTTGAAGAAGTTTTGAAAGTAAAAAAAAAAAACTAGTCATTTTTCAAGTTCAATTTTTTATTTTTCTAAATTTCAGACTCTGTTCTGAAAAGTTTATAATACGTTTTTCATTATGAATTCACAAAAGTTAGGATTTGCGCTCTAAGTTTTTATAATTTGTTATAACATATCAATTGCTTTACAACAATGGTGGCTGCGAATTGGTAAGTATTTGAATATTTCTTTAATAATTGAAATAGTTTAATTTCTGTTAGCTGGTATAGTTACTATTCAGGCATACTCTATATTAATTTTGGTGTGAGTTGCAGTGTAATGCATTGATTTCTTTTTTGTATGTCTGAATCGGAGAACAGGGGTGATGTTTATATTCTTCAGGCAAGATGAATCTGTCATCTGCCTTTCGCACTTTTTACCTATCCATGATTAAAATATCAACTTACTTATGTTATTTTAATTTATCTTACTTAGTATTTCTGCAGCTTAAGCATGTAGTTTATTAGTTCTCATGTAAACTGTGACATTTTTCTATATTTATATTATTGGTTTTCTTCACATTTGTAAAAAAATATTTTGTTTACAAATTAAAGAAATCCATGTCTAAAACTTTCTGAAAACTCCCGGGAATATTTAATATTTCCCTCCCAAAAAACCCGGTTTATTCCCGGGAATAAACCCGGTTTTTTCCACCCTTTGCATCTCTAAGTGTAACTGACTTCAATCTCCCATTATTTTATCTGCCATTACATAAGATGAATATTTCTACTTCAAAAACTGGTGGCAATCAAGCAATCTGCATTTTTTTAAAAGTAGCCTACACTTATCGGGCGCGACGATTAAGGGGTTAATCTTTTTAAATGTAGCAATTGAACGGGATCGGCTGAATCTTGCCGTTGTAGCCATTCCATCGCAACTTCAAGCACATTAAATGCTTCTGTTTGTCTTCCAGAATCTTCATTCCCACCTGTTTCATCATCCTCGCATTGTGCTTCACTATTCGTATCCTGAATGGTCAATATATTATTTCTTCGTCGTTGAAAATTTGTAAACCGGGATCGTTCTCGTCGCTTTCAATCCATTGGTGGAAATCTTCTGCGTTAAATCCAAAATGTTCCAAGTCTTCTGTAAAACTTTCACAGCAAATTTCTTCATTGTTTTCTTGCATGGATGACCTATTTAAAATCTAGTTCCAAGAGCTTTTTAATGGGAAAACTTTTACAAGATTCCAAGCATCTGCAACCATCATGCAACATTCTTTCAAGTCAACTTGCATTGTGGTAGAGTGGTCAACTTTGTCTAATAAAAGTTTCCTCAAAAATTGTTTCCTGTACAGCCTTTTCAGTATTTTTATTACATTTTGATCCATCGGTTGTAAAAGGGAAGTTACATTCGGTGGCAGAAAAATGTCTGTAAACATTCCGTTTTCGCGTTCAAGTACGTCTTCTTTGGATGAGAAGGTGCATTATCCAAGACAAATAGAACTTTCCCTGATTTTCCGATTACTTTTTGATGTTTTTTTACTTCACAAATAAAGTTTTTTTTCATACCATTCGATGAATATTTCACAGCTCATCTAGGCTTTACGCTCATTTGTATAGACAACAGTCAGCGTTTTAACATTTTTGAAGGACCTAGGCATTTTTTAGTGTCCGATGACTAACAAAGGCAATCTATGATTTCCAGTTACATTAGCGCATAGTAGCATTGTAATTCTGTCTTTGTTTACTTTTGTTCCCGGGGCAGTTTTCTCGATCGCAGATGCTAATGTTTTCCTCGGCAAAGAACGCCTATTGAGCCCACTTTCATCAGCATTATAGATGAGCTCCTCGTCATAATTTTCGGATTCGATCAAATTTTTAAATTACGAAATGAATATCTCTGCGTTTGTACTCGATGCCGACATTTTTTCTCCTTGGACTTCAATTTCTCTAATTCCGTGACGCAGTTTAAAGTTCCTTAAGCCAACCAGAACTCGCTTTAAATGAAGCGTCTCTATTTAGACCTTCATTGAAAAGCAGATCTTTTTCGCACAACAGAAATGGGTTGTCCTTATGAACGTTTTCGTGAGAACCAAACATATAACGCTTTATCTACATCTTTGAAATTCGATTTTTTCATGGTTTTTCGTTTCACACTACCTTCTTCTTTGTCCAAAACTGATACAAATTTTAAAATCGAATCGCAGTTTTTTAATATCCAACACAGTTGATGTGTCAATACCATATCCAAGTGCTATGTTATTCCCGTTTTCGCCTTTTTTCAACCTTTTAACAATCTCTTTTTTTTTATGTAACAATAGCACGACTCTTTTGCGCTTTCCAGACATGTTTTAAAACACTTACTGCATCTGCAAAACTTATTAGAAAAATAGCGTGTGTAGGTGTACTCTAGCACGTGTTTCAAAAGCAAATGAAATCGGAAATGCATTCCTCCCTCTGCCCTCAATAATTCTTGGAAAAAGAAGAAGAATAATCATTTTATTCAGCCTTTATACTCCCCACCCGCTATTTCCCACCTTCATTGAAACTTTGCAGAACAAATACAAGTGGAGAGAGAGGAGGGGGGGGGGGGTCTGTTCGAGGACACCAAGGGACAAAAGCAGTAATTTTTCAACCCCTTTTAAAGATAAAAAGGAATTTTCGTGGGATAAAAATGCGAAATGATACTTTTTAGGTTCTAGTAGCAGTTGATTTTATGCATTCCTCTCCTTGCATTTGTAGGCAATTTTATTGTTTCAGGATTAGGAAATGGTTATTTAATGGTTAACTTTCGTGACATGCAGCCAAATTTACCTTACCGCGTCTAATTAAGTTTCACTTCAAAAATTTGGAGGCGGCGAAAAAAAAAACGCATGGTTCTTGATCGATCTGGTCAATCGGAGTCCGGATAATCGGCGCTCTACTGTATTTGAAGAATGGGAATACCAAGTTCTAAAGGATCTAAATAGTGTATACAATAAAAATTAGGAGGGTGTCTCTGGAATACTATAAAGATTTCAATGATTCTATAAAGAACATAAGGGATAATTTTATAGTTATATACGTTGACAAAGCTGACTTTAATTACGCTATAATGTGTAATAAATTGTATGGTAATATGCTTAAAGAGGCTTATAACGATGGTAAAAATGAATTTGTAAGTTCCAGCAAACATGTTATTACAGAGTCAAGGCTTTGTATAAAAAATGTTACGTTAAATCATACAAGTACAGATTTTGAGTATTTAGTAATGATTCTTAAATTCCCTATAAAATTTAGAGCCGTGGTTTTAATACCTATTTGGAGGGGGTTAATAAAAATCTATTGGAAAAATTAAACAAGTTATTTAATCGTGTTTTGAATGAAAAAAAGTCATTTATAACTAAAAACAGTTATGAAAAATTAAAACATTTAAAAAAACTGAAAAATATAACAGGTTTATATACTTATGACTTCGAGGATCTTTATAACAATATGTATTTAATAGATTTAAAGAACAAACTAATGGCGTTTTATGATAAATATAATGTAACATGTTACAGATATTGATTAATTTGCCAATCTGTTTAATTCTGCCGTTCATGAAAACTACCTTTTTGAGGGAAAAAAGTTTATAAACAGATTAAAGGAATACCTATGGGAGGTAGTTGTACTTCTATATTGGCGGACATTTATCTGTTTATGTATGAAGATGGATTAGAGTTAAATAAGGATTTATATTTCTTCAGATATATAGATGATATTTTATATGCTAAAACAAATAATATTCAAAACGATTGTGTTTTTGATTTTAAAATATACATCTAATAGTAATCAAAAAGTGAATTATTTAGACACTTTTTGGAAATTCATGGTGAGGGTCTGGTTACAGGTGTATATGATAAAAAGAAAAGTTTTATTTATGATATTTTGCAAATATTGAATTTTCAAAGTAATGTCCACATATCTATTTTTAGGAACATCTTTGTAAATGGCTTAAACCGCATAGAGAGATTAACTTCAAGTTCCGATGGATTCGTTGGCGAAATGCTCGAATATTATAGTATCGCCAGTTCGCAGGGTTTTCCTCCGAGTTTTATTAATGATTTGAGATTAATTTATGATTTTAGCAAAAGTAAAAGTTATCGATTTGAGTTATTTTCACTGTTCGATTCTAGAGGTGTTTCGATTGGACGTGATGGGAATTAATTGTTCGGTTTACATTTTATCTCTTTTCTGATTTTATGGTTTTGGCAGGTGAGGGGGAACGTTGTGCACGTAAATCTAGATTAACCCTACGGTGCTTGTCGTTAGTCAAGCCGCCTGTCTTCATTTTGGTTTTGTTGGTTCTTTTATTTGTTCTATCGTTAATGTTTTCTGTTTGTTCATTTGATAATGTTGTGATTTAAGCTTAGTTTTAGTTATTTGTTTGGTTTCAAATTTAAATTTATGGAATTTTGTGTTGTCTTAGTTTTTATAATATATTTATACATTTGTATGGTGTCCCAAAACATCGAAATGTGCTTTACTTTTTTACCTGTTGCAGATATGTAGACAATGTAGATTGCAAATGTGTTCAAAATAAGATAGAAAACAAGATTATGTGGATGAAGTAGTCTTGCCATTAATTTTGAAAAAATGTTTGTACGGTCCCAGTGTCGTATAATTTATATGTAGAAAAAATATTCGATGCTTCAACTAATGCAACAGTAAATATTTCGTTCTTGTAAGACCAAAATTCACAGAGTTACGATAAAATATCTTAGTCAAATAAAATTTTAGTTTTTTGATATGATGTCAATCATTTCTCTACCCCACTAAAAATGCGCATCTTCCTAGAATCTTCATAGAATCTTCTTCATAGAATGTCCAAGAAACAATAATTTTAGTCGATTGTGTAAGCGGGTATCAAGCACAATGAAAGAATTATGCTTCACATGTTTGAAAATGTTGCAGTGATATCTTAGTGGTAGCGCACAGGCATTTTCCAGGGCTATACCCATTGTTCCCAAGGTGCAGTTAATGCACAAGTTCGGTTTATGGATACCATTATCTGCCACATAAAACAGCAGAAGTGTCCATCACACTAGTAGGAAATGACATTCAGCGTATGACAAGCGTTGCTTATTTTCTGGACATAAATCCTATAATGTACTCCTGGGATGCACTCGGTAGACGTATTGCTCAAAGACACTCTCCTCGAACCATATAGGAACTGGAAATCGCCCTGTGAAACGAATGGGAAATCATTTTCCAAGCTTTCTTCAACTGTTTAGTGAACATCATGCACAAACGACGCAAAATGTGAATCGGTGTCGGGAGAGGTCATATACCATACTCACTGATTCATATGTGTTCATTTTTTGGGCATTTTTCGTAACTGTTGAAAAATGATGTAAGAAGCATATTTTGTATTTTTGCGCATTTTGCTTTTCCATGCGATAACATCTGTATCGTTTTTCATAATAAAGATACTATATATTTAATAGAGTTCCTGAAGTAAGCCTCATTTCTTTAAACGATGTCTATCAGTAGCTATAACGGAAAATGTCTCTGTCCCTTACAAATTGTCAAACAGCGTGTAAAATAGATGAGTTAATGCGAAATTTACTAGTATTGGCAAATTAATGCAAAATAACGTTTTTAAAAATTTTCAAAATTGGTAAAAAAAATAGAAGTTGGAGTAATTCCCTAATTAAAAAGAGATTCAAACAGATTTAATGAAGTTCGGTTAACACGAAAGTGTTTGATACAACCCGACAGAAATATTCTTTGCAGAAAGACGAGCTAGGTAATTGTTTTGTTAAATATATAAAATCGCATTTGTTTTGGAATGTTTACTAAATTAATACGAGGGAAAATCATTAAATAAGTCACAAAAGATAATTAAATAATAGCTTACATGATATTCACTAAAAACTATTTTTATTTCTCAACATATTCTCAACCAATATTTATGCACTTACATCGCCGTTTTATAAGTGCCCCAACTCCAGTTTCATAACATTCTTTGGGTTGCTGTCTCAGCCACATTAGGACTTCAAGTTGAAGCTTTTCATCATCTGTGAACATCATCTTGCAACTTCTTACATCCACCATACACTTCGACTTAGCCCCAAGCAATTTTCATCTGTTTAGTCCACAAAAAAACCCTCTTGGAAGCAAGATTATGTTCACAGATGATGAAAAGGTTCAACTTGAAGTCCTAATGTGGCTGAGACAGCAACTCAAAGAATGTTCTGCAGCTGGTGTTGGGGCACTGATAAAACGGTGCTATAAGTGCAAATATTGGTGGAGAATATGCTGAGAAATAAAAATAGTTTTGAAGTGAATATCATTGTAAGTTATTATTTAATTATTTTTTGTGAATTACTTAATGACTTTCCCTCGTAAATGGAGTTTTTGATAAGCTAAACGGGGATTTCTGTAAGACCATTTTCGCTTCATATTTGTCTCTTATGTTACAAAATTTAGAAATTTCCATGGAATGGTAATTTTATAATCTGTGTTACCATGAAAAACAGATAAACAATTATTCCAAACTTTTGCACTGCTGAAGCATAGATTAATATTCTAGTTATAATTCAGATCAATACAAACTACAATTAGTCGAATAAACTGTTTTATTCATTTTTAGCACTTTCCAACCTAGTTGAAAAGTGCTTATGACTTCGGTTTGTCTGGCCGGATGGCCGTATGGCCGTCTGGCCGTCTGTCCGTGCTCTAACTCCCGTAAATATGCTCGGATTGCTCTGCAATTTTTATATGTTATTGTCGTTATCTATGGCACGTTCCCTATTTCAACTGAAGTGTGTAGCACTTATAGTTTTCTTACAGGGACACTCAAAAGAATTCCGTTACATTGCGGTCTATGGGGAAAAATCATTTGCGGTTTATTTTAAAAATGTTTCACTATCGTAAACGCATTGAAATTTATATAGATCACTAAGATGCATTAGAAGAAGCTTAATATGGAATAGTAGGTGTATAGCACTTAGAGTTACTTTACAGGGACAGTCAAAATAATTCCGTTTACGTCTATGGAGAAAAATCGTCTGCGGCTTATTTAAATAATGTTCCACTATTTTAAACGCATTGAAGTTTATATATATTACTAAGGTGCATTACAAGAGGCTTAATACAGAATAGTGTGTGTATAGCAGTCATCGTTCATTTACAGGGACACACAAAAGAATTCTCTACTGTCTGTTAACAATAATTCCTGGAAGTGCGTTTTAAGTTACTGAACGCGATTTTAATCTTAACTAGCTTTTTGTCTATTACGTGGTGTGTATAAATTCTGTAGATCCTATACAGGGCAGCACAAAAGTTCGCGAACACATTTCCGTTTATTGACAGAAACTCCAGAAGGAGAATTTAAACTGTGCTACGCGTTTCCTAACTAAACTAAAATTTAGCATCCTATGTATATATACAAACCTATAGATCATATACAGGGCTACATAAAAGTATTTTGATATTTTTCCGAATATTGTATATATTGAAAATTCCTGAAATTACGTTTTTAACACTTTCCAACCTAGTTGAAAAGTGTTTATGACTTCGGTTTGTCTGGCCGTCTGCCGTCTGGCCGTCTGTCCGTGCTCTAACTCCCGTAAATATGCTCGGATTGCTCTGCAATTTTTATATGTTATAGTCGTTATCTATAGCATGTTCTCTATTTCAACGGAAGTGTGTAGCACTTATAGTTTTTTTACAGGGGCACTCAAAAGAATTCCGTTACATTGCGGTCTATGGGGGGAAAATCATTTGCGGTTTATTTAAATAATGTTTCACTATTTTAAACGCATTGAAATTTATATATATCACTAAGGTGTATTAGAAGAAGCTTAACATGGAATAGGGTGTGCATAGCACTTATACTTACTGTACAGGGACAGTCAAAAGAATTCCGTTACATTACGTCTATGGAGAAAAATCGTCTGCGGTTTATTTAAATAATGTTTCCCTATTTAAAACGCATTGGAATTTATATGAGGTGCATTACAAGAGGCTTACTACAGAATATCGTGTGTATAGCAGATATCGTTCATTTACAGGGACACACAAAAGAATTATCTACTGTCTGTTAACAATAATTCCTCGAAGTGCGTTTTAAGTTACTGAAAGCGATTTTAATTTTAACTCGCTTTTGTCTATTACGTGGTGTGTATAAATTCTGTAGATCCTATACAGGGCAGCACAAAAGTTCGCGAACACATTTCCGTTTATTGACAGAAACTCCAGAAGGAGAATTTAAACTGTGCTACGCGTTTCCTAACTAAACTAAAATTTAGCATCCTATGTATATATACAAACCTATAGATCATATACAGGGCTACATAAAAGTATTTTGATATTTTTCCGAATATTGTATATATTGAAAATTCCTGAAATTACGTTTTTAACACTTTCCAACCTAGTTGAAAAGTGTTTATGACTTCGGTTTGTCTGGCCGTCTGCCGTCTGGCCGTGCCGTCTGCCGTCTGGCCGTCTGCCGTCTGGCCGTCTGTCCGTGCTCTAACTCCCGTAAATATGCTCGGATTGCTCTGCAATTTTTATATGTTATAGTCGTTATCTATAGCATGTTCTCTATTTCAACGGAAGTGTGTAGCACTTATAGTTTTTTTACAGGGGCACTCAAAAGAATTCCGTTACATTGCGGTCTATGGGGGGAAAATCATTTGCGGTTTATTTAAATAATGTTTCACTATTTTAAACGCATTGAAATTTATATATATCACTAAGGTGTATTAGAAGAAGCTTAACATGGAATAGGGTGTGCATAGCACTTATACTTACTGTACAGGGACAGTCAAAAGAATTCCGTTACATTACGTCTATGGAGAAAAATCGTCTGCGGTTTATTTAAATAATGTTTCCCTATTTAAAACGCATTGGAATTTATATGAGGTGCATTACAAGAGGCTTACTACAGAATATCGTGTGTATAGCAGATATCGTTCATTTACAGGGACACACAAAAGAATTATCTACTGTCTGTTAACAATAATTCCTCGAAGTGCGTTTTAAGTTACTGAAAGCGATTTTAATTTTAACTCGCTTTTGTCTATTACGTGGTGTGTATAAATTCTGTAGATCCTATACAGGGAAGCACAAAAGTTCGCGAACACATTTCCGTATTATTTAACTCCAGACGGAGAATTTTAAACTGTGCTACGCGTTTCCTAACTGAACTAAAATTTATTATCCTATGTAGTATATATACAAATCTATAGATCCTATACAGGGCTGAATAAAAGTATTCGGATTACTTAGATGTTATCTTTTAGCTTATTAAACGGTATGATTTGTAAAATTATTTTGGAAGCGTTGGAAAGTGTTACATAACCTATGCTTGAAGCATGATTTTTCGTTCTTGTTTCTTATTAAAAAGAGTGGTTAAATTGAAGAGGGGTCGGTCATCTATTGAACTCCATTTTTTATGTTTAAAATAGACGTTGACTTACTTAAGACGTGTAATTGCTACTATTTTCAATTTGAAGAAAACGTGAAATTATATTTAGAAACTTAAAACAGATAAGAGTGGAAAAGAAGGTACACTTAATGTATGCCAAAGAAGCAAATTTAAAAAATATATTAATGAAAATTCAAGCAAGGATGCTTGTAGAAAATTTTCAATATAAGTATGTTTTTGGATGGTTTAGATTATCGTTATAAATTTCCGAAAATGCTCCCTTCTGAAGCTATTTTCAAAATTGCTTACTTTTGGGCATTTACTTTGCCAAGTTTGTGCTTAAATGTTTTGTTTTTTCCATATTAAGATGATGAAAAAACTATTGGCTGTGGTACAACTGCTACTGAAACGGTAAAACCAAACACTGCGTTTATGACAGTCTATCTCAAAGCGAACGAAGAGAGCTTATACATGTACTAGCAGTCAAAACTTTGGTATATTTGACAAATCCATCAAAAAAAGTTGTAAGAATTGAACCACAAGATTGTATTAAAAAGATTGTAGTTCTGGAAGATAAAATGGAAAATATGAAACTTGGTAATTGTTACGAGTCATTGGCATGTCAATTGTATACAGGGCGTGAAAAAATAAGACATAAAACAAATGTCATATAGAATTACGGCTCATGTGCTGCTGTAGCAAAAAAAAATCATCACTATATCGTACTAAGCAATAATTTAATCAACAAACTAAAATCAGTAGATAGAATTTCCCCCATGTTTTTCCATCTTGTCACCTTTCCCTCTCTCGTTTACATTCCTTCCATGTTCGTGTGGTTGGAATTTGAGTCTTCGTTTGTTCTAATCTTGATGTTCCTTGATGATGGCCAGGTGGTTTACACCGAAACTGTTAGGAAATTTTAACATCTTTTTAAATGTATTTTATATTTTTATAAGCCTTCTGAATTACTATATTTCCATTCCTAAATGCCTAGAATTTGCAGGTAATCATATTCAGGTTAACCTAATATAGAATCCATAATGCATTTTATTTTTCTTCAAAAATAATACATATCATTCAGAAAATGTCAAGTATTGTATTTGCAATATATTTTTAGACCTTCACAATCCTTTATCAATTATTAAAGATTCACATTGCCAAGGAAATAAAAATGATTCCATAAATAAATGCATTTCACATATAAATTTTCTGTCTTCATCAAAAATTGTGCTGTTGTTTGAGCCCTCATGAACAAAGATTTAAAAGTAGAATTATATCTCTTTTATATATTCAATGTCAGATATCTTAATAAAATTAATATTCTAAATGGTAAATATTATATATTTCTCTGATTTCCAAGATAATGTTATCTTAGAGTTCAAAGTACAGTATAAAGTAAATCTAGTAAATATACTATTAGACATTTTCATGTTTACATTTTCTTTTCTTATCACAGATTGTGCAGAAGATGGAATGTATTAACAAAGAGCCCAATTTTGTGGAAAGTGGTGGATGTGAAATTTCACAAGAGTTATGAATACCAAAATAATATAACCAGGTGTTTTGTTAAAATGTTACCACATTGTGTCACTCTCGTAAGATTGCATTTTATGAATTGTAATTCTTGGACTGAACAATTGCATTTTGAAGATCTTGTGAAACTTGAAAGATGTCCTTGCCTCGAAATCTTAATTTTGAAGAATACTATATTCAGAGAGTCTTCCATTAGTGATAGATTTATGCACTCACTTTTTACAAGACTTAAAGATTTACTAGCTGACAATGTGTGCAGAAAATTGAATGTATTAACAAAGAGCCCAATTTTGTGGCAAGTGGTGGATGTGAAATTTCACAAGAGTTATGAATCCCAAAATAATATAACCAGGTGTTTTGTTAAAATGTTACCACATTGTGTCACTCTCGTAAGATTGCATTTTATGAATTGTAATTCTTGGACTGAACAATTGCATTTTGAAGATCTTGTGAAACTTGAAAGATGTCCTTACCTCGAAATCTTAATCTTGAAGAATACTATATTCAGAGAGTCTTCCATTAGTGACAGATTTATGCACTCACTTTTTACAAGACTTAAAGATTTACTAGCTGACAATGTGTGCAGAAAATTGAATGTATTAACAAAGAGCCCAATTTTGTGGCAAGTGGTGGATGTGAAATTTCACAAGAGTTATGAATCCCAAAATAATATAACCAGGTGTTTTGTTAAAATGTTACCACATTGTGTCAATCTCATAAGATTGCATTTTATGAATTGTAATTCTTGGACTGAACAATTGCATTTTGAAGATCTTGTGAGGCTTGAAAGAAGATGTCCTTGCCTCGAAATCTTAATTTTGAAGAATACTATATTCAGAGAGTCTTTCATTAGTGATAGATTTATGCACTCACTTTTTACAGGATTTAAAGATTTACTAGCTGACAATGTGTGCAGAAAATTGAATGTATTAACAAAGAGCCCAATTTTGTGGCAAGTGGTGGATGTGAAATTTCACAAGAGTTATGAATCCCAAAATAATATAACCAGGTGTTTTCTTAAAATGTTACCACATTGTGTCAATCTCATAAGATTGCATTTTATGAATTGTAATTCTTGGACTGAACAATTGCATTTTGAAGATCTTGTGAGGCTTGAAAGAAGATGTCCTTGCCTCGAAATCTTAATTTTGAAGAATACTATATTCAGAGAGTCTTTCATTAGTGATAGATTTATGCACTCACTTTTTACAGGATTTAAAGATTTACTAGCTGACAACGGCGTGAATAATGAAACCCGTGATGAAAGAACACAAACCTCAAATTTGCGGAATTTTATATCTTTAAAAAATGATTTCATACAATATAGGGTTAAAGTGCGGCGCACGCGACGGAAAATCCTTTCTTTCAACATTCCGCCGACAGAGGGCGTATTATGATCTAAAACTAACCTCCGACACGTGTCCCCGCTGTCAGTGGCACCGTATTGTATAGCGCTGCAAATCATTTACTTCCAATTTCTACCGCCAGGGGCAAGTACAATAAATGCGATATTTACAAAAAATAGTTTACATTCCCCTCCCCATCCACGCAAATGTAACAATTAGAAATGTTTCTTTAATTATCACACTGTTCGTCAAATACGTTTTATTTCTTTTTTCTTAATAAAAATCATGATTTTTATAAGATATAAACTTACTTGTGGATTCATTCGATTTTTAAAAAATCTGAATGCTTGATCTTTTTTCAGTAAGGATGCATAATTTTCAAAACCAAAAATCCAGCAATTTTAAAAAATAGCACCCCAAAATTGCCCAGTATAAAAATTGGAATTCGCCAACTCACAGACAGCTGTCTTCGTTTGGTACACGTGCCATTAGCTGATGAAAACAGGTTTTAAAATAAATTCCATTTATTTAATCAAATAAATGACAAAAAAACCCGATAACTTCTATATTGAATTTTGGAATCTTTTCCTCTCTTCTTGAATGTTTTGATCTTTTAAATGTCACGGCCAGACAAATCGAACGGTGTTGATTTTAAAATCTTAGCTTAATTAGAACTGTTAATTTGAGCCAAATAAAAAAATCCTAGTACCACCAGAATACTGCAGTACTCCGTCAACGAAATAGACCGTTGCCTGAGATTGGAAACAAAATAATTATTTTTTTAATTACTGTTAAAAAAGTGGTATTTACTACTCCTAAATTAACGTTAATGTTATAGAAGGAAGGTCGACATGAAGTTAATTGTAATGTTTTGCATCAGTTGCGTTTAAATCCGAAAGATATTTGATTAGATATAGAATCAGGGCACAGTTAGAGAAGGAAAACCTTGTAGGATAACCCGCCAGGGGAGCTTGGTCAAGTGCTCAACAACAAATAAATTACTTTGATTGTTGGTGTGCATCAAGTGAATACGGGTTGTGTACTTTAATTAGGAACATAAATTTTATTTTTACGAAAATCGTTATTTGAAATTCTCTATATATAACATTTATAAAACGCTACGGGTGAAGCTAAAAATATTAGATTTCTTAAATGGAATTAATTTTGTCTAAATCAGAGCAATATAATTATTTTTATTAAAAAGAGCTGTCAATGAAAAACTCTCCGCCAGGGAGTGCGCTGTGAAGTACAATAAATGTGATAATAAATAAAAAAGCATTAACTCTCCCTACTCATACCCACAAATATAAACAATAATTTGTTCAAGAAAACCCCGATGCAAACGCTCCTTCAATTATCACGCCCATTGTCAAATAAGCTTTTATTTCTTTTATTTAAATCGAGGATTTTTATAAAATAAAACCTTATTGGTGGATTTTTTTTTTCGATTTTTACGAAGTCTTAATCCCCAGCCTGTTTTTAGGAAGGATGAATAATTTTCCAATCAAAAAGTCCAACATTTTTAATTAATTTTATAGAAAATCTAATAATACTACTGTAACGTTTTACTTGTTTCATATATTTCTTTAGTCAAGAGATAATAGACATCTTATCTGCTATATCTAGCTGGTGAAAAAACACGTTAAAATATCTTATTTTTCTGCAATCAAATTAATGCAAAATAATTAATATCTTGGGTTCTAAGTGTCGGATAATCATAATTTTTACAAACTTGTATTGTGGAAACAGAGAGGATGCGAACGGTGTTAATTTTAAAATCGTTGCTTAGTTAGAAATTTAACTTAAGTCCCTTAATTAATTTCTTAGTACCATCTTTCTTTGTGATTTCATTCTCAGCCACCTGTCTAGCACTCAAATAAAATGAATTATTTTTTATTATGTGCAAGATAAAATTGCTTGAAAATTTATTTTTTTTAAATTATTATCTTCGTAAATTGCGGCCAGATTTTTAAGAAAATTAGATATTTGGATACGTTGTTGAAAAATACATATATATATTGACTTTAAAAAAACAATGCTTAAAAAAATTATAGACTCCGAGAGCTGCCCAATATAAAGTTTTATTTCTTTTATCGCAGACACCTGTCGTTGCTCATTTTTTTTTCAAACACGTGGGTTCTTTGCAAAATTATATCGTTTGAAATATTAAAAATTTCTAATTAATATTTCCGAAAGTTGTAGAGTTTTTTTTTCGATTTTTTTATTTGGATATTTTTTATTCCTGTGTAGCAATTTTCGCGTCTCTAGAGCCATTATTTCGATGTTTTTGAAAAACGCGATTTCATTTCCATTCTGTAATCGCTGAATTGTTCTGGCACCCCTATGCTTCCGTTGTATATTTCTACCTTCGCTTCGAGGTCTCGTTTTAGTTATAAAAGGACTTGTGCCCAATTTTCAGAAAAATAATGTGGAATTTTATGGTAATTTTGGAAGCCATGTTTAGAAAGCTTTAATTAATATAATGGGTAATTATCAAAATATTAAAATTCGAAGCCTCAGAAGCATCAGGCCATGCCTTCGACTACCCAAATCTAAATTTTCAGACTTCTAGGTGCGCTAGATTTCTCTAGACATCGCAGACACACAGATCGGAACCTTCTTTTATTAGTATAGATTACCCATTGCTATTATTACGTATGTATTTGAGGGTAAGTATTTTAAAGTTACGTATTTTACAGTTAACTCTAAGCTCATATATTATTCAGTGTAGTTTGAACTCTCAAATTTGACTAAAAATTAATTTTTGAATACGAAAATTGGTCTACTCATTGCATGTCATTAAAAAAGTAAATTTATTTGTTTGACTTTATGCGAAGTTATAATATTAAGTTTACGACCTCGATTATCATTAGAATTCTCAAACATTGATCTTTTCAACACTATGAAGATTTAAGTCAAATATATAAACAATTCCTTTATCCAGGCTTTTTTTATCCAAGAACTCTAACATTGTATCAAAAGTAGGTTACCACTAGGAAAAACAAAATTTTTACAATATTTTAATAATTACCTCTTATGAAAAAATAAATAACATACAATTACAAAGAACTTTATGAATTAAAACTGTACTTTGTTTACTTTTGCAATCATTAGACCCTGAGATATAGCCATTGATCGGATAACTTTTTTCTTTCCTTTTTTTGGGGGGAGGGGGCACTCTATAATCACATTTTCATAGGAGCTAAGTCTCATCATAGTTGAATTTCAGAGCAGTGAAGTATAAAAAGTAGGTTTCAAAATACATTCCATGCATAGGTAACAAAAGCCCTTAGACTCCACAAAATTTCCTTTAAATATCTGAGTGCATGAAACAGCTAACATTTGCATAATAACTACTAAAATACATTTTCCTGGATACACTCCATCAAAAGTTATCCTGTAGCTGCAGTAGGTCTGACAGAGTGCTTGAATAAAAGAAAATATATGAATAAAATCAGGTAACTCACTGGTGATACAATTGGAATGAGACTTAAGTGTTCCTTTTAGGACGGTAAAAAGGTGATAAAAAATGTCAAGTTGTTTGACAACTTTAACTGTAGTTTCACAACTTTAACTGTAGTTAGATAATACTATTCACTTCCAAACTTTTATGCTAACAAAAATACTTCACTCATTCCTACTAGATGTCGCATTATGTTAATACAATGTCAAAGATTAAATCATTAGATACGGTGTTCAATCAAAAATGTAAAAACATCATGGAAAAGTTAACGACAAATATAGTCTTTTCTGCTTACTAACAATGTGCTAATGTCACATCATAAGGATAATGGTCCATTTATTACTTCTTATTGACAGATAATTTTTCTGTTACTAGTTCACTGTTTAGAGTTGATATAAAAAACTTAAAAATCTAAATCCATCCTAAGTAGCACAAAATAGTTGGGGCAACGTTAGCTAATTTCTGTTCCACGTTGGGCCACAGTGAGAAATATCCGCCTTGCCATATCATTTTCTAACAAACCATTTGCCAATAAAGGCCCAGCCAATGGTCCAACCGTTAACTGCTTATAATCTTGCTCAGATACGCTTTAAATTAGAGGGCTTTCTTCACTAACAATCTGTGTTTCTTGGAATAAGCGCACCTGCTTGTATAGTGGTTAGGGTGTTGGCTATTAGACAAAATTCCTATTACATTTTAAGTGGTGTGAAATTTACTTTTCTCATTTTACTAAAGCATCGACGCTGGGCATAAATGGGTTAATACTATGTTCACTATGTTGGCTATACGCCTTTTAACCCTTTATGTACTGAATTATGAATTCATGGAAATTTTACCTTCTAAAGCATTTTTCGTGAATTTTTGAAACTACATTAGAAGATTTCCATAATCATTTACTAAATTTTAGATTGATTTTAGAAGGATTGAAGGATTTAGAAGGATTAATTAAATTTGAATTTATAGGGATTTTTGCAATAGTTATAACCCCACTCAAATATTTTATTTTAAATATATTTTTTAGTATTTTGTACAGTTAAGAAATGTACAAATATAATGTTCTTACAATAGAAATATAGAAATATTCCGAATTGAAAATCCCCCCCCCTCCCAACGGCAAGAAAGCTAAAAAGATGCAAAGGCAAAATAAATCATCCTTTTAAAATTGTTTTTGTTTTGTGTAACCAATAACGCTTTTGGAACAAGATAAACTAATGCATCTATAACTCATTCTAAACTGTATTACTACTAATCGATGTATTAAATGAATTTTATAACACGTTATTTTTTTTGTACTTATAAGTACCGTCAGTAGGTAAAGGGTTAAGCAATTGAAATTTGAATATTATTAATGCAAGGCGTGAGAAATTTTCTATGGAAAACTTTCCAAGTATTAAAATTGATTTATTCAATTATCGATGCCGGATTCTCTTTAGTTTCGTGTTTGCCCAGGGTTGGTGGCTCACGGGAAAATATTCCATCTTGTGCTGCGTTTGTAGCTTTGCCAACATTTTATAGTGAGAAGTATCAGACTGGGTGTCGTTCCAAGTACTTCAGTTTGTAGAAAGTCAGTGTGCTATACTGATGATCCGAGTTCGAGTCCCGGCTTGGATACTTTTTCACTATGTTGGCTATAAGCCTGTTAAGCAATTAAAATTTGAGTATTATGAATGCAAGGAGTGAGAAATTTTTAATGGAAGAATTTCCAAGTATTGAAATAGATTGTAATTTAACTGTTACTTATTATATTAAACTGCGTGATGTCCTAACACCTATAAAGCAAAAAAGCGGGAAGAAAAGAATGAACAAATTAGAGCCCGGAGAATCATAAAACTATATGTATCATAAATCTAAGTTTTGAGTTATATCATATTTCTAAAACATTACATATAAGACCGAGAAATAGTTTTAAAATTTCGTAACTTTTTAAGAAATAGTTTATAATGCAAATCGATTTCCATTTGATGAAGAACAAAATTTGAAATATTTCAGCAACTGGAACTGTACCTCTAAAAGCATTAAGAATTCGCAATTGGTCTACAGTAACAAACTCCCTGTATATTTCCTATGTATAAAAAAGCATCAAATTGTGCTCCAAAGAATCAATATTAACCCCTTAAGCACCGCGGCGTACATGCGTACGTCATGAACTCGTCTATTTGTAATACCAGGACGTACCTGCATACGTTGTCGTCTTAAGTCCAGATTGCAATGTTCTAAGCAACTGTTTTTCTTGCGTCGCTAATTGCTATGGTAATTGGTTTTTGTGTGGGCTTTATAGCAAATGATTGTTTTCGCACCTAATACGTATAGAAAAACTCATTCATTCATTTTCCCGTTGCTTTGTTTCTTTCTTCGTTGTTCATTTGTTTGTGTTGGTCATTCTGTTTAGTTGTGCTTCGCATTCGGTTTTGTGTTTTTGGCATCTATGATACATAAAAATAATGATAGAAACTATATTTGACAAAATTTAATATATCTGCTATTTAGTATACTACCACTAAATTGAATATGGTGTTTAAGGGGTTAATAATCGTTTTCTTTGTTTTGAAAATGCAAGTTTTATTTAACCTACATCCTTTCTGATATCTATTACATTAATTTGTATAATGTTTATATTTACATTAGTACGTCGATATTATTGTATAGAGTTGAACAATTCTATTGAAAAGGAATTATTCAAAAATTGCAGAAATATATATATATTAATGATCTTTCTTATGAATAAATAACTTGTTTTACATAACTGAGTAGCTTCGAAAATTTAATTTTTTGTTCCATTCAAATGTTATGTATTGAAAATATTTTAATTATTTTATAATGAATGGATAATTATTTTTATGCTGTTTAAAAGCAACAATACCAACAGTTTCCGTTTGGAATTTAATAATGATACAGAGAAATAGTTCTTTATTTTAAATAAACATTTACTCTACAAAATTTCCGTGTATTCACCATAAATTAAAAAAAAAACTATGATCGATCAAAGCACTTGAAAATATGCACTTATATCTACGTGTAATGAATTTCTATTACACTATTTCTTTTTTACATTATTCAAAGATTAGAAAAATTCTATGTATTGTAAAGAAATTATTCAAAAATCGCAGAATTAAATATATTAATTATCTTTTCTACGTATAAAAAATTGTTTTACATAACTGAGTAGCATTGAAAATTTAATTTTTGGTTCCATTGAAATGTTATATATAGAAAATATTTTAATTATTTTATAATGAATGGGTTACTTTTTTATGCAGCACAAAAGCAACAATGCAAACAGTTTTCGTTTTGAACTTAATAATGATACTGAAATAGCCTTTATTTCTAAATAAACATTTTCTTTACAAAATGTCAGTGTATTCACCATAAATCAATAATAAAAAAAATATGATCGATCAAAGCACTTGAAAATAAGCACTTATTTCTACATGTAATGAATTTCTATCACAATATTTCTTTTCTACATTCAAACAGTACTTGTGCCGTATAATTTACCAAAATTACATAAATGTAAAATTATTCATGTAATCTTTTATTAAAATAATTATTCAAAATGCATTAAAATAATGTTGGATGTCAACTTTATAATAAATTATTTCTATAGATTTTTATCCTGAACAATTAATTATTCGAAAGGACGTGACAATTTTCAAATTTCATAATTTTACTTTAAATTCAGATATACTTGTTATTTCTATAATGTGATGGCATATAAATGATTGGTTGGTTGTATAGGGTTTTATGGCGCAAGGTCCCATTCGGGACAAGGATTTTAGCCAAAGAAAAAAATTATTTAAAAAAAACACAAAGTTTAATGAGAAAATTATCTGGATGGAGTTACCCATCCAGATATAGTCATACAGTATATAAAACAAATATAAAGAAATCTTTAAAAACTGCGAATGGGGTTACCCCATCCAGAAGTCAAGTTAAGCAAGTATAAACTAACATTGTTACAGATAAAACATGAAGAGTATATAAAAACTATATCTCAAAATAAAAGCCAGAATGTTTTAAAAAATGAAAGAGTGCCCCATGCAGTGTTTCCCCAATGAGGTTTGTCAAGATTGGTGATGAGGCATATAAATGAAAATATAATTATTATATTTTATTGTTCGGCAATATTTCTTTTTTAAATTCAATAAAATGAATTTCATTTGACATGAATGAATTAAAAACTCGAACATTAAATTTGTGGTCGTTGCCGTCTCAAATTTTCTGTTTCCACACTAAAATATTTACTCGGAAACTACTTACTCTGAATTACTTGCTCTATTATATTTACTCTGAAATTCCTTCTTAATCTATTATATTTACTCTGAAATTCCTCACTTTATCATATTTACTCTGAAATTACTTACACTATTATATTTAGTGAGATGGATTAAATAATAAATGATGCACTCAAATTAGTCGGGCAATTTCACAACTGAATAATCTGCGAAATATTAATTGTAAGTTAACAGTTCTTTGGCAAGTTAGTAGTATTG
This sequence comes from Maratus michaelseni, assembly GCA_963931845.1. Classification (NCBI taxonomy): domain Eukaryota; kingdom Metazoa; phylum Arthropoda; class Arachnida; order Araneae; family Salticidae; genus Maratus; species Maratus michaelseni. The sequence continues at coordinate 30,872,445 of OZ007586.1, forward strand.
TACCCTAAGTTTGCGATTCAAATCCACGCCTGAGTGAGATATAGCTCGTAGTTTTTCATCACTCTTTCCGTATACTCGTAACGATGGAGATATATAATAGCGCCGAAAGAACTAAATGCTGGCAGGAAAGTAGTCATCGAGGCGACAAGCGACCTAGAAAAACAGACTGGAAACAAAAAAAGAAGCAGGGTTGGAATTATGTCGCACACCGAGGCGACAAGAGTTAGAACGAACGTCTGAGGAGAAAAAAAAAAAAAAAACTAATTTGACTCTTGATTCGTGCGCTGTTTTGCCTGTCGCCTCGGTATGTGGCCTGCGGTGTCCGGCTTGTAGCTTCTGCGTGTGGCCTGCCTAGGTTTCATGCAAATTATTTCGCTTTGCAATTGCAAATAAATTTCCATTGATATAAGAAATGGATATAAGAAAATGCTCTATAAAACTAAAGTGATATCAGGAATACATACACATTTTGTTTAATCGACATAAACATGCTTACAAATATATATCAAGAAAATATTTAGCGATGGGACTATTGTGCAGAAATAGTTACGTATAAATATATCACTGGTGCATTGACGGAATGCATTTACAGTGTAACGAAGGTCAAATACATTGCATATTTTTAAAAAATAAAAAATAAAATGAGTGTTTAACTATCTTATAATCATGTATACTCACAAGTGTGGCTACATTACAGCTCATAATAAACCACTCTTTTGGTCCAATCAAATTATGTGCAACCTGTATTTTAACTGCTTTAATGAGAAATAAAATTGTTTAAAACGTATAAAAAAAGTTTGATAAGCTGCAGCTCTTTTGAAAAGTAATTTAATCTCGGGATAAATGCGTGAATTTTTTGCATGGGAAACACAATTAAATATTCATTTAATTGGTTTCTTTTACAAATAGTAGTTTGCAAACATGAAAAAGTTTTAGAAGAAAATGTTATTTTCAGAAAAAAGCTTAATGTATTCAAAATTTAAACGTATAAATATGAATGAGATATTTTATATTTAACAAAAAATACAATGATTTAACAGCATAAAAAATAATTTTCAAAACACATCTGCATAAAGGCTTTAAAATGTAAGTTCAAATTTAATTATTTGTTATATCGCAAAAACAATATTTTTATGTTTAAATTCAGAGGATTAATGAAAATGGAATATCATTTTTGATGCAATATTCATATTTAAGAAAACTTTTTCAAAAGAGATAAATTATACAGTTAGAAAAAACATGGCCTTATTAGGGATGTTAACATTCAGAAATTAATGAATTTTAAATGTTACATACTGTTAGTTTAAAAGATGTTTTTTTCGTTATACTAAATGGGATAATAAGACAAAATGGTTTAATAGTTTTCAATTTTTCCAGATATTTTTTTTCCTTTTCGTGAAACATCATTTAAAAGCTTTGGAACCGAAAGTACTCGATACAGGCAGTCTTTTTTTTTCATCGTTGACAAATAGCTTCTAACATCGGTGACCAACTGAATTACTTTTTATCAAAATACTGTAAAAGGAAGGAGCCATTTAAGAGCCTACGCTAGTCACGCGTAAAAACGCTCAAGCTAATGTTAAGTCTATGGGAAGGTTCTTGCGCGATTTCTCGCTCGCATTTTAATATTTTTAAATGATATTTTTTACATAGGATAGCCCAAGTAGATCTCTAACGTTGTTAGTTTTTACTTTTTTGATTTTTGTTTCAGTTTTTTTTATAAGCGGACATTTTCAATTTTGGAATCGGTTCTGAAAGAGAAAGTACCCTTATATAAAAAAAACTGGAACCAAAATCGAAAAAGTAAAAACTAACAACGTTAGAGATCGACCTCAGCTATTCTATGTAAAAAAAAAATCATTAAAAAATATTAAAAGGCTTGCGAGAAATCGCGCAAGAATCTTCCCATAGACTTAACATTAGCTTGAGCGTTTTTTCGTGTGACTAGCGTAGGCTCTTAAGTAGCAAATTATGACATGCTATAAATGTTGATATGATATGATATAAATATGATATGATATAAATATGATATTATATAAATATCCATTACTAATATTAAGGGAGGAGATCACTTGTCTCCGGAGCAGCCGGTAAATGACAATAACGTAACCATTACGAAAAACTCTGTAGTTTTAAAATAATTAATGAAATACAACAAATTTTTTATATATACTTTCATACATACTTAAAGTAAAAAAAAAAAATATTCAAATATATATATATATTTAGCAATATTATTAAATTTTAACGACAAAAATGACTTTTTAAAATTATTAATACTAAAATATGCATTTTGCGCGCAAGATTTAAAAAAATCTACCGCAGATACATATTTAATATTTCATTTAATCTTCACTTATACTAGTATATTTTACACTGAACCTAAATTTAAAAGTATATTTAAATTCATTAACATAATTTATAGATTTTGGTTATGTCCCCCCCCCAACACATGTTTTTAATAAAGTGGGCATGGACAAATCTTTGAATATATCTTTTATGTTATCCATAACAACAGTTGAAATAGTGTTCGAATGATGGTAAACCTTTCCAGAATCTCTTGCTTTTTGGTATGAAAATAACAAACTTTCTCCCTGAGGAAAAAAGTCGTGTAAGGTTTCTGTATCAGTTGACCTTTTATGGTACAATATAGCCCAGACAGATTTTTGCATGTATTTCACTGACTTGTAATTACTTCGAATTGCATTTCCATAACACACATTCAGTTTGTCGATAACTGAAACAGTAAGGCGACATTTACCCGGGATCGTTTTTCCATCACTAAGCTTTTTCCCTTTTAACATAGCCCTTAGGTCCTGAGTCGTAAGCCCATTCTTTTTTGTATATGCCTAAACATTCAATTTTTTTAAATCTTGTACTCAGCCACTTAAGACTCAGCTTTTTGAAACGAAGCAAATGTTTTCGAGTCGCCATCACCTATATATTTAGTGTAGCGAACTTCATGCCAGCAGAACCAATGTGATCCTTCTCACATATTTCAGAATGTTCTGTTAACAATTTGTCATACTTAACCCCTTTTTGAACTCCTGTCTAATTTTCACATCCTCTACAACGTGTCGACAACACTTCTTTGCCAATAACCTTTCAAATTTACGCACCAATAAGTGTGCTCACACCAATACGTGAGGAATGGCCACGCGTTTTCCATGTGCCATCCGAACTCACTGAGATATTACACTGTCCTCTAAAAGTTACGGTACAACCAGTCTTTTGTGTCTAATTTGAAAACAAATGAAGATAAAAGCATGAAATTTAGAAGAATTGTGCTTTAAACAGTTATTTATCGCATTTTACTTAACTTTAACATCAAGTATGATTTAGAAATATAAAATTGCATTTTTTGCCAAAATCCACTGTTTGATTAAAAAATAGTTTTTTGTGAAACAAAAAATAAACGGATTTTAAGAAGGCATGTGTCCGGCCCTACTTGTAATGAATTTATGGAATCGACATTTCAGGCTGTCACTGGCGACTATTTTTATATTCTATTCGCACCACTATTTAAAAAAATAAAATTTTGTAGTATATTTCTCTTGCACTTGTTGTCAAAGTGTATGTGAAAATACTTTTGTTTTGAGAAAGTGGCGAGAGATATAATTAAAAAATTGTCGCCAGTGGCAACTCTGTACTTATAAAGGAAGGTAATACAATTACAAAAAGTTTATAGGAAAAAAGTAAAACTTGATCATATTATACAGAATGACGCAATAGCCTCATGAACGTATAAACTCAGTATCTTAAAATCTTATATCTACAGAGCGTGTAAACTATGATCGGAGCACTATCTAAAAGAATAAATTAATTATATAATTGAGATTGAAAGATGGTCACTGATTCCAGCTAAGAATAATATATGAAATTATTGAAAGACTTAAAAAAATAAACCTAATTTGGAACCAGACACAACCACCAAAAAAACCTATAGAAAGATCACCTATATTCCAATTGTTTTCGAATGGCTAAGACAATCCTTCAAAAAGAACAATATCCAACTTATAGCATTTACTGATCAATTCTACAAGAATAGGTGGAGTAAAGCACTGAACCCCATACCTCCTGCATATCATTCAGGTGTATTTGAAATACCATTTTCGTTTAAGTAACAACGATCTATCTATTAAGTAACAACGATATCATATAGGAATGATCCAGCGGAAAAATTTTGCGACTGACTTAAAGAGAGCAAGGAAGACATCAAATTTGATAAACTGTACACAGCATTATCAAGATACTTATCAAATAGAGAAATCAAATGAATTGATTTTGACAGCGTGAAAGTTATTGCCTGGCAGCCGAACCTCTATAAATCCAAAGTTCAAAAGTCATTAGAAATAATTACAAGAAATAACCAAGTCTGAAACGATTGGGGTCTTGTATATCTATATCAAACATACGAACAGAATTCATTAAATCCATGCTTACCGTGCTTTGGGAAATCCCCCTATGAAAATGACATTTTTTTTAAATTTGAAAATGTACGTATCGTATACATGAGACCTTGTTATTTCTCCAAATGCTACCCCCCCCCCCCTGATGGGAAAGTTTTATCGACCCGAAACTGTCAGGATATGTTTATATATTTACTATTGAAAGTAGTAATTTATGTAATTTTTTGTGAATTTTCACATATCTAGTTATACACTGATGAGCTATCTTCAGCATTAACTCATGGCTTTAGCAATTATTTATAATTATTAATTTTTGTGCTTTAAGTGTTTATTCAATACTAATGTTTTTATTTTATTCAAATATGACAAGTAATTTTAGCTTTTGTGCAATTTCTTAAAATACGTTGATCTTAACTGTGATTGATACATTCTAAAATATCAAATTTGTTTTGGAAGGGAGGCAATACCCCCCCCCCCCCTCCTCTATCCTCAACCAAGTGGCGCCCTGGACACGAAACACCCCATGTTAATTACATTTTACGTGAACGTTTTTAATTTTTAGAGAACAGTTATTGTCTTCTTTTCCAAAAACCTATGCACAGTAACACAGAAACACTCACAAGCTAAAGTTAATTCTATAGCAGTGTTTTTTTTTTTTGTAATTTATCTTTTGCATTTTAATATTTTAACATGTCTTTTTTCTCGCATAAGATATATGAGGTCGATGTCTAACCGGGCACTTTCCTACGTTTTCGATATTTTTTTCTGAGGACATTTTCTAAACCGTTATAGAAAGTGAAAGAGACTTCGGAAAAAACTGCAGAGATAATCAAACAGTTAAGTACCTGATTAGACATAGAAGTAAGATATTATATGCAAAAGCAATCATTTAAAAATATTAAAATTCAAACGGGAAATTAGAAAAGATAGCTTCATTGATTTAGCATTAGATTGCGGCTGTCACCGCGTTGCTAATGTAAGCTCTTATTTTCAAAAATAGGAAATTATCGTAATTATAAACGCTTAAATGGAAATATGACAAAACAATGGAGGTTGTATTTTCAGAAAATATATAGTTAATTTTAATAATATATAACAGATATGGAAACGAAAACCAAAATTTATATATTTATACGAGATAAACTTATTAAAAATATAAAAGTCTTTGAAAAACTTAAAATCAGCAAGGAGCATTTTGAAATATGTGTCCTATTAACTTTTAAAATTTTTGAGAACAAAAAGAGTTTTGCTTTCCAAAAACCTAAGTATTCATTTCTAAAACGGCAATCGTTATCAGAATTATAAATTCTTAAATGCACTATAAAGGCACATGCTGTGGAAAAATTGCGCTGTTTGCTGAAAACGGTTAATCCTGATATATGTCGGCTATAGAAACAGGTGCCTGAATTTCTATAGCTGTAAGATAAACGTATTTTAAAGAAAACATTGGTTTTGAATATTTTAGAATAAGCATGGAGGATTTTGAAATAAGAATAGGTAATGAGTTTCTTTCAAAAATAAATTTCTCGTCCGCAAGATTTTTATACCATAATTAAAAACCTGCATACGTTTATTCACCGAATCTCATTACCAAACTTACAAACTTTAAGATGTGTTAGAACACTTTTTGCACAGAAAACCACTGACGAAATCCATGTATGCATTAAAAAAATAAAGGGTGTCTTACTCCAATCCGAAGCTGGACTTTAGTCATAACTTTAACAATAAAAATATTTTAACTAAACATTCAACAGATGTACCTTGCTTTGTGGGACATATAATAAAGTCATTGAAGAAGGGTAAGGAAGTAGCCACTATCCGCATCCAAACAGCGCCAAAATAGACGCCCCTATTACGGAATGCAGTTGACATTTAATATGGTTCCACTGATAAAAATATTGTGCATTTACAGCACTTTCGATAACGCAATTTCATTTTACATAAAACATGGTACATCTGTCGAAAATTTGGATTAAAATATCTTTACACTGAGCTCCATATCTAACACGAGATCTATTTTTCTATTTCCAGCTGTCAGCGCGGAAGGATACAGTGATGATATTTTGAGTTCGCATTCATGGCAAAACGCGCTGTTTATCACATTGCCTTACATGATTAGATAATCATTAATTAGATAACCATAGCTTAATTAAAAAAGCATAAATTAGGATAATAGTAAATGAGAATACAAATATATAACATTGACAATACGTACTATTTTATCTATTTACATTGGAAGCTTCATTTGCCTTAGCTGATTTTGACCGCTGACTCAGAACTGATATTATATGGAGCTCAGTGTACCTTTATTATTTTTAAAGACAGCAAGAAAAATGTAAGTTAAGATTGGAGAAAAACATCCTATGTTTTTGAATCAATAAATGGTCTGCGTACTTGGTTTCCTAAATAAAAATTGTTTATTGTAGTGTGGTCTACTATCTCTTAATGTTTGTAAACGTCACACTGAAACATTCTATAAAAGACTATTTGTTAATTGTAACAGTATGATCGGACTATATCGTCGGGATAGCTCAGTAGGGAGAACATTGGTACGGCAAACCAAAGTACCCAGGTTCGAGTCCTAGTCCCGGCATATTTTCTCTGTGTTGGAAAAAATCTCAACTATGATACTCCAACCATTGGATATAATTTACCTAGTTTAATATATTTTCTTCTATTCATTATGACCTAATTGCATGGTATACAGGAGTTTCCGTGATGTATCAGATTCATCATGTAAAATGCTATAGTTATAGCTCGGATGAATAAAATTAGAGCTGCTGTTCGCAGCCTAGTCCAACAGATAAGAGTGAAATATGCTGGCCAGGATATCGTCGGATAGCTCAGTAGGGAGAGCGTTGGTACGGCAAACCAAAGTGCCCAGGTCAGAGTCCTGTCCCGACATATATTATCTCTGTTGAAAAAATCTTAACTATGATACTCCAACAATTGGATATAATTTACTTAGTTTACCTCCTCTATTCATTATGAAAATAAAATATATTCTTTATTAAAAAAAATCAACCAAAAATATCTTTAATAATATATTCGCAGTTACAACTACAACACCAGACCACCGGAAGAAAGATATGGTTTAAAATTTTTGTATGGGAAATATGTTTCTACAAAAGAGGATAGATATGTATTTTCAATGCTTTGTATTTTACTAAACACATTTGTTTCTTTAAAATGAAAAATCACTGAAAAATGTCAGTTACATTCATTTGAAAATATCCTCCATGATTATAAAACTATACAAAATTAAAGTTAACACTTTGCCGTGCGCATGTCTCGTAAAAAATACTTCTATTCGTAAAATGTTGAAATGATTGATTGACACCAGAATTTAGAAACAAATTTATTCAAAAATAAGTAAAATTTTTTCTTCATGTACAAGATAAAAGGGAATTTTTCATTCCAAAATTCTGGTGCCAATGTAGCATTTAAAGATTAAAATTAAGTAACTTTACGTACGACACCACTGTGGTGTCTCCGGACGACAAAGTGTTAACATTCAAATCATGTACGATTTTAATTACATTTATTTACTCATTGACTAAAACTTCTGTTTCCAAAATCCGATATTTGTATAATCTATTTAGAAAGCACTAGCATTTATTTATTTATAACTAAAACATTTCATTCTTCTGTCATGATAATCAAATTTATGAACTTGGAAAATGAAATTTAGACATGTTTTGACCAACTATTACTTTAATTAAATGAAAATATTAACGGTGTTCATTATGCGAGTCTCATATCACAAGATTTAAGAGAAAACGTCATACGAATGTTGAAAATCCAATTACGGTACTAAAATTTTCTGATTTATTTAATGAAGCATAATTTAACTAGCAAGTGACATGGATCATTTATAATTGAACCATCTCTGTTGATTTACTGCAAAATACATCGTGAAATGAGAACATTATAGAAAAATGCACGGTTATTTAATTTATTTAGAAATATTCAATATTTGAATATATTTTATAAAAGGAAAGAAGTTTGAAAAATATTTTTTTATTCAAACATTTTACTGCATTATATGTGTGATTTGTACAATCCTGCCAATGCATTAAATTCTTAATTTACAAAGCTTATTCTACAGTGAAGCAAAAAAAAAAAAATACATAATGACTAGAAAATTTTTAAATCATCACACTCTAGAACATGTAAAAGTAATATTTAAATTTGTCAAGAATGCTCTTTGTCTTTCATTTTTTAAAGTTCTGCTTTAAAAAAAATCTATATAAGGAATATGTAAATTTGTTTATTGCTATTTTACTTGAATTTTTTCTACCCATTAGTACGTTTACTACATTTTTAAAGAAACATTTTTATATTATTGTTGTATTATTTATTCTATTTTAGTTAATTAAACTTTATTTATTCGCACACGTATGCGTCATCAAGTATGGAGCTTGATAACACTGGTCAACAAATAATACTTTTTGTCAGCTACTTTCAATAATCTAGGTGTTTTAGGTTAATTTTAACAAAAGTATTGAAATTGGTAATGTAATCATACAAGTTGTAATTTCCCAACTGGACGAAAATGTCCGGGCCAGGATTCGAACAAGGGATCAGTTGGCTGAAGCTGCCAATGCTTTACCCACTGAGCCTTCTCGGACTAATCTAGAGGACCTAATTCACCCAGTTAACCTTACTGATCATAGCATGTGGTCTCATATCTTAATAAGCTCAACAGAATAAGTCGCAGGTAACAGGACACCAGAAAATGCTGGATATGTAATCCAGCGCTTACTGGTATTCTATTACCTGCGATTTATTCTGTTGATCTGATTGCGATATCTGACCAGATGCTATGATCAATAACGTTAACTGGATGAATTAGGTCCTCTAGTAGGTGTTATATACTAATTCGTGCGTTCCGATTCCAAATCTGAACTCCAAATTTCTCTATCACGTCAGGATGTAAAATTATTGCCATCCTGCTGTTTCAAAAGCGAAAACTCCCTACCAACATTATTTTGGTGTGAAAACTGGGGTTCAGGACAAATGGTGGGAACCACATACATGACTGACACAATGGTTAAGAGGTAAAGGAACAGCAATGTCTTTTTCTGTACCCAGGGTATGTCGTGAACAGAAAAAGCACCTCTCAGACAGTTACTTCTGTATGACAAAGATATCCGGATTTTCAAAGAAAAATAAATCTATAATAACATATCGAAATTGTGAATCTGCTCTGAAACAAATAATATTGCTCAAATTTCAGGTGTGTAAAACAGTCTGCATAATGTCATATTTATGCATAATGTTAAATTTAAACATTGGTAGTTTTCATAACTCAAGATCCTGACGTCATAGAGAAATTTGGAGTTCAAATTTGGAATCAGCACACTCAAAGTAGTGTAGAACACTTATATTTTCCCCAGTATTAAAAATGTTGTGTCCAGTGAATCAAAGAGTAGTTAGTGTGTTTTTTCATTCATAATTTCAATAGCTTAAAAACTCCACACGTGTTCTTAATTACTACCGATTTCATTAAATCTACAGTTGTTGAAGCTACTGAACCACACGACCGGGGTAGCATAATTGCAGAGCATTTATACAGTTAGCCAAAGGCATGGTTACCAACTTATACGCTTTTTAAAGTCACACATATTTGAACCAGAAATGTTTCTTAATAAATGAAATAAGATATGTAGTACATTTCATTGAAAAAATTCAGCATAAATTTTATTAAATATATTATCTGGTTCAAAACATGTTTCATTTTAAAAGCAGCGGATTTTGCTACTTTAGCACTGTAAATACTGTGATGTTTCTCTTGAATCATATAACCACGGAAAGAGAAAAATATTTCCTATCCAGAGAAGTAATTTTTATCATCATACGACCAACGGCTAATTAACTATTGATTAATTAGCAAAAACTAGTGTCCTCGTAGTGAGAGAGTCAGCGGAGTGAGGCTACTAGCATCGCGGAAGGACGTGTACAATCAAGACCGCAGGAAAACGAAGGAAAGCCCTGCCGTGATCGAGTAAGTAGCTCCCCAGCGATAAAGTAGCGTAATTACAGTAGTAATTAATGTGTCTAGATACATGGCGAGGTACACATGTATATATTAATTTTATTAACATCTTTGGAATATTGGTGGGTGATGGGCACGCCGAATTAGCTTCAATTAGGGAAGTAATGCACTAATTGCATCAATCTCGGAAGCTATATGTAAAAATAGATTTCAGTGGTAATTAGCTGTTAATTATTGCTTCTCAATTAATATATAAACCTATTATGTTTAACACCATGTTTTTGACAACTAGGTGTGCAAGTTATGTAAAATGTAGTACAATTTACGTAATTAAACTTTTAATCTCTATTTTGAATGAAAATTCAAATTACATGAAAATCGTATGCATTACTAGTCATTTTCTGTTGTCTTCTTTTGTTCTTTCTTTTTTTAAAATGAACAATTATAATATTACTAGCTTATATATGTGTCGTGAAAGGAATTACAAAAATATATTTTTTAATTGGTGACAATTATTTGATTAAAAACTGTTTAAATAAAGTTGATTAATAAAACCCGTTTCAGTAAAACTGTTTAAATATAAATATTGGAGTTTATCTAAAATTTTTAGATATTAGTATTAATTCTTTGCTTTCTACGTGCATCATTGCCAAAGTTTATGGAATACATACACGAAAATATTAAATTGTTTCGACAAAATTAGAAAATTATTCTCAATTGTTGTATTTCGCCAGATCCATCTTTACTACATTTTCTATGCTTACAATTTATAAAAGTTAAATTTGGACAAATTAATTTTTTTTAAATTCTGTATAATAAATTAATGTCAAAATTTGTTTAAGTAGTTATCTAAGTATTTCCAAAAGTTGATTAATTGTATTCTAAATAAGTATTTATTAATAACTTCTTTAAGTCCTTCTGCTACATTTTTAGTTTCTGGTGAAAGTGTTTGCAAATTACGTATTTGAAAACCTAACAAAATAAAAAATAATTACAAGTAAAAATATAAATCTATTTGGACACTACACTGTTGATTAGTTATATTAAAAAAATACTAGCCTAACTACAAGCCTAATAACTATCAAGTTAAGCCAGTGGCATTTGTTAATTATTCAAGTAAAGTGTTTTCATATAAAGAAAACCAGATGTTATCATTAAGCCCAAATTTATTTTTCAAGAAGTGGAATCTACTATTAATTCTGTATCAACCACGAATAGAGAAGAAGCACGTAAATATATTTATAATGTAATTAAGAAATTTCCAACCTATTCAAATACAACCCACACCGGACCTATTGGAACTATTTCCGGGTTAAAGAAAGACCCACATATTATTTTCCTTAAAACGGATAAATGTAATAAAACGGCTATTCTAAATAAAACAGACTACATTAATAAAATGAATGATTGCATTGACGATATGAAGTATAGAACTAAAGAAAGACCCAAATCCCTTGATTTTTCGGAAGACACAAGAAATCATTAGAAGAGGATCCTGGCCAGAATACATGCAAAAACTTATTAAAATTAACAATAAAGGAGTTATCCACCGTTTGATTGGTAGACTAAAGGACCACAAACCAAATCTACAATCAACAGAAGATTTCGTCCATAAAATAAAAAATATTCAGATTTCTAAAGAAACTATTCTAGCTAGTTTAGATATTGAATATCTTTACCCCTCTATTGATACAACTGAAGTGGTACAAAATATTAATTTGGAAATTGATAAACAAAATAATTTAAGTGATAGCGTAAAAACATCTCTTAAGTCAGGACTCAACCTTATCATTCATAGCAACGTTTTCATGTTTAATAAGAAATTTTACAGACAAAATAAAGAGGCACCTATGGGATCTCCTATTTCCGGTTTATTAGCAGAATTTAAACTTAGACCTATGGAGGAATTTATTTTTAAAAGTTTGAATTTAACACCAGAAGTTTGGCTAAGGTACGTGGACGATATTTTTATCACATGGAAACATGGACAGCAGGCACTCCTCTCCTTCCTCTCAAAAATAAACGAAAAATATTAAATTTGCGTTGGAAATAGAAGAAAATTCATCACTGCCGTTCCTGGATATTGAACTAGTTCAAGGAGACAACTTAAAACGTAAAGTCTATCGTAAACCTATGAGAACCCAGCAAACACAGATCTATCGGTAAGCAATCGCCCGATTGCCGTTACCGACGGTATCGGCACGATACCAGCTGCCGTACCGGTTCCGTAACTTTTTCGACACGCCGCGCGACTGACGCCCGACAGATAGGCGCACAGTCGCTCCGGTATCGGCAACGCCGGTAGAAGCGACGGCACTCTGCTGTGCCGATTGTATACGAACAGTTATCCGCACACCTTCCGAATGTGGTCCGGTACCGGCAACGCTAACAACGGCGAGATGCTGTGCCGACCGTATACTGATAACAAATCCGTAGTATTGTCGAATGTGGTCCGATATCGGCAAGCATTAAACTGCCGAAAGCATCCCTTTTATTGGGAACTAGCAGCAGAATAGGGGGGGGGGGGTTACTCCACTTAATTGTACTTTTTTTTTTTTACTTTGATTATTTAGGTAAAAATGGTGAAATTTATTTTTCAGATGTAAGCAACCCCTCCCCCCTCACGGATACCGTTTTACTATTAATAGCCCCTGCCATTAAAAAAGAAAAAAAAAATGCTTCAAGCTTTACTTTTTTACATTATATTAGCATAGATACTTTAACAATATCTGAATCTTGTGTTTCTAAATGCAATAAAGTAATTTTTTTTTTTCACTTTTACAAAATGTGGTAAGTATTATAAATACATTTAATTTTTGTTCTATAAAGCTGTATAAAACAAATTTATTATACAATAAGTAAAATTTAGATACATTTTCCTTTCTAAGTGTCGCTGTAAAACTTGATTTAAAAACAAAATATTTTCTAGGAAACTATAAAACAATACATCTAAATTTTTTTCAGATTTTTTTTATTATTATTTTTTAAGTCAAATAAACTAAATTTCGTTCCGGTAATTTACTATTTATTAATAAATTAAAAAATTCGAACTTTAATTTTACACAGAAAATAAAAAATGAATTTAAATAACTTTGTTAAAAAATTTAATCTACCCTGTTTGTTATTTTATTTTGTGAAAGCTTTAAATGAAGGTTTGTGTGATTTTCTTTTTCCTTTTTTATTATTCTTAAAATGATAAGTCTGCTATAAATTATGTTAAATTGTTTTAGCCTTATTAAATCCGTCAGCATCTCAACTAAGTTAAATATTTTTGCATAATTTAATTTAGTAAACATTATTCTCTTTTTTAAAAATATAAAAAACAAAATTTAGAGTTTATGTAATTTCTGGGCAAGATTAGAAAAATACATTTTTGTAACTTTATTTAAAAAAAATATATATGAATGACATGTTGCATATTTCCTTATTTTTAGCTTTTACTAAATTCTTTATATATTTTTTCATTTATACAGAAGGACAAATGTTTTCTAAATCATTTATATCTTGGACATATAATTTGATGCTCCATAATTACATTTAAAAAAAATAAAGTAACATTATTTACAATATTGTTTTTCCTTTTTGCTCTTAATTTTTTTTTTCTAAATCTTTCCTTTTCAAATATAAATATACACTTTCAAAATCTCTCGTGTAAATTATATACATTGGAAATGTCAAATATTTATATACATTGATTTAATTAAAATTCATTTATTTTAAATTTGATAGAAATAAAATGTATTAAACAAGTTTAATAAATTTAAAGCACAAATGAAATCATCTGCTCTTGAATAGTATTAGAAAGGCATTTTTATAAACAGCGTAAAAGTTTCAGGATACGTGAAAAAGAAATCGTTTTAAGTAATTTAAAAAATGAATGAATTAGTAACTTTGAATAAATTAAAGTTTAAATACAATAAAATGCAAATTATCATTACTAAGCAATCGAAAATTTTGACTATTTTTTTTAAATACAGGAACGACACGAGTATTGTAAAATTGTGGAGCACCAAATGGATAACCCATAATCAAATGTCATTCTGCATTTCTTATAATAAAGAAACGTTTTAGGAATTAGTTAACTATTATCAAGATTCGTTAATTATTATTAATTATTAATAATTAAAAATATGCTACATGTCATAAAAACTTGTATAATAAAAAGATAACAACTCCAAAACATATTTTTCTATTTTAACCCTTTTATCATTTTTTACAACAATAATTCATACGCAAAGTTAATCGTTAAAAGAGAATAAATCTTTAAACAACTAAATATATGCAAAAATAATTAACTTAATTCAGATTAATTTAGATTTAACTAAAGCAAAATTAAGCAGACTTACCATTATTATTATTTCTTCTGCATGTGTCACGCTTCACGCATCTCAAATCAGCAGTACATAAAAACGCGAGCGTCTATTCTATGGTTGCAATTTTCCCTCTTCAAAAGTCAAAATCTAGTTTGGCAAGCATGCGCGCGCAGTGATCGCATCGCTTTCCCTTTGCTACGCGCCCACCTTACAGACAATAGAGTAGCAGATATCATCCCAGATTTGGGCGTGTTAGTTCTGTATTGGCGCTTTCTCATAATCAAATTTTGGATGTGAAAGCGTGTCTCAAAGCATTGACCATCATCAAATTATCCCAAAGTCCGAAACTTTCTTGATAAATGCTTACAAGAAATGCATTATTATTTCATGTTTAATAAAAATATTATATGGATACTTACATAATTTTTTTTTAAATGACCTTTGGGTTGGGGGAAAAAAAACAGGTTTAATGGCACAGTACTTGAAAATTTTTAATAAAAAATCTAGAATTTAAATTTTTTAGATTGTTGTAAAATTAATGTATGATCAATCATCTAAATACCGCCCACACACCGTGCTCGTTAGTCGGAGGGGAGGAGGGGGGGGGGTGACAAAGCAAACAATCCTCCTTCCATATATGTATTTGTCATCACGTCTAATATGTTTATTTGAAATTTGTATAAAATATTGAATACATTTTACATTTCATTTTTAAAAATATAAATTATTATATTTCCACAATTTTTATTAAAAAAATAAATAAAAATAAATAATAATATTTTTTTTCGATATTGTTACACTAATTCCTCAAAAGAAGAGTAAAAATATATAATATACATTATTTAAAAAAAACATGCATTTAGTAACAAAACTCAGACTTAATCACAATCGAAAAAGAAGTCCCTGACGGCTCGGCCTACAGGCACAGGTAAATTTTGAAGACGCAGACCGTGGGGCGCCTGTTTGTTGGGAATTGCGGAAGAAATAACCTTTTTGCCATGATGCGGCAGTTAGAACCACCCACTTCGAAACCCAACTTGTTTGCTGGCGGAGCCGGCAAGATTTTTTTTTTTTTAATATATATATAAGGGTTGGTCCTATAAAAAACTTATCAATATAAAAGTTTTAGATAATATTAAGAGGATTTATAATAAATTCAAGCAGATTTAATATCTTTTGAATTTGCGAAGTTATGAATTTTTTTCTTCTAAAACCCCCTTTTACCCCCTATGGGGCCATTTTTAATGATATCAAAAATCTGCAATACATAAATTTTCGGCCCTTTTCCTGGAAGTAATAATAACTTTAAATGGATTCGATACGTATCATAATTAAGAAATTATGGGGTTATTTCTGTTTTCACAAAATGCCCCCCATTTCCTCCCCTCCCTTTGTTTGATTTTGCCCATTAACGAACTTGACCGATATTTTATGCCCTTTGATTTTATGTATCAGTTTAGAAGAGATTTGTGCAGAATTATTGCCGTTATCGTGTCTATAAAAAGTGACATAGATAGATAGATAAAGTTTTGAACCGGGGGTTGGTTTTGGGTTCTGGGAGTCATGATCGGCGTAGATCTGCAAAAATATTTCAAAAATTCCAACTTAGGGGAGAATGTAATAGTTAGTATTTCTTACAAAATCTACCTAAACAATGCCGGTTAATCACAATTGAAAAAAAAAAAAAAAAATTGACGGCTAAGACTATAAATATTCCATTATTTTTCCCACATCAATTTTTGATAGAAAATGAAAAAAAAACAGTAAATATTATTTTAGTTGTTATTTTATATTGTTCCACTGATTCTTCGAATAAAAATTAGAAAACGTATTTAACATTCCCAAGAAAACACAAATAACGAACAAAAACATCAGCAAAAGAAAAACATCGACTACGATTCAATATTCCGAATTACATAAATATTCTATTATTTATCCCAGAAAAATGGAGAAAAAAGGTCGAATATCATGTTTTTATTTCATGTTGTTACACTGATTCTTCGAAAAAAAATTAGAAAATTTTAATATATATTAAATTTAAAAATATGTATTTAATATTCCTAACAAAACGCAAACAATGAAAAAAAGCACCTGCTACGATTAAATACCCCACTAGCTGATAAGTTCTGTTCTCAATGCTGGAAATCGGAGGTGCTGCGTTCAAACCCTTGTCGCGCTCGTCGACCTAACTGTTCGGAGTTTTCGGTGGTTTCCTTCGAACATTGCCGTAAATACGGGTTAGAAGACCCTCACGGAGGTAACCCCCCCCCTTTCGGCCTATATCCCTAGCGCAGCTATACTGCTGTAACAAATCATCATCATAACATTATAGTGATTCTTCTAAGAAAAATTAGTAAAAAACTTACATATGTTAATTTTTAAAATATTTATTTAATATTTCGAACAAAGAGCAAACAATGAAAAGGAGAGAAAAAAAATTCTGCTACGATTAAACATTCCTACATCTGTGTTTGTTTAAAAAAAAAAAAAAAAAAAAAAAAAAAAAAGGGAATATTATAAGTTTTATTTCATACTGCTACACTAATTTTTCGAAAAATAATTTATTTAATATTCCCAACAAAATTTAAACAAATTAAAAAAAAGCATCGGCTAAAATAAAATATTCCAAATTCGGACCGATGTTGGCAAATCTAATCGGACCACTTTCGGCCATCAGATATCGGTCCAGTGTCACTTTGCCAATATGAATCACTTGCCGATATGTAACCGTTAGGGGTCCGACAACATTAACCGGCATACGAAAACGCACGGTTACTTAGTATCACTTGCCGACAAGGTACCGACACTGGACCGATACCACTGTGCCGTTGCCGACACCCAACCGACACTGCCGGCTGCGGTCCGATCGTGTACCAAAAGGTATGTGTTTGCTGGGAAGTAACACAATAATCCCATTTAATGCCTCTAAATCTTTTACTTATAAAATTGCTGCATTCAATTCGTTCATCAAGCGTGCTTTTCTGGTTTGTTAAGTGAATTCATCCAAGATGAACTCAATTTTATCAGAGATATCGCCATGGACCATGGATTCCCTACTCATCACATACAAAAAATTATAGAAAAATTCAATGGCCATTTAATTCAGCAACCTGTCCCTAGCAATAATAAACCAACCTGTCGGAAATTCCAATATATACCTATTTTATTTGAAAGGATTAAAAAGGCCCTCATTAAATACAATATTCATCTTATTGCTGTCCCCTCCAGAAAATTGGTTAACTTAGCTTCATGTAAATTAGATCCTATTCCCCCTGATCAACTCGCAGGTGTATACGAAATCCCCATTAGCTTAAATAATAACCATATAATTTTTTACATTGGTATGACTAAAAGAAAGTTTACGGAAAGGTTGAAAGAGCATAAAAACGACATAAAATTCGTAAAGTTATCCACTGCACTCTCCCGGTTTTACGCTAAAAATAATATTGCAATTAATTTCGAGAAAGCAAGAATTATTTATAGGTTCAATAACCCATTTAAAGAAGCTATTAGAGAATCATTGGAGATTAAAATTAGAAAGGATATAGTTGAAACGATAACTTCTCTTTCAACATACCTAGTTTATGGAATAAATTTTTAACCCCCCCCCCTCCCCCACGTTTTCAATTCATAGTTTAAGGGGGTTTTTTACGCTTTGGTTAACAGAGGGTGCCAGCTTGTTTTATATTTTCCAAATTGTTAGTTTCAGTATTCTCGTATCGAAATTTAAAAGGTCAGTAGTCGTTTGTTTTGTTTCCGTCCCCGATGACGGCTTTGGGTTTAAAGCCGAAACATGCAGGATTTTAACTTTTTATGAGTTTTAAACCAATTTTTGCACTGATTTCAGCAACTAACAGGCACAACTTGTGCAATTTGTGTTTTTTAAAATAAAAAATAATTAATGGAGAATATGTATGTAATAGAGTTTTGTGAAAGGGCATATTTTATTAAAATGAATTCAATGAAGAGTCCTGTTTAAGTAAAAGAAATTTTGTGAAATGGCTTGTTTTATTGAGAAATTCTGTGAGGGAGCCTGTTTTATTAAATGGATTTTTATGAAGGGGTCCTATATACGCCACAAATTTTCCCTGGGTCGACTTCTGTATTGAAATCCAGAAAATATAATGTAATTTGTAATATTGTAGTTCATATAATGTAAATGCAATTCAAATTTGTCCAAAAAAAATTCTTAATTATTAACTTTCTTTTTCAATTTGAAGCAGAAAAAACAGCTCAATAATTGATAAAATGAGAAAAATTAAAAAGAAAGTGGGAAATCGGGCGAATGCTAAAATTAAAAATTAAAAACATCATCCGCCGCAGAGCAGCCACCACCACTGTCAATGAAGATTTTGTGCCTTGAAGTCTTTCTGGACTAATATCCAGAAAACTATTGCATATAAAAATATGGCAATTTATAGTTTTATAAAGAAATGTTCGATAACCATGATAAAGCAGGCAGTTTTTAAATCGAAAAATTATTTTAAGAGATATTTAATATTAAATTTGGTCAAAATAGTTTTCTTAAAGAAGTTTTATAGAAACGAAAACCATGCACAGGAATTTAACCGTAATTTATAAGGATATAGTTGACAAGCTTGCAGTGTGCAGACTGCAATTTTTTTTTTTTTAATTTGAGTAAGTTTTTGAGGTTATATTTAAATTTTTTATTCAATATTTTCATTATTTTGATGAAGATTTATTTCAAATTCCTTAAAATCCATTGTTTGAATTGTTGCCAATTTGTAAAATAGCGCGCATAGTAATATTACCTTTCAATTAAGAAATGTATTTACAAATGACCATTAAAAACAGAAATAAAACTTTAAAATAATAATTAAATGACCACGTGTTAAAAGAAGTAAATGTAGAAAATTACGTAATAAAAAATATACCTGCGCGTGAATATTAAAAAGTGAAATAATTAAATTATTACGCGTTTTCATAGCATTAAATAGGGAAACTTAAGTCATATTTAAATCCAAACAGTTTCAATTAAAAAATATATTTACACGAGATTAAATTTATTTCGGTAAATATTTTACCTATTATTGCAAATTTTAAAACAGCATAAATATTATTTTTACTCAATTAAAAACTATATTTTTACGTTTAATAATTCACCTTTAAAATACCGAAATAACTAATAAATTGTTAAATATCATTAACAATATGGTACTTCTCCATTATCCCGTTGACCAGTTTTCATAACAAAAAAATATCGCCAAACTATAGGATTTAACACCAAACATGCATGATCGTGGTCTTGACGTCACATTTAGTTGACGTCAGAGGGAATGTGTTTGTTATGGCATCAAGTGGTTTTCAATTCGACATATACATATTTTTTCATTATGTTTTACTGATTTATTAATTATTTCATTAATTAAAATAACAATTACATCCTTAACCCCTTCGCACCGGTTTTTCAAAACAGAAATTTTCGCCTAATTGAATCTCAGAAATGCTGTCATTAAATAAGGCAAAGTTTACAATAAAAAGTTACTGGTGGGAATAATCGAGAATTCTGAGCACCTTATGCGTCACGTATACGTGTCGCTCGTCCCCAAGGGGTTAAACGGCAGTGCTATGATATTACAAAAAGGAAATGTAATTGAAAAATATTGCGATGAACAGTTACAAAGAATAGATCAGTTTCAACTGACTTCACAAACATTTTATTCACCAGCCGAGTGGGATAATTAAGAAAAATAATGTAAATAAATATCCAAGATTTTTTTTTCTGTTTTCATTAATATTTTGTGTAAATTTTATTGTTTAAACTTACTGATAGTTGACACTTTGGTGAGTGGGGTTTTTCCCAATTTCTTGTATTTTATTTGTTTGTTTATTTATTTATTTATTTTTGAGAATCCAATGGCAAAATTATTTTATTTGTTTATTTGGCGTTACAATTTGGTGATTTTTTTTAATGAAAATTGATCGACGGAATAATGGAGAAGTGGGAAAAGACAAATAAACGTTGAATTAAAAATCCCTCGAAGATATAACTAATACTTGTAACGCATCGGAAAACAACTGAATGCGACGCGACGCCACGGTCATGCACTTTTGGCGTTAAAACCTATATTTTGGCGACAGTTCTTTTCTTATATAGAAATTAGTCGACAGGATAATAGAGATGTATCCAATTTTCTATATCATCGTTATTGAATTCTCCGATGCTGCGGCATTGTTTACTTAACCATTTTACGCAAGTTGATTTTTAAATGTTTAATTAATCTTATTTAAGTAAAACAGTTGTTATCTGTTTCGACAGCAGTCAATTCGACCTTAAAATTCCTCAGTCAAAGGAAAATGAATGGAAACCTGGTTACAGTCGATCGCCACTGGTCGCTTAATTATAATACAATCTTCCGTAATCGTTTTAGAGTTGATCAAATCAGAGTGTTTTTAAAGTTTGCGGTGTCACAACGGGGGTTGGCGAGCGTAGCTCGTAGGGGGCAGAGCCCCATAGTATAACAAAAAGTGATAAGGCAAATTAACTGTTATGTTCAAATTCCTGTATAATACAGAGAATATTCAGTGTAGTGCACTGAAATTTACACTACAGTTAAATGTTAACTAAGATAACAAAAACTTCAGAATTTATTGCCCTACACGGATCTGTCCTTAAATTATGTATGAACTTGAACAAAATAAAAAACTGTGCATTTTTATCAGAGTTAATTTGCACTATTATGTATTATTATACTTGATTTAAGAAATATATATATATTTTATTATTCTAAATTTCAAGTGCTATTTTTAGTTTTAGTGATCATTGGATTCTTCTCCCTTTATTTTCACATTTTTTTCGCTGATTGAGCTTTTATTTTTATCAAATTGAAAAAGAAAGTTAAAAAGAGTTAGATAATTAATAAAAATTAAAACTAAGTGGTAACTATATAAGTCTGTAAAAACTTTTTAATAACATTTGCTTGTGCGTCTTTAGGGTTAGTAGCATTATCCAGGAGATACCACTATAAGGTCGGCACGAAATCTTCTTTTATTTTTTTATTATTTATTTTAACATTTTGAACTATATTTACACTATATGAATTACATATTATGGCACATCGTGCATATAATATAATAAGCACTCGTGCATATTACATATTTCCAATTACCTTTTTATTACATTAAAATAATATTGTGGATTACAACATTTCAAATTGCATTTACATTACCTAATAAATAACATTCTGGAATGCAATGTTTCGAATTACATTTGCATTACATGAAAAAAAAAAAACTAGTCGTTGGGAGCCACCGTAATACTTACCGATCATGGATATGCATAATATAAATATGAAAATAAAGCATGTGTAAACTATTTATAAAATGCATTGCAATTCGAATATAATCCTGGCTCGATGACGTCATGAACTTTAAATGTTCTATTACTGAATTGCGTAAGAGAAACATCCTTATAACTCTAAAAATGATAATCCTATTAACTAACAGTTTACTGCGTCGGATTATGTCTCATTTCCAATTAAAATATATATTTGAATTGAAATTTGAATGAAATACATAGTTATGAAAAATCGAAGAGTGTGGGAAATAGGATTACAAATATCTCGACAACTCATTATCCGATTGATTTCATTCTTTATGCAAAATTTATGTTTTTTTATTGTTTTTTATATTCACTCCTTAAAATAAACAATTTCGAAAATTTTTATATACCTTTTATCAGAACGAATATTTCAAGAGTCCGAAAAAAATATTTCCGGATAATCGAGGTTATTGAAATTCAATAAGCTTCTCCCCATTATTACATACTAATTACGTATCAAATTTCAAGTCTATCTCAATTTGTTCGGAAGATAGAGCGTTTACAGCCACACACACAGACGGCAATTTTTTTTTCTAAAAATATGTTTTTTGGAATATCCAGTGTCTGAAACGTGTAAATCCGTCAAAAATAATTTTTCGATTTTCAAAATGATTACAAGACTTACCATATACTACGATGGGTATACTACGACAGGTACCATATACTATGATGGGTAAGTAATAAAAATTACAATATTTACAATACAATTAGATTACATAAATTGCAATACTTTGTATTGTGCTTACAATTCTTTGAATTAATATTATATATTATTTCAATGTTAGTATTTAAATCTATGCTCACTAATTATAATGATGTGAAGGTAATTTTAATAACTGTACCCTAGTAATGTTATTTTTCTTGTATGCCTACAAGCCTATCTAAAGCTTCTCTTTTTTCTTTTGTACTGCAAATTATTATCTGTTGATGGAAATGCTATGCAAATGAACATATTATTCCTTATTTTCTGTATGCAATTGTTCGTAAATTTTAAGTCAATTTTCCTCCACCAACACCCTTCTGGCTCAGCCCTATGACAATGCAATCCCTACATTATAATCTCCTATTCAATTCACCCCCCCCCCTCTTTCATGCGAAATTAGCAAACTTTTATACATGTGACGCTGCAGCAGTTTTAGGATAATGTTCAAGATCTCCAAAACATATCAAAAATAAGAGGAAAAATTTAAAAGAAAAAGAACTCGAGAAATTGAAAATACATTACGAAGCAATATATATTTATTTATTTTTAAAGTCTGACAGTTGATATCACTTAACAGATTTAAAGCTGTTAAATGTCAGCTTTGCTGAAAAAGAATGCCCTAGATATAGGTTTTTCGAGAGGATTTAATTTATATTTATACTAGTTTTCAAGCAAATAATACGTTAGGTTGACAGTGAAGACCGGAAATAGATCTGGCGCCTTTCATCAATTGCAATGTAGTAGAAAGTACGCTAATCACTTGTATGTGCGCTTTTTGACCACATAAAAACACAAAGGAAAAACAATAGATTTCCAGGGACAAACAATTTATAAAATTTAGCGTAGCATAATCAAAACTCTCCAAACAAATTTTCTGAATCCACCTCTAAACATTTGTCTTTTGTAGTTGAAATTCAAAGAGGCATCCACTTGGTTCAGTGGAAATAGCCATTGCGACTATTTCATAACAGATAGGAAATACTTTAACTTTTTCGAAATAGAAATGAATGTCAGTTTCTAGTAGATAAAACAGAAACTCAGCAAATTTCACTTTAGTATTTTCGTAGATATAATATTTTATATGATATGTATTCAGATTCCGAAGAGAGCTTATTAAATTCATCGGAAGTTGAACTTTGTCTGAGAGTGAATCCGCATCTGAGGATGATTCTTTAGACTCTGTAAGAATATAGATACCATCAAATCCCGCACAAGAGTTAACTGCTCATTCTAGATTTCCATTTAGTGTAAACTCTGGAACACAAATTCCAATCATAACTGAGGATCCCTTGGCATACTTCCAACAATACTTTAATGATGAAATAATTAATTTTATCGTTTATGAAAATAGATATGCTGAACAGTTCCTTAATAATAATGAACTGACGCCTAGTTCTCGAGCACTACATAGGAAAGAAACGAACAATAATGAAATGAAGTGCTTTCTTCCGTTAATGCTGCTCCAAGGAGTAATTGATAAACCTAAGGCGAAATGGTTTTGATCGACGCGTCCGATTCTTAGTACTCCTTTTTTTGGGAAAGTAATGACAGAAAATCGTTATTCTCTATTAATGAAATTTCCGCATTTCAAAAATTTGGAAGAATCTGACTTACAGACTCACATAAACCCGGAACTGCGAAATACTTAGGAATTACATTTCATGTTGATTCAGAAATTTAAAACTGTTTAGATCCCAAAAGAAGACATTTCTATTGATGAGTCGTTAATTGCGCACAAAGGATTTTTGGGATGGAAATAATATATTCCAAGCAAGCGTGCTCTATTTGGCCTTAAGATGATCAAACTGCGTGAAGCCGAATCAGGATATGTATGGAACTCAATTTATACAGGTAAAGGCACACATTTTGTGTAGGAATATGAGAATTACGGACTTTCGACGAAAAAAGTAATGAATCTAATTCATGATTTGAAAAATCGGGGATATTTACTAACCACCGATAATTTTTATACATTAACTGAATTGGCTGAACTGTTGTCGCAATGTAAAACTTGCATCTGCGAAACTCTAAGATCTAACCGCAAAGGTTTACCACCAAAAATTAAAAAACGAAAACTTAAAAAAGGCAATATGATTGCTTTTCAGAAAAGCAAAATATGTGTTCTAAAATGGAAAGACAAAAAGAACGTATTAATGCTTAGCACTGTGCATACTGCCGATATGGTGGAAGTTCTCACTGAAGACAAAAAAAAATGATAAAAAATGAAAAGGTAGCAATAATAAAACAATGTACTGTCAGAAAAGAATAATTCCACGAAATTTCCTTCGTTTTTGACGAAACTGTTTCCTGGGAAATGCTCCGAGCGAATATTTTGTCAAATCGAGTAAATTTGTATCCTCAAAAAAGTGAGGAAATTAATTTCGTCAAATTGCTTGTTCGAAAGTGTAAAAAAGGTCGGTGATGCCATCTATTGCCAATTTTAGAAGCATCTGAAATTGACAGGGGCGAAATATTACGTCGGCTTTCACAAGTCTTCAAGGGGATTCGAACGCGCGACCTTTGACGTGGGAGACCAATGCGCTGTCTACCTCGCCAGCGGGAACTTGCGTGAATTTGATTTTAACTATGTATCTACGGGATGTTGATGTGTGTTTATATTTTTACAAGGTAGATTGTATTTTTATCGGTGCTGTTATCATTTGTGCATGTGTTAATTAAAAAGGCTAGATTATTATTATGGTTTTTCTATTGTTAATAAATAATTAGGATATGGCTTTATTAATATAATTTATTAGAGAAATTTCCTTTGTTCAATGAATGATTAGAATATGGTCAAGTTAAATTGTTGGTCAGAATTTATAAATTTTGCAGTGCATATTGGAGGAGAGTTTATCAATTTTAGATGATGGGGGTTAAGATTTTAACACGATACTGTTTATAGAAGAGAAAGGGATCAGTTCTGCACATTTTAAATTTGATTGTTATATAAATATATTTCTTAAATAAGAAACAGCTCCTGAAATTTTAATTTTTTTTTCTTTGAACGATTTTGAAACAAAAGAAAAATCTGACCGTGAATGGGGAAACAGTTTTGTCAAATATTTGAGAGGTTCCATTTCATTAAAAATTAGTTAACTTTAAGACGAAAGGATTGTCAAAAGTGATGAAATATAACTCAAGAATTACTGAATCGTCAAAGGTGAGATTTTCATTTTTGACAGTGAGGAAACGGTTTTGTCAAATATTTGAGGTTTCGCGTTTCGTCAAAAACCACGTGACTGTGACGAAATGATTGTCAAAAATAACGAAATAACGGTTAAGGATTGTCGAATCGGCAAAATTGAGTGTTTTATTTTTGAAAGTGTGGGCGGGGTTGATAAATACGAAAAGTGTTTAGCCTATTACACAGTCTCCAGGAATCACTATCGAAAAACTACCGTACTCTAAAAATAATCCAAAAACAAATTTCCGACATCTGGTAAACCAGAGTGTTTGGAACGCTTGCAAAATATGTATAAAAAAGGTGGTACAAAAAGTCATATTGATTTTAGAATGTAATTGATAGAACGACTTATTGAGGAGGAGTGTTCAATTCATGAAAAGAATATCCGTAAGTATGCGGTGAAACACACTGGAAATGCATCGCGATTAACTGTGAGACATTTCACATCATCTGTAACAATAGTGGAGCGAAGAATGTAAAATACCGGCAGTGTGTTGTCTGTGGCCAAAAGAAAAAACAACAATGGAAAGCGCATTCGTCGTGAAACTCGATTTCAATGCGATGATTGTAACGTAGGATTACCTATGTGCAGTTCCATGCTTTAAAATATACCATACTAAGTTTGATTTCTGAAACAAAATTTAGAGTTGATTAATTGATTGCTTCACTACTTCCCTCAATCCCTTCATTATTTTATGTTATACTTGTTAAGTTTAAGTATAATGTATATATTATGACATATGTTGCATTTGTATAATTTCGTATAATTTTTAATTTATGTACATTTAATTTATATAAAGTTTTAAAATTGTTACTTTATAAAAACGCCAATTTGGTGAAGGAAAAAAAATATCTTATGAAATGTTTTACACTATAAATATACGGAATAAAGATTCATTATTCATGAAACCCTTTTAAGAAAATAATTTGTATTTATATTTTATACATATTAAAAACAGGGATCTTCCAAAGCATATGGTGGTATTTGAGGACTCATGGCCATTCAAAATATTACATCCTTCTCTAATAGCTATTATATATTTTTCTATGTTATGCAACAATTTTCTGGCGCTACTAAAAAATTAGTGCTTCAGACAATTGCTCTGTGACCGTCCTCATTTGTTTGCACAGTCTTTTCTAACAGGGCACCATTTTATTAAAATTGTTTAAAACATTTACACTTGGGGAAAATTTAATGATACTTATGTCAATGTGAAATTAACGTTGTATTCAGATTCATGTTTTGATATTTTGAGAAGAGTCCTATTTTACTGAACAGAAATATATAAGGAGTTTAGGAGATTGAACGTAGGTAAATAAATTTATATTTATACATATATATTTTGTATAATAGTTAGATAAGAGGTTCTTGAGCCATTTCAGCTGTTTTGTAAAGTCTAATTTTATTTTAAGATGATTAAAAATTCGAAAAGAGTCCATTTTTGACCCAAAATAATTATTCATTAAACACGTATAACGGAATAAATATATTAATTTGACTATTGTTTAGATATGATATCAAATGTATTTTTTTACAATGACATTAAAATCTAATTAATTTTTTGTTATATTTTTACTAAAATAATTAACTCGGCTTCACTCTTTCAACGTTCATCATAGGTTTAATCGAGATGGCTTAGATAAATATTTATGAAGACTGAAATAAAGCAACGGTAAATAAGCATAAGTTACAAGACTCCGGTTAATATTCGAAGAAGTATAAGTAGAGTCTTAATGAAGAATCTGAGAACCACACTACCGGTCGTCTATTATCGTAACAGAACTCTGATTGAAAACTATTTTTGCATCATTTAATAAAATGTTTTTCAGGTAATAAAACTAAAACTGATGTTAAGCATTGTAATGCATGGTGATTGCTACAAAGAATACTATTTCAAAAACTTTGTTATGTATCTATACTCAGATTATTTCATAATAAAAAGCATTCTATGTGCTTTCATTGCTGTTTCATTCAGATGGCCAGTTACAGGAGTGATATTTTTGGTATACCATGATCTATTGTTTTAATTTTACTTGTAATTATATCGCCATATACGTCATCTTTTGAATAGAAAATAGGTAAAATTAAACCCCAACAAATTACTTTAAAATCTAAACAAACAGGAGAAATATATGATATGAGAATCACATTTCCCCTGTTACCCCCGTGATTCATATCTACGGCCCTTTCCATTTTATTTAATAAGTAAAAATTTTCCCTTTCCATTATATGCCATATCATAATATTTAATTCAGAAATCATACACCTTATTAATTAATTTATTGTTCTAAACAACCTTTATAAATTCGGTTTCCTTTTTTTATTTCTCTGAAGTCACTAAAATATTTTTATTGAAAGAAAAACCTACACCCCTCTTTTATTGTTGTAATATATTTTCTTTATAACCCCCACCCGTCTTTAAATTTCAAAGTTTATCATGGGTTCAATAGCATTGGTATTGCTAAATATTTACGAGGGCTCAATTAAAGAAACGATAAGGAGAGCATAAGTTACTAGACTCCAGATAATATCCCAAGAATTCCAAGTACGGCCTTAATGAAGATTCAGAGAACCACACTAACTGTCTATATTATCATCCTATTTCTGCTGTTAACAGAACTTTCTACTTGAAAGCTATTTTCGTATTTTTAAAAGTGTGTTTCTAACCAAAAAACCTTTCCCCATTTTGTTGTTGTAATATAGTTTCTCTATAACCTCGCACCTCTTCAAAAAATACAGGTATTCATAAGCGCTCTGCTTTAGTAAATCTGGATTGTAACAGATATTTAATAGCCATTCTTTTAACCGCTCTGTATGCCTTCATTAAAATTTATTTTGTGTTAAGTAAAAAGCAGAAAAAGCAAATGTAACGGTTTCCATACAGTTATCTGGTCACAACAAATGTCCTCCAATAGATTACTATCCTTTTTCGTTCTAAAAATAGCGTATGGCAGTTGAAAAATGTAATAATCGCCCGACCAAAAATTCCAACATCATCACGAGTCCCTAAACGTTAATAAGTCTGTATGGTGGACCTCATTTTAATTTATTAATAAGATTTATGCCAAAAATTGCACTCTTTATACAAATTTTTATTATATTTCATGCTCTTTTCAAGAGAATTGCGCCTATCTGACAACCTTATAGGCGATCTCCGATGTCATTCGATTTGTGCATCACTTCGCTCCGCTTTGCTGTGCTATCAAGACCGCAAAATGTCGCCTGATGTTTACATGCCTCTCTTCTGTTGGTCTTCATGTACGGCCATGAACATTAAAAATTCCATGTCTTCGAACTGGAGTTTTTTTTTTATTTATTCATGAACTACTAGAACATGGTAATCTCATCGATAACGTAAAATTTACAATACAGTCCGTAATTACAATATACGTTAATGTTAAAGGTATATAGATCTGGCGCCCCGTGGCCAGTGGAATGTCTGCTATTTGGTGCCGTAGGCTGCTATGATCTATGCCATAGGTTCCCTTAGAATAGAATGCGTCCCTTGACGGTGGAAGACAGAACTAAAAGATGTTGTTGCGAGTGCGCAGCACGCTCGCTATATGGTGCCTTTTGCAGCAGGGACACTTTCCGGATGTTCGTTCAGAAGGAGGTTTGTTCAGAAAGAGGTTTGTTTAGCACAAAATGAACTGCCCTGGCTGCTGAAGGCGGAACTAAAAGATGTTTTAACCATGCGAGGTTTGTTTGGAAAAATTGAGCAGCAAAGTGGGCGTAGCCTGGCAGTACCTGTATAAACAGCAGTGCGATATTTTATAAGCTAATGGCTCTAGCGGTTTCAATTTCTCTGTCAACTGCCTTATTAACAGGTACATAGTATGTCGATATTGGTGGCCATTAATGTAAAAGAAATTATTAGATACTTAGATTTACAATACTACGCTTCTCAAAACAATTAGGGATCACGTGGTTTTAACGAAATTACGCAAGTATTTACACCGGTAATTAAATTAAAACATCCCTAAATTAACGAGTAGCAGAAAACAAAAGAAAAAAACTTCATGTGCAAATCATCATACCTAAAAAATCAGAAAAAGGAGATAAGTGCAGAAATCGGTATTTTACAGAAATGTCTGTTTCACTCTCTCAGTTGCGAAATTCAATTTTTCAGCTTTTGTTTTGTACAAAAAGGTGACTTGTAAATGTCACATCAACGTGATTTACCGGGATCCATGGCTTGTGGTATTATCGGGAGAATTAAATCCGGACAAACACAACGAAGTGTAGCGGACGTTGTTGGAGTCGTACGAAGTATCATTTAAATGCTGTGGAATCGATGTCAAGAAACAGGGAATGCAAGACGTCCACCAGAGTAAGGTGTGTCATGTGCTTCTTCGATAACTGATGACCTATATATCCTATTAACAGCTCTTCGAGACAGAACAGGTAATGCTACTCAGCTGCAAAGACAGTTGCTCTTGGCAGCACGAAGAGTGTCCAGCCAAACCGTCCGAAATAGGCTTCATCAAGGTGGTCGCTATGCACGTAGGCCACTGATCTTTATTCCGTTGACCTCAAGGACCTTGCGGCCCGATAAAACATTTAGTTAGAGTTATCTGCTCATTCTAGATTTCCATTTACTGTAAACTCTGGGACACAAATTCCAATCATGACTGAGGATCCCTTGGAATACTTCGAACAATACTTTAATGATGAAATAATTTCTTTCATCGTTTATGAAAATAAGATATGCTGAGCAGTTCCTTAATAATAATAATTAACTGACAACTAGTTTTCTAGCACTACATTGGAATGAAACAAACAATAATGAAATGAAGTACTTTTTTGCTTTAATGCTGCTCCAAGGAGTAATTGATAAACCTAAGGCGAAATGGTTTTGATCGACGCGTCCGATTCTTAGTACTTCTTTTTTTGGGAAAGTAATGACAGAAAATCGTTATTCTCTATTAATGAAATTTCCGCATTTCAAAAATTTGGAAGAATCTGACTCACAGACTCACATAAACCCAAAACTGCGAAATACTTAGGAATCGCATTTCATGTTGATTCAGAAATTTAAAACTGTTTAGATCCCAAATGAAGACATTTCTATTGATGAGTCGTTAATTGCGCACAAAGGATTTTTGGGATGGAAACAATATATTCCAAGCAAGCGTGCTCGATTTGGCATTAAAATGTTCAAACTGTGTGAAGCCGAATCAGGATATATATGGAACTCAATAATTTATATAGGTAAAGACACACATTTTGGGCAGGAATATGAGAATTGCGGACTTTCGACGAAAAAAGTAATGAACCTAATTCATGATTTGAAAAAACGGGGATATTTACTAACAACCGATAATTTTTATACATTAACCGAATAGCGAATAGGCTGAACTATCGTTGCAATGCAAGTCTCGCATCTACGGAACTCTGAGGTCTAACCGCAAAGGTTTACCACCAAAAATTATAAATCGAAAACTTAAAAAAGGCAATATGATTGCTTTTCAGAAAAGCAAAATCTGTGTTCTAAAATGGAAAGACAAAAAGAACGTATTAATGCTTAGCACTGTGCATACTGCCGATATGGTGGAAGTTCTCACTGAAGACAAAAAAAATTATAAAAAACGAAAAGGTAGCATTTATAAAACAATGCACTCTCAGAAATGGATAATTCCACGAAATTTTCTTCGTTTTTGACGAGCTGTTTCCTGAGAAATGCTCCGAGCGAATATTGTGTCATATCGAGTATATTAGTATCCTCAAAAATGTAAGGAAATTAATTTCGTCAAATTGCTTGTTCAAAAGTGTAAAAAAGGCCGGTGGTGCCATCTATTGACAATTTTAGAAGCATCTATTCTTGACAGGGGGGAAAATTACGTCACTTTTCACAAGTCTTCAAGGGGATGCGAACGCGCGACCTTTGGTGTGGGAGACCAATGGACTGTCTACTTCGTCAGCGGGAACTTGCGTGAATTTGATTTTAAATGTATCTACGGGATGTTGATGTGTGTTTATATTTTTAGAAGGTAGATTTTATTTTTATCGGTGCTGTTATATATTCTGCATGTTTTAATTAAAAAGGCTAGTTTATTATTATGGTTTTTCTATGGCTAATAAATATTTAGAAAATGGCTTCATTAATATTGTCTTATCATTAATATATGTCTTCATTATTTGAGAAGTTTCCTTTGTTCAATGAATGATTAGAATATGGTCAAGTGAATTTGTTGGTCAGAATTTATAAATTTTGAAGTGCATATTAGAGGAGGGTTTATCAATTTTAGATGATAGGGGTTAAGATTTTAACACGTCACTGTTTACAGAGGGGAAAGGGGTCAGTTATGCATATTTTAAATTTGATTAATATATGAATATATTTCGTAAATAAGAAAGAGCTCCTGAAATTTTGAATTATTTTCTGTGAATGATTTTGAACCAACCAAATAAATCTGGCCGTGAATGGGGAAACAGTTTCTTCAAATATTTGAGAGGTTCCATTTCATTAAAAATCAGTTAATTTTAAGACGAAAGGATTGTCAAAAATGATGAAATATAGCTCAAGGATTGCTGAATTGTCAAAAGTGAGAGTTTCATTTTTGACAGTGAGGAAACGGTTACGTCAGATATTTGAGGTTTCGTGTTTCATCAAAACCACGTGACTCTGTGATGAAATGATTGTCAAAAATAACGAAATAAAGGTTAAGGATTGTCGAATCGCCAAAATTAAGTGTTTTATTTTTCAGAGTGTGGGAAGGGTTGATAAATCCGAACAGTGTTTAACCTATTACCCAGTCTCCAGAAATCACTACTGAAATACTACCGTACTCCGAAAATACTACAAAATTTCCGGCATCTGGTAAACCATAGTGTTCGGAACGCTTACGTAATACATATAAAAAAGGTGGTACAAAAGGTCATATTGATTTTAGAATGTAATTGATAGAACGACTCATTAAGTAAGGGTGTTCAATTCATCAAAAGAATATCCGTAAGTATACGATAAAACAAACTGGAAATGTTGCGCGATTAACTGGGAGACAATTCGCATCATCTGTAGACAATAGTGGAACGAAGAATGTAAAAGCCCGGCAGTGTGTGGTCTGTGGCCAAAAGAAAAACAACAATGGAAAGCGCATTCGTCGTGAAACTCGATTTCAATGAGATTATTGTAACGTAGGATTACGTATGTGCAGTTCCATGCTTTAAAGTATACCATACTAAGCTTGATTTCTGAAATAAAATTTAGAGTTTATTAATTGATTGCTTCACTACTTCTCTCAATCCCTTCATTATTTTATGCTATACTTATTAAATCTAGATATAATATATATATTATGACTTATATATGTTGCATTTGTATATATTTCGTATAATTTTTAATTTATGTATATTTAATTTATATAAAGTTTTAAAAATGTTACTTTATATAAACGCTAATTTGGTGAAGGAAAAAACATTATCTCATGAAATGTTTTACACTATAAATAGACGTAATAAAGATTAATTATTCATGAAACCCTTTTAAGAAAATAATTAATTTGGATATATATTTTATATATATTAAAAACGGGGATATGGCAAAGCATATGGTGGTATTTGAGGATTCATGGCCATTCAAAATATTACCCCCTTCTCTAATGGCTATTATATATTTTTCTATGTTATGCAACAACTTTCTGGCGCTACTAAAAAAATTAGTGCTTCAGACAATTGCTCTGCGACCGTCCTTGCTGGTTTGCACAGTCTTTTCTAACAGGGCACCGTTTTATTAAATTTGTTAAAAATATTTACACTTTGGGAAAATTTAATGATATTTATGTCAATGTGAAATTAACGTTGTATTCAGATTTCTGCTTAGATATTTTGAAAAGAGACCTATTTTAATGAACAGAAATATATAAAGAGATTGAACGTAGGTAAATAAATTTATATTTATACATATGTACTTTGTATTATAGTTAGTTAAGAGGTTCTCCAGCCATTTCAGCTGTTTTGTAACGTCTAATTTTATTTGAAGATGATTAAAAATTTGAAAAGAGTCCATTTTTGACCCAACTTAATTACTCATTAAATACGTATAACTGAATAAATATATTAATTTGACTATTGTTTAGATATGATATCAAATGTATTTTTTTACAATGACATTAAAATCTAATTAATTTTTTGTTATAATTTTAATAAAATAATTAACTCGGGTTTATTCATTAACTTGGCTTCATTCTTTTAAAGTTCATTATAGGATTAATCGAGATGGCTTGGATAAATATTTATGATGACTGAATTAAAGCAACGATAAATAAGCATAAGTTACCAGACTCCAGTTAATATTCGAAGAAGTATAAGTAGAGCCATAATGAAGAATCGGAGAACCACACAACCTGCCCTATATTATCGTAACAGAACTCTCTGTTTGAAAACTATTTTTGCATCATTTAAAAAAATGTTTTTCAGGTAATAAAACTAAAACTGATGTTAAGCATTCTAATGCATGGTGATTGCTACAAAAAATAATATTTCAAAAACTTTGTTATGTATCTATACTCAGATTATTTCATAAGAAAAAGCATTCTATGTGCTTTCATTGCTGTTTCATTCAGATTGCCAGTTACAGGAGTGATTTTTTTTGGTATACCATGATCTATTGTTTTAATTTTATTTTTAATTATATCGCCACATATGTCATCTTTTGAACAGAAAATAGGTAAAATTTAACCCCAACAAATTACTTTCAAATCTAAACAATCAGGAGAAATATATATGATAATCTTATTTCCCCTGTTCCCCCCGTGAATAATATCTACGGCCCTTTCCATTTTATTTAATAATTAAAATTTTCCCTTTCCATTATATGCCATATCATAAGATTTGATTCAGAAATCATACACCTTATTAATTAATCTATTGTTCTAAACAATCTTTATAAATTCGGTTTCCGTTTTATATTTCTCTAAAGTTGCTAAAATATTTTTATTGAAAGAAAAACCTCCACCCCTCTTTTATTGTTGTTTTCTTTATAACCTCCACCCCCTCCCCCTTTAAATTTCAAAGTTTATCATGCGTTTAATAGCGTTGGCCTTGATAAATATTTACGAAGACTCAATTAAAGCAACGATAAGGAAAGCATAAGTTACTAGAGTCCAGATAATATCCCAAGAATTCTAAGTACGGCCTTAATGAAGATTCAGAGAACCACACTACCTGTCTGTATTATCATCCTATTTCTGCTGTTAACAGAACTTTCTACTTAAAAGCTATTTTTGTATTTTTAAAAGAGTGTTTCTAACCAAAAAACCTTTCCCCATTTTGTTGTTGTAATATAGTTTCTCTATAACCTCGCACCTCTTCAAAAAATACAGGTATTCATAAGCATACAGCTTTATTATATCTGGATTGTAACATATATTTAATAGCCATTCTTTTAACCGATCTGTATATGCCTTCATTAAAATTTATTTTGTGTTAAGTAAAAAACAGAAAAAGCAAATGTAACGATTTCCATACAATTATCTGGTCACAACAAATGTCCTCCAATAGATTACTATCCTTTTTCGTTCTAAAAATAGCGTATGGCAGTTGAAAAATGTAATAATCGCCTGACCAAAAATTCCAACATCATCATGAGTCTCTATACGTTAATAAGTCTGTGTGGTGGACCTCATTTTAAATTATTAATAAAATTTATGGCAAAAATTGTACTCTTTGTCCCCATTTTTATTATATTCAATGCTCTTTTCAAGAGAATTGCGCCTATCTGACAACCCTAATGGCGATATCTGATATAATTCGATTTGTGCATCACTTCGCTCCGGTTTGCTGTGCTATCAAGAACGCAAAAAGTCTGCTGAATTTTACATGCCTCTCTTCTGTTGTCTTCATGTACGGCCATGAACATTAAAAATTTCATGTCTCCGAACTGGAGTTTTTTTTATTTATTTATGAACTATTAGAACCTGGTAATCTCATCGATAACGTAACAATTACAATACAGGCCGTAATTACAATATACGTTAAGGTAAAAGGTATATACATCTGGCGCCCCCTGGCTGGTGGAATGTCTGCTATTTGGTGCCATAGGTTCCCTTATAATAGAATGCACCCCTTGACGGTGGAAGATGGAACTAAAGATTTAGTGGCGAGTGCGCAACACGATCACTGTACGGTGTCTTCGGCAGCAGGGACACTTTCCGGAGGTTCGTTAACCCGGGAGAAGTCGCATGGGGTATGACATACCCCGAGTGCGTACGGATTTTACAATTATCACCACTACTTTTTGAAAAGTAATCTTTAGCGTATTTTATCCTACAATTTTAACAGTTGTCACTGACTAAATAAGTTGAGAATTATTGTTTGTATTTATTCGTTTCAAAGTAAAATCTATTCATACCCTTGATATGCGCGATTTCTCCCGGGTTAAGAAGGTTTGTTCAGAAAGAGTTTTTTTAGAACAGAATGAACTGTCCTGGCTGCTGAAGGCGGAACTAAAATATGTTTTAACCATTCGAGGTTTGTTTGGAAAAATCGAAGTGGGCTTAGCCTGCCAGTAACTGTATAAACAGCAGCGCGATATTTTATAAGCTAATGGCTCTATCAATCTCAATTTCTCTTTCAACTTCCTTATTAAAAGGTACTTAGTATGTCAATTTTGGTGACCATTAATATAAAAGAAATTATTAGATACTTAGATTTACAATACTACACTTTTTAAAACAATTAGGGAGCACGTGGTTTTAACAAAATTACGCAAGTATTTACACCGATAATTAAATTAAAACATCCATAATTTAAAGAGTAGCAGAAATCAAAAGAAAAAAACTTCATATGCAAATAATCATACATAAAAAACAGAAAAAGGAGATAAGTGCAGAAATCGGTATTTTACAGAAAGGTCTGTTTCACTGTCTCAGTTGCGAAATTCAATTCTTCAGCTTTTGTTTTGTACAAAAGGTGATTTTTAAATGTCACAACAACGTGATTCAGCGGAATCCATGGATTGGGGTATTATCGGGAGAATTGAATCCGCACAAACACAACGAAGTGTAGCGGACGTTGTTAGAGTCGTACGAAGTGTCATTTAAATGCTGCGGAATCGATGCCAAGAAACAGGGAATGTTAGACGTCGACCAGGGTAAGGTGAGTCATGTGCTTCTAAGATAACTGATGACCTATATATCCTATTAACAGCTCTTCGAGACAGAACATGCAATGCTACTCAGCTGCAAAGACAGTTGCTCATGGCAGCACGAAGGGTGTCCAGCCAAACCGTCCGAAATAGGCTTCATCAAGGTGGTCGCTATGCACGTAGGCCGCTGATTTTTATTCCGTTGACCTCAAGGACCTTGCGGCCCGATAAATGTTGCCTGCTGAACATCGAAATTCGGAGGCATTGTGATTGGAGTCAAATGCTGTTTACAGACGAGTACAAATTCAGTCTGGAGTGTGACACCCGACGTGTTTTGGTATGGAGAGAAAGGGGCAAGCGAAATAACCCCACCTTCGTTCTTGAAAAATCACATTTTCAGACGAGGTGGGTTGATGGTATGGGCTGGACGTACGGACCAGTATATAATTCGAAATGGCACTTTGACGGCCAAAAGGGTATGCAGATGAGATGCTGAGACCTCATGTTCTACCTTACGCTGCAGCCATTGATCATTTCTTTATTTTTATGTATGATAATGCCATATCGCATACAGCTCGTTTTATTGAGAACATGCTTAACCCTAGAATACTAACCTTTATTTTTAGTACTTAAATACTAACCATGCGTAAAATTTACTCAATCCATATTTAAAGTACATTTAAGGCGAATTTTAAAAAATAATTCTTATATATACCCTCATACATTTAAATTTTATTCAGAAAAATATTCATTAAACATATCCTTGTAATATAATTTGTGCGCGCATTTCCTGGGTGTGCGAGTAAAATTTACGCATATTAGTAGCAGGTTACAGCTGAAACAATACAGCATATGTAATGGTCAGCATGTTCTCCTGATCTGAATCAGACTGAGCATGTTTGAGGCGCATTTGGACGACGCATTGAAGCGGAACAAAAAATTGAAATTCTTGAGGAGTGGAACAATATTCCCTAAATTATTATCGTTAACTTCATTAAACCCGTGGAAAAGAAGTATGCAGCAGTCTTAGCTGTTCGAGGGAAGCACACTCCATATTGAACAACTTGCATCATTTCTAAACAATACTTTTTTGTCATTTACGTCTAACCAAATCGTTGCTTCTAAACCCTCTTTTCTTGTTCTTCCCATCGTTTCAAAGAATTAAAGTACCTTTACAAATTTTTTGCGTCTTTTTTTCTGTATTGCACATTGATGCGCGTGTACTCTCCCCATTTTATGCCTATGCATGGGTTGTCGCGCACGTTTCTTTTCACGTCTTTACTTGGCTACACTAATTGTTTTGAGAAGTGTATATACAAGTCGGCGTTTAGAATATGAAGGATAAACATAAAAACTTACGCAAAACATTAAAAATATAATACATAAACTACTTTTCTTAGTATTCATAAATTATAAGCAAAATATTTATAGTGACTGTATCTTATTTTCCTTAAAATGAGACTAGTGCATTAGAAATAGTGTTTTACAGAATGTTAAGGAATTAATACATATTTGGAATGAGACATTTTATATTTTTCTAATGTAGTAAATTGGCGATTTCAAATTCATGGATTAATAATGAATGGATTAATAGTGTTGAATAATTAAAACGAAATTTACCTCAGTTCACTCAATATCCCAAGAGATGCACACATCTCTTTGAGAAGTAACTGGAAAGAGTTAATATTGATTTAATGGAGAGCATATGGAATACATTCTATAATACATTAAAAGTATATTTGATATTCATATAATTTTCACTACACAACATGCCTGATAGTTAACTTATGAAAGTTAAGTAAAGCTTTCAGTGAAATATATGGCATTTAAACCTACAGCATGTGGGATGTGAAAATGCTTTTTTTATAATTTTTTTTTTTAGAAATTTTAATTTGATTCCGAAATTTCAAATATTTTGAGAATTCTTTCATTATTTACAAATCCATCTTATAACCTCATACATATATGGTCCGATTTTTTTATTTAGAGGAGATAAAGTGAAAAAAATAATAGAATTATATTAACGAAAATATTTTTCTACTGTTCATATTTCATAATGCGATCTATTGACATTTGGCGAGATGTAACATATTATTTTAGCGAGTTTTTCCTATTAAAAGATTACTGTATAACGTGCACATATGATTTCGTTCAATATTTCTTACTAAAATTTTAGGTAAATTCGCCATATCACACGCACTTTATCACTTCCAATGAAACCTTCATAAGATATGTAACTTAAAACGTACTATAAGGGATATTAAAAAATATGATAACTAGTAAGACCGTAAAGAAAATAAGATGGTTGGTTGGTTGGTTGTATAGGATTTTATGGCGCAAGGTCCCATTTGGGACAAGCTGCGCCAAAGAAAAAATGTATTTAAAGAAAAATTCTGGATGGGGTTACCCATCCAGATATAGTCATACAGTATATAAAACAAATACAAAGAAATCTTAAAAAAAAGTGAGGTATAAAAATACTACATTAAGACATATTATCTGGATGGGGTTACCCCATCCAGATGTCAAGTTAAGCAAGTATAAACTAACATTGTTACAGATAAAACATGAAGAGTATATAAAAACTATATCTCAAAATAAAAGCCAGAATGTTTTAAAAAATGAAAGAGTGCCCCATGAGGTGTTTCCCCAATGAAGAAAAATAAGATGAACTGCAGAGCGAGGACTTAAGATACTGCCAAGCCTGTATATTTTTCATTACCAAAGGCGTCCTTATCATCTTTAAGACTTTCCCAATCAAAATTAACATTGAGCTGAAATTTTACTCATAATTTGTGGTGTCTATCGTCGACAACAAATGGTTTAATAGCCAACAAGATTTCACGTAGACTACAGTGCATCCCATACGTTTATAGACAACGGGATTTTCTTATTTTACAATTAAAAAAGAGGAGTAACAATTTCATAACAATTTAAAATTAAATTATAAATAATATCAAGACAATAATAATACTATACAAAAATAATATTACACAATTACAGATTTTGTGAGAAAAATTAAAGCTTAAATTTTACTGTCCCAAAAGTTTATAGACAACTCCTATTTTTTCCTTTAACGTTCAAATTTTTCTAATCACTTCAAAAACTCGATCAGGCATACTCAAAATAAGATTTTAAAAACATTCTGGCTTTAAAGAATAGCAACTTCGTTCAATTTGCAGCTTTAGATATTGAACCGTTGCAAATTGACGACCATTAGCTTATACCTCTCTAGATAATATTCCCCAGAGGTTCTTTATTGGATTCAGGTCAGGGCTTATGGCTGGCCACTCTATAACAGTTACGTGATTTTGTCTAAACCACCGCATTGTTCAGTTGGACACGGGAATGGAGCCCATTGTCTTGCTGGTATATCCATTTGTCCACACCTAGTAACTTTCCAAATGGAAGTGACGGTAATTCAAACGTTTTATGGTAATCTTTGGAACATTGACAACCTTCCAAAAAAGTAATATTGGTTGTTCCATAATAAGAAAATACTCCCCACACCTTGAGTGAACCCCTCCATGTTGTCTGCTGAAACAAATTTGTGGTTCCTTGTGAAAATCGTACCAGAAATATGCCCAAACATCGGTCCATCTGAATTATATTTATTTTCATCAATAAACAGAACACTCAACCATTCATCTGTCCAAACCATGTGATTTCGGGCCCACTAAACACGACTGTCTTTATGCCGTTTGGTCAACATTGGAGAACAACATATTTTGCGATAATCAAGAAATGTTCTTGCCTGTAGCCGTCGATAGACCGTGTATTTTGATACTTGAACGCTTACTTCTTTAGAAATTGACTGTACAGACAGGTTCTGGGTTGAAAATAATCTCAAAATCTCTGTTTCTTTCCGCTTAGTTGATATTTTTGGTCGTCCAGAACGGGATTTTGTTTTAAAATTGTCACCTTTTGACAGAATTCGGTAAATACCAACCCTGCTGCGTCCAATTTTTTTTAATTTATTTTTTCAATGTCCAAAATTTTCCACCCACAAGACTTTAAACAATAGATTTACAAAATTTCCTTTTTGGAAAACTGCACTTTGCAATCAGTCGGAAACGGAAAGACAGATTCGCTTTAATCTCAGGAAAGTATTGAGTCACAATTACATGACCTTGGAATATGCAAATTTTGGTTATCAGTACTTAAATCAACTTCTAACACCGGTTGTCTATATACTTTTGGGACAGCAATTTTTAGTTTTTATATTAAATCTATGAGTGTTAAAACTTGTTTGAGTATTTTATTATTTTTATTTAATCATTTATATATTAACATATTTTATTTTGTCTTTCTTACTCGTTTAGTTAGTTCTTAAATCCCCCCAAAAAATTGTCTAGAAACTTTTGAGACGCACTTTAGGCATCCTTCGACATGTCATGCAAACTTTTGAATCAGAATTCGCTCTTCGTAACACAGTTTCATTGCTAACAAATTTTCTCATAGGTAAAATATTTAACAGGTCATATAAATAATATGGAGGTCTTATCCTAAACAAAGCGTTGGGAGTCATACTCCGATTTCTTCAAATAAATTACTAGATTTTATTTTGTTTAATCACCTTTTCTAGTACATTCATATATACATCTCAATTCCTGTGTGTTCATTTTCTGAATTATTTAATTTTCACACACTGAGTATAACGCGCACCTGTAAATTTTGATCAATTTTCCTGCTTCAAATGTGCGTGTTATACGTATACGTTATTTACCTAATCATTCATATGCATAGTTTCAGATGTCCATTTTTGTTAAAACTTCATTTTCAATAATTATTAATTTTCATGGTAAACTAATCAAAATTTATTCAGAAGAAAATCTAAATATTTTATGTAAAATTACAACTAATATGACACCTCTAATTATCGTAAATTTTTGTAAACGGCTCCAGACACAATTATCTCATGAATTCGTCTAAGTAAAATATATTATTTTAAAATTATTTGAAGGTATTTTTTATACTTTACATTCAGAAAAATAAAACTTTCATAGCAGTAAAAGCAACAAAAAGGTCTTTTAAAAATAACATTAAACATAAAGTTGTTTCGCAAAATAAAAAATATGGAATCTTAATAAAGGCGCAATTTCTTCTAGATAGATGTTATGGGTGGGTTTCAACACGTAAAGTAAGCATTACCGAAAAATGAATGGCTTAATTCCGATAGAGAAACACTAATAACTGTTTATGATATTTTCAATAGCGTGCAGAATTGCATTTAGTTTGAATTTTTTTCCTTTATATCTAAAATGAAGAGTTTCCGTTTTTTCTGGATACCAACTATATAAATATATTCTTAGTCATAAAAATAAATACATTTTTTGTCAGTTCAGATATAAATTTTTGGTTTTTTACTTCTTATTAACATTTAGAATTTTATTGCAATAATTTTTTTAAAGATTCATCATATACAGTCGTTTTAATAAAGATCATACAGAGATAGTATGTTTTATTTTCTTTATATGTTTATGATCCCCAAAAGTAAAGTGATCTTAAAATTAATTCGAAAAAAAAATAAAAACATTTATTATTATTGCATACATAAAAAGAAAATAATTGATGATTTAAAAAGAAAAATTATATTATTTTAATTATCTATCCCAAACTTATTTGTGTAGTCAAGCAGTCTGAGGGATTAAGTAGTGTTAGTTCAATGCCTTTTAGTATTATTTAATTATACAAATAATACCTGGATTGTTTTATATATTATCCGATCTTGTGCATATAACAAACACCGACATAGTC
Source organism: Maratus michaelseni (assembly GCA_963931845.1). Lineage (NCBI taxonomy): Eukaryota > Metazoa > Arthropoda > Arachnida > Araneae > Salticidae > Maratus > Maratus michaelseni. Next base: position 30,915,238 of record OZ007586.1, read on the forward strand.
TAGGGGTTTTATTACTGAGTGGGTAACATGGAAAACAATTTATTTCGCCTACTCATACATTGCAGCACCTGGCATGGCTACGGCCAATTTCAAATACCGTCCAAAAAGCTCTTGTTTCTTCCGACTTAGGACGTAGTTGATGACATCAGATCACGTGATCTAACTCCGTCCCAAACGGTCGAGAAAGCCCTTGTTTTTCTTCCTTCCGTAGAACGACTTTCTCGATTAATTGGCTTCGGCGGAGATCACGACATTCCACGTCATGAACCCCGTTGTAATCCATTACGCAAGCATAAGAGTTTCCTTGGCCGGTAACGAATTTAGCCATGGCTTGGTGCACGAGAGACCCTTATTTAGTGCACCAAACCCTTTCATGTCATTCACGATCCAAAATTTTCTTTAGAGCAACTTGCGAATATTTGTTAGTTTTTCAAGTATGTTGTTGGATTGTAATTTCCTTGTGTCTAGTTTTTGGATCTCCCAGTGCAAAGGATTACACATATGGGATAATATATTTCAATCCCTCACTAAATTAATACCAAAATACAACTAAAAATTAATATGAAATATAGGTTGTTTTGAATGAAGTATATACCAATAAACTTGAAATAAATATAGCGGCGGTGTAGGTAGTGCAAAATGAGGAGGATGCCAATGATATAGAAGATTGTGACTAAGTCTGCATTATCTGTGGGAAGGAAGGCAAGGATGATATCTGGTTTAATGCTTTTTGTAAAAAATTAAGGTTCGTGCTAATTAATTGTTCTGATTGGGAAGTAGATCAAGCCATTATCTGTCGATATGATTTAGAATGTTTACTTTACAGCATGGTTTAAATAAATTGTGTTTGTACAGTTGTAAAATGTTTTCAATAAAGTTTTATAGGTACCTTGATCGATAATAAAGATTGAACCTATTTGTCATCTTATTCGGTGTGTGGGGCAAATTCACGAATAGGACTTTCCATTGAAAATATTTTTTAATCCTTTGAAAACAGATGAAAATATTCCATTTATTTTCTGTTGGAGAGAATTGTTAAAAGGTCTCATATATCAATTCCAGCTTTTTTAATCTGCTTACTGCGTTCAAGCAAAAAATCTTGGAAGCTTAAGCGCGTGATCTATACATATTTTTACCGCCATATGGGGCAAGATGACGAATGTAACTTTCTTTCGGAAAATTTAATTTTTTCACTAACTTTGAGTGAAAATGGAAACATTTCATATTTTCTGTTGGAGAGAAGGGCTTGATAGATATCTCAAATATCAATCACAGATCTTAAATCCATTACTGATTTCAAAAAAAAAAATCTTAGAAGCTTATGGTAATCGTAAGGTCAATTAATAATGGTTCATAATTAAAAAGCATTAAGAATTATTATCAAATGCTGTAAGCAGATTCAAAACTGTTCTTATAGAATAAAAAAGTACAAATAACCGCATAACCGTTTAAAATGTTTTACATTTTTCAGGTATACAGGGTGAATCTAAACTCGTGGGCAAAAGTTTAGGGGGTGATTGTACACATCAAGACAAACAATATTAAATGGGAAACGAAGGGTCCCGACACAAAACGAAGGGTCTTCCGACGGAGATAGGCGCCAGTAAAGTTTAGGGTCCAAAAATTCAAATGATTCTAAAAAACGGAAAAATTGGTAGATTCGTTTGCGGTTTTTGCTAAAACTATTGTTTATGTCAGTATTTTCTTGAAAATAAATTTTAAAGATAAAGTTCAAAAAATACCGATAGAGGGCGCTTTAGACTTTGGAGTAACGAACAACTATTTCTTACCGTTATTTTTTGTATCTCATTAAATGCTTTCATAAGCTTAGACTTAAACTTAAATTTTGAGCTCAAAATCTGAATCGTTGGGAGTGGCTAAGTAGCGCAAACTGAACTGTGTTCAAGAGTTAGAATTTGAACCCCCCCTCCCCTTGAACACCGTTCAGTTATTCCCGATCTTTCTTATGTTAAATCATTCTGCCAGATATTCTGCCAGACCAGGCAGGAACTACTACCCCCTACACGTAAAATAAACGATAGAGGGATGACAAAATTAAATAAAAAAATTATTCATAACAGACATGATCAATTTCTCCACGCAAAAAAACAAGAAATAATTTACAGTTACGTAGCCATTACGTAGTAACGGTCCGTGTCACCCGATTGACCGGCAATGTGTAGTACAGAAGGATGTAACCTCCAGATGGCGGTGTGATCGAAAGTGCTATAAAAGCGCTGGTTGTCCGCATTCATCGTGTTTTCGTCTTTCACGGCTGTAAGGATGAACAGCACACTAATCAGGAAATGACCGATATGAATTTCATTTACGGCGCTGCGGATGGGAATGCCCTGCAGCCCGGCGATTGTACGGGGAGCTATTCTCTTCGAGACACTTGCCGTACCGAAAACGTTTTGAATGCTTGCATTGCCGTCTCAGAGAAACCGGTTCGTTTGTCAGCGGGATGCACGACACTGGGCGTACCAGGAGTGAAAGGACACCGGAACTTGAAGAGCATGTGTTGCGTGAATTCGAGGAGCAACCGGAGACAAGCACGCGGGCGGTATCCACCGCCTCAAATGTGAGACAGATGACGGTTTGGCGAGTGTTAGGAGCCGAAGGCCTTCGATATTATCATGCACAGCGTGTGCACGCCTTGAAATCAACCGACCATCAGCCACGTGTCGATTTTTCACGATGGCTCCTCCAACAGTTGGATGCGCAACCGGACTTTGCTGCGCTTGTGCTGTTCACCGATGAATGCAATTTCAGTTGGGAAGGCATTTTCAATGAGTGCAATGCACACAACTGGACGTACACGAACCTACACGCCACCCGTTCTCATTCATATCAACGGCGTTTCAGCGTCAATGAGTGGGCTGGATTTTTCCGCGATCATCTGATCGGTCCATATCTTCTGCCAAGGCGCCTGGACGGCGGTGCGTATCTGTTATTCCTGCAAGAGGTGCTTCCAGTTCTCCTGCAAAGTGTTCCAGCCAACATAAAGTCTGTTATGTGGTTCCAACATGACTGAGCGCCTGCACATTTCAGCGCGGATGTGCGAAATGCATTGGATACAGCATATCCAGTGCGATGGATTGGACGGGGTGGTCCAATAAATTGTCCGGCACGCTCATCTGACCTCTCCTGCCTAGAGCCTAGACTTCTTCCTCTTGGGCCATATGAAGAGTCTTGTTAACGCCAGCCCCGTTGACTCCGACGAGGACCTGGTTGCGAGGATTGACGTCGAAGCAAGCGATATCCGGGAGATGCACGGGGTATTTGCTAACGTTCGCCACTCCCTCCGCCGGTGGTGCGATGCCGCATCGTTGCTGGTGGGCACTCTTTCGAGCAGTTTTTGTGATTCCGCACGAACATCATGCGTGTATCATTTTCTACGTGTCAACCTTCATTCATACTGCTCACCACGTGCGTAAATCAAATTGTTTCTTTTTTATTTTGCGCGGAGAAATTGCTCATGTCTGTTATGAATAAATCTTGTATTTAATTTTGTCATCCCTCTATCGTTTATTTTACGTGTAGGGGGTAGTAGTTTCTGCCTGGTCTATGACACCAAGATCAGGAATAACTGAACTGTGTTCAGGGGGGGGGGTTCAAATTTCAACTCCTAAACACAGTTCAGTTTACGCTACTTAACCAATCGCAACGATTCAGATTTTGAGCTCAAAATTTAAGTTTAAGTCTAAGCTTTTGAAAGCATTTAATGAGATACAAAAAATAATGGTAAAAAATAGTTGTTCGTTACCCCAAAGTCTAAAGCGCCCTCTATCGCATTTTTTAAACTTTATTTTTAAAATGTATTTTCAAGAAAATACTGACATAAAGAATAGTTTTAGCGGAAACCACAAACGAATCATCCATTTTTTTTCGGTTTTTTTATTATCATTGAAATTTTGGACCCTAAAGTTTAATGGCGACCATCTTCTTCAGAAGACGTTTGGGACCCTTAGTTTCCTATTTAATATTGTTTGTCTTGATGAGTACTATCACCCCTTAAAGTTTTTCCCAAGAGTTTAGATTCTCCCTGTATTTATAATAGAAAATATCTGCACTAAAAACATTTTTAAATTTTGAATGATGAATATATGAAGGTGACATAACGTATGAAATTAATCATTGCGCCTCACTGTAAAAGGAAAAACTGTTTCTTGTTCTAGGAAGATGGCTTACGAAAATATAAAATAACATCTTTCGAATTACCCTTGTCTGCGAAATACGTTCTTTTATCTTCAGAAACCACCAGACTATTGAGAACACATTTTTGAAAGAAAATTCTATTTCTGCACGTAAATTTCATAAACGTTTCCGAGTCTTCTATATTTTAATAGTTGCAGCCGTCGGAATTCGACGGAGGACAATATATTAAAGAAACATGTTACAATTTTAGCTTATGAATAAAATAAAAATGTATTTAGTAGAAAATGTTAATTTTATTCAATTACATGAGAAGTTTGAGTTGTTGAACTTTTGTGTTTGAAAATTCACATTTCAAAAATGACCTCATTTTCATAAGCAGAAGTTCTAATTTTTATTTCAGCGTTGATGGAAAAATAAATTTGGAAAGTGATGTCATTTTCATGAAAATAAATGATAGGTTGAATAGAGTTTTATGGCACAAAGTCCCTTTTACGACATACTGCGCCAAAAAAGATTAAAGATTAAAATAAGAATGTCAAATTAAAATTTTAAAATGATTAAAAACTTTATCATAAAAACAAGATGAATGAAGAAACAGAGTTAAATGGAAAGAGTGATGTGATGATAAATGTATAATTAAAATCATTGAATGAAAATATAACACAACGTCTAAAAGAAATAAACACAAGTTTTCACAATTAAAATATAAACAATCTTTAAACTAACAGTTAATAAAATGTCCAAAGTTTATAGAAGAAATATATTTAACTTAAACAATAGATTACCAAAATAAGCAGTTAAAATCATGTAGGCTCAAATACCTCAAAAACAGTATTAACATCATTGGTGTCAGAACTGTAAGACTGATTCCATAGCCTCCTCCTCTGCATAGTGCAGCAGCTGTTTGGAATTCTTTAAAATATAAAGCAATGAATCTATACAATGTTTCTTCCCTTCACAGTTTTCCACTGTAAGAGGGTTGGGATGAGGTTTTCTGTCTCTCTTTCTGTGCATAGGATTTCTGCTTTGCTTTTCGTGTAGGGGAAACAAGTTTTTACAAATTGTTTCCAGATGAAACAGAAATTTGACCTGACTCATGTTCAATTAACTGTTTAGATTGACGATTATAATATTCTATTTTCACAGGTTCTGATGATGGTGGTAAACGTTTTATTTCAGGCATAGGTCTTATTCTATCGGAAACATACATACTACAGGTTTTTTTCTTTATAGTGCTGGTTAGTGTAATAGAAGTATCATTTGTTGGTAAAGAGAATTCAGTTTGTGTGCTTATATGTCTTACGTATTTTCATTGTCGCTTGAGCAAACTAGATAAGAAACTCATACAGATGGTGTTCTAGATTGAACAAGTTTTCAAGCTTTAGGATAAGAAAGTTTTTGAGTGATTTTCACCGCAAGATTTTCTTTCTCAGGGATCCAGTTAGGGAAAGAGCGGGAATACGCTCTATGGTCACCCTTACAGTTTGTGCAGAGCTCGGATTTTTCGCATAATTTACCATCCTGTCCGACTTCCGTACAACTTTCTCAGGTAACAGAACCACGACATGTAGTTGTAGTATGTCCAAAACGCTGGCATTTAAAACGACGGAGCGGGTTATGAATACAAGGTCGGACAGGACAGCTCAAATAGGCAGTTTTAATTTTCGTTGGCAAAGTAGGGCTATTGAAAGTCAGAATGATGTGCTTCGTAGGAAGCACTTGCCCATTCCGACGGATAGTAATACGGCGTGCATCTATGATATTTTCATCTTTTAAATTTTGTAGAAGTTCTTTTGTAGAGAAAAAAAACTCTGGTTCTGATATTACACCACGGCTTGTATTTAGAGTTTTTGGTGTACCTGAACAAAAACAGAAAAAGAGCCTATTGTTGTGCAATTTGAGAGAAATTGTGAATGTTTTAATTTAGAAACCTCAACAAGTAAATACCCAGACTGCAGTTTTTTAAGTGAACAACTATCTTTAAGTACAGATTGGAATGTTTTTGCAATAAGAAACGGTGAAGTTCTCTTAAAAGAACTATCAGAGTGACTATCAGTGTGTTTAATTACGAAAAAACGTGTGAATGATTTATTCTGTGTAATTGGTTGCTCATTGAGATTGAAGGAACTGAAGTATTTCAATCCATATTAGAGAGAAAACTAATTCAGACCCCGGTCACTCCCCCCCACAACCGAGCCCAACGAGTGGATGTACATTCGTGTACATGTGCTAACCAGGGCCCATATGTTCAAAAGGCTCACCTATATCAGACTCCACCGTTAACGAGATGACTAGTATGTGACGCTCACTTGATTCCCAGCCATTGACAAGTCAGCTGACCTGCCGTTTGAAGCATACGGGACCAATATGCACCTTCCGTCTACCTGACGCAGAGGACAAAGCAGTCTGTTGGTTTACCTCAACTGCCAGGGTACCCCTTTGCTGGGACGACACGGGCGCCACGCACAGCAAACACGTGGGTGGTTTAAAATTCTGCATAAGTCGATATAAACAGGATGATATCGGCCTATGCAGAATCGCCCTCACCTCAGAAGAGGAAACCCCAATGAGAGTGAAACAAAGAGTGAAGATTAGACAAGAGAATGGAGAAGAAAAAGCAAAGAGATAGATCGCTCAGGTGCGTGCCCGGGGTTTGCGACGACCGTGAATACCTAAAGAAGGTATCCCCCTGGGGGGCAAAAATAAATTAAATTATTCACGTAAGAGTCATTAAAGCAGTTGCTTTAAAATTCCTGAGTTTTATTAATTACTTTATTTAACCCTACTGTTCTTTTTGTGTCTATTTGACCCAAAACAATTTTCAATCGTTTATAAAAAAAGTATGGCACGGAGATATTTTCATGAAATTTCATGACTTTGTTGGTAAATAATACAAATATGTACTCCTAGAACGATTTACGTTTATTTTTATTTCCAAGGAATATTTTTAATATTATTCTTAATGTACTGTTCGGGTCAATATGACCCAATTCGAAAAAGTATTTATTTTTACTTACACACTTTCATATTTGCTTAAAATAATTCAACAGAAAAAATAACAATAAGTGCTCTAACGTATTCCTGTCGGAAACTTAAATTCGTTTAAAATTCGTTTACATGTATGTTTGGTCACGCGACAAGAGAGAATGTAAGGTCCAAAGGCACACAGTTGAATCAAAAGTTACAGTTAGCACGGGGGGTCAATGTATTTGCGGCTTTTGAAACGCTGTATTTCAGTTTCTAACATTCTGCAAAACAGTTGTGCCTGTGAGTGTACAACAACGTGTTAATTACAAAAAATGGCGAATCTTTGACATTTGAATGACGCTAATATGGCTGAGCTAATGGAAGCTTCTGACAGCAAAGGAGAAGATGTATCTGAGACTGAAAATCATACAAGTGATGGAACTGAAAGTGAAAGTTCTGACAACGATTTTGATATTGTTATTCAACTAATGCACAATATCCAAAGTATTCAGTCTAAGAATCGTAAAATAAATATGAAATTGGATCCGCTTCCACATTCTGGTCGATTAACTTCTGCTAATGTTATAAGAACTACTCCAGGTGTTACAAGATATGCAGCAGCAAGAGTAACAGATGTAAAAAGTACATTTGAGACAGTATTCAATTCGACGATTGAATTCGAAACCATAAAATTGACAAACATTTAATGAGGAAAAGTGTATGAAAAAGAGCGAGAAAATATCGAAAGTGAAACTTTTCAAGCATATATTGGATCATCATTATTAGGTGATGTTTACAAATCATATTTAGAATCAACAAAAAGCTTGTGGGATAAAGAAACTGGCAGAAACATATTTCGTGCGACAATGTCCCTCGAAACCTTTTGAACCATATCGAGAGCTATTCGATTTGATAATAAATCCACTCATCAAGAAGGAAGGTCTGTGGATAAAATAGATGCTGTGCGAGATATCTGGAAAATGGTTTGAAATTCTTCCAAAATTGTATTTACCGAATGAAAATGTTACTCTAGATGAACAATTAGTAGGGTTTCATGGCCGATGTCCATTCAATAGTACATGCGAAGTAAACCATCTAAGTATATTATAAAATATGATTTTTATGTGACAATAAAACTTTGTATGCACTGAAAACACAAATTTATCCCGGAAAATAATGATCAAGGACAGATAAAAATCAAGGTATGTGAATAGTGAGTGATTTTACATATGAGTTTTCGGAGCATAATGTTACATTTGATAATTTTTTAACTGCATACAACTTGTAACAACTTCTTATAAAACGGAAAATGACTATACTTGGCACCATAAGAAAAACTAGTCGGATGTGTCAATCCCAAAACTTTCTACTATCTTACACAGGTTTCGCATACACTAAAAAGAATCAGCACCAATTTATATCAAGGTCTAACTGAAACTCAAGTTTTATTAAATTCCGTGCAATATTTCTTGAGATATGACTATCGCTAAAATCGTGTAAATCCTGCAAAATGCTGCATTGCAGCGGCACCTTCTGGGCGATTTTCACCAAAAACTAATCAGCACCAATTTATATCAGAGACTGAGTATAAAGTTTCATTAAATTCCGAGCATTAGTTCTTGAGATAGAGCTATTGTGGAAATTACGAAAAATGCTGCATAGCAGCGACACCTGCCGGGCGATTTTTACCAAAAACTAATCAGCACCCATTTATATTAGGGACTAACTGAATCTAAAGTTTTATTAAATTACGAGCATTAGTTCTTGAGATAGAGTGTCCACAAATTTTTTGTCACATACAGACAGAGTCACAGACAGACATTTTCTAAAAACAGTCAAATCGTGTTCAGGACCTTCTAAAACGTATAAATCCGTCGAAAACCGGAAGTCGAAATTTTTCATGAATCCAATACTTTCTTCTTGTAAAGATAGAAGAAAGTAATAAACCAGAACTTCCTGAAGAAATTCCAAACAAAAAAGTGCACAGTTCATCATTTTATTTCACAGAAGACATTTGTAAACTACATCCCAAAAAACAATAAGAATGTTATTCTTATGAGCACTTTGCATCATGACAAAAAGTTAGCCGTGTTGTTACCTGATAAAAAGCCACAAATGGTATTAGATTATATTGAAACTAAACAGACTGTGAATACTCTTGATCAATTCTTGAATACACATAAAAGAAATACAAATTGCTAATACATGATAATATTCTATAATATGCTTGATACTTCTGCTTAAATGCGTTTATTATACGGACTTCAATACACAGCAAATGGAAAGATAAAACTGATCAAACGAAGTCTAATTTTGGAAGAATTGGAGAAATCACTCAATTTTCCATACATTGTAGCAAGACAACACCTACCAAGAAGTGAGGACTCAATAAAGGTATTGAAAAGAATACAGAGTTAAAGTCAACACGTACTCTCATGATGTGTTGTGAATATTTCATTGTGTAACAAATTTGCAAGGTGCAAAATCTATCCATCAAGCAATGACAACAAAAGTAATATATTGTGCTACAATTGTAAAAAACACATTTTCAAATATCATAAAATATTACTGTTCAAATTGCAAATGAACGTATGTTTCAATTTCAAATATTTTGTGTGTTATTTTTTAGATACTTTACATTATTCGATCTGTATAAAAGCTACTTTACTAATATTTAAACCATTTCTAAAAATGCACCTTTTATTTACTGCTATAAATGATAAAATTCTGAATCGGGTCATATTGACCCGAACAGGACAACCGTGTAATAAATACGAACAGAACAGCAGGGTTAAATGGAAATTATGTAATTTTCATATATATTTCATTTTGTCCGTATCAAGTATAATTAAATAAATAGCAGAAGTTCAGTCTATTTAGATGCAGGAATGGAAGAGTCAGTGACTATGACGTCACACTGACACAGATAAGACACGCTATATATGCAGCCTTGGACAGAGGGATAATAAATTTTTTATATTCATGGAGAAAATGCAACTTTTGTTTACCGAATGACGTCATTTTCCTCTTCGGAAACATTTCGTTTTACTTATTTCTTACTATGATAGATAATTTACTGTTATTTTATTTATATAGATTACTTAATATTATTTCTCAATAAATAATCTGTGTTCTGATCTTCCGTAATTAATGCATAATTAAACGCAAACATTTTATTATGTTTAAATTTTATGAAAACCATCTAGATTTTTCTTTTGGCATTTTCACCAATTCGCCAATCTTTGTCTTCTGATTGGTAGAATGCGATAAGACAAATTAATTTTATGTTTTAGAGAAAAATCTTAACCTAATTGACACCATTTTGAAGAAATTTCTTAAAATTAAAAAAATTTAAATTAAAATATAAAAATGGAATAATTGGGCACATCTACAAATGAACAGTTCTTGTTTAAAGAAATAATTATCAAAATTGGTTCAGTACAAGGCTCAGGGCAGATGGCTAAAGAAAAGCCTTGTGTTTAAATATATAGATTATTCAGTTTTTTTAACCCCGTATCAGCACGAAAGTTATTTAACTGATTTACCTAGAAACTAGGAAAGCAAGTGCCAATCACCCCAAACATATTTAAAATGATACGGAACGATGTAGAAAAATGAATTGCAAACAGCAGGAGTTTATAGGATTAAAGGGTTAAATTCCATAAAGAAATAACTCATTTAGCTATGACGAAAAGGAAGATCGAAGAAAGATTTAAAGAACATATCGTGATTTGAAAGATAACGTAACAACAGCTCTTGCAAGAACTAATAAGAGAACCCCCATACAAATAAATTCATTTACAATAGAAAAAAGTCGCAAATTATGAAAGTCTCCACAATACACTAAGAGAAACAATAGAAATTAACTTAGCAAGAGAAGATATTTGTAACGATACGACTCATACAACAGTAGATAACCGTTGGCGAAGAATGCTTGAAGAGAGAAAGAGTTATAATGCCCCAGGAGGAAGGTTGGTTGGTTATATAAATTTTAATGGCACAAAGTCTACATTTGGACATGCTGCGTCAAACAAGGGTTTAAAAAAATCATGCAGGAAGGTGAAAACATTTTTCGATTCTAAGTGGCAACGTAGTGTAGATATATCTATATACCTGAAATGAAGTTTGTAGTTTTTTCAGAAGAATAAAGACACAAGAAAGAAGAAATGTAAATTAAACGAGGTCAGGATAAGAACTGTAGAATAATTAGTACAGAATATTCGGTATGTAATATCTTTTTAAGACGTCATACTCTGTCTATGTTTTAAAAGAAATAACTAAATAAGTTTTTAATGATAATGTATGTTTTTGCTGACAACGTAAAATATTTAAAAAGGAAATATTTTTTTTAAGATAAAAATAATATGAAAAGAGAAACCTATACTAGTATTTGTTTCCACAGTTAATACTAATGCCTGATGATCTGGTATACTAATATACAGTGGCGTAGCGTCAGGGGGGGGGCACGATCATTTTACTACCAGTATAATTATATACTACATTTAGCCTTATTTAATCTTTGAACGGTATGAAATAAATAAGGCCAAATATAGAATATAAAAATACTGGTAGTAAAGTCACTCGTGCCCCCCTTGACGCTACGCCTCTGCTAATATAATATATAATTGTAAGGGGAAGACATTAAACGCTCAACGGCTGGGTTCGCCCTCAGCCGAGTGGTCTTCCTCAGGCATTAAAATTAAAATTAAAATACGGGCAGTCTAAAAACAGAACATCCTGTATTTGTAATATCAAAAAATGCATTTATTTTAATAGTATAGGCACGATTAATGTTTCTGGCTTCATCTACAAAAATGTTTGAAAAGAGCCCCGTCCTCTCATGAAAATACAATTGTAAATTTAGTACGATTCATGTTTTTTATCTTGAAAATTAATTTTACACGGGGTTCTTTAATCGTTTGGGAAATACGGTTACTGCGAGATACATCGTATAAAACATTTTTGTATCGCTACAACTATTATACAGAGATAATATTTGTGCATGCGTTGAATCACGCAAATAATGGCACCCTTCATTATTTATCATCCGCAGAGATACCGCCCATCTTACTGAAAGGTTGAACAGACCTGGCGTAGCTTATCACCTACATATACGCTAAAACCAATATGTGGCATGGAGCTTTTTTTTTTTTTTTGCAAATGTTCTTTTATATTCCTTCGTATCCATTCTTATTTCCCGCCTAGGGAAGATAATTATCACAAAATGCAGTATGAGAGTATTAATAAATTTTTAGAGTAGGGAACTGCATCAATGATAAGTTCTGTACGTTTTCACAGAACACTGAAGCACAGAAAAGGATTTTACGGGGTTTATTATAGATTAAAATTATTTTTAGGAATTAATAAAAAGGTGTGTAGAAAGGATTTAAATCAAAATATTTATATACTTTTGAAAGAATGTACAAAATGATGAAAATATGTTTGTAGCTATATTACATTTTTAAATAGTTTTCAGCTTTAATTTTTAACATTTTTTTAAATATATTTTTGAGGCTCTATCATATCACACTGATTCAAATAGATAAACTGTTACTTTTTCCACCATTTATGACACGAACGGTAACATTCAAATTTTGACAGAAAATTAGAGATATTTTTAAATTATTCTTCCGTTTTTTACGCACTTGAATAATATCAAATAGGTGTATCGGGAAAATTTATGCAAAGAAATTTTATGAAAACGGAAAAAAATTTTTAGTACCAGAAAGCGCTTAACATTCATAAGTACAGTGTAAAACATTTGTGTAAGTTTATCATGGTTTCTGTGTGTAACGTTACACAAATTCTGGAGTAAGCAGTTCTGACATTTTAAAAACTCAAATTGCTGGAGGAATGTTTCACAAAGGTTGCGGAAAATCCCACCTGATGTATGACGTAGAACTCCAATCGCATGCACAATGTTAAATATCGTCACAGGTGGCATGCAGGAATGAGGAAGAAATAAACATGATACACGTGAAGTACGCTGACACCGGTCGCCATTTCTAAATCTGAAACTGTACTAGGAAAGGAAGGAGCTTAAATATTAAGTTTAAGTTGTTATTTTCTTAATATTGAATATAATGGAAAATCCATTCAGACCAATCGTTTCTAACATTTGTACTTCCTCCTATAAATTAGCGAAATATCTAGTTTCTATTTTCTGCCCGCTACTCAGGAACAATATTTACACCTGCAGAAACTCTTATGATTTCACCAGTAAACTTCGTTATTTCACCACTACTCAAAGCTCTACTCTATGGTTTCATTCGACGTCAAATCCCTCTTTACAAACGTACCAGTTCAAGGTGCTTTAAACTGTCTTAAATTACGTCTCCAGGAGTTTCACCACTCACAGTTTGAACTTGATGAATTATTACACCTTACTGACCGTTGTCTATCGCAAAACACGTTCATTTTTAACAGTAGTTTTTATCGGATGACTGATGGTTTGTATATGGGCTCGCCCCTTATCCCAATCCTCAGTGATTTTTATATGCATTACTTCGAGTCAAACCTTTTCAATAGGTTAAACACCCACTATGCGATGACTGCTTCGCATTACTGGATTCTAGTGATATAGATATCCCCCATTCTTTCTGTTATGAACTCTGTAGATGAACATATACAGTTTACATCTGAATTTGAAAGTAACAACCAACTACCTTTCTTTGATGTTAGAGTTTACTGCGCAAATGACGCATTCCAAACCACTGTTTATCGTAAACCATTCGTAGTTTCTTACCGTCACATCGTCTTTCATCTCACCCTCCTAATCAAAAATTGGCTGCTTTTAATACCTATGTTCATCACTCCTTAAATTTGTTTTCATCTGGGAGTTTACTCCCAGATGAAAACCACATTAAATCAGTTGTCGTTATATACCACATTAAATCAGTTGTCGTTGACCGGGGTTATCCTGTTGAAATCATTGATTCTATTCATAATAATGTCACTATAAGGAATTTGTATTATAAAATAATTTAAAAGAACTTAGGTATACAGTATGACCAGCTAAAAATTAGCATTTTTGTATTGTTATTTTTATCGTTAAACATTTTTGAAAATATACACTCATGCCCTAAAATTTAGTGGCTTTCGATTTTACACACTGTTTCAGGAAAGTGTGGCAAAAGCTTACTCCTACTGATGTGTAACCTTACACAGAATTACTGCGTAAGATTACAGGCAAATGTGGTGAAAACTTAAACCTAATAATGGGTACCCTTCCACGAAAGTGTGGTGAAAGCTCACTTCTACTGATGTGTAAACTTACACACAATTGCTGTGAAAGCTTACACGCAAATACCTGTGTAACCTACCACAGAAATTTGTGTGATATATTTCAAAATATTATGGTATAACCTTACACAAGAGCTGCGTAATGTTACACCAGTTAAATACCACCGTAAGATTGGAGGTAGCAATGCTGCCTCCAGAGGAACGTTACACCAAATGTTTTACAGTGTACACGTAACTCGGTAAGTTTTGATCGTACAAAATTTCTGAATTTGAATTGTTTTACTCGTCAGAACAAGGAGAAAGCTTTTCTAAATATAACTTATAGAACTTAGGGACAGTATAAAAATTTTAATTTCGCAACTTTTAAAAATTAACTATTTTGACGTAAATTGATTTTCATATGACATTTGAAACATTTTGCAATTAAAATTCTGAAACTAACGGTTTAGAAATTAGTTATTGGTCAACGATAATAAGGGACACCATATTGTATGTACCAAATAATTTTATAAAGTCTGAGGGCGAAAATCTTAAAAATCATACAGAAAATATTTAAAAACAGGGCAATTTATTTATTTTATGAAACTAGTATTTGTTCCATATTTGAGAACATTATGATTAAAAAATTATTATTATACTTAAAAATCTCTTTACCTATGTGTATTATTTAGTCGAATTTAGCAATGAATGTCAGAATGTTCTGAATTTTGCAGCGTTCTTTAATACGAAAACTAAGATAAATTTCTTTTTTCAAAATCCTGACAATATGCGAAGAAAAAAGTCAACTGGTGTACACCATGTTGTTTTGTGTTGTATACTTTTCTTTTTAAATCGGTCTTTTATTTATTCATGTACTAGCTGACACGCCCGGCGTTGCCCGAGCCCTTGTAATAAACTTAAATCTCTAAAAAACGGAACTCTGGCCACGGTCTACGATAGCTTCGGAACCGTATACCCGGCATGCTCGTACGCTCTAGAAAGTCTTTTATTTCCCCCTACCACCGCCAGGGGAGCATTCTGTTCTAAACAAACCTCTTTCCGAACGAACTTCTGAGACAGGTCCCCGCTACCTACGTTACTGTATAGTGGGCGCACTACAAAATTGAGCTGGTTTCGAGAAGATTGGAACATTATTAGCCCAGTTATTGAAATAAGGCACAGTTAGAGAAAATAACCTTGAGTGAGGTGCCGAAGGGAGGAGATGTTCGAGTGTCCTTCAGAAAATGACTAATTAGGAGGCCCACTATGCATGCATAAATATTCGTTCGTTTTGTTAAGCTAGGCACTTAATTACAAAGTTGGCTTAAACTCTTATTTGTAAATAGTGGTAACCGCTACTCATAAATTTAATGTTATAAAGGGTGACTATTAAGTTAAATTTAATGTTTGGAATCACTTGCGTTGAAATCAAAAAGATAGTTGCTGATATATAGAAACGGGGCATAGTTAGAGAAAAACCTTGAATGAGGGGCCGGGGGGGAGGGTTGTTCAAGTACCCTTCAGCAAATGACTAATTAAGAGGAGCATTATGCATCTTTCGAAATTCGTTCGTTTGCTTAAGCTAGGAACTTAATTACAAATTTGGCTTACCCAATTATTCGTAAATAGTGGTAACCGCTACTCATAAATTTAGTTTAATGTTATAAAGAGTGACATTTAAGTTAATTATAATGTTTGGAATCACTTGTGTTGAAATCGGAAAAATAGTTGCTGAGATATGAAAACGGAGTATAGTTAGAGAAAAAAACCTTGAAAGGAGTGCCGGGGGGGAGGGGTTGTTCAAGTGTCCTTCGGCAAATGACTAATTAGAAGGACCACTATGCATCTTTCAAAATTCGTTCGTTTGCTTAAGCTAGGAACGTAATTACAAATTTGGCTTAAACTATTATTCGGAAATAGTGGTAACCGCTACTCATAAATTTAGTTTAATGTTATAAAGGGTGACTATTAACTTAATTATAATGTTTGGAACCACTTGCGTTGAAATCGGAAAAATAGTTGCTGAGATATGGAAACGGAGCATAGTTAGAGAAAAAACCTTGAAGAACGGGCCGGGAGGGGTGGGGGGGGGGGTTGTTCAAGTGGCCTTCAGAAAATAACTAATTAGGAGGACCCCTATGCATCTTTCAAAATTCGTTCGTTTCCTTAAGCTTTCAATTTAATTACAAATTTGGCTTAAACTGTTATTCGTAAATAGTGGTAACCGCTACTCATAAATTTAGTTTAATGTTATAAAGGATGAATATTAAGTTAATTATAATGTTTGAAATCACTTGCGTTGAAATCGGAAAGATAGTTGCTGAGATATGGAAACGGAGGAGAGTTAGAGAAAAAACCTTGAAAGACGGGCCGTGAGGGGTGGGGGGGGTGCGAGGGTTGTTCAAGTGGCCTTCAGCAAATAACCAATTAGGAGGTTCACAATACATCTTTAATGATTGATTCATTTGGTTAAGCTAGGAATTTAATTTGATGGTTGGTTGGTTGCATAAGGTTTACTGGCACAAGGTCCCATTGGGGACAAGCTGCGCCAAAGTAAAAATTAAGAAAAACTATCAGAAATTCCACCAAAAGTAATGCTATTTAAAAAATTAAAGAAACCAAAGATCAATGAGAACGATCGATGAGGTTACCCATCCGGATATAGTCATACAGTGTCTAAAAACATTAAGGAATTTAATTTGAAATTTGGCTGACACTATTATTCGGAAATTCTGGTAACTGCTTTCTAGAAATACACCTTGAAGCTTAAATGTAGTTTGACCCTTGCCCCTCTTCATTCCCGCAAATATAAAAAACAATCTGTTAAATAAAGTTTCAATCTCCATCATAATAATAAATGTCATGGAAAAAAAAAAAACTTAAGCCCGACTAATTGCCATGAAGAAAAATATGCCTTCAAAATATTTCAATCAGTGGGACGTATGTGTAATTTGTCATGCACAGGTGGCGCGACAATCGCATGGCTCCTCTACGTTGATAACTTCAATCCATGTTCACACTATTTAGTTAGAAATCCTTATTTATGGATCGCTACTCTGGTTTATTTAATTACTTCTGTGAAGAATCGATGCAACCAACCAGTGAACCAACCAACCCAAGAGAATAAAAGCGTATTTTTAATGAGAGTTCTTTGTGCATTTTAATTAATATTTCAGAAAGTAATTAAAATATTAAAATTCTGAAGTAATGTTGCAACAGGAGAGGGTTTGGACTACCTAAACCTAAATTTCCAGCCTTCTAGGTGGGCCAGATTTTCCTAGCCATCGCCAACAGACACACACACACAAAGAGCGAAACTTTCTTTCATTAGTTTAGATTATAAAATTCAACTTTTAAATGTAGTTTTATTTACGAAACAAATTACTTCCTTAAACATTAATTAAATTTATCGTGCATTATGAAATTATCAGAATATTTTCTTTTAATAAATACAACTTCTCATTAATGAAGTTTTACTCGGTCCATATATTTATAATATTAATTTTTTCAGCAAAAAAAGTTTTTTCTAGAATACTTATGTTAAAAAAAGTTATTCTTTTTATAAATTAAGAATAAAAAAGCGGAACATCGATTTTAAAATACAATAATAAATTAATTTTCAACTTAAGGTGGCATAATCAAATTACGTGGAGCTGAATAATTAAAAATATATTTCAGTAGAAAACTTAATAAACTTTGTTATAATCAGTGTATAAAAATCACCCTTTTTTACGTTTCCCGAAATATAATACTCTCATGAAATAATTAAGATTATATGAGGAAATATATTGTGATTTTGCCTAATGCAGGAAAACAATTTTTTTTTATAAGTGGAGAATGCACGAAGTACCAAAGACGTATGCCGAAAGTCTTCAAGGATTAATTTACAGAGTAAATATTTTATTACAAATCATAATAAAAAACACTAAAACTAAGTTTCTCAAACGCAAAAAATATTCAATGCAAATATTATTGAAAATTATTCAAATCTAAATTTTCAAAAGGCAGGAAGTATTAGTTTTTTTTATTCTTTATAAATCTCTTTATTTATAAAACGTTTTATGTATATAATCTGTTAGTGTTTAATTTTTAACACTTTCTAAGATAGTTTTAAAGTGTTTATGACGTAGGTTTTTCGTGACATTATCCTTCATAAATACAGAGTCATCGAAAAAGAATGCCACGATTACAGATTTTTATTACGCAAATAATGAAACCCATAAGAACATAAAGGATCAGGGTAAAATTAGGTGAAATTGCGTATTTTTCATCAAAAACTACGAATAATACGAACTTTGAGCTTGTGTAAGTTATATAAATCCGAACAAAATGCAAAAAATATTGTTGAAATCGTACAGGATAAACCTTCTAATATTAAAAAGTGAAATAATTAAGTCAGTATAACAAAATCGAATTTTAGACTTATTTCATGGGCCAAAAACACGGCTTATGGACCCTGATCCTTTAGTATTGAAGCATTACGAAAAGTACCAAGTTTTATAACCATTTCAATGAGTTTTGATACGTGTACCATTAGTCGCTCGACAGACGTCCAGACTATATTCAATCTCCTTCCATGTCCTGTAAAGCATCTCTGGCGGCTATGATTGGATGTTTTAAATGGCTGATCTCAGTAATTCTTTTAACCATTTGAATGCGTGTACCATTAGTGCCTAAACAGACGTCCATACTATATTCACTCTCCCTCTATATCCTGTAAAGCATCTCTGGCAGCTACGATTCGACGTTTTAAATGGCTGATCTCAGTAATTCTTTTAACCATTTGAATACGTGTACCATTAGTCCTTAAACAGACGTCCAGACGATATTAAGTCTCCTTCCATGTCCTGTAAAGCATCCCTGGGGGCTATAATTCGACGTTTAAAATGGCTGATATCAGTAATTCTTTTAACCATTTGAATGCGTGTACCATTAGTCCCTCCACAGACGTCCAGAAGATATTCAATCTCTTTTCATGTCCTGCAAAGCATCTCTGGCGGCTATGATTCGACGTTTTAAATGGCTGATATCAGTAATTCTTTCACTGTACACAATGTTCGTAATATATCCCTAGGAAAAGAAGTCTAGAGACGAAGTTCGGTGCTTCGTGGAGGCCACGGATTTGGACCATCTCGCCCAATCCATGAGTTGAACTTCACATTCAAGGATGCACGTCATCTAGTGAGTGTAGAAAAACTTACGTTCTTTCACTACATTTCCACACAAGAATTATTTGCGTACGTTTAAGAATTAATTTTTTATAAGGTTTCAAAATCCCATCATTCTTTTTCGATGACCCTGTATAAATGGGATTGCTAAGAAATAAATATACATTGGGTACTAGAAAAGTAAGCTTCTATTTCTTACATTAAATGATTTATTACGAATATTATTGACTTATGATGAAAAGTAATATTCGACGTTTTAAATGGCTGATATCAGTAATTCTTTCAGTGTACACAATGTTCGTAATATATCCCTAGGAAAAGAAGTCTAGAGACGAAGTTCGCTGCTTCGTGGAGGCCATGGATTTGGACCATCTCGCCCAATCCATGAGTTGAACTTCTCATTCAAGGATGCACGTCATCTAATGAGTGTAGAAAAACTTACGTTCTTTCACTACATTTCAACACAAGAATTATTTGCGTACGTTTAAGAATTAATTTTTTTATAAGGTTTCAAAATCCCATCATTCTTTTTCGATGACCCTGTATAAATGGGATTGCTACGAAATAAATATACATTGGGTACTAGAAAATTAAGCATCTATTTCTTACATTAAATGATTTATTACGAATATTATTGACTTATGATGAAAAGTAATATTCGACGTTTTAAATGGCTGATATCAGTAATTCTTTCACTGTACACAATGTTCGTAATATATCCCTAGGAAAAGAAGTCTAGAGACGAAGTTCGGTGCTTCGTGGAGGCCACGGATTTGGACCATCTCGCCCAATCCATGAGTTGAACTTCACATTCAAGGATGCACGTCATCTAGTGAGTGTAGAAAAACTTACGTTCTTTCACTACATTTCAACACAAGAATTATTTGCGTACGTTTAAGAAATAATTTTTTATAAGGTTTCAAAATCCCATCATTCTTTTTCGATGACCCTGTATAAATGGGATTGCTACGAAATAAATATACATTGGGTACTAGAAAAGTAAGCATCTATTTCTTACATTAAATGATTTATTACGAATATTATTGATTATGATGAAAAGTAATATTCGACGTTTTAAATGGCTGATATCAGTAATTCTTTCACTGTACACAATGTTCGTAATATATCCCTAGGAAAAGAAGTCTAGAGACGAAGTTCGCTGCTTCGTGGAGGCCATGGATTTGGACCATCTCGCCCAATCCATGAGTTGAACTTCTCATTCAAGGATGCATGTCATCTAGTGAGTGTAGAAAAACTTACGTTCTTTCACTACATTTCAACACAAGAATTATTTGCGTACGTTTAAGAATGATTTTTTATAAGGTTTCAAAATCCCATCATTCTTTTTCGATGACCCTGTATAAATGGGATTGCTACGAAATAAATATACATTGGGTACTAGAAAAGTAAGCATCTATTTCTTACATTAAATGATTTATTACGAATATTATTGACTTATGATGAAAAGTAATATTCGACGTTTTAAATGGCTGATATCAGTAATTGTTTCACTGTACACAATGTTCGTAATATATCCCTAGGAAAAGAAGTCTAGAGACAAAGTTCGGTGCTTCATGGAGGCCACGGATTTGGACCATCTAGCCCAATCCATGAGTTGAACTTCTCATTCAAGGATGCACGTCATCTAATGAGTGTAGAAAAACTTACGTTCTTTCACTACATTTCAACACAAGAATTATTTGCGTACGTTTAAGAATTAATTTTTTTATAAGGTTTCAAAATCCCATCATTCTTTTTCGATGACCCTGTATAAATGGGATTGCTACGAAATAATATACGTTGGGTACTAGAAAATTAAGCATCTATTTCTTACATTAAATGATTTATTACGAATATTATTGACTTATGATGAAAAGTAATATTCGACGTTTTAAATGGCTGATATCAGTAATTCTTTCAGTGTACACAATGTTCGTAATATATCCCTAGGAAAAGAAGTCTAGAGACGAAGTTCGCTGCTTCGTGGATGCCATGGATTTGGACCATCTCGCCCAATCCATGAGTTGAACTTCTCATTCAAGGATGCATGTCATCTAGTGAGTGTAGAAAAACTTACGTTCTTTCACTACATTTCAACACAAGAATTATTTGCGTACGTTTAAGAATGAATTTTTTATAAGGTTTCAAAATCCCATCAATCTTTTTCGATGACCCTGTATAAATGGGATTGCTACGAAATAAATATACATTGGGTACTAGAAAAGTAAGCATCTATTTCTTACATTAAATGATTTATTACGAATATTATTGACTTATGATGAAAAGTAATATTCGACGTTTTAAATGGCTGATATCAGTAATTCTTTCACTGTACACAATGTTCGTAATATATCCCTAGGAAAAGAAGTCTAGAGACGAAGTTCGGTGCTTCGTGGAGTCCACGGATTTGGACCATCTAGCCCAATACATGAGTTGAACTTCTCATTCAAGGATGCACGTCATCTAATGAGTGTAGAAAAACTTACGTTCTTTCACTACATTTCAACACAAGAATTATTTGCGTACGTTTAAGAATGAATTTTTTATAAGGTTTCAAAATCCCATCATTCTTTTTCGATGACCCTGTATAAATGGGATTGCTACGAAATAAATATACATTGGGTACTAGAAAATTAAGCATCTATTTCTTACATTAAATGATTTATTACGAATATTATTGACTTATGATGAAAAGTAATATTCGACGTTTTAAATGGCTGATATCAGTAATTCTTTCACTGTACACAATGTTCGTAATATATCCCTAGGAAAAGAAGTCTAGAGACAAAGTTCGGTGCTTCATGGAGGCCACGGATTTGGACCATCTAGCCCAATCCATGAGTTGAACTTCTCATTCAAGGATGCATGTCATCTAATGAGTGTAGAAAAACTTACGTTCTTTCACTACATTTCAACACAAGAATTATTTGCGTACGTTTAAGAATTAATTTTTTTATAAGGTTTCAAAATCCCATCATTCTTTTTCGATGACCCTGTATAAATGGGATTGCTACGAAATAATATACGTTGGGTACTAGAAAATTAAGCATCTATTTCTTACATTAAATGATTTATTACGAATATTATTGACTTATGATGAAAAGTAATATTCGACGTTTTAAATGGCTGATATCAGTAATTCTTTCACTGTACACAATGTTCGTAATATATCCCTAGGAAAAGAAGTCTAGAGACGAAGTTCGGTGCTTCGTGGAGGCCATGGATTTGGACCATCTCGCCCAATCCATGAGTTGAACTTCTCATTCAAGGATGCACGTCATCTAATGAGTGTAGAAAAACTTACGTTCTTTCACTACATTTCAACACAAGAATTATTTGCGTACGTTTAAGAATTAATTTTTTTTATAAGATTTCAAAATCCCATCATTCTTTTTCGATGACCCTGTATAAATGGAATTGCTACGAAATAAATATACATTGGGTACTAGAAAAGTAAGCATCTATTTCTTACATTAAATGATTTATTACGAATATTATTGACTTATGATGAAAAGTAATATTCGACGTTTTAAATGGCTGATATCAGTAATTCTTTCACTGTACACAATGTTCGTAATATATCCCTAGGAAAAGAAGTCTAGAGACAAAGTTCGGTGCTTCATGGAGGCCACGGATTTGGACCATCTAGCCCAATCCATGAGTTGAACTTCTCATTCAAGGATGCACGTCATCTAATGAGTGTAGAAAAACTTACGTTCTTTCACTACATTTCAACACAAGAATTATTTGCGTACGTTTAAGAATTAATTTTTTTATAAGGTTTCAAAATCCCATCATTCTTTTTCGATGACCCTGTATAAATGGGATTGCTACGAAATAATATACGTTGGGTACTAGAAAATTAAGCATCTATTTCTTACATTAAATGATTTATTACGAATATTATTGACTTATGATGAAAAGTAATATTCGACGTTTTAAATGGCTGATATCAGTAATTCTTTCAGTGTACACAATGTTCGTAATATATCCCTAGGAAAAGAAGTCTAGAGACGAAGTTCGCTGCTTCGTGGATGCCATGGATTTGGACCATCTCGCCCAATCCATGAGTTGAACTTCTCATTCAAGGATGCATGTCATCTAGTGAGTGTAGAAAAACTTACGTTCTTTCACTACATTTCAACACAAGAATTATTTGCGTACGTTTAAGAATGAATTTTTTATAAGGTTTCAAAATCCCATCAATCTTTTTCGATGACCCTGTATAAATGGGATTGCTACGAAATAAATATACATTGGGTACTAGAAAAGTAAGCATCTATTTCTTACATTAAATGATTTATTACGAATATTATTGACTTATGATGAAAAGTAATATTCGACGTTTTAAATGGCTGATATCAGTAATTCTTTCAGTGTACACAATGTTCGTAATATATCCCTAGGAAAAGAAGTCTAGAGACGAAGTTCGCTGCTTCGTGGATGCCATGGATTTGGACCATCTCTCCCAATCCATGAGTTGAACTTCTCATTCAAGTATGCATGCCATCTAGTGAGTGTAGAAAAACTTACGTTCTTTCACTACATTTCAACACAAGAATTATTTGCGTACGTTTAAGAATGATTTTTTTATAAGGTTTCAAAATCCCATCATTCTTTTTCGATGACCCTGTATAAATGGGATTGCTACGAAATAAATATACATTGGGTACTAGAAAAGTAAGCATCTATTTCTTACATTAAATGATTTATTACGAATATTATTGACTTATGATGAAAAGTAATATTCGACGTTTTAAATGGCTGATATCAGTAATTCTTTCACTGTACACAATGTTCGTAATATATCCCTAGGAAAAGAAGTCTAGAGACGAAGTTCGGTGCTTCGTGGAGGCCACGGATTTGGACCATCTAGCCCAATCCATGAGTTGAACTTTTCATTCAAGGATGCACGTCATCTAATGATTGTAGAAAAACTTACGTTCTTTCACTACATTTCAACACAAGAATTATTTGCGTACGTTTAAGAATTAATTTTTTTATAAGGTTTCAAAATCCCATCATTCTTTTTCGATGACCCTGTATAAATGGGATTGCTACGAAATAATATACGTTGGGTACTAGAAAAGTAAGCATCTATTTCTTACATTAAATGATTTATTACGAATATTATTGACTTATGATGAAAAGTAATATTCGACGTTTTAAATGGCTGATATCAGTAATTCTTTCAGTGTACACAATGTTCCTAATATTTCCCTAGGAAAAGAAGTCTAGAGACGAAGTTCGCTGCTTCGTGGATGCCATGGATTTGGACCATCTCGCCCAATCCATGAGTTGAACTTCTCATTCAAGGATGCATGTCATCTAGTGAGTGTAGAAAAACTTACGTTCTTTCACTACATTTCAACACAAGAATTATTTGCGTACGTTTAAGAATGAATTTTTTATAAGGTTTCAAAATCCCATCATTCTTTTTCGATGACCCTGTATAAATGGGATTGCTACGAAATAATATACGTTGGGTACTAGAAAAGTAAGCATCTATTTCTTACATTAAATGATTTATTACGAATATTATTGACTTATGATGAAAAGTAATATTCGACGTTTTAAATGGCTGATATCTGTAATTCTTTCACTGTACACAATGTTCGTAATATATCCCTAGGAAAAGAAGTCTAGAGACGAAGTTCGGTGCTTCGTGGAGGCCACGGATTTGGACCATCTAGCCCAATCCATGAGTTGAACTTCTCATTCAAGGATGCACGTCATCTAATGAGTGTAGAAAAACTTACGTTCTTTCACTACATTTCAACACAAGAATTATTTGCGTACGTTTAAGAATTAATTTTTTTATAAGGTTTCAAAATCCCATCATTCTTTTTCGATGACCCTGTATAAATGGGATTGCTACGAAATAATATACGTTGGGTACTAGAAAATTAAGCATCTATTTCTTACATTAAATGATTTATTACGAATATTATTGACTTATGATGAAAAGTAATATTCGACGTTTTAAATGGCTGATATCAGTAATTCTTTCACTGTACACAATGTTCGTAATATATCCCTAGGAAAAGAAGTCTAGAGACGAAGTTCGGTGCTTCGTGGAGGCCATGGATTTGGACCATCTCGCCCAATCCATGAGTTGAACTTCTCATTCAAGGATGCACGTCATCTAATGAGTGTAGAAAAACTTACGTTCTTTCACTACATTTCAACACAAGAATTATTTGCGTACGTTTAAGAATTAATTTTTTTTATAAGATTTCAAAATCCCATCATTCTTTTTCGATGACCCTGTATAAATGGAATTGCTACGAAATAAATATACATTGGGTACTAGAAAAGTAAGCATCTATTTCTTACATTAAATGATTTATTACGAATATTATTGACTTATGATGAAAAGTAATATTCGACGTTTTAAATGGCTGATATCAGTAATTCTTTCACTGTACACAATGTTCGTAATATATCCCTAGGAAAAGAAGTCTAGAGACAAAGTTCGGTGCTTCATGGAGGCCACGGATTTGGACCATCTAGCCCAATCCATGAGTTGAACTTCTCATTCAAGGATGCACGTCATCTAATGAGTGTAGAAAAACTTACGTTCTTTCACTACATTTCAACACAAGAATTATTTGCGTACGTTTAAGAATTAATTTTTTTATAAGGTTTCAAAATCCCATCATTCTTTTTCGATGACCCTGTATAAATGGGATTGCTACGAAATAATATACGTTGGGTACTAGAAAATTAAGCATCTATTTCTTACATTAAATGATTTATTACGAATATTATTGACTTATGATGAAAAGTAATATTCGACGTTTTAAATGGCTGATATCAGTAATTCTTTCAGTGTACACAATGTTCGTAATATATCCCTAGGAAAAGAAGTCTAGAGACGAAGTTCGCTGCTTCGTGGATGCCATGGATTTGGACCATCTCGCCCAATCCATGAGTTGAACTTCTCATTCAAGGATGCATGTCATCTAGTGAGTGTAGAAAAACTTACGTTCTTTCACTACATTTCAACACAAGAATTATTTGCGTACGTTTAAGAATGAATTTTTTATAAGGTTTCAAAATCCCATCAATCTTTTTCGATGACCCTGTATAAATGGGATTGCTACGAAATAAATATACATTGGGTACTAGAAAAGTAAGCATCTATTTCTTACATTAAATGATTTATTACGAATATTATTGACTTATGATGAAAAGTAATATTCGACGTTTTAAATGGCTGATATCAGTAATTCTTTCACTGTACACAATGTTCGTAATATATCCCTAGGAAAAGAAGTCTAGAGACGAAGTTCGGTGCTTCGTGGAGTCCACGGATTTGGACCATCTAGCCCAATACATGAGTTGAACTTCTCATTCAAGGATGCACGTCATCTAATGAGTGTAGAAAAACTTACGTTCTTTCACTACATTTCAACACAAGAATTATTTGCGTACGTTTAAGAATGAATTTTTTATAAGGTTTCAAAATCCCATCATTCTTTTTCGATGACCCTGTATAAATGGGATTGCTACGAAATAATATACGTTGGGTAATAGAAAAGTAAGCATCTATTTCTTACATTAAATGATTTATTACGAATATTATTGACTTATGATGAAAAGTAATATTCGACGTTTTAAATGGCTGATATCAGTAATTCTTTCAGTGTACACAATGTTCGTAATATATCCCTAGGAAAAGAAGTCTAGAGACGAAGTTCGCTGCTTCGTGGATGCCATGGATTTGGACCATCTCTCCCAATCCATGAGTTGAACTTCTCATTCAAGTATGCATGCCATCTAGTGAGTGTAGAAAAACTTACGTTCTTTCACTACATTTCAACACAAGAATTATTTGCGTACGTTTAAGAATGATTTTTTTATAAGGTTTCAAAATCCCATCATTCTTTTTCGATGACCCTGTATAAATGGGATTGCTACGAAATAAATATACATTGGGTACTAGAAAAGTAAGCATCTATTTCTTACATTAAATGATTTATTACGAATATTATTGACTTATGATGAAAAGTAATATTCGACGTTTTAAATGGCTGATATCAGTAATTCTTTCACTGTACACAATGTTCGTAATATATCCCTAGGAAAAGAAGTCTAGAGACGAAGTTCGGTGCTTCGTGGAGGCCACGGATTTGGACCATCTAGCCCAATCCATGAGTTGAACTTTTCATTCAAGGATGCACGTCATCTAATGATTGTAGAAAAACTTACGTTCTTTCACTACATTTCAACACAAGAATTATTTGCGTACGTTTAAGAATTAATTTTTTTATAAGGTTTCAAAATCCCATCATTCTTTTTCGATGACCCTGTATAAATGGGATTGCTACGAAATAATATACGTTGGGTACTAGAAAAGTAAGCATCTATTTCTTACATTAAATGATTTATTACGAATATTATTGACTTATGATGAAAAGTAATATTCGACGTTTTAAATGGCTGATATCAGTAATTCTTTCAGTGTACACAATGTTCCTAATATTTCCCTAGGAAAAGAAGTCTAGAGACGAAGTTCGCTGCTTCGTGGATGCCATGGATTTGGACCATCTCGCCCAATCCATGAGTTGAACTTCTCATTCAAGGATGCATGTCATCTAGTGAGTGTAGAAAAACTTACGTTCTTTCACTACATTTCAACACAAGAATTATTTGCGTACGTTTAAGAATGAATTTTTTATAAGGTTTCAAAATCCCATCATTCTTTTTCGATGACCCTGTATAAATGGGATTGCTACGAAATAATATACGTTGGGTACTAGAAAAGTAAGCATCTATTTCTTACATTAAATGATTTATTACGAATATTATTGACTTATGATGAAAAGTAATATTCGACGTTTTAAATGGCTGATATCTGTAATTCTTTCACTGTACACAATGTTCGTAATATATCCCTAGGAAAAGAAGTCTAGAGACGAAGTTCGGTGCTTCGTGGAGGCCACGGATTTGGACCATCTAGCCCAATCCATGAGTTGAACTTCTCATTCAAGGATGCACGTCATCTAATGAGTGTAGAAAAACTTACGTTCTTTCACTACATTTCAACACAAGAATTATTTGCGTACGTTTAAGAATGAATTTTTTATAAGGTTTCAAAATCCCATCAATCTTTTTCGATGACCCTGTATAAATGGGATTGCTACGAAATAAATATACATTGGGTACTAGAAAAGTAAGCATCTATTTCTTACATTAAATGATTTATTACGAATATTATTGACTTATGATGAAAAGTAATATTCGACGTTTTAAATGGCTGATATCAGTAATTCTTTCACTGTACACAATGTTCGTAATATATCCCTAGGAAAAGAAGTCTAGAGACGAAGTTCGGTGCTTCGTGGAGTCCACGGATTTGGACCATCTAGCCCAATACATGAGTTGAACTTCTCATTCAAGGATGCACGTCATCTAATGAGTGTAGAAAAACTTACGTTCTTTCACTACATTTCAACACAAGAATTATTTGCGTACGTTTAAGAATGAATTTTTTATAAGGTTTCAAAATCCCATCATTCTTTTTCGATGACCCTGTATAAATGGGATTGCTACGAAATAATATACGTTGGGTACTAGAAAAGTAAGCATCTATTTCTTACATTAAATGATTTATTACGAATATTATTGACTTATGATGAAAAGTAATATTCGACGTTTTAAATGGCTGATATCAGTAATTCTTTCAGTGTACACAATGTTCGTAATATATCCCTAGGAAAAGAAGTCTAGAGACGAAGTTCGCTGCTTCGTGGATGCCATGGATTTGGACCATCTCTCCCAATCCATGAGTTGAACTTCTCATTCAAGTATGCATGCCATCTAGTGAGTGTAGAAAAACTTACGTTCTTTCACTACATTTCAACACAAGAATTATTTGCGTACGTTTAAGAATGATTTTTTTATAAGGTTTCAAAATCCCATCATTCTTTTTCGATGACCCTGTATAAATGGGATTGCTACGAAATAAATATACATTGGGTACTAGAAAAGTAAGCATCTATTTCTTACATTAAATGATTTATTACGAATATTATTGACTTATGATGAAAAGTAATATTCGACGTTTTAAATGGCTGATATCAGTAATTCTTTCACTGTACACAATGTTCGTAATATATCCCTAGGAAAAGAAGTCTAGAGACGAAGTTCGGTGCTTCGTGGAGGCCACGGATTTGGACCATCTAGCCCAATCCATGAGTTGAACTTCTCATTCAAGGATGCACGTCATCTAATGAGTGTAGAAAAACTTACGTTCTTTCACTACATTTCAACACAAGAATTATTTGCGTACGTTTAAGAATTAATTTTTTTATAAGGTTTCAAAATCCCATCATTCTTTTTCGATGACCCTGTATAAATGGGATTGCTACGAAATAAATATACATTGGGTACTAGAAAATTAAGCATCTATTTCTTACATTAAATGATTTATTACGAATATTATTGACTTATGATGAAAAGTAATATTCGACGTTTTAAATGGCTGATATCAGTAATTCTTTCACTGTACACAATGTTCGTAATATATCCCTAGGAAAAGAAGTCTAGAGACGAAGTTCGGTGCTTCGTGGAGGCCACGGATTTGGACCATCTAGCCCAATCCATGAGTTGAACTTCTCATTCAAGGATGCATGTCATCTAGTGAGTGTAGAAAAACTTACGTTCTTTCACTACATTTCAACACAAGAATTATTTGCGTACGTTTAAGAATGATTTTGTATAAGGTTTCAAAATCCCATCCTTCTTTTTCGATGACCCTGTATAAATGGGATTGCTACGAAATAATATACGTTGGGTACTAGAAAAGTAAGCATCTATTTCTTACATTAAATGATTTATTACGAATATTATTGACTTATGATGAAAAGTAATATTCGACGTTTTAAATGGCTGATATCAGTAATTCTTTCACTGTACACAATGTTCGTAATATATCCCTAGGAAAAGAAGTCTAGAGACAAAGTTCGGTGCTTCATGGAGGCCACGGATTTGGACCATCTAGCCCAATCCATGAGTTGAACTTCTCATTCAAGGATGCATGTCATCTAATGAGTGTAGAAAAACTTACGTTCTTTCACTACATTTCAACACAAGAATTATTTGCGTACGTTTAAGAATTAATTTTTTTATAAGGTTTCAAAATCCCATCATTCTTTTTCGATGACCCTGTATAAATGGGATTGCTACGAAATAATATACGTTGGGTACTAGAAAATTAAGCATCTATTTCTTACATTAAATGATTTATTACGAATATTATTGACTTATGATGAAAAGTAATATTCGACGTTTTAAATGGCTGATATCAGTAATTCTTTCACTGTACACAATGTTCGTAATATATCCCTAGGAAAAGAAGTCTAGAGACGAAGTTCGGTGCTTCGTGGAGGCCATGGATTTGGACCATCTCGCCCAATCCATGAGTTGAACTTCTCATTCAAGGATGCACGTCATCTAATGAGTGTAGAAAAACTTACGTTCTTTCACTACATTTCAACACAAGAATTATTTGCGTACGTTTAAGAATTAATTTTTTTATAAGGTTTCAAAATCCCATCATTCTTTTTCGATGACCCTGTATAAATGGGATTGCTACGAAATAATATACGTTGGGTACTAGAAAATTAAGCATCTATTTCTTACATTAAATGATTTATTACGAATATTATTGACTTATGATGAAAAGTAATATTCGACGTTTTAAATGGCTGATATCAGTAATTCTTTCAGCGTACACAATGTTCGTAATATATCCCTAGGAAAAGAAGTCTAGAGACGAAGTTCGCTGCTTCGTGGATGCCATGGATTTGGACCATCTCGCCCAATCCATGAGTTGAACTTCTCATTCAAGGATGCATGTCATCTAGTGAGTGTAGAAAAACTTACGTTCTTTCACTACATTTCAACACAAGAATTATTTGCGTACGTTTAAGAATGAATTTTTTATAAGGTTTCAAAATCCCATCAATCTTTTTCGATGACCCTGTATAAATGGGATTGCTACGAAATAAATATACATTGGGTACTAGAAAAGTAAGCATCTATTTCTTACATTAAATGATTTATTACGAATATTATTGACTTATGATGAAAAGTAATATTCGACGTTTTAAATGGCTGATATCAGTAATTCTTTCACTGTACACAATGTTCGTAATATATCCCTAGGAAAAGAAGTCTAGAGACGAAGTTCGGTGCTTCGTGGAGTCCACGGATTTGGACCATCTAGCCCAATACATGAGTTGAACTTCTCATTCAAGGATGCACGTCATCTAATGAGTGTAGAAAAACTTACGTTCTTTCACTACATTTCAACACAAGAATTATTTGCGAACGTTTAAGAATGAATTTTTTATAAGGTTTCAAAATCCCATCATTCTTTTTCGATGACCCTGTATAAATGGGATTGCTACGAAATAATATGCGTTGGGTACTAGAAAAGTAAGCATCTATTTCTTACATTAAATGATTTATTACGAATATTATTGACTTATGATGAAAAGTAATATTCGACGTTTTAAATGGCTGATATCAGTAATTCTTTCAGTGTACACAATGTTCGTAATATATCCCTAGGAAAAGAAGTCTAGAGACGAAGTTCGCTGCTTCGTGGATGCCATGGATTTGGACCATCTCTCCCAATCCATGAGTTGAACTTCTCATTCAAGTATGCATGCCATCTAGTGAGTGTAGAAAAACTTACGTTCTTTCACTACATTTCAACACAAGAATTATTTGCGTACGTTTAAGAATGATTTTTTTATAAGGTTTCAAAATCCCATCATTCTTTTTCGATGACCCTGTATAAATGGGATTGCTACGAAATAATATACGTTGGGTACTAGAAAAGTAAGCATCTATTTCTTACATTAAATGATTTATTACGAATATTATTGACTTATGATGAAAAGTAATATTCGACGTTTTAAATGGCTGATATCAGTAATTCTTTCACTGTACACAATGTTCGTAATATATCCCTAGGAAAAGAAGTCTAGAGACGAAGTTCGGTGCTTCGTGGAGGCCATGGATTTGGACCATCTCGCCCAATCCATGAGTTGAACTTCTCATTCAAGGATGCACGTCATCTAATGAGTGTAGAAAAACTTACGTTCTTTCACTACATTTCAACACAAGAATTATTTGCGTACGTTTAAGAATTAATTTTTTTATAAGGTTTCAAAATCCCATCATTCTTTTTCGATGACCCTGTATAAATGGGATTGCTACGAAATAATATACGTTGGGTACTAGAAAATTAAGCATCTATTTCTTACATTAAATGATTTATTACGAATATTATTGACTTATGATGAAAAGTAATATTCGACGTTTTAAATGGCTGATATCAGTAATTCTTTCAGCGTACACAATGTTCGTAATATATCCCTAGGAAAAGAAGTCTAGAGACGAAGTTCGCTGCTTCGTGGATGCCATGGATTTGGACCATCTCGCCCAATCCATGAGTTGAACTTCTCATTCAAGGATGCATGTCATCTAGTGAGTGTAGAAAAACTTACGTTCTTTCACTACATTTCAACACAAGAATTATTTGCGTACGTTTAAGAATGAATTTTTTATAAGGTTTCAAAATCCCATCAATCTTTTTCGATGACCCTGTATAAATGGGATTGCTACGAAATAAATATACATTGGGTACTAGAAAAGTAAGCATCTATTTCTTACATTAAATGATTTATTACGAATATTATTGACTTATGATGAAAAGTAATATTCGACGTTTTAAATGGCTGATATCAGTAATTCTTTCACTGTACACAATGTTCGTAATATATCCCTAGGAAAAGAAGTCTAGAGACGAAGTTCGCTGCTTCGTGGATGCCATGGATTTGGACCATCTCTCCCAATCCATGAGTTGAACTTCTCATTCAAGTATGCATGCCATCTAGTGAGTGTAGAAAAACTTACGTTCTTTCACTACATTTCAACACAAGAATTATTTGCGTACGTTTAAGAATGAATTTTTTATAAGGTTTCAAAATCCCACCGTTCTTTTTCGATGACCCTGTATAAATGGGATTGCTACGAAATAAATATACATTGGGTACTAGAAAAGTAAGCATCTATTTCTTACATTAAATGATTTATTACGAATATTATTGACTTATGATGAAAAGTAATATTCGACGTTTTAAATGGCTGATATCAGTAATTCTTTCACTGTACATAATGTTCGTAATATATCCCTAGGAAAAGAAGTCTAGAGACGAAGTTCGGTGCTTCGTGGAGGCCACGGATTTGGACCATCTAGCCCAATCCATGAGTTCAACTTCTCATTCAAGGATGCACGTCATCTAATGAGTGTAGAAAAACTTACGTTCTTTCACTACATTTCAACACAAGAATTATTTGCGTACGTTTAAGAATGAATTTTTTTATAAGGTTTCAAAATCCCATCATTCTTTTTCGATGACCCTGTATAAATGGGATTGCTACGAAATGATATACGTTGGGTACTAGAAAAGTAAGCATCTATTTCTTACATTAAATGATTTATTACGAATATTATTGACTTATGATGAAAAGTAATATTCGACGTTTTAAATGGCTGATATCAGTAATTCTTTCACTGTACACAATGTTCGTAATATATCCCTAGGAAAAGAAGTCTAGAGACGAAGTTCGGTGCTTCGTGGAGGCCACGGATTTGGACCATCTAGCCCAATCCATGAGTTGAACTTCTCATTCAAGGATGCACGTCATCTAATGAGTGTAGAAAAACTTACGTTCTTTCACTACATTTCAACACAAGAATTATTTGCGTACGTTTAAGAATGAATTTTTTATAAGGTTTCAAAATCCCACCGTTCTTTTTCGATGACCCTGTATAAATGGGATTGCTACGAAATAAATATACATTGGGTACTAGAAAAGTAAGCATCTATTTCTTACATTAAATGATTTATTACGAATATTATTGACTTATGATGAAAAGTAATATTCGACGTTTTAAATGGCTGATATCAGTAATTCTTTCAGTGTACACAATGTTCGTAATATATCCCTAGGAAAAGAAGTCTAGAGACGAAGTTTGGTGCTTCGTGGAGGCCACGGATTTGGACCATCTCGCCCAATCTATGAGTTGAACTTCACATTCAAGGATGCACGTCATCTAGTGAGTGTAGAAAAACTTACGTTCTTTCACTACATTTCAACACAAGAATTATTTGCGTACGTTTAAGAATTAATTTTTTTATAAGGTTTCAAAATCCCATCATTCTTTTTCGATGACCCTGTATAAATGGGATTGCTACGAAATAATATACGTTGGGTACTAGAAAAGTAAGCATCTATTTCTTACATTAAATGATTTATTACGAATATTATTGACTTATGATGAAAAGTAATATTCGACGTTTTAAATGGCTGATATCAGTAATTCTTTCAGTGTACACAATGTTCCTAATATTTCCCTAGGAAAAAAAGTCTAGAGACGAAGTTCGCTGCTTCGTGGATGCCATGGATTTGGACCATCTCGCCCAATCCATGAGTTGAACTTCTCATTCAAGGATGCATGTCATCTAGTGAGTGTAGAAAAACTTACGTTCTTTCACTACATTTCAACACAAGAATTATTTGCGTACGTTTAAGAATTAATTTTTTTATAAGGTTTCAAAATCCCATCATTCTTTTTCGATGACCCTTTATAAATGGGATTGCTACGAAATAATATACGTTGGGTACTAGAAAAGTAAGCATCTATTTCTTACATTAAATGATTTATTACGAATGTTATTGACTTATGATGAAAAGTAATATTCGACGTTTTAAATGGCTGATATCAGTAATTCTTTCAGTGTACACAATGTTCGTAATATATCCCTAGGAAAAGAAGTCTAGAGACGAAGTTTGGTGCTTCGTGGAGGCCACGGATTTGGACCATCTCGCCCAATCCATGAGTTGAACTTCACATTCAAGGATGCACGTCATCTAGTGAGTGTAGAAAAACTTACGTTCTTTCACTACATTTCAACACAAGAATTATTTGCGTACGTTTAAGAATGAATTTTTTATAAGGTTTCAAAATCCCATCAATCTTTTTCGATGACCCTGTATAAATGGGATTGCTACGAAATAAATATACATTGGGTACTAGAAAAGTAAGCATCTATTTCTTACATTAAATGATTTATTACGAATATTATTGACTTATGATGAAAAGTAATATTCGACGTTTTAAATGGCTGATATCAGTAATTCTTTCAGTGTACACAATGTTCGTAATATATCCCTAGGAAAAGAAGTCTAGAGACGAAGTTCGGTGCATCGTGGAGGCCACGGATTTGGACCATCTAGCCCAATCCATGAGTTAAACGTCTCATTCAAGGATGCACGTCATCTAATGAGTGTAGAAAAACTTACGTTCTTTCACTACATTTCAACACAAGAATTATTTGCGTACGTTTAAGAATTAATTTTTTTATAAGGTTTCAAAATCCCATCATTCTTTTTCGATGACCCTGTATAAATGGGATTGCTACGAAATAATATACGTTGGGTACTAGAAAAGTAAGCATCTATTTCTTACATTAAATGATTTATTACGAATATTATTGACTTATGATGAAAAGTAATATTCGACGTTTTAAATGGCTGATATCAGTAATTCTTTCACTGTACACAATGTTCGTAATATATCCCTAGGAAAAGAAGTCTAGAGACAAAGTTCGGTGCTTCATGGAGGCCACGGATTTGGACCATCTAGCCCAATCCATGAGTTGAACTTCTCATTCAAGGATGCACGTCATCTAATGAGTGTAGAAAAACTTACGTTTTTTCACTACATTTCAACACAAGAATTATTTGCGTACGTTTAAGAATTAATTTTTTTATAAGTTTTCAAAATCCCATCATTCTTTTTCGATGACCCTGTATAAATGGGATTGCTACGAAATAATATACGTTGGGTACTAGAAAATTAAGCATCTATTACTTACATTAAATGATTTATTACGAATATTATTGACTTATGATGAAAAGTAATATTCGACGTTTTAAATGGCTGATATCAGTAATTCTTTCAGTGTACACAATGTTCGTAATATATCCCTAAGAAAAGAAGTCTAGAGACGAAATTCGCTGCTTCGTGGATGCCATGGATTTGGACCATCTCGCCCAATCCATGAGTTGAACTTCTCATTCAAGGATGCATGTCATCTAGTGAGTGTAGAAAAACTTACGTTCTTTCACTACATTTCAACACAAGAATTATTTGCGTACGTTTAAGAATGAATTTTTTATAAGGTTTCAAAATCCCATCAATCTTTTTCGATGACCCTGTATAAATGGGATTGCTACGAAATAAATATACATTGGGTACTAGAAAAGTAAGCATCTATTTCTTACATTAAATGATTTATTACGAATATTATTGACTTATGAAGAAAAGTAATATTCGACGTTTTAAATGGCTGATATCAGTAATTCTTTCACTGTACACAATGTTCGTAATATATCCCTAGGAAAAGAAGTCTAGAGACGAAGTTCGGTGCTTCGTGGAGTCCACGGATTTGGACCATCTAGCCCAATACATGAGTTGAACTTCTCATTCAAGGATGCACGTCATCTAATGAGTGTAGAAAAACTTACGTTCTTTCACTACATTTCAACACAAGAATTATTTGCGTACGTTTAAGAATGAATTTTTTATAAGGTTTCAAAATCCCATCATTCTTTTTCGATGACCCTGTATAAATGGGATTGCTACGAAATAAATATACATTGGGTACTAGAAAAGTAAGCATCTATTTCTTACATTAAATGATTTATTACGAATATTATTGACTTATGATGAAAAGTAATATTCGACGTTTTAAATGGCTGATATCAGTAATTCTTTCACTGTACATAATGTTCGTAATATATCCCTAGGAAAAGAAGTCTAGAGACGAAGTTCGGTGCTTCGTGGAGGCCACGGATTTGGACCATCTAGCCCAATCCATGAGTTGAACTTCACATTCAAGGATGCACGTCATCTAGTGAGTGTAGAAAAACTTACGTTCTTTCACTACATTTCAACACAAGAATTATTTGCGTACGTTTAAGAATTAATTTTTTTATAA
Source organism: Maratus michaelseni (assembly GCA_963931845.1). NCBI lineage: Eukaryota > Metazoa > Arthropoda > Arachnida > Araneae > Salticidae > Maratus > Maratus michaelseni. Next base: position 30,952,841 of record OZ007586.1, read on the forward strand.
GGTTTCAAAATCCCATCATTCTTTTTCGATGACCCTGTATAAATGGGATTGCTACGAAATAATATACGTTGGGTACTAGAAAAGTAAGCATCTATTTCTTACATTAAATGATTTATTACGAATATTATTGACTTATGATGAAAAGTAATATTCGACGTTTTAAATGGCTGATATCAGTAATTCTTTCAGTGTACACAATGTTCCTAATATTTCCCTAGGAAAAGAAGTCTAGAGACGAAATTCGCTGCTTCGTGGATGCCATGGATTTGGACCATCTCGCCCAATACATGAGTTGAACTTCTCATTCAAGGATGCACGTCATCTAATGAGTGTAGAAAAACTTACGTTCTTTCACTACATTTCAACACAAGAATTATTTGCGTACGTTTAAGAATGAATTTTTTATAAGGTTTCAAAATCCCATCATTCTTTTTCGATGACCCTGTATAAATGGGATTGCTACGAAATAAATATACATTGGGTACTAGAAAAGTAAGCATCTATTTCTTACATTAAATGATTTATTACGAATATTATTGACTTATGATGAAAAGTAATATTCGACGTTTTAAATGGCTGATATCAGTAATTCTTTCACTGTACATAATGTTCGTAATATATCCCTAGGAAAAGAAGTCTAGAGACGAAGTTCGGTGCTTCGTGGAGGCCACGGATTTGGACCATCTAGCCCAATCCATGAGTTGAACTTCACATTCAAGGATGCACGTCATCTAGTGAGTGTAGAAAAACTTACGTTCTTTCACTACATTTCAACACAAGAATTATTTGCGTACGTTTAAGAATGAATTTTTTATAAGGTTTCAAAATCCCATCAATCTTTTTCGATGACCCTGTATAAATGGGATTGCTACGAAATAAATATACATTGGGTACTAGAAAAGTAAGCATCTATTTCTTACATTAAATGATTTATTACGAATATTATTGACTTATGATGAAAAGTAATATTCGACGTTTTAAATGGCTGATATCAGTAATTCTTTCACTGTACACAATGTTCGTAATATATCCCTAGGAAAAGAAGTCTAGAGACGAAGTTCGGTGCTTCGTGGAGTCCACGGATTTGGACCATCTAGCCCAATACATGAGTTGAACTTCTCATTCAAGGATGCACGTCATCTAATGAGTGTAGAAAAACTTACGTTCTTTCACTACATTTCAACACAAGAATTATTTGCGTACGTTTAAGAATGAATTTTTTATAAGGTTTCAAAATCCCATCATTCTTTTTCGATGACCCTGTATAAATGGGATTGCTACGAAATAAATATACATTGGGTACTAGAAAAGTAAGCATCTATTTCTTATATTAAATGATTTATTACGAATATTATTGACTTATGATGAAAAGTAATATTCGACGTTTTAAATGGCTGATATCAGTAATTCTTTCACTGTACACAATGTTCGTAATATATCCCTAGGAAAAGAAGTCTGGAGACGAAGTTCGGTGCTTCGTGGAGGCCACGGATTTGGACCATCTAGCCCAATCCATGAGTTGAACTTCTCATTCAAGGATGCACGTCATCTAATGAGTGTAGAAAAACTTACGTTTTTTCACTACATTTCAACACAAGAATTATTTGCGTACGTTTAAGAATTAATTTTTTTATAAGTTTTCAAAATCCCATCATTCTTTTTCGATGACCCTGTATAAATGGGATTGCTACGAAATAATATACGTTGGGTACTAGAAAATTAAGCATCTATTACTTACATTAAATGATTTATTACGAATATTATTGACTTATGATGAAAAGTAATATTCGACGTTTTAAATGGCTGATATCAGTAATTCTTTCAGTGTACACAATGTTCGTAATATATCCCTAAGAAAAGAAGTCTAGAGACGAAATTCGCTGCTTCGTGGATGCCATGGATTTGGACCATCTCGCCCAATCCATGAGTTGAACTTCTCATTCAAGGATGCATGTCATCTAGTGAGTGTAGAAAAACTTACGTTCTTTCACTACATTTCAACACAAGAATTATTTGCGTACGTTTAAGAATGAATTTTTTATAAGGTTTCAAAATCCCATCAATCTTTTTCGATGACCCTGTATAAATGGGATTGCTACGAAATAAATATACATTGGGTACTAGAAAAGTAAGCATCTATTTCTTACATTAAATGATTTATTACGAATATTATTGACTTATGAAGAAAAGTAATATTCGACGTTTTAAATGGCTGATATCAGTAATTCTTTCACTGTACACAATGTTCGTAATATATCCCTAGGAAAAGAAGTCTAGAGACGAAGTTCGGTGCTTCGTGGAGTCCACGGATTTGGACCATCTAGCCCAATACATGAGTTGAACTTCTCATTCAAGGATGCACGTCATCTAATGAGTGTAGAAAAACTTACGTTCTTTCACTACATTTCAACACAAGAATTATTTGCGTACGTTTAAGAATGAATTTTTTATAAGGTTTCAAAATCCCATCATTCTTTTTCGATGACCCTGTATAAATGGGATTGCTACGAAATAAATATACATTGGGTACTAGAAAAGTAAGCATCTATTTCTTACATTAAATGATTTATTACGAATATTATTGACTTATGATGAAAAGTAATATTCGACGTTTTAAATGGCTGATATCAGTAATTCTTTCACTGTACATAATGTTCGTAATATATCCCTAGGAAAAGAAGTCTAGAGACGAAGTTCGGTGCTTCGTGGAGGCCACGGATTTGGACCATCTAGCCCAATCCATGAGTTGAACTTCACATTCAAGGATGCACGTCATCTAGTGAGTGTAGAAAAACTTACGTTCTTTCACTACATTTCAACACAAGAATTATTTGCGTACGTTTAAGAATTAATTTTTTTATAAGGTTTCAAAATCCCATCATTCTTTTTCGATGACCCTGTATAAATGGGATTGCTACGAAATAATATACGTTGGGTACTAGAAAAGTAAGCATCTATTTCTTACATTAAATGATTTATTACGAATATTATTGACTTATGATGAAAAGTAATATTCGACGTTTTAAATGGCTGATATCAGTAATTCTTTCAGTGTACACAATGTTCCTAATATTTCCCTAGGAAAAGAAGTCTAGAGACGAAATTCGCTGCTTCGTGGATGCCATGGATTTGGACCATCTCGCCCAATACATGAGTTGAACTTCTCATTCAAGGATGCACGTCATCTAATGAGTGTAGAAAAACTTACGTTCTTTCACTACATTTCAACACAAGAATTATTTGCGTACGTTTAAGAATGAATTTTTTATAAGGTTTCAAAATCCCATCATTCTTTTTCGATGACCCTGTATAAATGGGATTGCTACGAAATAAATATACATTGGGTACTAGAAAAGTAAGCATCTATTTCTTACATTAAATGATTTATTACGAATATTATTGACTTATGATGAAAAGTAATATTCGACGTTTTAAATGGCTGATATCAGTAATTCTTTCACTGTACATAATGTTCGTAATATATCCCTAGGAAAAGAAGTCTAGAGACGAAGTTCGGTGCTTCGTGGAGGCCACGGATTTGGACCATCTAGCCCAATCCATGAGTTGAACTTCACATTCAAGGATGCACGTCATCTAGTGAGTGTAGAAAAACTTACGTTCTTTCACTACATTTCAACACAAGAATTATTTGCGTACGTTTAAGAATGAATTTTTTATAAGGTTTCAAAATCCCATCAATCTTTTTCGATGACCCTGTATAAATGGGATTGCTACGAAATAAATATACATTGGGTACTAGAAAAGTAAGCATCTATTTCTTACATTAAATGATTTATTACGAATATTATTGACTTATGATGAAAAGTAATATTCGACGTTTTAAATGGCTGATATCAGTAATTCTTTCACTGTACACAATGTTCGTAATATATCCCTAGGAAAAGAAGTCTAGAGACGAAGTTCGGTGCTTCGTGGAGTCCACGGATTTGGACCATCTAGCCCAATACATGAGTTGAACTTCTCATTCAAGGATGCACGTCATCTAATGAGTGTAGAAAAACTTACGTTCTTTCACTACATTTCAACACAAGAATTATTTGCGTACGTTTAAGAATGAATTTTTTATAAGGTTTCAAAATCCCATCATTCTTTTTCGATGACCCTGTATAAATGGGATTGCTACGAAATAAATATACATTGGGTACTAGAAAAGTAAGCATCTATTTCTTATATTAAATGATTTATTACGAATATTATTGACTTATGATGAAAAGTAATATTCGACGTTTTAAATGGCTGATATCAGTAATTCTTTCACTGTACACAATGTTCGTAATATATCCCTAGGAAAAGAAGTCTGGAGACGAAGTTCGGTGCTTCGTGGAGGCCACGGATTTGGACCATCTAGCCCAATCCATGAGTTGAACTTCTCATTCAAGGATGCACGTCATCTAATGAGTGTAGAAAAACTTACGTTTTTTCACTACATTTCAACACAAGAATTATTTGCGTACGTTTAAGAATTAATTTTTTTATAAGTTTTCAAAATCCCATCATTCTTTTTCGATGACCCTGTATAAATGGGATTGCTACGAAATAATATACGTTGGGTACTAGAAAATTAAGCATCTATTACTTACATTAAATGATTTATTACGAATATTATTGACTTATGATGAAAAGTAATATTCGACGTTTTAAATGGCTGATATCAGTAATTCTTTCAGTGTACACAATGTTCGTAATATATCCCTAGGAAAAGAAGTCTAGAGACGAAATTCGCTGCTTCGTGGATGCCATGGATTTGGACCATCTCGCCCAATCCATGAGTTGAACTTCTCATTCAAGGATGCATGTCATCTAGTGAGTGTAGAAAAACTTACGTTCTTTCACTACATTTCAACACAAGAATTATTTGCGTACGTTTAAGAATGAATTTTTTATAAGGTTTCAAAATCCCATCAATCTTTTTCGATGACCCTGTATAAATGGGATTGCTACGAAATAAATATACATTGGGTACTAGAAAAGTAAGCATCTATTTCTTACATTAAATGATTTATTACGAATATTATTGACTTATGAAGAAAAGTAATATTCGACGTTTTAAATGGCTGATATCAGTAATTCTTTCACTGTACACAATGTTCGTAATATATCCCTAGGAAAAGAAGTCTAGAGACGAAGTTCGGTGCTTCGTGGAGTCCACGGATTTGGACCATCTAGCCCAATACATGAGTTGAACTTCTCATTCAAGGATGCACGTCATCTAATGAGTGTAGAAAAACTTACGTTCTTTCACTACATTTCAACACAAGAATTATTTGCGTACGTTTAAGAATGAATTTTTTATAAGGTTTCAAAATCCCATCATTCTTTTTCGATGACCCTGTATAAATGGGATTGCTACGAAATAAATATACATTGGGTACTAGAAAAGTAAGCATCTATTTCTTACATTAAATGATTTATTACGAATATTATTGACTTATGATGAAAAGTAATATTCGACGTTTTAAATGGCTGATATCAGTAATTCTTTCACTGTACATAATGTTCGTAATATATCCCTAGGAAAAGAAGTCTAGAGACGAAGTTCGGTGCTTCGTGGAGGCCACGGATTTGGACCATCTAGCCCAATCCATGAGTTGAACTTCACATTCAAGGATGCACGTCATCTAGTGAGTGTAGAAAAACTTACGTTCTTTCACTACATTTCAACACAAGAATTATTTGCGTACGTTTAAGAATTAATTTTTTTATAAGGTTTCAAAATCCCATCATTCTTTTTCGATGACCCTGTATAAATGGGATTGCTACGAAATAATATACGTTGGGTACTAGAAAAGTAAGCATCTATTTCTTACATTAAATGATTTATTACGAATATTATTGACTTATGATGAAAAGTAATATTCGACGTTTTAAATGGCTGATATCAGTAATTCTTTCAGTGTACACAATGTTCCTAATATTTCCCTAGGAAAAGAAGTCTAGAGACGAAATTCGCTGCTTCGTGGATGCCATGGATTTGGACCATCTCGCCCAATACATGAGTTGAACTTCTCATTCAAGGATGCACGTCATCTAATGAGTGTAGAAAAACTTACGTTCTTTCACTACATTTCAACACAAGAATTATTTGCGTACGTTTAAGAATGAATTTTTTATAAGGTTTCAAAATCCCATCATTCTTTTTCGATGACCCTGTATAAATGGGATTGCTACGAAATAAATATACATTGGGTACTAGAAAAGTAAGCATCTATTTCTTACATTAAATGATTTATTACGAATATTATTGACTTATGATGAAAAGTAATATTCGACGTTTTAAATGGCTGATATCAGTAATTCTTTCACTGTACATAATGTTCGTAATATATCCCTAGGAAAAGAAGTCTAGAGACGAAGTTCGGTGCTTCGTGGAGGCCACGGATTTGGACCATCTAGCCCAATCCATGAGTTGAACTTCACATTCAAGGATGCACGTCATCTAGTGAGTGTAGAAAAACTTACGTTCTTTCACTACATTTCAACACAAGAATTATTTGCGTACGTTTAAGAATGAATTTTTTATAAGGTTTCAAAATCCCATCAATCTTTTTCGATGACCCTGTATAAATGGGATTGCTACGAAATAAATATACATTGGGTACTAGAAAAGTAAGCATCTATTTCTTACATTAAATGATTTATTACGAATATTATTGACTTATGATGAAAAGTAATATTCGACGTTTTAAATGGCTGATATCAGTAATTCTTTCACTGTACACAATGTTCGTAATATATCCCTAGGAAAAGAAGTCTGGAGACGAAGTTCGGTGCTTCGTGGAGGCCACGGATTTGGACTATCTAGCCCAATACATGAGTTGAACTTCTCATTCAAGGATGCACGTCATCTAATGAGTGTAGAAAAACTTACGTTCTTTCACTACATTTCAACACAAGAATTATTTGCGTACGTTTAAGAATGAATTTTTTATAAGGTTTCAAAATCCCATCATTCTTTTTCGATGACCCTGTATAAATGGGATTGCTACGAAATAAATATACATTGGGTACTAGAAAAGTAAGCATCTATTTCTTACATTAAATGATTTATTACGAATATTATTGACTTATGATGAAAAGTAATATTCGACGTTTTAAATGGCTGATATCAGTAATTCTTTCACTGTACACAATGTTCGTAATATATCCCTAGGAAAAGAAGTCTAGAGACGAAGTTCGGTGCTTCGTGGAGGCCACGGATTTGGACCATCTAGCCCAATCCATGAGTTGAACTTCTCATTCAAGGATGCACGTCATCTAATGAGTGTAGAAAAACTTACGTTCTTTCACTACATTTCAACACAAGAATTATTTGCGTACGTTTAAGAATGAATTTTTTATAAGGTTTCAAAATCCCACCGTTCTTTTTCGATGACCCTGTATAAATGGGATTGCTACGAAATAAATATACATTGGGTACTAGAAAAGTAAGCATCTATTTCTTACATTAAATGATTTATTACGAATATTATTGACTTATGATGAAAAGTAATATTCGACGTTTTAAATGGCTGATATCAGTAATTCTTTCAGTGTACACAATGTTCGTAATATATCCCTAGGAAAAGAAGTCTAGAGACGAAGTTTGGTGCTTCGTGGAGGCCACGGATTTGGACCATCTCGCCCAATCTATGAGTTGAACTTCACATTCAAGGATGCACGTCATCTAGTGAGTGTAGAAAAACTTACGTTCTTTCACTACATTTCAACACAAGAATTATTTGCGTACGTTTAAGAATTAATTTTTTTATAAGGTTTCAAAATCCCATCATTCTTTTTCGATGACCCTGTATAAATGGGATTGCTACGAAATAATATACGTTGGGTACTAGAAAAGTAAGCATCTATTTCTTACATTAAATGATTTATTACGAATATTATTGACTTATGATGAAAAGTAATATTCGACGTTTTAAATGGCTGATATCAGTAATTCTTTCAGTGTACACAATGTTCCTAATATTTCCCTAGGAAAAGAAGTCTAGAGACGAAGTTCGCTGCTTCGTGGATGCCATGGATTTGGACCATCTCGCCCAATCCATGAGTTGAACTTCTCATTCAAGGATGCATGTCATCTAGTGAGTGTAGAAAAACTTACGTTCTTTCACTACATTTCAACACAAGAATTATTTGCGTACGTTTAAGAATGAATTTTTTATAAGGTTTCAAAATCCCACCGTTCTTTTTCGATGACCCTGTATAAATGGGATTGCTACGAAATAAATATACATTGGGTACTAGAAAAGTAAGCATCTATTTCTTACATTAAATGATTTATTACGAATATTATTGACTTATGATGAAAAGTAATATTCGACGTTTTAAATGGCTGATATCAGTAATTCTTTCAGTGTACACAATGTTCGTAATATATACCTAGGAAAAGAAGTCTAGAGACGAAGTTTGGTGCTTCGTGGAGGCCACGGATTTGGACCATCTCGCCCAATCTATGAGTTGAACTTCACATTCAAGGATGCACGTCATCTAGTGAGTGTAGAAAAACTTACGTTCTTTCACTACATTTCAACACAAGAATTATTTGCGTACGTTTAAGAATGAATTTTTTATAAGGTTTCAAAATCCCATCAATCTTTTTCGATGACCCTGTATAAATGGGATTGCTACGAAATAAATATACATTGGGTACTAGAAAAGTAAGCATCTATTTCTTACATTAAATGATTTATTACGAATATTATTGACTTATGATGAAAAGTAATATTCGACGTTTTAAATGGCTGATATCAGTAATTCTTTCACTGTACACAATGTTCGTAATATATCCCTAGGAAAAGAAGTCTAGAGACGAAGTTCGGTGCTTCGTGGAGTCCACGGATTTGGACCATCTAGCCCAATACATGAGTTGAACTTCTCATTCAAGGATGCACGTCATCTAATGAGTGTAGAAAAACTTACGTTCTTTCACTACATTTCAACACAAGAATTATTTGCGTACGTTTAAGAATGAATTTTTTATAAGGTTTCAAAATCCCATCATTCTTTTTCGATGACCCTGTATAAATGGGATTGCTACGAAATAAATATACATTGGGTACTAGAAAAGTAAGCATCTATTTCTTACATTAAATGATTTATTACGAATATTATTGACTTATGATGAAAAGTAATATTCGACGTTTTAAATGGCTGATATCAGTAATTCTTTCACTGTACACAATGTTCGTAATATATCCCTAGGAAAAGAAATCTAGAGACGAAGTTCGGTGCTTCGTGGAGGCCACGGATTTGGACTATCTAGCCCAATACATGAGTTGAACTTCTCATTCAAGGATGCACGTCATCTAATGAGTGTAGAAAAACTTACGTTCTTTCACTACATTTCAACACAAGAATTATTTGCGTACGTTTAAGAATGAATTTTTGTAAGGTTTCAAAATCCCATCATTCTTTTTCGATGACCCTGTATAAATGGGATTGCTACGAAATAAATATACATTGGGTACTAGAAAAGTAAGCATCTATTTCTTACATTAAATGATTTATTACGAATATTATTGACTTATGATGAAAAGTAATATTCGACGTTTTAAATGGCTGATATCAGTAATTCTTTCACTGTACACAATGTTCGTAATATATCCCTAGGAAAAGAAGTCTAGAGACGAAGTTCGGTGCTTCGTGGAGGCCACGGATTTGGACCATCTAGCCCAATCCATGAGTTGAACTTCTCATTCAAGGATGCACGTCATCTAATGAGTGTAGAAAAACTTACGTTCTTTCACTACATTTCAACACAAGAATTATTTGCGTACGTTTAAGAATGAATTTTTTATAAGGTTTCAAAATCTCACCTTTCTTTTTCGATGACCCTGTATAAATGGGATTGCTACGAAATAAATATACATTGGGTACTAGAAAAGTAAGCATCTATTTCTTACATTAAATGATTTATTACGAATGTTATTGACTTATGATGAAAAGTAATATTCGACGTTTTAAATGGCTGATATCAGTAATTCTTTCAGTGTACACAATGTTCGTAATATATCCCTAGGAAAAGAAGTCTAGAGACGAAGTTTGGTGCTTCGTGGAGGCCACGGATTTGGACCATCTCGCCCAATCTATGAGTTGAACTTCACATTCAAGGATGCACGTCATCTAGTGAGTGTAGAAAAACTTACGTTCTTTCACTACATTTCAACACAAGAATTATTTGCGTACGTTTAAGAATTAATTTTTTTATAAGGTTTCAAAATCCCATCATTCTTTTTCGATGACCCTGTATAAATGGGATTGCTACGAAATAATATACGTTGGGTACTAGAAAAGTAAGCATCTATTTCTTACATTAAATGATTTATTACGAATATTATTGACTTATGATGAAAAGTAATATTCGACGTTTTAAATGGCTGATATCAGTAATTCTTTCAGTGTACACAATGTTCCTAATATTTCCCTAGGAAAAGAAGTCTAGAGACGAAGTTCGCTGCTTCGTGGATGCCATGGATTTGGACCATCTCGCCCAATCCATGAGTTGAACTTCTCATTCAAGGATGCATGTCATCTAGTGAGTGTAGAAAAACTTACGTTCTTTCACTACATTTCAACACAAGAATTATTTGCGTACGTTTAAGAATGAATTTTTTATAAGGTTTCAAAATCCCACCGTTCTTTTTCGATGACCCTGTATAAATGGGATTGCTACGAAATAAATATACATTGGGTACTAGAAAAGTAAGCATCTATTTCTTACATTAAATGATTTATTACGAATATTATTGACTTATGATGAAAAGTAATATTCGACGTTTTAAATGGCTGATATCAGTAATTCTTTCAGTGTACACAATGTTCGTAATATATACCTAGGAAAAGAAGTCTAGAGACGAAGTTTGGTGCTTCGTGGAGGCCACGGATTTGGACCATCTCGCCCAATCTATGAGTTGAACTTCACATTCAAGGATGCACGTCATCTAGTGAGTGTAGAAAAACTTACGTTCTTTCACTACATTTCAACACAAGAATTATTTGCGTACGTTTAAGAATGAATTTTTTATAAGGTTTCAAAATCCCATCATTCTTTTTCGATGACCCTGTATAAATGGGATTGCTACGAAATAAATATACATTGGGTACTAGAAAAGTAAGCATCTGTTTCTTACATTAAATGATTTATTACGAATATTATTGACTTATGATGAAAAGTAATATTCGACGTTTTAAATGGCTGATATCAGTAATTCTTTCACTGTACACAATGTTCGTAATATATCCCTAGGAAAAGAAGTCTAGAGACGAAGTTCGGTGCTTCGTGGAGGCCACGGATTTGGACCATCTAGCCCAATCCATGAGTTGAACTTCTCATTCAAGGATGCACGTCATCTAATGAGTGTAGAAAAACTTACGTTCTTTCACTACATTTCAACACAAGAATTATTTGCGTACGTTTAAGAATGAATTTTTTATAAGGTTTCAAAATCTCACCTTTCTTTTTCGATGACCCTGTATAAATGGGATTGCTACGAAATAAATATACATTGGGTACTAGAAAAGTAAGCATCTATTTCTTACATTAAATGATTTATTACGAATGTTATTGACTTATGATGAAAAGTAATATTCGACGTTTTAAATGGCTGATATCAGTAATTCTTTCAGTGTACACAATGTTCGTAATATATCCCTAGGAAAAGAAGTCTAGAGACGAAGTTTGGTGCTTCGTGGAGGCCACGGATTTGGACCATCTCGCCCAATATATGAGTTGAACTTCACATTCAAGGATGCACGTCATCTAGTGAGTGTAGAAAAACTTACGTTCTTTCACTACATTTCAACACAAGAATTATTTGCGTACGTTTAAGAATTAATTTTTTATAAGGTTTCAAAATCCCATCATTCTTTTTCGATGACCCTGTATAAATGGGATTGCTACGAAATAATATACGTTGGGTACTAGAAAAGTAAGCATCTATTTCTTACATTAAATGATTTATTACGAATATTATTGACTTATGATGAAAAGTAATATTCGACGTTTTAAATGGCTGATATCAGTAATTCTTTCAGTGTACACAATGTTCCTAATATTTCCCTAGGAAAAGAAGTCTAGAGACGAAGTTCGGTGCTTCGTGGAGGCCACGGATTTGGACCATCTAGCCCAATCCATGAGTTGAACTTCACATTCAAGGATGCACGTCATCTAGTGAGTGTAGAAAAACTTACGTTCTTTCACTACATTTCAACACAAGAATTATTTGCGTACGTTTAAGAATTAATTTTTTTATAAGGTTTCAAAATCCCATCATTCTTTTTCGATGACCCTGTATAAATGGGATTGCTACGAAATAATATACGTTGGGTACTAGAAAAGTAAGCATCTATTTCTTACATTAAATGATTTATTACGAATATTATTGACTTATGATGAAAAGTAATATTCGACGTTTTAAATGGCTGATATCAGTAATTCTTTCAGTGTACACAATGTTCCTAATATTTCCCTAGGAAAAGAAGTCTAGAGACGAAATTCGCTGCTTCGTGGATGCCATGGATTTGGACCATCTCGCCCAATACATGAGTTGAACTTCTCATTCAAGGATGCACGTCATCTAATGAGTGTAGAAAAACTTACGTTCTTTCACTACATTTCAACACAAGAATTATTTGCGTACGTTTAAGAATGAATTTTTTATAAGGTTTCAAAATCCCATCATTCTTTTTCGATGACCCTGTATAAATGGGATTGCTACGAAATAAATATACATTGGGTACTAGAAAAGTAAGCATCTATTTCTTACATTAAATGATTTATTACGAATATTATTGACTTATGATGAAAAGTAATATTCGACGTTTTAAATGGCTGATATCAGTAATTCTTTCACTGTACACAATGTTCGTAATATATCCCTAGGAAAAGAAGTCTAGAGACGAAGTTCGGTGCTTCGTGGAGGCCACGGATTTGGACCATCTAGCCCAATACATGAGTTGAACTTCTCATTCAAGGATGCACGTCATCTAATGAGTGTAGAAAAACTTACGTTCTTTCACTACATTTCAACACAAGAATTATTTGCGTACGTTTAAGAATGAATTTTTTATAAGGTTTCAAAATCCCATCATTCTTTTTCGATGACCCTGTATAAATGGGATTGCTACGAAATAAATATACATTGGGTACTAGAAAAGTAAGCATCTATTTCTTACATTAAATGATTTATTACGAATATTATTGACTTATGATGAAAAGTAATATTCGACGTTTTAAATGGCTGATATCAGTAATTCTTTCACTGTACACAATGTTCGTAATATATCCCTAGGAAAAGAAGTCTAGAGACGAAGTTCGGTGCTTCGTGGAGGCCACGGATTTGGACCATCTAGCCCAATCCATGAGTTGAACTTCTCATTCAAGGATGCACGTCATCTAATGAGTGTAGAAAAACTTACGTTCTTTCACTACATTTCAACACAAGAATTATTTGCGTACGTTTAAGAATGAATATTTTATAAGGTTTCAAAATCCCACCGTTCTTTTTCGATGACCCTGTATAAATGGGATTGCTACGAAATAAATATACATTGGGTACTAGAAAAGTAAGCATCTATTTCTTACATTAAATGATTTATTACGAATATTATTGACTTATGATGAAAAGTAATATTTGACGTTTTAAATGGCTGATATCAGTAATTCTTTCACTGTACATAATGTTCGTAATATATCCCTAGGAAAAGAAGTCTAGAGACGAAGTTCGGTGCTTCGTGGAGGCCACGGATTTGGACCATCTAGCCCAATCCATGAGTTGAACTTCTCATTCAAGGATGCACGTCATCTAATGAGTGTAGAAAAACTTACGTTCTTTCACTACATTTCAACACAAGAATTATTTGCGTACGTTTAAGAATGAATTTTTTATAAGGTTTCAAAATCTCACCTTTCTTTTTCGATGACCCTGTATAAATGGGATTGCTACGAAATAAATATACATTGGGTACTAGAAAAGTAAGCATCTATTTCTTACATTAAATGATTTATTACGAATGTTATTGACTTATGATGAAAAGTAATATTCGACGTTTTAAATGGCTGATATCAGTAATTCTTTCAGTGTACACAATGTTCGTAATATATCCCTAGGAAAAGAAGTCTAGAGACGAAGTTTGGTGCTTCGTGGAGGCCACGGATTTGGACCATCTCGCCCAATCTATGAGTTGAACTTCACATTCAAGGATGCACGTCATCTAGTGAGTGTAGAAAAACTTACGTTCTTTCACTACATTTCAACACAAGAATTATTTGCGTACGTTTAAGAATTAATTTTTTTATAAGGTTTCAAAATCCCATCATTCTTTTTCGATGACCCTGTATAAATGGGATTGCTACGAAATAATATACGTTGGGTACTAGAAAAGTAAGCATCTATTTCTTACATTAAATGATTTATTACGAATATTATTGACTTATGATGAAAAGTAATATTCGACGTTTTAAATGGCTGATATCAGTAATTCTTTCAGTGTACACAATGTTCCTAATATTTCCCTAGGAAAAGAAGTCTAGAGACGAAGTTCGCTGCTTCGTGGATGCCATGGATTTGGACCATCTCGCCCAATCCATGAGTTGAACTTCTCATTCAAGGATGCATGTCATCTAGTGAGTGTAGAAAAACTTACGTTCTTTCACTACATTTCAACACAAGAATTATTTGCGTACGTTTAAGAATGAATTTTTTATAAGGTTTCAAAATCCCATCATTCTTTTTCGATGACCCTGTATAAATGGGATTGCTACGAAATAAATATACATTGGGTACTAGAAAAGTAAGCATCTGTTTCTTACATTAAATGATTTATTACGAATATTATTGACTTATGATGAAAAGTAATATTCGACGTTTTAAATGGCTGATATCAGTAATTCTTTCACTGTACACAATGTTCGTAATATATCCCTAGGAAAAGAAGTCTAGAGACAAAGTTCGGTGCTTCGTGGAGGCCACGGATTTGGACCATCTCGCCCAATCCATGAGTTGAACTTCTCATTCAAGGATGCATGTCATCTAGTGAGTGTAGAAAAACTTACGTTCTTTCACTACATTTCAACACAAGAATTATTTGCGTACGTTTAAGAATGAATTTTTTATAAGGTTTCAAAATCCCATCATTCTTTTTCGATGACCCTGTATAAATGGGATTGCTACGAAATAAATATACATTGAGTACTAGAAAAGTAAGCATCTATTTCTTACATTAAATGATTTATTACGAATATTATTGACTTATGATGAAAAGTAATATTCGACGTTTTAAATGGCTGATATCAGTAATTCTTTCACTGTACACAATGTTCGTAATATATCCCTAGGAAAAGAAGTCTAGAGACAAAGTTCGGTGCTTCGTGGAGGCCACGGATTTGGACCATCTAGCCCAATCCAAGAGTTGAACTTCTCATTCAAGGATGCACGTCATCTAATGAGTGTAGAAAAACTTACGTTCTTTCACTACATTTCAACACAAGAATTATTTGCGTACGTTTAAGAATTAATTTTTTTATAAGGTTTCAAAATCCCATCATTCTTTTTCGATGACCCTGTATAAATGGGATTGCTACGAAATAATATACGTTGGGTACTAGAAAAGTAAGCATCTATTTCTTACATTAAATGATTTATTACGAATATTATTGACTTATGATGAAAAGTAATATTCGACGTTTTAAATGGCTGATATCAGTAATTCTTTCACTGTACACAATGTTCGTAATATATCCCTAGGAAAAGAAGTCTAGAGACGAAGTTCAGTGCTTCGTGGAGGCCACGGATTTGGACCATCTCGCCCAATCCATGAGTTGAACTTCACATTCAAGGATGCACGTCATCTAATGAGTGTAGAAAAACTTACGTTCTTTCACTACATTTCAACACAAGAATTATTTGCGTACGTTTAAGAATTAATTTTTTTATAAGGTTTCAAAATCCCATCATTCTTTTTCGATTACCCTGTATAAATGGGATTGCTACGAAATAATATACGTTGGGTACTAGAAAAGTAAGCATCTATTTCTTACATTAAATGATTTATTACGAATATTATTGACTTATGATGAAAAGTAATATTCGACGTTTTAAATGGCTGATATCAGTAATTCTTTCAGTGTACACAATGTTCGTAATATTTCCCTAGGAAAAGAAGTCTAGAGACGAAGTTCGCTGCTTCGTGGATGCCATGGATTTGGACCATCTCGCCCAATCCATGAGTTGAACTTCTCATTCAAGGATGCATGTCATCTAGTGAGTGTAGAAAAACTTACGTTCTTTCACTACATTTCAACACAAGAATTATTTGCGTACGTTTAAGAATGAATTTTTTATAAGGTTTCAAAATCCCATCATTCTTTTTCGATGACCCTGTATAAATGGGATTGCTACGAAATAAATATACATTGGGTACTAGAAAAGTAAGCATCTATTTCTTACATTAAATGATTTATTACGAATATTATTGACTTATGATGAAAAGTAATATTCGACGTTTTAAATGGCTGATATCAGTAATTCTTTCACTGTACATAATGTTCGTAATATATCCCTAGGAAAAGAAGTCTAGAGACGAAGTTCGGTGCTTCGTGGAGGCCACGGATTTGGACCATCTAGCCCAATCCATGAGTTGAACTTCACATTCAAGGATGCACGTCATCTAGTGAGTGTAGAAAAACTTACGTTCTTTCACTACATTTCAACACAAGAATTATTTGCGTACGTTTAAGAATTAATTTTTTTATAAGGTTTCAAAATCCCATCATTCTTTTTCGATGACCCTGTATAAATGGGATTGCTACGAAATAATATACGTTGGGTACTAGAAAAGTAAGCATCTATTTCTTACATTAAATGATTTATTACGAATATTATTGACTTATGATGAAAAGTAATATTCGACGTTTTAAATGGCTGATATCAGTAATTCTTTCAGTGTACACAATGTTCCTAATATTTCCCTAGGAAAAGAAGTCTAGAGACGAAGTTCGCTGCTTCGTGGATGCCATGGATTTGGACCATCTCGCCCAATCCATGAGTTGAACTTCTCATTCAAGGATGCATGTCATCTAGTGAGTGTAGAAAAACTTACGTTCTTTCACTACATTTCAACACAAGAATTATTTGCGTACGTTTAAAAATTAATTTTTTTATAAGGTTTCAAAATCCCATCATTCTTTTTCGATGACCCTTTATAAATGGGATTACTACGAAATAATATACGTTGGGTACTAGAAAAGTAAGCATCTATTTCTTACATTAAATGATTTATTACGAATGTTATTGACTTATGATGAAAAGTAATATTCGACGTTTTAAATGGCTGATATCAGTAATTCTTTCAGTGTACACAATGTTCGTAATATATCCCTAGGAAAAGAAGTCTAGAGACGAAGTTTGGTGCTTCGTGGAGGCCACGGATTTGGACCATCTCGCCCAATCCATGAGTTGAACTTCACATTCAAGGATGCACGTCATCTAGTGAGTGTAGAAAAACTTACGTTCTTTCACTACATTTCAACACAAGAATTATTTGCGTACGTTTAAGAATGAATTTTTTATAAGGTTTCAAAATCCCATCAATCTTTTTCGATGACCCTGTATAAATGGGATTGCTACGAAATAAATATACATTGGGTACTAGAAAAGTAAGCATCTATTTCTTACATTAAATGATTTATTACGAATATTATTGACTTATGATGAAAAGTAATATTCGACGTTTTAAATGGCTGATATCAGTAATTCTTTCACTGTACACAATGTTCGTAATATATCCCTAGGAAAAGAAGTCTAGAGACAAAGTTCGGTGCTTCGTGGAGGCCACGGATTTGGACCATCTAGCCCAATCCAAGAGTTGAACTTCTCATTCAAGGATGCACGTCATCTAATGAGTGTAGAAAAACTTACGTTCTTTCACTACATTTCAACACAAGAATTATTTGCGTACGTTTAAGAATTAATTTTTTTATAAGGTTTCAAAATCCCATCATTCTTTTTCGATGACCCTGTATAAATGGGATTGCTACGAAATAATATACGTTGGGTACTAGAAAAGTAAGCATCTATTTCTTACATTAAATGATTTATTACGAATATTATTGACTTATGATGAAAAGTAATATTCGACGTTTTAAATGGCTGATATCAGTAATTCTTTCACTGTACACAATGTTCGTAATATATCCCTAGGAAATGAAGTCTAGAGACGAAGTTCGGTGCTTCGTGGAGGCCACGGATTTGGACCATCTCGCCCAATCCATGAGTTGAACTTCACATTCAAGGATGCACGTCATCTAATGAGTGTAGAAAAACTTACGTTCTTTCACTACATTTCAACACAAGAATTATTTGCGTACGTTTAAGAATTAATTTTTTTATAAGGTTTCAAAATCCCATCATTCTTTTTCGATGACCCTGTATAAATGGGATTGCTACGAAATAATATACGTTGGGTACTAGAAAAGTAAGCATCTATTTCTTACATTAAATGATTTATTACGAATATTATTGACTTATGATGAAAAGTAATATTCGACGTTTTAAATGGCTGATATCAGTAATTCTTTCAGTGTACACAATGTTCGTAATATTTCCCTAGGAAAAGAAGTCTAGAGACGAAGTTCGCTGCTTCGTGGATGCCATGGATTTGGACCATCTCGCCCAATCCATGAGTTGAACTTCTCATTCAAGGATGCATGTCATCTAGTGAGTGTAGAAAAACTTACGTTCTTTCACTACATTTCAACACAAGAATTATTTGCGTACGTTTAAGAATGAATTTTTTATAAGGTTTCAAAATCCCATCATTCTTTTTCGATGACCCTGTATAAATGGGATTGCTACGAAATAAATATACATTGGGTACTAGAAAAGTAAGCATCTATTTCTTACATTAAATGATTTATTACGAATATTATTGACTTATGATGAAAAGTAATATTCGACGTTTTAAATGGCTGATATCAGTAATTCTTTCACTGTACATAATGTTCGTAATATATCCCTAGGAAAAGAAGTCTAGAGACGAAGTTCGGTGCTTCGTGGAGGCCACGGATTTGGACCATCTAGCCCAATCCATGAGTTGAACTTCACATTCAAGGATGCACGTCATCTAGTGAGTGTAGAAAAACTTACGTTCTTTCACTACATTTCAACACAAGAATTATTTGCGTACGTTTAAGAATTAATTTTTTTATAAGGTTTCAAAATCCCATCATTCTTTTTCGATGACCCTGTATAAATGGGATTGCTACGAAATAATATACGTTGGGTACTAGAAAAGTAAGCATCTATTTCTTACATTAAATGATTTATTACGAATATTATTGACTTATGATGAAAAGTAATATTCGACGTTTTAAATGGCTGATATCAGTAATTCTTTCAGTGTACACAATGTTCCTAATATTTCCCTAGGAAAAGAAGTCTAGAGACGAAGTTCGCTGCTTCGTGGATGCCATGGATTTGGACCATCTCGCCCAATCCATGAGTTGAACTTCTCATTCAAGGATGCATGTCATCTAGTGAGTGTAGAAAAACTTACGTTCTTTCACTACATTTCAACACAAGAATTATTTGCGTACGTTTAAGAATTAATTTTTTTATAAGGTTTCAAAATCCCATCATTCTTTTTCGATGACCCTTTATAAATGGGATTACTACGAAATAATATACGTTGGGTACTAGAAAAGTAAGCATCTATTTCTTACATTAAATGATTTATTACGAATGTTATTGACTTATGATGAAAAGTAATATTCGACGTTTTAAATGGCTGATATCAGTAATTCTTTCAGTGTACACAATGTTCGTAATATATCCCTAGGAAAAGAAGTCTAGAGACGAAGTTTGGTGCTTCGTGGAGGCCACGGATTTGGACCATCTCGCCCAATCCATGAGTTGAACTTCACATTCAAGGATGCACGTCATCTAGTGAGTGTAGAAAAACTTACGTTCTTTCACTACATTTCAACACAAGAATTATTTGCGTACGTTTAAGAATGAATTTTTTATAAGGTTTCAAAATCCCATCAATCTTTTTCGATGACCCTGTATAAATGGGATTGCTACGAAATAAATATACATTGGGTACTAGAAAAGTAAGCATCTATTTCTTACATTAAATGATTTATTACGAATATTATTGACTTATGATGAAAAGTAATATTCGACGTTTTAAATGGCTGATATCAGTAATTCTTTCACTGTACACAATGTTCGTAATATATCCCTAGGAAAAGAAGTCTAGAGACAAAGTTCGGTGCTTCGTGGAGGCCACGGATTTGGACCATCTAGCCCAATCCAAGAGTTGAACTTCACATTCAAGGATGCACGTCATCTAGTGAGTGTAGAAAAACTTACGTTCTTTCACTACATTTCAACACAAGAATTATTTGCGTACGTTTAAGAATGAATTTTTTATAAGGTTTCAAAATCCCATCAATCTTTTTCGATGACCCTGTATAAATGGGATTGCTACGAAATAAATATACATTGGGTACTAGAAAAGTAAGCATCTATTTCTTACATTAAATGATTTATTACGAATATTATTGACTTATGATGAAAAGTAATATTCGACGTTTTAAATGGCTGATATCAGTAATTCTTTCACTGTACACAATGTTCGTAATATATCCCTAGGAAAAGAAGTCTAGAGACAAAGTTCGGTGCTTCGTGGAGGCCACGGATTTGGACCATCTAGCCCAATCCAAGAGTTGAACTTCTCATTCAAGGATGCACGTCATCTAATGAGTGTAGAAAAACTTACGTTCTTTCACTACATTTCAACACAAGAATTATTTGCGTACGTTTAAGAATTAATTTTTTTATAAGGTTTCAAAATCCCATCATTCTTTTTCGATGACCCTGTATAAATGGGATTGCTACGAAATAATATACGTTGGGTACTAGAAAAGTAAGCATCTATTTCTTACATTAAATGATTTATTACGAATATTATTGACTTATGATGAAAAGTAATATTCGACGTTTTAAATGGCTGATATCAGTAATTCTTTCACTGTACACAATGTTCGTAATATATCCCTAGGAAAAGAAGTCTAGAGACGAAGTTCGGTGCTTCGTGGAGGCCACGGATTTGGACCATCTCGCCCAATCCATGAGTTGAACTTCACATTCAAGGATGCACGTCATCTAATGAGTGTAGAAAAACTTACGTTCTTTCACTACATTTCAACACAAGAATTATTTGCGTACGTTTAAGAATTAATTTTTTTATAAGGTTTCAAAATCTCATCATTCTTTTTCGATTACCCTGTATAAATGGGATTGCTACGAAATAATATACGTTGGGTACTAGAAAAGTAAGCATCTATTTCTTACATTAAATGATTTATTACGAATATTATTGACTTATGATGAAAAGTAATATTCGACGTTTTAAATGGCTGATATCAGTAATTCTTTCAGTGTACACAATGTTCCTAATATTTCCCTAGGAAAAGAAGTCTAGAGACGAAGTTCGCTGCTTCGTGGATGCCATGGATTTGGACCATCTCGCCCAATCCATGAGTTGAACTTCTCATTCAAGGATGCATGTCATCTAGTGAGTGTAGAAAAACTTACGTTCTTTCACTACATTTCAACACAAGAATTATTTGCGTACGTTTAAGAATGAATTTTTTATAAGGTTTCAAAATCCCATCATTCTTTTTCGATGACCCTGTATAAATGGGATTGCTACGAAATAAATATACATTGGGTACTAGAAAAGTAAGCATCTGTTTCTTACATTAAATGATTTATTACGAATATTATTGACTTATGATGAAAAGTAATATTCGACGTTTTAAATGGCTGATATCAGTAATTCTTTCACTGTACACAATGTTCGTAATATATCCCTAGGAAAAGAAGTCTAGAGACAAAGTTCGGTGCTTCGTGGAGGCCACGGATTTGGACCATCTCGCCCAATCCATGAGTTGAACTTCTCATTCAAGGATGCATGTCATCTAGTGAGTGTAGAAAAACTTACGTTCTTTCACTACATTTCAACACAAGAATTATTTGCGTACGTTTAAGAATGAATTTTTTATAAGGTTTCAAAATCCCATCATTCTTTTTCGATGACCCTGTATAAATGGGATTGCTACGAAATAAATATACATTGAGTACTAGAAAAGTAAGCATCTATTTCTTACATTAAATGATTTATTACGAATATTATTGACTTATGATGAAAAGTAATATTCGACGTTTTAAATGGCTGATATCAGTAATTCTTTCACTGTACACAATGTTCGTAATATATCCCTAGGAAAAGAAGTCTAGAGACAAAGTTCGGTGCTTCGTGGAGGCCACGGATTTGGACCATCTAGCCCAATCCAAGAGTTGAACTTCTCATTCAAGGATGCACGTCATCTAATGAGTGTAGAAAAACTTACGTTCTTTCACTACATTTCAACACAAGAATTATTTGCGTACGTTTAAGAATTAATTTTTTTATAAGGTTTCAAAATCCCATCATTCTTTTTCGATGACCCTGTATAAATGGGATTGCTACGAAATAATATACGTTGGGTACTAGAAAAGTAAGCATCTATTTCTTACATTAAATGATTTATTACGAATATTATTGACTTATGATGAAAAGTAATATTCGACGTTTTAAATGGCTGATATCAGTAATTCTTTCACTGTACACAATGTTCGTAATATATCCCTAGGAAAAGAAGTCTAGAGACGAAGTTCGGTGCTTCGTGGAGGCCACGGATTTGGACCATCTCGCCCAATCCATGAGTTGAACTTCACATTCAAGGATGCACGTCATCTAATGAGTGTAGAAAAACTTACGTTCTTTCACTACATTTCAACACAAGAATTATTTGCGTACGTTTAAGAATTAATTTTTTTATAAGGTTTCAAAATCCCATCATTCTTTTTCGATTACCCTGTATAAATGGGATTGCTACGAAATAATATACGTTGGGTACTAGAAAAGTAAGCATCTATTTCTTACATTAAATGATTTATTACGAATATTATTGACTTATGATGAAAAGTAATATTCGACGTTTTAAATGGCTGATATCAGTAATTCTTTCAGTGTACACAATGTTCGTAATATTTCCCTAGGAAAAGAAGTCTAGAGACGAAGTTCGCTGCTTCGTGGATGCCATGGATTTGGACCATCTCGCCCAATCCATGAGTTGAACTTCTCATTCAAGGATGCATGTCATCTAGTGAGTGTAGAAAAACTTACGTTCTTTCACTACATTTCAACACAAGAATTATTTGCGTACGTTTAAGAATGAATTTTTTATAAGGTTTCAAAATCCCATCATTCTTTTTCGATGACCCTGTATAAATGGGATTGCTACGAAATAAATATACATTGGGTACTAGAAAAGTAAGCATCTATTTCTTACATTAAATGATTTATTACGAATATTATTGACTTATGATGAAAAGTAATATTCGACGTTTTAAATGGCTGATATCAGTAATTCTTTCACTGTACATAATGTTCGTAATATATCCCTAGGAAAAGAAGTCTAGAGACGAAGTTCGGTGCTTCGTGGAGGCCACGGATTTGGACCATCTAGCCCAATCCATGAGTTGAACTTCACATTCAAGGATGCACGTCATCTAGTGAGTGTAGAAAAACTTACGTTCTTTCACTACATTTCAACACAAGAATTATTTGCGTACGTTTAAGAATTAATTTTTTTATAAGGTTTCAAAATCCCATCATTCTTTTTCGATGACCCTGTATAAATGGGATTGCTACGAAATAATATACGTTGGGTACTAGAAAAGTAAGCATCTATTTCTTACATTAAATGATTTATTACGAATATTATTGACTTATGATGAAAAGTAATATTCGACGTTTTAAATGGCTGATATCAGTAATTCTTTCAGTGTACACAATGTTCCTAATATTTCCCTAGGAAAAGAAGTCTAGAGACGAAGTTCGCTGCTTCGTGGATGCCATGGATTTGGACCATCTCGCCCAATCCATGAGTTGAACTTCTCATTCAAGGATGCATGTCATCTAGTGAGTGTAGAAAAACTTACGTTCTTTCACTACATTTCAACACAAGAATTATTTGCGTACGTTTAAGAATTAATTTTTTTATAAGGTTTCAAAATCCCATCATTCTTTTTCGATGACCCTTTATAAATGGGATTACTACGAAATAATATACGTTGGGTACTAGAAAAGTAAGCATCTATTTCTTACATTAAATGATTTATTACGAATGTTATTGACTTATGATGAAAAGTAATATTCGACGTTTTAAATGGCTGATATCAGTAATTCTTTCAGTGTACACAATGTTCGTAATATATCCCTAGGAAAAGAAGTCTAGAGACGAAGTTCGGTGCTTCGTGGAGGCCACGGATTTGGACCATCTAGCCCAATCCATGAGTTGAACTTCACATTCAAGGATGCACGTCATCTAGTGAGTGTAGAAAAACTTACGTTCTTTCACTACATTTCAACACAAGAATTATTTGCGTACGTTTAAGAATTAATTTTTTTATAAGGTTTCAAAATCCCATCATTCTTTTTCGATGACCCTGTATAAATGGGATTGCTACGAAATAATATACGTTGGGTACTAGAAAAGTAAGCATCTATTTCTTACATTAAATGATTTATTACGAATATTATTGACTTATGATGAAAAGTAATATTCGACGTTTTAAATGGCTGATATCAGTAATTCTTTCAGTGTACACAATGTTCCTAATATTTCCCTAGGAAAAGAAGTCTAGAGACGAAGTTCGCTGCTTCGTGGATGCCATGGATTTGGACCATCTCGCCCAATCCATGAGTTGAACTTCTCATTCAAGGATGCATGTCATCTAGTGAGTGTAGAAAAACTTACGTTCTTTCACTACATTTCAACACAAGAATTATTTGCGTACGTTTAAGAATTAATTTTTTTATAAGGTTTCAAAATCCCATCATTCTTTTTCGATGACCCTTTATAAATGGGATTACTACGAAATAATATACGTTGGGTACTAGAAAAGTAAGCATCTATTTCTTACATTAAATGATTTATTACGAATGTTATTGACTTATGATGAAAAGTAATATTCGACGTTTTAAATGGCTGATATCAGTAATTCTTTCAGTGTACACAATGTTCGTAATATATCCCTAGGAAAAGAAGTCTAGAGACGAAGTTTGGTGCTTCGTGGAGGCCACGGATTTGGACCATCTCGCCCAATCCATGAGTTGAACTTCACATTCAAGGATGCACGTCATCTAGTGAGTGTAGAAAAACTTACGTTCTTTCACTACATTTCAACACAAGAATTATTTGCGTACGTTTAAGAATGAATTTTTTATAAGGTTTCAAAATCCCATCAATCTTTTTCGATGACCCTGTATAAATGGGATTGCTACGAAATAAATATACATTGGGTACTAGAAAAGTAAGCATCTATTTCTTACATTAAATGATTTATTACGAATATTATTGACTTATGATGAAAAGTAATATTCGACGTTTTAAATGGCTGATATCAGTAATTCTTTCACTGTACACAATGTTCGTAATATATCCCTAGGAAAAGAAGTCTAGAGACAAAGTTCGGTGCTTCGTGGAGGCCACGGATTTGGACCATCTAGCCCAATCCAAGAGTTGAACTTCACATTCAAGGATGCACGTCATCTAGTGAGTGTAGAAAAACTTACGTTCTTTCACTACATTTCAACACAAGAATTATTTGCGTACGTTTAAGAATGAATTTTTTATAAGGTTTCAAAATCCCATCAATCTTTTTCGATGACCCTGTATAAATGGGATTGCTACGAAATAAATATACATTGGGTACTAGAAAAGTAAGCATCTATTTCTTACATTAAATGATTTATTACGAATATTATTGACTTATGATGAAAAGTAATATTCGACGTTTTAAATGGCTGATATCAGTAATTCTTTCACTGTACACAATGTTCGTAATATATCCCTAGGAAAAGAAGTCTAGAGACAAAGTTCGGTGCTTCGTGGAGGCCACGGATTTGGACCATCTAGCCCAATCCAAGAGTTGAACTTCTCATTCAAGGATGCACGTCATCTAATGAGTGTAGAAAAACTTACGTTCTTTCACTACATTTCAACACAAGAATTATTTGCGTACGTTTAAGAATTAATTTTTTTATAAGGTTTCAAAATCCCATCATTCTTTTTCGATGACCCTGTATAAATGGGATTGCTACGAAATAATATACGTTGGGTACTAGAAAAGTAAGCATCTATTTCTTACATTAAATGATTTATTACGAATATTATTGACTTATGATGAAAAGTAATATTCGACGTTTTAAATGGCTGATATCAGTAATTCTTTCACTGTACACAATGTTCGTAATATATCCCTAGGAAAAGAAGTCTAGAGACGAAGTTCGGTGCTTCGTGGAGGCCACGGATTTGGACCATCTCGCCCAATCCATGAGTTGAACTTCACATTCAAGGATGCACGTCATCTAATGAGTGTAGAAAAACTTACGTTCTTTCACTACATTTCAACACAAGAATTATTTGCGTACGTTTAAGAATTAATTTTTTTATAAGGTTTCAAAATCTCATCATTCTTTTTCGATTACCCTGTATAAATGGGATTGCTACGAAATAATATACGTTGGGTACTAGAAAAGTAAGCATCTATTTCTTACATTAAATGATTTATTACGAATATTATTGACTTATGATGAAAAGTAATATTCGACGTTTTAAATGGCTGATATCAGTAATTCTTTCAGTGTACACAATGTTCCTAATATTTCCCTAGGAAAAGAAGTCTAGAGACGAAGTTCGCTGCTTCGTGGATGCCATGGATTTGGACCATCTCGCCCAATCCATGAGTTGAACTTCTCATTCAAGGATGCATGTCATCTAGTGAGTGTAGAAAAACTTACGTTCTTTCACTACATTTCAACACAAGAATTATTTGCGTACGTTTAAGAATGAATTTTTTATAAGGTTTCAAAATCCCATCATTCTTTTTCGATGACCCTGTATAAATGGGATTGCTACGAAATAAATATACATTGGGTACTAGAAAAGTAAGCATCTGTTTCTTACATTAAATGATTTATTACGAATATTATTGACTTATGATGAAAAGTAATATTCGACGTTTTAAATGGCTGATATCAGTAATTCTTTCACTGTACACAATGTTCGTAATATATCCCTAGGAAAAGAAGTCTAGAGACAAAGTTCGGTGCTTCGTGGAGGCCACGGATTTGGACCATCTCGCCCAATCCATGAGTTGAACTTCTCATTCAAGGATGCATGTCATCTAGTGAGTGTAGAAAAACTTACGTTCTTTCACTACATTTCAACACAAGAATTATTTGCGTACGTTTAAGAATGAATTTTTTATAAGGTTTCAAAATCCCATCATTCTTTTTCGATGACCCTGTATAAATGGGATTGCTACGAAATAAATATACATTGAGTACTAGAAAAGTAAGCATCTATTTCTTACATTAAATGATTTATTACGAATATTATTGACTTATGATGAAAAGTAATATTCGACGTTTTAAATGGCTGATATCAGTAATTCTTTCACTGTACACAATGTTCGTAATATATCCCTAGGAAAAGAAGTCTAGAGACAAAGTTCGGTGCTTCGTGGAGGCCACGGATTTGGACCATCTAGCCCAATCCAAGAGTTGAACTTCTCATTCAAGGATGCACGTCATCTAATGAGTGTAGAAAAACTTACGTTCTTTCACTACATTTCAACACAAGAATTATTTGCGTACGTTTAAGAATTAATTTTTTTATAAGGTTTCAAAATCCCATCATTCTTTTTCGATGACCCTGTATAAATGGGATTGCTACGAAATAATATACGTTGGGTACTAGAAAAGTAAGCATCTATTTCTTACATTAAATGATTTATTACGAATATTATTGACTTATGATGAAAAGTAATATTCGACGTTTTAAATGGCTGATATCAGTAATTCTTTCACTGTACACAATGTTCGTAATATATCCCTAGGAAAAGAAGTCTAGAGACGAAGTTCGGTGCTTCGTGGAGGCCACGGATTTGGACCATCTCGCCCAATCCATGAGTTGAACTTCACATTCAAGGATGCACGTCATCTAATGAGTGTAGAAAAACTTACGTTCTTTCACTACATTTCAACACAAGAATTATTTGCGTACGTTTAAGAATTAATTTTTTTATAAGGTTTCAAAATCCCATCATTCTTTTTCGATTACCCTGTATAAATGGGATTGCTACGAAATAATATACGTTGGGTACTAGAAAAGTAAGCATCTATTTCTTACATTAAATGATTTATTACGAATATTATTGACTTATGATGAAAAGTAATATTCGACGTTTTAAATGGCTGATATCAGTAATTCTTTCAGTGTACACAATGTTCGTAATATTTCCCTAGGAAAAGAAGTCTAGAGACGAAGTTCGCTGCTTCGTGGATGCCATGGATTTGGACCATCTCGCCCAATCCATGAGTTGAACTTCTCATTCAAGGATGCATGTCATCTAGTGAGTGTAGAAAAACTTACGTTCTTTCACTACATTTCAACACAAGAATTATTTGCGTACGTTTAAGAATTAATTTTTTTATAAGGTTTCAAAATCCCATCATTCTTTTTCGATTACCCTGTATAAATGGGATTGCTACGAAATAATATACGTTGGGTACTAGAAAAGTAAGCATCTATTTCTTACATTAAATGATTTATTACGAATATTATTGACTTATGATGAAAAGTAATATTCGACGTTTTAAATGGCTGATATCAGTAATTCTTTCAGTGTACACAATGTTCGTAATATTTCCCTAGGAAAAGAAGTCTAGAGACGAAGTTCGCTGCTTCGTGGATGCCATGGATTTGGACCATCTCGCCCAATCCATGAGTTGAACTTCTCATTCAAGGATGCATGTCATCTAGTGAGTGTAGAAAAACTTACGTTCTTTCACTACATTTCAACACAAGAATTATTTGCGTACGTTTAAGAATGAATTTTTTATAAGGTTTCAAAATCCCATCATTCTTTTTCGATGACCCTGTATAAATGGGATTGCTACGAAATAAATATACATTGGGTACTAGAAAAGTAAGCATCTATTTCTTACATTAAATGATTTATTACGAATATTATTGACTTATGATGAAAAGTAATATTCGACGTTTTAAATGGCTGATATCAGTAATTCTTTCACTGTACATAATGTTCGTAATATATCCCTAGGAAAAGAAGTCTAGAGACGAAGTTCGGTGCTTCGTGGAGGCCACGGATTTGGACCATCTAGCCCAATCCATGAGTTGAACTTCACATTCAAGGATGCACGTCATCTAGTGAGTGTAGAAAAACTTACGTTCTTTCACTACATTTCAACACAAGAATTATTTGCGTACGTTTAAGAATTAATTTTTTTATAAGGTTTCAAAATCCCATCATTCTTTTTCGATGACCCTGTATAAATGGGATTGCTACGAAATAATATACGTTGGGTACTAGAAAAGTAAGCATCTATTTCTTACATTAAATGATTTATTACGAATATTATTGACTTATGATGAAAAGTAATATTCGACGTTTTAAATGGCTGATATCAGTAATTCTTTCAGTGTACACAATGTTCCTAATATTTCCCTAGGAAAAGAAGTCTAGAGACGAAGTTCGCTGCTTCGTGGATGCCATGGATTTGGACCATCTCGCCCAATCCATGAGTTGAACTTCTCATTCAAGGATGCATGTCATCTAGTGAGTGTAGAAAAACTTACGTTCTTTCACTACATTTCAACACAAGAATTATTTGCGTACGTTTAAGAATTAATTTTTTTATAAGGTTTCAAAATCCCATCATTCTTTTTCGATGACCCTTTATAAATGGGATTACTACGAAATAATATACGTTGGGTACTAGAAAAGTAAGCATCTATTTCTTACATTAAATGATTTATTACGAATGTTATTGACTTATGATGAAAAGTAATATTCGACGTTTTAAATGGCTGATATCAGTAATTCTTTCAGTGTACACAATGTTCGTAATATATCCCTAGGAAAAGAAGTCTAGAGACGAAGTTTGGTGCTTCGTGGAGGCCACGGATTTGGACCATCTCGCCCAATCCATGAGTTGAACTTCACATTCAAGGATGCACGTCATCTAGTGAGTGTAGAAAAACTTACGTTCTTTCACTACATTTCAACACAAGAATTATTTGCGTACGTTTAAGAATGAATTTTTTATAAGGTTTCAAAATCCCATCAATCTTTTTCGATGACCCTGTATAAATGGGATTGCTACGAAATAAATATACATTGGGTACTAGAAAAGTAAGCATCTATTTCTTACATTAAATGATTTATTACGAATATTATTGACTTATGATGAAAAGTAATATTCGACGTTTTAAATGGCTGATATCAGTAATTCTTTCACTGTACACAATGTTCGTAATATATCCCTAGGAAAAGAAGTCTAGAGACGAAGTTCGGTGCTTCGTGGAGGCCACGGATTTGGACCATCTCGCCCAATCCATGAGTTGAACTTCACATTCAAGGATGCACGTCATCTAATGAGTGTAGAAAAACTTACGTTCTTTCACTACATTTCAACACAAGAATTATTTGCGTACGTTTAAGAATTAATTTTTTTATAAGGTTTCAAAATCCCATCATTCTTTTTCGATGACCCTGTATAAATGGGATTGCTACGAAATAATATACGTTGGGTACTAGAAAAGTAAGCATCTATTTCTTACATTAAATGATTTATTACGAATATTATTGACTTATGATGAAAAGTAATATTCGACGTTTTAAATGGCTGATATCAGTAATTCTTTCAGTGTACACAATGTTCGTAATATTTCCCTAGGAAAAGAAGTCTAGAGACGAAGTTCGCTGCTTCGTGGATGCCATGGATTTGGACCATCTCGCCCAATCCATGAGTTGAACTTCTCATTCAAGGATGCATGTCATCTAGTGAGTGTAGAAAAACTTACGTTCTTTCACTACATTTCAACACAAGAATTATTTGCGTACGTTTAAGAATGAATTTTTTATAAGGTTTCAAAATCCCATCATTCTTTTTCGATGACCCTGTATAAATAGGATTGCTACGAAATAAATATACATTGGGTACTAGAAAAGTAAGCATCTGTTTCTTACATTAAATGATTTATTACGAATATTATTGACTTATGATGAAAAGTAATATTCGACGTTTTAAATGGCTGATATCAGTAATTCTTTCACTGTACACAATGTTCGTAATATATCCCTAGGAAAAGAAGTCTAGAGACAAAGTTCGGTGCTACGTGGAGGCCACGGATTTGGACCATCTCGCCCAATCCATGAGTTGAACTTCACATTCAAGGATGCACGTCATCTAGTGAGTGTAGAAAAACTTACGTTCTTTCACTACATTTCAACACAAGAATTATTTGCGTACGTTTAAGAATTAATTTTTTTATAAGGTTTCAAAATCTCATCATTCTTTTTCGATTACCCTGTATAAATGGGATTGCTACGAAATAATATACGTTGGGTACTAGAAAAGTAAGCATCTATTTCTTACATTAAATGATTTATTACGAATATTATTGACTTATGATGAAAAGTAATATTCGACGTTTTAAATGGCTGATATCAGTAATTCTTTCAGTGTACACAATGTTCCTAATATTTCCCTAGGAAAAGAAGTCTAGAGACGAAGTTCGCTGCTTCGTGGATGCCATGGATTTGGACCATCTCGCCCAATCCATGAGTTGAACTTCTCATTCAAGGATGCATGTCATCTAGTGAGTGTAGAAAAACTTACGTTCTTTCACTACATTTCAACACAAGAATTATTTGCGTACGTTTAAGAATGAATTTTTTATAAGGTTTCAAAATCCCATCATTCTTTTTCGATGACCCTGTATAAATGGGATTGCTACGAAATAAATATACATTGGGTACTAGAAAAGTAAGCATCTGTTTCTTACATTAAATGATTTATTACGAATATTATTGACTTATGATGAAAAGTAATATTCGACGTTTTAAATGGCTGATATCAGTAATTCTTTCACTGTACACAATGTTCGTAATATATCCCTAGGAAAAGAAGTCTAGAGACAAAGTTCGGTGCTTCGTGGAGGCCACGGATTTGGACCATCTCGCCCAATCCATGAGTTGAACTTCTCATTCAAGGATGCATGTCATCTAGTGAGTGTAGAAAAACTTACGTTCTTTCACTACATTTCAACACAAGAATTATTTGCGTACGTTTAAGAATGAATTTTTTATAAGGTTTCAAAATCCCATCATTCTTTTTCGATGACCCTGTATAAATGGGATTGCTACGAAATAAATATACATTGAGTACTAGAAAAGTAAGCATCTATTTCTTACATTAAATGATTTATTACGAATATTATTGACTTATGATGAAAAGTAATATTCGACGTTTTAAATGGCTGATATCAGTAATTCTTTCACTGTACACAATGTTCGTAATATATCCCTAGGAAAAGAAGTCTAGAGACAAAGTTCGGTGCTTCGTGGAGGCCACGGATTTGGACCATCTAGCCCAATCCAAGAGTTGAACTTCTCATTCAAGGATGCACGTCATCTAATGAGTGTAGAAAAACTTACGTTCTTTCACTACATTTCAACACAAGAATTATTTGCGTACGTTTAAGAATTAATTTTTTTATAAGGTTTCAAAATCCCATCATTCTTTTTCGATGACCCTGTATAAATGGGATTGCTACGAAATAATATACGTTGGGTACTAGAAAAGTAAGCATCTATTTCTTACATTAAATGATTTATTACGAATATTATTGACTTATGATGAAAAGTAATATTCGACGTTTTAAATGGCTGATATCAGTAATTCTTTCACTGTACACAATGTTCGTAATATATCCCTAGGAAAAGAAGTCTAGAGACGAAGTTCGGTGCTTCGTGGAGGCCACGGATTTGGACCATCTCGCCCAATCCATGAGTTGAACTTCTCATTCAAGGATGCATGTCATCTAGTGAGTGTAGAAAAACTTACGTTCTTTCACTACATTTCAACACAAGAATTATTTGCGTACGTTTAAGAATGAATTTTTTATAAGGTTTCAAAATCCCATCATTCTTTTTCGATGACCCTGTATAAATGGGATTGCTACGAAATAAATATACATTGGGTACTAGAAAAGTAAGCATCTATTTCTTACATTAAATGATTTATTACGAATATTATTGACTTATGATGAAAAGTAATATTCGACGTTTTAAATGGCTGATATCAGTAATTCTTTCACTGTACATAATGTTCGTAATATATCCCTAGGAAAAGAAGTCTAGAGACGAAGTTCGGTGCTTCGTGGAGGCCACGGATTTGGACCATCTAGCCCAATCCATGAGTTGAACTTCACATTCAAGGATGCACGTCATCTAGTGAGTGTAGAAAAACTTACGTTCTTTCACTACATTTCAACACAAGAATTATTTGCGTACGTTTAAGAATTAATTTTTTTATAAGGTTTCAAAATCCCATCATTCTTTTTCGATGACCCTGTATAAATGGGATTGCTACGAAATAATATACGTTGGGTACTAGAAAAGTAAGCATCTATTTCTTACATTAAATGATTTATTACGAATATTATTGACTTATGATGAAAAGTAATATTCGACGTTTTAAATGGCTGATATCAGTAATTCTTTCAGTGTACACAATGTTCCTAATATTTCCCTAGGAAAAGAAGTCTAGAGACGAAGTTCGCTGCATCGTGGATGCCATGGATTTGGACCATCTCGCCCAATCCATGAGTTGAACTTCTCATTCAAGGATGCATGTCATCTAGTGAGTGTAGAAAAACTTACGTTCTTTCACTACATTTCAACACAAGAATTATTTGCGTACGTTTAAGAATTAATTTTTTTATAAGGTTTCAAAATCCCATCATTCTTTTTCGATGACCCTTTATAAATGGGATTACTACAAAATAATATACGTTGGGTACTAGAAAAGTAAGCATCTATTTCTTACATTAAATGATTTATTACGAATGTTATTGACTTATGATGAAAAGTAATATTCGACGTTTTAAATGGCTGATATCAGTAATTCTTTCAGTGTACACAATGTTCGTAATATATCCCTAGGAAAAGAAGTCTAGAGACGAAGTTTGGTGCTTCGTGGAGGCCACGGATTTGGACCATCTCGCCCAATCCATGAGTTGAACTTCACATTCAAGGATGCACGTCATCTAGTGAGTGTAGAAAAACTTACGTTCTTTCACTACATTTCAACACAAGAATTATTTGCGTACGTTTAAGAATGAATTTTTTATAAGGTTTCAAAATCCCATCAATCTTTTTCGATGACCCTGTATAAATGGGATTGCTACGAAATAAATATACATTGGGTACTAGAAAAGTAAGCATCTATTTCTTACATTAAATGATTTATTACGAATATTATTGACTTATGATGAAAAGTAATATTCGACGTTTTAAATGGCTGATATCAGTAATTCTTTCACTGTACACAATGTTCGTAATATATCCCTAGGAAAAGAAGTCTAGAGACGAAGTTCGGTGCTTCGTGGAGGCCACGGATTTGGACCATCTCGCCCAATCCATGAGTTGAACTTCACATTCAAGGATGCACGTCATCTAATGAGTGTAGAAAAACTTACGTTCTTTCACTACATTTCAACACAAGAATTATTTGCGTACGTTTAAGAATTAATTTTTTTATAAGGTTTCAAAATCCCATCATTCTTTTTCGATGACCCTGTATAAATGGGATTGCTACGAAATAATATACGTTGGGTACTAGAAAAGTAAGCATCTATTTCTTACATTAAATGATTTATTACGAATATTATTGACTTATGATGAAAAGTAATATTCGACGTTTTAAATGGCTGATATCAGTAATTCTTTCAGTGTACACAATGTTCGTAATATTTCCCTAGGAAAAGAAGTCTAGAGACGAAGTTCGCTGCTTCGTGGATGCCATGGATTTGGACCATCTCGCCCAATCCATGAGTTGAACTTCTCATTCAAGGATGCATGTCATCTAGTGAGTGTAGAAAAACTTACGTTCTTTCACTACATTTCAACACAAGAATTATTAGCGTACGTTTAAGAATGAATTTTTTATAAGGTTTCAAAATCCCATCATTCTTTTTCGATGACCCTGTATAAATGGGATTGCTACGAAATAAATATACATTGGGTACTAGAAAAGTAAGCATCTATTTCTTACATTAAATGATTTATTACGAATATTATTGACTTATGATGAAAAGTAATATTCGACGTTTTAAATGGCTGATATCAGTAATTCTTTCACTGTACATAATGTTCGTAATATATCCCTAGGAAAAGAAGTCTAGAGACGAAGTTCGGTGCTTCGTGGAGGCCACGGATTTGGACCATCTAGCCCAATCCATGAGTTGAACTTCTCATTCAAGGATGCACGTCATCTAATGAGTGTAGAAAAACTTACGTTCTTTCACTACATTTCAACACAAGAATTATTTGCGTACGTTTAAGAATGAATTTTTTATAAGGTTTCAAAATCCCACCTTTCTTTTTCGATGACCCTGTATGAATGGGATTGCTACGGAATAAATATACATTGGGTACTAGAAAAGTAAGCATCTATTTCTTACATTAAATGATTTATTACGAATGTTATTGACTTATGATGAAAAGTAATATTCGACGTTTTAAATGGCTGATATCAGTAATTCTTTCAGTGTACACAATGTTCGTAATATATCCCTAGGAAAAGAAGTCTAGAGACGAAGTTTGGTGCTTCGTGGAGGCCACGGATTTGGACCATCTCGCCCAATCTATGAGTTGAACTTCACATTCAAGGATGCACGTCATCTAGTGAGTGTAGAAAAACTTACGTTCTTTCACTACATTTCAACACAAGAATTATTTGCGTACGTTTAAGAATGAATTTTTTATAAGGTTTCAAAATCCCATCAATCTTTTTCGATGACCCTGTATAAATGGGATTGCTACGAAATAAATATACATTGGGTACTAGAAAAGTAAGCATCTATTTCTTACATTAAATGATTTATTACGAATATTATTGACTTATGATGAAAAGTAATATTCGACGTTTTAAATGGCTGATATCAGTAATTCTTTCACTGTACACAATGTTCGTAATATATCCCTAGGTAAAGAAGTCTAGAGACAAAGTTCGGTGCTTCGTGGAGGCCACGGATTTGGACCATCTAGCCCAATCCAAGAGTTGAACTTCTCATTCAAGGATGCACGTCATCTAATGAGTGTAGAAAAACTTACGTTCTTTCACTACATTTCAACACAAGAATTATTTGCGTACATTTAAGAATTAATTTTTTTATAAGGTTTCAAAATCCCATCATTCTTTTTCGATGACCCTGTATAAATGGGATTGCTACGAAATAATATACGTTGGGTACTAGAAAAGTAAGCATCTATTTCTTACATTAAATGATTTATTACGAATATTATTGACTTATGATGAAAAGTAATATTCGACGTTTTAAATGGCTGATATCAGTAATTCTTTCACTGTACACAATGTTCGTAATATATCCCTAGGAAAAGAAGTCTAGAGACGAAGTTCGGTGCTTCGTGGAGGCCACGGATTTGGACCATCTCGCCCAATCCATGAGTTGAACTTCACATTCAAGGATGCACGTCATCTAATGAGTGTAGAAAAACTTACGTTCTTTCACTACATTTCAACACAAGAATTATTTGCGTACGTTTAAGAATTAATTTTTTTATAAGGTTTCAAAATCCCATCATTCTTTTTCGATTACCCTGTATAAATGGGATTGCTACGAAATAATATACGTTGGGTACTAGAAATGTAAGCATCTATTTCTTACATTAAATGATTTATTACGAATATTATTGACTTATGATGAAAAGTAATATTCGACGTTTTAAATGGCTGATATCAGTAATTCTTTCAGTGTACACAATGTTCGTAATATTTCCCTAGGAAAAGAAGTCTAGAGACGAAGTTCGCTGCTTCGTGGATGCCATGGATTTGGACCATCTCGCCCAATCCATGAGTTGAACTTCTCATTCAAGGATGCATGTCATCTAGTGAGTGTAGAAAAACTTACGTTCTTTCACTACATTTCAACACAAGAATTATTTGCGTACGTTTAAGAATGAATTTTTTATAAGGTTTCAAAATCCCATCATTCTTTTTCGATGACCCTGTATAAATGGGATTGCTACGAAATAAATATACATTGGGTACTAGAAAAGTAAGCATCTATTTCTTACATTAAATGATTTATTACGAATATTATTGACTTATGATGAAAAGTAATATTCGACGTTTTAAATGGCTGATATCAGTAATTCTTTCACTGTACACAATGTTCGTAATATATCCCTAGAAAAAAAAGTCTAGAGACGAAGTTCGGTGCTTCGTGGAGGCCACGGATTTGGACCATCTAGCCCAATCCATGAGTTGAACTTCTCATTCAAGGATGCACGTCATCTAATGAGTGTAGAAAAACTTACGTTCTTTCACTACATTTCAACACAAGAATTATTTGCGTACGTTTAAGAATTAATTTTTTATAAGGTTTCAAAATCCCATCATTCTTTTTCGATGACCCTGTATAAATGGGATTGCTACGAAATAAATATACATTGGGTACTAGAAAAGTAAGCATCTATTTCTTACATTAAATGATTTATTACGAATATTATTGACTTATGATGAAAAGTAATATTCGACGTTTTAAATGGCTGATATCAGTAATTCTTTCACTGTACACAATGTTCGTAATATATCCCTAGGAAAAGAAGTCTAGAGACGAAGTTCTGTGCTTCGTGGAGGCCACGGATTTGGACCATCTAGCCCAATCCATGAGTTGAACTTTTCATTCAAGGATGCACGTCATCTAATGAGTGTAGAAAAACTTACGTTCTTTCACTACATTTCAACACAAGAATTATTTGCGTACGTTTAAGAATGAATTTTTTATAAGGTTTCAAAATCCCATCATTCTTTTTCGATGACCCTGTATAAATGGGATTGCTACGAAATAAATATACATTGGGTACTAGAAAAGTAAGCATCTGTTTCTTACATTAAATGATTTATTACGAATATTATTGACTTATGATGAAAAGTAATATTCGACGTTTTAAATGGCTGATATCAGTAATTCTTTCACTGTACACAATGTTCGTAATATATCCCTAGGAAAAGAAGTCTAGAGACAAAGTTCGCTGCTTCGTGGAGGCCACGGATTTGGACCATCTCGCCCAATCCATGAGTTGAACTTCTCATTCAAGGATGCATGTCATCTAGTGAGTGTAGAAAAACTTACGTTCTTTCACTACATTTCAACACAAGAATTATTTGCGTACGTTTAAGAATGAATTTTTTATAAGGTTTCAAAATCCCATCATTCTTTTTCGATGACCCTGTATAAATGGGATTGCTACGAAATAAATATACATTGGGTACTAGAAAAGTAAGCATCTATTTCTTACATTAAATGATTTATTACGAATATTATTGACTTATGATGAAAAGTAATATTCGACGTTTTAAATGGCTGATATCAGTAATTCTTTCACTGTACACAATGTTCGTAATATATCCCTAGGAAAAGAAGTCTAGAGACAAAGTTCGGTGCTTCGTGGAGGCCACGGATTTGGACCATCTAGCCCAATCCAAGAGTTGAACTTCTCATTCAAGGATGCACGTCATCTAATGAGTGTAGAAAAACTTACGTTCTTTCACTACATTTCAACACAAGAATTATTTGCGTACGTTTAAGAATTAATTTTTTTATAAGGTTTCAAAATCCCATCATTCTTTTTCGATGACCCTGTATAAATGGGATTGCTACGATATAATATACGTTGGGTACTAGAAAAGTAAGCATCTATTTCTTACATTAAATGATTTATTACGAATATTATTGACTTATGATGAAAAGTAATATTCGACGTTTTAAATGGCTGATATCAGTAATTCTTTCACTGTACACAATGTTCGTAATATATCCCTAGGAAAAGAAGTCTAGAGACGAAGTTCGGTGCTTCGTGGAGGCCACGGATTTGGACCATCTCGCCCAATCCATGAGTTGAACTTCACATTCAAGGATGCACGTCATCTAATGAGTGTAGAAAAACTTACGTTCTTTCACTACATTTCAACACAAGAATTATTTGCGTACGTTTAAGAATGAATTTTTTATAAGGTTTCAAAATCCCATCATTCTTTTTCGATGATCCTGTATAAATGGGATTGCTACGAAATAAATATACATTGGGTACTAGAATAGTAAGCATCTATTTCTTACATTAAATGATTTATTACGAATATTATTGACTTATGATGAAAAGTAATATTCGACGTTTTAAATGGCTGATATCAGTAATTCTTTCACTGTACACAATGTTCGTAATATATCCCTAGGAAAAGAAGTCTAGAGACGAAGTTCGCTGCTTCGTGGAGGCCATGGATTTGGACCATCTCGCCCAATCCATGAGTTGAACTTCTCATTCAAGGATGCATGTCATTTAGTGAGTGTAGAAAAACTTACGTTCTTTCACTACATTTCAACACAAGAATTATTTGCGTACGTTTAAGAATTAATTTTTTATAATGTTTCAAAATCCCATCATTCTTTTTCGATTACCCTGTATAAATGGGATTGCTACGAAATAATATACGTTGGGTACTAAAAAGGTAAGCATCTATTTCTCACGTTAAATAATTTATTACAAATATTATTGATTTATGATTAAAAGTATTATAGCTTTTCAGTAATAGTTTAATACCTTACGAACACTGAACCATTAGAAAAAAAATAGTCCAATTTAAACCAAAAGCATATTTGGCAAATCTCCCGATTTTATGAGGAGATTCCTGTCCAAATACATTTTTTTAACCAAAAATTTCTTTTAATGAATGAAAGCAAGTAAATTTCAAATCACTACTACATTGTAGCATTCATTTAAATTTTTTGGTTCCATGTGTGTTTTTTTTATTCAAATTTTCGGAAGATTGACAAGTATGCAAAAGTATACCAATTTTTACATCTCAAAGGAAAGCACATAGAAAATATGGATTGCAATTATTAAGTGTAAAAAGTAAAGCGCAAGTAAAAAATTAAATTAAATTATCCTTATTAGTTAATATATAGTCATTTGCACTGAAACCCTAAATCTTCATCTCACCTATTCCACCAAAACTTTTATTATGTAAGGCAAGATTCCAAGCCATTCTCTGACAATTTTTTCTCGAGATTCGCCATAAATGTTCAATGGGGTTAAGTGCTGGGTCTCTCTTGGGTAGTACAAAAAATTAGGCGTGTGATATAATGACCATTTCTCCAATATTTTGATTAAGTGCTTAGAATTGCCGTGGTTTAGGAATTTCCATTTTACTACGAAGTCCAACTTCCTAACACTTGCGACTACATTTTCTTTCAAAATGGTTAAAGAATCTATTTTACATATTGTTGACTCTATGGAAACTAGATTTCTGGCATCTGATCCAGCCTTACATCACCAGATCAAAATCGAGCCACTATGATCCGAATTGCACATTTGTCACTGAATTCAATTTTTTATTGCCATATTTTTCACCGCTTCTAAATACCAAAAAAAAACTTCACATTTCAATGACTTCACATTTCAATGACTAAAGGAAATGTTTTCCAAAATTTTAAATATATTTTTTTTCTGACTAATAGAAGACGTTTTGTTGTTTGCATTCGATGTTTATAGTTAATTTTCTTCCAGATAAGCCATGGTTGTGAAAATATATCCTTATATTACTTATATTCACTATCTTTCCTGAAATTTGTTTCAAATTTTGAAAAGTTTTGATAGTGCTTGAAGCCTGAATTTGCTTTACACATTTCGACCACATATTGTACTTTCATATTAATCAGCTGGTTAGCTCTTCGCGTCGCACAGTGTAAGATTTCGCAAATCTAGCGGGAAAAAATTCAGAAAATCGATTTTAAATAATTTCAGTTTTAGACATTTAAAATTACATCTAACACATTGAAAAGGAAAGAGATAAAGTGAAAGAAGTTTAACTCCACAACAACACTTTCAAAAGTCGGCTCAAAACGAAGTTTTCTGTAATCCTTTTAGATCGCCGATTGTTGTAGATGTAATTGAAAATGATATTTATGGCTAAAAATATACTTATTTTGTAAATATTGTTTTATGATTGTATGGAATCGTTACAACAAAGTATTTACTTTGTATTTTACAATTAGGATAGTTATTTAAAAGTGTTACTTCTGTAAAATAAACTTGTAAGTTAATATGTAAATTCTTTGAAAATTTAATAGCATATGATAAATTAAAAAAAGCTGCCAAATATTTTGTACACTCTGGTACATTGTAAGATAATTTATTTTGTAATTATATATGCATATGCATATAAAATAAATCAATTTCAGCTGCAACTATTTGCAACTTTTGAATATAAGTAATTTCTTTACAGGTATTGAAGTGTTAATTTCGAAAGGAGAATTCTATGAGATATTTATAAATTATGTTACAGGACGTAAATCATTGCCAGTGAATTCTAAAAATATCTTGATAGACAATGTATTGCACAAATATAAACTTCAACAATGTTCATATGTTATGTTAGACCAGATTAAGCTGCTGAGCCATTCGTTTATGATTGACATTAATCGAAGATGGAGAAATTGCCATCGCATAAAGAACGTCTTTTAAAGAAAAATAAGAGATGGCTAGATTCGAATATAACAATAAGTAATCTGTATATACCAGGCAGAATTAATAATGACTACGCGAAAAAAGTTGGACGTCCAAAGAAAATTTTGTTCAAGTAGACCGAAATCGAAAAAAAAAAAAAAAAAGGTTTATCCATTCTTCTCAGAACACTCTCTAAATGAACTCACACATGCCACGTGTTTAAAATTAAGACAATTTGGACGAAAGGATGCCGTGGGTATGTTAAAGCAAATATCTGTAAGCCCTAAAAAAGCAACTAAATTTTAAAAAATCGTTCAAAAAGCCGGATACCCGATACTTAAATATTCTCTTGAAGAAGCGTTGGTTTTAATAACCACTATGAAATTAAGCTGCCGAAAATACAGGATTATGGGAAACTCTGCGTTACAAAAGTTTTGAACATTTATCCATCCTATTAGCAGGTAAAAGATGCAAAAAAATGTGCTATCCATCCCAAGAAAACTGCATATTTTCTTAATCATTCGCAGAAGTTAAATTACAATCTATTGTAGATTTAACAATAAAAAGACTTTGTAATATACAAAAACAGATATTAAATATTGTTACTAAAGAAAAGGGGTCTGTGTTAAAAAGTATAACAATGATTTTTAAATGGGGGTGGGGGTGTAGATGGAAGCGGTGGACAAAGTACATACAAGCAAAAATAAAATGAAAACAACTCTGAAGATGCAAATATTCTAATCACATCTGCGGTTCCTTTAAAACTATATGGTTGTCATGAAGAAAATCAAAACTTTATATAATGGCAAAATCCATTTACTTCTTACTGAAGACCAATAAAATTTAAGTTCACCAAGGAAACTGATCAGTCAATAACGGAAAATGTGAAAATGTCAGAAATCAAATTACTGCATTTGTGCCAACAATAGTAGAATTAGATGATCAACCACAATGAAATAGATGGTTGGTTGGTTGAGTGGGGTTCTATTTCACAAAG
Source organism: Maratus michaelseni (assembly GCA_963931845.1). Classification (NCBI taxonomy): domain Eukaryota; kingdom Metazoa; phylum Arthropoda; class Arachnida; order Araneae; family Salticidae; genus Maratus; species Maratus michaelseni. Next base: position 30,995,588 of record OZ007586.1, read on the forward strand.
TCTCTTTAGGGACATGCTGCGCCAGAAAAAAAGATTAAAAATAAGAACATCAAATTAAAATATAAGATCAATTTAAAACTTTGTCATAAAAACACGATGAATGAAAATAACACAATAAATACAAAGAGTGATATGATGATAAATGTATAATTAAAATCATTCAATGAAAATGTACCACAACGTCTAATAGAAATAAACACATGTTTTCACGATTAAAATATAAACAAACAATCTTTAAACTAACAATTTGTAAAATGTTCAATAAACTAATAGTTGGTAAAATTTTTAAAGTTTCGAGCATTACATTTACAATCACGTAGGCTCGAATTCCTCAAAAACAGTATTATCATTATCATCATTTGAGTCAGAGCTGTAAGATTCTGAATCCATATCTTCTTCTGCATAGTGCAGCAGCTGTTTGGAATCCTTTGTAGTAGGAAGCGGTGTATCAAGACAGAATTTCTTGTTTTTGCCCTTCACAGTTTTCCACTGTGAAGAGGCTTGGGTTGAGGTTTTCTCTCTCTGTGCACATGATTTGAGTTTTGTTTTTTGTGTAGTGGAAATAGGTTTTTTAAAATTGTTTGCAGATGAAACACATTTTTCACCTGACGCACGTTTAATAAACTGGTTATTTTCTTCATTATAATATTCTATTTTCACGGGTTCTGATGATGGTGACAAAAGTTTTAGAGCAGGCATAGGTCTTATTCTAGCGGAAACAGCCATGCTGCGGGTTTTTTTGTTATAGTGCTGGTTTGTGTAGTACAAGATTCTGCTGTTAAAGAGATATCAGTTTGGGTGCTTATATGTCTTAAGGATTTTATTTGTTGCTTGAGTAAACTAGAATAAAAAACTCCTACAGATGGTGTTCTAGATTCAATCAGTTTTCGAGCTTCAGGATAAGATAGTTTCTGAGTGATTTTGATGGCAAGAATTTCTTTCTCACGGATCCAGTTTGGACAAGAACGAGAATATGCTGCATGGTCACCCTTGCAGTTTATACAGCGTTCGGATTTCTCACATGAGTTACTCTCATGGCCGGCTTCTGAACATCTTGCACATGTAACAAATCCAAGACAAGAGTTTTTACTGTGGCCATAACGCTGGCACTTAAAGCAACGGAGAGGGTTAGGAATATATGGTCGGACGGGGCAATTCAGGTATGCAGCTTTAATTCTAGTTGGTGGAATAGGGCTATTGAAGGTCAGAATACTGTGCTTTGCAGGAAGTACTTGCTCATTCCGGCGGATAGTGATACGGCGTACGTCTATAACATTTTGATCTTTTAAATTATGCAAGAGTTCATCTTTTGTAGATAATAAAAGTTCTGGTTCTGATATTACGCCACGGCTTGTGTTTAGAGTTTGATGGGCCTGAACAGAAACAGAAAAATTGCCTATTTCTTTGCAATTAGAGAGAAATTGTGAATGTTTGGCTGAAGAAACCTCAACAAGTAAATCCCCTGACTGTAGCTTTTTAAGTGAATAACCGTCTCCAAAAACAGTTTGAAATGTTTTTCCGATAAGAAATGGTGAAGTTCTCTTAAAAGAAGTATCAGAAAGGCTGTCAGTACGATGAATAACAAAAAAGCGTGTTAATGAAGTCATCTGTTCCAATTGTTTCTCTCCACATGGGAGAGAAGTAGAATGAAGTAAATTTTTTCCATGCATAGTAAAGAAAACAGGAATTCAGACCCCGGCCGCACCACACCAGGGCCCATACGCTCACATGACACACCTATATCAGTTTCCACCCTTAACGAAATGACTAGTATGTGCCTGCTCACTTGATCCCCAGCCAGTGACATACAAGTCAGCTGACCAGCCGATTGATGCATACGGGACCAATATGCACCTCCCGTCTACCTGAAGCAGAGGCCAAAGCCGTGTGTTGGTTTCCCTCAACTGCCAGGATCTCCCTTTCCAGGGACACGGGTCGCCACGCACGGCAAACGCGTGGGTGGTTTACAATTCTCCATAAGTCGATATAAACAGGACGATATCGGCCTATGCAGAATCGCCCTCACCCCAGAAGAGAAAACCACAATGAGAGTGTAACAAAGAAGAAAGATTAGACAAGAGAATATAGGGGAAAAAAGGAAAGAGAAAGATCGCTCAGGTGCCCGGGGTTGCGAAGCCCGTGAATACCTAAAGAAGGTATCCCCCTGGGGGCACAATGAGATAGAGCACAGATTTGAAGAAACAATTTTAGATGGCAAAATGTGCAATATTCTATCTTTAAATAAAGCAAGGCAAAAATGCTGTATCTTTAACGCAACTTCCAAGGTTATGAATAATTTGAAATGTATTTGAACATGTACGAGTAATGCTCACACATTTTCTTGGGACTTATCAACACTACATGCACAGATAAGATTTATGGAATGCTTTTGACATATTGGTTATAGATTGGATGTAAAAAAATGTCAGTGCCGAAAACGTTAATGATGACACTGACAGCGATGGAAGTACCTAATAAATTAATTACTATTTACTAAAAAAAAAAACTCTTCTTGTTGTAAAAGTTTGTTATTGTATTTTTTAAAATCTGCACTGAATAAAATTATAAAAGTCAGTAAATGAAAATGACGGAAACTCTTTCTATTATGATAATGCAAGAATGATGACGTAAAATGTACAATGTAACGAGTAAATATATATATTTCCATAATATCGAATTTTACGAAAAATTTTACATTTAAGAAAACATTTTATCTATAGTAAGTGCAATTTTATATAATTAATATCAGTAATTTTCATAAATTGAATTTTGACCCGCTAGATTCGCAAAATCTTGCACTGTGCGTCGGCTGGAAATCTTTAATCTACTTATATTTAACATACTTTTAATTATCTGCTTTATGTGATAGCTCCATTTTGTAAGATAACTTTTTTTGCGTAAAGACTTTCTTTTCTTTCAAATTTTGTTTTACTTTTCGCGTTTCTATAGATGTTTTCTTCACCATGATGAAATCTCAAACTTTACTAGATAAATTTAAAAAGTAACACACGAACACTGTCCATAAAAGAGGGTTGGGTTGGGTTGATTTTTGACGGCCGATTATCAACACATGGGATATAGGCCCGGGGGGAGTGCCTTTCGTGGGGGTCTTTCTAAGGGCCTAACCCGTATTTACGCATGGATAAATCCACGGCTCGAAGAAAACCACGAAAACTCCGAACGATTAGGCCGACGGGCGCGATTGGGATCGAACCCAGCACCTCCCGTCTACCAGCTTCGAGAGCACAACCTCTCAGCCACTGGTGGGGCGTCCATAAAAGATGAATTTAACATTTTTAAATTCGGTATGAAAAAAATGGTGAACTGATCAAAACTGGTATAAATATTAAAGAATATGTTGCCTAGCTTACCTTCGTTTGATGCGTATAAATGCATGTATTTTCGTATTAAGGGAATTACTTTTTATTTTTCTAATGTTTATAAATTTATTACTCTTTTTGAACAACTAATTATATCTATAAGATTAGTCAATAATACATTTACAATGAAACATTTAATATTAAAAATGGGTGTTTATTTTATTTTACGCTTCCTGTATCTTATATCACTATATAATGTTTCCAATTTAAAATAATGTCTGTAGCCCTTATAGTTCTTAACAGGGACAAAACATTATGAAACATTACGGTTTATAGGCAGAAATTGTTGGATTTATACACTGTTGGCCATCCAAAATGCAACACCATGAAGGAATCATCCAAACAGCCTGAAATTTGCACCATGCGTATACCTCGATTGGATATGCAAATGATTACGATTTCAGCGCACGCGCACATCATGGACGACTGCAGCAACCCTCACAAACTGTATATAAATTGAGGAAATATTGCTGTTTTGAAGAATTGTAAATTTTACTCTCGTGCGATTTTTTGTGTATGCAGCTTCAGTATGCCTCGTAAAAAACACGAGCAGCATTGGAGCATGTTTCTGAGTTCGACAGCGACAGAATCGTTGCATACAGACATTGCGGATTATCCTTCCGAAAAATCGGTCATCGTGTCGGACGTAGCCAAGCAACAGTCATGCGAATCTGGAATCGGTGGATTCAGGAGGCTGACCTTCAAGAGCGATTACAACCGCCTTGTCACACCACTTCACAGGAAGAGAGGCATATAGTGCGCATGCCACTGCTGGAGCACACTGCAACATCCGTAACCATATCTCAACGAATACAGTCTGTAATACATCGAATCGATGTCCGCACGAACAATTCGCCGTCATTTGCAGTACAGTGGAATGTCCACTAGGCGCTCATTGCGTCGCATACTTTTGACTTTAAACAACAGACGTTTATAATGGTGCCCTAAACGGCGGAGATGTACATCCGAATGACATGGTGTTTTCGGACGAAACACGCTTCTGCCTGCAGTACCACGATGGTCGGATTAGAGTTTATAGACACCGTGGCGAGAAGCTGCTCAAGTGTTGTGTTATGTATCGTCATACTGGCCGTGCACCCTGTGTTATTGTGTGGTGTGGTATTGGATTCCACTTCAGCACCCCCTTAGTACGCATTAACGGTACACTTACCAGCCAACACTACATATGACGTTTTGCAGTCTGTTCTCCTTCCTTACCTTCAGGGCTTGCCTGCGGCCACATTTCAACAGCGCGACCACATGTTTCTCGCAATGTTCAAGCTTTCTTCTTAGCCCACCTTTTTCCATGTTACCTTGGCCTACCCATTCTCCAGACCTATCGCCTATCGAACATGTCTGGTCAATGATTGGAGAACGCCTAACTCGGCATGCCGCACCCGCGGGTAAAACAGATTATCTTGGCTATGTGTAAAGGCAGCATGGGCTACCACTCCCCAAGAACACATCCAAAGCCTCTTTTACTCAATGCCGCGGCGTGTAGCAGCGGTTATTGACAGACGTGAATAACCGCTACATATTGCTTCTTACGAATTTTCTCGTCTTCCTCACCTCAAAGAAGGCGGTATTTCAAATCAATTAACATTGATACTATGTGTAATCTCCGAGGTAAATTTGGCTTTGATATCTCTTGTCCTTCTTGGTGTTGCATTTTGGATAGCCCCATCAGTTTACTTTAATAACCTTGTTTTCTTTTTACCATAACGAAAATCTTATGAAATAAAATGACGCATTGCAACATGCCTTAAAAAATAGCATACATAACATTTATCACTCGTTTACAGGGACATACAAAATAATTTTGATTCATTACGGCCTATAAGCAGTAAATATAAGAGCGCAACTCTATGATGTTATACTATTTCAAGTAAAAACAAGTCCTTCCGGTGTAGTCAAAAGTGTACGTTAATTTATTATTTTAAGCACATACATCACATTTAATGAAAATTAACTATTGACTGCTGTTAGCGATCTCACAGGTCACAGCGTTTTTCAATGTTCATAAATTAACTAATAATTTATAGTTTAAACTATAGCTGCTAGTGAAATTGTGTTGCGATTGGAACCGTAGTACTATCGCTAGTAACTTCTGAGTAGGGGAATTTTATAATTATAAAAGTCGTGTATATAAAGTTTAGCACAGAAAGAGTATTCTATGAATTAATCAAGCCTTTTATTAATCTTTCGATCAAGCGGTCTCGGAGACCGCTCACAATATCTGTGCGACATTTTTTGTCACAGCAGTTAAGGGTTAAACAAATTTATCTCACTTCGATTATCAAGTTAATTATTCAAGTTCATTTATCAAGTTCGCTATTTTGGTGTGAAAGGGAATTTGCAGAGAAATTTTAAATTAGCATTTTAAATGGACATAGAGGCAGTTGTATTAAAAATGTTAAATATTTTTTTTAATATTTTTAGAATCACCCGTAGGTTGAACACAAACCTGTTAATGAATGTCATCGAAAACTTTTGTGTGTCCCTGTAAATGAACTATAAAAGCAACTTATTTGATTAACGAATTCATCTAATATACTTGCAAAAACAATGCACTGTGTTAATGAGATTCGAATTGGTACAGTGGGCGTGCTGTATTGAGGAAGTGTTGTATTTCGGACATTATCGTGATGACAAGATGTGCATTTTATATATATATATATCTTATAATTTACTATTCTGAAAGTGACAACATGGTTGAGATGGTGATGTGTGTGTTTTTTCAGGGACATTTATTTCATATGTAGCTGATTCAGTGTTGTGTTCCTGGTGAAGCATTCTTTTAACTATGTGGTGAAGTGTCCGGTGGGGAAGCGTCTGTTATGTAGCCTTCAAATATGTTTTTGTACATTTTGATTTTGCTATGCAGCGTTCTGGCCGAAACCCACTGCCACAAATACATTTTTTTCTGTCTAAAGTGTTTGGCTGCTTTTTTAAATTTAACCCACTGCCGACGAGGCCGCAGCCGGTATTTTGTTTAGTTTTCCGTCAATTTATTGTTGTAATTTTTTAGTTTGTTAAGTTGTATTTTGTGTTCTCTTGTTTGGCGAGGAGGGTGCTAGTTCAGACCAAATACATTTTTTGATGGATTTTATATATATATCAACGTAGTGCTTGCAACAGGTTGACGTTTAAAGATATAAACCTAATAAACGGATATATGATATCGAAGATTGCTGTAGCAGTTTGATGTAGAAAATCGTAAAACATTTTTTGAACTAGAAATGAAAATAGAATTCAGATACAATAGAATTCAAATGCCGCCGTCTTTGTAATTAGAAAAAATCAAAATTCGTAAACGACATTTTAGCAACAGAATTGAATGTTAATATATTATAAATGTGTAAAGCCTACATGTCTAAAGCCTGTATGTTAAATTCTTCTGTGCTGGTTTTATATGGTCAATTCTTTCTTTTACTCTTTCGATTAGTTTTTATCGGATGTCCTACCTTTAAACCTATATTTTCTATGATTTTTAATTCATCTTTCAGTAATTTTTCTGTTGAACAAACATGTAGGGCTCTATTTATATATGTATTCATGGGTGCTAATCTGTACGGTAGTGGAGTATCAGCTATGTAAGAGATTATATTTAAGTTTGCTGTGGGTTTTCTATATACTGTAGTATTTATTTTAGTTGTTTCATGAATTATTGTTACATCTAAGTAGTTGATCGAATGATTTATTTCTTTTTCTATTGTAAACTGGATATTCTTGCCATATGAATTTACTTATTCAAGGTGGTTATCTAGATTAATACGTTTATTTGTGATAATGAATATGTCGTCTACGTATCTCAGCCATAGCCTAACTTCAATTTTGTGTTCATTTATGATTATTGTTTCTAGATTTCTTAATTTCCATAGGTGCCAACCTCTCATTAATATTCAGTAATATGCGGGTTAATTTGACCAGTTTAACAACGCTTCAAGCCAGAAAAATTATTGGATGAATCTTGATTTATTCAATTTCAGATTTCAACGTGGAATTTATTTAATTTCATTTCTTAAAAAAATTTCTGGTGTGAAACATGTTAAACCTGGGTCAAATTAACCCGCATATTACGGAATATTAATAAGAGGTTGGCACCTATGAATTTCCATTCTGCGACTACATTAGAAAATGGGGATCCCATAGGTACCCCTTTAATTTGTTTATATATTTTGCTATTGAACTTGAAATAACTTTCGTTCAGAATCAGGTTTGTTCGCTTTGTAATATAGTACTTATATTAAATTCCGTATAATTACTTTTTGATTTTATTACCGATTAGATATCTCATTTCTTTCAAGTTAATAGACGGATAGAGGTTTTGGTCATACAGGCTTATGTAGTCATCAGGCTGTGGTTCATATTCTTTTAACTTTTGTATGAAACTTTTTGTTGAATTGATTGAAATTCCGAGTGGGGGAATTATTTCTTCATATATTTTTCAATGCCATATGTTAGACCGATCGTTTTATTTACAAAAGGTTTTAGTTTATATGGAGTCTTGTCATCTTTCAGTTTACCAAAAATCATAGGGATGTTCGGTGTGAAATTACGTTTAATTGGTTTTTTTCATGTGGCCTGTTTACCGATTTTATTAGATCATTAGATGCTTTGATTAACTTATTCAATGAATCTTCTTTATTATTTCTGTATCCATTTCTTCAATTGTCTTTTCCATCATATTTATGTAATTACTTTTATTGATTATAGCTAATTTTCCTGTTTTATCTGTATGTAAGAAGGTTAAATCTTGAGTATTTTTTAATTTATTTAATGTATGCAGGTTACCTTCCCCTCTTTTCTTTCTTGATTTTAATTGTTTACTGATTTCATCTCGTGTACTATTTTTTACCCTGATTGCCTCTTCTTCGGGTATTAATTTCAGAACTCTTTCTATTTTTGGAATGATTTATCCATTCCAAAGATAGAAAGTTCTGAAATTAATACCCTCTTCAAATCAATAAGAAACGAAATAGAAAAATATGAGGAAATACAGACAGCAAGAATATACAAAATCAACTGTTTAAATAGCAGAAGTGAAAAGCTTACCTACATAGGAATGACAAAGAATAAAATTGAGGAAAGAATGAAAGAACATATAAGAGATATAAAACTAAATAAACAGTCAACAGTGCTTGCAAGATTAAACATTAAAAACCCCAATCAAATAAAGCAAATAGCGATCAATACAATCAAATACACAAAATAGCGAACTATGAAAATCTACATAATGATTTAATAAGAGAAGCAATAGAAATTAACCCATTTTAAGCCAAGCATAGATATTTTATAAAATGTGGTATTATTTGCATTGGAATTTGCTTAAATTACATACATTAAGGCACCAAAAAAGTTTCGTGCATGAAAAATAATATTTTACTTAATTTGACGTTACCATTATTAATTTACCATTAATAATTTACCATTAAATTTAAATAAAAAAATATTAAGTTTTCTTATGGCATTTGTTTTATTTTTATTTTATTTACAGAACTTGCAACTTTACTCCATTATAAAAACATATGATTAATCTCAAGTGGAATAATTATACATTTTCAGAAAGTTGAATTTGTCAATAACCGTTTTAAGTAAAGAAAAAAAACAGCGTATTTTGAAAATTTCTCAACAGAAAGTGATTACTTCAATTGAATTACTAATATTTTACAGATGTCTCCAGAACCCTTAAAAATAGCAGAAAAATAAAATTAGTGAAAAATATACGTCACAGTGTTAATAAAAATATATTTATTGAAATGGTGCGTTTACGCACCTTTGGCCGAAAATGGGTTAATACATCCAAAGACGTTTGCAATGATATGGTTCACGCAATCATGGATTGCCGCAGGAAAAATATGTTAGAAGAAAGGCGGAAAAAGAAAAAATCGAATGCCGATAAAGGGAATTCTTCAACCCCTAGTCGTATATATAGTGAAGAATCAGATGCATGAGAGTTAATAACTGATGTTGCTCTAGCCAGAGTGAAGGCGCTTTTTTGCAATGGTGACAGTTTTTATTTAAAACTTTTTTATATTTTTGATAATGTGGGACGTTTTTAATGGAACTTTTAACCCTTTTTTTCGATAATGTCCGAGTGTAAATTGGTAATATGGAGAATAAAAGAGTTCTGATAGTTTGAATTTTATTATTAAGAGGTTTCTAGCAATAAGAACGTGTTTTAAAAAGGTTTTAGTGAAACATGTGAAAGACTTTTGCAATTAGTACTATAGCTATAAAGGAATGCTTTAGTAATTACATATTTGTCTACGAAAAGAATGGGCACTCTGTATATATACACACAGGGGGTGGGTAAAAATATGGAATAACCTTCTAAAAACTGTGTAACCTTTATTTATATGGCGTAAGATCACCTGGCTTGGGGAGTTCCTTTAGTAATGTTTTGATACCAATAGAATTTGTGATCATTGTATTCATCTCAAAAATCCCCTTTTTTACAGCAGTAGACTTCTTATTTTAGATAACAATATGATATACTCGTCTGTTTCTCTTTGTCAACACGCATTTCCGTCTCCGCATGGCTTTGTCAGATGCAGTTTTTCCGGTCAACCTGTATGCAGTCATAATATTCGACACTGTCCCTTGTGATACACTTGCTAACTTTCTGACAGAAACACCTACCATGATGCAAGCCACGTTTGAATTCCGTCAGATCTAACAGGATTCACCTGCAACTGCACAGAAAGCCGTCTTGACGACAAATGCTTCTAACGTATAGACAAGATCATGTAGGTAGTTAAATTATTCAAAAACTGCAGCGCGAAGTACAAGCTTCGCTATAGCAAGCGCGTGATTTAAAGCAAGTTTTTTGCAAAGTGTTTCTATATTTTAGTCCACCCCCTTTAGATATATACACATACAGAGCGATTCCTTATTTCCATTTTCCTCGTATCAACATAGAAACAGAATTAGCTACAGTAATGAACGTTATGATTAAGTGTCGTAAAATGGATAAGCACTAAAGGATAAGTTTACTTGCAGTGTTCTCTATTACTGATCTGTGTATTTAGTATCCCTATCCGTCTACTTGTCAAGGCTCTCAGGTTACTATCCATCACCGTGGGTATGCACTATGCGAAGAGATAGCTTACAGCCAACATGTTCATTCACCAAAAACATGAGGTTAAACAAAATTCAGTAATTACCCTGTAGATATATATCTAAATTACTTTTTCCATTAAAAAATATTTCTTCTGAAACATATTCAACGTATATGTAGTTTAAAACATTTGGTTATGCTGTTAATATATTAATAAAATCATTCTTCCAGTTTAATAAAACAAAAAAAAATTTCCACAGGAGTTAATTCAATTTCACGGCAGTTGAATACAAAGCTAAACCTCATTTTAGGAAAAGTTTTTTCCATGAATTGCTGAAACGTATTCAAAGTGAATTCCAAAAATTCTGTTTCTCGTAGATTTTCAAAATATTTTATACGCACATAAAGGAATTTAATCAAAAAATGCAATTTAATTATTTTATAAACATAAATTAATTTAGCAGAAAAAAAGAGGGTTTTTTTTCCTAAAGCAACTTTTAAGTCCAAAAAGCAGTATATAAATGTAAAAATATTTTATTTCTTGTTTGGTTTACATTCCCTACAGTTACTCAACTAAAAGAAATTTAACACTAACGTTTCAAAACGAATTTATATTCTAAAATGTTTTCGGAATATTTCTACTTTAATTTATATTCTAAAATGTTTTCGGAATATTTCTACTTTAATCTATATTCATGAGAGACGTAATGAGACTATTTTTTTAAATGATTATTATAATCTAGTGACGCATATCCTAGCTATAACTTATAATCTACTAAGCAAAATACGGTTTCAAATAATCAAGTAATAAATTAGAAAGCTATAAGTAATATTAGAGATTTTTTTATTAATGTATCTCAAAAATCTACCTTTAATACCTTCTCTATTTCTGAACTGAATGTTAAATATGAAATGAAATTCCAAATCTTTACAAGTTATATTATATTTCATATTATCTACTATATATGACATTTTTTCAACCACAGTTATAATTATTCGAAATGACAAATATTTTTAAGTTTCTAAATATTTACCTTAATATTTCAGACTGGAGATCATGGTGGCCCCTAATAGTCCAAAATTAAAAAAAAAATTAAAAGAAAATAATTTTATCCTTATGTTAACCATCTAAATTTTACAAGTTTTTTCTGAAAAATTCATATATATATATATATATATATAATACAGACATTTTCGCAATCAAAATTTAAAATAAGTATCTGAAATTCATTGCGCGTATTTAAAAATTTGTACCAAATAATTTTCGCTCTTTTTATATAGTCAGCACCAAGAGAATATATTTAGTTCTATGACACATCGAAATTTATTTTTATGAGATTGATTAAAAAGACAATATTTGTCTTATTAGTATTGTTTCTTTTACAAAATTTAAGAATAAACATGACACTGGCTAATGACATTCGTTAATGACATAAAATATAAAAATGGAATTCTATATATCTTTTAAATGTTAAAAAGTGTAAATTAACAACATAAAATAACTTATTAGGTTGTTCGACATGTTTCGGCTGATTCCGAGCCATTTTCAAAAACAAATAAGAATATTCCATAATTGCACGGTCTTTGAAGTTATTTAAAATGTTATCATTTAATTTTCATGTACTTTTTAAAAATTACGCACGTTATCTTTTATGTTTACTTGGTTGTTTATTTTCATATCTGTAACCATGGAGTAAATCGAGCTACAATTTCGGTAAGTTAAAAGATGCTGCTTCGTTACATATTGCATTTTTGCGAGTGTAATTATAACGCAGCGAGTACCCGCAGCGAGAATCGTCAAAATTTATCCATCACTGCAGCGAAGCTTACGAAATATGGTAGATCAAGATCTTGTTGCAAGTAATCTAAATGACGCCATCAAGCTCAAAGTTTTGCATACAGTCTTAGACTGTGTATCTTTTTTGTAGATTCAAATCATAATTTTTTACTTAACAATTTCATATATTAATTTTTAGCTAGCAAGCTACGAACAGTCACCTCAAAGCAGAAACTGTCGAGCTGCTGCAAACACTAGCGCAATTCCCTCCTAATCACACTATCGCTTGTGTTACCAATCCTTAGAAGGGAAATTGAAGAGTAACTCATTTTTCTCCCTTTTACTTCATGACCTGCACGCAGATGTAAGATGAAATGCTCGCAGATTAGAGAGCTACTCTATATCAGAGTATTTCACTGTCGGATACTCTAGCTTGCCTTTTAATGAATGTTTACGCTCTATTTATGTACGCCGGTTAGATTTATGAAGAAATACGTTTTTAAATACACATGTAAACTTTTCTCTACAAACTGAACTTCAAGAAGTGGTAAAATCTGTCTTCATAAGGCTACGAATTGTGGAGAGTATCTAAATTTCGAATCCATGAATCAATTTCCCATCAAATAGTAGTTGGAAGAACTTTGGCCCATAACGCTAAAAGTTATTTTACTACTGATGCAGCCCTCCGACTGGAAAAAGAGAAAATAATTTTTGACTTAAGAAAAAATGGTTATTCTTTGCGTTGTCTGAAAAGGATAATTTCTGAGAATCGCGCGTCAACCTCTATAATTCGTAGAAGCCCCAGCGGTTATGTATCAATTCCGTATTATAAGGATCTTCGTAAAAAATTAAGATCTAATAATATCAGTACAGACTTTAAACCACAGAATGTTTTAAAAGATTTGCTTTGTAAGTTTAAGCCTAGCATACCTTCCCTACTTAACCCTTTGAAGGGCGATGGGATATAATATATCCCACTTAAATTTAATTCCCAAACGCCACAATGACACCGGAACTTTTGAATCAAATTTTGCTTTTATAAATATACGTGAAGAAATGCTTTTACTTATTTAGAAACATATTTATTGTTAAATCCCGGTGTGAATCAGTGATTTCAATATTTTAGAAATAAAGTACTTTGCCCCTGAAAGGGTTAAAACCGGCGCAGTCTACAGTATCCCCCCCTGTAGGGTCTGTGACTCAGTCTATTTTGGCGAAACGGGTCGAACTTGCGCCATCCGTCTTGCCGAGCATAAACGTGCTTACAAATATGGTAGCCTTCAATCGAAACTGGTATAGCGTATTTAAATATCGATTGCAACAACACTGTGCATTCATATAAAGTATTTTCTTATCAAATATATTTATAGCAATTTTACAATGCTAAATTCAATATAACATTATAATGTTTAAAAAACTATAGTCCTACTGCGATAAGTTGGCCAATGATTTTTAAAGAGTTCGCAATGTTACGAGAAAATAAAATTAATAAAAGGCACACTAGCAAAAGAAGCTCATTATTTATTGAAAAAGTATTAGACTCAACTAGTTTGCCAGCAGTGATTGTCACAATAATTAACGAAAATACGCAAAATATTTCGAATACTGAAGTGTATCCGATGTACTGTCAATTAGCGATAACAGCTGGAAACATGTTTTCAGTTAATGTATGCGAAATTAAGTTTACCTAATTTATCTATATACTTCGTGATGTGTATAAATGCTATAGATCATATACAGGGATACCGAAAAATGATTAGTGGGATCGCGATTTGCTTAAAGGTGTTTTTTTTTTTTTTTTATAGAGTTTAATTATCACGCTGAAGTATATTTTGTACACTAAGAGATGTTTGTAAAATATGAATAAATTAATATACACTATATACATACAAATTAATATAATAAATTAATATATTTTGGAGGTGCGATTTCAGTAGATTTAAGAGTGAAATTGTAGATTTAAGACTGCGATTTCAGTAAAATTAAGAGTGAACCAATCACTGCTGGCAAACTCGTTGAGTTTAATACTTTTTCAATAAATAATGCGCTTCCTTTACTAGTGTGTCTTTTAGCAACTTTATTTTCTCGTAACATAGCGAACTCTTTCAAATTAATAGTGAATTGGAATTAATATAGTATATTTTCCCGACTTGGTTGGTTGAATGGTGCTTTATGGCACAAACTCCCTGTTGGGGCATGCTGCGTCAAAGAAAGATTAGAAATAAAATAAATTAAAATTTAAAATTGATTCAAAACTTTTTCAGAAAATCAAGATGAATCGAAACACAGATAAATGAAAAGAGTAATGTGATGGTAAACGTAAACGTTTTAGCCGGAATTAAATTTTAGTTTCATATGTGGCGCGTATATATATTTGTAGGTAATATATACAAAAGAATTAAGAAGAAGGGCTGTACAAAAGAATTAAAGTACGTTTCTGTCTACTGGTAGAAATTGTTTAAGGTGAATTTTCAACTCTGTGAATTTTCATTTCGTTTCACGAGTTTTCTAACTAAACAAAATTTTACCATACTATGTATATGTATAGAAATCTGTATATCAAATACCGGGATGCACAAATGAATTGGAATAAATATATAGGTATTTTTCCGACTATGGTTGGTTGAATGGTACTTTCTGACACAAAGTCCCTGTTGGGGCATGCTGCGCCAAAGAAAGATTAGAAATAAAACAAATTAAAATTTAAAATTAATTCAAAACTTTGTCAGAAAACAATATGAATGGAAACACAGCTAAATGAAAAGAGTAATGGGATGATAAAGTAATAAAAATCATTCAATGAAGTCGTAACACCATGTATGAAATTGACAAACAAGTTTTCACAGTTTAAATGTATATAGATCTCTAAACCAACAATCGGTAAAATGTCGAAAATTTATAGCAAATATATATTTACGTAATTATAGATTATCAAAAGAAGCAAAATTAAAATCATGTAGGTTCAAATACCGCAAGAACAGTATTATCTTAATTTGTATCAGAATCATAAGAAACGGATTCTAAAGCCGCCTCCGCATAGTGAAACAGCTGTTTAGAATCCATAGTAGGAAGTGGTGAATCAAGACAAGGTTTTTAGTTTTTCCTATTCAGAGTTTTCCACTGAAGAAGCTTGGGTTGAGGTTTTCTTTTCCTCTGCATGACGTTTGTTTTGCATTTTGTGTAGGGGAAATAGGTTTGTTTGCAAATGAAACCGAAGTTTCACCTGACTCATGTTCGGTTCACATTTTTGATTGACGATTAGGGTATTCTATTTTCACAGGTTCTGATGATGGTGGCCGAAGTTCTAGTAAATTGCGCAGTACACATTACGGATTTTCTTCTTTATACTGCTGGTTAGTGTCATACATGAATAATTTGGTGGAAAAGAGCTTTCAGTTTGGGTGCTTATGTGCCTTACAGATTTTGATTGTTGCTTCAGTAAACTAGAATAAGAAACACCGACAGATGGGGTTCTGGATTCAACAGATTTGCAAGCTTTAGGAAAAGAAAATTTGAGTGATTTTGACTGCAAGAATTTCTTTTTCACGGATCCAGTTTGGACAAGAGCGAGAGTATGCTGTATGGTCACCCTTACAGTTTGCGCAGCGTTCAGACTTTTCGTAAGACTTACCATCATGGCCAACTTCACTCAATGTGCGCAGGTAACAGAACCAGGACAGGTAGTTGTAGTATGACCATAACACTAGCATTAAAATAACGGAGCGTGTTAGGAATATCAGGTCGGACAGGACATATAGGCAGCTTGAATTCTGGTTGGTAAAGCCCGGCTGTTGAATGTCAGAATGATATGCTTCGTAAGAAGTACTTGCCCATTTCGACAGATAGTAATACGGTGTGCATCTATGACATTTTCATCTTTTAAATTTTGAAGTAGTTCTTCCTTTGTAGAGAATAAAATCTCTGGTTCGGATATTAAACCATGGTTTTTATTTAAACTTTGGTGTTTCTGAACAGAAGAAGTGAAAGAGGCTATCATTTTGCAATTCGAGAGAAATTGGGAACGTTTGGCTGAAGAAACCTCAAAAAGGAAATCCCCAGTTGGTTGTTTGGTTGAATGGGGTTTTATGGCACGAAGACCCTTTAGGGACATGCAGCAAATTTCCAGACTGGAGTTTAAGTGAATAACCATCTTCTAACAGAGATTCAAATGTTTCTGCAATAAGAAACTGTGATATTCTCTTAAAAGAACAATCATAGAGACTATCAGTGCGTTAATTACAAAAAAAAAATGTGAATGAATTATTCTGTACACTTTGTTGCTCTCCACAGGGGAGAAGGAATTTAATTATTTCCATCCATATTAGAGAGAAAAGCAATTCGCACCACACACTACTGAGCCCAACGAGGGATGCACATTCATGCACCAGTGCTAAGCAGGGCCCATACGTTCACAAGACACACCTATGTCAATCTTCATTCTTAACAAGATGACTAATATGTGACCGCTCACTTGATCCCCAGCCAGTGATAAGTCAGCTGACCAGCCGATTGATGCCTACGGGACCAATATGCACTTCCCGCCTACCTGAAGCAGAGGCCAAAGCAGTGTGCTGGTTTCCCTCAACTGCCAGTGTCCCTCTTTCCAGGGACACGGGTCGCCACGCACGGCAAACACGTGGGTAGTTTACAATTCTCCGTAAGTTGATATAACCAGGATGATATCGGCTTATGCAGAATCGCCTTCACCTTAGAAAAGGAAACCTCAATGAGAATGAGACAGAGGAAAGATTAGACAAAAGAATTGAGAGGAAGAAGAAAAATATTCCGCAGGCGCCCGGGGTGGCGATTCCCGTGAATACCTAAAGAAGATATACCTCTGGGAGTTCCGTGCTATAGACTAAGTTTTGAAATTTAATTTTCAAATGTGTAAAGAGTTTTCCAAAATGCTTACTTACTTATGTATTGGTTATTGGTTACCTTATTATACAGGGAAGTTTTATAAAAGTATTCGGCAATGTTTGAAAATGTTTCATAATATATGCTTGACAGATAATTTTTCTTTATTTTTTAAGATCTAATTAGTACAGAATTTGTTTTTTTTTTAAATACACGAATTTAAATTTTTGTATTATTTCTTCTTAAACAATTCACGAATTCTTCAGATGTCTTATAATTTCTTATCACACTCTACTTACAATGTGTTATGCATGGTGGACAGAACTGAGTGGGACAAAAAAATGGTTTATTATGAGTTGTTTACTAAGCCAAGATTACACATGATCATAATAGAGTGATACACACAAAGTACCTACTTTAGAAATGTTCAATGGGGTTGCCGGTCCTTACTCTGTCTCCGATCGTAGATTAATTATTGTCATAGTGTGAAAGCAAACCAGTACACGTCTATCAAACAAAACACAGTACACCTATTTGTTTTTTCATTACCGGAAAAACGTCAAAAGCGGCAGAGTAAAGACTGTTTGGTTGGTTAGTTGTATAGTGTTTAATGGCACAACTTCCATTTAGGGACTTGCAGCGACAAAATAAGAATTACATGAAAGCATCAAATCACCCTTAAAAGGTGACACAAAGATTGTCATTAAAATAAATTTAAAAATAAAAATAGAAATCAAAGCCAAATAAGAAATGCTAACCCCGTAAGAGTCTACTTTTTTTCCTTTTCAAGTTAAGTGTTGTTTTAAGTATGAAACGTAGATAACTACCTTCCCACTTTTTAAAAATCAACGCTTTTGTTCCATGAAACGCTTTGTTTTAACCCTTCTAAAATCAGGACTTAAATAGTCCTCAACTAGCTAAAGCGGGTAAATTGCTGTTTTCAAGGCACAAGTCAACTCTTATGACTATGTAATCAAATTTATTTAATTTTACGATAATGGGTACCATGGGCAGTTGTATAAGATAGTACTCAATAGTTACAGATTATGTGAAACAACTGACGATGCCTTTATACACATGGATGATATTCAATTTTCTTTTTAAAATCTGTCCATAGCATAAGTTTCGGAGATAATTTTAGAAATTTGAACATTGAGTAATCGTTTCATACATATATGGTTGTCTGTCTTGGTATAATTCAATAACATTTATATTTTACTTGCTCAAAGTTATTAACAATACCAAACATTACCGATTTTGACAAAACAACTTTTGAAAAAGTTTCGTGAATACATTTTAAGTTACATCCAGTATTATGTCCAGTATATTGTCGACAAATATCTTTTGCATAAAGTAATAATATTTTATTGTAAAAGCTTTCACTTAACTCATTCGTTTTAGTAGAAAATGGGGCAAACGCAGCGATGCACAGTGGGGCAAAATCCCGAAAAGCTGACCTAAAGTCGAAATATAAAGTTACTATTTCGGGAATTTTGAATATACAGTTGGCTAGAATAATGTTGGGAGGATCAGAATCTGTATTTAGAAAAAGGTTTTCACGTTTCCCTGACTACATGCATCATTTCAAAAGTGACGCTTGGAGAAGTATCATATGAGCTGAACAAAGAGAGCAAAACAGCGGTTCCCCTAAACAAGTCCTACATTTTTCTTTCCATATCATCCAATTTTAATTCTGTAAAATGAATTCACACGATGATGGTGTGTAAATTATTAGCATGCATTAGAAAAATTATATTAAGCGCATAAAAATAAATACTGTCATGATTATTTTTGATTAAAATATTAATTTTTTTTTGTTTTCAAACATCAGAAAGTTTATAAGTTCCACAGTGTTCCGAGACGAAATTTAAGGAGATAATGTCCTGAAATATTTTCTAATGAATAAGAAAAAAACAGCTGCCAAAAACTGCCATTTTATATTTCATGCAGGTTTTTGCAACAACAAGTAGAAATGTCACTGTTTACTTACCCATCATACGTAGTATAGGATAAGTCTTATAATCGTTTTAAAAATCGAAAAAAAAATTGACGGATTTACACGTTTCAGACACTGGAGATTCCGAAAAACATATTTTTAGAAAAAAAAATGCCGTCCGTCTCTGTGTCTGTATGTCTGGCGTCTGTAAACGCTCTATCTCCCAAACAAATTGAGATAGAGACTTAAATATTGGTAGTTCTTAGTATGTAATAATGAGAAGACACTTATTTAATTTAAGTAACCTCGATTATCCGGAACTATTTTTTTCGGACTATCGAAATATTCGTTCTGATAAAAGGTATATAAAATTTTTTCGAAATTGTTTATTTTAAGGAGTGAATATAAAGTACAAATAAAAACAAATTTTGCATAAAGAATGAAGTCGATCGGCTTATTAATTGCCAAGATATTTGTAATCCTATTTTTCCACACTCTTCGATTTTTCATGACCCTGTATTTCTTCCAAATTTCAACTCAAAGATATATTTCCAAAGGAATTGAGACGATTAATCCGACGCAGTCAATTTAGTGAATATGACAATCATTTTTATAATTATAAGGATGTTTCTTTTACGGAATTCAGTAATAGACCATTTAAAGTGTATGACGTCATCAAGCCACGATTTTATTCGAATTGAAATACATTTTATAAGTAGTTTACACACGTTTTATTTTCATATTTTATATTATGCATATCCATGATGGGTAAGTATTACTGTGGCCCCCAACCACTAGTTTTTAGTCGCTTCAAAAATTCTGAAATGGTAAAAGAGTAGTGCATGTATTAGAAGATAATTTTATTGTCAGAGTTGTTGTGGTCTTCTTACAAAGCTGAGTGCCAGCAGTTCTTTGTGCAAAGTTATTTTTCCGAAAATGGCAGCGTTTTTGTTTAATTATATTCTACACAAGAGTTTTGTAAAACAAAAAAAGTGGGTTTAATTAAAGTGTGATACAGTTCTCTTTTATTGCTCGGGCTCGAAGTAAAACTTTACTATTTGTACATTTTACCAATTTTTCTTTCAGACATTATCTAAAAAAGCATGGTTAAAAATTCTTACTAAAAACGTCCCACATTTAATAAATGTAAAAACAGTCTTCAATAAAAATCTACCACTTCACAAAAGCGCTTTCACCCCCCGCTAGGGCATCATCCGTTGTGATCTTCAACTCCCTTCCTCTCCATTATATGTATGACTGCTGGTTGAAGAGCTCCCCCTATCGGCATTCAATATTCTCTCTCTCTCCCTCTTCCAACATTTATTTTCCAGCGGCAATCAAGTAATGAGTGTACCATGTCAATGCATGCGCCTTTGGATGCATTGATTTCTATTGATTCTCTTATTAAAGCGTTATGTAAATTTTCGTAGTTAGCCATTTTCTGTATTTGTAGGGTTTCAAGTTTTATTGGGGTTTTAGTGCTTAATCTTGCAAGAGCTGTTGATTGTTTATTTAGTTTTATATCTCGGATATGTTCTTTCATTATTTCTTCTATTTTTCTCTTCGTCATTCCTATGTAAGTAACATTTTCATTTCTGCTGTTTAGACAATTTATTTTGTATATTCCTGCTGTTTGTATTTCCTCATATATTTCTATTTCATTTCTTATTGATTTGAAGAGGGATGGATTGGGGGTTAGTGGGACTATTTTTCCTAATTTTTCTAATTCTCGTTTTATTTTCAAAGATACACCTTTTATATATGGAATAGGAGGAGTGTATGTTAGATTACTCTGTGCTGGTTGTGTATGGTCAATTCTTTCTCTTACTTTTCAATTAGTTTAAGTATAGTTTTTCTCGGCTGTCCTGTCTTTAAACCTATGTTTTCAATGATTTTTAATTCTTCCTTTAGTGATTTTTCTGTTGAACAAACATGTAGAGCTCTTTTTATATAATGTATTCATGGCTGTTAATCTGTATGGTAGTGGAGTATCGGCTTTATAGGAGATTATATTTAAGTTTGCTGTGGGTTTTCTATATACTGTAGTATTTATTTTAGTTATACCATGAGTTTTTTTTACATCTAAGTAGTTGATCGAATGCTTTATTTCTTTTTCTATTGTAAACTGGATATTCTTGTCATACGAATTTACTTTGTCAAGGATGTTATCTAGATTAATTCGTTTATTTGTGATAATAAATATGTCGTCTACATATCTAAGCCATAGCCTGATTTCAGTTTTGTGTTCGTTTATGAATAATGTTTCTAGATTTCTTAATTTCCATTCTGCGACTATATTAGACATTGGGGATCCTATAGGTACCCCTTTAATTTGTTTATATATTTTGCTATTGAACTTAAAATAACTTTCGTTCAGGATCAGGTTTGTTGCGCTTTGTAATAGAGTACTTAAGTTAGATTCTGTATAATACTTTATTTTATTATTGATTAGATCTGTCATTTCTTTCAAGTTAATAGACGGATAGAGGTTTTGGACATCCAGGCTTAACATGTAGTCATCAGGCTGTGGTTCATATTCTTTTAATTTTTGTATGAAGCTTTTTGTTGAATTGATCGAAATTTCTGAGGGGGGATCCTATCTGAAGTATGACAGAGTGATAAGACATAACATCTTCTTGAAGAAATGTAGTAAGAACTATAAAATAACACCGAATTCCATGAAAATCAAGAATCGATTCCTATGGACTGAATTTAAAAGAGAAGTACTAGTTTTCGAGCGAAAAATCATAAGAAAAGTAATAAAACGGAAATTTGCAGAAATAAATAAAATAGGTATGCAAATCGAAGAACAAAAAGAAAGATTAGGGAGACTTGAACCAGGTATAAAAGACCAAGTCATTGCAAAAATAAATACCATCCGTGAATATGAAAAATATAAACATGAAAAGAAGCATAACAAAAAACTAGAATTTTGGAAAGCCAAAAAAATGAACAAAGGAACATCCTGAAAAACACCTGTGTACGAAGTTTTGTCCAATTTGAATAACATTTTCATATTTTGACCAGCTTTTCGTGATTCCGCCCCACTGTGCGATGGGGCAAAAATATGCTGTGCGTGGCTTTGTTCCGTCACTACTAGTTTTTATCCCAACAAATAGGCTATAGGATAGAGAGCAATGTCTATAGAGCAATGTTTTAAAAAAATAAATTTCTCGCAAAAATATAACTTCACAGAATGTAGAGTGATTTGTCAATGGAAAGAAGCCCTAATGTAACATTTTAATTAGGCATCAAACAAATTTAGACAAATGTGTTCATTCAAAATCAATTGGAAGTGAGTGTCTTGACCCCTGTCTTCCGTATATTGTATTGCTGGTTCATTACAGTCAACATATAAACTTAAAACTGGAAATGTACGAGATACACCAGAACAAACCCTTAGTGTACTATGAATAAAAGTGTCCAGTTTTTTAAGGGAAGAAGAGGCCTTAAAATTGACCGAAATCATTCAAATTTGCGATTTTTGTTTGCCACCAAAAAACAATCGCTACGTATGCTATCATCTCCAAGTTGAATTTTTGAAATAAGATGATTTTTACATGTTTTATTCAAGAAATATTTTTTAAAGAAATTAAAATGACCATTTAAATGGACGTACTGATTCAGCTGATCTTTGTTTACAAATATTTGCAGCTGACTTCCTCACCTGAGTTAACTCTACATTTAAAAAAAAAACTATTGCTTTACAAATGGCATTTGTGTTTTTAAATGCAACTGTATTTCGTTCTTTCGTTTCCGTACATCTAGAAAACACGTTTTTAGCGAGCATTTTACTTATCTATACACTATTTGGACTGGAAAATTGTGAATACTTATTTTATACTTAATTGTGAATTCTTACTTATTTTTGTAATTATTCATGAGGATTTAAAGTTTACAGTGATATTTTATCTATACTTGTGTCTGTAGTGGATCAATTAAGTTCACGTTTCTGAAAGCCAGTGGGCCGTTCTTCAAAATAATGGTTCTCATCAATGAAAGTAAAAGCCAGGTGGAGTAATGGCAAAATCATTCTGTATTTAACACCGTATTGGGTAAAAATACACAAAGGTTTTAACAAATTATAACGCATTTGCTATGCACAGTATATCGGATAATAAAAACTCTAGAGCTGAGAAAAATTAAAGAATTTTAACAGTAATGATTATGTCAGTGTAAAAGAAGATTCAAAATACACATTGCATGCTACCATGTGGAGCGATTTGTTATAAAATCTGCCATGTCAGCAATGTGGAGAAAAATATTTTACAGTGAGCACTTTTGGAAAGTCAGGATACTCAAGAAATTAAAATTGAGCTGCGATTCCTGCAATATAATTTACGGAACTTCATTTACAAGTCCTGAATGCAGAAATTCCAAATAAATAAGAACATGGTTGATGATTTTTTGAGTAACACTCTGCCATAGAAACATTTTCAGTAAGTCTTGGGATTCAGACAATAGACAAGAAGACTTTTGATAAAGATGTTGTGCAGCTTGTCGAAGAACGTAGAACTGATTGGAAAAAATTCTTAGAAGTATCCCAACTGAGAGTTCAAGAAGTTAATGTAATGGTGGATTCTCCTTTTTCGAATGATGACATCATACATATTAGAGTGCCTTATGATTGGACATGGCAGAAACCAGGTTATAGTTCACTGTACTGTATTGGCTTTGTCATCGATATTTTGACAGGTCTTATTGACTTTGAGGTTGTGTCAAAATACTGTCACAACTGCGCAAAAACAGCAGTCTATTTAGGCAGTAATACCTTTAGTACACAGGCATAAACGCCCTTATAGCGGCGATAGGCTTCCTGTGAAAGGATAGAAAAAAAATTCTGGCTTCTGCAAGGTGCAGAATTCCTGGCTATGTGACTTAAACGAATTGTCATGTATCTTCATTATCGTCTTTATTTTAATGGATTTACGCATTCTGCAGTGCAACTGCAGAAGTTTCGCCAACAAGCAAGTTTGGCTTAACTGCATCATTTTTTACAAAGTGGTAGATTTCGTTTTTCAAGAGATTTTCCCAAACGCAGATTATTTTCTATTCATGCGTGGGATAACACTAACACCTAGATAGGTTTTGGTTGGTTAGTTACCCGCATAGCATGCACATTCACAGTGACGTCATTGTGACGTCAATGTGAGTCACGTACGTCACGTCA
This sequence comes from Maratus michaelseni, assembly GCA_963931845.1. Taxonomy (NCBI): domain Eukaryota; kingdom Metazoa; phylum Arthropoda; class Arachnida; order Araneae; family Salticidae; genus Maratus; species Maratus michaelseni. The sequence goes on from OZ007586.1 coordinate 31,019,768, forward strand.
CCAAAATGCCACCACTTTGTAACGTCACACTGTGACCAAAATGTGAACGTCTTGGAGATCTAAAGAAAACTTAAAATAAACTTTAGAACATCTCATAACATAAAGAAAATTACGTTTTGACAGCTTTAAAAATTTTTGTGACGTTGCAATGACGTCACTGCAAGTCACATAAGTCACGTAAAACCTATGACCAAAATGCCAACACTCTGTGACTTCACGGTGTGATCGGAGAGTGAATTTGGAAAAAAAAACTCATAAAATATAGATTTGAATTATGTCATGTACCTAAATCATTAATAAAAAAATTTCACACACTATTTAAATATATTGAGTATTTCCAAAATAAAATAATAAATAAATATCTGTCTACATATGAGGCAGATAATTTTTTACAATTTTCATTACCATTTTCATGAAATTTAACAAAATATACTATATAATACAAAGGTAAAAATCCTTAAATAGAAATTTAGTTATTTATCGAGTTATAAGCAATGCGTGTCACGTGACGACCAGTTTTTCTCCTGTCTTTCACTGTCGCGTCGGATATTCAAATCAAAACGCCAACTTTGACATTCTTTTCTGAAATATCTTCTGCTTTTAACAAAAAATGGAAAAGGTTTTTCAATAACATAGTTTCTGAACAAAACACGAGCCAATTTCGTGTATTTCCGAGCAAAAAATAATTAAAAACATGTTATAAAGTATATGTCATTCCTATAGCAATTTATCCAAAACTGGCCAGTGCTTAGTAAGATGTCGCCTCTATTAAATATATTGCTCTTTTCGATAGAGTGTAAAAAATGAAAAATTTGTACTTAGGAAATTTGATTGCAATTTAAATTTATATCGAAATTACTTTATAAAGCCTATTAAATCAATTATTATTTAAAATTTATCTTTACTTTTGACGTCTAAAGCAAATGCAATGGATTAAAAAATATATAAAAATGTAAATTTTCACAGCTTATTTCTAAGAATACAAAACTCTCTCATACAAAAAAAGAATATTATAGCATCATTAGAAGTTCATTTTTCAGCCATATAAATTATAAAGGTTTTGAAATGTCTTTATTTAAATTATTTTCTTCCTATATCATTTGCGGTAAAGTTGGAAACATCTGCTAGCTGTTATTTTGTTGTGTTTAAACAATACTGCGAGCGCATATTGAAGGCAGACGATTTTTTCTCATTCGAAGTTTTGATAGGATTAGCGTGTGTTGCGTTCTTTTGAGTTTATAGATTTATACTGTGTAAGTAAATTAACGTTTTAAAGTGAACAATCTCCGTTTTAAAGTAAACCATCCATTTTAACATCTCCCTGTGTCTAGCCGGGTGCGTTCATAAGGCCTGGGTGATATTTGATTTCTCAGATCTATGAACACACCTCTTCTGCTGGAATAATTTGAAAATTATTGTAGTGGATGTACAGTCTAATTTTTCAATGAAAGCGAAGCAGATAAGGAGCATTCAATAGTCACCTTTACCTATAGATCAGCAGGTAACTTTTAATGTCTTCGCAGCTTTGTTAATAGTGCATGTTTAGTACTAGTACATTTAATATTGCATTATTTAAAGTTAAGATGTTTAAATTTTCTTTTAAAAAATCACGTGTATTAAATTTTATCTTTAATGTTTTAAAATTTTTTAAATAGACTATTTGAAAAAAAGCTTAAAGTATTTACTAACAATATGTATTCTAAATGTAAAGTGTTATGTAAAAGGAGGAATTTATTTAATGTTTTTCGTTTCTTAGTTCAATTTTCATAGTTATTCATTATAATTAAAAACATTGCAATTTTTAAAACTATTAATATTTGATTTGCAATTTAATAATTTCGTTGCTAGTGTAGGTTTCCAGAAATAATTTTCCGGTATATTTGAAAAAAAATGTGACATTTTAATGCATTGAATAATTTATTTGTCGAGATATGTCAATGTTAGATGCACAAAAATAATAAATATTGATGAAACAATAAAATAACTGTTTAGTTAAGGTAATTTTTCCAGCTGTGTTATCGAATGTTTTTACTGTAAAAATTGATATTCAAGTTCTGCATTTAGTATTCTACCAAAAACTATAAATAAAATAATTTGTAAAGAAAAAATATATATAATTTTTTTTGGCGTTTATGATCTTAAGTTCTATATTTCATTTACAACGAAAACTGTTTTACTGCTTGATACAATGTTTATTATTTAATAATATCGCACAATAGGTATATATATTATTTAAATTGATTCCTAATATAAATTTTTCAGAATGCTTATTTGAAAATGTATACTTATATTTTCTTTAAAGTTGTTCTCAAATCCAAAATAGCTAATTTCTGGCATATTTCTGAATTCATTTTTATTCGGAAATACATGAAATTGGCATGTGTTCTTATTCAGAAAAGGGTAGATGTGCCAGTAATTGATCGCCTTCCAGTAATGGGACACTTTCAATGTTTTTGGTTTATAAAAAAATAACCAATAAAAATTCAGCTTTATTTATTTCATTAATATGCTATCTTTCAATTCTAGTTTTAAATGCAATCATAATATCAATTATCTATTACTTTTTGTGAGGTGTCCATTACTGGAATTTAGGGTGTTTTGATTTATTTCTGTTATTTACAATTAAATTTAGATTCACATTGAGAAATGTGACTATGAGCATGGTTAAATATTGTTGGTAGAGTAATATAATATTAAAAAATATTGAATATAACAATTATAACTATTAATTAAAAAATAATTGTTAAAGAAATTCCTTAAGGGCGTCCATTACTGGCACATCTACCCTATATATTATCGAATGGCGTTATCCATTTTTTGGTAACAGCAGATGATGTTTCAGAAAACACTATCAAAGTCGGTGTTTTGAACCAAATTTCCGACGCGCAGCGTCAGAAACGGGTAAAACGTGACCGACATTGATCTTAAGTATTACATTTATCTAAAAATGGAAAACGCTATTTATTCCAAATAGCTTTAATAATCAGGCATGCAAGTGCCATGCGTTTGAAAGTTTGTTCATAAATGTGTCAGAAAGTTTCGTGTTAACCGGTTTCTCAATCAGATGCAAAGTTTTAATTTGAATACGAGTTGCATCAATAAAAATGGTTGCCGATCCAATCCTTATCGTCGATCTTATTCGTATTTGGTGAAATCTTGTTATCCGAATCTATGCGAAATCATTTATCAGGTTCGGTCAAGTTGTGGGCTTACAGATTGTTTGTTGTTGTTGTTGTTGGGTTAGGGTAAGAATACGGGTTGAATCAAAATATAGTTTCAGTCAACCATCATTCATGTTCAAGTTGATATTCAATCATGTTCAAGAAGTATACAATCTGATTCGTGTATGACTCTAGATCCGAGCCGACATCAGAAATTGTATCGTAACACAATTTCTGATAAAATCTGGTTACTCGATCGTATGCAAGATTCTATTCCAAACAAGACTTACAGTAAAAACATTATACCCGACTCGGGTCAGATCGGGTTCACGAAAATCAGGTCACACGACAACTAATCCAAATCTATTCTGTAGCCAAACAAATCCAAGAAGATCGATCCGAAGTTTCTGGATTGGATTCGGGTAAAATCTGGTCACCCGACCCGGTACAGTGTCGTCACAAACTTGAACCATAAAAAAATTTTGATCCGAACAATCCGTATAGGATTCGGGTAAAATCTGGTCACCCTATCCGATGCAGATTCGTCACATTTCTCACATTTAAGTCCCACGGTGACTTCACAAAGTAGTCACATTGTGAGGTCACAGAAAGCCTTGAAAACGGCCATAACGACCTCGCATTTACGTCACAATGACTTCACATCGACGTCACTTGACGTCACGACGACGGTCACAAAATCACAGTGTGACTTCACAGTGACGTCACCATGCCTTACGGGTAGTTATATGGTGTCTGTCACAAAGTCCCTTTTGGGACATTCTTTGTAGGCCTGTCCATAACTGTAAATTCGTACTGGTCTTTTGCACTACTCAATATCACCAATCTTTGTCTTTCTAATGAAATTATGGGTATTCGCATCTTTCAGGAAGCCTTTTCATTGAATAAAATCAATATATAATATAGTTCTGTCTTGGTGACCTCACCAAGATCTCCTTTTCCCGTCTCTCTATTTGGACAGCTTCAACATTCATCACCCATTATGGAGTGCCTCAGTGGCTTCTCGCAACAACGAGTGCTTGGCTAAGTGGTGGGCTGACAGTTCGTTCTGTCTCCTTAAGAATACAGTTCACCTTAAACAGTCATAATCGCTAGAAAATTGATTCAATAGCCATACCGTTTTACAAAGTAACTAATAAATGGAATTAAATAAAAATTTCTGGAGTATCAAGTATAGCGTTACCTGTTACAATAAAAAAAAAACAGACTGATGTAATATATATTAATTAGGAAAACTTAAGCTACCTACCCTTTTCTTGTTTTCATAATTACTATATTTCACTGCGCACATGATATATTTGTATTTTTATTAACCTGAAATATATTTTAATTTAAAGATAGCACGTGTCCTAACATAATGAACTAAAATCTTGCAAATATCTTCATATATAACATTTATATTTAAAAAGATTGGTTGGTTGTATGAGGTTTTCTGGCACAAAGTCCTTTAAGGGACATGCTGCGCCAAAAAAAAGTAAAATAAATATCAAGAAGTGAAAAAAAAACAATGTAAGTAAAAGCAAAGAGAGCAGTGGGAAAAGTAATCTGGATGGGGTTCCCATCCAGATATCGTCATAAAAGTGCAGAAGAACAAAACTTTTAAGTCCAAAAAACAGTAGAGTAAACTGTAAAATTATTTAAAAAGTGAAATATTTTAAAAAAGTCAGATGTATTAAAAGTGTAAAACCAAAACTGGGTTGTTTAAACCAATGACAGAATAAAAATCATATTTTAAAATAAAATCCTGCATGTTTTAAAAAAGTAAAGAGTGCCCCATGAGGCGCCTCCGCAATGAGGTTTGTCAAGAGCTGTGATGATGATTTAAAATATATTCTATACAAATGCCGGAGACCCGGACAGTCAGTTAAAATATGATAAATAGTCAAGGTATCAAAATGACAGTGTGGACACACGGGGGCATCCTCCCGCGGTAACAGATGTTTATGAGTGATCCTTGCATGTCTAATTCTCAGACGAGTCAAAAGAACATCTGTTTTTCTTGGATAATTCGGAGGCCATGTCATGATAGTGGGTTTGATATAATGCAGCTTATTATTATATTCTAAATTCCAACTTTCTTGCCATTTATTATGTATAAAGTGTTTTTTAAATAGTTTAACGTCTGAGAATGGAATTTTATGCTGTAGTGGATTAAGAGCAAGTTTTGCCGCCTCATCTGCTTTTTCATTTCCAGGGATACCCATGTGTCCAGGTACCCAGCAAAATAAAATATCATAACCACGTCTAGTCAATTTATTATAAAAATCCAGGATGGCTGAGACATAAGGATGCTTTTTAAAAGATTTCATTGCATCAATAGAACTATTTGAGTCAGTATATATGATGAAGGATGTGTTATGATGAGGAGATATGTGCAACATGGCTCTCTCTATAGCAATCAACTCTGCTGTAAATACAGACATTGAAGTGTGAAGCCGATAACTGAATTTAGTGTTGTCAATAAAAACCCCGCAACCAACAATATTCCCACTCTTGGAGCCATCTGTATAAATATCAGTATAGTTATTATATTTTGCACGATGTGTAGCAAATAGTTGTTGGAAAACAGTAGAAGCCAAGTTGTTTTGATCGTAACCTTTAAAAGGATGGATAGAGTTAATTTTAGGAGGATTCGAAGGAGGGAGCACATGCAAAGGACATGGACTCACCTCGATATTATTCAACGGGCCATTATTGATTATGTTTCTCATTCTGACTCCAAAAGATGGGATGCATGATGGTCGATGCTGATAAAGAATATCATTGTCAGTATTTAAAAGGTAGGTGTGAAGAGGATGACCAGGATGAGAGAGGACACTGTAATATAATTCCAATGAGAGTTTTTCGCGAGTATGGTGTAATGATGGTTCATTACAGTCAACATAAAGATTTAAAATTGGATATGTACGAAATGCACCAGAGCTGACACGCAGTGCGCTGTGGTGCACAGTGTCAAGCTTTTTAAGAGCAGAATTACTGGCAGAACCATAGACCTGGCAGGCATAGTCGATTTTTGTGCGGATCACAGCTCTATAGATTTTAATGAGAGAAGTGCGGTCAGCTCCTCAAGAAGTATTTGAAAGTACTTTAATTAGGTTAAGGGATTTCTCGCATTTTGTCCTTAATTATAAAACATGTGGTAAATAAGTGAGTTTATTATCAAAGAATAGTCCAAGATAACGAACGTTGTCCACAACAGGAATTTGGGATGAACCGATAAAAATTTCAGGATCTGGATGCAGACCCCTTCGTCTACAAAAATGCACACAGGATGTTTTGGCATGAGAAATTAAAAAACCATTTTTGTTAGTCCAGCTAAGAATATTTTTTATTGCAATTTGCAGTTGTCTAATAAAACGCATATCCTGTCCCATACACATAATATGGAAGTCATCAACATAGAGATCTCCCTTCACAGAAGGAGGAAGTTGTTTCAGGATGTCATTTATTTTAATAGCAAAAAGGGTGACACTCAGGACACTGCCCAGAGGTACACCCTCTTCTTGTACATAAAAACTAGGCATAGTTTCCCCAATTCGAACTTTAAATAGTCGAATGGCAAGAAAGTTTTTAATAAAAATTGGAAGATTCCCACGAAAGTCCAGATTAAAAAGATCGCGAAGGATACCATACCGCCAAGTCTTATCATATGCTTTCATCATGTCGAAAAACACTGAGACCAGATGGTTGCGTTTTAAAATAGCTGTGCGAATGTGAGTTTCTAAAAAAATGAGGTTATCAATAGTAGACCTACCACGCCTGAATCCACTTTGAAAGGCTGCAAGGCACCTATTAGATTCTAAAACATGCACCAGGCGACAATTGACCATTTTTTCAGAAAGCTTGCAAAGACTGCTAGAGAGTGCGATAGGTCTGTAATTATTTGGGTCACTAGAATCCTTCCCTGGCTTAGGAAAAGGAATAATAATAGCTTTATGCCAGGCACCAGGAAAATTGTGATCTGTCCAAATCTTATTATAGAAAGCAAGAAGATTATTAAGGGAGGATATGCTAAGATGTTTCAGCATGGTATAAGTGACCCCATCGTGACCTGGAGCAGATAAACGACTTTTTTTCAAACATTTCAAGAGTTCTGTAATAGTAAAAGTTTGATTGTATGTATGAGAGTGACACGAATTAAAATTGATGCTGGTAGTTTACATTTGTCTTTTGTAGGATAAAAAAGGTTCTGGATATGAGTCAGAGCTAGAATTAGATGCAAGAGTACTTGCGATTGTTTCAGCTATATTTTTAGGAGATGCTATTGTTTGATCATTGTGTTTTAATATTGAGATGTGACTTTCAGAATACAGGCCCATACAGTTTTTCACTCTTTTCCAAAGATCTTTACTTGAAGTATTAGAGTTTATGTTGGAAACTTATTTTATCCAGGATTCACGTTGGCTTTTACGTCGCACTCTTCTAGCCTCAGCCTTTGCTTTTTTAAATGCAATATAGTTATCATTGTTAGGATACCTCCGGAAGATGCCGCATGCCTTCTGTTGATTTTTTTTTTTTTGCTTTTTGGCAGTCACTATTCCACCAAGGTTTTCTGTGGCTCTGTGTGCAAGTTGTTTTGGGAATACTGATGTCTGCAGCATTGATAATACACTGAGTGATGTTATCAAGCGCATCGTCAATACCACCATCTATCATAACATTGAAATTTTTGCATGATCTGTAAAAGCTCGCCAATTGGCTTTGTCATAGATATAGCGTTTAAAGTAATTATTAGAATCCCTGTCAGTAGTCGTCTGTGAGATAAACGTTGGAAAATGGTCACTGCCGTGCAGATCATTTCAAACCCAGAAATTCCAATAAGGATATAGTGATGGAGAGCAGATTGTAAGATCTATTGCATGAAAGGTATGTGTAGGCTCATGAAAGTAGGTATGATCTCCATTATTGAGCAGGCATAGGCCATTGTCAGAAATGAGTTTTTCAATTATATCACCACGTTGGTTAGAATCGTGGTTGCCCCAGAGTTGACTGTGTGCATTAAAATCTCCAACAAGGATGTATGGAGTCGGGAGTTGGAGAAGGAGATTATCGAGATGTGCTGACTGAATAGTTTGGTTTGGAGGTAGATAGATGGTATATATTGTTATGAGTCGTTTTATAAATACACAGACTGCAACAGATTGTAGATTTGTATTTAAAGCGATATGTGTATGGGGTAAACTGCGAGAAACGAAAAGAGCCACACCACCGGTGGCCCTATCATTCCTAGTAAAATCTTTTCTATAAGTCTCATAGCTGCGTAATTTGGCTTTGTCAGTGGGTTATAAATGTGTTTCTTGTAGGGCTAAACACAGAGGTTGGTGGTCATGGAGAATACCACGGATTTCATCATATTTGTTACGATAGCCACGGCAGTTCCAAGAAATAATATTAGTCATTATTTTTTAGTTAGTTTTTTTTTATTAATTAGATAGAAACATCAACACCATTTTCCTCTGACTCAGATGACGTGGACATTCCTTCCTCATCAGAAGGAGTTGGGTGAAGATCAATTCCGAGATCTTCGTAGATTATTTTCCCAGTTTTAGTTGGTGTTTAACATTAGATAGTTTTTTATCTGGTAGAGTAGTTTATTCTGTGTTTTTCTCCTTTTTGTTAAGTTTTTTTTTATTAATTAGATAGAAACATCAACACCATTTTCCTCTGACTCAGATGACGTGGACATTCCTTCCTCATCAGAAGGAGTTGGGTGAAGATCAATTCCGAGATCTTCGTAGATTATTTTCCCAGTTTTAGTTGGTGTTTAACATTAGATAGTTTTTTATCTGGTAGAGTAGTTTATTCTGTGTTTTTCTCCTTTTTGTTAAGCTGTTGGTAGTGGACTTTACAGATAATTTATGAATTTCATCTTCTGTATGGCGAGTTTTGGCAGATTGAGAGTTTTTGTTGTGAGAGATGTAGGAGTTGCTTTTCTGAGAATTGTTATTTGATTTAGTGGTTGATTTATCTTTATATGTTTTATTTTTACTATTATTTTTTGACTGAGAATTATTGTTAAGCAGCGAGGACTTTTGTGTAGGAGCATCTTTTTGATTTAGAATGTTTACTTGAATAGTTGTTTCTGTTTGAGTGGCTATTGTTTGAAATTTTTTATTACCAGTTAATGCAGCAGAGTAAGTTATACCTGTATTTGGTGTGCGAGACTTGACTATTTTCCTTGCTTCTGGATATGAAATGTTCTGTTTTGTGCGCACTGTTTGGATCTCTTTCTCAAGTTTCCAGATTTCACATGATTTATAGTATGACGGATGGTCTTTTTTACAATTTACACAATGAGCAGGAGCTGTGCAGCTTTCACTTTCATGTTCTTTTTCTCCACATCGAGCACATGCTAGGGTTCCACGGCAGCCACTTTTGGAATGACCAAATTTCTTGCATTTGAAACAGCGTAATGGGTTTGGTATATATGGTCGAATTGGGCAACTTAAGTATCCAGCTTTTATGTGTGTGGGTAGGTTAGGTATATCAAATGTATCGTTGGGATAATTTTATTATCTCTTTTAATTGTTATTGTTCGAACTCCTGTAACATGTTGTTCTTTAAGGTTTTCAAGCATTTCTGCTTCTGAGACAAATGTGAGGTCTTGTTCTGAGATGACACCACGTGAGCTATTTAGATAATTATGAACAGATACAGTAACTGGTATATTTCCAATGAATTTACATTTCATTATATTTTTAGCTTGAGTTGAATTTTTAACTTCAATAAGTAAATCACCAGATTTCACAAGACCGAGTTTTTTAATTGTCTTTGGTTCACCAACCAGTCCTTGTAGAGCTTTTTGTATTAGGAAAGGTGATTTGAGGGCAAAATTGCCTTCATCACATTTTACAATACAGAAACGTGCATTTCTATATGACAAATCTAAGTGGCTACAAGTTTTGGTTGCATCAGAGGATGCACCTTTATTTTCCAAATTGGAAGAAATATTTTCCTCGACTACATTAGCCCAGGATGTATTTGGTTGTGGGGCCTCCACATCGCATGTCTTATTTCCTTTAGTTGTAGCCATAGTTTAGATTTTTTTTAACGCCAGGCGTCGGGCCTGGTCACCGACCCTTCTTCTTAACCTTACTTCTGGGCGCAGGTTTCAAAAGGGTGAAAACTATCAACAAACCTCCACTTTTTTCGAACGTTGGATTAAACTCGATAGCATTTCCTAATATCTAGTTCTTTCACATTGGAATCAGGTAGTCAGTAGGTAAGCCTTTACAGCTCTGTCCAACCTACAACCCCTTTCACCGAAAGGCACCAGTCTCCCGGTGTTGGTCCTAACAGCCACCATACAATGTATGGCGTCCTCCGATCACGGAACCGGAATTCGGAAAATGCCCTGCACTCTGGGACTCAAGACTTTTTGACTTTTCCAAACTTTTTAATTTTTTTTCCTTTTTTTTTAAACAAAAGAACGAAAACAAAGTTAGCCGAACAAAGTGAACAAAAAAGTTAGTAAAACAATGAAAGATGAACAAGAACAAAGAGGTATAACAAACTGAAAAGAGAAGATTAAAAAGTATGAAACAAAGAGAAAAGGATAGACAACTAAAAAGAGAAGAAGACAGGAAAGGAGAAAGATCGCTCGGGAATCCGGGGTCGCGAAACCCGTAAATACCTGAACAAGGTATTCCCCTGGGGGATATATTTAAAAACGATTTTTCCTTTAAAAATTCTCGCATATTTGTTAATAAAATTTTTATCACTCAAGATAATTCTAGGAATTTAGTTCATTTTATGTATAAAAATAAAATTAATGTAGAAGAAAATGGGGCGGGTTCCACCCTTCAATTTTCATATGTAAAAGAGTTTCAGAGTTTTACCACTAGGTGGCAACAAAAACTATTGGAATGCTCAAACAATAATTTTAGTTTCATGTAGATAGTTGAAACAGGTGTGGAAAGTATCAATTGTGAAGAGTTTTCAACTTCAAAAGGTGAGTTTTTTATAAATATTTTGTAAGATTTTCTCAGATACAATATATCATAGAAATTTAAGTAAGTAAGTTTTAATATGTTGAGCGCCACGCGTATTTTTAAGGATAACCCCGTCAAGCCATGCGCGCTTCTTAGAAGCCTGGGCAACTATTAGAAGCCAAAGCTACCACTGGCAACTATTTTTATATTCTATTCGCACCAATATTTCAAAAAGCAGTTTCTTATGGTAGAAGAAGTTGTTTACGTTTACAATGAAATGCTAATTGGCATTCATTCAACACGTTATGCACCAAGTCTGTTTTGTCTTGTTTATTGTTTGGCCCGCTAGGCTTGCATTCGACCGCAAGCCGAAATCTGCTTACGACCGATGTTCTGTGTAGGTTATGACAAAATAATACAAACATTTTAGAAATGTTTTACGTTTATATTCATTTAATTCTTTGCTGTTCTTAGTCCAGTGCAGACAAAAATTTAGTCTTGAGCGTAAAAATGTCAACCGAACAGCGTGAAATCTATAATAGTTAAATTAGTTTTGCTAAAAATGGCCTAGAGTGGATATATTTTTATCATCTGAGGAAGAGGAGAATGTTAAATATTGCATAATCTGCAGGGTAATCAGCCAAAAATTGTTCCATTTGCATATCCTTATGGGTTTGTAAGTGAAAATTTGCATAGAAGGTCAGATACAGCAATAGAAACCTGCTATGAACTATTTGTGCTGGATAAATTGTTCGAGAAAATTGTCGAACAAACAAACTTATGTGCATCACATAAATTAGAAGGTGGATATACGCAGCGCTTGGGAAAGTGGACAGTGACAAATAATAGCAAAATAAACTGATTTTAAGGGGTAATTGTATGGATGGGTGTAAAATTACTAGCCCATGGTCCTGTGTATATACAAACGTTTCCGAAAATATCACGTCCAGAAACAGATTTGAACTAATATTGAGAATGATACATTTTGCAGATAACATAAACAACAATCGTTCCAATCGTTTGTTCAAAATAGAACCAGTTATGAACACTCTGGAAATAAATTTTAAAAATATTACAATCCAATCGAGGACATATGTATTGATGAATCCTTGATTCCGTTCCGTGGTCTCATTATTTTTAGACAATAATTATAACAAAAGCGCCATAAATATGGAATCAAAATATTTAAGCTGTGCTGTGGATTGGGCTACACGTATGCTCTTCGTGTATATACAGGGAAAACTTCAGAAAAAGGAAATAGAACGCCCACTAAAATCGTCATGTTTCGTTAGAGGTTTTTTCGATAAGGGACACACATTATACACCGACAACTGGTATACAAGTTTAGAATTAGTGGCAAAATTAATCAATAAAAATATTCATTTAGTAGGGACATAACGTTCAAATCGACTAGTAAATCCGCAGCAAGTAATATCGAAAAAAATGAAACGAAGAGACATCATTGCAAAAGAAATTGGAAAGGGAATAACCATTTTAAAATGGAAAGATAACCGGGACATCCTAGTTCTATCAACAAAGCATTCATGAGAAATGAAGAATGTTGAAAGTCGATCACATTAGAAGATAGAACCACAAATTGAGTTTGAGTATCACAGAAGAAAGGCAGCTGTCGACTTATCCGACCATATCGTTGGCTACAATAATCCACTACGCAAGTCCCTGAAATGGTACAGAAAGTTAGCTTTTCTTACTCTTTTTAAGTACTACAGTTCTAAATAGTTACATTTTATATAAAGATTTTACGAAGAATAATATCAGTATTACTGGTTTACAGAAAAAAATAGTAGTACACCTTAGAAATTGCTGAGAAGACATTCCACCTGGCAGTATTGCAACAAGTTCTAAAAAAACCAGGACACAAACTCCAAAAACGACGTGGAAAAGTCTCTGCAGACCGAAAATATTATTATTCTTGCTATGTAGAAAATGCAACACAATCTGGTAGAGCAATGGCCAGAAAAATGATTAAACAAGTTGCTACATTTTTGATACATGTGAAGAATAACCGTTTTTATGTTTACCGTGTTTCAATAGAATCCATTAAAAATGTGTAATAAGAAATATATAAATGAATTAATGATACAATCCTGCAATAAATATAAGTAAATTTTAAAACATTTTTCAGTAATAACTTAAAACAATGTTATTTTTTTAGTTTTATACCATATTTCTTACCCATCATACGTAGTATAGTGTAAGTCTTGTAATCGTTTTAAAATTTTGACGGATTTACACGTTTCAGACACTGGAGATTCCGCAAAAACATATTTTTAGAAAAAAAAAATGTACGTCCGTCTGTGTGTCTGTGAATGCTCTATCGAACAAATTAAGATAGAGACTTGAAATTTGGTATGTACTTAGTATGTAATAATGGGTTGGTTGGTTGTATAAGGTTTAATGGCACAAGGTCCCATTGGGGACAAGCTGCGCCAAAGAAAAAAAAATGCCTTAAAAATCCCTAAAATGTAACGTCAACAGAAGCTAAAAAAGAAATATAGTTTAATGCGAAAATAACAAAAACTAAAAACAATTATCTGGATGGGGTTACCCATCCAGATGTCAAGTAAAACAAGTATAAACTAACATGTGTAATAATGGGAAGAATCCTATTAAATTTCAGTAACCTCGATTATTCGGAACTATTTTTTTCGCACACTCGAAATATTCATTCTGATAAAATGTATTAAAAATTTTCGAAATTATTTATATTAATGAATGAATATAAAAGGCAATAAAAAAGCAGAAATTTTACATAAAGCATGAAGTCGATCGGATAATTAGTTACCGAGATATTTGTAATCCTATTTGCCACACTCATCGAATTTTCATGACCCTGTATTTCATTCAAATTTCAATTCAAAAGATATATTTTAATTGGAAATGACACGCTTAATCAGATGCAATAAACCGCTAGTTACTAGGGTTATTGTTTTTGGAGTTATAAGGATGTTTCTTTTAAGCAATTTAGTAATCGAGCCTTCAAAGTTTATGACGTCATCAAACCACGATTTTATTCGAATTGCAATGCATTTTATAAGTAGTTTACACATTTTTTATTTTAATATTTTACATTATGCATATCCATGATGGGTAAGTATTACGGTGGCCCCCAACGACTAGTTTTACAGAGTCACCGGTGACTGACGTGGGGAGCTTTCATTCCAGGCATAAAATTTGTACAGTAAATTAGGCATAACATAACCATGTGATATTTTATTTACAAAATGGCTATGTAGGGAGGCTTGACCCAATCAATGTGAGGGAAGGCTGACCAGTTGGACAAGACTCTCCTAGTTATATGTTTTTGGAAATCATTTTATTATACATCATTTATAATGAAAGGTTAATGGAATTGGTTTAAAATTAGGAGACCAGCTCTAGAAGTCCAACCTCTCTTTGAGGCCCTGGCACCCCTTCTTTCAGAGAAGTGCCATGGCACTTTCTCTGTCACGCCAACAATAACAATGAAAGGTTAATGGTTATATTTCTAAAAGAATGTAAATTTATTCTGTAAAACTATTAGTAAAACAGTTTTATAGAAAATTTATAAAGCACAATGTAAACACATTGATAAGTTACGTTACTATCGAGGTGCAATAAATCAAAATACAGCTTCAAAACATTAAAACTGTAAGATGTTAAAATTTCATGAGCTTTCGGCTAAACATTAGCCTTCCTCAGATGAACAACAAGCAGTCGAGGAGACGCTGCTCCGAAATGGCGCGTTAGGAATGGGCGAAACCAAACAGACATGAAATGAAGGGGGTGACTGAAGTCCGGATGATACCATTACCAGCTGGGGTGGGTCAAGAGAAACCGAAAACCCCAGTGATATCTAGTATATTGTACCATAAACGAGGGATCTGATAAGATAATACATCATTACATGCATTATCACCTCTTTTCAAAATCTCTAGGGACTCTCTGATTATGCAACTATTGTACTGTGAACCTCGTGAAATTATTTTAGCTTTACTGAAAAATACATCAATATCTTTGGCCTGATTTAATCTGGATAAAGCAGTGGATAATTTACCTTTTTTCATATCAGCTGTATGCTCTTTAATCCTTTCTTTTAATTTGCGAGTTGTCAGCCTATATATGAATATATTTTAGAACTGTCATTAACTTTAAAAGGAATAATATAAATGCCAGATTTATCTCGGTTATCAATAGGGTCGATCATTCTATGTACCAAATATTTAAGCTTGGTTGGGGGTTTAGCGATAAGAGTTACATTATATTTCTTTAATGCGTATTTAATCCGCTCAAACAGATGCGGGATATAATCTATACTGTAGAATTTTGAAGATTGCATATCTTTTTTAACTATTGTAGTTTGTTTATTTCTGTACTCATAAATTAACTTATTAATAAATTTGTTTGAAAAACCATTTTCATATGCAATCACTTTAATTTTGTTCAACTCCTCATTTAAATAACATTCTGAGCTAACCTCAAACGCCCTTTTGATATAAAACCGATATGCTGCTGCTTTGTAATTAAACTGAACATTACTATTGTATGATATTGTGTTATTGGATCTGCAAGGTTTTCTATAAACTTTCCTATCAATGCTACGTGTTGAAATATTTTTAATAAGTTCTATATCTAAAAATGGTAATGAATTATTTTCTTCAATTTCACAAGTAAATTGTATATTTCTATCTATACTGTTGGCATGCGCCAGAAAATCATTCAATGCAGAGATACCGTGATTCCATATGAGTAGTATGTCATCGACATATCTAACCCATAATGCAGGTTTAAAGGGGGATGTAGAAATTATACGTTTTTCCAGAGGTCGTAATTTTAATTCTGCCAGTAATCCAGAGATAGGTGAACCCATAGGGGCTCCCTCAGATTGTTTATAATAACATCCGTTAAATAAGAAAACGTTGCTGTTAGTAATTAAGTTTATACTGGAAATCAGAGTATGTTTAATACTGTCATTATAAGCTGCGTTATTTATAATGTTATTTTCAATAATAGGTTTAACTTCCTGAACATCAATAGAAGGATACAGAGATTTAATATCAAAACTTGCTAGAATGCTGTTATCTTCCAGTTTAAAGCCTTTAATTATGCTAACTAAATCTGCAGTAGAATTGACTACATGCTCAGTGGGGGGTAGCATTGATTTAAGTAGTGGTACAAATGATTTCTCTATTGTGTAGGTTGGTGCTGTACATTTTGAAACAATAGGGCGGAGGGGGAAATCTTTCTTATGGTCTTTTAAACGCGCCATTTCGGAGCAGCGTCTCCTCGACTGCTTGTTGTTCATCTGAGGAAGGCTAATGTTTAGCCGAAAGCTCATGAAATTTTAACATCTTACAGTTTTAATGTTTTGAAGCTGTATTTTGATTTATTGCACCTCGATAGTAACGTAACTTATCAATGTGTTTACATTGTGCTTTATAAATATTTTATTGGGTGAATTTGACGTTCATATTATATAGATTTTTCTATATATTTTTATTTATAGAAAATGTTTAAAATTGACAGTTTTGTGATAGATAATCCAGGCAAGCCAATCAGTTTTTATGATATTCCAGAACTGATTGGTAAAGCTTTTCCACGAGTTTTTAATCCAATTAACATCCAGAAAGATTTTAATGTTACTGGAATTTATCCTTACGACTCCAGTATTTTTAATTATTGTAACTTAACTGACCCCCACCAAACAATTCTTGTCTAGATCCTATTGCTTACAACTTGTTACTTAAAACAACATATTAAGTAAATATTGACAGTACCTCAGCCGTTATCATGCAGCTGTAGCGTAGCAGACAAAACATTTGAGACTGACACCTTAACAGGTTCGACCTTTTCCAAAAGCTGGACCCAAAAAGAAGAAAATAATATTCTGGATTTCACAAGATGTCTTAAGAGATACATCTGTTAAAATGCCTCCAGCTAACAGGAAATTAATTCAGAACTCAGACAGTGATGATGGAATACTTAGACCAACTGTCACTGAAAAGTCACACATAACAGGGCATTGTGTTGGTTAAGTTTTTAACTAAAGTTAATACTTTGTATGAAGGGTTTCAGAATTAAGTGGAATATAATTTTATTACATTTTTACGTTCAGCTGATAACAAAGCATTTTCATTTATTTAACCAGAAGATATATATATGAGTCGAGGATATTACTAAATCTAAGATCAGTAGAAGGATCTGAAAGAGTGGTATGAAGAGTGGATTTTTCCTTTTCGGAATATAAATGTTGCTAAAATGATGAATTAATATTATTTATGTGCATCAATTTATTAGATTAAGCATCATATTTTCACAAATAATTTTTAATAATAATTAAACCCTTTAGCATAAAGTTATTCTGCTTTTGTTAAACCGATTTTATTTATCTTAACAAATATTTCAATATAAAATAAAGTGGGTAAACCTCCCATATAATGGGTCAAGCCTCCCATACGTGGGAAACCTTAACTTATTTACTCATGATTAAAATCAATCAATTTTCAAGTTTCTTATATATTATACTAATGTTGCAACTTTATTTTGATAACTGATTGTATAATGAATAAAATGATATATGAAACTTTATTCTAGGTTCAATATTTAAAAAAATATATAATCATTTTGCAAGATATATGTCAACACTATCCAGTCTTCCCTATTTAGATTTTTTCAAAAAATTATCTTTAATAGTTTGAGAAATCATGCGCGCAAAATAAAATAAAATATATCATGGTTTTGAGATAAATGTATTTATAGTTAAAAACTTTTTATAAAATACAATTTTCGTAAAAGAAACACAGCTTATTTTTCTCAGGTAATATTAGTAATTCTAATTAATATCTATAGATAACTATAGTGACAAAGCTGAAATTAATAATGTAATAATACAAAAAAAATGTTTCTCCTATCATAAGCTATTGATATGGAGATATGGCAATTGTAGCTATTTAACAAAAATCAATGGATGTTCATTACTATTTTGTTTTACGATAATTATATTGGAAGTTATTAAAGAGAGTGGTACCAAACTGTTCATATTAAATAGGGCCTTCGGTTTATCTTAAAAATCAAAATAATTAATTTTTCATCATTTTAAAAACGTGAACTGTCCCTTTAATACCACTGTCCCCACCCATGTGGCTGCTAGCGGTTCATTTTCTCGGATTGATCTTTCGATGTGCTCCTCTAACATTTATACCTGTAACTCTCACTATGTAGAGGATGGTGCATTTAAAAGCCACCATTTCCTTTGTACCCATAACCGTTGCATCCCAACACCACCCACTATAGACGGCACCGCATTTTCCAGGATTTCAACAGAGCAAGCAGTCGCGCTCAGATAGGCAGTATGCCTTTATCTGTCATGATACAGCATGTGATTCATAACAGATTCACTCGGAAATCTCTTTTTAAAAATCTCACTGTGTGGGGGATTGCTAACCTTCTTAATAGAAAAAAAGATTTTCCTGAAAAAAAGGATTGCCGGTTGGCTTCTACTGACTACTGTGTGAAGTATAAACTGCCGTCTGAAAAGTTCCGTCAAGGTATCAGAGATTCTAAACGACAGTTCTGAAATTCTGTTTGTCCCAACGCTATGACTCTCGCGTTTTGTATAAAGTATTTTTGAAGATTATGAACCGCTCGTGCGCCCCCTTCCATACTCACACTTCTACCTTTCTCAGAAAGACTCATCAGATGCTGCTGCTCAAGCAGAAATGCTTGCAGAGCACTTCAGATAGGATGCCACCCAATAACCTCTTCTATTAGTATTAGATGCGTTCCGTACAGAGCTCAATCTCCCTTTCAGGATGTCAGAGATAGCGATAGCAGAGGCCATCAATAGAACCAATATCCAACCCCTCGTGAAGAAACGATTAGCACTGCCTTTTTGAAGGGACTCGATGAGCATTCTCTGGAGTATTTGCTTCAAGTCTGAAACGCCATTTGGAGTTTGGGTGACATCCCACCCCCCTCGACACCCACCGTCATTCTGCTGATCAAGCCAGGAAAGCCAGAAAATGAAGTGGCCTCTTACCACCCCCATACCCATTATATTATATGAGAGAATGATAGCCAAGAAGATGAGTAATCACCTTCGGAAAAATAAAATTATTCATCATCTTCATTCTTCGTTTCTGTGACAGTCATATTCCCTTTACGATGCTTCCTCTGGATATTATTCAGGCGAAGAATGAGAAAATAAGAGATACATATTTTCCTTGATCTTCATCGGCCTGCGACTACATGTACATCGATGGCCTCATCTTTAAGTGTTCGCAGATTTATATATCTGGTCCGAACCTCAGCTGGCTTCAGATTCCTCTTTATGTACAGTCTGTCGTGTTGCAACACGAATTCGTCCATGTTTCCTAATTTCAACACACTTTCAAACAGATGGTTACGCAATATAACAATACATTTTCAAGGCATTAAGATTTCTGTTAATTATTGCCAGTTTAGGAGTTCCAATCCAAGCCTTAGACCCTCAACCAAATTACTTCCACCCCGATTTTTCACACTTGAAATCACAGTTGGAGATAACAAAACAATGCTATTTTTCTCCAAATTGAATTTTGACCATTGAAATTGAATAAATATAATTCTCGTAGGTAAATATTTTTCTTCAGAAATTCTAAAGGGCTATCAATGAAGTATTTGGCTAACTTCTTTTTCGATTTAGTTAACTTGCATTAATTTTTATTTGAACTTCGAGTCTTATAGCATAATTTATGTTAATAATTATACTACTACATGGTGCGATGCGTATACCAGAACGTAAACTAAAATTGTTCTTTTTTAGAAAGGTGTTTGTTTGTTTCTGCTGTCCCTTCTTTAAATGGATTTATGTGTCCCAATTTTTGCTTGATTTTTGATATTTAGAGTAAAAGACAGTTTTAATTAAAATGTAGAAAAAATTAGAGATATGTTATTTGAAAAATTCGAAATTCTTAGAAATAAAAAAAAATAAAAAATTTGATAAATAAATCTTTAAGGAGATGTGTTTTCTCCTTAAATGAGCAGATATTCATGACTAAACGGAGATAATTAGTTTTTCTTTCAAGATATATGAAATGTTAAATTTAAAACTAGACAAAAACTATTGCATGACAAGAAAAAATTGAAATTTTAGTTTCAACATGCATTTATAGTTTCAACTCAATTTGTTTCATAAAAGATCTTTTTAAGGTTCAAAATAAGAAACTATCTTATTAAGATAAAGAAAGAAAAATCATGCATCAAACATAGATTACGAAAAACTTTCTCACATATTCACAATACTGTAACAAAACGTCACAGCATAGTACGGTGAAAGATAATATCCAAGTAAATAAAGTCAAACCTTGCGGGGGAGGCCTACCTTTCGGCTTAAGCTCAACTAGCTCAACCAGAATGTCTAAGTGAACAACTTGGAAAATGCATAACACATTTAAAAACCCAAAGCTATCAATCACCTTTAATGGCTGGAAAAGTATCAAACTTCTTTTGTGCAGCCCTGTATACAAATCTATAGATCTGTATATACGAGTACACTACATTGTATTCCAAAATTTATTTCAGTTAGGAAATGCATAGCACAGTTGAAAATTCCCCTACAGCAAATTTTATCAAAAAGAAATGTACAATAGATCTTTTGTGAAGCCCTGTATGGGATCTACAGAATTGATATATACCACGTAACATGCAAAACACAAGTTAAATTTAAAAACTCGTACCACAACGCACTTCAGCAATTATTCAATAATTATCGATAGACATTACTGTAAAGGAATTATGTCGTGTGCCCCTGTAAATGAACGATGAATGCTAAGCACACCTTATTTCATAGTAAGCCTCTTGTAGTGCAACTCCGTGACATATATTATATATGTTTCAAATAGTTGTAACATTATTAATGTACAAGGCAAGCGATTGTCTCCATAGATTGTAATGTAATGGAATACGTTTGAGTGTTCCTGTAACAACTATAAATGCTACACAATTTTCAATAACGAACAATACATAGTTAACCTTCATAACATAAGGCAATTGCATGGCCATCCGAGTATGTTTACAAAAGTAAATACGAGAACACAGACAATCAGACACAGACCAAATTCATCAACACTTTTCAACTATGTTGGAAAGGATTAACTATGTTGGAACGTATTAAAAATGAAAGAAATTAAACAGGAATCTTTTAATAAATATTTATAGAATTTTTTTTTATTCTTCTGTGAGTACACTTTTATGTATAAATCAGAGAGAATTATTTTTCTTTCCAGATATGATAAATTTTTACATGAAAACTCGAGAAAAGGTATTGCATGTCAACAAAGAGATAAGACAAAATCATAGTTTCGATATGTATTTCTCTTTTATACTCGTGTTTTCTCTGCACAATGGAAAAGTGTATTTACTGGTTGCTCATCTTAATTCAGACTGAAAAACTGGCTTGTGTAGGTCAAGGATTATTGGATTAATTGCAGGATATCCTTACTACTTCTGCAAGCCGCGACCTGGTAGAATACTACCGGTACTCTTAAGACTACCCTATCCTCTCGTATTATAAATAAGAAAAAATGGAATACAATGTCTCACATATTACTTATTTTTGAGAATTTAATATTTAAAACAGAGTATTGAATTAATCTTGAATGAATGCATCTATCTTTGAAAAATAAAGCAATGATTAGTATATAAAATGTGTTTCCAGAAAACATTTTATAAGTCATTAAAGTGATGACGTTCAAAAACTAATTTTTTAACTAGGACGAAACACATATAGCAAGAGTGTTTTTTGATTTTCAACGAATAATTGATGTTGTGAAATAAATTAATAACCTTTTAAATAAGAATTCGAAACATATTTCTTCGTTAATTACTTACTTTTCACAAAAGAAGGGAACTAAAATTTTATTCTTCTAAACTTTCTTCACCTTATCCATCATATCAAAATAACTAGACACGATTAGTAATAAAAATTGAACAAAATATATTGTAAAAAATTTTTAGAAGTCTCAAACAATTTAGAATACACAAAAATTCTTTAAAAAGATTAAAAAAACCATTCTTTAGCCATGAACTTATTATATTTATATCCTTACAATGTGGATCATTGTAAGGGTGGCTTTTCTGGTGAAACATTATTGGCGTGTTATAAAATGTCAGACTTTTCGTAGAGAACGCCTACCAGTAAATGAGCACATAAGCACATTTTAAAAAGAAAATTATATTCTAATAAAAGGTACCTTTTGGTGTCTGACAGCGCAAATACATGTGCTAGTATACAAATGATTAAAAAATAAAATAAAATTTATATTTATTAGTTTGGGATATCAATGGTGTCTTAATAGAAATGTATACAAAAACCAAAAAAATGAACAGCTCATATCAGTGAATGGATTCAAAAATTTACAGTGGATGAACAGGCAGCAATTTAAAATCACTTATGTTTCATACTATGCTATTTTTTTTACAACTTGTCCAAATAAATTGTAACATGTTTCCACTAAATTACGGGTTTTTGTAAACCTAGAATTATAATTAACTTGAAAAATCGTCACTTTTAAGTCTTGAAATTAATTATAAATTACACATTTAAATAAAAAAAACTGGTTATATTTCCTAAAATCTTTGGCCCTAGACTTCTCTATTTCAGGAACAAGGTAAACTCCAGAATTTTGGTATAGAAAAATAACAATCGGAGGAACTTTTTTTAACACTGGCAGACACGTTTGCAAACCTGTAATGATTTATTTTTCTTTCCCAGGTGCGTTTGTAGTTTTTAGGACCCATGACTTTTCCAGTTATTGAACAGCATCCAACCCTAGTTTCATCAGCATTTTGTATGCGATCCTCACATAGAAAAGTCAGAACAGTTTTCCTCTTCAAGGTATTTTTGAAGTTCTTGGAACCACTGTTGAATACAATCTTCTGTGAGACAAGTTTTCCCTTTTGAAATTATTTCTGTATTACGTTGTGTTATCTTTGGACGCCATTTTAGAAAAAAAGTCATCCATTTATCCCCTGGAATATATCCTAATGTATAGATTTTTTCTTCCTGTTTGTTACATGACATTGTAAACTGCATCTTTTATTTCATCCTTATGTATTGCAAATCCAATTTCAATTTTTCCAACAATCCAGACTGTTTTCTTTTAATTCAGGGAATTTATTGTATATATAATTAATAAAATAATAATGAAATAAGTACTTTGCTTTGATTCTGTGCACCACAGACAAATCCCAGTGAATGAACAGGTGTTCATTCATTAGAGTTTTAACATTTGCCTAACTAGTTATTAAACACCGCCTATTCTCAAATTCTACAATAGTTAAAACAAGTGGAAATATAGCTGTAATATATATATTTAATGTATATTCAATGAAATTAGTGCATAATGCGAATAAAAACAATCAATTCTTATCAAACTTATGAAATAACTTAACACTTACCTTATTATTTTAGCACAGAAACCATGTGTTTCTTTTCTTAGCCCAGCAAAATGCACCGTGTTCCCAAATTAAAGTCATGTGACTTCAGTAACCAATCACGAATGGAATAGCTTCCTGTTGAATAGAATTAAGGCAATATTGTAACCCTATCTAGTGGGAAGTTTTTAAACTTTATTGTATTAAAATATTTACTAATTTTTTATTCACTTACTGGTCGGACTGCCCTATATAAAGTTGTACGAAGAGACAGTTTACATTATTTTAAATGATAACTTAACATGCATTAGACATTTTTAAACAAAATTTACCTTAATAATAAAAGAATGATTAATCGCTCAATAATTTTGTAACAATTCCGAAAATATCTATTCAGTGCTTTATATAAATAAACGAATTTATAACTTTCAACGAATTTTTTTCATATCTGAAAAACATAATTCCGAGTAGATATCTTTTCACGTTAAATTATTACACAATATTCTCGGAAAAAAACATTTTAAATCAACTTTTAAAATTCTTTTACTTCTCAATCTTCTCAAATGCTTTTAGTAATGTACCTAGAAAACTTCAAACGTTTCTAGAACTGTTCTTCCGATCAAAATAAACTTGAGTCATGAAAAACACAACACTCAATTGAATCAAATTCTCCTCTGTACTATAATAATTGTTTAAAAACAACACAAAATGTCATAAAAACATATATGCATCATTTATTAAAAACTTTTACTTTAGGTGTTTTAAAAATATACAAAACTGCATTTCACATTAAAAACCTAGCGCTTTCGAGCCGTCCTGGCTCATCATCAGGGTTAAAACAGCACCACGCAGATACACACAAAAAAACACACAACTAGTCTGAAACACTGTAAAAACATCAATGTCTGCTGAAGACAAGGTTAAACCATTATAAACAGGGTGGGAAGCATAGGGAGGGATGTGCCAATCTTATTCATTCTTGAACTATCTGTAAAAGCTTATACCATACTTTAGGAATATTGTACGAAACTGAATCATTGCATGTTTTATTTTTCCTGGTTAAAATTTCTATTGATTCACTTATTGTTGCTTCATAAAAAGAGGATGTGGGTTTAATAATTTTAGCGTTATCAAAATCTATTATAATCGACTGCTGTTGTTTTAATCTGGAAAGGGCCGTTTTACTTCTATTATACTTGACATCTGCAATATGTTCTTTTTACCGAATTTTAAATTTCCTTAAAGTCATACCAATGTAGTCTTTAACTTTATAAGATTTTATCCTATTTTCAACTATTTCCATAATAACTGGGATTCTATAAATTCCTGCTAAATCTTCAATCGGTATGGGATCAATCTTCTTATGTAGTAACGCATTCAATTTAACTGGAGGGGATGCTACCAAATTTATTTCATATTTCTTTAAATTATATTTTAATTTTTCAAAAAGTTTCGGAATATATTGGAACTTGTAAAATTTAGTTGGTTTTTCTGTTAATTCTTTTTGTTTTTTTACACTGATATTGATAGTGACAAATTAACTTATTAATTAACCTCTCTGAAAAACCATTTTCATTTGCTATAATTTTAACTCTGTCAAGCTCCTCATTGATATAACTATCAGTACACACTGAAAATGCTCTATGGATGTAAAACCTATATGCAGCCAGTTTATAACTTAAAGGTGATGAAGCATCTCTGGAAATAGTATTATTTGACCTCATATTTTTCCTATAAACTGTCCGACCTATTGTTAAATTACTGTTTTTTATCAGCTCTACATCAAGAAAAGGTAAACGATTCTGTTTTTCTAACTCCAGGGTAAATTGTATTTTTGTATCAATTTTATTAAGTTTAACCACAAAGTCCTTCAATAAATCTATACCATGCTCCCATGTAATAAAAATATCATCTGCATATCTACACCAATATGCAGGTCTTTCACTAAAAGCATTCATAACCATATTTTCAATGGGTCTTAATTTAATCTCCGCGCATAAATCTGAAATGGGGGAGCCCATTGGTGCACCATCCTTTTGCTTATAATAAATATTATCAAACTGAAAAACGTTATTGTTTTTAATTAGATTAAACCCGGAAATAAGTCTATTTTTTGTGCTCACGCTAAAAGAATCATTACCATTAATAGCTTCTTCCACGAGCAAACCTACATCATTCATATCCACAGATGGATATAACGATACTACATCCAAACTCGCAAAAATGCTGTTCTCAGTAATCTGAAAAAGTTTTACTTGCTTAATAAACTCCATTGTCGATGAAATGACGAAATCTGACTTAGGGAGGATAGTTTTTAATAAGACAACATATGCCTTTTCTAGATAACATGTAGGTCCTATACATTTAGTTACAATTGGCCGAAGTGGGTTTCCTTCTTTATGATCTTTTAAGCGTCCTATAATCCTTGGGGTAACTGCTGTTTTATTAATCCTAATCATGTGTACCATTTCATTTTTTACCATGAGCTGACTTTTAATCTTAAGAAAGAGGATTTTGATATGTTTTTCAGGACATTGCAGGTATATCGTGATATACAAAAAGAAAAAAGAGGAGTCACCATAAGGAAGAAACTAAACAACTTAATTTTATCACATAGACAGGTTAATGCTTTGAAAAAAGAAGTTCCATACACTAATCTCTCAAATTGGATTCCTAATGAATATGAACACCGTATATTATCACTTGGACCCAAATATATGTTTGAAAATCAGGTAAATATTAAATCAATTATTGCTAATAGTGAAAGTATTGCTAATTCAGCACAATGTCATTTAAAGGAGGAAATATGTATTATAATGTAAATAATTTCGTGAATAAAGGAAATCAAATAATTTAAAACGCATGAAATTGGTTAAAGACAGGAATGAAGTTATTAAAAAACTTCGTGAAAATAATGATATAATTATATTGCAGACAGATAAGTCAAATAAATTAGCTATAATGGATAGGGAAGATTACATACCGAAAATGAGGATTTGTATAAGTGATTTAAATGTAAGTGTTCTGAATAAGGACCCAGTTGATTTGATCGCAAGGAAAACACAAGAGATTGTAAATAATGGAAGTTGGCCAAAGGAAATGGTACACATGATTAGGATTAATAAAACAGCAGTTACCCCAAGGATTATAGGGCGCTTAAAAGATCATAAAGAAGGAAACCCTCTTCGGCCAATTGTAACTAAATGCATAGGACCTACATATTATCTAGAAAAGGCATATGTTGTCTTATTAAAAACTATCCTCCCTCAGTCAGAGTTCGTCATTTCATCGACAATGGAGTTTATTAAGCAAGTAAAACTTTTTCAGATTACTGAGAACAGCATTTTTGCAAGTTTGGATGTAGTATCGTTATATCCATCTGTGGATATGAATGATGTAGGTTTGTTCGTGGAAGAAGCTATTAATGGTAATGATTCTTTTAGCGTGAGCACAAAAAATACACTTATTTCCGGGTTTAATCTAATTAAAAACAATAACGTTTTTCAGTATGATAATATTTATTATAAGCAAAAGGATGGTGCACCAATGGGCTCCCCCATTTCATGTTTATGAGCGGAGATTAAATTAAGACCCATTGAAAATATGGTTATGAATAATTTTAGTGAAAGACCTGCATATTGGTGTAGATATGCAGATGATATTTTTATTATATGGGAGCATGGTATAGATTTATTGAAGGACTTTGTGGTTAAACTTAATAAAATTGATTCAAAAATACAATTTACCCTGGAGTTAGAAAAACAGAATCGTTTACCTTTTCTTGATGTAGAGCTGATAAAAAAACAGTAATTTAACAATAGATCGGACAGTTTATAGGAAAAATATAAGGTCAAATAATACTATTTCCAGAGATGCTTCATCACCTTTAAGTTATAAACTGGCTGCATATAGGTTTTACATCCATAGAGCATTTTCAGTGTGTACTGATAGTTATATCAATGAGGAGCTTGACAGAGTTAAAATTATAGCAAATGAAAATGGTTTTTCAGAGAGGTTAATTAATAAGTTAATTTGTCAATATCAGGGTAAAAAACAAAAAGAATTAACAGAAAAACCAACTAAATTTTACAAGTTCCAATATATTCCGAAACTTTTTGAAAAATTAAAATATAATTTAAAGAAATGTGAAATAAATCTGGTAGCATCCCCTCCAGTTAAATTGAATGCGTTACTACATAAGAAGATTGATCCCATACCGATTGAAGATTTAGCAGGAATTTATAGAATCCCAGTTATTATGGAAATAGTTGAAAATAGGATAAAATCTTATAAAGTTAAAGACTACATTGGTATGACTTTAAGGAAATTTAAAATTCGGTTAAAAGAACATATTGCAGATGTCAAGTATAATAGAAGTAAAACGGCCTTTTCCAGATTAAAACAACAGCAGTCGATTATAATAGATTTTGATAACGCTAAAATTATTAAACCCACATCCTCTTTTTATGAAGCAATAATAAGTGAATCAATAGAAATTTTAACCAGGAAAAATAAAACATGCAATGATTCAGTTTCGTACAATATCCCTAAAGTATGGTATAAGCTTTTACAGATAGTTCAAGAATGAATAAGATTGGCACATCCCTCCCTATGCTTCCCACCCTGTTTATAATGGTTTAACCTTGTCTTCAGCAGACATTGATGTTTTTACAGTGTTTCAGACTAGTTGTGTGTTTTTTTGTGTATCTGCGTGGTGATGTTTTAACCCTGATGATGAGCCAGGACGGCTCGAAAGCGCTAGGTTTTTAATGTGAAATGCAGTTTTGTATATTTTTAAAACACCTAAAGTAAAAGTTTTTAATAAATGATGCATATATGTTTTTGTGACATTTTGTGTTGTTTTTAAACAATTGTTCTTCCGATTTCAAAATGATTAAAGTGAAGTACTATAAAGGAATTAATGGGCGGAAGACTCTTAAAAAAATAAAATACAAATACAAAAAACATAACTTCAAAACTGGGATATTTCTTGCAACTGAAATTTATTGAATCATCGAAAGATGTTCAACATCTATAATAATGAATTTTACATGAACTAAATTGAAAAATATATTTACACAAGTATAGAATGGCCACATATATCCCACTTATGTTAGTTATATTAGAGAGAAAATCATTTAAGATGGATGCATCTGTGAATGCATATTTTACAGGTAGGGTAGTCCAACATGTAAATGAACATTAAAACACACATAAACAACGCCTGCATTCAGCATTTAAAGATAGGCTGTCTGTTAGATGGCTGGTGACTTTCTCTCCAACATGGTTTATTAGTGAGAAATTGCAGACTCAGGAATTGGCCGGAGTGGCTCAGTGGTTAGAACGACAGCCCGGAACGGTGTGGACCCAGGTTCGATTCCTGGCTCTGGCTAATTTTTCACTCCATGTTGGATTATTGTATTTATTGTATGTATGTCTGTATTATACTATTTGTATATCTTTAAATGTAAATGAACACTTGAGCACATTTAAAGAAAAAGATTGATAATATTTTAATAAACAGTACCTTTCAGTGTCTGACAAATTATATGTGTTGTTAAACAAATGATTAAAAAATAATAAAATAAAGTTTATAATTCATTTGATATGTTATTGGTGTCTTAATAAAAACTATACAAAAAACAAGTAAATGAACAGTTCTTACCAGTGAATGAACGCAAAGTTTCTCAGTATATGAACACACACCAATTTAAAAACACCTACGTTTCAAACTATGTTATTTATTTTACAACTTCTACAAATAACTTTTAACACCTTTTTATTGAATTACGGCTTTTTAAAACCCAGCATGATAATTTAACTAGTAGGGAGTTTTTCAAACCTTGTTATATTGAAATATTTACTAATAATTCTTTCACTGGGGGCTGATCACTTGCTGGTCGGACTACCTTATATTAAATACACTTATTTATTCCCATTGTTGATATAGACGAGTTTCAATATTATTTTCATTTATTGATATTAAAATCGTTATTTTAGCTAATGCTAGATGTAGTTCAATTCGTAACACTTGGTCAGACTGAGCTTGCCTGACAGGCAAGTTGCTAAGGCTTAGTGAAGGTTACCTCGGATATTGCTTACTTTTTTACTTGTTTTGAGGTTAATAAATGAGGTTTGCATTATCAGATTTCAAATATTTTTTTACGTCCTACTGAAAGCCATCAATCACTGTAAGAGCGTTAAAATATAATTAATTAGATGCTAATGAAGAATTTAAAACAGGCGCTTATCAGCTGAACTGCGACTGAACACTGAAGTAGAGAGAGGCGCATCACGAAGGATTAAAATGATTACAACTTATGATTAAGTGTCATTCGAATAAGTGTTGTAACACACATAAGTAAAACACTGATTCTAACAAGAGGCCGTGGAGATTTTTGAAGAAGATGTGGCGGAATAGGAAATTCAGCTGTTGTCTTGCACAAGGGAAGACGAAATCAAACGTATTATTATTTTCGCCACATATGTACCATTATACATGTAACTTATGAAAACCGACACAGTACTTTGTTTATTGATTTAGACTGCACATATTATTTTTCTATTGAATGTATTGATAACCTGATTAACCTCTTCATTTCTCAGCTTTACAAATTGAATTTCCTGAAATTACGTTAGACTTGTACATAAGGTTCAGAGCGCGACATATGCACTTTGTGATGAAGTGGCGACAGTTCTATAAAAGTTCTGATATAGGGTGAAAACGTCAATTATTGACACTTAAATTTTTGCTCAAGTGTCAGTTACTGGTTAACTCAAACGAGCAGGGAAGACAAAATTAAATTTCAGTTCAAATATCATGACCCATGACCAAAATGACCCATTAATTGAATTTTCTCGAACATGTGACTTAGCCCAACAGTCTTCTCGTGCCGGAAAACCATAGGATGCTAAATTCAGTGTAAATTGAGCCGCTTTTTAGATATTGATCCACAATGACCCAGAAATGACCCACTAATCGAATTTCTCGAACATGTGACCTAGTCTAATGATTTTTGCGTGCCCGAAACTCGTAAAATACAAAATTTAATCAAAATCGTTAGAGCCGTTTTTTAGATAAAATTAATTTGACCCAAAAATGACCCCCTAATCGAAAGTTCTCGAACATGTGACCCAGCCCAATAGTCTTCTCGTGCCCAAAAATAGTCGGATACAAAATTTCGTCAAAATCGTTTGGACCGTTTTTAACACTTTCCAACCAAGTTGAAAAGTGTTTATGACTTCGGTTTGTCTGGCCGTCTGGCCGTCTGCCGT
Organism: Maratus michaelseni; assembly: GCA_963931845.1. Lineage (NCBI taxonomy): Eukaryota > Metazoa > Arthropoda > Arachnida > Araneae > Salticidae > Maratus > Maratus michaelseni. Next base: position 31,050,567 of record OZ007586.1, read on the forward strand.
CTGGCCGTCTGGCCGTCTGCCGTCTGGCCGTCTGGCCGTCTGCCGTCTGCCGTCTGCCGTCTGTCCGTGCTCTAACTCCCGTAAATATGCTCGGATTGCCCTGCAAATTTTATATGTTATAATCGTTATCTATAGCATGTTCCCTATTTCAACGGAAGTGTGTAGCACTTATAGTTTTTTTACAGGGACACTCAAAAGAATTCCGTTACATTGCGGTCTATGGGGAAAAATCATTTGCGGTTTATTTAAATAATGTTTCAATACTTTAAACGCATTGAAATTTATATATATCACTAAGGTGCATTAGAAGAAGCTTAATATGGAATAGGGTGTGCATAGCACTTATACTTACTTTACAGGGACAGTCAAAAGAATTCCGTTACATTACGTCTATGGAGAAAAATCGTCTGCGGTTTATTTAAATAATGTTTCACTATTTTAAACGCATTGAAATTTATATAAGGTTCATTACAAGAGACTTACTACAGAATATTGTGTGTATAGCAGTCATCGTTCATTTACAGGGACACACAAAAGAATTCTCTACTGTATGTTAACAATAATTCCTGAAAGTGCGTTTTAAGTTACTGAATGCGATTTTAATTTTAAATCGCTTTTTGTATATTACGTGGTGTGTATAAATTCTGTAGATCCTATACAGGGAAGTACAAAAGTTCGGGAACACATTTCCGTATTATTTAACTCCAGACGGAGAATTTTAAACTGTGCTACGTGTTTCCTAACTGAACTAAAATTTAGCATCCTATGTAGTATATATACAAATCCATAGATCCTATACAGGGCTGAATAAAGTATTCGGATTACTTAGATGTTATCTTTTAGCTTATAAAAGAGTATGATTCGTAAAATTATTTTGGAAGCGTTGGAAAGTGTTACATAATCTATGCTTGACGCATGATTTTTCGTTCTTGTTTAGATACAATTAGCTTGACCATGACCCACAATGAACCAGAAATGACCCACTAATCGAATTTTCTCGGACATGCGACCTAGCCCAATGCTTTTAGCGTGCTCGAAACTCGTAGGACACAAAATTTAATCAAAATCGTTAGAGCCGTTCTTTAGATAAAATTAATTTGACCCGCGTTGACCCAAAAATGACCCACTAATCGAAAGTTCTCGAACATGTGACCCAGTCCAATTGACTTCTCATGCCCGAAAATGGTGGGATACAAAATTTCGTCAAAATCGTTTGAACCTTTTTTTAGATACAATTAGCTTGACCATGACCCAAAATGACCCGCTAATTGAATTTTCTCGAACATGTGACCTAGCCCAACAGTCTTCTCGTGCCCGAAAACCATTGGATGCAAAATTTAGTGTAAATTGAGCCGCTTTTTAGATCTTGACCCACAATGTCCCAGAAATGACCCACTAATCGAATTTTCTCGGACATGCGACCTAGCCCAATGCTTTTATCGTGCTCGAAACTCGTAAGACACAAAATTTAATCAAAATCGTTAGAGCCGTTTTTTAGATAAAATTAATTTGACCCGCGTTGACCCAAAAATGACCCACTAATCGAAAGTTCTCGAACATGTGACCCAGCCCAATTGACTTCTCATGCCCGAAAATGGTCAGATACAAAATTTCGTCAAAATCGTTTGAACCGTTTTTTAGATACAATTAGCTAGACCATGACCCAAAATGACCCACTAATCGAATTTTCTCGAGCATGTGACCTAGCCCAATGGTTTTCTGGTGCCCCAAAGCGGTAGGATACGAAATTTCGTCAAAATCGTTAGAGCCGTTTTTAAGATAATTTTTGCATATATATATATATATATATATATATATATATATATATATATAACCACCCACAAGATTTGCTCGTATTAGAATATATGATAAGCATGTTGTTGTAAATTTTGCAAAGTAATGTAATCTAGTGGTAAATGAGGCACTTATTTTTATTTTGTTGTCAATTTATTCACCACTAGAGGGCCAAGAACATATTTAATGAGGAAGAAACTTTTGAGATCAAAAAAGTGCCATTTTGAAGCAACCATCTTATTTCTAAAATTAAGGAAGTTATATTCTAATCTATTTGTAATGCAACAATAATAAACTTTTTTCTTAAAGTAAGCATCTTTAAACTAATTTCTAGAAGTATATGATATATTAGGGCCATTATTTAGGGTTTATAGTTATTAATTTAGCTTAAGGTGGGGTGCCAGTTTCATTTCCCAGTTTCTGACAGAGGTGTTAGTTATTGGTTATATTAAAGAAAGTTGAAATCTATTATTTGAACTGTTTAAAAATGCATAATAAATTTAATTTATCTTCTAGTAAACACCATTAAAATTTAAGTTGTTTTACCTATGTCTGACACCAGATGTCAGTTACTGGTTCATAAATGTCATTTATTGTATATCTGCATTACTAATAATGCAGTACTAAATATTACTGCTATCTACTGTTACTAAATATTCTGCATTACTAATAATGCACTACAGCTTACTAAATCCCACTTTTATAATGAATATTAATGTATTTTGTTTTCATATATTTTTTAAAGCATTTTAATTTTTTAAAATAAAGTGTATCACTTTTTCACTTTGTGCCAGCTATCACAGAAAACTGAGGGACAGATCCAAAAACTGAGGGACAGATTGGCCAGTCCATGCTGCTTACCGTATGCTTTCATTAATCTAGTGCGATGAATAATCATCGAAAAGTTCTTTCAGGAAATGAGACATCCGTGATGCAATGTGGACGGTCACGGTCTTGCACGAATCACGCGGTTTCTCCGCAGTCCGTCAAGGCTATTTGTACCGCCACAAAAGTTCAGATAGACCACTCCAGTAATCTTTTGGTATACAAAATATTGCCATATGAGTCCTCTGGAGAAAGTCGCGGCACAAACCATAATTTTAGGCTATGTGGGGATGATGGTGCTGCAACATGTGGATTTTCCGTTCCCCAAATTCTCCCGTTCTGCTTATTTGGAAAGCTGTTCACGGAAAAATACACTTCTTCGGAGAACCAAATGTTTCCGATGGCGATTGCGCCAGCATTCAGCTGCTGCAGCAGATTATTCGTGAACATCTCGTGTGCATTAGTGGCAGAAACTCCAAGGGGTTCGCGGGACTGAATCCTGTTTGGAAAATGTAGAGGCTGTGATGCATGATACAGTACGTGGGCATGTGTAGTAGTCCAATTTGAGCTGCAATACGGTGAACAGATCACTTTCTGAATGACTTCATCATCCGTTTCTGTAACTGCCACACGCAGGTGTGTGAAGTTTTCAACACGATCTTTATTAACATTCCTAGTCCATTAACATTTTCCAAACTACCTTTACTGTATCTGTTTTCGGCTTCTTTTATGAAATTAAACTTCTGAAAAATACGTCTAGTTTCTTCATCAATACTGTGGTCTAGGATGTGGAATTACAAGACTAGGAATATTCATTGTTCTAACGAATAAAACATTTCTGCACAGAAACTTGCAATCTCCGAGTAGAGCATGGTAGCAGGAGGACGATAAAATACAGAATGGAAATCAGACAGACTGTTTCCCTACAGATCTCATATTTCCGGTAGCGCCATCTGTTGGCAAACTTTATAAATATCGAATTTTTGTGCGACTATAAATGTACTGGTTTCCTAAGTAGAATGCAGCAAACGGCGCATTTCTATCGCTTTCTATTTTTCTTTATTAAAATTTTCAAATGCATCCGTCATTTTTGGGACAACATGAATAAGTACAAATACGAAGTGAAAACGTAAAATACCATTTTGCAGGGATATTCCACTTTGTTTCATATTCCACTGCGATTACAAGATGTATTCCAGGATGGGTTGGGTTGGGTTGGGTTGATTATTGACGGCCAATTATCTACACATGGGATATAGGCCCGGGAGGAGTGCCCTTCGTGGGGGTCTTTCTAAGGGAACCTAACCCGTATTTACGCATGGATAAATCCACGGCTCGAAAAAAACCACGAAAACTCCGAACGATTAGGCCGACGGGCGCGATTGGGATCGAACCCAGCACCTCCCGTCTACCAGCTTCGAGAGCAGAACCTCTCAGCCACTCGTATGTATTCCAGGATGATTTTTTGAAAAGTGAAATATGAAAAATCCACAGTTTTTGGGTATTTACCGAAGGTTTGGGTAAATACATAGGTATCTACCCAAAAAATCAATACCTACCCGCTGGGTATTTACTCAACCAACATCACTGGTTGCTCTGCAGATGATATTGTATATTTTCGTTCGTGGTTATATACATTCTCGTTGACTGAGAAACATTTGTCAATTGTTTTACAGTGTAAGATGTTAGAAATGTTCAGTTTGACGGATGCCAGTAATGAAAATAGCTGTTATATAGTATAACAAGGTATTCTGCAGCGCACCAAAGAGGATTTATACCGTAATTCCATTCACATAATGGCTTAACTAGTGTTAGCCAGCAAATTCTGGACCACCAGAGTGCTTAAACTTTATTAACAAATGCAGTTATTCTGACAAAATTGTACTGTGCTATCAAAACATACATGTGTGCACTTGTGTGAAAACTGTATAGTGCTTTTGTCTAAACTTTCCGTATTACTGAATTTACTTTTTGGCGACTTTATGCAGTAAAAAAATTTACATACGAGGGTCACTCTAAAATTTTTGAGATACAACTAGGTTTTTAAAGTTATACTTACAAAATTTTAGGTGTGTTCAAAGTAGTCTCCTCCAGCATCAATGCACTTTTGTAGACGAATTTTCCACAGATTAAATGCCTCAAGCCATTCATTTCTTGGAATAGATGAAAAAAATGCATTTATAGCCACATCAATCTCTTCTTCTGAATGAAAACGACGTCCAAGTAAGTTCTTTTTTTGATTAAAGAATAACCAAAAGTCACACATAGCTAGATCAGGTGAATACGGCGGATGTTCTATCACTTTAATTCGTTTTTGTTTAAGAAACTCAACTGTTAATCCGGCTGTATGTGAAGATACATTGTCATGGTGAAGCATTAGTCCCCTAACATTCACTTCTTGTAGAATTTCTGGAAGACATTTAGTGGTATACCAGTTTGCTGTTACTGTCTTCTGTCCTTCCAACTTGATGGCTTTGACCAATCCCGTACTTCTGAAGAAAACGGCATGCATCACTTTCAGTGCGCGTTGTCTTTTCACCATTGTCGACGTGGGATCATCTTCAAAGACCCATACTTTGCTTTCTTGACGAGTTGGAACGTCAAAAAACGGTATGTACGTTTCATCACCCGTTGCAATTTTAAAAATAATGCGGTGGCCACCATCATTTAGCAATTTAAGAGTTTCTTTACTGATTCTGACATGCTCCTCTTTTTGGTGCTCAGTTAGATTATGGGGAACCCAACGGCAAACTACTTTTTTCATATGCAATTCTTCATGAATAATTTTGTGTATGGCTGCGGATCCAATGTTAAGTTCCTTTTGTGTCATTTGATAGGTACAGTGATTATCATCCATTAACATTTTTCGTATGGCAGACACATTATCCGGGATGACTGCCGACGGCGGCCTTCCTGTGTGTTCTTCATCCTGAATAAAATTGAGACCTCTGCTAAATTCTTTAAACCATCTGAATACAGTAGCACGAGCTGGAGATTCATCACCAAATGCTAATTTCAACCATTGAAAGCATTCTTCTTGAATTAATTCTGCTTTAAAATCATAGAAAAGCATAGCGCGAAAATGTTCTCGCGTCAACTCCATTTTCTCTTCTGTTTAAAATTTATTCTATGCTAAACAAGTTGAAGTAAGTCCGTAAAAATTCATCTTCTGAGTTAAAATACTTTGTATTTTAAAATTAAACCGTTATTTTTATTTTGTAAATTCTCGTCTGCCCGTATCTCAATAATTTCAGACTAACCCTCGTATTCATACACTGATTAAAATGCTAAGATTTAATATTTTTTATGAAGTTTAAATGAAATCCAACGAAAGAAATAGATATAGAAGAACTATTTTCTTTATCAATTCACATTTCTGAGAAAAAACAAGAAAAAAATATTGTCATTTTACACTCAACGAATGTATGTCATTGTTACAGATTCCTTTTTTTCTGAAATAGCATTACATTCTAGAACTAATTTAAGAAAATAAAGAAATAGTCCTAGAAACCTGTTCCAACAAGCTGTCAAAAAATTTCTATTTCGTTACGGTTATTTTTCATTTTAAAATAGAAACACATTCGACATAGACGTTATCTCTAAATACGCAGGTCAAACAAATTTTACTTCTTTAGTTGTTGAATTAATATTTCATTGTTACTCATGATTGTTGTTTTGCTTAAGATATTATTATGGTATTGTAATTTTTTTAGATAGTTTAACAATACAATGTATAAACGTTTGTTTAAATTACCTAATTATAGATTACAAATCAGATAAACTTTTCTAAGAACGTAATTTATTTAAATTATATACTTTTATAACGGAATTTTTTATAAAAGATTCGTGGAACACAGTATAATTTCGAAACTATTTGAAACTAAACACGAGGTAAGACTAAATTATTTTTAAGTAAATTTCCTGATAAAAATTATCCGAAATATGCAACATTTAATTCTAACATTAAATCTAAATTTAAACTCATACTAAAGAATATTTTACGAATATCGGATATTTCCAATTCACATTGGTAATCAAAATAAACAGATGTATTTAAATAAAATATCACTGTAATATAAATGTGATATTTTATTTAAGACTTTTATTCATCGGACGTTAAAAAATGTTTAGTTATTTTAGTAAATGTATTTAAGTTAATCGGATATAAAAGTGTAAAACAAAAACAAATTTAGTACATGCAAATATAAAAAACAGCTCAAAATAGTCTATCGTCTAAAAGGAGGAAAATATGAAGATATATAAAAATTACATATCGAACAAATATTTTCTTCAACAACGTATACTTCTGACAGCATGTATGAGAATAAACTGTTTAATTATAGATTGCAAGACAGTTAAAATTATCTTTCAAAAACTTATTTTTTCGAAAATATCCCTGTTATGTAAAACTGAATGATTTAAGGAAATATATACTCATGCACACCGAATAAAACATTATTTGTCGATATAGTTATTCTTCATTTTAAAATAGTAACACATGCATTCACAATATCCGTGGGTTCTTCTTGTATTGTATTAGTTTTTCAGCGGCCCAATGTTTTTCTTCTTTAAGATAATTTTACTGAATTGAAAATAAATTTTGAGATGGTGAAACAACACACTATAGAAGCGTATATTCAAACTGTTTAATTATAGATACTGTCGGTATTTGAAATTGTCTTTTTAAAAAACTTATTTCATGAATTATATTTTCTGAAACTTTAAGTAATACACTGCTCAAAACAATTAGGGGAGCAAGCAAAAAAGAAGAGAACTATGCAAAACAGGCATGCATGGGCATAAAAGGAAGAGTACACGTGTATAAGTACGCAATAAAAAAAAAAGAAGACTGAAAAAAATTTGGAAGGTTGATTTTTGGATTTTTTGGAAGGTGTAATTCTTTGAAACGGGGGAAAGAACTTAAAAAGCTGGTTTAAGGCAACAATTTTATTACATGGAAATAAAAAATATTGTTTAGAAATGATTTAAGATGTTTAATTTGGAGTGTGGTCCCATCGAACAACTAAGAAGCTGCACACTTGTTTTCCATGGATTCAATGAGGTTTTTGATAATACTTTGGCGAATACTGTTCCACTCCTCAGGAATTGCAGTCTCCAAGTCCCGGACAGTAAAAAATGTTCTCGCTGCAATGCTTTGTCGGGTGTGTACCAAATGTGCTCGATCAGATTCAAGTCAGGAAAGCATGCTGGCTGTATTTTTTCATACGCTGTATTTTTTTTAACTTTAAGCCTGTTCTCCACCAGACAATCTGTATACGATCTGGGACCATGGCTGCAGCGTACGTTACGACATGAGGTCTCAATATCTCATATGCATAGTTTTGAGCCGTCAAACTGTCATTCCTAATGATATGCAGTTCCGTACGTCCACCTATGCCGATTCCAACCGATGCCATCAACCCACCTCGTCTGTAATGTGATCTTTCACGAACGAATGTTGGGTTATTTTAAGTGCCCCTTCCCGTCCATACCAAAACACGTTGGGTGTCACACTCCAGACTGAATCGGGACTAGTCTGTAAACAGAACTTGACTCCAATAACGTTGCCACCAATTTCTATGTTCAGCAGCACACCTTCTTCGAGCCCTGCTGTGGTTTGGGATCAACTAAATACAGACTATTGGCCTACATGCATATAAACCACCCTGATGATGCCTATTACGGATTGTTTGGCTGGACACCCTTCATCCAGTTACTAAGAGCAACTGTCTTTGCAGCTGAGTAGCATTGTCTGTTCTGTTTCAATACGATGCTAACGAGATATAGCAGTTATCAGTTACTGTGGTACCACGTGGTCGACCTTTCCCTGGTAGACGTTTAACAAATCCTGTTTTTTGGAATCGATTCCACAGCTTGGCAATGATATTTCTTGCAATTCCAACAACACCCGGTACAATTATTTTTGATTCCTTGGATTAAAGTCTCCCGCTAATGGGCCAAGCCATGGATCCCGATAAATCACGTGGTTGGGACATTTTTAAGTTACGTTTTTTCAATACAAAAGCTGAGAAATTGAATTTCACAACTGAGACACTGAAACAGACGTTTCTGAGAAATCCAGATTTTTGCAGTTATCACCCTTTTTCTGGTTTTTGACGTCATAAACTTTGATTTACATATAGAGCTTTATTTTTATGCCTTCTGCTACGTTTTAAATTATAGATATTTTAATTTAAGTTACTTATCGATGTAAGTACTTGAGAAATTTTTTTAAAACCATGTGCTTCCCTAATTGTTTTGAGCAGTGTATTTTTCTTATTGTTAACAATCATTATAATGCTTCTTCCCTTCTATGCTCCGCTTAAAACTGTCTTTTCCACTCCTTTCGATCGTTTTCTATGCTGCAACAAGAAGCAGTCAGCTGTCATGTAGAAAAATGTGTGATGTACTTATGTTTAAATTTATCAATTGGAAACTCTTTTCTTTACGACTAAATTTAAAACTTATTAATCAGAATTTCTCGAGTCTTTATGACGTTATTAATATTTTAACAGACATAAATTGCCGAACAGTTTTGATGAAATTTAGCTTATTTGTCCAGAAATCAACTTCAAAGATACAGTGGTAGTCAAAAGTTTCTGGCCAGTTTGTTTTTTTGATAGGTTTGTCAGAACGTTTCAGCGAAGAAGCACAATTACTTCAAAAGTTGGGAATATACAAATGACCTCTGACCACGTGAGCATTTTGATTGGATGAAGAAGACACTTGATGCAATTGGGAGGAATTCGAAATTCGCATGTGCAAAAGTTTCCGGTCATTCGTTATATTTTGCTACCGGTGAAGTGTATTTTGGCCATGTTTGTTAATTTTCAACGTGCATAACGTAGTTGAAATTCAAAAATGAAAAGTTCACCAATTAATCTTCGTAAACGAGCGATTTGTTTGTCGCTAAAGGGCCAATCCTTTCGTGAGATCGCGGTAAAGTTATCGATCGGAAAATCTACTGTGAACGATACTTTTAAAATATATAAAGATGGCCATGGTCTTCAGGACTTGCCACGGTCCGAGAGACTTATTTGTGTGGACAGAAATATCAGGAGAAAGCAATTGACGCTGCAATATCCCGCGATTTATGGAATGGATAATTTTCTTAAATAAGTTGGTCTACTGTGACAAGACGCTAACGTGACGTAAGACTTTATGGAAGAGTCAATGTTAAAAAACCTTTTATAAGTAAAAAAATAATAATAAATAAATCAGCGGGCCCGACTCGCGTTTGCCAAGGAACACAAAGACTGGTCAAGTGAAAACTGTAAAAAGTACTATTTTCCGATAAATTAAAGTTCAACCTTTTTAGCAGTGATAGCAGACATTACGTCCAATGACCTAAAAACAAAAAGATACTATTCGAGATATGTTATTCTGAAAATGAAGCATGGCGGAGGACACGTTATGCTGTGGGAAGCATTTTCTAGAATGTGCATCGGTGCGTTACCTGAAATCCGCGACAAGATGAATGGTGCAATGTATAAGGATATCTTGTAAGATCATTTGCTGCCTTACTGGAGGAAAAATTGTGGTCGCAACCAATTGTTTCAGCATGATAACGACCCAAAGCATACATACAATCATACTCGTATATCAGTGGCTTTCGCACAAAAAAAATCCACTTTTGAAATGGCCAGCCCAATCACCGATCTGAATCCAATAGAAAAACTTGACAAACGTGTGCGGAATGATAAATATTCAATTCAACAGAATTTCCCCAAAAATTGTAAGAAGCGTGGAGAAAGCTTTCCATAGATCATCTTCAAACGTTCATAAATTGATGTCACGTCACTGTGCCGCAGTACTTATTGCTAAGAGGACGACAAAATATTAATTGTAAATGTTGTTGATCAATGTTATTTTCCTTTTTTGAACACCATTTTTTTCCAAACTTGCTAAGATAGCCAGAAACTTTTGAGAACACGCGTTTTTCTTTGCAATTAATTTTGTCAATTAAATTTATTGATATTTATTTATTTCCTAAATAAGCTCCTATTATGTCAATAAAATGTATAAGTATCAATTTGAGATTCCTCTTTATATGGGTATGTTTACAAATTAGCCAAAAATTGTATGCTTTCCGGAAACTTTTGACCGCCACTGAACATAAAAGATAACCTACCAACTTGCAGAAATAAAGTTCACGAAACTGTGTAATAACAATATTCAATATACATTCAATCAGATATTATACTTAAGCTAAAATTATTTCCGAAATAAACAATTTAATAATAAATATTATCCTAAATATATAAAGATTTCCAATATAGAATCTAAATTAACCATAAAAAACGAATATTAGTTATTCCCGGTACATGTTGGTTATCAAATTTACACAGTAATGAAAATAAACTTAATCTCATTTAAAAGAGTAAAAACTGATGTTCGTTATGTACCTACATGTGTTACATCAAATAACTCAAAATATTCTGTGTTACATAAGACAGAAAAAATATGAAGTTTAAAATATATATATATAGGACAAATATACTCTTGAAGAAAATACACTTCTCAGTCAGAAGGGTACGAGCACAGAAAAATGATAGTGCTTTTTCACACTGAACACTATGTTATTCTATATTATTCTCCCTATCTTATTGTTATAGATTTACTTTTTTCTGAAATGTCATTGCTTTGTAGAAGTGAATGATTTAAGAAAATATAGCAAGAGTCCAAGAACCTGCCTGTCAAAAAAAAAATCTATTTCGATACAGTTATTCTTTATGTTAAAGTAGAAACACAGCATGCAACATATATGTTTTCGCTAAATCCGCGGGCTAAACAAATATTTGTTTTTCTTCTTATATTGTATTAGTTTCTCTGCGGCAGACATTTTTGTTTTACTTGTTTAAGATATTTTACGGAGATGTAAATATTTTTTTTGAGTTGATGTAACAACACAATATATAATCATTTGTTCAAATTATTTTATTATAGCTTGTATAACATTTGAAATATACTTTCTGAAAAATAATATATTCTTACAAAAAAGGGATTTATACAATAATATGTTTATATGCTTTACGAATAAAAATTACTCAACAATTACATACATTGCTTCTATGCTTATTTAATTTACAAATAATTTATTCAAGATGGGAACAAAACTTGCAAAATCTATAAAAACAGCTGATATTGTAATACATTTATTTCGGAAACTACTGGGGCGAAGTCAATATATATTTATGAATTAAAAAGAAAACATTAACAGAAAAATTTCATAACAATTTCATAACTAAATAATTGCGTAATATTAATTGTAAGTTGTCGATCAAAATGAACAGATTAGTTGTATCCCAAAGCTTGCGGATATACGTATTTCTAACGTCTATGCTGAAGTCCCTGTCTGGATTAATTAAGACGGCCATATTCCATGGCCACTACGATCAGCAGACATTTCAAAATCAAGATTTTCACATCTTTATTAACGTTTACAGTCCACCACTTCTGAAATCTACTTCATATATATTATTACGAATCAGCACTGAGCGCGAATTGGTCGACGTCAATATGCTCAAAGCATATGCCAAACAGAGTTACCGATGGGACATTTTGCTAATATAGAAGGGCAGCCAAACTAAACATTTGAGAAAAACGTAAATTTTTATTGATTCACTACCTTGCAATAGTGTATATTCTCATGTTTATCTGTGCAACTACAGCGAGCAAAAAAGTATTTCATGTACGCAGTTTTTTGTATAAATAACCCTAGAAAGCAAATGTGAAGAAATTGTTTCAATTATTTCTTTATTTAAATAATAAACACAAATTAACTGACACAAACTGACTTTCTATAAATCGTTCAACCATAGTTTTCGTGTAGTTAGAATCGTAATGAAGGCATTCTCTTTCACGTTGCCAATACCAATGTGCTATAACAAGTTAATGAAACACAATACATAGTAATAGAATATATTTAAATAATGAATATTCTTACTTATTTAACTAAAGTTTCTCTTAAATCAATCACTAAGTTAAACTAGTCGTTGAGGGCCACCGTAATACTTACACATCATAGATATGCATAATATAAAATATGAAAATAAAACATGTGTAAACTATTTATAAATGCATTGCAATTCGAATAAAATCGTGGCCGAGGCTAACGAAAAAGACAGGCTACCGCGGTGCGTTCCACTTATCTTTTTTTACAGACCGCTAGAGTGACGTGATACTCTTTTCGTACACCTGCATAGGTGGATTCGAGCCTCACGTGACTCTGGCGGTCTGTAAAAAAAGATATGCGTAAAGCACCGCGGTAGGCTTCCTTTTTCGTTAGCCTCGATCCTGGCTTGATGACGTCATAAACTTCAAATCGAGCCAAACGGAAAAGACAAGCTACCGCGGTGCATTCCAATTATCTCTTTTTTTTTACAGACCGCTAGAGTGAAGTGATGCTCTTTTCGTACACCTGTATTGGTGCATTCGAACATCACGTGACTACCGCGGTGTGTACAAAAAGATACGCGTAAAGCACCGCGGTAGCCTTTCTTTTTCGTTATATTCGCTTCAAATGCTCCATTACTGAATTGCATAAAAGAAACTTCCTTATAACTCTAAAATTGATAATCATATTAACTAATGGTTTATTCCATCGGATTAAGAGTCTCATTTCCAATTAAAATATATCTTTGAATTGAAATTTGAATAAAATACAAGGTCATGAAAAATCGAAGAAATTTTAGATTTGATTACAAATGAAACTAACAGGTATGCGGAGCTAGTTCTTGAACGAAGACCAGAAGAATCAGGGAAACGAATACATTCTCCTGAATGGACAAACACAACAGCATTTGAAATAGAATCATTTATCGGAACCATATTGTTAATGGACCATACTCACAGGGATACAATTCAAGACTATTGGTCAACTAATGATCCGATATAAACGCCCGTATTTAGAAAAATTATGCCTAAAGATCGATTTCTTTATCTTAAAAATTTCTGCATTTTGAAAATAATCATAATAAGCCTTCGAAACATTCGCCAGATTATGACAGACTATAGAAAATTAGGAAATTATTGAACATGCAGTATTTAAAAAGGTTTATGATCCAAGTGAAGAACTTGCTATATGTGAAGTGATAGTGAAATGTAAGGGGAGTGTGGCGTCCAAACGATATATTCCGAAAAAGCGGAAACAGTGGAGCATAAAAATGTATAATATTTCGGATAAAACTGGTTATACGTATGATATAAGAGATTATCTTGGAAATGATAAGAATAGCATAAATCGAAATTTGTCTGCATCATATAATGTTGTTGACATTATGAGAGAGTCCGTAAAAGGAAAAGGACATAAATTATATATGGACAACTATTTTCGTCTCCGGAACTTTTCCTTCATCTTATAAATGAGAAACAAACTAATGCTTGTGGCACTTTTCGTTGCAACAGAAATTCCCGAAAGATATATCACAAAAGAAACTAAAAACAGGAGATATACGTGTGAAGTCTGGACACTGCATGACTGCATTGCGGTGGAAGGTTAAGCGGGATGTATACATGCTAAGTAGCATCCAACATCCATCAGAGCGAACTGTTTCCGAAGAAATGGAAAGATCTAAAATAGTTGCGGATTATAACGTGAATATGGGCTACATTGATTTGAGGGACAGAATGACCAATAGTTATTCATTCGAAATGCGCATGATGAAATTAAAAAAAAAGCTGTTATTTCACTTGCTTGACATTGCAGTTTTGAATTCATTTCTGTTATTTAGAGGTCAAGAAAATCAGATTTTAGATTATCCTTAGTCAGAACTTTGATTAAAATTCACGAGATTCCGAATACTCCGACAATTTCTAAATCACCTGGAAGTTTGATAAGCTTTGACGGTTCTGGACACTGGACAATAAAGGGAAAAAACAGAAGAAGGTGCGTTGTTTGCCACAAAAATGGATTGCGGAGACTATCCACAGTCATATGCAAAAATGTAATGTTGCGTTATGTATTGACAAAGATTGTTTTGGCGAATATCATACGTCATCCTCATAATATAGATATAAACACTGTGATTGAATGTTGACGAATGTCTGTCCTGCTTTCTATCCCGCCTACTATTTTTTATGTTTTTACTAAATATATATATATATGTTGGCTGCGTGCCCTACGTATGCTAACTTTTCTTTTCTTACAGTTTTCCTTTCTGATCTTTCCAATAACTATTTTGTAATTTTTTATATACTTAAAATTTCTTTTTTCTTTATGGGAAATTATGAAGGCAAAACTGGCAAAATTGATACATTGCAGTTCAATAACCTCTCTGATCCCATCTGTTTTTATTATTTTAATATTTAATAGCAGAACAATTCTCTGATAAAACTTATTTCTTTAAATCTTTTAACCAAAAGGTGGAAGTGAGAACTTTTATGTCAGATGACATTTCTTTTCAGTCAATTGACACACAAAAATACATTTTTAAGTTAAAAAAAAGACTCTTGAGAAGCTTAGACAAATTTATAATCAGTTTATTTCAACGACATAAACACAAAGTTGAAGTTAAAATATCTATATCATATACTTTATCATTTAACACTATATAAACTGCTCTTTTAAGAGTAAAAGAGATTCTTTCCAGAATCTTAAAGAAAAAAATAATAATCACCTTACTTTACCAACATGAAAACAAGGTTGACGTGAAAACTTGTGTATCGAAAGATGATATTCTTCATTTACCACTAAAAAAAATCTTTCCAGAATCTTAAAAAAAATAATAATCACTTTGCTTCACCAACTTAAACAAAAGGTTGAAGTGAAAACTTCTGTATCGAAAGATGATATTCTTCATTTACTACTAAAAAAAAATCTTTCCAGAATCTAAAAAAAAAATAGTAATCAATTTACTTCACCAACATAAACTAAAGGTTCAAGTGAAAACTTCTGTATCGAAATATAGTATTTTTTAATTAACACAAAATAAAATACTCTTTTAAGAACAAAAAGGTTTTTATGAAATGGAATTTTGCAAAGAAACCTATTTTATTATCCTATTTCATTAAATGGAGTTTTGTAAAAGTTTTTATTTTCATATTAGTTTTGGCCTTTTCCGAACTACCTTCATCATTTTTATCAGTTCGTTCATTGTTTCTCCAATTTATGTGTTACTTATAAATATCCCTAAAAATAGACTGCACTTCAGACGTCATACTTGCCAACTTCGCACTTAACTTCCGTAAAATATGGGTTAATTTAATCGAGGTTAAACACGTTTCAAACCAGAATTATTTTTAAGAAATGAATTTAAATAGGTTCCACAAAAGAAATGAAACTAAACATCTATTATTATCTCAGATATATTTTCCGGTTGGAAACGTGTTTAACCTGGATCAAATTAACTCACATTTTATGGAAGTTTAGTTGAAAGTTGGCAAGTATGAGACGTAGATGCAGAATTTTTTTCCTTTGGGGCCCATTTTGTAAAAAATAACATTTTGTTAACATAATATGAAATCAAATTCCTCTATTTCAAACTAAGCATTTATTAATAACTTATTTAAATCCTTCTGCTAAAGTTTTCCTTTCTTGTAACTGTTTCTGGTATATGTGCATTGTGTAACCTTGAATTGGAGAAAAAAAAATGAGATTGTTTCTACATGATGGAATGTGCAAGATATTTTGTCTATGAGCAACTTGTAAACGAGTCAGATCTCTTAGAAATATTCTCAGACTATTCTTAATTAAAATCGCTAAATTAGCTGTTCCGTTAGTCAAATGATAAAATAACTATTTCAATTATTTCATTTGTTTCAAGGTATCAGATAAAAAATAAATTCAAACAACAAAAACATTATCTAAAATTAGTTTCCTCTATGAATGATATTTAATATAATTTGCGACACAATGTATATGTTTTTGTCTTTAATGAAAAATAAAAACAGTTAAAATAAAGGACGTACGATCTGTATAATTAGTATTTGTAAAGCTCAATATATCCTTACATAAAAGACAAAAAAAAAGCATAAGAAGAATATTCGACTGAAACTATTTTTTTAATAGCGCCAAAACTACCGATTGCATGGGGAAAATGAATAACGAGCTAAAAATGTAAGTCTTCCTAGAATTGAATGGCAACCTTTTTCAGTAGATGGGTCATTCTCCAAAAGAGGTCTATTGCAATCCTAGCATCCTTTTAAAAATTTTGCTTTATTTATTTGGTTTTTTTTTTTACTGTTATGAATATTTAAAGAATAGTGAATCTTTTTATACAATTTACAATTCTATAGCTATTTCATTTTATGTCTTAATATTATGTAATGCATGTGAAACCCTACCTCCGTGGTTTGTCCCCATTCACATTTTTAAAAATTATTCTATTACAAAGTGAAGTAAATTAAATGTTAAATAGTTTTTATTGTGAATTCCTTTTTAAATAAATCCTGGACAATCTAAAAATTGGTTTCAATAAATGAAATAATTTTTACAAATGCATTTTTAAGTTATCCTTTTGTTTGTCCCAAATGAAATTCTCAACTCTATTACTATCAGGTTTTAGCTTCAAACATTCATTCATAAATGGCAGTACTCGTCAATAATTTGTATTAGAACAAAGGAAAAGAAGCCTCTTTGTTAGCTTTGTGGGGAAGAACTGCCATTTGCTCTATGTTTATTTTATACAAATAAATAGAATTTCTGTATTTTGTCTTTTGGGATACTCCACTCCATTACTGCCAGTGAAAGGTAAGCATTGCATTATATGTATTTATTTTACATTTGAATTTAAAGGATATGGCAACACATACAATCCTGTGTAAATGACATTAGTTTCAATTTAAATATTTACAAACAGTGCACCATTATATGAAATATCCTCACCTCCATTAGCCTCACCTCCGTTACCTATACTAATCATGGAGGTGAGAAAGTGAAACGGAGGCGAGATTAAATTAAATATGAATACTTAAAATTAATCAAAATGAAAGTTAATTGTTTACTTAATAATTATTTAAGTAATATTGTATAATAAATTTTCATCTAGTTTATTTCTGTTACTGGATTGATCAACTGTAGCCTAGATTTTTATTTTAGTTGCTATCAAACATTTCATGGTTTTCACTAGCTATGTTTTAATAATTTACCTCTGTTGATTTAATCCTCAAAATTTCTTTAATCGAAGTAAGCAAAAAAAAGTGCAAGACGACTATTATAACTTATTACAATTTTAAGATTAATTAGAGTTCATAGTGATTGTTGATAATTTTGTTTTTGATCATTTTGAAAATACAAAATTTTGGAGCAGTATATGTATTTGTTTTTATTTCAATGTGTTATATTCCTATCTATACCCATAAAATTCTTATTTAACCCTTTTAGGGGCAGTGGTATGTTTATGAAACCACTTAAGTTTAATTCCCAAACGCCACAATGGCACCAGAATTTTTCTAAAATCTTTCCCGTATGGGAAATATAGCCTTTTTCTTATTTCCAAATAATTATTTTCGTAAATTCCGGTGCCAGTCATTTATTTCAACATTTTAGTGCTGAAAGTACTTTGACCCGGAAAGGGATAAAATGTAATAATGGTGTCCCCAGTATGGAATGATCATCCTCAAGTGTGAAAAAATATATTCATGTAGATTGTTTTAAGACTTTTTTCGTAAGAATTTATTCTACCCCTTTTATATATTTAAAAATATACATTATTCTTCATCTAATACTTTGGTAAACAACTGTTTTAAAAACGTCACCTAATTGATTTAAACTTATTTAGAAAATGTAGCTCAAGTATTCATACTACATAATTTGTAATCATAGGCGATACTAAAAATGACTTTGAATATGCTCCAAGTTAAATTTTATTTTTTGAAAATGTGAGTATCCATTTTGGCCCATTATAAAAAATCCACCCGTATATTATTGCTATAATACTGTAATAAAATTCTGTGTTAATTTTAGGAATTGTTAGTTACTTTTAATAAATATATACATTTATAATATTATACATCTCCACTCCATTACCAAAGGTTCACCTCCGTTACCAGTAAATTTTTAAAATATTTTTTTATTAAATAAATAAAATGAATTGAACAGGACCATAGATTTTAGTGTTCATTTGTTTATAAAACCCGGGAACAAATTAAGTTAAAAAAAAGAGTAAAAAAAGTTAAATATGCCCTTTTTTGAAGAATGTCGCAGGTGGTGATAAGTGCTTTTCTCCGAGGCAGACAAAAGAAGGTCTCCCCTTAACCGGCTTGTAAAAGGGGGGAGTTTTTCTCTGTTTGCCTTAGTTTGGTTTAAAACGAAAATAGTGTTTGCCGATTATTGCTACAGGTTAAATTGTTGTTTCTCGTTGGCGATTTCGATAATTTTTGTTGCTGAAAAGTTAATTACGTACAAAATGTGTGAATTTACGCGTGGTCGTGTTATCGGAATGATGGTTGGTTGGTTGGTTGTATAAGTTTTTATGGCACAAAGTCCCTTAAGGGACATGCTGCGCCAAAAAAAAGTAAAAAATGTAAAATAAAATCAAGAGGTGAAACAGAAACAATGCAAGTAGAATCAAAATAAGCAAAGGGAAAAGTAATCTGGATGGGGTTCCCATAAGATATCGTCAGAAAAGTGCAGAAGAAAAAAACTTTCAAGTCCAAAAAAACAGTAGAATAAACTGTAAAATTATTTAAAAAATAAAATGATTTTAAAAAGTACAATCTGGATGGGGTTTCCATTCAGATGTAGCAAAAGTGTAAAAGACAGAACTGGGTTGTTAAACCAATGAAAACAATAAAAATTATATTTCAAAATAAAATCCTGCATGTTTTAAAAAAGTGAAGAGTGCCCCATGAGGTGTTTCCCCAATGAGGTTTGTGAAGAGCGGTGATGATGAATTAAAATGTATTCTATACAAGTGTGGGAGACCCGGACAGTCAGTTAAAATATGATAAATAGTCAAGGTATCGAAACGACAGTGTGGACACATGGGAGCATCCTCCCGAAGTAAGAGATGTTTATGAGTGATCCTTGAATGTCCAATTCTCAGACGGGTCAGAAGAACATCGGTTTTTCTTCGATAACTTGGAGGCCAGGTCATGACTGTGGGTTTTATATGATGCAGCTTATTATTGTTGTATTCCAAATCCCAACTTTCTTGCCATTTATTATGAATAAAGTGTTTTATAAATAGTTTAACGTCTGAGAATGGAATTCTATGGCATAACGGGTTAAGAGCAAGTTTTGCCGCCTCATCTGATTTTTCATTTCCAGGAATACCCATGTGTCCACGTACCCAGCAGAATAAAATATAACTACGTCTAGTCAATCTGATATAAAAATCCAGGATGGCTGAGACATACGGATGCTTCTTAAAAGACTTTATTGCGCAAATAGAACTATTTTGGCTATGTGTAACATGGCTCTCTCTATCGCAATCAACTCTGCCGTAAAGACAGAAATTGAAGTGTGAAGCCGATAACTTAAACTAGTGTTATCAATAAAAACCCCGCAACCAACAGTTTCCCCACTCTTGGAACCATCTGTATAAATACCAGGATATTTATTAAATTTCGCACGATGTGCAGCAAATAATTGTTGAAAAACAGTAGGAGCCAAGTTGTTTTTATCATAACATTTAAAAGGATGGAGAGAAGTAATATTAGGAGGATTACAAGGAGGGAGCACATGCAAGACTCACCTCGATATTATTCAAAGGGCCTTTATTGATAATATTTCGCATTCTCATTCCAAAAGAAATGATGCAAGATGGTCGATGCTGATAAAGAATATCATTGTCAGTATTTAAAATATAGGTGTGGAGAGGACGGCCAGGATAAGTGAGCACACGGTAATATAATTCTAACGAAAGTTTTTCACGAGTATTGTGTAATGATGGTTCATTACAGTCAACATAAAGACTTAAAACTGGAGATGTACGGTTGGTTGGTTGGTTGGTTGTATGGAGTTTAATGGCACAAGGTCCCATAGGGGACAAGCTGCGCCAAAGAAAAAAATTTTTTTTTTTTTTTTATAAACCACAAAATTTAAAATGAACAAAAGTAAAAATGGAAACAAAGTTTAATGAGAACGCTATCTGGATGGGGTCACCCATCCAGATATAGTCACAAGTGTATAAAACAAATATAAAGAATTCTTAAAAAAGTAATGTACAAAAATACAACATTAAGAAATATCACCTGGATGGGGTTACCCCATCCAGCTGTCCAGATAAAAAAATATAAACTAACATTGTTATATATAAAACATGAAGGGTATATAAAAACTAGATATCAAAATAAAACCCAGAATGTTTTAAAAAATGAAAGAGTGCCCCATGAGGTGTTTCCCCAATGAGGTTAGACAAGATTGGTGATGATGAATTAAAATAAATTCTGTACAAGTGCCGGAGGCCTGGACAGTCAGTTAAAAGATGAAAAATAGTCAAGCAATCAAAATGACAGTGTGGACACATGGGTGTGTCCTCCCGAAGTAAAAGATGTTTATGAGTGATCCTTGAATGTCCAATTCTCAGACGAGTCAGCAGAACATCTGTTTTTCTAGGATAGCTCGGAGGCCAGGTCATGATTGTGGGTTTGATATAGTGCAGCTTATTATTGTATTCTGAATCCCAACTTTCTTGCCATTTTTTATGAATAAAGTGTTTTATAAAGTGTTTAATGTCTGAGAATGGAATTTTATGGTGTAATGGATTAAGAGCAAGTTTTGCCGCCTCATCTGCTTTTTCATTTCCAGGAATACCCATGTGTCCAGGTACCCAGCAAAATAAAATATTATGACCACGTCTAGTCAATTTATAATAAAAATCCAGGATGGCTGAGACATACGGATGCTTTTTAAAAGATTTCATTGCGTCAATAGAACTATTTGAGTCAGTATATATGATAAAAGATGTTTTATGATGATGAGATATATGTAACATGGCTCTCTCTATCGCAATCAGCTCTGCCGTAAAGACTGACATTGAAGAGTGAAGCCGATAACTGAAACTATTGTTATCAATAAAAACCCCGCAACCGACAGTATCCCCACTCTTGGAACCATCTGTATAAATGTCATTATAGCTATTATATTTTGCACGATGTGCAGCAAATAATTGTTGGAAAACAGTAGCAGCCAAGTTGTTTTTGTCATAACCTTTAAAAGGATGGAGAGAGGTGATTTTAGGAGGATTCCAAGGAGGGAGCACATTCAAAGGACATGGACTCACCTCAATATTATTCAAAGGACCATTATTGATGATGTCTCTCATTCTGACTCCAAAAGATGGGATGCATGAAGGTCGATGCTGATAAAGAATATCATTGTCAGTATTTAAAAGATAGGTGTGAAGAGGATGACCAGGATGAGAGAGGACACGGTAATATAATTCTAATGATATTTTTTCACGAGTCTGGTGTAATGATGGCTCATTACAGTCAACATAGAGACTTAAAATTGGAGACGTACGAAATGCACCAGAGCAGACACGAAGTGCGCTGTGGTGCACAGTGTCAAGTTTTTTAAGAACAGATTTACTAGCAGAACCATAGACCTGGCAGGCATAGTCGATTTTTCTGGAGACGTACGAAATGCACCAGAGCAGACACGAAGTGCGCTGTGGTGCACAGTGTCTGGTTTTTTAAGAACAGATTTTCCTGCTGTACCATAGACCTGACAGGCACAGTCCATTTTAGATCGAATAACAGCTCGATAAATTTTTAATAGGGTGGTACGTTCTGCTCCCCAAGAAGTATTTCAAAGTACTTTAATTAAGATAAGGGATTTTTCGCATTTTGTCCTTAATTGTAAAACCTGTGGTAAAAAAGTAAGTTTACTATCAAATGTAGGCCAAGATATCGAACATTGTCCACAACAGGAATTTGGGATGAATTGATAAAAATTTCAGGATCTGGATGCAGACCCCTTTGTCTACAGAAATGCACACAAGATGTTTTGTCATTAGAAATTAAGAAACCATTTTTGTTCGTCCAGTTAAGAATACTTTTGATTGCAATTTGCATTTGTCTTTCTATAAAACGAATATCCTGTCCCATACACATAATGCGGAAGTCGTCAACATAGAGATCCCCCTTCACAGAAGGAGGAAGTTGTTTAATGATGTCATTTATTTTGATCGCAAAGAGGGTGACACTCAAGACACTGCCCTGAGGTACACCCACTTCTTGTACATAAAAACTAGATAGGATTCCTCCAATTCAAACTTAAAATCGTCGGATGGCAAGAAAGTTTTTAATAAAAATTGGAAGGTTCCCACGAAAGTCCAGGTTAAAAAGATCGCTAAGAATCTCATTACGCCATGTTCTGTCATAAGCTTTCGCCATGTCAAAAAATACTGAGACCAAATGGCTGCGTTTTAGAAAGGCTGTCCGTATGTGATGTTCCAAATGGATTAAATTATCGATAGTTGACCTACCACGTCGAAATACACTTTGAAATGCAGCAAGGCAATTGTTAGTTTCTAAAATATGCATGAGGCGGCAATTTACCATTTTTTCAAGAAGTTTGCAAAGGCAGCTAGAGAGTGCAATTGGCCTGTAATTATTGGGATTGGTAGCATCTTTTCCTGGTTTGGGAAATGGTATTATTATAGCTCTGCACCAAGCATTAGGAAATGTCTGCTCCATCCATATCCTATTAAAGAATGAGAGAAGATTATTCAAGGACAGAGCAGACAGGTGCTTGAGCATAATGTATGTAATCCCATCGTGACCTGGGGCAGATAAATGGCTGTCTCTCAAGCATTTTATAATCTCTGTTTTCAGAAATGGCTCATTATATGCATATGAGTGATGAGAGTTAAAATTAATCCTGGTTCTTTCAGTTTGTCTTTTGTATGTTAAAAAAGGTTCTGGGTATGAGTCAGAACTTGAAATAGATGCTAGGGTACTACCTATTGTCTCAGCGATGTTTTTAGGTGATGAAATGGTTTGACCGTTATGCTTTAAAATAGAAATATGATTATCAGAGTATAGGCCCATACATTTTTTCACTTTATTCCATAGTTCTTTACTTGATGTATTGGAATTAATGCTTGAGATATAGTTGATCCAGGATTCACGCTGGCTTTTGCGTCGCACTCTTCTAGCTTCAGCCTTTGCTTTTTTATATGCCATATAGTTAGTATTAAGTAGGTACCTCCGAAATACTCCCCAAGCCTTCTGTTGTTTTTTCCTAGCATTTTGGCAATCACTATTCCACCATGGCTTTCTGTGTTTACGTGTGGATGCTGTTTTTGGAATGATAGAACCTGCAGCAGTGATAATACATTGAGTTATATTATCAAGTGCATTGTCAATATCCCCCTGTATCATGTGAGCTGTGATGTTTGCAAGTGCTGTAAATGTTGGCCAGTTGGCTCTGTCATAAATATAACGATTGGTAGAATTATAAGAATCCCTATCAGGAGTACTCAGTGTAATAAAAGTCGGAAAGTGGTCACTGCCGTGCAGGTCATTAGAGACCCAGAAATTCCAGAATGGATAGAGTATTGGGGAGCAGATTGTAAGGTCTATTGCATGGAAAGTACGGGTTGGCTCATGAAAATAAGTGCGATCACCATTATTGAGCAGGCATAAGCCGTTGTCAGAAATAAATTTTTCGATTATATCACCACGTTGGTTAGAATCACGGTTGCCGCAGATTTGACTGTGTGCATTAAAATCTGCAATAAATATGTATGGAGTCTGAAGTGGTAGAAGGAGATTATCGAGATGTGCTGATTGGATAATTTGGTTAAGAGGTAAATAAATTGTACATATTTTTATGAGTTGTTTAATATGTACACGGTCTGCAACTGCTTGTAAGTTTGTATTTAAAGAGAGATAAGAATGTGGTAAATTATTGGAGATCATAAGAACCACTCCACCAGTGGCCCTTCCATTAGCTGTAAAGTCTTTTCTGTATGTAGCATAGTTACGTAATTTGCATTTGTTATTAGATGGTTTCTTGTAGAGCTAGACATAATGGTTGATGGTCAGATAGAATATTACGGATTTCAGCACGTTTAGTATGATAACCACGACAGTTCCACGAGATAATATTAGTCATGATGATTTTTTAGATACATGAATCTACGTCATTTTGTTAGGAGGAGGTAGACATATCATCTCCTCCATCGTTGAATTCATCATCCGATTCTGGATGAAGCGCTACAGCGTCTTCATCCTGCATATGCATCTCATCTTTTTTATTATTATGTTTTGGACGAGTTTCTTTTTTGAGTGGTTTAATTTTTATTTTCTTATTAACTGGGTTTTCAGATGATACAGTGGATTTTATTTGTGGTATGCCATGTTTTTCTGTATCAGATCTGCTACTTTGTTTTATAGGTGTAGTTTTGGTGGTATTTTGAGAGGTGTTTTTTATGGATTGGAATTTTAGGAAACATGGATTGTGATGACTTTGAAGAGACATTTTGTGGTGATTTAGGAGGAAGAGCATTTACTGATTTAAAAGAAACAGATTGTGTTGATTTAGTTGTAGTTGCAGAAAAAGTAGACAGGTTTTCTTTTGTTGTTTCTCTGAGTGGCAATTGTTTTATATTTTTTATTTCCATTTAATGCAGCAGAGTAACTTAAGTCTCTGAGACTTAACTCTTTTCCTTGCTTCTGGATATGAAATATTCTGTTTTGTGCGCACTGTTTGGATTTATTTCTCAATTTTCCAGATTTCACATGATTTATAATAAGACGGATGATCTTTTTCACAATTTACACAATGGGCAGGAGCTGTGCAGCTTTCACTTTCATGTCCTTTTTCTCCGCATCGAGCACATGCTAGGGTTCCACGGCAACTATTTTTGGAGTGACCAAATTTTTGACATTTGAAACATCGCAAATGGTTTGGTATATATGGTCGGATTGGGCAACTTAAGTATCCAGCTTTTATGTGTGTGAGTAGGTTAGGTATATCAAATGTAAGTATTATATGTTTTGTTGGGATGATTTTATTATCTCTCTTAATTGTTATTCTTCGAACTCCTGTAACATTTTGTTCTTTAAGATTTTCAAGTATTTCTGTCTTGTTCTGAGATGACACCACGCGAGCTATTAAAATAATTATGAGCAGATACAGTAACGGTATATTTCCAAAGAATTTACATTTCTTTATATTTACAGCTTGAGTTGAGTTTTTGACTTCAATAAGAAAGTCACCAGATCTTAATTTTTTAATAGTTTTTGGTTCACCAATAAGTCCTTGTATAGCTTTTTGTATCAGGAAGGGTGATTTGAGGGCAAAATTGCCTTCAGTACATTTTACAATAAAGAAACGTGCATTTGAATAAAAACTTTCCTCGACTTTATAAGCCCAGGACGTATTTGATTGTGGTGCTTCCACTTCGCATGTTTTATTTCCTTGAGTTGTGGCCATATTTGAGATTTGTTTTTATTTTAACGCCAGGCGTCGGGCCTGGTCACCGACCCTTCTTAAACCTTACTTCTGGGTGCAGGTTCTCAAAAGGGCGAAAACTATTAACAACAAACCTCCACGTTTTCCGAACGTTGGATTAAACTCGACAGCATTTCCTAATATCTAATTATTTCACATTGGAATCAGGTAGTCAGTAGGTAAGCCTTTACAGCTCTGTCCAACCTACAACCCCTTCCACCGAAAGGCACCAGTCTCCCGGTGTTGGTCCTAACAGTCACCATACAATGTATGGCGTCGTCCGATAACGGAACCGGAGTTCGGAAAATGCCCTGTACTCTGGACACAAGATCAGCCTAAAAAAGGTAGAAACGTGTCGATGAGATTAAAAAACCTCAACACCCAGAGTGTCTCACGTGAAAATAAAAAAATCCACTATTGAATAAAAAGAAGTCATGCGAGAGAAAACTTAGAAACAAGGTGTGTTTGTCTTTTAAGCTTTTTAATTTTTTTTTCCTTTTTCTATATTTTAAACAAAAGAACGAAAACAATGTTAGTAGAACAAAGAACAATATGAACAAAAAAGTTAGCAAAACAATCAAACATGAACAAGAACAAAGAGGTATAACAAACTGAAAAGAGAAGATTAAAAAGTGTTAAACGAAGAAAAAAGGATAGACAACTAAAAAGAGAAGAAGACAGGAAATGAGAAAGATCGCTCGGGAATCCGGGTATCGGAGTGATGGAGTCTGACCGGTGTCAGGCCGATGTTGCCGAAGCTGTTGGTATAGACCAATCTACCGTTTCTAGCCTGTGTAAACGCTACATTTTTAGACAAAATAAGCCACTTTTTAGATAAAATTAGCTTGACCCACGGTGTCCCAAAAATGACCCACTAACTGAATTTTCTCGGACATGTAACCTAGTTTAATTATTTTCTCGTGCCAGAAACTAGTAGGATAGAAAATTTAGTCAAAACCGTTAGAGCCGTTTTTATGTATAATTAGCTTAACCCGTAATGACCCCAAAATGACCCACTAATCGAATTTTGTCGAACATGGGACCTAGCCCAATTCTTTTCTCGTAATCCAAAATGGTAGGATACAAAATTTAATCAAAATCGTTTGAGCCATTTTTTAGATAAAATTAGCTTGACCCTGACGCATAGTGACACATTAATCGAATTTTCTTTGAACTTGTGACCTGGCTCAATAGTTTTCTGGTGCCCTAAAACGGTAGGATACAAAATTTCTTTAAAATTGTTAGATCCGTTTTTAAGTAAAATTTGCATGTATAGATATAACCACACACACAAGATTTGCTCGTATTAGAATGTATGATTTATACGTGAATTGTACTAACACATTAGAGGTAGCATACATGCATAGGGCGGCATTATAATCAATGGACGTATGACTCCGCAGGTGTACATTGACGGGACTGCGAATCGCTACAGAAATGAAGTTTCGGAAGCCATTCACAGACTTTTCCGGGTTAAAGTTGGTCCTCAATTCATTTTCATGGACGATAATATACATCCTTGCAGGGCAAACCTTGTTGATCAGAAGTGAAGATATCAATCGTACACCATTCCCAGCCATTTCTCCGGACGTAAATCGAGCATGCTTGGTATGCCTTAAGAATACCCATCGGAAGTCTGCAACCACCTACCAGAACTTTCCCCGACCTACATCTAGCCACTGAGCAAGAGTGGAATAACTTGCCCTAGAACCTAATTAACACTCTTATAAACAGTATGACATGTCGCTGTGGGTCTTGTATATCTTTAAGAGGTCACCATACTTCATATTATAGCAATTAAATTGCTGGGATTGTTTAATTGTTGGTTGAATTGGGCACAAAGTCCCTTCTGGAACATGCAGCGCCAAGAAAAAGACCGGCATTATTTGGTATGATACCCATTTTTTATGTTTTATTGTAAACATTTATTAATTATTTGCAATAAGCTAAAAAGGGAGAAAATAGTATATTTAGTCCCCTTTTTTGTCTATTCTGAACGGTTTATAGTCGTTTGTTTAGTACTTTTCGGTCTATAAGCCTTTTTTCAAAATATTCAATACTTTTGAACACCAGTGTACATCTAGTAACATCTCGATTTTGTATTAACTAGCTAACTCACCCGGCGTTGCCCAGGCCAAAGATAATTACAATATCGGAGAAAGGCGTTGCCCCCCTCCCTTCCCATACCCGCAAATATAGCGAATAATTTGTTCAAGAAAACCACCGTCACCTACATTAACGCGATCATTAAAAAAAGAATTAAATTTTTCTGATAATTAGAACATAACCAAGACGCTACGCTAAAATAGCCAGCAAATGACACTTCTTCCAGACCTCAATTTAAAATCTATATCTTAATTAGTTTCCTAAATTTTCGTTCATTAGTAAAAATTGGCAATTATTTCCTTTCATTTTCGCAAACTAAATAGAGGTATCTGCCAGAGAATCAGATCTATTTGTAGTTCAGTTTTTAATGAAAACAGATCCCTGTCTGAAACTTTCTTGGATTATTTTCACTGGCGCCGGCAGATTTTTGGCAGTTTTTTGCATAAATTAAGAAAAATCACCGACCGAATTCTTCAAAAAACACATAGTCGGATGCAGATTTTTTTTTTTTTTTACATATGCTCAGAAATTTTCAAATTGATATCTCAGTTTTCTTAAAATTCTCTAATTAGTAAAATAATTTTGAATTCGTTCATTTTTATTTCCTTTTGCAAATCCCATGCGCCTGTTCTTTTCTTTAGCCATTTTGATTTAAAAGATGTCATTTTAGAAGCGATGGTTAATGAGAATCTAATTAATATCTTGGGCAATTATTAAAATATGAAAATTCTGAGACTCAGATGTACATGGCCAGACCTTGGACTATCCACAACTAAATTTTCAGACTTCTAGGTGGGCTAGATTTTGATAGCCATCGCCGACAAACACACAGAGAGAAACTTTCTTTTATTAATATAGATATGCAAAATAGATCATAAAACAATTTGTTGGGAGGGTAGGACTACAGTAATTTATGTGTCATTACAATGCTCTAATATGTACTAGTGGCCGACTTAAATAGCTTTGTAGCGAACACTAACTTACTCCGTACCGATGATGCAAAGAGCGAGAATTCTTAATGAAGGATAGTTTCATGTATAATTCAATCTGTTAATTTTAGCCATGATTGATTCGTTATTTAATCTATTCCTGAATTTCGTTTAGATATAAAGAAAAATGTATTTTAACATAGATAAGTTGTGCTTAACACAATTGTACACAAATTCCAGTTCCCAAGAATATTAATAGCCATTCGCGCTCACTTTAGCAAAACGAAATTAGTTATTTTATCTTTTTTGAAGAATCTCATTTAAAGATGGTAGAATAAGCTTTTTTCGCCACAATAATATGGTAAAATAATGAAATAGTCTTGGCTATATGGTATTCACGAATAATTTATAACACTCATAAATTCTGTATGTACTTTTTCTACTTCCTTCTTACCAATGCAAATGCCAAACGATACCAATTATTAAATTGTTACGAAAGTTTAATACTTATGGTTATGTATCAGTCAGACGCCTACACTGTAACTGCTACTGATCAATCTACGAGATTCTTGCGTTGTTCGATATTTTCTAAAGCTATTATTTTGATGTGTAATGAAAACATTATAGTTAATGCATCAGTATTAAAGAATACATAATTACATTTAGTCTACGGCATGTTAAAGTTTGTTTCATTTTATTTTAAAGGTATTTTCTAAAATTTAGCAGTCTTATAGTCGGCACATTACTATCGTTGAAGGAGTTGGAGGGGAATCATACTGTAATGGAAAAATTCTGGAAACTGGGGAAAAGAGAAGGATTCATCATATGCACCATTTGATGCTCTCTCCATAGTTCAGACCTCGGGAAAGGCCAAACTACACTTGTCAGACCTATAAGTGCCATTCGAATTGTTAGCAGGTGTAATTTTATCAGTAGTAGTTTTTGGAATCACAGGTGTTGTAGGGGTAGATGTTGGAAGGACAGGAGTCTGAGGCTGAGAAGAAACTGACTTATCACCAGACATAATGGCTTTCATTTGTCCGGCAAAAAGATTTTCATCCTTTAAACCAGGATACGCTGATTTAAATTAGCTTGATTAAAATCATGATTTAAAATCACTTGATTTTATGATGATAGCATGTATACTCGTACAGAAATTAAAGTTTTTATAAAAACAGTCCCAAATTTCGCCTAGTGTTTTTGCTTATGATTTGCAGAGTTCTTAATATAAAAAAAAGTTATTTTCAGAAAATATGGCAAACAACATTGTACAGAATACTCTGCAATCAGAATTTAAAAGTAATAAAAATTGGATGCAAAATGAGCAGGTTTACTAAAAAATGTTTCACTGTGCATGCGCGAATGTAATCAAAATATAATATGCATAATGTATTAGCTAAGTATATAGAGCAACTTTTGTGAAAATCTCAAAATCATAGCTTGAAAATTCTGTAAATTATCTTCGATAGAATAAGCTCGAAATCCGGGGGTTGTATCAAATATCTGTTGATTAGTGTCAAGATAGCGTACTGAATATTGTACGTACTACTATATTTGGATACAACCCCTCATATTTTTGCTTCCTTTTGGGAACAACGGATTTCGAGCTTATTCTATCGACAATAATTTTGAGAATTTTCAAGCTATGATTTTGAGATTTTCACATAAGTTGCTCTATATACTTAGCTAATACATTATGCATATTATATTTTGATTACATTCGCGCATGCGCAGTGAAACCTGCTCATTTTGCATCCAATTTTTATTATTATTTATTTCTGATTACAGAGTATTATGTACAATGCTGTTTGCCATATTTTCTGAAAAGAACTTTTTTTTATATTAAGAACTCTGCAAATTATAAGCAAAAAACTAGGCGAAATTTGGGACAGTTTTTATAAAAACCTTAATTTCTCTACGAGTATACATGCTATCCTCATAAAAAGGAACACTGTATATTACAATAAGCCATTTATTAATAATCTTGAGTTTGAACGTCTTTGCTACATTAGTTTTTACAGGGTTATCCAAAAGATATTCGTTCTTTTTCAATTTGTTAACAGTCCCCTAGGGGGTTCCATGAACAAATCTTCGCGGAAACATATAACCTATACCATACTGTTTACACACCTGCAGTTTCAGGTTAATTCCTCATATTTTTCTAGATAGTTAACAAAACGTCTAAAATCGCAAGTGAACGGTCACCTTTGGCAATATAGTGTATTACAAGATCTTTGCTTAAAGTTACAAGTTCGTGAACTGTAGATAGAAAAAATTAATATAGTATAGGACAAATTAAATTTTTTTTAACAAAATGGCTAGAAGAAAAAAGGATCCCATACGGTTTTATTTTTCAGAGATATCAACAATTTCAGGCAAAGGTCTGACATCTAAATGCAAAAAATGTGGGAAAGTAATTATGGAATTACTTAGAAGACAGAAAAAACATAAAGAGATATGTGAAAATCCTATTCATGATGCTGGTAATTTCAAGATATAAAGTGATAAAATAGGCAAGTAGTTTTTATTATTATTATTATTATTATTATTTGCTTTGCTTTAAAAAAAAAAGAAATGTGTGCAATTTAAATATATTTATGTTCATAAAAATAGATTAAACATTTATATATAGTAACCTACTGAAAAGTTCATTTTAAATCATTTAAAACTACTAAGCTAACAAAATAAGACACAGGCTCAAGTGAGCCTGTGATAAAATTTTTATTTCAATTATCTGTTTTTAAATTATTTATGTTTAAAAAGTTAATCAGTATAAATTTAATTTTTTAAATATGCTTATATTTTATTCAAACATGTTTATGTTAATAAAAATAGAATAAACATTTACATATAACTTAAAGAAATGACTATTTTAAATAATAAAAACTAACATGAGCAAAATAAGACAGTCTTGAATGGGACTGTAATATTTTTGACGGAACAATTTTGCACTGCAAATATCTATTTTTAAATCATAAATAACCAAACAGTATGTTGAATTATATTGTTTGTCATATAAATGTCCCATTATATAATAATACACTAGTGTGCAAAACTTAAGCAACAAACGCAAAATGTTAATTTCTGCACACGTGAGTACTCAAAAGGAAATTCTGTTAACAGCAAGTGTAGACAATAGGTACTACCCTAACAGCACAGCCAGTCGATGTGACGTCTCCTTGACATTACAAATGGTCACAATTGTCACACTCACTACAATGAACTGAAATGTAATACCTTTCATTCGTCTCATTTATACTCTGATTTGTTCACTCCACTGCGAAATCCCTATGACTGCTGCTTTTGGACGAGTCACAAGATGACTTTACAATGAAATCCCCTTGTGACTCATTTGGAGATTCCATTGTAAAGTCATCATTATAGCTATTCTGTGACGAGTTCCCAAGTGACAGAAAATGAAATCACCTGGTAACTTTTCACAAAGAAGTGCAATGGTGACTTCACAGTAGAGTGTCGGTCACATGAAAATCAGCAAGCACCTTCATTGCGATATTATTTGGTGACTCATCACAATGCAATGCTCACAAAGTTGAGTCTTCAAATTACAGTCACGTGAGAATCACAAGGTGACTTCATTGTACTGTCACTGGGTCCCCCATCACAAAGAAACAATCGCAGTGACTTTTCAGTGATAACAATCATTTGAAAGTAATAATGAGACGAGTGAAAAATCCCATATTTTGATTCACCGTAGCGACTGTGACACTGGTAACCATGTGTGACGTCAAAGAGGTAGGTTGGTTGGTTGGTTGAATTGGGTTTAATGGCACAAAGTCCCTTCTGGAACATGCTGCGCCAAGAAAAAAGTAAATGAAGAACATAAAATTATATCAAAAAGTTATCCAAAACCTTGTCAAAAAAACAAAAAAAAACAGTGTTTAGTGGAAAAAAGTAATGGGATGATATATGTAATTAAACTCGCTAAAATGACTTCATAATGATGTTAAAAAACACAAACAAATCTTTACATACTGTAAAGTAACGATTATCAAACAAGTATAAAATATCTAAATTATGCAGACTGGTATATTTACAACACAAAATATTAAAAAACAAACTAAAATCATGTCGGCTCGAACTCCTCAAGGACAGTATTTTCTTCATCTGAGTCATAGCTGTTAGAGTCGGACTCCATAGCCTCTTCCACATAGTGGAGTATCTGTTTGGAATCCTTTGTTGACGTCAAAGAGACTTCACATGGTCTGACTGTGCTGTTAGGGTAGTACTTATTTACTACACTTGCTCTTTATTCAATTTCCTTTTGAGTACTCACGTGTTCAGAAATTAGAATTTTGAGTTTGTTGCTTGAGATTTGCACACTAGTGTATTATGGGTTGAGGTTTCTTTCTCTCTTTCTGTGCACAATCATATTTCATCTCGTTTACAATTCTCCATAAGTCGATATAAACAGGATGATATCGGCTTATGCAGAATCACCTCACCTCAGAAGAGGTTGGTTGATTGGTTGTATAAGGTTTAATGGGGCAAGGTCCCGTTAGGGACAAGCTGCGCCAAAGTAAAAGTTAAGAAAAAACCAATAATTTAAAATATTCACAACAAAACCAAAAAAGAAACAAAGCATAATGAGCAAAATATCTGGATGGGGTCACCCATCCAGATATAGTCAATGTTTAAAACAAATATTATGAGTTCTTAAAAAAAGTAAAGTATAAAAGTAATATACTAAAAAAATATATCTGGATGGGGTACCCCATCCAGATGTCAAAATAAACAAGTATACATTAACATTGTTATAGCTGAAACATGAAGGATGTATAAAAACTATATCTCAAAATAAAAACCAGAATGTTTTAAAAAATGAAAGAGTGCCCCATGACGTGTTGCCCCAATGAGGTTTGTCAAGATTGGTGATGATTAATTAAAATACATTCTATACAAGTGCCGGAGGCCCGGAAAGTCAGTTAAAACATGATAAATATTCAGGTAATCAAAATGACAATGTGGACACATGGGTGCATCTTCCCGAAGTAAAAGATGTTTATGAGTGATCCTTGAACGTCCAATTCTCAGACGAGTCAAAAGAACATCTGTTTTTCTTGGATAACTCGGAGGCCAGGTCATGATTGTGGGTTTTATATGATGCAGCTTATTATTGTATTCTATATCCCAACTTTCTTGCCATTTATTGTGAATAAAGTGTTTTATAAATAGTTTAACGTTTGAGAATGGAATTTTTTGTCGTAACGGATTTAGAGCATGTTTTGCCGCCTCATCTGCTTTTTCATTTCCAGGTATACCCATGTGTCCAGGTACCCAACAAAATAAAATATATCCACGTCTAGTCAATTTATTATAAAAATCAAGGATGGCTGAGACATATGGATGCTTTTTAAAAGACTTTATTGCGTCAATAGAACTATTTGAGTCAGTATATATGATGAAGGAAGTTTTATGATGGTGAGATATATGTAACATGTCTCTCTATAAAGCAATCAACTCTGCCGTAAAGACAGAAATTGAACTGTGAAGCCGATAACTGAATTTAGTGTTGTCAATAAAAACCCCGCAACCAACAATATTCCCACTCTTGGAACCATCTGTATAAATATCAGTATAGCTATTATATTTTGCACGATGTGCAGCAAATAATTGTTGGAAAACAGTAGAAACCAAGTTGTTTTTGTTATAACCTTTAAATGGAGGGAGAGAGGTAATTTTTGGGGGATTCCAAGGAGGGAGAACATGCAAAGGACATGGACTCACCTCGATATTTTTCAATGAGCCATTATCAATAATGTTTCTCATTCTGAGACCAAACGATGGGATACATGATGGTCGATGCTGATAAAGAATATCATTGTCAGTATTTAAAAGATAGGTGTGAAGAGGATGACCAAGATGAGAGAGAACACGGTAAAATAATTCTAATGAAAGTTTTTCACGAGTATGATGTAATGATGGTTCATTACAGTCAACATAAAGACTTAAAATTGGAGATGTACGAAATGCAGCAGAGCAGACACGGAGTGCGCTGTGGTGCATAGTGTCAAGTTTTTTAAGAGCAGATTTACTGGCAGAACCATAAACTTGGCAGGCATAGTCCATTTTTGATCGTACCACAGCTCGATAGATTTTTAAGAGAGAGGTACGGTCTGCTCCCCAAGAAGTATTTGAGAGTACCCTCAATAAATTAAGCGATCTTTCACATTTTGTCCGTAACTGTAAAATATGTGGTAAATAAGTAAGTTTTCTGTCAAAATGAAAGCCAAGATAACGAACATTTTCCACAACAGGAACTTGGGATGAACCGATAAAAAATTCAGGATCTGGATACAGACCCCTTCGTCTACAGAAGTGCACACAAGATGTTTTGTCATGAGAAATTAGGAAACCATTTTTGCTAGTCCAGTTAAGAACACTTTTGATTGCAATTTGCAGTTGTCTTTCAATAAAACTAATATCCTGTCCCATACACATAATGCGGAAGTCGTCAACATAGAGATCCCCCTTCACAGAAGGAGGAAGTTGTTTCATGATGTCATTTATTTTAATAGCAAAGAGGGTGACACTCAATACACTGCCCTGAGGTACACACTCTTCTGTTACATAAAAACTGGATAGAATTCTTCCTATTCTAACTTGAAATCGTCGAATGGCAAGAAAGTTTTTAATAAAAATTGGAAGGTTCCCACGAAAGTCCAGGTTAAAAAATCGCGAAGAATCCCATAACGCCATGTTCTGTCATAAACTTTCGCTATGTCAAAAAATACTGAGACCAAATGGCTGCGTTTTAGAAAGGCTGTCCGTGTGTGATGTTCCAAATGGATTAAATTATCAATAGTGGACCTACCACGTTGAAATCCACTTTGAAATGCAGCAAGGCAATTGTTAGTTTCTAAAGTATGCATAAGGCGGCAATTTACCATTTTTTCAAGAAGTTTGCAAAGGCAGCTAGAGAGTGCAATCGGCCTGTAATTATTGGGATTTGTAGCATCTTTTCCTGGTTTAGGAATAGTATAATGATAGCTCTGCACCAAGCTTTAGGAAGAATCTGCTCGATCCATATCCTATTAAAGAATGAGAGAAGATTATTCAAGGACAGAGCAGACAGGTGCTTGAGCATAATGTATGTAATCCCATCGTGACCTGAGGCAGATAAATGGCTGTCTCTCAAGCATTTTATAATCTCTGATTTAAGAAATGTCTCATTATATGCATATGAATGATGAGAGTTAAAATTAATCCTTGTTCTTTCAGTTTGTCTTTTGTATGATAAAAAGGGTTCTGGGTATGAGTCAGAGCTTGAAATGGATGCAAGGGAAATCCCTATTGTCTCAGCAATGTTTTTAGGTGATGCAATGGTTTGACCGGTGTGTTTTAAAAGAGAAATATGATGATCAGAGTAGACGCCCATACATTTTTTCACTTTGTTCCACAGTTCTTTACTTGAGGTATTGGAATTAATGCTTGAGACGTAGTTGATCCAGGATTCACGTTGGCTTTTGCGTCGCACTCTTCTAGCTTCAGCCTTTGCTTTTTTATATGCTATATAATTAATTATATTTGGGTACCTCCGAAATATTCCCCAAGCCTTCTGTTTTTTTTTTTTGCATTTTGGCAATCACTATTCCACCATGGCTTTCTATGTTTATGTTTAGATGACGTTTTAGGAATGCTAGAATCTGCAGCATTGATAATACATTGCGTTATATTATCAAGCGCATTGTCAATATTCCCCTGTATCATGTCAGCTTCGATATTTGCAAGTGCTGTAAATGTTGGCAAGTTGGCTCTGTCATATATAACGATTGGTAGAATTGTTACAATCCCTATCAGGAGTAGTCAGTGTAATAAAAGTGGGAAAGTTGTCACTGCCGTGCAGGTCATTAGAGACCCAGAAATTCCAGAATGGATAGAGGATTGGGGAGCAAATTGTAAGGTCTATTGCATGGAAAGTACGGGTTGGATCATGAAAATAAGTGTGATCACCATTATTGAGCAGGCATAAGCCGTTGTCTGAAATAAATTTTTCAATAATATCACCACGTTGGTGAGAATCATGGTTGCCCTAGAGTTGACTATGTGCATTAAAATCTCCAATAAGTCTGAAAGGAGCCGGGAGTTGGAGAAGGAGGTTATCGAGTTGTGCTGATTGAATAGTTTGGTTTGGAGGTAGGTAAATGGTACACATTGTTATGAGTTGTTTAATATGTACACGGACTGCAACAGCTTGTAGGTTTGTATTTAGAGATATGTAAGAATGGGGTAGATTATTGGATATGAAAAGAGCCACTCCACCAGAAGCCCTTCCATTAGCTGCAAAATCTTTTCTGTAGGTAGTATAGTTACGTAATTTTGCTTTGTCATTGGGCTTTAAATGGGTTTCTTGTAGAGCTAAGCATAATGGTTGATGGTCAGAGAGAATATCACGGATTTCAGCATGTTTATTATGATATGCACGGCAGTTTCACGAGATAATATTAGTCATTGATTTTTTAGATAGATATATCAACGTCACTTTGTTGGGAGGTAGTAGACATATCATCTCCTCCATCGTTCAGTTCTGCATCCGGTTCTGGATGAAGCTCCACCATGTCTTCATCCCGCATACGCATCACATTTATTTTATTATTTTGATGACTTTCTTTTTTGGGTGTTTTAATTTTTTTCCCTCTTATTAGCTGGGTTTTCAGATGATAGAGGATTTAACTGTCTGTATGCCATGTTTTTCTGAGTCAGATCTGCGATTTTGTTTTACAGGTGTTGTTTTGGTGGCATTTTGAGAGGTTTTTATATGGATTGGAATTTTAGGAAACAAGGATTGTGATGACTCTGAAGAAACGTTTTGTGGTGATTTAGGGGGAAAATAATTTCCTGATTTAGCTGAAACCGATTCTGTTGATCTTTTTGTTGTACCAGAATTAGTACCCATGTTTTCTTTTGTTGTACCAGAATTAGTAGACAGGTTTTCTTTTGTTGTACCAGAATTAGTAGACAGGTTTTCTTTTATTGTTTCTCTTTGAGTGGCTATTGCTTGATATTTTTTATTACCAGTTGCAGCAAAGTTAGATATACCTGTGTTTGGTGTGCGAGACTTCACTAATTTCTATGCTTCTGGATATGAAATATTCTGTTTTGTGCGCACTGTTTGGATCTCTTTCTCAACTTTCCAGATTTCACATGATTTGTAATACGATGAACGATCTTTTTCACAGTTTACACAATGAGCAGTAGCTGTGCAGTTTTCGTTTTCATGTCCTTTTACTCCACATCGAGCACATGCTAGGGTTCCACGGCAGCTATTTATGGAGTGACCAAATTTCTGACATTTGAAACAGCGCAATGGGTTTGGTATATATAGTCGAATTGGGCAACTTAAGTATCCAGCTTTTATGTGTGTGGGAAGGTTAGGTATATCAAATGTAAGTATTATATGCTTTGTTGGGATGATTTTTTATTCTTCGAATTTCTGTAACATGCTGTTCTTTTAGATTTTCAAGTATTTCTGTTTCTGAGACATATGTGAGGTCTTGTTCTGAGATGACACCACGTGAGCTATTTAAATAATTATGAGCAGATACTGTAACTGGTATATTTCCAAAGAATTTACATTTCATTATATTTCCAGCTCTAGTTGAATTTTTAACTTCAATAAGCAAGTCACCAGATGTTAGTTTTTTAATAGTCTTTGGTTCACCAACAAGTCCTTGTATAGCTTTTTGTATTAGAAAAGGTGATTTGAGAGCAAAATTGCCTTCAACACAATTTACAATAAAGAAACGTGCATTTCTATATGATAAATCTAAGTGGCTACAAGCTTTGGTTGCATCAGAGGATGCACCTTTATTTTCCAAATTGGAAGAAATATTTTCCTCGACTACATTAGCCCAGGATGTATTTGGTTGTGGGGCCTCCACTTCGCATATCTTATTTCCATTAGTTGTGGCCATACTTTAGATTTTTGTTTTTTAACGCCAGACGCCGGCCTGGTCACGACCCTTTTCTTAAACCTTACTTCTGGGCGCAGGTTCTCAAAAGGATGAAAACTATTAGCAACAAACCTCCACGTTTTTCGAACGTTGGATTAAACTCGATAGCATTTCCTAATATCTAGTTCTTTCACATTGGAATCAGGTAGTCAGTAGGTAAG
Source organism: Maratus michaelseni (assembly GCA_963931845.1). Lineage (NCBI taxonomy): Eukaryota > Metazoa > Arthropoda > Arachnida > Araneae > Salticidae > Maratus > Maratus michaelseni. The sequence continues at coordinate 31,089,700 of OZ007586.1, forward strand.
ACTTTACAGCTCTGTCCAACCTACAACCCCTTCCACCGAAAGGCACCAGTCTCCCGGTGTTTGTCCTAACAGCCACCGTACAATGTATGGTGTCCTCCGATCACGGAACCGGAATTCGGAAAATGCCCTGAACTCTGGGACTCAAGATCAGCCTAAAAAGGTAGAACCGAGTCGAAGAGATTAAAAAACCTCTGCACCCAGAGTGTCTCACGTGAAAATAAAAAAGTCCACTATTGTATAAAATAGAAGCAATGTGAGAGATAACTTGAAAACAAGGTGTATTTTTTGTCTTTTTCAAACTTTAATTTTTTTTTATTTTTTTACAAAAGAACGAAAACAACGTTAGCAGAACAATAATCAAAGTGAACAAAAAAGTTAGTAAAACAATCAAACATGAACAAGAACAAAGAGGTATAACAAACTGAAAAGAGAAGATTAAAAAGTGTGAAACAAAGAGAAAAGGATACACAACTAAAAAGAGAAGAAAACAGGAAAGGAGAAAGATCGCTCAGGAATCCGTGGTCGCGAAACCCGTAAATACCTAAAGAAGGTATTCCCCTGGAGTACACCTCAGAAGAGGAAACCACAATGAGAGTGAAACAAAGAAGAAAGATTAGACAAGAGAATGGTGAAGAAAAATGAAAAGAGAAAGATCGCTCAGGTGAACGGGGTTGCAAAGCCCGTTAATACCTAAAGAAGGTATCCCCCTGGGCGAATGAAAAATTTTGGAGAGGAAAATGCAATATTTCTATTACTTGTTTAAGCATGAAGAAATGGTCTTAAAATTTTAAAATTATTTGACGTTATAGATAAAAGTATATATTTTAAATATAGCAACTTTTATTGCCTTTTTATTCCTTAATGAGAATTAAATAATGAAATATTTTGAAGAGAAAATTCAATATTTCTATTACTTGTTTAAACTTGAAGTCTTAATTTAAAATTACTTGACGTTATAGATAAAAGTGTATATTTTAAATATAGAAACTTTCATTCTTGCCGTCAGTTTATTTTTCCTCAACAATATTTTAAATTAGAGTAAATTAAATGATTGATTTGAACGGAGCAGTGGTCTAACAAACAATTATATAATAATCATAACTCAATTTAGATGGCAGCACTACACTTTTTTGCAAGATGGTAGAAAAGGCGAAAAAAATTGAAGTGAAATAGCCTATAGAACGTAACAAATATTTATTTTTTTTAACTTATTTCTGTTATGTTCGAAATCAAAAGGCAATCTTTAATTTTTTTTAGTATATCATGGGCTTATTGAACTTTATGCTTATACAATATAGTTAATGTCAGTTTTTCTTCCATTTGATTTTTTAAGTATACATAAGAGGAAAAATTGTGATTTCGTATTTTTTTTTAAAAGTTTCTAAGCTATTTTGAAGATGAAGAAATAAACGGCTACTTCCAAATTTGAGAAATTTGGTTTTAGTATGTAACACTACATGAGACATCAATTTAACACATTTTTAAATTCCTTTCATTTTAATGATTCTAATTTTCTCAAAATTGACATATTTTCAAATTTTGTAACCAATTTAAGGTTAACCATAATGTTACGAAATTAATATTACTAAATCAATGTGATAATTTTCCCCGGGTTACAATATTATGTGAAAATGTAATTTATGTTACATAGTTTTCAAGATACGGAACTTTAAACTTGTAACTTTGAATGATTCCATACATGGCATTCTACGTCACAAGTTTTTTTAAATGTCCAGAACTGCCAAAATATTTAAATTTTTGCCAAGATATTTTGAATAGCTCTATTTAAATATGAATTGAATCTGTGTACCAAATTTTATTAAAATCGGTTACTATGCGGCCACGATTTTTTTTGTGCTCGTTTTACATGAAATGACCCAGGTATGACCTTAAGGAAGTTCAAAACTCGTTTGAAAAAATTTATTTCAGATAGTAAATTCAGTAGAGCTAAAATCGCACTTTCAAGACTAAAGCAAGAGGAATCAATCTAAATACATTTTGACCAAGCTAAAATAACTAAACATACGTCAAACTATTCTGAATTAATAATTAATAAAGCCATAGAAATTTTATGTAAAAAAAGATAAAAACATGAGATGATTCTATATCCTACAATATTTTCAAATATTTGGTACAGACTTAAGAATTGATCAAGATTAAGTATGATTATCACATTCCTCCCCCTTCCCCTCTGTTGGTTTGTTTTAATGGTTTGTTACTTTCTCCAGTAGTTAAATGATGTGTTTCACTAGCTTGTCTTTGTATTCATTTGTAACCATGATGATGAGCAAGTGTTTGCTCGAAAGCGTTGGGTTATATATGAAAATGCAGTTTTGTATATGAAGTGTAATCTTTTAACACCTTAAGTTTTTATAAAATTATATTTTTTGAACATTTATGTAGTTTCTAGTTATTTGATGTAGAAGGATATTTGTATATTCTTGTATTACATATACTTTGGTACCTCCTCTAGCGGCCCCGGATGACGTTTGCCACACCATGTTCCTATGTGATTTGCGATGTCTTTTGTATGCCTAATTTTCCCTTTCATTTTGGCAACGTTATTTTTAATCATCTTGTATAATTATTTGAACGAACTTTGACTACGAATAAATGAAATGCTGCATTATATTCTTTAAAGATTTTTTAACCTGTTTTAGGTTATAGTTGCCATTAATATATTTATTTATGAAAAATATGTTATTTCATCATTTACACCACTTTGTTATTTGGTCTTATCTACGTTCCAATACTCTGCCATACACATCTTTGTTTCTGATTCTCTGCTTTGCATTGAAATACACTTTTCAGATTTGTGTACAGACTAAAGCAATTGTTGTGCTGTCACGGCTATGGGCCCCCCTTTATCATTGTTTGAACGTTTAATGCCATAACCACCGCGTACGCTTTGATGTGTTTTCATTTGGCAGTTGTGCGTGGATGACGGCCGCTAAAATATGTCTAAGTGAATCCAAGTAGGGTGGTCCGTACGTAACTTAAGATAACTTAAAATGAATTTAGATTAACTTTGAAAACGAAACTATATTTCTTTAATAAATTTTTGACATCTTCTTTTTCTCTGGTTTAAGTGAATTTATTTGTTATTTGGGATTGTTTTTAAATATCCTCGTATTAAATATAAATGAATTTTTCAAAATGCTAATTCTAAAGCAGTTCTGACATACGAAGTTATAGCAAACCCAGGAAACGATACATAGGGACACTTTAATATCATTTTTATGTACAGGGCTGTAGAGACTGCAATTAACATAAAAATTGTTAAATTTAAGCATTTTTCCCGGTAGATGTTGTAAAATGCAAGGAAGAAAGAATTTTTTATTTGAGTTTTAATCCGAAAAATAATGTACCAGGTTTTTTGAGAGTGTGTACCTGGATGAAAAATTATACCTGGTTTTTTTAATAATGGAAGTTAAATTAAAAAAAAAACGTAATGCTTCCAATTTCTGAAATTGGGCTAGCGATATCAAATATATGTCACTTGATAAAAATGCCTGGAACATGGCAAACTGAACGGAGAACCATCTCCTGCAAAAGCCGATTATGAACCAGAAATAAATGACGTAATTCAGATCTCGTTCCACACTTCCAATAATTTACTTGAACATTGGGCCTGAACTTCGCAGAATTAAAGAAATTATAGATAAACCAGAGGAAGGACGGAAGCAACTTCAGCTACATTTTGATCCAGACAACCGTGCTGGGCACATTCAGCTGTTTTCAGAAATACTGGCTTGCCGGTTAGGGGTTGATGAATGTATTGACATGTTTGTTGCCCAAATAATACGAATAGCAGAGCCAACGTAAGGCAATCAAGCAACCCATCAAAGAAACCTACCTCTCATTTTCAATCAGTCCGCTACCTACCCCAGCATTTTGAGTGAATGGTGCAGGGTATTCTTCGATGGGAGGACTATAAGTGCGTCTTCTTACAGAAATAGTTGCTGAGGCATCGAGATTGAAAAAATGGAGACAATGACCACAGAAATAGCATTTTGAGCGTATTTTTTATAGGCTAAAGGTTATCATTGATACATTCTGTGACAGGCATAAGTCAGACTTAAAAATATATAGTTATAGAGCAATTAATCTTATTGTACGTACGTAAGCTGAAATCAATAAAATTGTAAAGCACAACAAACACGCTTCTATAAATAAAATACACTATATTGCCAAAGATGACTTGTGATTTTCGACGTTTTGTTAACTATCTAGAAAAATACATAAGGAATTAACCTGAAACTGCAGGTGTGTAAACAGTGTAGTATAGGTTATATATTTCCTCGAAGATTTTTTCACGAAACCCCATAGGGGACTGTCAACAAATTGAGAAAGAACGAATATCTTTTGGATTACCCTGTAAAAACTAATGTCGCAAAACCGTTCAAACTCGAGATTATTAATAAATGGCTTATTTTAATATACTGTGTTCATTTTTATGAGGATAGCATGTATACTCGAAGAGAAATGAAGGTTTTTATAAAAACAGTCCCAAATTTCACCAAGTTTTTTGCTTATAATTTGCAGAGTTCTTAATATAAAAAAAAGTTATTTTGAGAAAATATGTCAAACAACATTGTACATAATACTCTGCAATCGGAATTAAAAAATAATAAAAATTGGATGAAAAATGAGCAGGTTTACTAAAAAAAATGTTTCACTGCGCATGCGCAAAAGCAATCAAAATATAATATGCATAATGTATCTAATATATGCATAATGTGAAGTCTAAGTATATAGAGCAACTGTTGTGAAAGTCTCAAAATCATAGCTTGAAAATTCTGAAAATTATCGTCGATAGAATAAGCTCGAAATCCGTTGTTCCCAAAAGGAAGCAAAAAGATGAGGGGTTGTATCCAAATATAGTAGTACGTGCAATATTGTGTACGCTATCTTGGCACTAATCAACAGATATTTGATGCAACCACTCATCTTTTTGCTTCTTTTTGGGAACAACGGATTTCAAGCTTATTCTATCAACGATAATTTTCAGAATTTTCAAGCTATGATTTGAGACTTTCACAAAAGTTGCTCTATATACTTAGCTAATACATTATGCGTATTATATTTTGATTGCATTCGCGCATGCGCAGTGAAACATTTTTTAGTAAACCTGCTCATTTTTCATCTAATTTTTATTATTTTTTAAATCCGATTGCAGAGTATTATGTACAATGGTATTTGACATATTTTCTCAAAATAACTTATTTTTATATTGAGAACTCTGCAAATTATAAGCAAAAAACTTGGCGAAATTTGGGACTGTTTTTATAAAAACCTTAATTTCTCTTCGAGTATACATGCTATCCTCATAAAAAAGAACACAGTATAGTACAATAAGCTACTTATTAATAATCTAGAGTTTGAACGCTTTTGCTACATTAGTTTTTACAGGGTAATCCAAAAGATGTTCGTTCTTTTTTAATTTGTGGACAGTCCCCTAAGGGGTTTCGGGAAAAAAATCTTCGCGGAAATATATAACCTATACAATGCTGTTTACACACCTGCAGTTTCAGGTTAATTCCTCATGTATTTTTCTAGATAGTTAACAAAACATCTAAAATCACAAGTGACCGGTCACCTTTGGCAATATATTGTATAAGATCTACATCGGATTTCTAATGATTTCTAAATTTCGATCCCAAACTTTACTCTATTTCATTAAAAATCAACAGAACGGCCACAAAAGAAATTACTCCGATAATTTTGCATTCCTGTCTGACTTTTTATAACTTATAAGACCGTGAATGTTTTTAAAATAATAATTTCACTGTTTTTCACCAATGTGGTTAGCCAAGTAAAATGACTATTCTAAATATTCTGCACATCGACAGTTGTGTAGAGCAGTCACATGTTTTAAGTAGTATACGTTCGTGTAATCTTAGGGACCAATACGCAAACTGTCCAGTAAAATTTATTTCAAAACTGGAAGTCTAAATTGATTTTAACGGCTGTAAAAGGTTGTTGGGTTGGGTTGATTATTGACGGCCAATTATCTACACATGGGATATAGGCCCGGGGGGAGTGCCCTTCGTGGGGGTCTTTCTAAGGGAACCTAACCCGTATTTACGCATGGATAAATCCACGGCTCGAAGAAAACCACGAAAACTCCGAACGATTAGGCCGACGGGCGCACGGCTGTAAAAGGAGTGCATCTATATAATAAAAGCGTAAGTCATGTGACTATCATCAACAGTTCCGGGATGCCCGCATCGCTTTTTCATATGATAGGCAGCCATTATTATTCAAAATTATTTTTTTCGAATAAAACTGCATAAAAGTTACATTTTTGAAAGATCGTTCAAAATAAATTTATGTTTGAGAGATGAGTTCCATTCAAATATGTATATATTCTGAGACAATTTCAGTTGAAATTGTATCTCATTTCATCAAAATAAACAAATGCAAGAGATTCATTCATCATGAACGATAAAGATATAAAACCATGAAGGTAATCATTCACAAAGCAAGTTCTCCGCGAATGATTTTTTTGGAGCGCTGCCTGGTGTCAAAAAAATATTTCGCACAAGGGCCTGTGAAACAATCAAAGTTTACCATATTTCTGTTTGATAAAGTGCTATACAGCTCAACTTCCTTCCGGATCTTTTCTTGAAGTAAGTTGAATATAAACACATACAACGCATGTAATAATATTTAATAAATCGAATTTCGAAACGAATTGACAGTTAATTTGGTATTTATGTATTCTACTTGTCAGGAAGAGAAATCACCGAAAATGATTGTTAATCGCCAATCATATTTACCATTGTTAATGACCAATCGCGTTCAAAACAGTAATTTAATATACTTTTATAAAATACATAACATCATTAAGTATTTTTATGTTATTTGGGCGCAAATCTCGCCAAGTGCTCGCCAGTAGCTTTTATTTTTTGCGTGTGCAAATTAGAAACTATACTTTGATTTATGATATTATTTCTTTTTTATCTATTTTCTATTTTAAATGAAAAGTGTGAACGGCATGTAATTTAAATTGCGGCCTAAAAGGTACCTAAAAGGACCCATCATGAAAAATGGTAAATGATATAGAATCAAAGTAAAAAAATACAAAAAAATAATTTAGTATACATTTATTAAACACATAAAATCACATTCATAGCTTTTAGCTTAGATATTTACGATGATAGTTTTATTGGCGGTATGTTATATTCACCGGAATTAATATGAGATATATATTCTAATCACATTCTATATACCTATGAATATAAGAAACATATCTATATATACTATATCAATAAAAGCGTTTTCAATTGTCTTTTACATTTCTACTACATAATATTAACTATAGAGTTACAATTTAGAGAGAAAAAAACGGGTTGCTGTATTTAGAATTATAGTCGCCAATGTTGGCGCGGCTTATTAACTGTTACGGATCTTAATAGTCAGTAGACATTAAGCAGAAATGCCGAAGTAAGGGAATTACGCAATTATGGAAACTCCTGAAATATATCAAGAAAGGGGAGCAGAGAAAAAAATGTCGGATAGAGATTGGCATCTAGAAGGAGGTTCGTGAATTTTAATCAGATTGTACACCACGGGCAAAAGTGCTGACAGCAAATACGGTTTAAAGGTAATGTGATTATCAAAACTGGCTTCCAAAAGTTCAATCTATCACCAAACCATACTCGGAAATTACGTGTAATAATATAAAACCCGATAATGGCACATTATCCAAGACGTTTAAGATGAGAATAATGATATATTTTCATATCTTCCGTAATCGAGTCTACAGCCAAAGTTAGTGAGAAAAAAATATTAGCAACAATATGGTTTAGTGTAAATGTGGATATCAGTAAAGACTTTCACAAAATAGACTTCATTGCATCAAATCGTATTAAATAAAATACGTCTATTGGCAATGATCCCAATTACGTAAAATTACTTAATATGTTTAATAATCTCCATATTACAACTGATAAGCAAACGGACATGAAGCATAAATGCTTAAGTGGGTTAAGCGGTTTTTGTCAAGAAAGATGAAATAGAATCTTTCGATTTGGCGAAGGATTAAGGCAAAAAAATTAAATTATGAATAAAGGAACGTATTATAACACTTAACATGCATTTAAGGGAGACCAAACTGGTCGCCAGTGGCGGCTAGTTTTATTATGTTTACTGGAACAGCATTTTCTCAGTCTAAATTAATACCAAGAAGTCTAAATATTATTTTAAATATCTAGACATCGTGAACTTTTCCACCAATACGAAATTCTTAAGCAATGTATCATAATAACGTCAAGTGTTTTGTTCCTGAATTTTTCTATTTATTTCAAACTACTATAATTAATGAAGTGTACATGTATACAATGCGATTGAAATGCGGATGATTTTACTGCAAGTATTTCGATTTTGTTGAAAATAAGTAGTTTTAATTATCATAATTAAAACTACCGATGAATATTGTTGATCACTAATTTTATGAATTGATATTTGGTATTATCAATTATTAAGCAGCTGTCATTTTGATCTCTTGCAAGTTCTCTGGGATAATGACTTTAAAATAAAATCTTCTGATGGAATGATTTTCCAAAACAATTTACGTATGTACGACCTCGATGTTCTTAGGTACTTTCCCTCTAGATTCAAGTTTGTAATGTACAAAAGGGAAGAGTTTCCAATGTATAAGTTGTGATCGTTGGTTTCATAGTAAAGCTAACTTAAATCATAAGTTCAGGGGTGTAAAAACTTGGCGCGAATTGCCGTCACTAAATTTAGCATCCTTCGCCTAGTAAGTAATAATATTTAGACGAAGTATACCCAATAAAATTCATTGGTTCAAAATTCTAATAAAATGTTGCATTCTGGAGTCTTATTACAGAACAAGTTCTTAGCTTATTAACTTCAAACATTGCAGCCATGCAGCGGGAAGTGACAGGTGTTTTGGAAATTGCTTATTGCCAGGAAAAAATACTATTCATACAGGTTAAAAACAGTAAAATAATCCAAATGACAGAAAAGAAGACAAGATAGGTGTTTGACATAATATAAATGGTATTTGTGGTTGGTTGGTTTTGTATGGTTTAATGACAAGAAGGTCGGTTTAGGAGGAATGCTGTGGCAAAATAAAAGTTAAAACTTTAATTTTTAAAATTTTAATATAAAAAAGGGTTAAACAAAAATTTAAAAAGGCTTAGTGAAAACTGTATTTTGATGATAAATATAATTAAAACTATTTAAATAAAGTATGTTAAAAGAGGGCAAACGTCTACACTTAAAACCTGTACAATCAGTTAAACTATTGTTCTACGGACAAAGAATTTTGGACCATAAACAGGTTTAATTAATCCAAATAAAACAACATTTAAAATAATGTATGTCCAAATTTCTCAAAAATAGTATTGTTTTGTATTGAATTAGAGTCATAACTAAGAGGTCGACTCTATTGCTTCTACTACATAGCGGTGTATCTGTTCCGAATCCTTAGCAAAGGAAGGATTAGAATTTGATCGTTTTTCCCCCCTTCGAGTTTTCATTTTAAAGATCAGACTTTTCGTTTCATTGTACAAACGTCATGTTTTGGATTTGTTTGCATACGAAACAGAAGTGCATACGCTGATATTTAGGTGAATCTATTTTGACAAGAACTCAAGGTTCTAATTTAGAATGCATGTGTTTAAAAGGAACAAAGCATTATATTTTGTGAACGGGTAAGAGCTTCAGTTAGGGCATTCTCAACGGTTTGTAATAAGCGTATTACGGAATTTTATCACAATACAATTCGATAATGTGACAGTTTAATTTGGCTATGTAAATTGAACAGATTTTGAAGAGATCAGATTGAGCAGATCATTCAGATTTTTGAAGATTCTTTAAAAAAAACTAGGATATGAAACACCAACATATTTAGTTCTCGATTAGGAAGTTTGACAGCTTTGGGGCAAGAAAGTAATTTTTATGGTCTTTATTTCTTTTTTAATTACTCACAGAGTGCAAGATATGGAAACTGCAGATTGATTACCTTCACAGTTGGCAACCCGTTGAGCAGTTTTACAATTTTTACTGTCGTAGCAAATTTCTGCACAACGTGCGTATGTAACACTTCCAACACAAGAAGTTTTACTATGGCCGCAATGGAAACAACGTAGGGGAATTTGTTAGGAAATTCTGTATAAGATAAATCGAATATGCTGCTTTGATTCATGCAAGGAAAGTAGAGCTACTAACAGTTAACGTGATTTCTATGAATCGCTTTTAAATTCTGACGTATTAGTTATTCGATGAACATCAGCAATACCTTGATTCTTAAGATTTTCTATGATTTCAACTTTGGTTGAGTATACTAGCTCACTTTCAAAGATTATTCCTCTTATAGCATTCAGTTTTGGATGAACCCCGACAGAGACTGAAAAAACATATTGATGAACTGTATTGTTAAGAGTTGCGATTGTGCGAATGATGAAACCTTAACCAAAAATATACCTTAATGCAACATTTTGTGCGAGAAGACGTTTCCAAGAATAGACTGGAACGTTTTAGATATGAAAAATGGCGAAGTCCTCTTAAAAAAGCTGTTAGAGACCAGTAGCTCAAATTATCCGAAAACACGCGAAAGAATTATTCTGCACAACTTTGTGGTCTTGACAAATGAGTTTACTCTTGTCATTAACTCAGTAAATGTGTTACTTCAAACCATTAAAAGTGTTAGATGCGCAACATATATTTTTACAAATATTTTACTACAACTTCTGCTGCATCATAATGTTAATTCTTGTACAGCATACATTTGTGAATGTATTCTACAAAACAACTATCTCATGATTGATTAACTGCATCAGCAAAAAATAGGCATTTCTTAAAATATAGTATTAAAATTTTTAAACTATGCATGTCTAGCTTATAAATATCTCCAAATGTACATGATTCCCTGTCTGTAGCTACACAGTACACTAATAGAATTAAAATAAAATTGTGATTAACATCGATATAGTATAATTTTTTGCGACCTTTTCTATTCTTAGAAATCTCACGTTTTGTTGGGAGCAACAAGGTTACACAATTTAACATACAAAATAAAAACAAAATTCATGAGAAAAAATAGATATTTCACCTTGTTTTTGTTCACTTAAGTCTTTGCTTAATCTACTGATGGTGTTACAAATAAGAATAAAACGTTCCTCTTATTAACTTACTTTCAAATGCGGAGGGAATTATATTTCTCATTTAATTGCAAACTCCCAAAATTGTACCATAGTTTTAAAAAGAAAGCATTTTAAATGCATAGGAATAAAATTTTTAAATAAAATACGTAGTTCATAATACTTGGTATTTCAACGTTTTAACACAATTATTTCGATACGTTCATACAAATGGATAACGTCTCAAGGTATAACATATTCCCCTATTTGTGGGCGAAAATTTAATATAGCTTATAAAAATAGGATTAGCAATCTTGAAAGATAAATCCACGTTAAGGCGTCTAAAAAAATAAATATTTAGACTCTCACCCCCTAAAAAGTTTCTTTTTGGGTACTTAAGATCCCTGTAAAATTTCACCTAAAAATATTTAAAAAAGGTCCCTCAGTTGCCAAAAAGTTAAAAAAAAAATTTTAATTCTATAATATTTTACAGTTACTTTCAAAATTATTTTTTAAGTATATATATATCTAAAGTTATATGCATTTAATATGTCGTTTCTAAAAAAATGTATTCTATTGGTAATATTTAGTATAGAAAATAAGAAAAATTACAAAAAAGACTAAAAATGAACTTTATTCAAAATTGAAAAATTGATTGTAAAAAGGCTTCACAGCAAAACTCACCAGTCAAGTTTAACAAGATAAAAAAGGAGGAAAATATAGCGTAATGTTCTATAAATAACCTAATTCATCATTTTGCATAGCTTGAAGATCTTTACGGTTGCACTTCTCGAAGTACTTTCTATGCATTTCAACTACCTACAATAAATATAGATTTTTTGTTTATCTTTTATTGCATTATTAAAACTTACGATTAATGGCATGCCTCGCTCAACACAGTTATTAACACATGTCAAATGTTTAAGAATTTTTTTCAACTTCTTTAAAAAAAAAAAAAACAGTTTCTGACAATTTCTCAACAGGCATGCTTGGGAAGCTGTCGTCCATTTGTGAGGTATGAAAGAAACTGCGAGAGATATTTAAGTCATCAAATTTAAAAGGAAGTTTAATAATCCACGTATGGTACATAAAGTAGTAATAATTAGTTAAAATGTTCATATTAATATATCTGCAGTTATCCATATTTTTGTTTCAGGATGCTCAAACTAAGGCATTTAAAATAGGATAACTTACAAGGAATTACTACAGACAATTTTATTTAATTGTCTCATTTGTATATTAATAAAATCTACAGTTAACTATTTTCGTTTTACGATACCCAGCTAAAGTGTGTAAAGATGACAAATAACAAGGAATAAATTTTGGATAAATCGATAAGATACGTAAATATTTTAGATAACTTTCATTACATGTTTTGAGTATCTTTCTTCGTGGCTTCAATGTTCTTTTGACACTTCTTAAACCGGTTTCAAAGTGTTCTTCGAAAATAAAAATAACCAAAATCAACCGTGAAGCGTGCTCTACCAAAGACTTCGCTTCGTTCTCTCAGAATCGCCTAAATGCTTCAAAATACAATTGATCAGCTCCTGCCGTCACACTATATCATTAACACTGGTGTGGTGTCTCGGCCAATAAGGAATTCTCCCTAACGATATGACGGATTCCCTTGCTCGCAATGGCCCTTACTCGACACACACCCTCAATAGGATGGCTCATGAAGACCTTGCGTCACAAATTCGCCGCGACTAGATAGCTGAAAAAACATATTTGTGGATGAACAGGGACAACTGCCGGAATTTCTCGCACTTAGCGAGGAATTAATCTTTGGACGGTGGATCAGCCATTGCCAAGAGGACGTCCGTCTCTCACGATGGCGCACCAACGCATGGGTCACCAATAGTCGCCTGTTCAAGATTAAGCTTGCCCAGTCTCCTCTCTCCCTTCTATGATGTTAAGTTGAGACATCTGATCACGCTTTACTCAGCTGTGGCAAGTACAATCCGGAAAGGGCTAAGTTACTATCCACGCTTGGTTCAACTACCCAGTCCACCTACTGTGAAATTCTCTCGATGGCTCTTCGGTCTCGTACTGTGGTTAATATTCAGATTTCGTTTTCCTTTGCGGTCGCCCGTAGATAATTTCCCTGTGCTGCTGGAAAGCTAGCCGCGGCTTTCGGCTGTGGTAGGCCGTGCCCGAGTCTTGAAGATTAGTAGGCACGATGCTGCCTTTGGTGTATCACAGGTTCCAAGCTGTATGCCAACCAACCAAAATCAAAAAGCAACCGATTACACAGATCTCAGGTTTTATATGCCAAAATCTGTTTAATGCAAACTAGTAATATGAAAAGAACGTTGAAATTTGATTAGCTGGCGAATCTTTGCGTTACTAATTTAATATCGTAAAAGGCAAACAAATAAAACTATTTTCGAAACAGGTTGGTTGAATGGGATTTAATGGCACAAAGTCCCTTCGGGAATATGCTGCACCAAGAAACCCTTTCTCGATATAGGAAATACCGTCTTTACTCTTATTTAATGAGTACATTCCTTTAAAACTTTGCGCACTCTACTTTAGAGGGCTTATTCTCCACGAAAGATGAACACATGTTATAACTTTTTTCGAAAAGTTACCTAAATTTTCTCTACTTTTGAGCGCAATTATACAGTAATAATGAGGTTTTTTACAAATGAAAGAGCCTATCTTTAAGTTTTAAAAATAATTATTTGGAAATTCGTTGATTGGGTGGTTGGTTGAATAGGGTTTAATGGCACAAAGTCCCTTCTGGAACATGCTACGCCAAGAAAAAGTGAATAAAGTACATAAAATTATATCAAGAAGTTATCCAAAACCTTGTCAAAAAAATAAAAAGAACACAGTTTAATTAAAAAAGTAATGGGATGATATATGTAATTAAAATCACTAAAATTACTTCATACTGATGGTTAAAAAACAAATCTTTACATTCTGTATAGTAACATTTATCTAAAATAGTATAAAATATCTAAATAATGCAGAAAAACTGCTATATTTACACTCAGAAAATTAAAAAAAACAAAATTAAATCATATCGGCTCAAATTCCTCAAAAACAGTATTTTCTTCATCTGTATCAGAGTCATAGCTGTCGGACTCTATTGCCTCTTCCATATAGTGGAGTAGCTGTTTGGAATCCTTCGTATTGGTTATTAATGTGCTGAGACATGATTTCCTGTTTTTTCTCTTCACAGTTTTCCACTATGAAGAGGCTTGGGTTGAGGCTTTTTTTTTCTCTTTCTGTGCACATGATTTTTGGTTTGCTTTTTGAGTAGGGGAAACAGGTTTTTCTATTTTGTTTGCAGATGAAATTGAAGTTTTTCCCGACTCATGTTCGGTTGACTGCTTAAATTAACGATTATTAGGGTATTCTATTTTCACAGGTTCTGACGATGGTACCCAACGTTCTAGATCAGGTATGGCTTTTTTAAAAGTCGGACAGCACACATCACGGCTTTTCCTATTTTTAGTGCTGGTTAGTGTCACAGAAGGATCATTTGGTGGTAAAGATAATTCAGTCTGGGTGCCTATGTGTCTTAAGGATTTTGTTTGTTACTTAAGTAAACTGGAATAAGAAACTCCTACAGATGGAGTTCTGGATTCAACAAGTTTACGAACCTCAGGTTAAGAAAGTTTTTGAGAGATTTTGACTACAAGAATTTCTTTTTCACGAGTCCAGTTTGGGCAAGAGCGGGAGTATGCTGTATGGTCACCTTTACAGTTTGTACAACGCTCAGGCTTTTCACATGACTTACCATCATGGCCGACTTCTGCACAACGTGCGCAGGTAACAGAACCACGACAGGTAGTTGTAGTATGACCATAACGCTGGCATTTAAAACAACGGAGTGGGTTAGGTATGTAAGGTCGGACAGGACAGCTCAGGTAGGCAACTTTAAATTTGGTTGGCAAACTTGGGCTATTGAAAGTAAGAATTACGTGCTTCGTAGGAAGCAATTTCTCATTCCGACGGATTGTAATACGGCGTGCATCTATAACATTTTCATCTTAAATTTTCTAGAAGTTCTTCCTTTGTAGAGAATAAAAGTTCTGGTTCAGATATTACACCACGGCTAGTATTTAGAGTTTGATGAGCCTGAATAGAAACAGAAAAGGAACCTATTGTTGTTGAATTTGAGAGAAATTGTGAATGTTTGGCTTTAGAAACCTCAACAAGCAAACCTCCAGACTGTAGTTTTTTAAGTGAGTGACCATCTTTAAATACAGATTGGAATGTTTTAGCAATAAGAAACTGTGAATTTCTCTTAAAAGAACTATCAGAGTGACTATCAGTGCGTTTAATTATGAAAAAACGTGTGAATGACTTATTCTTAACAATTGGTTGCTCTCCAGATGAGAGAGAGATAGGAGGAGTTAAAGTTTTCTATCCATGTTAAAGAGAAAACTAATTCAGACCCCGGCCGCACCACCCACTACCGAGCCCAACAAGGCTCAGTGTTTAAGCTTTCCAAAAATATGCTTTTTATAGTTCTACTGCAATTACAGTGAGTATAAACACGGGATAACTTTGAGCAAAATTGAAAAAAGACCTGATTAAATTATATGCGGACCGCTTCCACTCGGGACGCTCACACATATTCTGTGATTGGACAGAGTATTCTCTGAACTCTTCGAAACGCCTCATCGCGATAATTGGCTAATACCAATTTTTCAAAATTCGGCGTAGAAAATAGAAACACTCGCAAGAATGATTAGATATATTTTAAGAAGCTTTTTTTTCTTCGGTTATTTTTAAAATTTCATCAAAATACGCCTGTTAAAATTGAGTAAATTTCAAATTCTTTAATTCTATAAGCTTAAATATTGTACCTTTAAATTTTAATCCTCTTCCAATTAGGAAATTCTACAATTCGTTAGGATGTATATTTTTTCTATATGTATGTCACGCAAAACTTTGAAATGGATACTGCAATTTTTATACTTTTTTTTCCTGGATAGGTATATCTTTCTGTAGAGCGTCTCTTTTCAGTATCATTGGAATTTAAGCAATGATATGTTTATTTGTCTGAATATTTACATGCCTTTTTTTATACTTTATAAATTTTAACTTTCGTAAAAATTGACTAAAGTCCTACGGCAGATCTGGGGAGCGATAATAGGTTCTAATATGACCCGCTGTTCTGGTCGGCTTGGGAAAGAATTTTTTCATTGCGGATCAAGTTAAATTCTACTTTCTTGCTTCGGGTCGTGTTGATTTTTACATTTTTGTTGCGGGTCGGGTTGACTTGTATTATTTAGGTATCGGGTTGGGTTTTCATTCTTGCTGTCGACCCAAAAATATTATTTAAATTCAATTCTCAACCCGACTCGGACAAAACCAATTCATCAACCCACAACCGGACAAAGTAATTTTCGCTGACCCTCGAATCGACCAGAACCTCACATATTTCGATTAGAACCGGAAATTAAAGAAAAACAATTCATGTTCTAATACAAAATATAAATCTTCCATTGGGTCTCTAATAACAATTTTATCATTTATATAGAAAAATGAACACATTTGTATTTTTACTTTGTTTTATCTATGATAGAAGTAGTTGTAATCGAATTTTTATTAGACTTCCGGTTTTTGACGGATTTACACGTTTAGGGGTCAGAGATTACAAAAAACATGTTTTTACAAAATGTCTGTCTGCCCGTCTGTCTGTCCTTATTGTATCATCGAAAAGTGTATGAAGTTATTCTTCAATTTGAACCATTTTTTTTAATATGTTTTTTACTATAGCCTGCAGGTCCCAGTTGAATTTAGGGATATTTCGACGAAAGGGTCCGCCGCGATTGCGATTTTTGTTTCATTTTCACTATTGTATCATCGAAAAGTGTATGAAGTTACGCATATAATTGAACAATTTTTTTCCTATGTTTTCGGTCTATTTGAATTTTGGGGATATTTCGAAGAAAGGGGGCGCTGCGACCGCGATTTTTGTTCCATTTTCAATATTGTATCATCGAAAAGTGTATGAAGTTATGCAGATAATTGAACCAAATTTTTTGTATATGCTTTGGATTATAGCCTGCAGATCCCAGTTGAATTTATGATATATTTCGATAAAAGGGGGCGCTGCGATCGCGATTTTTGTTCCATTTTCACTATTGTATCATCGAAAAGTGCCTGAAGTTATGCAGATAATTGAACCAATTTTTTTTCTATGTTTTTGGTTATGGCCAGCAGGTCCTACTTGAATTTGGGTATATTTCGACGAAAGGGGGGGGAGGGCTGTGATTGCGATGTTTGTTCCATTTTAAATATTGTATCATCGAAAAGTGTATGAAGTTACAGATAATTGAACCATTTTTGTTCTATGTTTTTGACTATAGCCGGCAGGTCCGAGTTGAATTTGGGGATATTTCGACGAAAGGGGACGCTGCGATCGTGATTTTTGTTCCATTTTCACTATTGTATCATCGAAACGTGTATGACTTTATGCAGATAATTGAACCAAATTTTTTGTATATGTTTTAGACTGTAGCCTGCAGGTACCAGTTGATTTTGGAAATATTTCGACGAAAGGGGGAGCTGTGATCACGATTTTTGCTCCATTTTCACTATTGTATCATCGAAAAGTGCATGAAGTTATGCAGATAATTGAACCAAACTTTTTGTATATGTTTTTGACTATAACATGCAGGTCCCAGTTGAATTTGGGGATATTGTGGCTGGAGGGGGCGCATTGATAGCCATTTATAGATTTTAATTTAAAAAAAATATAGAAAAATATTAGAAATCCTAAAAAAAAATTTGCGTTAAATGTTCGGCCTTGATTCCAAGGATTCCAAAGCATTTTTTGTTTTGCTCTTAAAAAATGGGAGATATAGCAGTTTAAAATTATAGGGTGGCCGACATTTTGAAACAATACAGCAGGATTCCTCCATAAATGGGTTTAATTTATGAGTTTTAATGAACATGGTTTCACTAAATGTTCTTTCATTGTTATAACCATCGTTTCAACACTTACATGCTTAACACTGTATATTTATATTCACCAACGTCAAATTATTTGCCAAGCTTGGCGACAATTGGTGAAATATCGCCAAATTTGGAGACAAAAAATACACTGCCACGTGTGAATCCAACTTAATTAATTTAGCGATATTCCATTCAAATTCAATATTGACCAGAACTGGGAATGACTCTTCTGTAATCGGGTTCAACGCATTTTAAATTCGTGTATTTTTAGTAGAATTAGCTAAGGCCTCACAACCGAGCAATAGGGAGGCTATTTTTTCTTGACGGTACAGGCCAGAAGGACTTTCCGTAGTTTAGTATAATACATCGGCTGCTCGAATACAGGTAACCCGAAGATTCGCAAGTAGCTGACGTACAACGGAATGACGAAATTTTTTTTTTTTTTTTTGTGGTTTGATAGCAAATTTTGAAGATTTTACATGTATGAGATAGAAGAAAGTTTTGAGATTGGCATGTCCAACTAGTTTAATATTCAAATATTATAAAACCTATGAATAGCGCGCACTTCCTCATCGTTGAATAGAGCCCTCCATAGGGCCAAGTTGTCCCTATTTTTTTTCGCATCTCCGTGACTAATTGTCTTTTTATGGTCGGGTTCACTGTAGAATGTTCTTTGTGGGTCAGAATTACGTTTTTCCAGGTCAGGTTGTATGGATTTTCCCAAAACGTTGCAGCCGAAATATATATTATGAGACGAGAAGCAAAGCATATTCGAATATGAATGAGAATACATATATATTCGATTTTCTACATTTTGAATAAAATGTGTATGTAAAAAATTAGATAATTTATTATTCTTTCTTTATAGTAGAGTTAAGAACCCTTTTAGCTCACAGGCTATCAAAGCTTGAGAACTAATGCGCCCGCCGGTTCTGTATGTACGTATGCATGTCAATAATGCGATAACTCTTGATAGAAATAACCTTTTCGCTTCAAATTTTGTTTATAGATTCATTGTGATAACGCGCTTCCCTGATTAGTTTTGGGGTTTCATTGGTTAAGTATAAAGGGGGATGAGGACTAACCCCCTTAATTTAGATAAATGGGTTTTTCAAATAGAATTATCCTATTTTCTTCAAATTGTGTATTAGGTTCATTGTGATAAAGCGCTTCCCTCATTAGTTTTGGGGTTCATTGGTTAAATTTAAAGAGGAATGACAGGAGACTAACCCTCCCTTAGCTTAGATAAATTGCTTTTTCCTGCAGAATAGTCAGATTTCGTTCATATTTTGTATATAGATTCATTGTGGTAAGGCGCTTCCATCATAAGCTTTGGGGGTTCGTTGGTTAAGTATAAAGGGGAAACAGAGCTAATACCCCCCACACTTTATTTATATAAATGGGGTTTTAAAGCAGAACTTTCTTCAAATTTTGTATATAGCGTCATAGTGATAAGGCGCTTTTCTGATTAGTTTTGGGGGTTCATTGGTTAAGTATAAAGGGGGATAACGCTGGCTAATCCTCCCCACTTAATTTAGATAAATGGGTCTTTCATGGAGAATTATCCAATTTTCTTCAAATTTTGTATATAGGTTCAGCATAATAAAGTGCTTCCCTGATTAGATTTGGGGATACATTAGTTAATTATAAAGGGGGGGGGGTGGATTGGGGATGATCCCCTTTAATATATTGTCAATTTTATTTTTTGAGAGGCTTATTTCAAATTCCTTGAAATAAGAATATAATATAAAATTAGTGTGAATAGCCTGTGAACTCACTGCCCTCAGTATAAATGTGCAGTTTTCTTTTTAGCACAGTCTATCAAAGCCTGACAGCTAATGTGCCCGACGTTTCTGTTTGTACTTACGTTTGTATGTACGTATCTAAATACGTACATATGTAAGTACGTATGTGTGTATGTATGTATGTATATACGTAATGCGATAACTCTATAGAAATAACAGTTTCGCTTCAAATTTTGTTTATAAGCTCATTGTGACAAGACACTTCCCTGATTAGTTTTGGGGGTTCATTGGTTAAGTATAAAGAGAAAAAATTGCTAATCCTTCCCCCTTAATTTAGATAAATGTGTTTTACATGAAGAATTATCAGATTTTCTTCAAATTTTGTATGTAGGTTCGTTGTGATAAGGCGCTTTCCTGATTCGTTTTAGAGGTTAATTGGTTAAGCATAAAGGTGACAACCGGGGGCTAACCCCCTTTAATGTAGATAAATAGGTTTTCATGCAGAATTATCCGATTTTCTTCAAATTTTGTATATAGGTTCATTGTGATAGGGAACTTCTCTGATTTGTTTTCAGGGTTTAACGGTTAATTATAAAAGGGAAACGGGGGCTGATCTCCCTAAATTTTGATAAATGGGTTATTCATGCAAAATTATCCAATTTGCTTAAAATTTTGTATATAGGTTCATTGTGATAAGGCGCTTCCCTAATTAGTTTTGGGGGTTCATTGTTTAATTATAAGGGAGTGGAACGGGGGCTAATTCCCCGAATTTAGATAAATGTTTTTTTTTTCTGTAGAATTGTTCGATTTGTTTCTAATTTTGTATATATGTTCATTATGATAAGGCGCTTCTCTGATTAGTTTTGGGGTTTCATTGGTTAAGTATAAAGGGGAACGGGTGTTAATCCCCCTTAACTTATTGTCGATTTTTGTATTTTTTGAGGGCGTTATGCTTTGAAATAACAGTATAATATACAATTAGTGTGAATAGACTGTGAACTCAATGCCATCAGTTTAACTGGGCACTTTTGTTTAATTAGCTCACACGCTGTTAAAGCCTGAGAGCTAATGTTCCCGCCGGTTTCGTATGTATGTATGTAAATGTATGTATATACGTAACGCATTAACTCTTGATAGAAATATCCGTTTTGCTTCAAATTTTGTTTTATGTTCATTGTGATAAGGCGCTTCCCTGATTAGTTTTGTGGGCTCATTGTTTACGATGAAAGGGGGAACGGTGTGGCTAATTCCCCCGATAATTTAGATAAATGCGTTTTTCATGCAGAATTATCTGATTTCCTTCGAGTTTTTCAGGTTCGTTCTGATAAAGCGTTTCCCTGATGAGCCTTGGGAGTTCGTTGGTTATTTGTACAGTGAAGGAACAGGGGCTCACCCCCTTTAATTTATTGTCCATTAGGGGGGTATTATTCTTTGAAATAAGAGTATAATATACAATTAGTGTGAATAGCTTGTGAGCTCAATGCCATAATTTTAATTGGACACGTTTCTTTTTATTATTTTATCGGAATATGAAATTTATTACCAATATTTCGTTTATGAACCCAAAAACACACTATCACATTTTGATATTTTATGAACTCACACACACATGTTAAGAGCCTACACTAGTCACGCGAAGAAATGCTCACGCTAATGTTAAGTCTATGGGAAGGTTATCGCACGATTTCTCGCTCGCATTTTAATATTTTTAAATATTTTTTTTTCATAGGATAACAGAGACCAATCTCCAACGTTCTTAGTTTTCACTTTTTCGATTTCTGTTGTAGTTTATTTCTGAAGACCAACTCAATGGTTGGATTCGGTAAAAATCGAGTTGTGTCTTTTTAACTCTTATAAAATCGATACCAACAAAATCTAAAAAAAATTAAGAACTAACAACGATAGCTCAGTGTTTAAGCTTTCCAAAAATATGATTTTTATAATTCTACTGCAATTACAGCGAGTATAATCACGCGACAACCTTCACCAAAATTGAGAAAAAACACCTGAATTAATTATATGCGGACCGCCTCTACTCGAATCCTCCCAGAGGCATTCTGTGATTGGACATAGCATTCTCTGAACTCTATAGATACGCCTCTCGGAAAAGCCTCACCACGATAATGGCTATATGTTTATCTGATATATATATTATTTATTTCTGTATGTATATCTACGTAAATCTTTGGAAGGGATGATCCACTCCAAATTGAATACTTTTTTTTTCTTCTTTTGATGGAAAAGTATCTTTCCAGCAGACTGTAAGCAATAATAAGCTTATCTGTCTGAATATTTACATGCTTTTTTCTTACTTTATAAATTTTAACGTTCGTAACAATTGACTAATAGCCCTAGATTGGACTTGGAGACTCCTGTGGAGGGGGTGGTGTTCATTGGTTAAGTATAAAAGGGGGGGTGTCAGCCCCCCCTTTGAATTTGACAAATGAGTTTTTCATGCAGAATTATCCAATTTTCTTCAAATTTTGTACATAGGTTCATCGTGAGAAGGTACTTTTCTGATTAGTTTTGGGGGTTCATTGATTAAGTATAAACGGGGTAATGGGGGGGGGGCTAATCCTCCACCATTAATTTAGATAAGTTTTTCATGCAGTATTATCAGATTTTCTTCGAATTTTATATATAGGTTCATTCTGATA
The DNA here is from genome assembly GCA_963931845.1 of Maratus michaelseni. NCBI lineage: Eukaryota > Metazoa > Arthropoda > Arachnida > Araneae > Salticidae > Maratus > Maratus michaelseni. The sequence continues at coordinate 31,112,137 of OZ007586.1, forward strand.
AAGCGCTTCACTGATTAGTTTTGGGGGTTCATTGGTTAACTATAAGGGGGGAGGTGTATGAACCCCTCTTAACATATTGTCGATTTCTTTATTTTTCGAGGGGCTTATTTCAAATTCTTTGAAATAAGAGTATAATATACAATTAGTGTGAATAGCCTGTGAGCTCAATGGCCTCAGTTTAACTGGGCAGTTTTCCTTTATTTCTTTCATTTACACAAAAGTATTCTTTTACATGATGATCTACGGAGAAAAACTATTTGCAGCATATTTTAATTATGTTACGCCATTTCAGATATAATGAAATGGATATACATTATTGATGTTTACTACAAGACACTTGTTATGCGAAAAGCATTTATCATTCATTTACAGGGACACACAAAATATTTCGGGTACATTACTGTGTCCGAAATATTGTTTATAAGCCATAATTGGAAGTAGGATTTTAGTTAGGTATGCGTTTAACTAAATTTTTGAATGCTATGAGTTATGTATAAATGCTACAGATCATATACAGGGCTAAACAAAAAAAAATTGTAAGCATTACTGTGCAGCAGCGTAAATGGATTAAAATGGGTTTTTAATCGAGTTATGCATTTTAAACGTGAAATATATTTAGTATACCAAGAAAGGTTTGTGGAATATAAATAAAATCATATACAGGACCACGCAAAGAACTGAATACATGGCTGACTATGTATGATAATTCCTGGAAGTGTGATTTCAGCGTGTATTTGCCTGAATTAAACTATAGCTTAATATGTAGCGAGTACAAAAAGCTTATGTAATATACAGGGCATTACAAAATAATTCAAGTATGTTTCCATCTATTGGTGGAAACTGCTGAAGATGAATTTCCAACTGTGTTATTTGTTTTATTGCTAAACTAAATTTCAGCATACTATAGAGTATATACAAATATATAAATTATATACAGGGCTGCAGAAAAGAATTGGAGTACTTTTCCGGCTGTGGATGGTAATTGCTGAAATCTGGGTTTCAAATGTGTTTTGTGTTTTTCTGAAATGTTTACTTAGATAACTTATTTACCTTATTAAACAGCGATGGTTTGTTAAAGTATTCTGTTAGTGTTGGAAAGTGTTTCATAATCTATGCTTGGTTACAGGATTTTACTAATTTTACTAATGAACAAAAATTCATATAAATAATTAAAGTATAGATTTGAAATTGAGGATGGGAAGGGATGTCATCTGCCGATTATTATAGCGTAGCGTCTTCGTTATGTTTTAATTATCAAAAAAAAATAATTTTTTTATAATGATCACGTTAATGTATGTGAAGGTGGTTTTCTTGAATAAATTATGTTGCGGGTATGGGGAAGGAGGGCCTTGCTCTGATTTATACAAAATAAATTCCCAAGAAATTTAACATTTTTAGCTTCTGACGTAGCGTTTTTTAAATGTTATGGGTAGAGAATACAGGAAATTTTAAATAACGATTTTCATAAATGTTTAATTTATGTTCCTAATAAAAGTACACAACCCGTATATTTATGAAGATGGTAATCAACAATCAAAGTAAATGGGTTGGGTTGGGTTGATTATTGACGGCCAATTATCTACACTAGGGATATAGGCCCGGGGGAGTGCCCTTCGTGGGGGTCTTTCTAAGGGAACCTAATCCGTATTTACGCATGGATACATCCACGGCTCGAAGAAAACCACGAAAACTCCGAAACGATTAGGCCGACGGGCGCGATTGGGATCGAACCCAGCACCTCCCGTCTACCAGCTTCGAGAGCACAACCTCTCAGCCACTGGTGGGGCAATCAAAGTAAATGAATTGTTGTTGAGCACTTAACCAAGTGCCCTACAAGCAATCCTACGATTTTCTTTATCTAACTGTGCATTCTTATCTCGAGTTCTACGGATTCCCAATCGCAACGGCCTTTAGATGATTCGACTTTGTTTTCGTTCGTGTTACAGATTTTAGTTCCACCTTCCACCGCCAAGGGGCGCATTATTTTTTAGAGTTCTGTGGGCCTGATTTCGACGGGCATTAGTTCATTCAACTCCTTTATACAACGGGTACCCGTGTTGGATGTTCGTATGGGACAAATTGCGCCCCCTAACGTTGGAATGCGATACTAAAGGATTATGAGCGCGTGCGCAGCACGCTTGCTATTCGGTGCTGGTGGCAGCGGGGACACGATTTGGAGTTTTATTCGGAAGTTGTTTCTTTGGAACAGGGTGCGTCCCCTGGCAGCGGAAGGTGGAACTAAGAGTTTTCTGTGCGTACTCTGCATGCATACCATAAGGTGCGGCAGGCAGTGGGAACACGTGTCGGTGGTTCGTTTTAACAGAATGCGCCCGTATTTGCGGAAAGTGGAGATAAAGTATTTTCAGTCTACGTGCGAAGCAATTTTAACTAAATAATTTAATACAAAATCAGGTTAAAGATATAAAATCATTCAAACTTTAGGTTTGTTTAATTTTATTATAATGGGCCCGAGCAACGTCGGTCGGGTCAGCTAGTGATATATATATATATATATATATATATATATATATATATATATATATATATATATATATATATATATATATACCGGGTGCGTCATAAATTCGTGTAAACTTTAAATATTCATAATAAAAGAAGTAATACTCAGAAAATTTTTCGGTTTGCGCGAGTATGATCAGAAGGTTTTTGGATTTTTTTTCCATGTATTATAAAAAATTATTCCAAAAGTAACCAATAGAGGGCGCTCACACGTCGTACTGAGGAGTTTTATGCAAATCAGGCAAACACAAATAGACAATAAAACAAATCACAATAATATGACACTGTGCATTTATTTTAAAGTAAAAGATGATCAACATGACCACTATCACCAGGTATTAGGGAAGCGAGGCGCGTCAGTACGCCTGTTACAGCTGAATGTAGCATGTCGGCATCGATGCCACCGATGGTCCGTCGAATGGCATCTTTCAATTCCAAAGTTTCTGGGGAGCCCCGGTGTACACGACACTTTAAGTATCCCCACAACCAAATACCTGCCGGGGTCATGTCTGAAGATCATGCGGGCCACTCAAACTTACAACCTCGACTTATCACTCGGTCTTCAGTGAAAGTGTTCAACAGGAACATCTTGACTTCACGTGCAACCTGCGACGGGGCACCATCCTGCATGCAGGCTTTCCTGCAATGCAGGCACAACGTGGTCACGCAAAAGCGTAACATACCGTTCTGCAGTGACTGTACAGGTTTTCCAGCCGGATTTAGGACAAGACTCTTCAATAAAGAAAGGAACCAGAACCAGGGCCCAACTTAGACTATCTGGGGCCCGGGGCAAGCATTATTCTGAGAGGCCCCTTTCTATCTATCCATGAAAATTGTTCGGGAATTATGTTGAAGTGACTAGTATTAAACTCCATACCTATTTTATGTATACATAAATTTCGAACCAAGTGCTATTTACATCTATATACATATACAGGGTATCACAAGAAATGGTCACAACTTTAACAAATGACAGAACACTTTTTTGGTGTAGGAATATAACGACTCATGTGAGCTTTTGAAGTGTAAATGCAGATCTTTCAATCACTCTTGGTTATTTGTTATAATGTAAAATTTTCTATTATATCGTAGAACTTAATATTTGTTGTGCATCAGCATTATTTGGGCGATTCCATAATATGGAAAGATAAGTGCAGGCATGCCCTTATACTAATAGCAACAAATTTTAACACTTGATACGTTGTTACTTCATTCCCCATGCTCTAAAGTATTTTTATATAAATTTTTATAACATTAGTTTTCTAATGATGTAGATTGTTCTTTTTAGGGGGGCTTAGGGCACAGGAAGTGGAGGGCTACACTCCTTTCCTAAATCTTTGAAAATAATATTTGTCACTTTTGGCCAATTTAAACCATTTTGCATCCGTTTAACTAAAATCTTAATTAAGAGCAGAGTATCATCCAATCATAAACCATCTTCACTGCCCAGTGTCGCGCTGGAGGTATGTCTCTGGCAGTGAACTACCTGTAATGTACATTAAGATAGTATCACCTTAGCATGTCTATTTTCACCCCGTCTCCTGTCGCGTTTTCTGGCGGGTTCAGCTCCAGCTGAAATATGTATTTTTTTTAAGACCTTAATAAAGGGACCGGGAGGGACATGTATGCTCTACATATCTGGTTCCCAGTCTGAGCAGTCCCTCTTAGGCATTCAAATAGATATAAGACTGCTTGTTTCTTTATGGCTAAGAATTTCAGCGGGCTTCTCCGGAGATTCCGACTCTGTCCCTTCCGTAGGAAAGATGACCGGAAACCCGACACAACGAGATGTTCGACACGACGGGGGTAGGACACGGTTGAACCGCCTCCTCAATGTGGTGCGCCGGTGATAGCGTTCGGGCGTCCAAAAAAAGAGACACACCAAAAAGACTGTGACGCAGGCCACTGAGTCTGGGTCTACCCTTCATAAGCTCAGGTTTTCTGCGGCGTGAGGACTCTGCCAATATTGGAAACCTCCTCCCTAGGTGGTAGAAGGACGCCTCGTAAGCCTATCTCAGTTGCTCGAGCGGGACCCTCGCCCTGCGTCGAGGTAGGTGACGATGAGCAACGACTAGCTAACAGCGGTCAGATAGTTTCAAAATCTTTATCTGGGGGTGTTGACGGAGGCGAGATCGAACTCCGAAGAGCACGGAGCGTGGTGGCTCTGCAGTGACGCTTGGTTACTGCGTGAGGCGGCGTGAAGCAACCCTCAGTACTAGAAGGCGGCAGAGCGTAGTTACCGGCATGTGGGCGTACACGTATGGTCTGCAGCTTGAGTAGTTTTGTGTCAACCTCAATGGTCCGGAAGAAGGGCATTGCCCGTTTGTAGGAAGAGTGATAGGAGTACTCGGGGCCACTTAGGTCACCACGTAACCGTATCAACTCCTTGTGAGGATGTATGTTCTTTACCTGGACTGTTCGATTAGCTAGAATCTTAGAAATAACTTTCTTGATCGGGACCGCCTCTTTGGCGATTTTGAAGGAATTTTCCATGACCTTCAGAACACCGATAGTGGTGCCTCCCCTTTTTCATTGTTGTTATTGTTGTCTTTTTGTTTATGTTTTGTTGTAAATGTGGCTGACACCCCAGTTGAGTCGACTGGCCACTAGCTGCAATTCGTTGCAGGGCTTCGCCGGAGGGAAAGCTTCTGGGGGCGACAATTTATGCCAGGACGTGTCTATGCGTTCAGGGACACTTTTCCTTGAGGTCGCGGGCTGACGAGAGGCTCCTTCTCCTTGCCGCAGCCGATGAGAACAGTCGCTTCCTCTTCCTCGCCGCAGCCGATGAGACCAGTCGCTTCCTCTTCCTCGCCGCAGCCGATGAGACCAGTCGTTTCCTCCTCCCCTAGGACTCGATGATCGGAAACTGTCGTACAATAAGAGTCGTTGGGATAGTTTGGCATAAGGCCCAGGACCCGGTTCCCTCTTTTGGGTTCCAGCTACGAAGCTGTCTGAGGTCTCCAGCGTCTCCCCAAGTGTTTTGTGGTGGTGTCCTCGAAGTGTGGGTTCCATCGCATATCGCAGCGACTTTTGTCGTACGTCTCTTGGGTTAAAGGGAGTGTTCACTAGGTGGTGGCGCTCCCACCGGCCGCAGCACTTACAGGAGGACTCTCCTGTTCTAGTGCGTTTAAAGTGCTTCAGGACTTGGGTGCGGCGGTTGATGTGCTGACGGGGGCACTCAACCGGCTGGTGGTGCAGCCTCATTTTATTACTAACAAGGAGACCGCCAAACATGATGCGCACAGATTTTGATGAATTTAAAGTATGTTGTAGGTATCATACCCCTAACTATTCAGGTCAAAGGTTTCCTTCAAATGGGCTTTAGTTTTCGAGAAATTTCGGGTTAAAGTTCAGCATGCATTTCAAATACCCATTAGTTCGCAATCTTGAACAAGGTCTCCGTGGTGCCGAGGTAACGTTCGCGATTTGAGAGCCGGAGGTGGGTGTTGTCCTCTTGCGTGACTATTACCTTTTTTAACAAATTTTATATATTTGTCGCGTTATAAGTTTTATGCAGAATTATGAATTCTGCATCTTTGAATTTTTTGATATTTTCTTAATTTCATTTACATTTTCGAATATTTCGTGAAAATTTACAATTTTTTTTTCTTTTTTGTGCAGTTATAAAATTATTTCTATTGACGAAATTCCAAGCTAATTAATTCCAACAACATATCTTAAAAGGAGTAATCAAATATTAAAGCAATAACGCTTATATCCAAGTTTTAGCCAGTTATATATATATTTTTTTATGTTATTTAAATACATTTAACTGTAAAGTTCAAACTCAACATCATTTTTGATTTGCACAAATAAAAATAATATATTACAAATAATTTTTTTTTCAGTCTAACAAGTCGATGCCATGCAGAAAAATTCAACTCTATATATAAAAAATTGTTTGTAAATTGCAATACATATAAAAAATATCTGAAAAAAAATCGTCTGCAATGACTTTTACGGCAATATCAGAATAAATAAAATTTTCTTTTTATCCATTTCGCTCAGCTTCCTTTGCAGACTATTACCACGTTTGAAATAATTTCTTTTTCAAATTTAATGCATTTTTTAATATAGTTACCACGATTTTCTTTAAAGAATATATAATATGCTAATTTATACATTCTTCCAATATTGTTAAAACAATTATTTAAAGGCGATTTTTAATGCGGAATTTGTTTAGAATATTTTTGCAATAGGTATCACACAATTAGTTAAATACTTAATAAACTAAAAATGTCGATGTCGGTGGTGATAAATATTTTAGTAATTCAGTAGTTAACATATTTCAATATATTTAAAACAAATCAAATAATAAAATTATATATTATTTTGTTATTTTTTTTTAATCATTTACATTTTTTTAAATAGAAAATGCAAATAAAAGAAATGCATTATTTCAAAAATGCGATAAATAAATAAGTAAATATACATAAATGTAAACAATAATCATTTTAAAAAGACGAGATATCAAGACATAAATTAGTTTGGATTTTCGTCAAAAGAAATATTAGAATAAAAATTGCGCAAAAACTATAAATTTTCCGTAAATATTCAAAAATGTAAATGGAATTTATTAAAAAAATATTAAAAAGTTCAAAGATGCAGAATTCATAATTCTGCATAAAACTTATTACGCGATAAATATATAAAATTTGTTAAAAAAGGTAAAAGCCATGCAAGAGGACAGAACACCCATATCCTGCTCTCAAATCGGGGACGCTACCACTGCACCACGGAGACCTTGTCTAAGAGCGCGAAGTAATGGGTATTTGAAATGCATGCTGAACTTTAATCCGAAATTTCTCGAAAACTAAAGCCCATTTGAAGGAAATCTTTGACCTGAGTAGTTAGGGGTATGATACCTACAACATACTTTAAAATCATCAAAATCTGTGCGCATCATGTTTGGCGTTCTCCTTGTAAGATTAGTTGTAATTCAGTAAACAATTTTTTTAACATTTTAAAGAAATAGACATTCAGTACCTATGGGACATTGGCTGAAATGCGCATAAAAACCCATAAAACTAGCTTAGATATGTCGGTTAGCTGTCTAAATGGGTCGAAATTTCCAGGACCAGGCTTTCACCGCCCTGTACAAAAAATATAATGACCCAACCGATATAAAACTAAAAGTTCGACCCGAGAACGACCTGGTCCGTACAAATATATAAATATATATATATTGGCCTAGTACGATATAAACGCTAAAAGTTCTGCCCGAAGTCGGCTCAGCCCGTACAAAAGCTTGATTGGCAAGAGCCGACACGACTTATATACACAACTTAACACAATATGAATTTTCAGGAAATTTCATACAGTAGTTCTGGGAATATAGCTATCGCAGAAATCGTGAGAAATGCAGCATAGAAGCTGCGAGATTTACACCTTTTACGAGATTTTACATCAAAACCTAATCACTACATCTTTATGTCAATGTATAACTGAATATGAAATTTGATTACATTCCATGCATTATTTGCTGACATACAGCGCCCAAAAATTTGTGTCACATACAGACAAACTCGCGGACAGACATTTTTGAAAAACAATAATATCGTGTTCAGGATTTCCAAAAACGTATAAATCTTTGAAAAACAAGACGTCGAAATTTTACACAAATCCAATACTTTCTTCTTGTATCGATAGAAGAAAACTAGTCAGATTTGCCACTCCCAAAACTTTCGTCTATATCATACATGTTTCACATACACCAAACATGAATCAGCAGCAACATATAAACAAGGTCGAACCTAATCTAAAATTTTATTAAATTCCATGCATTAGTTCTTGGGATATGACTATCGCTAAAATCGTGTTAATCCTGAAAAATGCAGCATAGCAGCGCCAGGTGTTGGGAAATTTACATTAAAACCTAATGCGCAAAAACCTATGTCCAAGTCTACACTGTAAAAAAAATCTCTCAAATTAACAGAAAAACTGTCAATTTTGGCGCCTGTGGAAAACCGTTTAATTTACAGAAAATATCCATATATTTTCATTAAAAGTTTTTTTCTGTAAAACAGATTTTTTCTGTAAAAATGAAAAATCCACTTTTTTTTTACAGGTAAAAACTGTTTTTCCTTTAAACAATATTTTCTGTAAAAAAAGTAAAATACTTTTTTTGTCAAAATTAGACTTTGTTTACAGTGTAACTGAATCTGAAGTTTGATGAAATTTTGTGCATTAGGTTTTGAGATACAGCTATCGTGAAAATCCTGAAAAATGTAGCATAGCAGTGCTACCGTTTGAACGATTTACACAAAAAATTAATCAGCTCCAATTTATATGAAGGTCTAACTGAATACAAAGTTTTATTAAATTCCGTGCATTAGTTCTTGAGATGAAGCTATCTTGAAAATCATGAATAATAAGCATACACTGCCACCTCTTGGGTGGTATACACCAAAACATAATCAGTAACAACTTATGTCCATGTCTAACTGAATCTGAAATTTGATAGAGCTGGGTTGAAAATCGTGAATAACGTAACATGCAGCACCACATGTTGGGAGATTTACAACAAAATCAATTAAGCAATAACTTATGTAAACATCTAACTGAATCTGTAATTTAATGAAAATCCGTGTATTAGTTCGTCAAATATATCTATCTTGAATATCATGAATAATACAGCATAGCAGCACTAAATTTTGGGCGGTATACACCAAAACCTAATCAGCAATAACCTATGTCAAAGTCTAACTGAATCTGAAATTTGTTGAAAATCCTTACGTTAGTTCTTCAGATAGAGTTATTGTGGAAATGGAGAAAAAAACTGCGTAGCAACGCCATGCAGTATGTTGGGCTATTTTCACCAAAACGGATCAGCAGCAACTTATATAAAAGTCTAACTCAATCTCAAGATTCATTAAATTCCGTGCATTAGTTCTTGAGATATGACTATCTCTAAAATCGTGTAATCCTGAAAAATGAAGCTTAGCAGCGTCACCTGTTGGGAGATTTACATTAAGACCTAATAAACAACAACTTATGCCAACATCTAAATGAATCTGAAGTTTGATGAAATTCTGTGCATTAGTTTTTGAGATATAGCTATCGTGAAAATCATGGAAAAAGCAGCATACCAGAGCCATCTGTTGGGCTATTTACATCAAAACATAATCAGCGTCTATATATGTCAGGGTCAAACAGATTCTGAAATTTGATGAAATTCTGTGCATTATAATTATTGAGATATCTATTGTAATAATCGTGAAAAGGGTAGTATAAAAGCGCCACATGTTGAGCGATTGAGACCAATCACTAATCAGCACCAATTTATATGAATGTCTTTCTGAATATAAAGTTTTATTAAAATCCGTGCATTATTTCTTGCGATATGGCTATCTTGAAAAGAGTGAATAATGCCGCATACCGCGCCACCTGTTGGGTGGTATACACCAAACCTGCAACAATTTATGTCCATGTCTAACTGAATCTGAAATTTGATGACAATCTGTACATTACTTCTTGGGATAGAGCTATTGCGGAAATCCTGAAAAAAAAAACAGCATAGCAGCGTCAACTGTTGAACGATTTACTCCAAAACCTAATAAGTAACAACTTATGTCAACGTCTAACTGTACCTGCAATGTAATGAAAATCCGTGCATTAGTCCTTGAAATATAGCTATCTAGAATATCGTGAATAATGCAGCATAACAGTGTCACCTTTTGGGTGGTATACATCAAAACCTTATCAGCATCAACTTACGTATGGCGATGTGAAACTGAATCTGAAGTTTTATGAAAATCTGTGCATTAGTCCTTGAGATAGAGCTTGTGCGGAAATTCAGAAAAATACAGCATAGCAGTGCCACCTGTTGGGCGATTACCAACACATAAGTTACAACTCATAATGAAAATCCGTGCATTAGTCCTTGAGATATAGCTATTTGAAAATCGTGAATACTGCAGCATGGCAGCGACACCTTTTGGCGGTGTACACCAAAACCTAATCAGCAACAACCTATGTCAATGCCAAACTGAATCTGAAATTTGTTGGAAATCTGCATTAGTTCTTGAGATAGAGTTAGCTTGAAAATTGTGAATAATGCGGCATGGCAGCCCCACCTCTAGGGCTGTGTACACCGAAACCTAATCAGCAACAACTGATATCCACGTCTAACTGAATTTGAAGGTAGATGAAAATCTGTGCGTTAGTTCTTGAGACAGAGCTATTGCGTAAATCGTGAAAAATGTAGCATAGCAGCCACCTGTTGAGCGACTTACACCAAAAACTGATCAGCACCAATTTGTTACAAGTTCTAGCTGATTCTAAAATTTTATTAAATTCTGTGAATTAGTTCCTGAGAAAAAATGTTCATATGCATACAGGCAGATATTTTTCTAAAAACAGTCATATCGTATTCAAGTCTTCTAAACCGTATAAATCCGTTTAAAATCGGAGGTCAAAAATTTTCACTAGTCCAATACTTTCTTTTTGTAAAGTTAGAAGAAATGCAAACAGTGAAATCGTGTTTAGTACCTTTTAAAATGTATAAATCCATCGAAAACCGGAATTCGAAAATTTTCATGAATCCAATACTTTTCTTGAAAAAATCAAAAGAAAGTAATAGAAATGCCAATCCAGCAGGGGCTGGGAGGAAAGAATTTAGAGGATGCATGAGTCGAGATAACAATGGTTTTCATATTTGTTGGGTTGAATCCGGAACGAAATCTTAGCTTTTATACCATGCGGATACCGAATCTTGATATTTCAGCCGGTGCACACCTCTAGGAAGAATAAATTCCACTTCAAACTGGACCCAGTAAAGAAGTCTACCCGGAAGTGTGGCCCGGCACGAGTCTGCAGAGAAAAGTAATGTTCAGCCCGGCCGAGTGAGGAAAGTGTGGAGACAAAGCCGGACCCGAGTTTCATGAATGAAAATTTACTTGGCCAGCGGCCCAGTCTTTGGCCTGTCCCTTTCGGGTGCAGACCTCACTGATAATTTGTAGACCCTTTATTAGGCCAAGGGGTGGGGGCGATCGCCTCATCACCCTGCGTTAGACTTCATTTCTCCCCCTCCCTCTGGTAGAAAACATACAATGTTTAAAATCTTAATATCTGTTTAACATTTTTTTTAAAATTTCATGAAGATGCTATTTTAACGTGTAGTGTTATTGTATCTTATTTGAGTCTTTCAGGAAATTGCGAATTCTAAAGAAAAATTACAAATATAGTTATTTCAACTCATTTATACCTGATATTTTATTCTTTTTAAATACTCCGGTTTATGTAATTGCACTACATGAAATAAAAACATTCTTTATATTATACCAAAATGAATATTTTGTTGTAAAAAGTGCAAAATGAACGAAAAAATAGATAAAAAATCTGTCAAAAAATATATTAATTTATTTTCGAAAATTCAAAACGTCTTATTTTTTGGACGCTAATCATGAACGGGTTAAAATCATTCCTTTTTGTAGACATTTAAAATCTTGGCAATTACCAAAGAGTGATAGCAGCAAGAAAATGTTACAGATCATTGGTTGAATTTATTTCTTTTTCGAATTTTTTTTCAGTGGAGGATTTCCTTGTCAATCATTTGAAGTAAGACAGCTCAGCTCCTCTTGTTGGCTTGAAATCACTAGCTGCCATCTCGTTGCGAGAAAAAGTATGACTTTTGTAGGCTCTTAAAAGTGTCTCTGGGATAGAATATTCAACTTGATTGCATCAAAATACATCATTTTCACTATATTTTGTAGGAGAAACTTAAAACGGAAAATCTGTCATTTCCATTCTTCAGAAACTGAATTACTCAGAGTAATCTTCACCGTCCGATTTTCACAAAATTCGCATTTTCGGAATCGGAAAAATTGACTACTTTAAAATTGCGTATTTCGAATCGATACCTCTAACGTTTTATTTAATATTAAAGGATGAGCAAAAATGAGAATATTTTGTTGTCAGGGATTGTCAAATCTGTAATTTTCTTTTGCCGTCTCCATTAAAATAGCCATTTTCGTCGCATGGGCAGGAAAATCTTTTAGTTCCACCTCCTGGGAGCGCATTATGTTCTAAGCGAACCTCCGACATGTGTTCCCGCTGTCTATGGCATCGTATAGCAGGCGTGCTGCGCAAACGCTACAGAATCTTTCAATTACGTTTTTCACCACCAAGAACCACCAAATCTATATCTTAATTAGTTATCTATATCTTAGTTATTTCATGTTAATTTGAATTAACTAATTCTCATTGATATTGGTCCCATAGAACCCGAGAAAATAAATCCCCCCCGCTGGAATTAAAATTCAGAAATGGTGGTAACCTATGCAAAATCTTTTAGTTCCACTTCTCACCGCCAGAGAAAGAAGTCTGTTTTAAACAATTCTCTTTCAGAACGAAACTCTGGAAAGTGTCCCGCTGCGTATGGCGCCATATAGCAGGCGTGCTGCGTACGCGCTGAAAATCTTTTAAATCTATATCTTAATTAGTTCATAGTAAGTTGAATCAACCAATTTTCGATGAAATCGTGTCTATAGAACCCAAGAAAATACCCCTCCCCTGGAGATTAATATCTAGAGATGGTGGTAACCAAAATCTGAGAAAATGATACCGTTAGTTTAGTACCGAAGTTTATGTACTACCTGAGGGACCTGAGAAGAATGTTAGAAAATATTTTGTTTGAATCAGTTTAATATTAAAAAAGTTCTGATTGGGGAGGGGGAGTTTCGATCAGAGCATTAACGCAATGTTTAAATTACGTCCGGACACCCCTTGTCCCCTCAAAATTAAACCAAGGACTTTAACAATTATCGTTAACTTTTGACACAGAAACAAAATGCCGCTTTTTTTTGTTTGACTTCCAAATACAGTAAGTTACCGTTGCAAATTTCTAAAATCAAATACATAAATGACATGAAAAAACTAAGAAATTGCATAAAACAAATTCAAGAATCGAAATTCAAGAACCGAACAAATTCAAGAACCGAACAAATTCAAGAACCGAGAATCGAAAAATTCAAGAATCGATGCTCGGTTACTTTATGGAATAACTTTTTCTGAAAAGAGGAAAAAAAATAGTATATTGGGCTAAAAGAGTAAAATTTGATTCATTTCAATAACGTAAAGAAATCGCTGCAAAACGTGAAAAAAACGCATAAAAAATAAAAATCTAATCAAAAAATCCAAATTGGAACAATTAATGACTCTCTATTTATTTAAAATCTTGGTTTGTTATCTTTAAAGAATTATTAACACTCTCCAAGCTAAAAATTGAAAAAAAATCATGATTTTTGACATAACTGGGGGCGAAATGGAATCAATCAAAAAACCAATCAATTATTCGGGAGAAAATGTCTTAGTGGCAAAGTAAAAAAATCGCCAAAAATTTCAAAATATTTGTACGAATAAACTTTATTGAAAAGAGTAAGAAATTTGTTATATTGGGGCTAAAGAATTGGAACCGGATTCTTATTACTAATGTGAAAAAATCTCTGCAAAACGGAAAAAAAAAAACTAAAAATCGCATTAAAAAAATCCATATTCCGGCTTCGAGGTTTAAAACTGCATACAGAGGTACCTTGCTACCAAATATTGTAGCTTTGTGTGCAGCGCTGTGTTCAGAACACAGCGGAAAGACACACAAACACACACACAAACTTCTGTTTTCTTTATTTTAGATATAAATTTAATTACATCGTCCTTCTTTAATGGCATTCTTCTAGATTGCCTTTTTAGTCCTGGTTATAATTTTTTTTTATATTATTACTTCAAATGACTACGGAGGTATTAGATCTATACCCCCCCCCCCCAACCTTCTCTCCGGAATTTATGTCCTCTTCCTAATACAGAAAGTACAATGATTAAAATAAATCTGTTTAACTTTTTTTTTCTAATTTCATGAAGATGCTATTTGAATCTTCTGATCTGATAAAAGTCTTTCTACTTTTAAAATCTTGGCAATTACCCAAGATTGATACCTCCAATGCTTTCGAGGGGCGTTGTTTCGAGACGGACAGGGAAGAAATTACCGTTCGTTTTCTAATTGGAGAAATTCCCTGTCAGTCATTTGAAATGTGACAATCCCCTCGCACGCCTTTAAATAACGGCAGCCATCTGGATTCAATTTTCCCCGTGACTAGTGTAGGCTCTTAACGAAATGACTAGTATGTGCCTGCTCACTTGATCCCGAGCCAGTGACAGACAAGTCAACTGACCAGCCGATTGATGCATACGGGACCAATATGCACCTCCCGTCTACCTGAAGCAGAGGCCAAAGCAGTGTGTTGGTTTCCCTCAACGGCCAGGATCCCCCTTTCACGGGACACGGGTCGCCACGCATGGCAAACGCTTGGGTGGTTTACAATTTTCCATAAGTCGATATAAACAGAATTATATCGGCTTATGCAGAATCGCCCTCACTTCCGAAGAGGAAACCACAATGAGAATGAAACAAAGAAGATTAGACCAGAGAATGGAGAGGAAATACGAAAAGAGAAATATCGCTCAGGTGCCCGGGGTTGCGAAGCCCGTGAATACCTAAAGAAGGTATCCCTCTGGGGGAGAAATTCGTTGAAAAGTGGTCCTCTGGTGGGCTTTGATACCAGGGTATGCAAAAAAGTGAGGCGTTCAATGGTACCAGATGAATTCCAGAATCTGCTTATCTAACTGAAGAAAAAACCTTTAAAATTTATAATCTTTTTAAGTCCTCCTCGGATAGGTTTATCAATTTTTTGATCCTGAAGAAAATGACGGCCGTTCAAATTTCAAGTTTTTAAAGAAACATTTTTGGATTTAAATCGCGCAAAAAATATTTACAATTCCGATATTGAACAACGCGTCCATGAGGGACTACAAAATAGTACATACTAGAATAGCATGAAGATTTCAACCAAATCGGTCGAACCAATCTCTAGTTCTATTTTGTACCGATTTGTAACACAGTTCCGAGAAAAACTTTTAAAAACTTTTACAATGTTTTTAAACAAGCATAGATAACAGTCACAATTTTAGCTTACTTAAAATCATCTATACCAGGCTCATATAATGCACCCTCCTTGATTTCCTCAATTCTTTTCTTTCTGTCTGCGCGCCGCACACAACACGCTAAAAATGAGACTGTCCACTGCAACACGAAGAGGCGGATAACTTTTGAACCAATACGATTTTCGAAAAAAATTTACCACGAAGTTTGAGGGTTTAAGGAGAAAAAAATATGCAAGAAAAAAATTAGATTAAAAAGTTATAAAAAGCTTTAAGCCTAAATATTGTCCGACAATGTATTGTGTTGAAAATTATCAAGGGGAAAATAAGGGCTAAACCAAATACAGCTGTTTCGCAGGGAGAAAGAAGATATCCAATTACTGAAGAGATAAACTTCCACCGGTAACTTGTTATAGAATTTAGTCTTATTTTAACGTCCTATTCTTACAGAATTTCTATCTCGGTTTACTGATGGGAGTTTTCCCCTACAGTAATCCGGCTTAAGTTTTCACCTCTAATAACTCATCGAATCTTCCATTTACAGATTTAAACCGGATGTTTACCTTTCCATCTAATCTGTGATACAACAGTACATAGATTGTGATAAATTTGTACGAAAATAAATACAGTACGAAAAGACTTCATTTTGTCATGTTTTTATATTATAAGCAAATATATATTATATTTGCTTATAAATTATTATATAAAATATATATTTATATCCACTGTCGATAAATTCATTAAAGGAAAGTATAAAAAAAAGAAAAGAAAATTACACTGTTGATTTTGTTTGGTATCTTATAAAAAGGGGCGAAATATGTCAGTGATGTTTCAAATTTGAATGTTTGATGTTTCGAAACTTTACGACTTGCGCTTTCAAGAAATTTCTTTCAAATGATTTGATTTTATGCCCTTCCCGACGAGTGTTTTTCAGATATTTTAATATTAACACTGGTTTTTTAAATAAAAATTTTTACCCCATACAATCAGAAATGCTTCAATTAAATAAGGTAATATTTTCAATTAAATAACTGGTAGGAATAATCATGAATTTTTAGAAGTTTATCAGTCACGTATACGTGATGCTCGTCACGAAAGGATTTAAGAGTCTACGCTAGTTACACGTCAAAACTCGCACGATAAAGTTAATCCTATGAGAGCGTTCTTTAAAAGCCACATTTTTCTCTTTAATACCTAAATTGCCCTCTGGAAATTTCGCTTCTCTCCCCTTGCCTTTCCCCGCGTACGCAAAGTAAAAACAATCTTTAAAATATTTCCTGCTCTGCTTGTTTACGGTTATACTGTAAGTGATCTAGAATACCTACCCTTCTCCGATTTTACTTATATGGTCGTGAAGCAGCGATATATCCGTTTAAGCGATCGCAGCTTTAACGATTTCATATTTAGAGATTTCGAAAGAGTAATTTAAGACTGATCTGCTAAACGTACTATATTAAATTTAATCATCATATATGTATTATTACAAAGTACAAAGACTGCACTTCAAGGGCTTAAATAGAAAAAAAAGTTACGTAATATATTAAAGATTAATTATATATATATTTCTCTTTTATAATTCTTTAGTTTGTTTATCGAAATAGAGAAAAATATTCTTAATAGTTCATAACATTGTATTACAAATAAATATTTGCAAAATACCTAAACAAATGGTTAAATATAATATAAATTTACAAAAATGCACGATCTTATGTTTAAAATAATTTTTATCATAATGTGCATTTATTTTGACGCGGAATTCTTCTAGGCGAGAATTTTTTTTTTATAATGTAGCCGTGCATTTAAAAAAATGTAGGTGATGGGATGGTTTTATCAACGAGTTGCAGACAATTCAGAGTTTGACCCAACTAATATTTACTAGGACAAAAAGCATTGGGACTAATGAATCATCTGCAGTAACACACGCGATCCGGGGAAAGATCTTTTTAGGTTGCTGTATTTAATCTTCGCGTGCATGGTTTCTTGCCGCTTACGAAAAATAGCCAAAAGCTGTGTTCGACTTAGAGGATTCTTCAAATGTATTATTAAAAACATATATAACAAAATGAAATGTTCTACATTTCAACAAAAATTTCAATACAGACAGATTATTTTTAAAGGCTATTGCTCCATTTATAGTGATACCAAATCATATAATTTCATTAGTGTTTATATTACTCAAAAGAAATCCCATGCGTCCACTGACTTGCGACGTAATTTACCTAATTCAAACAAATTATTAATATTAAGAGAGACAAAAAACATGCTTTAGTTCGAGATTAGAAACATTGCGAAACTATAAAAGATAAAATTAAACCACAAAGAGTATCAATGCATAACTGGCAAAATACTGTAAACATACCATAAAATACAGGATAAGTTAAAATGAATGCCCCAATTTCAAAAGGTTAACTACGCAAAGTGTAATCAACGTATTTATAAATATAGGTATTAGAATCAAATTTTGAATGTACTCACAAATTTCAATATGCGCTCCTTTTGCAATACGGCATATATTAAGTCTAATTCTGTCTCTCCGTATTTTGTCCGAAACTTGCTTTGAACAGTGACAATAGACTTGCTTACATTAAACTCAAACACACAAATCATGAGTTTCATTCCTTGGTTCAATACATGTTTTTTTAGATCATAGGAAAAATTAGTTTTTATAGGTTTTTTTAACTTTTCGAGCTAAACATTGGAATGGCAGATTGCGCGAATGGCTACAAAAGAATTTCTAGTATATAATTATACTTAACAGTTCTGTGCTTACACTCAACCTAAAAAAAGGGGTTTATTTAAAGCATTTTTATGTTTTAAAAACAACTTTATAGAGCCTACCATACGCTGTTTAGCCTGAAACATTTATGAAAAATACTGAAATGTTTTTATCTGCAATATGCCAAAGTCAGATTGAAAAAGATGATTTAAAAGTTCTCTTTGAAAATATTCCATATTTAACAACTTAATAGTGCCATTCAGTTTGTTTTAAAGTGTTCGTACATGATTTTTTATAAATTTTTTTCCAAGGATTGAATGTTTTGAAAATTTAATAGCCCTTTATAAAATAATTTTATCAAGAATCGTATTTATAGTACATTTCATAAAAAGGGAAGCAACAGTTTTGTTTGAAATGCATACTTGGTTATCAATTATCTATATATTATACAAAAGTACAAACCTAATATTTTAACCCTTAACTGCTGTTAAAGATGCAGCAGACCGCTGTCTTTTTGCAAATTTTCCTAGATTAACATGTAATTTCCAGTATAACTACAGAAAGGGTGACCCCGCCCCCCCCCCCCCGGTAACTGACACTTAAAGGATTCTTTCTTGTTCAAATCACTATTTCAAAAAATTAAATCTATTTTATACTTACCTTTGTTTTTAAAAGTATAGTAGAAACGTTAAAAATTATCGTTGCCAAAATTTTGAAAAATTTTGCATTTCAATATTAAAAAGCATTTTTATTCATAAATATGGTCAAAAAATCCAGTAACTTACACCATCTCTACTTTGAAACACCAATAACTGACAAGTGGAGCAGTGACTGACAGTTTACTCAAAAAAAAAGATAAAAATTGATTTTTAAAAACTTTATTCTACATTATAAAAACCAAAGACATTAATATTTATTATAAAACGTGAGATTTAGTAAGTTGTACTGCATTATTAGTGATGCAGAGTATATAGTAAGAGTATATAGCAGTAATATTTAGTACTGCATTATTAGCAATGCAGATATCAAATAAATGACATTTATGAACCAGTAACTGACATCTGGTCAGACACTGGCAAAACTTCTTAAATTTTAATGGTGTTTACTACAATATAAATATAACTTATGTAGTTTTAATCTGTTCAAATAATAGATTTCAAATTTCTTTAATACAATTATAACTGTCAGAGACTGGTGAAATGAAAATCTAGGATTCAATAACTGGTACCACACATTAAGCTAAATTAAATAGCTATAAAACCACAAATCATGGCCCTAATTGTATCATATGCATCTTTAAACCATTTCTAGATGTATAACTTAAAGAAAAAGTTTAGGGTGGTTGCTTTACAAATGGATTATAAAACCCATTCCTTAATTTTAGGAATAAGATGGTTGCTTCAAACTGGCAATTTTTGTATTCTCAAAAAAGTTTCTTTCTCATTGAATATGCTCTTGGTCCTCTAGTGGTGAATAAATTGACTCAAAAAATAATAAGTGTGTCATTTAGCACTAGACCACATTACTTTGAAGAATTTTACAACGAAATGCATATTCGAGTTACATTTTTGTTCAAGTGTCAGTTACTGGTTAGGTGTCAATAACGGGGGGTTTGGCCCTACTATTGGAAGGTTTGGAGACTTAATACTACACTAAATATTTGAAAAGGTGGATTTTAAATAATAATCCTGTACAGAAATTTAGTACAGAAATAGTAACCTATTGGTTTATCGCACCTTTTATTCATCTTTCGACCGAGCGGTCTCTCAGAGAACTCACAGTAGTTATGCGACATGTTCTGTCGTAATAGGGAAAGAAATTGTTAGAAATGAATCTTTTGATGTGTTTAAAATTCCTAAATTACTCAAAATTTTTTAATGCTTTTAAAATGACATTTTAATTTATGCAACAAAAACTAAACTATGATATATTTCTTAAAATGGGAAGTCACATTTTAAAATGTTCTTAAATTGTTGCATACAGCATCAAAATATACGAAAGTATGGCGCAAAAAACTTAATTCATAAAGTAATCTTTGATAAAACGTTTACTTATTTGTGAATAAACCTTCAGAAAGTTCTATAAATAAATTGTAAAAAATAAAAATAAATGGCAAAATCCTCAAACAAGGGCGACCCCCGATTTGGCGATTTTTTTAACGCGCGCCAAGCACGGACGCGCGCCAACCTAAAAAACGGCAACCTCCAAATTCCACCCAATCAGAACACGTACTTTTCGGCAGACAAGTCACTACTTACACAATTCCTAGGCCAATTTCTTTCACAAAGTAAATACTGATTTTATTTCGTTTTACTGCTATTTACAAAGTTTTGAAAAGTTTTTTTGCGAGATTTCTCCATTTTTACATACTTTTAGCAATATTTTCATTCAGATTTTTTAATTTTTACAATTTTTAACTACTTTTCCTCCGGATTTTTCCATTTTTACAAATTTTTAGCTATTTTTTCCTCCAGATTTTTCCATTTTTACAAATTTTTAGCTATTTTTTCCTCCGGATTTTTCCATTTTTACAAATTTTTAGCTATTTTTTCCTCCAGATTTTTCCATTTTTACAAATTTTTAGCTATTTTTTCCTCCAGATTTTTCCATTTTTACAAATTTTTAGCTATTTTTTCCTCCAGATTTTTCCATTTTTACAAATTTTTAGCTATTTTTTCCTCCAGATTTTTCCATTTTTACAAATTTTTAGCTATTTTTTTCCTCCAGATTTTTCCATTTTTACAAATTTTTAGCTATTTTTTCCTCCAGATTTTTCCATTTTTACAAATTTTTAGCTATTTTTTCCTCCAGATTTTTCCATTTTTACAAATTTTTAGCTATTTTTTCCTCCAGATTTTTCCATTTTTACAAATTTTTAGCTATTTTTTCCTCCAGATTTTTCCATTTTTACAAATTTTTAGCTATTTTTTCCTCCAGATTTTTCCATTTTTACAAATTTTTAGCTATTTTTTCCTCCAGATTTTTCCATTTTTACAAATTTTTAGCTATTTTTTCCTCCAGATTTTTCCATTTTTACAAATTTTTAGCTATTTTTTCCCCCAGATTTTTCCATTTTTACAAATTTTTAGCTATTTTTTCCTCCAGATTTTTCCATTTTTAGCTATTTTTTCCTCCAAATTTTTCTATTTTTACAAATTTTTAGCTATTTTTTCTTCCAAGTTTTTCCATTTTTACAAATTTTTAACTATTCTTTCCTCCCGATTTTTACAAAGAATTCGCAAATTTAACAGTCAATTTTTTCCTAACAAAAAATACCCCTTAAACTTTGTAAATTGCAACAAAACGAAATAAAAACAACGTTTACGTCGTGAAAGAAACTCTCATACAAATTGTGTAAATAATCACTTCTTTGCCACAAAGCACAAATATTACAATTGGACAAAATCTCTAAATTCCTAATTTTTTAAATACGTAAAATTCATTCACGCAGCGGTCAGCAACTTATGTATGTACGCTTCGCGTACATTAACCGAAAAAAAAAACATCACTGGATGCATGAAACTCACTGTACAGCAATCTCTAGAATGCATGAAACTCATTCACGCAGCGGTCAGTAACTTATGTATGTACGCTTCGCGTACATTAACCGAAAAAAAACATCACTGGATGCATGAAACTCGCTGTACAGCAATCTCTAGAATGCATGAAACTCATTCACGCAGCGGTCAATAACTTATGTATGTACGCTTCGCGTACATTAACCGAAAAAAAACATCACTGGATGCATGAAACTCGCTGTACAGCAATCTCTAGAATGCATGAAACTCATTCACGCAGCGATCAATAACTTATGTATGTACGCTTCGCGTACATTAACCGAAAAAAAACATCACTGGATGCATGAAACTCGCTGTACAGCAATCTCTAGAATGTACAAAATTCGTTCACACAGCAATCAATAACTTATGTATGTATCCTGTACACATTATCAAAAACAAAAAAACAACACTCGATGCACGAAACTACCTCTACAGTAATATCTAAAATGCAAGACACACACTTATCAAATAAAATCAATAAAAATTCACTTACTTTTATTTTTTAAATTTACCCTTTTTTTAAGGCTTCGGTTTGTCATAATCGCTATCGCCGATCACTTCTGATGAGGCAGCAGTATTTATACAAAAATAACCCTTAAACTGATGTATATTGACGATATTAGCAGGCACTTGATGTCAAGCACACAAGTCACATGTATCTTCTCAAGAAACAAACAAACAAACCCTTAAACTGCTCACTCAAGAGGACAAAATTCAAATTTACCTCTAAATAATCTATCAAAAACACCTAAAATATCCTAAATTTTCATTAACAACACACTACACACACTATTTCAAATTCACACTTGCCGCTTCGCCGAATTCTTCATAAAAAAACAACACGTCAAAAGATTAAATTCACTTCACTTCGCAAATCCCAGAGTTCAAACAAAAATAAACATGCGATGTGCCGTGATGCAACACTAAAGTCGGCCCAAACAACTTGGGACTTGATTTGAAAACTTCTCACTGTCCAATAAATTCAGCCCTTCTTCCATACACTGTTAAAAATATCCTGAAAAATTACCTCTGTTTATAAAGGCTCTCTATTTTCTGACCAATGAGAATGCTACATGAACGCCCTTGGCGTTCTCATTGGTCAGAAAATAGAGAACCTTTAAAAACAGAGGTAATTTTTCACGATATTTTTAACAGTGTATGCTTCCTTTTTTGGGCCTAATAAATTCCGAAATTATCGGTTTCATTCTCAAAAACATTTTTACGGTATAGTGCACCTCTATCTAACTCATCACTCTCTGAATCCAACAATACGGCACACAATAAACCAACCAACCCAACCAAACGAAGGTAATTCACTCATAAACCAATCAAATTTGTAGATCAAATCGTAGTAGGCGGGGAAGAAATGCAAGGAACAAACCGGTAGCAAGAAAAACTCATTTATCGCTTTGCCAAATTCGACGCAGCCAAGCATCGCCCTTGTTTGAGGATTCAACCAAATAAATAAGTATTAATCACAAAATAGTTTAAAATCTTGTTGGAAAATAATTATAAAAACTTAAAAACACATTTTACAAAATCAAGTCCTCACGCAAAAGTAAACATACGTTGTTTTTCTCTAGTCACTCGTAGTATGAAGTATAATTTTACGTCGTGCTCATTAAGTGGCAATATTCAAATTAGGTTACCTTGGAATAAAAACAAATATTGAAGATTTAATTATGGCTTTCAAGAAAATTTGACAGTAGGAATTGTTAGATATATTACGATGATATTCATCCGTATATAAAATTCTTGATTCTATGACAAACTATAAATAATCAATAGTGTATCAAATCCAAACTAAGGAAACAAGCCTATTTTAGACCATTAAGGTAAGCATACAAAATCTTTAAACCGCAATTTAACCAGTAAAAGTTTGGGCAATTTAAATTTTAGTACGAAATGGTACGGATGTGCATTTTGAACATTCCATTTACGCGAGAAAATAAATTCAATTTTCAAAGGCGGCTTCGCGCATCATTTTGAAAACAGTATCTCAAACCAAAAATATCATTAGATTAAGGCGATTCAGTGTGTTCTCTCATTACACACCTCCCCTGTAACAGGTCAACGTATATCGCTATTATCGTTACAATATATACCCGTGCTATTTCCCACATCATTTTCATTAAAGGGCTTTAATCTGCCCTTCGACGTAATTTGAATAACACAGCTCATAACTGAAAGCAGATTAAAAAAACCCCACAAAACATAATTAAAACAATCTGTTTACGCTAGTTAACTACGTTTATTAAATTCAATATTCTGCCTACAAAATAATTTAAGAAATTTTTTTTTTGCAGACATCTATCATTAATTATTTAAACAAATAAAAATCCCCTCAAAGATATTACTGAAAATATTTTATTACTTTTTTCTATAAATCCTTAATATTTCCAATAAAATTTAAATTTATATAAAAAGGTAACATTCTTGACTTTAAATATTTAATAGAATCCACAGTTTGCTTACTCAAATACATTGTAATTAGATGTGTAATGAAATCTATAAACAATATCTACATACCTTATATAAATATATTGACCAGTTATTCCTGTCTATATCCACATTGAGAATATCACAGTACAATTTCTTGGAAGAGAGAAACAATATATAGTTACGTACTGTACAGCAATCTACCACACTACTGTCAATTTAATCTCTTCCATCAATAGTTTTGAAATTTCGCTTGAAAAATTAGTTCTTTTCATAACACAGTCTTAATTCGATTTGAAAAATCTTTTTACGGACTTATTTTAAAATACAATCTTTAGATATTAAATTCAAGTGATGTGCTATTGATGCATATTTATAGATGTTATGATTTTATTCCTAAAACATTTATCAGACATTACAATCTTAATCAACATACTCAATTACCAACCACATCAAATTTTTGCAATTTCTGTGACATACACGGTTAAAAGCAACATCTCTGAATACTTCCGCAGCCGATTACTTCGCTTTACTAACAGGTTGGTTGGCTGCTTGCTTGGTTTTCTGATGTATCTCTATTCAAATCATTAGAATAATTTTAAAACTGCTGCAAATATACACAGAGCGCGTTCACGGACCGCAACCTTGGGCAACACAGGGTAACAACCCATGTGCAACCCGAAGCGTTCAGAGACCGATATCACGTGACTTTTTGCGGGTTACCTGTAGGGTTCAGAACGAGGCTCACAAAAAAAAAAAACAGGCTAACACGGTGCATTCCACTTACCGTTTTTTTACAGACCGCTAGAGTGACTTGATGCTCTTTCCGTACACCTCCATTGGCGGATTCAAGCATCACGTGACTCCCACGGTCTGTACAAATAGATACGCGTAAAGCACCGCGGTAGCCTTTCTATTTCGTTAGCCTCGGTTCAGAACCAGAAATTACCCAAACTTCAGGTAACCCACATTACCTGCAGAATTTTGTTGGGTTAAGTGATCACATGGTTGGGAAATCTGATTTGTTTGTTTGCTTTTTAGCTAACTGCAACTGTTATTCTTTATGACCCCTACTGTACACTTGAGTCTTAACCATTTGATTGGTCTACCTTTAACAGGACTATGATATAATTGGCCAACGTCGGCTAGGATAGTTTCTGCAATGTTCCTACGATCAAAATGTAATGGTAGATAGGTTGACTGAACTGTTTGATTGTAAACATGCCCATAACTTTACCCAAAGTGTTCAGAGCCATTTTAACCCAACTTGACCTTGAGAAAATCAGATGACATCATTCCCCAATTATACGAGTTACCCGTGTTTTAGTCACTGAACGCGGCCACAATCTGGGGCCTTAAGCCCATAACGGAGGTACTATTCCAATAGTAAAAAATGATGTTATACACGTACAGTTTTAGCAGGGCAACACTAGATACCGGGCTTGCTCATTCATTCTCATGACGTCACAAATAGTGGCTGGCTGCAACCAGCTATTGATACAAAGCGGCGCGCCCATCGTTTTGTGCCAATCACTGTATGTTTTTGGTCACGGCCAGCTCCAAATTGTGACGTCATGATAATGAATGAGCCAGCCCGAAACACAGATTAAATATATTCCACCAGATAGGACACTTCCATAAGCTCAATGGTAACCGAATTGCAACTTCAGAGCCCCTAGTGACAACAGTCGCAAACGTTCCGGGCGTGTCGCCACAGGTAGGTATTACTTATCTTATTTGTATAGTATCTATCTTTTTTTATGTAAATGTGTCGCCGCAGCTTGTTATTGTTTAAAACATCAAACATATTTTATCATACAAATACTTACAAATATACATATTTACACGAGTTTCTTACAGATTTACACCTTTTTCTTAATAATTTAAACTGACAAACTGTCGTGTCGATATTAAATAAACAAAACTGCCAACAGATACATGTGACCGCGACAATCTGACAGTTTATAGATCGCGCGCGTGTGCGTTAGTTCTTGACTGTGCTCAGTAGTGGCGCTTGTATCGCGCCGGTTCGGGTTTTCGCTCCACTATCAAATCTGTATGACTATATTTAATCTGTGGCCCGAAATCTAGTGCAGCCTTGGTTTTAGTCAAAAACTGCGAATGGTTACTGGAATTGTGTCAAAATGACGTATTTTTTAAAGGCTTTTAAATTCGCCAGTCTGTCAAAATGTACGTCCCAATTTCCATTGCTGTCGTCAGATATTCCAATATCGATGAATTGTTTCCATGGCAAGAATAATTTTAACAATTGTTTCCACACCAATGATATCTAAATTGTACCAAGAGTCTTCCGAATCGCTCTGTCGGAATGATTCGATTTCGTTAGTGTCAGAGAAAACCATTGGAGTGGAGTAGGACAGCTATATAGAAATAAATAGCTGCTCACCGGGCCAAAACAACAACAAAAACCATTGAACTATGAATAAAGAGGAATTGTCATAGCCAGAAAATGGTAAATCTATGTCGTCACTCTCATATAAAGGTACCCTGATGGTTAAGTGTATCGATAATATACTGGCGACCATGGAAGTAGGAACCTATAACTGGAAGGATAACGTCAATACCGTAACATAAGCTACTTTCTTCCTGAACGTTGCCACTATGTTTGAGTCTATGGAGTATTAATCTCAGAATTCATAGCGGGAGAGGGGGGTGGGTAGTATGGCACGTTTATCGCTGTTTGGCTCCTTTCACGTTTTAATATTTCTACTTTTTTTTTCGTATTCGTGCACAGATTAAATGTAGAATCAGTACTCGCCGGTTTCATCGATTACTCATTTCCGCTCGGCGAATTGTTGATTCAGATATGTTTTTTAGCGAATCCTCCTAAACTTTAACAGTTTGATACTGTATTTATTAATTTTTAAAAAACTCATATTAAAGGGTTAAAGACTTTTTTATACTAGTTATTTAACTTGATCGTTATATGTATTTATTATTCTGTTAAAATGATGCATTTGTTTTTAATTCTAGTGATATTTTTACCTTTTTGTAATTTGTTTAAACGTGTAATGTTCCGCGATCAATCATCATTTCAAATTAAACAATTATTTTAGCTTAGCTCAATTATTGATTAAAAATAAATTTACGAAATGCCATTATTAAAAACACTTTTATTTTTCTTATATCAACAAATAGTTGTTTTAATTAGGCAAGAAAACAATTTATGGAATTCTCTGAAAATTCACATTTCTCTTAAATGCTAGTTTTTTTAAAAACTCCAAACACATTCAAAAATACTTTGATAATTTGTGCATAAGAGTTTCAGAAATTCTAATTAAAAAAAAAATAAAGAACAGTGTTGAATTCAGACAATTTTCTCCGGGAGAGATTTCTGTGGCTCCGGGGAGGGGGGGGGGATTGCACATTTTAACTAATAAAAGCATATCGTAAATCTTCTGGTGGAGGTAATTTCAATGCTCCGGGGGAATGTACCCCGACCCTAACCACATCCTGAATTCAACACTTCTCTCTAGCAAGGACACCTTTAAGAAATTTCTTAATTTAAAAAATAATTAATAGCTGTAATTATATTTCAGTTTTTAATACTACATTAATCTATCAGTGGTGTATGTAGAAATATCATATCGGGGGTGGGGAGACGCAGATAGAGTAAAACTTCCTAAGATGGAATTGCAAGGGACTGAGAAAAATTCCGTTTAAAAACAGGTGTTTTTAAAAAAGTCAGAGCAAGCATTAAATTGCATTTTTTACATCGGAACCATAACAATGTAGGCAGGATTTTGTTATATGGAAACTTCTGTTTTAGTATATAACTTTATTATAAAATTCATCTGTAAAGAATTATTTACAATTGTTTGCTAAACAGTTTTTCAAATAAAAAAAAGGCATATGCATCTCGTTAGATACAAAGCCCCAGTGCAAACCTTTTTAATAGCAGTGTATAAAAAATATTTTTACTCACGCTGAACACCTGCCGCACCCGTTTGCGGCTGACCCTATCGTTGTATCGCAGAATATGTAGAAACACATAAGCAATTTATATATATGTGGTGAATTTGATTTGTTAATTAGAAAATATGTAAGACAATGTTATGAAAACAAATGAATCTTATTAAAAATTTTTGGAAATTAATTAAAACCAGGGGTATATATATATATATAAATTTTGTTCATATTACATTCTAGTAAATGCAATTAAAAAATTAAAATTGTTTACTTAACTATTCAGCTAAATTAGAAAATATTTTATGGCAATTATGGATACATTTTTTTAATACTCGCATAAACATGTATTCAGTAAAAAGTTGGAATAGATGTGTTACACCCACGCACCGATATTTGGCGGCTTTTCGATTGACGATATTTAACCCTTACAGGACCATAAGATCTCCAAGACTAAATATGCCAATACAACAAAATATTTTAGCTATTGTGGGTGTAAAGTAAGAGAATATCACCAGAAAAACATAGCAGGGTGTATAGGTTTCCTATAATTTCATGGGAAATATTTTTTCCCTATGGCCATAAAAGTAAATAAACGAAGAGTTAGGTTTATTATATCGGTTTTTTATTTATTGCTTTGTACTACAAAAAACATAATAAAAATTATCAGAACAGTAAAATAAATAGTTAGTTATGGTATTCTAATTTTCGCAAGTCCAAAACACTTTCAAGATATTATTAGTTCAGCCCGCGAATGTTTTGGTTTTGGCGCAATAAAGTTTGACAGCTCTTTTTTTTTTTATTCGTTCAGAAACACATTTGCCGC
This sequence comes from Maratus michaelseni, assembly GCA_963931845.1. Taxonomy (NCBI): domain Eukaryota; kingdom Metazoa; phylum Arthropoda; class Arachnida; order Araneae; family Salticidae; genus Maratus; species Maratus michaelseni. Next base: position 31,141,058 of record OZ007586.1, read on the forward strand.
CTTGGACATACGTTTTATTTTGACATTCAGTAAAAAAATATATAGATTCAATAATAATTGAACAATCGATAACGATTTTTGTAGAAGGGAAAAATATTTCCTTTGAGCGTGAAAGGGTTAAAAGCCTACTTCAAACCAATAACTTAATACAATAGTCAGGTTACCAGAAATGGAAAAAACCCCAAAATTTGGCGACTTTTTTTCCTTTTTATAACCGATAAAAAAAACTGTGCGTGAGTGTAAGACATCATAGCCAAAAAGTTGAAGCTTTATGCTATGTTTTTATGATAAGCAGTGGCACAATGAAGAATAACTTAGGTTTAGGAGCTCCACCCCACCCCGTGCTTGCAGAAGTTTCACTCTTTTTCTCTTTAAATACAACAGTTTTTAAATTTTTTATAAATAAAAATTTTAAATTAAAATAAGATAAATAAGAAAACTCGAAAGCTGAACGGCTTAAAAGACAGACACCTGTGGAGCTCGTGCTTAAAAGAAGACTTACAGAAATAATTGTGGGTGAAAAAAAATCGAATATGGAAAAAAATACGCCAAAACTTGGCCAAGCACTTTAAGTTTACTAGAATCCCAATCCCAGAATTCTCGGCAGAAATGAGAACGAAAGTAACTTCTTATGCTACTTCTAGTAGTTTCTTAGTTCGATGCTGGCGACTTAGACACAGGGCACATAGTCAGACTGACGTTTTTGTCCAAATTATAGTAAACTTCGCCATACTCGCCTGGTCAATTTCGATTAAACGAGCGAGACTAGTGCGCCTGTATAAAAGAGTGGCGATATATATACACTGCTCAAAACAATTAGGGGATCAAGCAAAGAAGAGAAGAGAAACGTTAGAGACAGCCATGCATGGGTATAAAATGGAGAGTACACGTGTATCAATGCGCAATACAGAAAAAAGACAAAATTGTAAGGGAGCTTAATTTTTCGAATGGATTAAAGAACATGAAAGATGGTTTAGGGCAATAATTTGGTTACATGGAAATGACAAAAAAATATATTGTTTAGTAATGATGCAAGTTGTTTAATACGGCTTGTGGTCCCCTCGAACAGCTAAGACTGTTCCACACCTGTTTTCCATGGATGTGATGAGGTTTTCAATAAGACTTTGTGGAATACTATTCCACTCTTCAAGAATTGCAATCTTCTTGTCCCAGACAATAAAGCCTTCGTCTCCCAGCAATTCGTCGTCCGAGTGTGTCACAAACATCCTCGATCGGATTCAGGTCAGGAAAGCATGCTGGCCATTCCATACGCTGTATTGTTTCAGCTTCAACTATGTTCTCCACCCGACGAGCTGTATCCGATCTGGAATTATCATACTTGAAAACAAAAGAATCACCATAGGTGAAGCGTAAGGTTACATCAGGTCTCCGTATCTCGTCTGCATACCTTTGGGCCGTCAAAGTGCCATTCCAAATGATATGCAGGTCCGTACATCCACCTAAGCTGATTCTAGCCCATACCATCAACCCACCTTGTCTGTAATGTGATCTTTCACGAACGAATATGAGGTTATTTCGAGTGCCCCTTTCCCTCCATATCGAAAAACGTCGAGAGTCACACTCCAGACTGAATAGGGACTCGTCTGTAAACAGCATTTGACTAAAGTCCGTTGCCTTCGATCTTGGTGTTCAGCAGCCCCCCTTCTTCGGGCCGCACTGTGGATTGAGGTCAACGGAAAACAGACCATTGGCCTACGTGCATAGAGACCACCCTGATGAAGCATATTTCACACTGTTTGGCTGGACACCCATCGTCGTGTTGCCAATAACTGTAGTCTTTGCAGCTGAGTAACATTCCTTTTCTGTCTGGACGAGCTGTTAACAGACTATATCAGTCATCAGTTGCTGTGGTGCACGTGCTCGACACATAGATTCCACAGCCTTGCAAGGACATTTATTGCAACTCCAATGATGTCCGCTACACTTCGTTGTGTTTGCACGGATTGAAGTCTCTCTCTAATACGCCAAGTCATGGATTCCGGTAAATCACGTTGTGAAATTTTCAAATCCCCTTTTCTCAAAAAAAGCTGAGCAATTTAATTTCGCAACTGAGACAATTAAACAGCCATTTCTCCGAAATCTCGATTTCTGCACTTATCTCCTTTTTCTGGTTTATGACGTCATGAACTTTGATTTACATATGAAGTTTTATTTTTCTGTTTTGCTTTAAATTATGGATGTTTTAATTTAAGGTATTTATTGGCATAAGTATTTGTGTAATTTCATTAAAACCATGTGCTCCCCTAATTGTTTTGAGCAGTATAAATAGCATATGCACGTACTCAAATATTTGTGCAAACTGTAGCAAACCCACATTCCTGATACTTCCCTGAACAAGTTCGATTATATGAACGAGGCAAGCAATAACTGGATAATGATGTCAAGTTCTCAAAGATGATTGGAAATTCGTTTTTGCCCAAATTCATGTCGACCAATCAAATTTAATTTCCCGTATGTTACTACACCCTTATAGATGCGCCCTAGGCACATATGACCAAACATTTTAACTTGTGAAAAATGGTATGTTTGCCAAGATGCTCGGCGATTCAATTTTCCAGAAATCATCTCAATTACTCAAATTTTATAGGCCGTATGTCGTCACAATATTATAAAGACCTTTCAAAAATTATATGATCTCACACAGAAAAAAGCCGTTAAGTTCGGGGGAAATTATGGATAAAAGTAATATTACCATGGAAACCAAAGTCTTCCCTTCCCTGGACGCGTTCACGGACTGCAACTTGAATTACGTAGGGTAATCTGAAGCGTTCAGAGACCGATATCATGTGACTTTTTGCGTGTTGCTCGTAGTGTTCAGAGAAAGAAATTACCCAGACTTCTGATAACAAACATTACTTACAGAATTTTTTTGGGATCATCGTGATTGGGAATCTAGGTTTGTTTGCTCTCTTCATAGATAAATGCAACTGTTAACTGTCGTTCTTTATGACTCTTGCTGTAGACTTGAGTTCTGACCATTTGATTGGTCTACGTTTAACAGGTCTATGATATACAGATGGGTGACAAAATAATACGAACACTCATGAAAAATGGTGAAAACAGCAATATCTAGAAAAATACATGAGGAATGAACCCGAAACTGCAGGTGTGTAAACAGTATAGTATAAGTTATATATTTCCGTGAAGATTTTTTCACGAAACCCCATAGGGGACTGTCAACAAATTGAAAAAAGGACAAATATCTTTTGGATAACCCTGTAAAAACTAATGTAGCAAAAGCGTTCAAACTCGAGATTATTACTAAGTGGTTTATTGTAATATACTGTGTTCATTTTTATGAGGATAGCATGTATACTCGAAGAGAAATTAAGGTTTTTATAAAAACAGTCCCAAATTTCGCCTAGTTTTTTGCTTATAATTTGCAGAGTTTTTAATATAAAAAAAAGTTATTTTCAGAAAATATAACAAACAGCATTGTACATAATATTCTGCAATCAGAATTAAAAAATAATAAAAATTGGATGAAAAATGAGCAGGTTTACTAAAAAATGTTTCACAGCGCTTGCGCGAATGCAATCAAAATATAATATGCATAATGTATCTAATATATGCATAATGTGAAGTCTAAGTATATAGAGCAACTTTTGTGAAAGTCTCAAAATCATAGCTTGAAAATTCTGTAAATTGTCGTCGATAGAATTAGCTCGAAATCCGTTGTTCGCAAAAGGAAGCAAAAATATGAGGGGTTGTATCCAAATATAGTAGTACGTGCAATATTGTGTACGCTATCTTGGCACTAATCAACAGATATTTGATACAACCCCTCATTTTTTTGCTTCTTTTTGGGAACAACGGATTTCGAGCTTATTCTATCGACGATAATTTACAGAATTTTCAAGCTATTATTTTGAGACTTTAACAAAAGTTGCTCTCTATACTTAGCTAATACATTATGCATATTATATTTTGATTGCATTCGCGCATGTGCAGTGAAACCTTTTTTATTAAACCTGCTCATTTTTCATCCAATTTTTATTATTTTTTAATTCTGATTGCAGAGTATTATGTACAATGTTGTTTGTCATATTTTCAAAAAAGAACTTTTTTTTTATATTAAGAACTCTGCAAATTATACGCAAAAAACTAGGCGAAATTCGGGACTGTTTTTATAAAAACCTTAATTTCTCTACGAGTATACTTGCTATCCTCATACAAATGAACATAATATATTACAATAAGCCACTTATTAATAATCTCGAGTTTGAACGCCTTTTTGTTAACTAAGTTTTGTTAACTATCTAGAAAAATACATGAGGAATTAACCTGAAACTGCAGCTGTGTAAACAGTATAGTATAGGTTATATATTTCCGCGAAGATTTTTTCACGAAACCCCATAGGGGACTGTCAACAAATTGAAAAAGAACGAATATCTTTTGGATAACCCTGTAAAAACTAATGTAGCAAAGGCGTTCAAACTCGAGATTATTAATAAGTGGCTTACTGTAATATACTGTGTTCATTTTTATGAGGATAGCATGTATACCCGTAGAGAATTTAAGGTTTTTATAAAAACAGTCCCAAATATCGCCTAGTTTTTTGCTTATAATTTGCAGAATACTTAATATAAAAAAAAGTTCTTTTCAGAAAATATGACAAACAACACTATATATAATACTCTGTAATCAGAATTAAAAAATAATAAAAATTGGATGAAAAATAGGCAGGTTTACTAAAAAATGTTTAACTGCGCATGCGAGAATGCAATCAAAATATAATATACATAAATTATTAGCTAAATATATAGAGCAACTTTTGTGAAAGTCTCAAAATCATAGCTTGAAAATTCTGAAAATTATCGTCGATAGAATAAGCTCGAAACCCGTTGCTCCCAAAAGGAAGAAAAAATATGAGGGGCTGTATCCAATCCATCAATATTGTGTACGCTATCTTGGCACTAATCAACAGATATTTGATACAACCCCTCATCTTTTTGCTTCTTTTTGGGAACAACGGATTTCGAGCTTATTCTATCGACGATAATTTTCAGAATTTTCAAGCTATGATTTTGAGACTATCGCAAAAGTTGCTCTATATACATAGCTAATACATTATGTATATTATATTTTGATTGCATCCACGCATGCGCAGTGAAACAGTTTTTAGTAAACCTGCTTATTTTTTATCCAATTCTTATTTTTTTAATTCTGACTACAGACTATTATGTACGATGTTGTTTGTCATATTTTCTGAAAAGAACTTTTTTTTAATATTAAAAACTCTGCAAATAAGTAAAAAACTAGGTGAAATGGGGGACTGTTTTTATAAAAACCTTCATTTGTCTACGAGTATACATGCTATCCTCATAAAAATGAACACAGTATATTACAATAAGCCACTTATTAATAATCTCGAGTTTGAAAGCTTTTGCTACATTAGTTTTTACAGGGTTATCCAAAAGATATTCGTCCTTTTTCAATTTGACAGTCCCCTATGGGGTTTCGGAAAAAATCTTTACGGAAATATATAACTTATACTATACTGTTTACACATCTGCAGTTTCAGGTTAATTCCTCATGTATTTTTCTAGATATTGCTCTTTTCACCATTTTTCATGAGTGTTCGTATTATTTTGTCACCCATCTGTAATTTACCAACGTCGCCAAGCCAATTCCTGCAATGATCGCTATGATAGAAATGGACTGATAGATTAGTTTGTTTCGAAAAATGTTCACCCCAAAACTTTCACAGAATTTTTATCCGAGCTTTACCTTGAGAAACTCATATGACGTCATTCCCCCAATTAAACGAAATTAGGTCTCTGAATGAGCTCTTTGATATTGAAATTTCATAATATGGATCCATAGAGAAGAGAGAGGAGTGGAATGCGTTTTCCGTTGACAATTTCTTTGAAAAGTGGCACTAACATGTCCGGTCCTACTTATGAAAAATTTTCCAAATTTGTCGCGTTATGGGTTGCTTGTCATTTCATAAATGTTGTCGGTCGAGAAAAATTTTTAAAACAGTCGACGATGATGCTTTACACTCATGCACGTTTTTTTTTAAATCGGTTAAAAAAGGAAAAGCGTCGCCAAACTTTGGGAACTGTTTATCTTTTATGGTAACCCGGCAACCCCTGTTTGCCTGGATGTTAAGGGAAAAGATTTCGCATGTATATATTGATGTGCATAATACATAGAAATAGTATTCTCATCGCCTCTTAAACTCATTAGTTTCATCTTGAAACCTATATATTACTTATTCAAGGCAGTCATACATACCTTTATTCTACACACATAATTTACCTTAATAAGCCGTGTTTATTTAAGTTTTACAGTATATAATTCACTTTAAACATTAAGTTTATTCTCTTACTTTAAAACCTTTTTAAACTTATTTCTGTAATTCAATTTAAAGTTTTTTTATTCCACATACATCGTTTCCGATATCGGCGTTACGCCATTATTGTTTATTCTGCTGTAATATTTCCCCATCCAACACTCACCAGTACCATCTCATAACTGACGATAGTTTATGCAAATTAATCTCATTCCCGCCAGATGGCGTCACCGTAGTTCATTCGATTAATTAGACTCATTATTCGCATCTACTTTGATGCTGTAATTTGATTGGTCCAGTCAAGAGGCATTGCCCATAAGCACACGTTGTAAAACATATAAATTGTAAGGTCTTAGCGGCCATTAGTGCCATTTAACGTTCTCGTGAATATGAGAATTCGTCGAGTAAATCTGAAGGCTGGCTGGTCCAGTCTTTCTGGATGTGTAGTTAATCTATACTTTTTATATACTTCTTTTAAACTATTTTAATGCATGAGTGGTTTGGTGAGAATAGTTTTATTGATGTTAATCTTAAAGTATGTTGTCATCTTTTGCCAGTTTCATCGACTCATCTGGTTCCTGTATTGAGATTGTCAATTTTGTTCAAGCTGTCTTCTTTTAATAAGATGTCAAGATTATCTTGTAAGTTTATTACTTATTTGCATATACAGGGTGATTTTTTTAAAGTTGTGAAAGTAAAACCCTATAACAAAAGAACCACTGATTCAAATGACCTAAAATTTCACCAGTATGCTCCTAAAGCAGTGGGAATATTTTAGGCGTGGTTAAAAAAACTTAAAATCGCACCGACAGATGGCGCTGTACATGCAGTAATGTCGGGAGACGAACTTGCGCCTGGCACACGCACACTGGCGATAAAAACGTGAAGTACGCACACCTCGTGTTCATTATTCTACGGAAATCCTCGCAATTACTGCGCCATTGACGGACCACGCGTTGTTAGTGAAACTGTATTATCAGAATAATGACAGCGCAGCAACTGCTCTTAGGAGATTTAGGACACTTAAGAATTTAAGAAAAGGTCCAATGACGACAGAGGGCCTACGGAAGATGGTTTCTCAAAGAACCGTCCATTGTTTTCCTCCCACAAACGATATTCTTTGTTTTTGTTACCTTACAGCACCATCTGCCGGTGCGATTTTAAGTGTTTTAACCATGCCTAAAAAATACCCATTGCTTTGTGAGCATACTGGTGAAATTTCAGGTCATTTGGATCAGTGGTTCTTTTGTTATAGTGTTTTACTTTCACAACTTAAAAAAAATCACCCTGTACTTCATCATGAATAAACGTTAAGTTTGAAGTCACTAAAATACCTACCTGTCTTTTCACTGCTTCTCAATTACATCTGACATTTAATTGAAAACGAACGAGTTCTATTACGATCTTGAGTTTTGAACATAACCAGCAATAAGTTTCCTTACTGTGCTTTTTCACTTTTACATATTTCCAACTCAGCAAAATAAACTTAATCTTGCATAATAAAATCCCATATTAATTTATCAACACTCATTAGGTTATGGGCAGTTCCTAACCAAGGCTTATTTATAGAAGAATAACTTTGAAGATATATTATCTGAATGTTGAAAATCCTCTGGAAAAAAATCCATCTTTTTGTTTGATTTTTTATGAATACAAGTACTTTTTATTACGTTTTTCATGATGAATTTGTCTACTTGGTTACAGATATGCAATTAAATTAAGTTGAAAATCAAGTAAAGTTTGCAAAATTCGGGGATGGGGGGGGGGGGCAGTAGATCGAAAAAAAGTGTTTCTCTATTTAAAATTTTTACGGCTTGAAAAAAAAAATGACGTCTCATACTATTTGAAAAACTAAACAATCTCAATTTTTGGAGCTGGATCTCGGACATGTAGTTTTTATTAATGAACGTGGTTTATGGGAAATAATTTAGTTGAAACAGCCAATTCCTGAAGTTTCAACCACGATTACTGCCGAAATGGTAAACGTCTTTCAAACCCGTTCCAATCAAGTCCTCTCGCTAATATTTCTGAATGTTGAAGTCTAATACAAACGAGTAATCGATGATTGTACCAGTCCTATCGTAGCTTGGAATCGCCTGAAAAATCATTTCCAGTTTTCAATTATTTGACCGCGTAAGTTAGAATTTTGATTTCCCCAGATTTGGCTGTGTGCATTAAAATCTCCAATGATAATGAATGGACTAGGGAGTTGGAGAAAAAGATTGTCCAGATGATTTGGCTGAATATTTTGATTTGGTGGTAAATAGAGTGAACAGATCGTGATGAGATGTTTGATATGAACACGGACTGCAACAGCTTGTATGTTAGTATTTAAAGGCACATGAGTATGGGGTAAACTGCGGGAAACAAAAAGGGCTACGCCTCCAGTGGCCCTACCATTACCTGTAAAGTCATTTCTGTGAGTTACATATGAGTGTAGTTTAGTTTTGTTACTAGGTTTCAGATGTGTTTCTTGTAAAGCCAAACATAATGGTTGGTGTTCATAGAGAATAGTACGGATTTCGTCATATTTACTATAATAACCACGGCAGTTCCATGAAATAATATTAGTCATTTGGGGAGTTATTAGAGGTGTACATCTACGTCATTGGGTTCGGAGTTAGTACACATACTATCTCCTTCATTCTCTTCTAAATCCGAATCAGTGTTAAGGTTCACGCAATCAATATCATCCATGGAATACTCATCTGTTTTCCCATCCGTTTTCAGGTTTGATTGTTTTTTAGGTGTTCTATTCCGTTTCTTTTTTGGTGGAATATCAAAGGATTTAATCGTTGGTAAATTGTGCTTTTCAGCATCAGATCTACGCCTTGGTATTGTAGAAGTAGTTTGAGAAGTTCTTTTATGGATTGGCAGTTTGGGAAAAATAGGCTGTGATGATTTAGGAGGAAGAGTTTGTGATGATTTAGGAGGAAGAGTTTGTGATGATTTAGGAGGAAGAGTTTGTGATGATTTAGGAGGAAGAGTTTGTGATGATTTAGGAGGAACAGATTGTGATGATTTAGGAGGAACAGATTGTGATGATTTAGATGACAGACTGGGATTAGTAGACATTTTGTTTTCTTTTTGTTGCGATTGGTAATTGGTTTCTATATTGATTTCAGTTTGAGTTGCAATAGTTTGAAAAGATTTACGTGTAGTTTTTGTTATGGCTGCAGCATACGATACTCCAATTTTGGGTGTCCTAGATTCAACTATTTTCCTGGCTTCTGGGTATGATACATTCTCTTTTGTACGTATTGTTTGTATTTCTTTTTCTTTTTTCCACTGCTCACAAGATTTTGAATAGGATGGATGCTCTTTTTTACAGTTTACACAACGAACTGGGGCATTGCAGTTTTCACTTTCATGGCCCACTTCACTGCAACGACCACAGGTGACAGTACCACGGCATGATGTTTTTGAGTGTCCAAAGCGCTGACATTTAAAACATCGCAGTGGATTTGGAATATAAGCTCTGACAGAACATGACAAGTACCTATCTTTTATTGACTTACGTAAATTCGGAGAATTAAAGGTTAGTATTATGTGCTTGGTGGGTATTTGTACCTGATTAGGTGGTATTAGTACATCCCGACGATAGATTTTTATTCTTCTAGCTTCAATCACATTTTGTTCCTTAAGGTTCTCTACAATTTCAGCTTCCGTAACGTGTATAAGGTCAAGTTCAGAGATAACTCCTCGGAAAGTATTCAGAGTTCTATGCGGACTTACAGATACAGGGATATTTGCGAAGTGTGTACACTTCTTTAAGTTAGCTGCTTGAGTGCTATTGCTTACTTCAACAAAAAGTTCACCAGATCGTAGTTTTTTTATGGTCTTTGGTTCTCCAACTAGTGCTTGTATAGATTTATGTATCAGAAAGGGAGAAGTCCTATCAAAACTCCCTTCTGGACGTTTCACAACAAAAAATCTTTCCTCTGCTTTGTAGGATTTATTTATATCAGTATCAGCAATTTTATAGGACACATCTAACATGTTTCCTTGTCCTATGCTACAAGCTTTGCTTGCATCAGAGGATGCACCTTTATTTTCAGAACAGGAAGGAAAACTTTCGACTTTATCAGCCCAGGACGAAGTTGGCTGTGGGGCTTCCACATCGCATATCATATTTCCATCAGTTGTAGCCATAGTTAAGAGTTTGATTTTTTGACCGCCAGGCATCGGGCCTTGTCACCGACCCTTCTTCTTTCCCTTACTTTAGGCGCAGGTCTCAAAAGGATGAAAACTATTTCCAACAAACTTCCACGTTTTTCGAACGTTGGATTAAACTCGATAGCATTTCCTAATATCTAGTTCTGTCACATTGGAATCAGGTAGTCAGTAGGTAAGCCTTTACAGCTCTGTCCAACCTACAACCCCTTCCACCGAAAGGCACCAGTCTCCCGGTGTTGGTCCTAACAGCCACCATACAATGTATGGCGTCCTCCAATCATGGAACCGGACTTCGGAAAATGCCCTGCACTCTGGGGCTCAAGATCAGCCTAAAAAGGTAGAGCCGAGTCGAAGAGATTAAAAAACCTCAACACCCAGAGTGTCTCACGTGAAAATATAAAAATCCACTATTGTATATAAAAAAAAAGAAGCAATATGAGAGAAGACTCAGAAACAAGGTGTGGTCTTTGTCTTTTTCAAGCTTTTTAATTTTTTTTTTTTTTTACAAAAGAACGAAAACAACATCAGTAGAACAAAGAACAATATGACCAAAAAAGTTAGCATAACAATCAAGAGGTAAAACAAACTGAAAAGAGAAGATTAAAAAGTGTGAAGCAAAGAAAAAAGGATAGACAACTGAAAAGAGAAGAAAACAGGAAGGGAGGGAGATCGCTCGGGAATCCGGGGTCGCGAAACCCGTAAATACCTAAAGAAGGTATTCCCCTGGGGGACAGAAGAACATCTGTTTTTCTTAGATAACTCGGAGGCCAGGTCATGATTGATATGGTGCAGCTTGTTATTGCGTTCTAAATCTCAACTCTCTAGCCATTTATTATGAATAAAATGTTTTATCAGTACTTTAACGTCTGAGAATGCAATTTTATGGTGTAATGGATTAAGAGCAAGTTTTGCCACCTCATCTGCTTTTCCATTTCCAGGAATACTCATGTATCCAGGTGCGGAGCGAAAAAGCAATTTGAAAGTATCTATATAAAACAAAATATCCTGTCATATACACATAATACGGAAGTCATCAACGTATAAATATCCTTTCACTGATGGGGGTGGTTGGTTTATTATATCATTAAACTTTACTACAAATACAGCTACACACAAAACACTACCCTGCTGTTAACGGTCTCGCAGAAAAAAAAGCAGTTACGGTTTAAGAAAAAATAAAATTAGTTATTTAATTTTTCATGCGCAAATAAACCCTGAAAAGCTAAGTATACTTTTTTCTACAGTCCATATAAAAAAACTGATACAACCTCCTTTATTTTCAGATCGTAAAAAATAAAATCGCAGGAAATGTGTCACCACTAATGCATTATATTTTAAATGGAATGTAAAGAAAAGGCTATAAAACAGGAAAGGTAAATTATACATTTTAGGTCAAACAAAATCCAATCTGCGAAAACAAATAAGGTGAAGATTTCTGTACAGAAATAGTTTCGTTTTTTGCGATTCAAATGATATATTTAAACTTGTACATGTTACAAAAAGACATTCTTAGCTTCAACAAATATAATTTACATTTTTTAAATGTTTAAAATGTAGGCAGAATTTTACATACATGTGCAATTAAAATTGTCTGAAAATTATGTTTTGTACCGTGTATGCATGTATAAACAAATTTTTTAAAAACGCAGTCAAAGTTAAAAATCAATGACTCTGCGATACAGTATACATTGAAACTGATAACTTCGATACAAATGTTTCCCAACTAACAGTTTAATAGTAAGCTAATTGTAGCCTAATATTAAAGCAGAAATATGTACTTGCTTTACATAAAAATAACAGTTAAGACTAAAATATATGAACTACACAATAAAAGCCCAAGGGGAGTAATAGATCCGAGAGTAAAATATTAAAAAAATATTTAAACATATGCTACAAGTGCGAAAAAAAGCTGTCATTTTAGAGGGTGTTTTTCAAAGAAGGAGGATCTTTAAACATATGTACCTTACCCGTGGCCCTAATTCTTTGCGCACCAGTTTAAAAGTGAAGTTTTTAAACGAAAGAAAACGAAAACTTAATTATATCTAAATAAACAATAAAGTTCTTGAAATGTCAGTCGACTAAAATAAATTGCACTGAATAAAGAAAATAAAAATTTAGATTTTTGTATGTAAAACATTTTCACTCTTAAAAATATAAATCCCTATTTTGCGTATGTGCATTTCTAAAAAGTTTTCGACAATTGTGATTTGTTTCCAACTATGCAAATTATCGCATCCGAGACTGTTTAAAAGAAGAAAGGTTTCAAATCAATAAGAAAATGGGTGGTAAAAGATTGAAAGTAGAGTTGTGTAAAAGATAATGGAAAAACGAAATAGTGGGTGTCTAATGAGGTAAATAGGCGGGGTTTTTATTATTCCTGAATCAACAGTGCGTTATGCTTTGAAAACTTTCCTTGAAATACATATACAGTGCACAGCAAAAGTTTAGACAATGGTGAATTACGCTTCTGTACTGAGATGTATGTAATGAATTGTAAGTCAACTGTCATATATTGCTTGGGACTTACACCTTATTCACAAATAATAAATTTTAAACTATACGCTTTACATAATATATAATGACAAAAAAAACAAAATTAACATTGTTGCAAAAATATAGACCATCTGTATATTTACATTAAAATAACCATAAATTAAAATCAAATTGCACCTCCATTGTTTGCAATTAGTGAAAAAATGCGACTTTCCATGGAAGAAATTAAATTCTGCATCACTTGGGGGTCTATTTCCTACCAAGCACGTTCAAAAGCAGCTCGAAGTTCATTAACAGAGGAGTATTGTCGAAAATTTGCATAAATCTTATGAGTCATGATGCCCAAAGGGTTTTCGATTGGATTCAAGGTCAGGGCTACACGCGGGCCAATCGAGAACATTAATATTTTAAGAGTTAAACCAAGTTTTTGTTTTGTGTGCAACATGAATGTATTCATTATCTTGCTGAAATACATAGTTTGGACCAGCTAAAAGTTCCCCAAATGGCTCTAAATTGTTCTCCAATGTATGTATGTAGTCTTGTGCTGCTTGGCGACCACTGAGGAACTCTAGAGAAACTTGACCATTAAAGCAAAATGAGGCCCAAATCATTAAAGAGCTACCACCTTGTTGTCGACTAAAGAAAGTCCTAGGATCTTTACGCAAGTCGTGCCAATAATATACCCACCCATCTGGGCCACCCAGATTCCACTTTTTTTTTGTCACTGAATATCACAGTACACCACTGGGGTCCATATGACATATGTTTACCAGCCCACTGCATTCTCGTCAATTTGTGTTGAGATTTCAAAGCTGACTGTTTTTTCTTTTTCCTATAAACTAATTTACTCCTTTCCTTAATTCGCCAACGAATCGTATCTGTTGATACGGAAAGTCCTGACTCACTTTTAATCTGACTCGCACGCATCATTTGTGTAGGTGACAGTGTCTGGATCCTTCTATCATCTCATTTTCTGGTCACTCAAGGTCTTCCAGATCTACGTTTTGCTTTGTAGGAGTCACACTTAGACAATACTCAATAGATAGACTTCTTTGAATGATTCAAAGTAGCTGAAATTTCTGCAACAGTCTTCCCTTTCGATTCCAACTTCCATATCTCAATTACTTCATCTGACTGAATCTCTCTAGCTCGTGGCATCTTTAGTAACCGATGCTAATGCAAGGTGCACTTAAATACTTCATGCATTTGATATCATAAGTTTAACATTTGCGTTTTTCCGTGAACAGTTGCCAAAAAAAAAAGAAAATGTCTAAACTTTTGCAATATGCAAATTTCACTTTTTTTAGTTAAATTAAAAATTATCCTATATTAAAATCAATATTTCTTTCCTAAAATGTTTAAAATATAGTTTAAAATAAGTAAACCGATTTGTGTAATCCAAGAGTTCGTATTTTTTATTTAAAGGTTAAATATCATCAGTGTCTAAACTTTTGCTGAGGACTGTATACAATCAAGAAACAGTACCGCTCAGCCATCAACAACAACGACCTGAGATTATCGAGTATTGCATAGAGTGGCAATGATCAAAATACCAATAACGATGACAGAAGTCTCATCCCTATGGCAACACAGCATAAGACGACCAGTAAATCGTAAAATGGCTACAAAAAATTGTGTAAAAATGGGCTTTAAATCTCACAAAAGTAAACGTAAGCCGATGTTAACTCCTGCTCAAAAAGGAAACGTTTTCTATAGACCACTTAAAATGGACAGTTCAGCAATGGCAAATTGTTATACGGTCGGATGAATCATCTTTTCAAGTTTTGTATGAAAATATCGATCGTCGGGTCGTATGGCAAGCAAATGAAGCTTTAAACCCAATATGCGTCAAACAAGAGTGCAAGTTTCCGTCATGTGTTCAATTTTGGGGATGTGTTGGTAATTCTGGTGCCGGCGAAATAATGCCATATAACGCGATTATCAATGTATTAAGTTAGCGGGACATTTTGCAGAATCAGTTGTTGCCTTCAACTATTTGGTCTTCAATCGGGTTATGCTTTTCAACAAGATTTACACAAACTGCATACAGCTAGGACAATAAAAGCCTGGCTTCAACAGAATGGTAATTCCTGTGCTACATTGGGTTCCAAATTCACGGTACATGAATCCTATTGTGGATTTGTGGCGGTAAGAAGAAATTTTGAAAAAGGAAACCATGTGACAATCAGCAGTTGAAAAGAATTCTTGAAGAATTGCAAAATATTCCAATTTCTGAGTGCCAACGATTAGTTTCAAGTATGTTTAAAAGACCACAAGATTCTTACGCTGGCAAAAGATAACGAAAGAAGTGGTAATACTTATTTCTTTCTTCTCATTTAAACATTCGCAAAACATTAGAGACATGATAAGTAAATGGAATTTCATTGGTCACAAAGTTTGTGTCATTCATCATGTAATAATAAAATTCAACATTTTACCTTAAAAATAATTTATGTAAAGTATTGCGGTTTATTTTTTACTTTTATTGTCAAAAAGCAGCGATAAAATAATGCGCGAAAAATAAGGGACAATGGTAAGGTATTACATTCAGTATATAATAAAATATCTTAAACATTCAGTTTAATCTTTCAACAGCATATAAAAAGTATCGACAATCAAGTAACTCTTTTCAAATTAATCAGCATTTCCATTTAGGTGGGGATTTTAAATAAAGAATGCTTCATCTTTTTCCGAATAGTCAAATTCACCTTATTTTAAAACATTAAATAAGGCACATATTCATATTCGAAAATAGTGGCAGCATTCGGAATAAACAAAATTCGTTCCAACTGGCAACAGTGAACTTTATCGACTATTTTAAATAATTACGTATTATTTCTCGAAATAAAAATTATCCATCCTTGTATAATTTATTTCATCCTAGAAAAATTTGAAATTTTGAAGCCTGGATTCTTAATGCGTAAAGAAATGACCAGTACCAGTAAAGCGGAAAAAATTCATAATTTGGGTAATTAATATTAAGAGATATTTAAAAAAATGATGTTACGTTTAATTTAAGGAACTTTAAGCAGCTTGCTTCTAAGACTCGTATTGAAAACATAATAAAACAAATGAAAGGTTGGTTGGTTGGTTGATTGTATAGTGTTTTATGGCGCAAGGTCCCATTGGGGACAAGCTGCACCAAAAGAAAAAATTTATTAAAAAATACAAAAGGTTTAATGGGGAAATTATCTGGATGGTGTTACCCATCCAGATATAGTCATACAGTGTATAAAACAAATATACAGATAACTTAAAAAAGTGAGATATTAAAATACTATATTAAGAAATATTATCTGGATGGGGTTACCCCGTCCAGATGTCAAGTTAAGCAAGTATAAACTAACATTGTTATAGATAGAACATGAAGAGTATATAAAAACTATATCTCAAAATAAAAGACAGAATGTTTTAAAAAATGAAAGAGTGCCCCATGAGTTGTTTCCCCAATGAGGTTTGTCAAGATTGGTGATGATGAATTAAAATAGATTCTGTACAAGTGCCGAAGGCCCGGACAGTCAAAACATGATAAATGGTCAGATAATCAAAATGACAATGTGGACACATGGGTACATCCTCCCGAAGTAGGAGGTGTTTATGAGCGATTCTTGAATGTCCAATTCTCAGACGAGTCAAAAGAACATCTGTTTTCCTTGGATAACTTGGAGGCCAGGTCAAAAGGGATGAAAGGAAAAGAACGCACTAGCGGCAGAGTGATTATCTTAGTAAAACAAATTCTTTTAAAATGACTTTCAGACTAAGTAAGCGATAGTTCTAACTAAAAAATAGATAAGACGTAACCAATAATATATATATATCCGATTTATAGTATAAAACAATTTATTACTGTTGACGTTAAAAGAATATTACTGGATAAAACATGAAAGTTGATTTACGAAATAAATTACTAATATAAATAATGAATTTTTAGTCGATTAAATGTTAAAGGTAAAAATTGGTTTAAATGAAAAATTTCTTTTCTTTTTTCCCATGGGAAATGAAGTGGTTTTAAAAAAATAATTTATGTTAACGTTATAGTGTAATGTGTAACCAGTTGCTGCTTTATATCACTATATGTGACGTTCAAAATATTTATATATATATATATATATACATTGAAGAGCGGTTTAAATAAAAACAGGTGGCGTTACATAAATGAGGCGCTTTAGGGGGCTGTGTAAAAGGAAAGGGCAAGTCGTAATCAGATCTCCGACAATATCAGGAGTGCTGCTGACAGTATCGGTAATAGTTGAACGCAGTACGGGTAAGACGTAGGATCAAAGTGCGTTTGAGCGTGCGTGGTCAAATTGTTGGGACCCGACGAATATGTCATTCCTCTCGAAAGTTGTGCAAAAAGGGATTTTTCACGAGCCCCTGTGTGCCATGAGGGAATCAATTCTGGTAAAGCTATCCATGCTATGTGCAACTACAACGGACAGCGGCGTATGGATTAGCGGTGTCATCGACTGCTACCTCGCATTGTAACATCGGGTAGACGAATCAAAGTGCAACAGATCACTCGGCAACTTAACGCTGGTGTACAACAATGTGTTAGCAGCCACACTATTCAGAAATATCTCCTCATTATTGTGTACATAAGCCATTCTCCAAGAAAGGTACCTCTGCTGACTACACATCACAGGGCGGTATGGTACGGTTAGCATGGGCGCGAGAACATCACCACTGTACCCTAGAACTGTGAAGAAAATGTTGCCTAGATTTGAGAGTCAAAATTCACATTGGAAAAAGCAGATGGCAGAAAAACAATACGCCGGAAACACCAGGTAGTGTCTATTCGTCTTATCAGCGCAAACTTGTAGATATGGCACTATCGTTTATGGACTGTTTACGTGGGCTGAAATGGGACCCGTGGTACGCGTTACATCGTCCGTCACAGGCCAACGTTCTATACTCGTATATACTCGTCGGTCTGTCGTTTGTTCGTCTGTATCATCCCACTTTAGACCTCTTCCAGTAACAAGATAATGCACCGTGATAACACTCCATAATTATATCCGAATGCTAGGCCCTCCAGGGGGATACCTTCTTTAGGTATTCACGTGTTTCGCAACCCCGGGCACCTGAGCGATCTTTCTCTTTTCCTCTACATTCTCTTGTCTAATCTTTCTTCCTCGTTTCACTCTCATTGTGGTTTCCTCTTCTGAGGTGAGGGCGATACTGCATGAGCCAATATCATCCTGTTTATATCGACTCATGGAGAATTGTAAACCACCCACGCGTTTGCCGTGCGTGGCAACCCGTGTCCCTGGAAAGGGGGCTCCTGGCAGTTGAGGGAAACCAACACACTGCTTTGGCCTCTGCTTCAGGTAGACGGGAGGTGCATATTGGTCCCGTATGCATCAATCGGCTGGTCAGCTGACTTGTCTGTCACTGGCTCGGGATCAAGTGAGCGGGCACATACTAGTAATTTCGTTAAAGGTGGAAACTGAAATAGGTGTGTCTTGTGAACGTATAGGCCCTGGTTAGCACTGGTGCACGAATGTGCATCCCCTTGTTGGGCTCGGTAGTGGGTGGTGCGGCCGGGGGTCTGAATTTTTTTCTCTTTCTAATATGGATGGAAACACTTCAAATACTTCTATTTCTCTCCCATGTGGAGAGCAACAAACTGTGCATAATGTTTCATTCACACGCTTTTTTGTAGTTCATCGCACTGATAGTCTCTCAAATACTTCTTTTAAGAGAACTTCTCCATTTCTTATTGCAAAAACATTTCAGTCAACTTTTGGAGATGGTCATTCACTTAAAAAATGCAGTCTGGGGATTTTCTGGAGGTTTCTTCAGCGAGTCATTCAGAATTTCTCTCAAATTGAAAAGAAATAGGCTCTTTTTCTGTTTCTGTTCAGGCCCATCAAACTCTCAACTCAAGCCGTGGTGTAATATCAGAACCAGTTCTTTTACTCTTTACGAAAGACGAACTCTTGCATAATTTAAAAGATCAAAATGTTATAGACGTACACCGTATCACTATTCGCCGGAATGAACAAGTACTTCCTACCAAGCACATTATTCTGACATTCAATAGCCCTACTCTACGAACTAGAATTAAAGCTGCATACCTGAGTTGCCCCGTCCGGCCATATATTCCTAACCCTCTCCGTTGTTTTAAGTTCCAGCGTTATGGCCACAGTAAAACTACCTGTTCTGGATCTGTTACATGTGCAAGATGTTCTGAAGCCGGCCTTGAGAGTAACTCATGTGAAAAATCTGAACACTGTATAAACTGCAAGGGTGACCATGCAGCATATTCTCGCTCTTGTCCAAACTGGATACGTGAAAAAGAAATTCTTACCATCAAAATCACTCAGAAACTTTCTTATCCTGAAGCTCGAAAACTGGTTGAATCTAGAACACCATCTGTAGGAGTCTCTTATTCTAGTTTACTCAAGCAACAAATAAAATCCTTAAGACATATAAGCACCCAAACTGAATTCTCTTTACCACCAAATGATTCATCTGTTACACTAACCAGCACTATGAAGAAAAAACCCGTAGTATTGGTGCTTCTGCTAGAATAAGACCTATGCCTGCACTAAAACTTTTGCCACCATCATCCGAACCTGTAAAAATAGAATATTATTATAGTCAATCTAACCAGTTCATTGAAGATGATACAGGTCAAACCTCTGTTTCATCTGCAAACCTATTTCCACTACACAGAAAGCAAAACTCAAATCATGTGCCTAGACAGAGAGAGAAAACCTCAACCCAAGCCTCATCACAGTGGAAAACTGTAAAGGGCGAAAACATCAAGAAATTGTGTCTCGATACACCGCTTCCTACTAAAAAGGATACCAAACGGCTGCTGCACTATGCAGAGGAAAATATGGAATCTGAGTCTTACAGTTCTGACTCAAATGATGAAGATGATAATACTGTTTTGGTATTTGAACCTACATGATTTTAAATAGATTTCTGCTCTAAACTTTGACCAGTTTACCAACTGTTACTTTAAAGATTTTCTATTTTAATTGTGAAAACATATTTATATTTTCTAGACATTCAGTTGTATTTTCATTGAATGTTTTTAATTATACATTTGTCATCATATCACTCTTTTTATTTAAATGTGTTACTTTCATTCATATTGTTTTTATGATAAAGTTCAATTCATTTTTAAATTTTAATTTGGCATTTTTATTCTATTCTTTTTTTTCGCGCTATTTGTTTTATACAATGTATGACTGTATCTAGGTAGGTAACCCCATCCAGATAATTCTCTCATTAAGCTTTGTTTCTTTTTTAGTTTTTATATTTCAATTTGACGTACATAATTTAATCTTTTTTTGGTGCAGCATGTCCCTAAAGAGACTTTGTGCCATAAAACCCCAATCAACCAACCAACCGAATGCTAGGAATAACACTCCATTGATGTTAACGTGCTTCCCAGGCCATTGAGAGTATCTGATCGCAATCCCATAAAGCACATTTGAAATTCCATCAAAAGATATTTATTCAAACCTTTGATCTGACCCTCTCCAAACCTATCTTTATGAACTTTGGGTATTTTTTTAGAGGTCGTATATCTGTAAACCTTCCGAATACTTTCATAGTCTTGTCGAGCACATGCTGCAACGAATTGCCACCGTCACCAGGGCGAAAAACTATCGTAAAAGTACGTAAAAAAAACTGATGCTTAGAGCATTGCAGTCTACACTTAAAATTAGGACGAACGCACAAACATCCTGTTATTTCAAATAGAAGAGTTCATGACATACGCAGGTACGTCATGGTGCTTAAGGGGTTAATACCGTCTATCAAGCGGAATTAATAGCTATCCTATATGCTTTAAACTGGTTTATCAGTTCTACATATCTTTATTTTGTTATTTATATGGATAGCTTATAAGTGAAATCTCTCCGATAACGCCTTTCCATATAAAATTATATATGATATTTTTGATTTATTATACCATAATGTTGATCGACATGTTAAGATAGGTTCGATCAAGGCAGATGTGGGCTTCGTCGGTAACGAACGCGCAGACTCTCTTGGTAAGTCAGTGATTACAGAAAATATTTATGATGAGGAGATACAGGTCCATTTTTTAATCTGCTTTGTCACAAGATATTAGAAAACAAATTATGCAAGACTGGTAAATTTATTGGAGTCAATCTGAAAAAGGAAATATACATATAGTGTTCTAAAGTTAATGTCGATTTTATTTGTGCAAGAGTAGTTCTGGCCTATTACATTACTGGCCATGGGAACTTCCCAAGTGTTTTACATAAGATAGGCAAGAGAAAGTGACAAATGTGAATGTAGCTCAAGAGGCACAGTCCTACAGTTTATTATTGGGAGGTGTCGCTCATATGGCACATTACTTTGGCTTTAATAGAACACAAACAGTGCGTTAAAATCTCAAAAGAATTTTGTTTACATCTAGTAATTATAAAAAGCTAGCTGATAGTTATAATATCCTGAATTCTAAGTACTCATTCATACGATAAAAGTTCTAACTCTTGTCTTACAGTATGATTTTCTGTTATATCTTGTATAAAGTATATAGTATATGTGATTTATTTTATAAAAATGAACCGATCTTTTAAGTACAGTCGCACGTTTTGTTTTTGGAACTGTGCTATCAAGATTGGACTGATCTTATAAGTATATTATGGTACAATAAATTTTACATAAGGATATTTTATGGCTTGAAACATTTTTGTTCAGTCTAATGGTATATCGTATGTTGATTGGTCTTGGAGTAACTGAATCATGGGGGTTCATGTCATCTATTTTTAAATTGTATTTATTAATGGACTGATCTCATATGTACAGCCAGCATGATAATTAAACGAAGTGTAACATACGGATATTATATAGTTTGAAACTTTTCTGTCCAGTTCAGTTGAACATCTATTGATGATTGACCGATCTTGAATTAATTGTATAATTAGGACTCATGTTGAACAAGATCGATGTTATTTTAAACTTTGCTTGCTTTAAAAAGAAAATAATTTAGTCCTGGACTGATCTGTCAAGCATAGCTAGTGTTAATTATATTCGCCAATTTCGAACTTTGCAGTTAAGCTATTGCAAATGTAATACGTAAAACAGGTACAGTACTTACATTTATCAACATTATTTCGGAAATCTCATTAAGAGCCTACACGCTAGTCACGCGAAGGCTCTGACTAGCAAAGGCTCTCACTGCAAAATAAAAACTTTTGCTAAATACGGAACATAGTTTTGTCACATAGGTTCCCACACAAAAAAAGGTAGATAAAAAGAACCTTGAAAATTATTAATCACATTTTAATCCATCACAGATCGTCGTTTCACTAAGGTATTAACGATAAATCGCTAAATGGTGGGTTAGTTTTTTGGAAATACAAATATCGCCACTGTCTTGTTTTGTCGATGGATCAAGAAGTCCGGCAAGAGTGCCTTCGTCTCCTATAAAATCACAGCCAAAATCTGGGAAGTGGAGGCCAAGATAATCATTATATATGTGTGAGTGTGCATACACGTGTATATTTGTGTGTGCATGCACGTATATATAT
The DNA here is from genome assembly GCA_963931845.1 of Maratus michaelseni. NCBI lineage: Eukaryota > Metazoa > Arthropoda > Arachnida > Araneae > Salticidae > Maratus > Maratus michaelseni. The sequence continues at coordinate 31,163,567 of OZ007586.1, forward strand.
ATTTGTGTGTGCATGCACGTATATATATATGTATGTGTGCATGCACGTATATATATATATGTGTGTGTGTGCATGCACGTATATATATATATGTGTGTGTGCATGCACGTATATATATATATGTGTGTGTGCATGCACGTATATATATATATGTGTGTGTGTGCATGCACGTATATATATATACAGGGTGTTCCGTTAAAGGGGTCCAATATTAATAGGGGTAATAGAGGAGATCACATGGAGCATAAATCAGTATATAAAGCCTGGTCGGATCTCAATAGTTTTCAAGTTACAGCAAATAGAATGAAAATTCGGAAAATTGTAAAAGAACCCTCATTGCTAAACTATCGATAACGCTACATAAAAACGAAGCACATATTTAGAAAGAGCAGAAAAAAACCTACAAAATGACATCAATTGTATTAAAATAGCAATATTTATTGACGAGTTACAAGCCCTGAAACAGTGAAAAAAGTACGAAATACAATATACATCAAAATAGTTAATCGTTAATTCCAAAAAGACAACTCTAGCTACAACAAGGAAAATGTAGTAAAATTTGGTCCATTCCGAAAAAGCTTACAATGAACCATATCGGTTTAATTGTGTGAGAGAAATTAAACAGTTTCTTAGTTACAACTCCGCTTTCTTTGACACTAGCAAAGGTTGAACTCCGCCCATCACGATTGGAAACACCGCCTTTTTAATTACTCTCAACTATACATTTTCGATCATGCTTCTTCTGAGATGCAACATTTTTAATTATTCAAGAGTTGAATGAACCAAAATAACTTTACAATAATAGTCTACATTTTAAAATGGTCTTTTATTGATATAAAGCTTAAGTTAAATTCCTTAAAATTAAACTGGTGGTGAAAATTCGGAAATAATTAAAAATATTGCGATTTGTAACTATGCAAGAAGTTTCAGTACATGTTTTACATGGACAATTATTGTATGTATATGTGCATCATAATTTATGATAGGAAATAATGATAACAAATAGCATAATAATTTTATTAATTATAAATTTAACAAAGACACTAAATTTTAAATTAATTCATACAAACTTTGTAATTTACAATTTGAGTACACCACAGTCTGTGACTTACAAAATACTGTGCCAAAAAGTGTTGAAAATAAAAGAAAAATGACAAATAAAGAATTACATTCCACGTACTTTATGACATATGTGAAGCATAGTCTTCTGGCCTGCGCTGCACAGTTCAATGTCGGAAGGCAGACGAACGGACATTATTATAATAGGTGTTCGAAGTTGCGCCCATTAACAGAATCGCACAGCCGACAGCGACGTCGTAAAGATTGGCGAACACGCCGAAAAACTCCGACGCAGTTGGGAATGTCTCCTGCAGCGACAACGATTCGCGCTAGTAAATCCTCCGGTGTATCCACAGGCGTTTCATACACCAGCGATTTAAGGTGTCCCCAAACAAAAAAGTCTAACGGATTGAGGTCTGGAGAGCGTGCAGGCCAAGCAACAGGTCCACTGCGTCCAATCCATTTCCCAGGATATGTTGAATTGAGGTGATTGCGAACACCTATGAAAAAATGTGCCGGTGCGCCATCGTGCATAAACCACATATTGTGGCGCAATGTTGCTGGCACATTTTGCAGTAACTGCGGTAAGATATCCCGTAGGAAAACCAAGTACGTACTGCCATTGAGTACATCTGGGAGTAAATATGGTCCTATGAGATAATCGCCGAGGACACCTGCCCATATGTTCACACTGAACTTTTGTTATGCGTTCGACGGGAAAACAGTGTGCGGATTTGTATATGACCATGTGTGCATATTATGCGTGTTTACCACGCCCTCTCTCGTAAATGTTGCTTCATCAGTAAATAAAATATTTTCCAGAAATTGTGGATTATTTTCTGTTACATTAAGCAACCAGCGTACGAATTCTGTCCGCTGAGCACAATCTGTTACTGATAACAGTTGTACCCGCTGCACATGAAAGGGGTGCATATTTTCTGCACGCAGAACACGCCACACACTTTGGTGAGAAACACCGACTTCAGACGCAGCAGCTCGTGTACTCGTGGAGGGGTTATCTTTAAAAATATTCAGTACATCTTCTTCCATTGCAGGTGTTCGTACATGTCGAGGTTTCCCTGCATCAATGCTTGCTGTATTAAACGATCCAGTCTCCCGTAATCGTCCATCGATTTTTATGAAGAGTTTCGAACTTGGGCAACGTCTCCTTGGAAATTGCTCACGGTACATGCGCTGTGCTAGACATGCATTTCCATGAGCTTGCCCGTACATCAGATGCATGTCCGCATATTCTTCGTTAGAGTATTCCGGCATAATTATTATACATCAACTTACTACAATCCCACTTACAACAGCCTCCCTTTAACATAACGCCCACTGATGACTGCTGTTTTATTACACTTTTCTTCCTATACACATAGAAAATTTGCATAAAAAGTACTTCATCATCCTGAAAGTTCATGGAGGAAACGCAGCAGTCACGGAGTTTGCTTTAAGACAAGGCGAGAGCTGCACAATATGTCATTCACTTGACCAGACTGAATAATGAAAGGGTATTGATAGAGGTTGATCAGAAATGTATAATTGAAAGATATTAAAACGGGGTGTTTACAATCGTCATGGGTGGAGTTTCGCTCTTTCCGAGCGTGCAACAGTACAGAGTTGTAACTAGGGAACTGCTTGATTTCTCCCATTTAATTAAACTGATATGGTTTATTGTCAGCTTCTTCGAAAGCTTTCGGAATGGACCAAATTTTATAACATTTTCCTTGATGTAGGTAGAGTTGCATTTTTGGAATTAACGATTAACTATTTTGCTAAATATTTGATTTTGTATTTTTTCACTGTTTCAGAGCTTGTAACTCGCCATTAATTCTCAATATTCTAAAACAACTTATGTCATTTCGTAGGATTTTTTCTGCTCTTTCTAAATATGTGCTTCGTTTTTATGTAGCATTATCGATAGTTTAGCAATGAGGGTTTTTTTACAAATTTCCGATTTTTCATTCTATTTGCTGTAACTTGAAAATTATTGAGATCCGGCCACGCATTATATACTGATTTATGCTCCGTGTGATCTCCTCTATTACCCCTATTAATATTGGACCCCTTTAACGGAACACCCTGTATATGTGTGTGTGCATGCACGTGTATATATATATATATGTCTGTGTGCATGCACGTATATATATATGTGTGTGCATGCACATATATATATATATGTGTGTGCATGCACGTATATATATATATGTGTGTGCATGCATGTATATATATATATATATGTGTGTGCATGCATGTATATATATATATATATGTGTGTGCATGCATGTATATATATATATATGTGTGCATGCATGTATATATGTGTGTGCATGCATGTATATATGTGTGTGCATGCATGTATATATGTGTGTGCATGCATGTATATATGTGTGTGCATGCATGTGTGTGTGTGTGTGTGTGTGTGTTTGTGTGTGATTTGATGGTCGATGTGGTTCAATTTCGCAACGTCGATCCACCCACACCAGTTTATTGGGAAGGACAGAGGCGGATTTCGAAGTGCGAAGTTATAAAAGTGCAGTATTTTCAACTATCTGGACAAAGAGAGTCATTAACCAGAAATACAGGAACAAAATTTCTCATCCAAGGGGATAATTAACCCCCATGACTGCCGTGAGAAAGGCCAAATTCGTAATGTTTTGAAAATGCTAAAAAAAGATGAATTTTCAAACTTGATATAAAAAATTTCTGTATATTAGTATAATGCTTTAGAGTATTAATCATTCCTCGATGTTTTATAACTTCATTATATTTGTAGAACTATATTAATTTAAACAACACTTCTATTGCAGTGAAACCTATAGCATAGTGAACGGATATATCAATGCACGGCGGTCAGAAGATTAAAAAGTAAAAACTCAATATTCTCTAATATCCAAAGGTCTATTATAAATAAACCACGGGAGGTCTGCAACTTTTTGAACACTAACACGTCAATAATGGAACGTATTCAACTAGCAACTGTATCATCAGGTCTTCTAATCAACAATGATGAGGCGGGAAAATTTCCTTCTTTACTTATACAGCTGGGGCGTAAAGCTTTCAGGTTAGGAAAACATGGCAGATTTCTACGCACTAAGAGATAAGTCTTGTGCCTGAAAGAGCTCCGCATACAGGGTATAAATGAAAGCATTTACGTAGAAAATTATTTTTTCGAGCTGTCGCAGTGACAAATTTAAGCAGCCTCTAATAGTTAGGTGTAAAGTAGGTAATCTAGAAGAGAGAATCTAGCTTCTAGAAGAAAATCTAATTTTCACGTCCGAAGTTAGTGACAAAATTCCAAAGAAGATCACCCACTTTACTATATCACACGATATTGTGTACTACAAAAATATGAATGAAATCAAAACTATACCTAGACCACAAAAAATGGAGGATTAAGACACAAGTAAGGGATGAATAAGTAAACAAACAATTAGCAAAATAAGTCAAGTGCATGTATGCTAATCATGTCAATTGTATTGAGTTATATTGTGACAGCACCAATCGCACAACTCCATAATTTATTGGCAGTGTAAAGTTCAAAATGTAAAAACTGCTCCTACAAAAGTATAATGGGAAAATAAGTAATTCGATCAGCATATCGGGAAAACTAGCACTTTCCCCTTATATAAAGGGGAAAAATGTATACAACCACTGCGTGTTTAATTTAAAAAACATCTGTCTATACGAATTCAATTCTTTGGCAAGTTGCTGGGACTTAGCGAGTACAAATCTTTTCTTCAAATTTCCACATCAAGTCCTCGATATGGAATCACCACCAGCTCCAGTCGAACTTGTTACGGATGTGTTACGAACTTGTTAGACGATGGAGTGAATTTTCTGTTTTATACAAGATATACAATGTGTATACCATACAATAAACTACTAACTCTGGATCAAAAAAAGTTATTTTTGAGAGGTTTAAATTTAGAAATAGTAGAAAACGAACAAATGTGTTCACTGTCACCTTCAATATTCTTGATTTTACAGGAATGAAAAAAAATCTTGAGGCCAAAAAAACTAACATTCGATGCCACGAACAGAAATTGAAAAACTTATGAAATAGAATACAAAAGCACATTGGAACATGAAGAGTAAAATGTCTTTCCGAGTGTCGATTTGCTATATGTTTCTTCAGGCAGTTTGTATTGTTTGGTGACCTCAAACAATAGATGTCTGCAGCATTAAGCAATGCATTTGTTAAATTTAAATGATACATTTACCTCTTAGATAATATGCTAATCTATTTCAAATTCAATATGCACAAAAAATGCCTACATTTATTTTTGAAAGCGATGGATGTTAAATATTTTCGGATGATGATTTCACGTATAATACTTAAAAAGATGTTGCGTATGTTTAAGGTGTTTCGTATATTCCTATCATTATGATGAAAAGATTGTTTTATCTTTATCAATATGCATTTGAATACTCAGCAAAGTTGGTTGTATGAGGGTTAATAGCACAAGGTTCCATTAGGGACAAGCTAAATATGCAGCAAGACATGCTAATAAAGCATCCATGGAATATATTTTGCCAAAGCTATAAGGTAGGAAGAGAGATAACTCTTTGATAAGGGCTAAAAAATGCTAATACGAGGGCAATTCGGAAAGAAACCTCCGTTTATGAATTAAAAACTAATGAAAGGATACGTTTTTTATTACTCACGTTTGAAAGGCTCATTCTTCAGCTACTTCTCAGCATAATCGAAGTATTATTTAATACAATTACCATAGTTGTAAATCAGCTTTGAAATTCCATCGTCACAGATTTCTGCCGCCGGCCTATTCAACAGGGCTGTTCGTTCTATTCTATCCACACCACTATTTTTTTTAAATATGTAATAAAAGGACATTTCGAAAATTAACTTCCGTCGAGGCGTGGCACTATTAGTAGTGGGCGGAGCGCAACCATTGCTAAATCAAGCAATCTGTAATTCCGTAAAATTTCAGCAATCTTAGGGAGAGTGTCGAACTACCGCGCGTTTCCTCGTTATAACGTCACAAAATGTGCGCTGCTATTGAAAATCCTGCCAAATGCGAGGTACGAGGAGTAATAAGATTTCTTTGGGCGAAAAAACTGTCAGCAGCGGACATTCATCGTGAACTGTGTGCCATATATGGCCCAAACATTATGAGTGAAGGCGTAGTGCGTCAATGGGTCAGGTTTTTCAAGGAGGAAGAACAAGCATCCATGATGAATCAAGGAGTGCGAGGCCGTCTGAAGTGAGTGATAATCTCGTCGAACAAATTGAAGACAAAATTCGTCAGATCCGTCGATTCACAATCTCTGAACTTTCCCAAGAATTTCCGAACATTTCTCGGACTGTTTTGTACGAAATTGTCACCGAAAAATTAGACTATCGGAAGTTCTGTACTCGATGGGTACCAAAGATTTTCACGGAGACCCACAAAATTATTCGAATGGGCGCTGCCTTAGACTTTCTTTCCCGGTACAACACGGAAGGGGAGAAGTTTTTAAATAGAATAGTGACTGGCGACGAGATTTTGATTGCGTTAGTAAATGCTGAAACGAAGCAACAGTCAATGGCATGGGGTCATACCGGTTCTCCAAACCGGCTGAGGAAAACCCGTCAAACTCTGACATCGAGGAAGATTATGTTAACCGTGTTTTGGGATGTTCATGGTATCTTGCTGGTCGAATTCATGAAACGTGTTAAGACAAATTCTGAAGTTTACTGTAACACGTTGAAGAAACTGAAAAGAGCCATCCAGAACAAACAAGCAGTGCTGACATCTGGAATTGTGTTCTTGCACAATAACGCTCGCCCTCACAGTGCTCATAGAACACAAAATCTTTTGCGCCAATTCGAATGGGACGTGTTTAATCATCCCCCTACAGCCCCGACTTGGCTCCTTCTGATTTTCATCTGTTATAGGAAATGAAGTGGCTTGGAGCACAGCACTTCGCTGACGATGTGGATCTTTACAACGCTGTGACAAGTTGGCTGAATTTGCAGACAGCTGAGTTTTATTCAGAAGGGATTGGTAAGTTGGTAAAACGGTATGACAAGGGCTTGAATGTACATGGTGACTATGTTTAAAAATAGAAGGCAGCTGTACCTTTGAGATGTAAATAAAAAAATTGTTGAAAGTAGGCGTGTTTTTCATTTATACAACAAAACGAAAATTAGTTTCAGAATTGCTCTCGTAATATTTTACTTGACCCACTATTTTTTAAAACATTTTTTTAGTACATTTATCAGCTAATTATATAGAAAACCATGTTAAACTTCTTTGGATTGAAAGAGTGGTGCGAGTTGGTTGGTTGGTTGTATAGGATTTTATGGCACAAAGTCCCTTAAGGGACGTGCTGCGCCAAAAAAAGATCAAGAGGTGAAACAGAAACAATGCAAGTAAAATCAAAATAAGCAAAGGGAAAAGTAATCTGGATGGGGTTCCCATCCAGATATCGTCAGAAAAGTGCAGAAGAAAAAAACTTTCCAGTCCAAAAAAACAGTAGAGTAAACTGTAAAATTATTTAAAAAATAAAATGATTTTAAAAAGTACAATCTGGATGGGGTTCCCATCCAGATGTAGCAAAAGTGTAAAAGACAGAACTGGATTCTTAAACCAATGAAAACAATAAAAATTATATTTCAAAATAAAATCCTGCATGTTTTAAAAAAGTAAAGAGTGCCCCATAAGGTGTTTCCCCAATGAGGTTTGTCAAGAGCGGCGGTGATGATGAATTAAAATGTATTCTATACAAGTGCCGGAGACCCGGACAGTCAGATAAATATGATAAATAGTCAAGGTATCGAAATGACAGTGTGGACACATGGGAGCATCCTCCCGAAGAAAGAGTTTGTTTATGAGATTACGAGAGATGTTTATGAGTGATCCTTGAATGTCCAATTCTCAGACGGGTCAAAAGAACATCGGTTTTTCTTGGATAACTCGGAGGCCAGGTCATGATTGTGGGTTTTATACGATGCAGCTTATTATTGTATTCTAAATCCCAACTTTCTTGCCATTTAATATGAATAAAGTGTTTTATAAATAGTTTAACGTCTGAGAATGGAATTCTATGGCATAACGGGTTAAGAGGAAGTTTTGACACCTCATCTGCTTTTTCATTTCCAGAAATACCCCTGTGTCCAGGTACCCAGCAGAATAAAATACTATAACCACGTCTAGTCAATCTGATATAAAAATCCAGGATGGCTGAGACGTACGGATGCTTTTTAAAGGACTTTATTGCGTCAATAGAACTATTTGAGTCAGTATATATGATGAAGGATGTTTTATGATGATGAGATATATGTAACATGGCTCTCTCTATTGCAATCAACTCTGCCGTAAAGACAGAAATTGAAGTGTGAAGCCGATAACTGAAACTAGTGTTATCAATAAAAACCACGCAACCAACAGTTGGTTGAATTGGGTTTAATGGCACAAAGTCCCTTCTGGAACATGCTGCGCCAAGAAAAAGTGAATGAGGAACGTAAAATTATATAAAGAGGTTATCCAAAACCTTGTCAAAAAAAATTAATAAAACAATACAGCATAGTGAAAAAAAGTAATGTTATGATATATGTAATTAATATCACTGAAATTACTACATAATGATGTTTAAAAGGCACAAATAAATCTTTACATTCTGTAAAGTAACATTTATCAAAAAGAGTATAAAATATCTAAATAATGCAGCACAAAAACTGGTATATTTACAACACAGAATATGAAAAAAACAAAATAAAATCGTGCCGGCTCAAAAACCTCGAAAACAGTATTTTCGTCATCTGTATCTGAGTCATATCTGTCGGACTCCATAGCCTGTTCCACATAGTGGAGCAGCTGTTTGGAATCCTTCGTATTGGTTATTAATGGACTTAGACATGATTTCTTGTTTTTTCTCTTCACAGTTTTCCACTGTGAAGAGGCTTGGGTTGAGGTTTTCTTTATTTCTTTCTTTGCACATGATTTTGATTTTTCATTTTGAGTAGGGAAAACGGGTTTTTCTAGTTTGGTTGCAGATGAAACAGAGGTTTGACCTGTATCATCTTTAATGAACTGGTTAGATTGACTATTATAATATTCTCTTTTTAAAGGTTCGGATGATGGTGGCAAAAGTTTTAGTGCAGGCATAGGTCTTATTCTAGGTGGAAGCAAAAATACTACGGGTTTTTTTCTTCATAGTGCTGGTTAGTGTAACAGATGAATCATTTGATGGTAAAGATAATTCAGTTTGGGTGCTTATATGTCTTAAGGATTTTGTTTGTTGCTTAAGTAAACTAGAATAGGAAACTCCTACAGATGGTGTTCTGGATTCTACAAGTTTTCGAGCTTCAGGATAAGAATGTTTTTGAGCGATTTTAACTGCAATGATTTCTTTTTCACGAGTCCAGTTTTGGCAAGAGCAGGAGTATGCTGTATGGTCACCCTTACAGTTTGTACAACATTCAGGCTTTTCGCATGACTTACCATCATGGCCGACTTCTGCACAACGTGCGCAGGTAACAGAATCAGACAGGTATTTGTAGTATGACCATAGCGCTGGCACTTAAAACAACGGAGTGGGTTAGGTATATAAGGACGGACAGGACAACTCAGGTAGGCAGCTTAAATTCTGGTTGGCAAAGTAGGGCTATTGAAAGTCAGAATAATGTACTTCGTAGGAAGCACTTTCTCGTTCCGGTGGATAGTAATACGACGTGCATCTATGACATTTTCATGTTTTAAGTTTTGTAGAAGTTAGTCTTTTGTAGTGAATAAAAGATCTGGTTCTGATATTACACCACGGCTTGTATTTAGAGTTTGATGGGCCTGAACAGAAACAGAAAAAGATCCTATTGTTGTGCAATTTGAGAGTAATTGTGAAAGTTTGGATTTTGAGACCTCAACAAGCAAGTCCCCAGACTGGAGTTTCTTAAGTGAATAACCATTTTCAAATACAGATTGGATTGTTTTTTAAATAAGAAACGGTGACGTTCTCTTAAAAGAACTAACAGAGGGACTATTGGTGCTAATTATGAAAAAACGTGTGAATGACTTATTCTGTACAATTTGTTGCTCTCCAGATGGGAGAGAGTTAGGAGGAGTTAAAATTTTTGCATCCATATTAAAGTGAAAACTAATTCAGACCCCGGCCGCACCACCCACTACCGAGCCCAACAAGGGGATGCACATTCATGCACCAGTGCTTACCAGGGCCCATACGCCCAATATGCACCTCCCGTCTACCTGAAGCAGAGGCCAAAGCAGTGTGTTGGTTTCCCTCAACTGCCAGGATCCCCCTTTCTAGGGACACGGGTCGCCACGCATGGCAAACGCGTGGGTGGTTTACAATTCTCCATAAGTCGATCCGCAACCAACAGAATCCACACTCTTGGAACCATCTGTATAAATACAAGTATATTTATTAAATTTTGCACGATATGCAGCAAATAATTGTTGAAAAACAGTAGGAGCCAAGTTGTTTTTATCATAACCTTTAAAAGGATGGAGAGAAGTAATATTAGGAGGATTCCAAGGAGGGAGCACATGCAAGGGACATGGACTCACCTCGATATTATTCAAAGGGCCATTATTGATAATATTTCGCATTCTCATTCCAAAAAAAGGGATGCAAGATGGTCGATGCTGATAAAAAATATCTTTGTCAGTATTTAAAATATAGGTGTGGAGAGGATGGCCAGGATGAGAGAGCACACGGTAACATAATTCTAATGAAAGTTTTTCACGAGTATTGTGTAATGCTGGTTCATTACAGTCAACATAAAGACTTAAAATTGGAGATGTACGAAATGCAGCAGAGCAGACACGGAGTGCACTATGCTGCACAGTGTCTAGTTTTTTTAAGAACAGATTTTCGTGCTGAACCATAGACCTGATAGGCATAGGCCATTTTAGATCGAATAACAGCTAGATAAATTTTTAATAGAGAGGTACGGTCTGCTCCCCAAGAAGTATTTGAAAGTACTTTAAGTAGGTTAAGGGATTTTTCGCATTTCGTCCTTAATTGTAAAACATGTGGTAAAAAAGTAAGTTTACTGTCAAAATGTAGGCCAAGATATCGAACATTGTCCACAACAGGAATTTGGGATGAATTGATAAAAATTTCAGGATCTGGATGCAGACCCCTTCGTCTACAGAAATGCACACAAGATGTTTTTTCATGAGAAATTAAGAAACAGTTTTTGTTAGTCCAGCTAAGAATACTTTTGATTGCTATTTGCAGTTGTCTTTCAATAAAACTAATATCCTGTCCCATACACATAATACGGAAGTCATCTACATAGAGATCGCCCTTCACAGAAAGAGGTAGTTGTTTAAGGATGTCATTAATTTTAATAGCAAAGAGGGTGACACTCAGGACACTGCCCTGAGGTACACCTTCTTGTACATAAAATCTAGATAGTATTCCCCCAATCTGAACTTGAAATCGTCGAATGGCCAATAAAAATTGGAAGGTTCCCACGTAAGTCCAGGTTAAAAAGATCGCGAAGAATCCCATAACGCCATGTTCTGTCATAAGCTTTCGCCATGTCAAAAAATACTGAGACCAAAATGCTGCGTTTTAGAAAGGCTGTCCGTATGTGATGTTCCAAATGGATTAAATTATCGATAGTTGACCTACCACGTCGAAATCCACTTTGAAATGCAGCAAGGCAATTGTTAGTTTCTAAAATATGCATGAGGCGGCAATTTACCATTTTTTCTAGAAGTTTGCAAAGGCAGCTAGAGAGTGCAATTGGCCTGTAATTATTGGGATTTGTAGCATCTTTTCCTGGTTTAGGAAATGGTATTATAGTTCTACACCAAGCATTAGGAAATGTCTGCTCCATCCATATCCTATTAAAGAAGGAGAGAAGATTATTCAAGGACAGAGCAGAAAGATGCTTGAGCATAATGTATGTAATCCCGTCGTGACCTGGGGCAGATAAATGGCTGTCTCTCAAGCATTTTATAATCTCTGATTTAAGAAATGGCTCATTATATTCATATGAGTGATGCGAATTAAAATTAATCCTGGTTCTTTCAGTTTGTCTTTTGTATGTTAAAAAAGATTCTGGGTATGAGTCAGAGCATGAAATAGATGCTAGGGTACTACCTATTCTCTCAGCAATGTTTTTAGGTGATGAAATGGTTGTGGTGAGAGTTGAATTTAAAAATAATCGCAGTTGAATAGGCCGGCGGCAGAAGTCTGTGACGACGGAATTTCAAAGCTGATTTACCGTTATGATAATTGTTTTAATACGGCAATTATGTTCATAAGTAGCTGAAGAACGTGTTTTTCATACGTAAGTAATAAGACATGTTTCCTTTCATTAGTTTTTTTTTTAATTCATAAACGGAGGTTACTTTCCGAATTGCCCTCGTAACATATCGACGTTCACACATTTTAAACAAGTATACTTAACAATCAAGCACAAAAATTATTGAGATTTCTATATTAATAAGTAAAGTGAGAAGACGCAATTAATTGATTGAACGAGAACAGAATTCCAAATGCTGTTTTGGATTCAATCAGATACGGTCTTGGAAAGGGCGTAATGTCCTCACTGCTGATTTGCTTATTTTATGCTTCAAGAATGAATTTTTAAATGAAAAATTTATAAACATTTAAGAAACGGAATGACTTTTTCTAATACTTTAGACTACTCAGCCATTTTTACTTGGCTGAACATTTACATGAAAAACAAAAAGCTCATAAGTTTTCCCCACTATTTAGCAGCAGAAAATGATCATTATGTATACTCAGATCAGCCGAAATCTGTTGTTTCGTCAGAAACTGAGAATTTGATGAATAAAATGTGCAGGTTTGGTTTAGTTTGGTTGAGTAGGGTTTAATGGCACATTTGGACATGCTGCGTCAAATAATAGTTAAAAAAATAAATAAGTACAGGTGTGCAATAGCGGAAAGTCAATTGGCAAATACACATATATGATAACAAACATACAAAGATGAGATATAAAAGCCATGATAAACTTATCTGGATGGAGTACATGAATTTAAACAGTAATTTGGAACAATACAAAAAGAATAACGATAATCGTGAATGTAAAAAATTATAAATATGATAAAATCTGTTTAGAAACAGAAAATCACCATAAAATAATTGTGCACACTCAGATCAGCTGAAATCGGTCCAGGTTTCGTTATAAACAAAGAATTTTTAGATAAATTAAATTGCGAATTAGCCAACCAGGGTTGTCATATTGGCCTTTTTTAGGCGAAATCTAATAAATCTGGCCTTTTCTCAAACTCTATTGGCCTAAAAACACAGTCTGGCTTTTTTTCTCGCCTTTTTTGATATTTTGAAGTATTTGACATTCATTCACTTTTAAATATATAATTTATGCAAAAAATCACTAAATATTTTTTCACAATGCTTTTTATTCTTGCCCACGAATCAACGAACCAGGGATGGAACAAAAATGAATTAAAGAGAGATTAGCGAACGCGAAACACATGCGTTAAACCACGTCTTGGCAAGACAAAAGAAGCAAGATAGTTGTTGATCCAGTCTTGAGCGAGTGTTGCGATTCTGCTTGCACGTGTTCTATCTTTATAAAACATCAACCGAACGTGATATTCCTATCCATTAGTCAGGTTTTACCATATTTTATCATATATTCTAATATGAGCAAATCTTGTGTGTGGTTATATATATTATATATATGCAAATTTTATCTTAAAAACGGCTCTAGCGATTTTGACGAAATTTTGTATCCTACCGTTTTGGGGCAGCAGAAAACCATTGGGCTAGGTCACATGTTCGAGAAAATTCGGTTAGTGGGTCATTTTGGGTCATGGTCAAGCTAATTGTATCTAAAAAACGGGTGTAATGATTTTGACGAAATTTCGTATCCGACGACTTTCGAGCACGAGAAGACGATTGGGCTGGGTCACATGTTCGAGAACTTTCGATTAGTGGGTCATTTTTGGGTCAACGCAGGTAAAATTAATTTTATCTAAAAAACGGCTCTAACGATTTTGATTAAATTTTGTATCCTACGAGTTTCGGGCACGCGAAAATCATTGGGCTAGGTCACATGTTCGAGAAAATTCGATTAGTGGGTCATTTCTGGGTCATTCTGGGTCAAGATCTAAAAACCGGCTAAATTTACACTAAATTCTGCATCCAACGGTTTTCGGGCACGAAAAGACTAAGGCTAGGTCACATGTTCGAGCAAGTTCAATTAGTGGGTCATTTTGTTCATGGGTTATGATATTTGAACTCAAATTTAATTTTGACCGAGCATAGCTCGGTCTTCCCTGCTCGTGATTTTAACCTATCAAGAGTGATTTTAACCTAACATCATCAAGAGGTGGAAACCTTTGAATGATAACAATCATAATCACAACAAAGAATGGGAAAACCCATACGCATGGCGGAAGCAATAAAGTGATGGCACGGGGTCTGCATATTGTAAAGTATGCCGATGCACTGTTTTACACAAATTTTGATATTGCGACCCACGACTTTGAAAGTGAGCATCAACGGTTGATTGGTTGTATAATGTTTAATGGCACGAGGTCCCATTGGGGACGAGCTGCGCCAAAGTAAAAGTTAAGAAAAAACATTAAAAAAAATCCACAATTGGTATGGCTAAGAAAAACGTAAAAGGAAACAAAGTTTAATGAGAAAATCATCTGGATGGGGTTACCCATCGAGATATAGTCATACAGTGTATAAAACAAATACTATGAATTCTTAAAAAAGTAAAGTATAAAAGTAAGCATCAACGAAATACAGGAATACCCCGGAATAACGGAGTACACCGTCCGCATCGAAACCACAGACTGAACTGAAGGTGTTCATGACAGGCAGAAAAGTGGGATAAAGTGAAAATCGTAGAACTAAAACTTGCCGCGTGAATAGTGCTATACGCACTATTGACAATCTAAGTGAGATACTTGTAGAACATGGGCAAATGAGCACAACTTGCGATATTAATTTGCACAGGACAAAGTGCATAGCTTTAATAAAAATAAATGTCGCCTGCTTTAAAATCAGAGCTCATTGAATATCTAAAAAAATGTATTTACTTATAATTGACAAATCCACGTATGTGTCGATCCAAAAGTATTTGTGTACCTTGGCGAGATTCTTCAGTAAGAAAAAAAAATTAAATTACCACAAGATTGATAGTGCTAATTCCTAAACAAGAAGTCACTGGGGAAAATATTTTCTACATAATAAATGATGCAATTCGAAGATGTAGCCAATATCGGCAGATGGGGCTTGTAACATGGTTGGGTGAAACATATCTGTTTGGAACACAATGAGAAGTTTCTCCATTCGGGTTGCAATTAAAGTGAATTTGCCATTCATTGGCTGTATGAAATACGCCATGTCAACGCCACTCCCTACTCGTCAAACCAATGTAGTTGCAACACAGTAACATCAGACTGGAAGGCTTCACAGACTTGGTCAAAGTTATGAACTCGTCCACCACATAGCAAAACGTTAGAAATGTAGCCTTCCCATTTGAAAAAACTCGCTGGCTTGAACGTGGAAAGTGATGTACAACATTCTAGTGAAGTGGGAGGAACTTATAACTTACTTTATTTCAGCGGAAATACTTGAAATGAAATTTGAAACAAAATTTAAAACCAGAATGATAATAGAAATGCTGTTGAATAGGAAGAATTACATTTATTTTCACTTTCACTATGAAACTCCTATCGTACAAGAATATGATAAGTTAACCCTTTATCTACTGACGGTACTTTTAAATACCATCAGAGAAAACTTTGTATAAAATTTCTTTAATCTGTCTAATAATGATAATAAGGTTTTGTTTTTATACAGAATACTTTTCTGGATCACATTTAGAAAGCACATCAAAACAGTGAAAGCTAAATATTTTATAAACTGGTATTTTTCTCAACTTTTTACATAAGTGTAGATCGTCTCTTTTTAAAAATTGTTATTTGAAAATTTTGTAACGATAAAAACCTTTCTATTTAATGATAGGATCACAATACATTTATTTACATCGTTCCGATAAAGAATTGTGATATTTCCTTAACAGCATTTTCTGTTAATTAATCTAATTATTCTTATAAATATTTCACAAAAAGAGCTATTACTACAGCATTATTAAATCAGTTTTAACCCTTAACCGGAAACGTGAAAATTCAGAACACAAACAGAAACGTGCCGTCTGTGAGACTGCTAAATTTAAAAAAATGCTATAAAAATAAAAAATAAAAACAACTTTTAATAATTTACCAAATAGTGAACTTAAACATTTAATCTTTAATAGTAATGCATTAACAGGAACAAATTTTTAATATAACAGCATAAAAATAAGTTTTGAATGCCGGAGACAGGAAATATTTCAAAATTACACACTATTATTCAAAATATTACATTTTTGACAAAATAATTAAACAAATGAAAATATTTATATATATATTGGTAGAATATGAATTAACAAAAAATATTAGACAGTAAAATTAACAAAACAATTAATAGTAAATATTGCAGCATGTTCTAAATATCAGCATTTTTTATGCAATCATTTCATTTAGGTTTGGAGCATTGCAGGCATACAGGCTTCCGGCACTGAACACACAGGTATTTTGTCATTCTATGGTTGGTTCTATGACACAAAAAACATGCTTTGCGTTTCAGAAGTATTAAGTCATCACCTACCTGGGGCACATTTTCAACAGGTGTTTGCAGAATGCGAGCTATTGTAAAGCGCAATTCCCGGGGTAAATTAAATTTTCTAGTCGTCTCTCCATATGCTCCTGTACTAGTGTGGATGCTAAACAGTGTAGAGTGTACAGTGTAGAGTAGTGTGGATGCTAAACACTTTTCATAAACAGATTTTTCCTTTATTTGTTCATTTTCCTTGAAGCATTGGTGTAAAATATATGAATTAACTACTGAGACGTCTAGAATGCGAAAAAAACAGCTAAAGGCCATCTACGTGTGCGACGACTTGAGGAAAGTTTTGCACATTTCTCATCAAGACTATCAACTGCATCTTTGTTTGAATTATAATAAGCTGTAAATTCTGGTTTCTGTGTTTCAATATCAGTACAAACTCGGTCATGCATTGAAGAAATGAGAATGGTTGCTTTACGCTTCTTGCTTACATGAGAAATTATCGTACATTCCTCTCGAAACCCATATAATGTTGATCCAACTTCTCTTGTTTTATTAGGTAAAAATTTGGATGTCATTTCTCGTTTGTTTCTTTTCATTGTACCAACGTATGTTAATTTTTTTTTTCAAAAGGATTTCTAAAAGTTCTATGGATGAGAACCAGTTATCTGCTGTGACATTGCGATTACTTCCAAAAATAGGTTGAGCAAGGCGCAAAACAGATTGCGTTGGCTTAGAAAATTTTCTGAATTCTGAGTCCAGCCCAATTCCGTCAGAGTCTTTACCACAATATATGTGTGCGTTGTAAAGATAACTGTTCCTGGAGTCTGTAAGAGCTATGATTTTTATGCCGTATTTACATGGTTTATTAGGCATATACATTTTGAAGCGAACTTTTCCTCTGAAACTAACGAGCATTTCGTCTACTGTTGTCGACTGACCAATTCCATAGACAGATTGACAGTTTTCTATGAAACTGTTGAATATATAGGAAATAGCTGCTGTCGGATCTTGTTTCATTCGTTCTGATCTGTCTTCCGGATTGTCAAACCTCAATGCTGAAAGAAGTACTGCAAATCTTTTTATACTTATTACGGCCCTAAATATGTCTCTCCCTGTTCCATCTGTCGCAAAAAGTGTTTCAATGTTTTCATGATTTGAGTTGAATACCGATGTGAATATTAGAAGACCAAAAAAGGCTTTCATTTCAATCAAATCTGTATCTTTCATATTACTGGTCAGAGTATCATATTTCAATCGCATTTGAATTATTTTATGGTTTGTCCATTTCACTATATGCAGTAACATATCATTTGTAAATAAAAACTGCCAGACAGAGAATGGATCTGCCTTTTCTCCGAGATCTCTAACTTTCCCTATTAAAACTGGCACTTTTATAATTATATTGTGTTTTCTTGTTCTTGACGAGGGGCGAACTTCTGAAACAGACCATCGGTACCGATTTTTTCCATATATATATTTCGTATCGGCGTCTGCTACTTTTTCATCATTTCTTATGTCTTCATTTTCGCTTTCATTAGAATTTTCTGACAATGTTGAATCACTTTCGTGTTCAGAATGTATATATTCATCATCTGAAATACTTTCAACATCGCTTACGTCACTTCCTACGTCATCAAATCATCGCAAAATAGTCTCTTCAAAGTCTTTATCACCATAGCGTACCCGCTTTGACGGCCCCGCCATTTCGATATCCCAAAGCAAAAAATTACATAAACGGAAACACGCCGTATCACAGACTGCGTCGAAAATAAAATATTTTTTCTTTCAACAACTAAATAAGCGCAGGTGTTGCGATTGGGTCGGGGGGGGAGAGGACCAATAGCGTAACGATTAGATGGCGTGATAAGATTGAGGACGCGTTCATTTTTGCATAAAGGGTAGATATGTAGACGCAACCGTCTCACAGACGGTATGTTTCCGGTTAAGGGTTAATGAAAAACCTTATCTAAATTTCATATTATTATAATATAAATTGTCTAATATACCTTCAGACATCAAAGAAGATAATTATTGAGACTGAACAATTTGTTGATTCATAATTCGGTAGATAAATGGTTAAATAGACTTTTCCAAAACAGTAACGCAGATCTCCAAGATTTGCACTATGAGCTATATTTACATTTTAGGATTCTTAACAGTAGGCTTTATGACGAAAATAATCATGCGCACATTGATTTTGGCAAGAAGTTTGTCAGAATGCAATGATTTTTTATAACAGAAATAATCATAAAGCCAGAAAGAAATTCTAGCTTTCAAATAAATATGTCTTGCTATGCTTGATGACAAGCAAAGTCCATTTCACCTTAATCTCTCTCCCTATCTGCAACCACGCTCATAAAAGGTCTTTCCAATCAGGCTACAATATTAACTCTGTTTTAACTTATTCTATCTGAACTTCAAGTTCACTCCCCCCCCAATATTTCACTAAGCTTCTTTTTCCTCCCTTCCTTAGAAAGTGTTTAATATTTAATAAACATAGGCAGATACAATTGAAGTATTTCATTAAAGTTATATAACTGTGCCAATATCTCCCCCCCCTGCTGGGAATAAAACTAAGCTAGCTTAAATCCTAACGCTAAAAACTAAATCGAACTAACATCATGCGAGGCACACGAGGTTCCTAACTTCAAAAATAAACAACACCAACCAACCAAGTCGTAGCAATAGATTGGCACCCGCTAAAAATAAAAATGACAAAAAATCAACACAAAAGGTAAACTCTGAGGCTTCTGGTAGCTCGGGCATTGCTCTGAAGTGGCTATCAAATAGGGGGGAAAACTTAACTAAAAAGTACCTGCAAGAAGAGACCAGTAAAGCTACTTTTAAAGATCTAGAAAATTATTTCAGTGTGTCCAACGACTAAAATTGAGATGTAGATGCTGAATCAACTAAATCAAGCAGTTACAGATGTCAATGTACTGCAGGAAAAGGAGGTAACAAGCTTAAAAAATGAGCTAATAGCGTTATGAGAGTTAGTTTTTACTACCGGAAAAATAGGTAATAGGCTTAAAAAACCAGCTAATTGCGTTATGCGAAATTAATACTTAAAGTAGTATGGAAGAGTTAAAAAAACTACGAAATGTGGGAGTATTTTTTTTTGTTTGAGAATTACGTTTGGTATACCCGTTAACTAACGAGAAAATGGCACGTTTGTTCATGAGAAGATTTTTTTTTTTTTTTTGGTGTTTCACAAATTTCATATTCATTAGACGATAAATTTTTGCAGTTTAAATGTTTTTTACTATACATTTTAAATATTTCAGAATTATTCTTCATATATTACATGTTTCGTGTATTAATCGATATATTTATAACAAGCGAGTGGGAGGGGAAGTTTCTGAATATTGAGATGGTTATTCCCTTGTACTTGGGAGTATGTTTCATGGATACAACAAATGATTATATTGGATTCCACGTCTCGGATTTTGGCTGTGATTTTATGGGAGACGATGGCACTCTTGCCAGACGTCTGTATCCATCCACAATACAAGACTCAGCGGCGATATAATTTGCGTTTTCAAAAAAATGTTGAAACGTTTTAATCCATCATTTAGTGATTTAACTAAATCATTTTGATTCAGCTAAATCAAGCAGATAGACAGATGACAATGTACTGCAGGAAAAAGAGGTAACAGGCTTAAAAAAATGAGCTAATAGCGTTGTGCGAGTTGCCAGATGTAGGAAAAAGTAGATCAATGGAAATAAATATGCCGCTCAAGGCAGTAAGTTATATCAAGTTTAGTCAATCCGTCTAGAAGAAAACGATAAGGCTCCCAAACGTTACCTGCAACGCACTGAATATGGCACTAAAAGTAATAACAAATTCATTAGTCGAACTGAAGCTTCGAGTAACAGGTGCAGAACCCAGGGTAGACAACATGGAACAACTGATTGCAAGAGGACAGCTCACACTAACAACAGGCGAGGAGACAGCCCCTCCAGCTTCACAAGAGAGCAGGAAGCCGCGCATGGTGGCGACTTACACACGCAGGACTGCAACTTCAACAGAGATAATACAAATCAAGAAAGCGCGCACAGCCGAAAAAATAGAAAGACAGGCTTTGAACCACTGGTTACTAGGTTTCATATTTATAATTGAATAACGATTTAAATGTTTCAATGATGCATGTGTCGGTATGAAAATGTATTTAACGTCTATCTGACAATTTGACTATTCATATTGTGTTTTACAACTATCAGATAACAAAGATTGAATAAAAATTCCTCGACCAAGCAAAATGTAATTCACTATTTTGGGTGAAAGGTAATAATAGCTGGACGTGACTGTCTACAGCACAGCTATTTGAGAGAGTCTTTTCGTATGATAATATTTTCGTTTTTTTCTAGTTGAGAAAACTTTATGTGTACTTTCCAAGAATTAGCAGTAGGGAGGGAGGTTTTGTTTGTTTTTATGTCCAGCTGATTTCTTCGTTGGTTGGTTGGTTGATTTATGACGGCCGATTACCGTCACAAGCGATATAGGCCCTAGGAGGGAGTGCCCTCCGTGGGGGGGGGACTTTCTAAGGGATCCTAATCCTTATTTACGGCAAGGTTAGAAGAAAACCACGGAAAACTCTGAACGGTTAGGCCTACAAGAGCGACAGCGGGGTTTGAACCCAACACTTCTCGTCTATCAGCTTTGAGAGCAGAACCTCTCAGCCACTGGTGGGGCGCTGATTGCTTCGTGTTTTTGGAGAGGCGCAAAACGAAAAGTGTTTTTAATATTTTGTGCTACTGCTGTTTATGCTCTGGGTTAAGGGGTTGCATACGTTCTCAATTTAAAAAAAAATTGATGGAAATTAAATCCTTATAGTATTTATAATTATGAGCAACTGTATTTAAAGTGATATCTTAATTATTAAGAAAGGTTAGGGAAAAATGTGAGTGCGTGTACGATCTATAAAACCAATCTCGGCGAACTGATTCTACTAAAGATGTAATAAAAATATTTTAAATGAGCAGATTAAAGCACAAGGGGGTCCACAGAATGGCGCAGGAATAGAAAATTAAGTGGAAGTTGAAAAGAATATCAGTATTTCTTCTTCTTTTTATACTTTAAACGTATTTTCTGGTTGGTTGGTTGGGGTTTTATGGCACAAAGTTCCTTTAGGGACATGATGCGCCAAAAAAGATTAAAATAAGAACGTCAAGTTGAAATATAAAAATGATTTAAGCTTTGTCATAAAAACAAGATGAATGAAAATAACATTTAAATGAAGAGAGTGATATGGTGATAAATGTATAATTAAAATCATTCAATGAAAATATAACACAATGTCTAAAAGAAAATTAACAGAAGTTTTCACAATTAAAATATAAACAATGTCTAAACTAACAATTGGTAAAATGTTAAAATTTTCGAGCAAAAATATATTTTAAATCACGTAGGCTCGAATACCTCAAAAATAGTATCATCCTCATTTGTGTCAGAACTGTACGACTCTGAATCCATAGCTTCCTCTGCATAGTGCAGCAACTGTTTTGAGTCTTTTTTTATTAAGGAGCGATGTACCAAAACTGGCTTTCTTGTTTCTTCCCTTCACAGTTTTCCACTGTGAAGAGAATTGGGTTGAGGTTTTCTTTCTCTCTTTCTGTGCACATGATTTTTGGTTTGCTTTTTGAGTAGGGGAAACAGGTTTTTCTAATTTGTTTGCTGATGAAACGGAAGTTTTTCCTGACTCATGTTCGGTTGACTGTTTAAATTGACGATTATTAGGGTATCCTATTTTCAGAGGTTCTGATGATGGTGCCCAAAGTTCTAGATCAGGTAGGGCTTTTTTAAAAGTCGGACAGCACACATCACGGGTTTTCTTCTTTTTAGTGCTGGTTAGTGTCATAGAGGGATCATTTGGTGGTAAAGATAATTCAGTTTGAGGGCTTATATATCTTAAGGATTTTGTTTGTTGCTTGAGTAAACTGGAATAGGGAACACCTACAGATGGTGTTCTGGATTCTACAAGTTTTCGATCTTCAGAGTTTTTGGGTGATTTTAACTGCAAGGATTTCTTTTTCATGAGTCCAGTTTCGGCAAGAGCGGGAGTATGCTGTATGGTCACCCTTACAGTTTGTACAACATTCAGGCTTTTCGCATGACTTACCATCGTGCCCGACTTCTGCACAACGTGCGCAGGTAACAGATCCACAACAGGTAGTTGTAGTATGACCATAGAGCTGGCACTTAAAATAACGGAGTGAGTTAGGTATAAGCTCGGACAGGACAGCTCAGGTAGGCAGCTTTAATTCTGGTTGGCAAAGTAGAGCTACTGAAAGTCAGAATGATGTGCTTTGTGGGAAGCACTTGTCCATTCCGACGGATAGTAATACGTCGTGCATCTATGACATTTTGTTCTTTTAAATTTTGTAGGAGTTCGTCTTTTGTAGAGAGTAAAAGATCTGGTTCTGATATTACACCACGACTTGTGTTTAGAGTTTCATGGGCCTGAACAGAAACAGAAAAACTTGATATTGAATAATGAATTTAGATGCGTAACTTTGAGAAATACATGTGTTTGCTGATAAGGCAACACGAATTTTAATCACGGAAATTTAAAAAAGTGATTCTATAGAAAAATCTACTGAAACGACTAGCTACTCTAACGACGAGGAACACGGAGACACCGTCAAGTTTGCTCTCGACATTTTGAAGGAGGTACTCTTTGTCTTAAATATTAATTCCGTCATGGATACTACTAACTCCGGCTTGGGTTTCGGGAATTGTATCCAAATGACTTGAATGATGAGATGAACATTTCCGATATTTAAGATTAATCAGAAGACAATATAGAGGTTTTTTCAGAGTATTTTAAATTTACGAAAATGTCTTCTTATCCCATTTTGAATTTTATTTCATGTGGTTCACGTGATTTATAATTAGCGCACAGTGTCCTAAAAGCCGTAGTACAAAGCTCTTCGTTCTACAGTTGCTTCTCTGATAACGAAGGAAAAGTGTACAGATATTTATGAGATCTTTTATCACTTGTCGTTAAAATTTATTTTCAAGAAGTAATTGTAAATTTGAAATTCCTTCATGTTTTCTGAGATTTACACGACACAACTGCGTACTTTCGTATGCAATATTCTTCATGACGTGGAACCAATTTCAACTAAAATAGTAAGGAAATGGCTCTAGGGATAACGTTTGTCGTTGAAATTAGAGAGTATATGAAATATGTAAGTAAATGTGTTAACGCATTTGCTCAGTATTTAGTGTGGTTCATGAAAAAAATTCTACGTCAGATACAGTGGTACTACTCCTCATTGTACCAAATGACATGGTCCGATGTTCCTTGTGGAACAAATAACAATGATGAGGGAAGATTTTGCTTAAAAATACACTAGTATATATCGCATCAGAAATCTATAAATATAACCCGGAAGAAGTCGCATGGGGTATGACATACCCCGAGTGCGTACGGATTTTACAATTATCACCACTACTTTTCGAAAAGTAATCTTTAGCGTATTTTATCGTACAATTTGTAACAGTTGTCACTGACTAAATAAGTTGAGAATTATTTTTTGTATATATTGGTGACAAAGTAAAAACTATTCATACCCTAGTCATGCGCGATTTCTCCCGGGTTAATTGTATTAGCCGATTTCCTTTAGTTCACGAAACACAATTTCATATACAGTAGACAGTATTCTAACTGAATTCTAGAATTTAATCTCTTTGTCTCGAAGTTTAAAAATACTTAAAAGTTTACTGAAATGTGCAATTTTAAATCAAAAAAGAAATAAAGATACTAACAGTTGATGAGGGATGTGTAGAAAACTTACGTTTCTAACACCAGCGTAAGTGAATTCAATTAAGAAACCGAATGGATGAGTAGTGATGATGCATACAGGAACAAATTCAATACCAATACTAAGCACAGGGAGGCCAATCAAAACACCAATCGCAGTTGGGTGTACACAGATTCATAGAGTGGCGTAAGATTACAACAGTTCTGATACTAGAATTAGTGCGCCAATTTCTTCAAATAACTAACCAACTAAGTTGCACACAAAACCAAATTGTGATAACAGCCATTAGGATTCAATGGACTGATCGCAGAAAGCACATTCACGTAGCAAACAATATGATAAATACCCCAATGCATGCATGGGAAGAAAAGGAAAAAATATAAAAGTGACAAAACGAAACATTGTGCAAGGACAAAGAATGCGACAATCACCAGTGACAAAGTTTGCAATGTGATATACCTACAAATGTCACAACAAACCAGAGAAAACCTCGCATTGTGACTAAAACCCAAGAAAGAAACAAAAATCCCCAGAACAAGCTAGTGATAACCAACAACCAATCCAGAGACAAGACTTAATTTACCAAGAAAATTACAAACACATCCCAATAGTGGTGAGCCCAAATCATTTGTAACTACCTAATCCCGTTTTTCACCTACCAAATAATTTTGATACATCAATATGCGCATAATCTTACGCTGAGAATCGTATATTCGCATAAGGCGCTGTCTGAAAGGAACGTATGGGAAAAGAAAGTTTCAAAATTCGTCAAGCGATGCGGTTCAAAGGATTTGAAAATTCATGTTATTATAATTTCCATAGCTCGGGAATTTTTTTACACGAGTCAAAATGTCGAAAAATATTTTAAAAAATCAAGGGAGAAATAAAATTCGTGTGTTCGCCTTGCAAGCATGTCGTCAAAAAGATAAAAAAAGTAGTGAGTCTAATGACACTTTCATGAAAGCTCGTACGCCATATAAAGTCTAATATTATCAGCTGAAGAACACCTAGAATTACGTGTCTAATTAGTACTTTTTAACCCGAAGACATTTAAAAATATTTTTCAACATAGCTCGTCAGATTTAAATAAAAATAATCTAGAGTTAGAAGTCTTAAAAAATATTTTTTTATTGTACAACGACGTTTATTTTTCAACTATTTAACACACAGATCTAGGTATCCACTGTTGCATATGGTTATTTTAACAAGTTACTTGCGCTTGTATTACTAGTATTTTGATTATTTGAATTCCCAATAGCGCGTTTTGAGTGGATATCCTGCACAAAACCTTGTATATTTTTAGCTTCGGCCAGAACTGGGTAAACTGAATTTACTAGTAAGACACTTCAGTATCATCTATACTCAGTGTATATATATATATATATATATATATATACACATACTAGCAGATCCGTCCGGCGTTGCCCTGTCCCGTCAAAAAATAATGCGCGAAATCACTCTAAAAATCGTTGCACGAAATCCTTCCTCTTTTGAAAAACTCTGTCTTTCGGAAATTAAATAGAGAGATTTACCCGAATTGGAAGTAAATTTAATACCACCTTCTCAAATGTCTGGATCATTTCATTCAAAACGGGTTGGTTTTTTGGTCAAAAATAAGAAAAGTTACCGTCGGATTATTACAAAAATTGCATTTTCGGAACCAGAAACAAACTGAGTTCCGATTCAAATAATCTAACACTTTTCTTAATACTCGTGGGTAGGTGAAAATGGAACTTTTTCGTTTTATGGGATTATCAAATCGGTAACATTCTTTTGCTGTTGCAATAAAAATAGTTATTTTTGGCGCACGCGCAGGAAAATATTTTAGTTCCACCGCCAGGGGATGCATTTTGTTCTAAACAAATTATCCTACACGTGCCCCGCTGCCTACGATACCGTGTATAGCAGACGTGCTAGGCACGCGCTGCAAAGTCTTTTACTTCCAGTTTCTACCACCAGGTGGAGTATTCTGTTCTAAAAACCTACTTCCGAACAAAACTCTGGCACTCGTTCCTAGCTGCTTAAGGCACCGTGTAGAAGGAGTGTCTTGCAGGCGCGAAAAATCTGTTATTTCCACCGCCAGGGAGTACCAAATCTATGTCTTAAATAATTAGCTATATCTTAATTAGCTCATGTTAAGTTGAATGAACCAATTCCCGTTGAAATCAGACCCACATAACCTGAGAAAATAAATCATCCTCTGGCACCCCCTGGATATTAATATTGATAAATGGTGGTAACCAAGGGTTGAAAAAATGCTACCGAAGTTTATTTAGTACCTGGGAGACTTCGGAAGAATGTCAGAAATGATTTTGTTCGAATCGGACCAAGATTAAATTGCAAAATCTTTTAGTTACATTGTCCACCGCCAGGGGGTGCACTCTGTTCTAAACAAACCTCTTTCCGAACGAAACTCTCGCACGTGTCCCCGCTGCTTATGACAACGTACAGAAGACGATCTGTGCTTGCGCAGAAAAACTTTTAGTTTCGCTTCCCACCGCCAGGGGTCATCAAATATATGTCTTAATTAGTTATCTATATCTTAATTAGTCCATGTTAAGTTGAATGAATCAATTGTCGCTGAAATCGTGCCATTTGTTTGAATCGGACAAATTTTAAATGCTAAATTGTTTAGTTTCACTTCCCACCGCTAGAGGTACACTCAGTTCTAAATATAACTCTTTCTGATAGAAACTGTGGCACGTGTCCCTGCTGCCTATGACACCGTAGAGCAGTCGTGCTGTGCACGCGCTCCAGTTGGTTCTAAATCTGTATCTTAGTTATCTAGAACTTAATTAGTTCGTGTTAAGTTGAATGAACTAATTATCATTGATATCGGGCCCACAGAACCCGGGAAAATACCCCTCCCTGGTCATCAATGTTCCAAAATATTCGTAACCAAGGGCTCAAAAAGATTATACCGAAGATTATCTAGTATCTGGGGACCTGAGAAAAGATTTCGATTGAATAGGACTAATAATTAACGAGTTCTGATTTTGGAGGCAGGGGGGGGAGGTATGAGTTTCGATCAGAGCATGAACGCGATATTTAAACTACAACCGAACACTCACCCCCCCCCACACACACACACACACCAACCAACGACGTTACAAAATATGGAATTATCATTAACTTTTTTAACAAAAACGACTTTTTTTACATACAAAAACAGTAAGTTACCTTAGTTAATTTCTGAAATCAAATACATAGTCTACATGAGAAAACTTGCATAAAACAAATCACGAAAATTCACAACTGGCTGTTCGAATTGCAATCAGCTGACGATCTTTTCATATGCCAATCACAACTGCCCGGTTGACTTCCAGTTGTGCCTACATTTCAATCACCTACCAATCGCAACTCGTGATGTCATTTGAAACAAAAAATGCTGAAAAACTTGAAAAAAATTTTAAAAAACGCATAAAAAATGAAATAAAAGAAAAACATCTAATAAAAAAAAAATCAGAATAAAAAATAATCCGGCCTCCCTTTTAAAATTATTTTTATCTGTAATGAGTTATCAACTTTTTCCAAGCTAAAAAGAGTTGGAAAAAGGACGATTCTAAGCGTATCTGAGGCCGAAATGGAAGCAACCACCAAACCAATCAAGCATTCGAAGGAAAAAAATCGCCAAAAAATAAAAAATCGCTGTACGAATTTCGCATAAACTTTATTGAAAAGTGTATAGAATTCACTGTATTGGGCTAAAAGATAGAACCCGATTCCGGTTACTACACGTAGGTAAATCGCAGCAAAACGTCAAGAAACACTAAAAATCGCATTTTTAAAAATCATGATTTTTTTATCTGTAAAGAATTGTCAACTTTTTCCAACCTAAAAAGAGGAAAAAATTGAGGATTCTGAGCGTATCTGAGGCTGAAATGGAAGCGCAACCACCGAACCAATCGAGCATTCTGGCAAAATTTCTTAGTGTCAAAGGAGAAAATTGGCCGAAAATTCAAAAATGGCTGTACGAATTTTGCATAAACTTTATTGAAAAGGGGATAAAATTTACTATACTGTGCTAAGAGATTGGAATCTTATTCCCGTTACTAATGTGGAAAAATCTCAGCGAAACGTGAGAAAAACCACTAAAAATTGCATTAAAAATTAAATTTAAAAAAATCTACTAAAAAATTCCACAATCTGGCTTTGAGGTGGAAAACTACATGCATAGAGGTACTTCCCCACCGAATTTTATAGCTTTGCGGGCAACAGTCTCTTCAGAACGCAACCGAAAATCACACGGGCACACAAACTTCCTTCTTTAATATAGTTGAATTTATGTACACCAAGTGGCCAAAATATTAGACACACCTCCTGTGAATTAGTAACGTTTTAAATATGTTGTTCTACTGTGTTTAAGGCCAAAGCGCAACCGTATGCTTTAAGATTATCGTAAGTTGTAATGTTCTGCCATGAGTTGCGTTGCAATTCTTCTGTTGATACATACAATATGTGTCAATTTCCTGGCATCTTTTCGTTCTCAAGTATTTCTCAACATTCTGCTTAGCTGCCATTCTTTTGAGACCCGAGTGTAACATAAAAGCCAAAAAAATGAGTGGTTTCAAAAGATACTGGAACTGGCCTTTCAGGCAACAACAATCATGCCACGTTCAAAAACAATCAAACCCATTCTATTTCCCATAAACAGCGAAATTCCACTTTCAATGGTGTTTGATCACAGAAAATCCCTTTATCGGCATATTCGATTTACTACTGCAGTACACATGCTGCCCGGACGACTCGAAATTTGATTTAGGTGTGTTCTTTACATTGTGGACACAATGTATAGCTATGTGCGAGGTTCTAGGTCAAAAATATACCCCGCAGAAGTTGCGCATGTCTTTTTGCCGCCTATATGAAATATCTTCTCTTACCATATCTTCTATTACATATACAATACGGAAATTCCATATAGGTGATCTTGCATTATTTTCCACCACCGCATTCAAGTAACAAAACGCCTCCGAGTCTTTTACAGGTACATTTTTACCTGAAAGAAAAGTTGAAATTCATGGAAAAATCAGTGAAGTCTGTTTTATTTTTCCCAATATTCCAATGTGTTGAAAAAGCTCAATTTCAGTAAAATGAAAATGTATAACTTCATTGAAATGTAATATTCTATTTTAAATGAATATTTTTTTTTGTTTATCATTATCTGTTTGTAGGGACTGGCAATAAAAAGGACCCTTACGCGACCGTTAGGAAAAAAAATGGGACTACTCTCTGGTTAAAGACGGAATACAATGAGCACAGGAAAGTTAACATTCAGATGATAACAGGCGTTAGGTGCCCTCCTAGTCACTTTACTTAAAAGGTGCTGTAATCATGCTATCAGCAGAATATTCAAACATCTAACAATTGTGTATAGCAGAGTTTTTATGCATTACTGAAATACCTTATATCTTGAACTTATGTAGTTTTTTAAATTATCAAAAAATTCTGTAAAAAAGGTTAAATTATATTGCAAAGTTTAACCTTTTATTGAGAGTTACTTCTCAGATACGCTGTTTTTAGTGGCACCACTACACTTATAGCCTAATTTATGGAAACAGTTCAATAGTTCAGGGTGCGATACGATTACCAATACAGACAGCAACATACCGGGTGCGTCATAAATTCGTGCAAACTTTAAAAATTCATAATAAAAGAACTAATGCTTGGAAAAATTTTTGGTTTACGCGAGTATGATCAGAAAGATTTTGGATTTTTTCCCCCATGTATAATAAAAAATGATTCCAAAAGTAACAGATAGATGCCGCTCATACGTCATACTGAAGCGTTTTAGGCAAATCAGGCTCGCAATAAAACACCTGGCTGGAAATGGATTCGTCATTCGATCTCGGCAGCATGCTATCGTTATCCGATCGAGCGCCTGGGGTTAAACGTATCTACAAAAATGGTGAATCCACAACTATTGCATTGCGAAAGTTTCGCACGGAGAAAGGACTTAAGGCGCAAAAAGCCCTATTTCATTGAATGGGATACTCAATTTAGTACGAAATTTTGAGGAAACGGGGAGTTTGGAGGATCGTCCACGTAGCGGCAGACCATCCTTGAGCGCGGATCGCGTCCATGTTGTAAAAAGTGTCACAGAATAATTCAGACCCGAAACATCAACGGGGAGTAGCAGCGCTCGTGAAGCTGAGAGAGTAACGGGGATTCCGAAATCGTCCGTCGTTTCGATGTATTCTGTGCGGAATCTTGGATCTACATCCGTACAAGATACAGGCACTTCATCAGTTATTACCGGCAGATACAGATAAAAGACTAAAGTTTGCTACATGGGCGCTGGCACAAATGGAGCGTGACCCGCAATGGTTGCTGAACGTCACGTGTACGGATGAAGCACACTTTTCACTGCATGGTGACGCCAATACGCAAAATAGTCGTATCTGGGCGACGCCAAACCCTCGTGAGTACCTGACCAAGCCACTGCATGCTCCTCATGAGACAGTTTGGCGTGGTTTCACCGCGTCTTTCATTCTGGGTCCTTTCTTTTTTGAAGAGCCTTGCCCTGAATTCGGCTGGAAAACCTGTACAGTCACTGCAGAACGGTATCTTACGCTTTTGCATGACCACGTTGCACCTGCATTGCAGGAAAGACATGCGTTACCTGTCGTCACCTTCATGCAGGACTGTGCCCCGTCCCACTTTGCACGGCAAGTTCCTGTTGGACACTTTCACTGAAGACCGAGTGATATGTCGAGTTTGTAAGTTTGAGTGGCCTGTCCGATCTCCAGACTTGACTCCGGCAGACTTTTAGTTGTGGGATACTTAAAGTCTCATGTAAACCGGGGCTTCCTTCCACTTTGGTGGAATTGAAAGATGCCATTCGGCGGACCGTTGGTGGCATCGATGCCAACATACTACACTCAGCTGTAACAGGCGTATTGACGCGCCTCACTTGCCTAATACCTGGTGGCGGTGGTCATGTTGAGAATCTTTTACCATAAAATAAATGCACAGTGTCATGTTATTGTGATTTGTTTCATTGTCTGTTTGTGTTTGCCTGATTTCCATAAAACTCCTCAGTATGATGTGAGCGCCCTCTATCGGTTACTTTTGGAATATTTTTTATTATACATGGAAAAAAAAATCCAAAATCCTTCTAATCATACTCACGCAAACCGAAATTTTTCCCGAGCATTACTTCCTGTATTATGAATTTTTAAATTTTGCACGAATTTATGACGCACCCGGTATACACCGAAGCGTTCATTGCTAATAAAATAATTTTTTCAACCAATTTTCATATTTCTACAGTTTCAGAAATTTATTTAGGTACCCCAACTCTCGTTTGATTTCGATTTTTTTCAGCTTTTGAAGTATTAGATTTTAATGAACTCTGAATTTGACCATTTTTCATTTCTACTGTATTTTGAAGGGGAATAAGGGAAAAAGGAATGAAAATAAATGTAGCTTCAAAAAGGAAGAATAAAAGGTGTAATTAATTGCACATCTAAATTGAAATGCAGTTCGCAAAATATAATTTTAACCCTGTAACAGGTTTTTTTGTGAAACAAACTAAAAATATGCGCAAAATACTACTTTTCCCAAACTAAAATATTCGCCTCGTTTAATCGAAAATTCGGTCTTTAAATAAAGCTTATATTGAGTTTAAAAATTAGTGGTGGCCAAATGATTTGGATAACGGAACAAGGAAACTCTTCTTGCACGTACGGTGTACAGAAATCCCAGTTAAGGGGTAAAACCTTTTAAGCGCTAAATTTTATTTTGTATTTGGACAAAGGCTAATTTATTCTTATAAAGGTCCCGAGAAATTTAAATAACAAAAATCTATTTAAGTTTTATTGTGGATAAGAAATCTTGCAATTTATACTTCTTTTTGTAATTATTTATTTAAAAATATATTTTTTAAATCGTAAAAAACAATATCGAAGTTAACTATTACAAATTAACTATGTTGTTGTATACAAGTAAATATTTAGCGTCTGTTTACAATTTTTGCGAGCAGAATTAAGTAGATATAAAAATTTATTTTAATTATACGTTCAATTCGCACTTTTCAAACAATTTTTTTCTCATTCTTTTCCGTTATTTTGCATTTTTTATTCACTATAAAACTAAGTATTTAAAAAATGTTAAGTCTCAGAATTAAAAAAATTGGCGGGACAGGAACTCCATTCTTTCACAAATTAGATACAGAACAAAAGTCAAACTGTACATGAAAAGGTTGAAAAATTATCAATCCATATTTTTTTGTTTCGAGGAAAACTAGAAAACTTTATTCAGAATAGCAATAATATTATTCTTCTGAAAAATAATGAATGACTCGCTGCGATCTTCTGAAACAATAGGTATCTTATAACAAAATATATTTTCTTTAGATTTTACCATTATTCTATTCAAAGTTTCTAATGAGAAATAAACGTGACATCAAAAGGCGTATATTTTATCTTTAAAAAATTGTTAGTATATATAAAGTAATATTCTTTGACAATTATATTTAGCGAAACTTTTCTAGATCCAATAATTAAACGATAAAACCAACTTACTTAAAAAGTAATAAGTGTGATATATTACCTATTCTACAACAAAAGTTAAAATATATTAAAATTAATGAGTAAATTTTCGAGCTAGCAAATATTTTTCTTACATTCAGTAATGAAGCGATTTAATTTTATTGGCAAGTTAAAATGTCACCATTTAATATTCGTAATTTTTACCTTTTTAATATTTCAGAAATTTGAATCGATTAATACTAACAACTATACATAATTTTTTTAAATAATCTTTTAACACTATCAACTGGAGTTTAAAAAGGGGATTACCAAAATAACATGGTTTTAATTAAAAGGTTTTTGTAATTATAGGTATTGAAAATATTAAATGAAATATTTTTTACGTATACTTAATACAGATAACGCTAATTTTGTTGAGTAGGAAATATTTTCTTTCTTTTTAAGTCTACATTGAATAGATTTTTGTTGAAATATTTATCATCAGTAAGTACAAGTACGTATTTCAACTCTTCATTAGCTTTATAAAAAAACTATTCACTCGTCAGTAAGTTTTGACTTTTTTTTCCAAACATTGTTTTAGAAGATCTTCAA
Source organism: Maratus michaelseni (assembly GCA_963931845.1). Taxonomy (NCBI): domain Eukaryota; kingdom Metazoa; phylum Arthropoda; class Arachnida; order Araneae; family Salticidae; genus Maratus; species Maratus michaelseni. The sequence goes on from OZ007586.1 coordinate 31,197,071, forward strand.
TTTTTGTTTTCCCATACATATATTTTTTATCCCAAGTAGGATATCCTGTTTTATAGCAAAAATAATGTATTGGGAGGGAAGTTTTGGGAAATACTTAAATATACTTATAAAAGAACATGTCCTGAACGAATGACTGACGCTTCTGTCAACACAGAGCCTCAACCGTTGCTCCTAGGACATTGAAATTTACAAGTCATGTTTTCTTACGCAATTCCCATTATCCCCTTCGCTATGAGCGTCCTTTTACAGAATTTTTAATCTCTTACTAACTAATTTTTAAAAACAGAAAATGTTTTGCCTAATTGAATGGCAGAAATGGTATGATTTAATGAGGAAAAGCTTACAATAAAAAATAACTGGTTGGAATAATAGAGGATTCTGAGCATCTTATGCGGCAAGTATACGTGTCGCTCGTCCCCAAGGGGTAAAAAAGTATTTTTTTTTAAATCTAACCCCTAAAGAGATTAAAAATAGGGGTCAAAAGGTTTAGGTCATTTAGTCATATCTCAGCCGCAGTTTTAGGTAGAAACGTAAAATTCATCACAGCAAGTCTACTAAAAAATAGTTAAGCTATTTCAGCTATTTTAGAAATTCAACCTCCAAAGGGGTGGAAGGGAATATTGAAAATCCAAAACAAAAGATTTTTCTCCAATTCAGTCTAACAATTTATATATTTTAGTGTGCGTGTTTTGTTGTTAAACTAATTTTTATTGTTGTAATCACCTATGTCACTTTCATACTGTTAAATCGGGTTGTTGCCAGCATTGCTCATATGTATCGACAACCACGGATATGAACTAGATTATGCAACATTGGGCGAATAAGACAACTAATGCTGATTTTTGGTTAGATATTTTTCCCAAGACAAGGAAAACTTTATAAAATAGGACATTAAAAAAAGACTAATTTAATTTTGCGGTTTATCTTTTAAGGCATGTTATAACTTATGTTATAACGAAAATTTCCCCACTTTTGCTATTTTTTTACAGCAATTATACAATATATGCACAAAGCTCTGTTAATAATAGATCTTTTTGCAAATGAAAAATTATATCTTGAAGTTTAAAAAAAAAATTATTTTGAAATTGGTAGAAAAAACGGTGCTCTTGCGGCTTTTGATACAGGGATGTGCAAAAAGTGAAGAGCTCCGCGGTATCAGATGAATCTCAGAATCTGCTTATCTGTAACCCAAAAATAAATAAAATTTACGATATTTTGTAGTCCTCGGATTTGTTTATAATTTTTTTCTATTTTTAACAGCCAGCCAACCAACCATAGTAAAATTAATCGTGGATGGTGTACTAAGGCAGGACCTGTTAACTTCCGGAAAAGTAGTGCACGGGAGCTCTTTATTCATTCGAAAACTTATGCAGTTAGTAGTAGTTTGGAAAAAATAGCACCTCAGGATGTTCAAGTAATTTCTGTGAAATTCCGTGTGGTACGATAATAATTAAGTGCAAAATGTTCGCAAGCCATCATTTGAGTGCTTACGATCGTGAACGAGCAGTTGGACGGCATGACAAAGTTTCAAAGTGTCACAACCGTGGCCACAGCAGTGTCAAAAAGTGTCGTATCGTGATTAAAGATGGCCGCTGAAGGTGTAAATGCTATGCGAATTCATGCCGGTGATCGTAGAAAGAACACCACACTTCAAAATGATCGATATGTATCCCTAGTAGCAAAAGGGAAAATAAATCCCACTCCTAGTCAGATAGCTGCAGACCTTGCAACCGCTACCGATACGCACCTATACTGCCAGAACCATTTCTCGGCGATTAAATCAGTCTTGTCTGTATGCACGGAAGCATGTTCAGTGCATTCCACTTAAACCACGCCATCGTCGAGAAAGATTGCGTTGGTGTAAGGAACATATTGGTTGGGTCCAGCAGTGTCCAGAGTGCTGTTCTCCGACGAATCCAGATTCAGTGTGGAGAGAGAGAAAAACACGTCACGCACCACAGAATGTTCATGAACGTGATCGATATGGCCAAGGCGTGATGGTGCGGGCAGGCATCCTGCACAATGGCAGAACACCGCTTCACATCTTTGAGCGAGGTACCGTAATATACAACGGTACTGCAGAGAGAGTATTCTGGATCATGTTAATCTTTTTAGGAACGCGGTAGGTCCAGACTTTCTGTTTATGGACCACAATGCGCGCCCACACAGGACCGCTGAAGTATCAGACACACTAGTAAGTGAAAATACTGAACGTATGGAATAGCCTGCTTACAATCTAGACTTAAATACTATAGACCATGCCTGGGATGCTCCTGGCCCACGTGTTTCTCAAAAGAAGTCACTTTACCCGAACGGTGGAAAAGCTGAAAAACGCCTTGAGAGGAGTGGGACAATAACCCCCAAGAACTCTGAGAGTTTAATAGACAGCATGAATAACAGATGCAAAATGTGAACTAGTGTCTGAGGAGGCCATGTTCCTTACTGAGAGACTGATATCTCATCCTTCCATCTGAAAATACCCTTTTTTGCGACTCCGAAAATTTTCAAAGGAGACATTTCTTCATTTTTTAGTTATCCCGCTTACCCATGTGGCTATTTTTCATGATAAATATAGAACTCTACCTCTATTACATATGTTCTTAGTTTCATTCCTTCAATCATTGCCTGTGATTATTTCAAAAAATGGTCTCTGTTCTTTAGCAATTGTCAAGCAGTGTAAATCAGACGAATATAATGAAGCCTCCAGGACTTCCTCTTTCTCAATTCTTATGTTTCTACCTGTGTGCCGCACATAATACACTAAAAATGAGCCTGTTTACTGCAACACCAGAAAGCGGATAATTTTAAAACAATACAAATGCTTTTAAAAAATGCTTTACCACAAACTTTTTGAGGGTTTAAAGAATAAAAAAATGCAAAAGAATTTTTTTTTTTTTAAATCAAAAGTTAACATTGCGTTAATGATCAGATTTCAAACTTCATTCAAAATACAGCAAATTTCCTCTTCTTAAAAACATATTTTGGAAGTAAAGATTTACGAATTAAAAATTAATCACCAATTTTATGGGCTCGAATATCACAAAACTCTGTTATAGCGATTGCCTTATAACCAGTTTATAGACCTGTAACCCACAGGGCTCTGTTAAAAGGATTTTAGTTTTAACGGTTTATGTACGTAAATTTCACAGAGACCCGTTATACCGATTGTCATTTTAATGATATATAAGCGAATCACGCCGCGAATCACGAGACCTAGTTATTGGTATCGCCGTATTAACGATATACGGTTGAGAAGCACACAGGGATCCCGTTATTTTGATCACCGCATAAACAATTTATGGGCACGAAATCCACAGGGCTTATATTACAATGATCGCCATGTATCTTAAGGTGCTATCAGACTGCTTTCATAGTCAGCAAAACCTTTGATGTAGCCAGTCTTCAAGTTCTGCTACTGGCGAGAGGTCAGAAGGAGATCCCCGACATGTTTATAACGATAGAGGCTTAAAAATGTGTTCATCTAGAATACTTTTAACTATGGAAATAAGATTAAAAAAAGTGACCAAAAAAGCGTGAGATACCACAAAACAATTGATACATTATTCGATTGGTTAGTTGGTTGAGTGGGGTTTTATGGCACAAAGTCCCTTTAGGGACATGCTGCGCCAGAAAAAAAAGATTAGAATAAGAACATCAAATTGAAATATAAGATCGATTTAAAACTTAGTCATAAAAACAAGATGAATGAAAATAACACAATAAATACAAAGAGTGATATGATAATAATGTATAATTAAAATCATTCAATAAAAATGTAACACAACGTCTAATAGAATAAACACGTTTTCATAATTAAAATATAAACAAAAAATCTTTAAAATAACAATCGGTAAAATGTTCAATAAACTAATAGTTGGTAAAATTTTTAAAATTTTGAGCATTACATTTAAAATCACGTAGGCTCGAATTCCTCAAAAACAGTATTATCATTATCATCATTTGAGTCAGAGCTGTAAGACTCTGAATTCATATCTTCTTCTGCATAGTATAGCAGCTGTTTTGAATCCTTTGTAGTAGGAAGCGGTATATCAAGACAGAATTTCTTGTTGTTTTTGCCCTTCACAGTTTTCCACTGTGAAGAGGCTTGGGTTGAGGTTTTCTTTCTCTGTGCACATGATTTCAGTTTTGTTTTTTGTGTAGTGGAAATAGGTTTTTTCAAATTGTTTGCAGATGAAACAGATTTTTGACCCGACTCACGTTTAATAAACTGGTTATTTTCATCATTATAATATTCTATTTTCACGGGTTCTGATGATGGTGACAAAAGTTTTAGTGCAGGCATAGGTCTTATTCTAGCGGAAACAGCCATGCAGCGGGTCTTTTTGTTATAATGCTGGTTTGTGTAGTACAAGATTCTGCTGTTAAAGAGATATCAGTTTGGGTGCTTATATGTCTTAAGGATTTTATTTGTTGCTTGAGTAAACTTGAATAAGAAACTCCTACACATGGTGTTCTAGATTCAATCAGTTTTCGAGCTTCAGGATAAGATAGTTTCTGAGTGATTTTGATGGCAAGAATTTCTTCCTCACGGATCCAGTTTGGACAAGTACGAGAATATGCTGCATGGTCACCCTTGCAGTTTATACAGCGTTCTGATTTTTCACATGAGTTACTCTCATGGCCAGCTTCTGAACATCTTGCACATGTAACAGATCCACGACAGGTAGTTTTACTGTGACCATAACGCTGGCACTTAAAGCAACGGAGAGGGTTAGGAATATATGGCCGGACGGGACAACTGAGGTATGCAGCTTTAATTCTAGTTGGTAGAGTAGGGCTATTGAAAGTCAGAATAATGTGCTTTGTAGTTACTACTTGATCATTCCGACGAATAGTGATACGGCGTACGTCTATAACATTTTGATCTTTTAAATTAAGCAAGAGTTCGTCTTTTGTAGAAAGTAAAAGATCTGGTTCTGATATTACACCACGACTTGTGTTTAGAGTTTGATGGGCAAGAACAGAAACAGAAAAATTGCCTATTTCTTTGCAATTTGAGAGAAATGTTGAGTGTTTGGCTGAAGAGACCTCAACAAGTAAATCCCCAGACTGTAGCTTTTTAAGTGAATAACCGTCTCCGAAAACAGATTGAAATGTTTTCCCTATAAGAAATGGTTAAGTTCTCTTAAAATAACTATCAGAAAGACTGTCAGTACGATGGAAACAAAAAAGCGAGTGAATGAAATCTGTTCAGTTTGTTGCTCTCCACATGGGAGAGAAGTAGAAGGAAGTGAATTTTTTCCATCCATATTAAAGACAAAACTAATTCAGACCCCAGCCGCACCACCCACTACCGAGCCCAACAAGGGGATGCACATTCATGCACCAGTGCTAACCAGGGCACATACACTCACATGACACACCTATTTCAGTTTCTACTCTTAACGAAATGACTAGTATGTGCCTGCTCACTTGATCCCCAGCCAGTGACAAACAAGTCAGCTGACCAGCCGATTGATGCATACGAGACCAATATGCACCTCCCGTCTACCTGAAGCGGAGGCCAAAGCAATGTGTTGCTTTCCCTCAACTGCCAGGATCCCCCTTTCCAGGGACACGGGTCGCCACACACGCCAAACGCGTGGGTGGTTTACAACTCTCCATAAGTCGATATAAACACCATGACATCGGCTTATGCAGTATCGCCCTCACCTCCGAAGAGGAAAACACAATGAGAAAGAAACAAAGAAGAAAGATTAGACAAGAGAATGTACAGGAAAAAAGAAATGAAAAAGATCGCTCAGGTGCCCGGGGTTGCGAAGCCCGTGAATACCTGAAGAATGTATCCTTCTGGGGGGATACATTATTCGAAAGATCAATGTTGAAATATAATACAATCAGCTCAAAAAGATATGAAATTTACAAGTTCAATACCAAATATGAATGGAATCTCTCAAAAAAGAAAAAGAAAAATTTAAAACTTTGAATAAACATACCTATAGCTGTAAACCTCTCAATATTCAAATTAATAAGAACAGAGAGAGAAAAGTCAACCATTTAACAACCTCCGGAATATATAAAATAAAGTGTAATGACATGGAAGGAATAGAGGGTGCATAGTATATAGGTATGACTTAATGAAAAAAAGAGGAAAGAGTTAAACAACACGATAGAGATAAGATTAAATAGACTACAGTAATATCTCGACTAAATAATATATCCATAATACAAATAAATTTTAAAGTCCAACAGAAATTTGCAAATAAAAATTTAACTTACGCATTGATGCGTATAGCTGTTGAAATAGGCACAGAAAAATCAGATTTGTAATGATGTAATGCACGCCACAATCGATAATAGATGGAATCATCTTTTAAGATATAATTAACTGGGAAAGCTAGAATAAAATCATCAGGCGATTAGGTAAGTCACTAAACTGAAGATTCACAGGTAGTCGTGTGAAATTATTTTTTTGGCACAATCGAACGGTTTTAAAAAGGACAGACGTCTATTCGGAAGAAAAAGTTAAGTATCTTTTTGGAAATGACATTTTCATAAGTTCTACGTGTGAAATATAATTTAATGTCTGTAAATAGGTAGTATGAATAAAAAATATATGTATAGAGTTGACATTATATTAAAAAAAAATTAAAACAAGCAATATACAGTTTCAAAACTACTGAAATTACGCGATGGAAAAATTTGATAAGAAATATTTCCTCTATTTTTTTTTTATTAGCGTATATTTGCAAGTTAATATTGTTTGTTGTTTAAAGCGATTTAAATTGCTTGATGCGAGCAAAAAATAAAATACTCCTTCGTCGAATATCAGTTAATGAAAAATGAAAATTTTTCATAGCCATTGTGTATCACCATTTTATTATATACTAATTTTGCGAGTTTAAAAGCTTTAATGCTCTTATTTTCAAATAAAAATATTAAATTTTGGGAAAGAACTAGAATAGATAAAAATATTTTAAAAACAATCTTAACGTTTCATCAAATAGTAATACGATCTTGTTTTCACGTCGTACCGATATAAAAACTACAGAAAGCTGAAGAGACAAGAAATAAAACACTTTCGCTGTTTTAATGGAAGAAGAGAAAATTGCTTTTCATCAAATAAATAAAGACTAACGTTAGATTTTTATTCTAAGTCAGAAAGTTCTCCGAGCGAGATATATCAAATATGAAGAAACATAAGACAATGAAATGTTTATTTTATTTACGCCCACAATCTTTCGAATTTAAACAATACCAGAGAGGATCAAGCAGCTTCTTTAATATTATTAGAAACGACATAAAAATGTATTATATTGTATTCATTGCCTGCAACAACATTAAAAAACGCGTCAAAATATCGGAATATCTTTATACAATTGTAAATATATGGCAGTTATAAATTAGAACAATAGTTAATAAGTATTTATGCGATTGGAAGAGTTTATGGAACCAGCAAATTTAATGTTTGAAATTAAGTCTGAACGATTAAAAAATCTTTACCGTAAATTATGGGTAATTTCTGAAAAGTTTTTGTTTTGCGATTTGTTCCGTAACTTTAATGCCAGTAAAAAGTCCTATTTATTTAGTTAAAATCATTTTGTTCTTGTAAGATAATATTCAGAATTTGTTTTTAAATTCTCAGATTTCATTTTTCAAAAGCATTAATAACTGCATGAAATGTTATGTAAATAGACAAATGTAGTAAAGCAACCTTAACGTTTCACCAAATAATATGGTGCAGTTTTCTTTCCATCGTACAGATGTACAATCACGAAGGTAGACAGAAAACTCTAAAAGTCAGAGGAAAGAAAATATTTTACTGTTTCATAGAAGAAGAAATTCATTTTTATCAAAGGAATTCCATTCTAAGTAAATGTTATTGGAGTAAAATATTAGATATTAAGAAAAATAAAAATAAACTAAATGTTTCTCGTTATCAATCATGAACTTCGGAATATTAACAATATCATTCAGATTAAACAATTTTCTTAAATATTATCATAAATAACGAAAATATTGCATACATTGAGATATAAAATTGATGAAACGTGTATAAAAATATTTCTTTATGAAAAAACTATAAAAATAACTAACGCTGCAAAATATCTGAGTAATAAAAATCCAACATAAAATAGAATTGATTGGTCAGGGTTAAAATGTTACACAGTCCCAGAAAAGTAAGGGTTATTAAGCGTCAGGTAACTAAAATAAATTGTGTTATATCATGAAATGCTAATTATAATTGAAAAGTAAAAGCTAAATATGTCTAATACTTCAACCAATATTACAAAGTGAATTAGTCTTGCAAAAGACGTGTTTTAAATAAAATATATTCAACAACGGTGTAATGCATTCTAAAGTAATAGATTGATATATTATTACTAAATACTGAAACATAAATGACGTGATAATAGTATATTTAAAGACATACTAACATTATTGAATGGAAATAAAAATAATTTTCAAGACTTTCTATTAATACGAAACCGGAACCGCACGAATGGCGATAAATTTGAAAATACTGAAACAATAAAATTAATCACCAATTGTTTTTTTTAAATATTAAAATTTTATTGGTTCAGTTTTTATTACTAATAACATTTCAAGTAATACTGCTATTTTTTACAGTAAAATATTTGAGAAACAAACGATCATCTGTAAAATAATCATTCTATTAATTTTTTAAATGCAGTTAAACATCAAAAATAACATTATGTGTTCAAACACACATCTTTCATGAGGTTGTAGACATAAGGCACTGTTTACTGAATATAGTGAAACTTTTCTATAAATAGAAAAATCTACGTTTTACTTTTCAATCACCGAAACTAAAGAAATACCAACTATATTACTTGGATTTTTGATTAACATTATACAATTTAGGAGAGATACTTTAACGCAGTACCCTTGCCCAGTATTCTAACCACTTGAAAATTACAAGAAATTTAGCGAAGCTTCAAGCAATTTACTCAAAGTTTTATACACGTTAAGTTCAGTAGACATGAAACAAACCAGTTTGTTGACAAACATGCACATCTAATATATAAAAAGGAAAATTTGTCTGTCTGCACTTCTGTACAAATCCACAAGTTTGGAAACCAAAATTGTGATTGGTTGGTTTGTTGTATAGTATTTTATGGCGCAAGGTCCCATTGGGGACAAGCTGCGCCAAAAAAAGAACGAACTAAAAAACCACAAAGGTAACGCTAACAAAAGCTAAAAAAGTAACAAAGTTTAATGAAACAATTATCTGGATGGGGTTACCCATCCAGATATAGCCATACAGTGTATAAAACATATAGAAAGTCTTAAAAAAAGTAAAGTATAAAAAATACTACATTAAGAAATATTGACTGGATGGGGTTACCCCATCCAGAAGTCAAGTTAAACAAGTATAAACTAACATTGTTATATATAAAACATGACGGGTATATGAAAACTACATCTCAAAATAAAAGCCAGTTTGTTTTTAAAAATGAAAGAGCCCCATGAGGTGTTTCCCCAATGAGGTTTGTCAAGATTGGTGATGAAGAATAAAAATAAATTCTGTACGAGTGCCGGAGACCCGGAAAGTCAGTTAAAATATGATAAATAGTCAAGGTATCAAAATGACAGTGTGGACACATGGGTGCATCCTCCCGGAGTAAGAGATGTTTATGGGTTATCCTTGAATGTCCAATTCTCAGACGAGAAGAACATCTGTTTTCCTTGGATAACTTGGAGGCCAGGTCATGATTATAGGTTTAATATGGTGCAGTTTATTATTGTGTTCTAAATCCCAACTTTCTTGCCATTTATTATGAATGAAATGTTTTATAAGGAGTTTAATATCTGAGAATGGAATTTTATGGTGCAATGGATTAAGAGCAAGTTTTGCCGCCTCATCTGCTTTTTCATTGCCAGGAATACCCATGTGTCCAGGTACCCAACAAAATAAAATATTGTAACCACGTCTAGTCAATTTATAATAAAAATCCAGGATGGCTGAGACATAAGGATGCTTTTTAAAAGATTTGATTTCGTCAATAGAACTATTTGAGTCAGTATATATGATGAAGGATGTTTTATGATGAGATATGTGCAACATGGCTCTCTATCGCAATCAACTCTGCCGTAAAGACCGAAATTGAAGGGTTAAGCCGATAACTGAATTTAGTGTTATCAATAAAAACCCCACAACCAACAATATTCCCATTCTTGGAACCATCTGTATACATATCAGTATAGTTATTATATTTAGCACGATGTACAGCAAATAATTGTTGGAAAACAGAAGATGCCAAGTTGTTTTTGTCATAACCTTTAAAAGGAAGGAGAGAGGTAATTTTAGGAGGATTCCAAGGAGGGAGCACATGCAAAGGACATGGACTCACCTCGATATTATTCAGCGGGCCATTATTGATAGAATTTCTCATTCTGACTCCAAAAAATGGGATGCAAGATGGTCTATGCTGATAAAGAATATCATTGTCAGTATTTAAAAGATAGGTGTGAAGAGGATGACCAGGATGAGAAAGGATACGGTAATACAATTCTAATGAAAGATTTTCACGCGTATGGTGTTATGCTGGTTCATTACAGTCAACATATAGACTCAAGACCGGGGATATACGAAATGCACCAGAGCAGACACGGAGTGCACTATGGTGCACAGTGTCTAGTTTTATGAGAACAGATTTTCGTGCTGAACCATAGACCTGGCAGGCATAGTACATTTTTGATCGTACCACAGCTCGATACATTTTTGAGAGGTACGGTCTGCTCCCCAAGAAGTATTTGACAGTACCCTCAATAAATTAAGTGATCTTTCACATTTTGTCCGTAAGATTAAAATATGTGGTAAAAATGTAAGTTTCTTGTCAAAATGCATGCCAAGATATCGAACGTTGTCCACAACACGAATTTAAGATGAACCAAAAAAAATTTCCGGATCTGGATGCAGACCCCTACGTCTACAGAAATGCACACAAGATATTTTGTCATGAGATATTAAGAAACCATTTTTACTAGTCCATCTAAGAATACTTTTAATTGCAATTTGCAGTTGTCTCTCAATAAAACGAATATCCTGTCCCATACACATAATACGGAAGTCATCTACATAGAGATCACCCTTCACAGAAGGAGGTAGTTGTTTAAGGATGTCATTAATTTTAATAGCAAAGACGGTGACACTCAGGACACTGCCTTTAGGTACACCCTCTTCTTGTACATAAAATATTGATAGTATTCCCCCAATTCGAACTTGAAATCGTCGAATGGCAAGAAGTTTTTAATAAAAATTGGAAGTGTCCCACGGAAGTCCAGGTTAAAAAGATCGCGAAGTATCCCGTAACGCCATGTTCTATCATAAGCTTTCGCCATGTCAAATAATACTGAAACCAAATGGTTGCGTTTAAGAAAGGCTGCTCGCACGTGATTTTCCTAATGAATTAAATTATCGATAGTAGACCTACCACGTCGAAATCCATTTTGAAATGCGGCAAGGCAATTGTTATTTTCTAAAATATGCACAAGGCGGCAATTCACCATTTTTTCAAGAAGTTTGCAAAGGCAGCTAGAGAGTGCAATTGGCCTGTAATTATTGGGATTATTAGCATCTTTCCTGGTTTAGGAAAAGGTATAATTATAGCTCTGCACCAAGCATTCGGAAAACTCTGCTCCATCCATATCCTATTAAAGAAGGAGAGAAGATTACACAAGGATAGTGCAGAAAGGTGCTTGAGCATAATACATGTAATCCCGTCGTGACCTGGAGCAGATAAATGGCTGTCTCTCAAGCATTTTATCATCTCTGATTTAAGAAATGGCTTGTTATATTCATATGAGTGATGAGAGTTAAAATTAATCCTGGTTTTTTTCAGTTTGTCTTTTATATGTTAAAAAAGGTTCTGGTACGAGTCAGAGCTATAAATAGATGCTAGGGTACTACCTATTGTCTCAGCGATGTTTTTAGGTGATGCGATGGTTTGACCGTTATGTTTTAAAATAGAAATATGATTATCAGAGTATAGGCCCATACATTTTTTCACTTTATTCCATAGTTCTTTACTTTATGTATTGGAATTAATGCTTGAGATGTAGTTGATCCAGGATTCACGCTGGCTTTTGCGTCGCACTCTTCTAACTTCAGCCTATCTTTTTTATATGCCTTATAGTTAGTGTTATTTGGGTACCGCCGAAATATTCTCCAAGCCTTCTGCTGTTTTTTCTTGCCATTTTGGCAATCACTATTCCACCATGGCTTTCTGTGCTTATGTGTGGATGCTGTTTTTGGAATGCTAGAATCTGCAGCACTGATAATACATTGAGTTATGTTATCAAGTGCATTGTCAATATTTCCCTGTATCATGCCAGCTGTGATGTTTGCAAGTGTTGTAAATGTCGGCCAGTGGGCTCTGTCATATATGTAACGATTGGTAGAATTATAAGAATCCCTATCAGGAGTAGTCAGTGTGATAAAAGTCGGAAAGTGGTCACTGCCGTGCAGGTTATTAGAGACCCAGAAATTCCAGAGTGGATAGAGTATTGGGGAACAAATTGAAAGGTCTATTGCATTGAAAGTACGGGTTGGCTCGTGAAAATAAATGTTATCACCATTATTGAGCAGGCATAAGCCGTTGTCAGAAATAAATTTTTCGATAATATCACCACGTTGGTTAGAATCGTGGTTGCCCCAGAGTTGACTGTGTGCATTAAAATCTCCAACAAGGATGTATGGAGTCGGGAGTTGGAGAAGGAGATTATCAAGACGTGCTGACTGAATAGTTTGGTTTGGAGGTAGATAAAGAGCACATATTGTTACGAGTCGTTTTATAAATACACGGACTGCAACAGTGCGTAGATTTGTATTTAAAGAGATATGTGTGTGGGGTAAACTACGAGAAACGAAAAGAGCCACACCACCAGTGACCCTATCATTCCCTGTAAAATCTTTTCTATAGGTCTCATAGTTGGGTAATTTTGTTTTGTCACTGGTCTTTAAATGATTTTCCTGTAAGGCTAAACACAGAGGTTTGTGATCATGGAGAATACTATGGATTTCATCGTATTTGTTACGATAGCCACGGCAGTTCCAAGAAATTATATTAGTCGTTATTTTTTATATATATACTTTTTATTAATTAGATGGAAACGTCAACACCATTTTCCTCTGTTTCAGATGACGTGCACATTCCTTCCTCATCAGAAGGAGTTGGGTGAAGATCAATTTCGAGATCTTCATATATTGATTCTCTTGTTTTAGTTCGTGTGGGATTCGCTAGTGTTTTAGCATTAGAGGGTCTTATCTGGTGGAGTGATTTTTGCTGTGCTTTTTCTCCTTTTTCCTAAGCTGTTGGGAGTGGACATAACAGATAATTTATGACTTTCATCTTCTGTATGGGGAGTTGTTGCAGATTGAGAGTTTTTGTTGCACGAGATGTAGGAGTTTGTTTTCTGAGAATTGTTATTTGGGTTAGTTTTTTATGCATCTTTTCCTCCTTTATTTTTACTATTATTTGTTGCTGGAGATATAGATTGAGAGTTTTTATTAAGCAGCAAGGGTTTTGTTGTTTTAGAAGCATCTTTTTGATTTAGAATGTTTTCCTGAATGGTTGTTTCTGTTTGAGTAGCAATTGTGTGATATTTTTTCCCAGTTAATGCAGCAGAGTAAGTTATACCTGTGTTTGGTATGCGAGACTTAACTATTTTCCTTGCTTCTGGATATGAGATGTTCTCTTTTGTGCGCACTGTTTGGATTTCTTTCTCAACTTTCCAGATTTCTCATGATTTATAGTATGACGTATGATCCTTTTCACAATTTACACAATGAGCAGGAGCTGTGCAGCCTTCACTTTCATGTTCTTTTTCTCCACATCGAGCACATGCTAGGGTTCCACGGCAGCAATTTTTGGAGTAACCAAATTTCTGACATTTAAAACAGCGCAATGGGTTTGGTATATATGGTCGAATTGGGCAACTTAAGTATCCAACTTTTATGTGTGTGGGTAGGTTAGGTATATCAAATGTAAGTATTATATGTTTTGTTGGGATCATTTTATTATCTCTTTTAATTGTTATTCTTCGAACTCCTGTAACATGTTGTTCTTTAAGGTTTTCAAGTATTGCTGTTTCTGAGACAAATGTGAGGTCTTGTTCTGAAATGACACTATTTAGATAATTATGAGCCGATACAGTAACTGGTATATTTCCAAAGAATTTACATTTCATTATATTTTCAGCTTGAGATGAATTTTTAACTTTAATAAGTAAATCACCAGATCTTAGTTTTTTTAATCGTCTTTGGTTCACCAACTATTCCTTGTATAGCTTTTTGTATCAGGAAAGGTGATTTGAGGGCAAAATTGCCTTCAGCACGTTTCACAATAAAGAAACGTGCATTTCTATATGACAAATCTAAGTGGCTACAAGCTTTGGTTGCATCAGAGGATGCACCTTTATTTTCCAAATTGGAAGAAATATTTTCTCGACTATATTAGCCCAGGATGTATTTGGTTGTGAGGCCTCCACATCGCATATCTTATTTCCTTTAGTTGTAGCCATAGTTTAGATTTTTTTAACGCCAGGCGTCGGGCCTGGTCACCGACCCTTCTTCTTAACCTTACTTCTGGGCGCAGGTTTCAAAAGGGTGAAAACTATCAACAAACCTCCACGTTTTTCGAACGTTGGATTAAACTCGATAGCATTTCCTAATATCTAGTTCTTCCACATTGGAATCAGGTAGTCAGTAGGTAAGCCTTTACAGCTCTGTCCAACCTACAACCCCTTCCACCGAAAGGCACCAGTCTCCCGGTGTTTGTTCTAACAGCCACCATACAGTGTATGGCATCCTCCGATCACGGAACCGGAATTCGGAAAATGCCCTGCACAGTGGGACTCAAGATCAGCCTAAAAAGGTTGAACCGAGTCGAAGAGATTAAAAAACCTCAGCATCCAGAGGGTCTCACGTGAAAAAAAAATCCACTATTGTATAAAAAAGAAGCAATGTGAGAGTAAACTTGAGAACAAGGTTTATTTTTTGTCTTTTTCAAACTTTTTAAAAAATGTTTCAACAAAAGAACGAAAACAACGGTAGCAGAAAAAAGTGAACAAAAAGTTAGTAAAACAATCAAACATGAACAAGAACAGAGAGGTATAACAAACTGAAAAGAGAAGATTAAAAAGTGTGAAACTAAGAGAAAAGCATAGACAACTAAAAAGAGAAGAAGACAGGAAAGGAGAAACCAAAATTGTGAAAAGTTACGTACAAGTGTGTTAAAACACGACCGAGGCAACAAATCCAAAAACGAAAAGAAAAATCTTTTATTTAATAAAAAATCACCAATCTAACAGCCATTTACTGTAAAATGTACACGTTTTTCATTATCACATTTCCCAAAAATTAAAAATGCACAATAAAATTCACAACAAATTTCTTTTGAAATATTTCACGTGAAAAATTGAAGTCAACAATTAAAAATATTATCAATATGACGTCATATTTGAAGTATAATAGCGATTTTCAAACATTTCTCAATAATACAAGGAGTATGAGTGAATACAGAAAGCATGTGGATATGACGCCATTAGAGAAAAAAAATATGACGTCATATTAGAAGTTTAACGGACATTTTGAAAAATTTGACAATCATACAAGGAGAGTATAAATACGAGTAAGTACAGAAAGCATGTGAATATAATATTGATAGGTGAATATAACGTCATATGTATTTAAGGTACGTATTGAATTAAAAATCCTATTATGGAAATATTTTAACATTTTAAAGTTCTCTATACAACATGCTTAATTTTAAAATTAATTTTACTAAATAAACAATCTTAAAATACTGCATAACACCCGATATTTCAGCTAGTAATTAATATTTAAAGAAAGCGTATAGATAAGCATTGATTTTTAGCTCCAAGATTCGAGCAAATATCTTTCTTTTTTTAAAAACACTTTCAATGTTTTATTATATTTTCTGATCTATATTGACTACATGTCTGCTGCATTTTTGTTTGCAGGTTTTTCCATATGTTCCAGAAATTCCGAAATATCCATTTATTATGTAGCAAAATTTAATGTATTTGAATTCAATCCTATTAATTTTTTTGGCGGTAGGAAGTGCTTGTAACACTATCGCAGTTATTTTAACAGATTTTACATTATTAAACACGTTAACATAAAAAAGAAATGGTGTTATGAGCCCATTATAGTAAACAAAAATTGAATGGATAGCATTGAAATATTAAAATTTGCTAAATCATCCTATCTTTGTGATTATGTAGACTGCATTAAAACAATTTCCAAACATAAATGAATTGGAGACGCAATAAATTAGGGTTGTACAATAGCCAACATATTACTATATTTCAACAAAATAATTTGATTTATTTAATTACTTAACCTTTCCTTTTAAGTAACTCGTAGATTAACTTTCATGTAGTGTGGTAGCAAAAGATTTACGGAAAAAGGTTGTGTAGCACAACAGTAAATGGACAACTTAAGTTATTTTAAAACAGTCAAAGTATTTTAGGAAAAGAAAAAAATGACAATATCAAGACCGGTTGGTGGCTTTACGACGGCTGATTATCTACACGAGGGATATAGGCCCTAGGGTGAGTGCCCTCCCTCGGGGGGGTACGAGTCTTTCTAAAGGGATCTTAACCCGTATTTACGGCAAGGTTCGACGAAAACCACGGGAAAAATCAGAACGGTTAGGTCGACGAGCGCGACAGGGGTTTGAAAGTAGCATCTCCCGTCTACCATCTGTGAGAGTAGACCCTCTCAGCCACTGGTGGGACGACAATAGCAGGGAGTTGACAAATATTCTTATAATGTATGCATCATAATACAAACTTTGATGTTAGTTTTGTTTTGAAATGCAATCACTCTCGCCGGAAAAATATTTCCACGAAGATAAAATACTTTGCTGGTATTTAAATTAATAAAATTAAAGTCATTTTGATGTAATCTCAGTAAAATTTTCATGGAAGTTTCCTTTCGAAAATGATGCCATTTTCATTAGCTAAAATAATTAATCATTACAATATTGCACAACATTCTCTTTTTACATGATTACTAGTTATTACTTGTGTAAAATTTGAAATAGCATTTTAAAAATATTGTATAAAAAGTGTTAGGCAAAGATAAATTTGAATTGTAATGACGAGTTTAATAAATTTGCTTCTAAAATCACTTAAAAAATATTTTGTAAAATCTTTTCATGTGTTACGTGCTTTCATAAAAATTCCAGTACAATGTAGGCCTTTGAAATTGGCGTCAATAACATGCAATTGAAGTAAACTGTTTCATGTATAAAAATGCATGCATTTTATTTTTTAAATTAAATTATTTTAAAAAGGCAGGAACTAAGAGATAAAGCACCAGCAAATTTCCGTAACATAATAAAAACTGTCATAAATACATAGTATTCAAAGGAATATTTCGCACAATATCAGTGGGTCTACAGTCAAGTTTGGTGTCAAATATTAGTAAGGAAAAGCTTATTATACCATTAAATGTTTGCGCTTCCCCCACACACATTCAGAAGATGTATTTCAGCCGGTCTTTCAATTCTCTATTACATGAGATAAATATAATTATTTTTTAAAAAGTACAACATTTTCAAATCGTGTTCACCGGTTTATAGCACAATCCATTATTGCTCTGCATCTAAGCGTATTAGAACAATGTGTTATACACTAAAACCATCCCACAATATCTTATCTAACAGCACAAGGCAAATGAAAATCCGTTCTGTCGAACATTTAAAAGATGTTTAGCTTTCATAGTCAGGTTCAACTGATTATAAAACTTTGCTAATTCTACAATTAAGCAACGTATAATGATACGTTATATACTAAAACGATCCCTGGAGGATTACTTAACTAATAGGCCAAGCTCCACCAAAATTCGTTCAACAGAACGAAAGTTTTTAACGGCCGAAATGAAATACGAATTTTCTTTTCTATATATATATATATATATTTTCTTATCTGTATCTTGTATTCATATAATAGTAATTACATTATGGATTTGGCTTTAGATATTTTGAGATTAAGGATAAGATCACAACATTATGAGGAATATCTGGGGAGATGGAATAACAACAGTAAATTAGTTAATAGAATGCATTTCGTAATGGATTGCACAGAAATTAAAGAATGTGGTATAAATATGGGTAATGTACTGAATAAATACAATGAATTGCTTCCCAATAAAGACATAGAAATTATCAAGGTTTTTAGATACGATTAACCATGATCCAAGTTATAGCGATTATGTAGATGTGAATCACGGTCACGTATTGACTGGAAATTCAGATATTGTCAAGGACAAAGCATTGACGAATTACATGCATTACATTACAAATTTTTTTTAAGGTTAAACTTTAGGGATTTTATAAAAAACCCCATTAAAAATCAACGTTGATTGAACAAATTGAAACTATTGAACAAATTTTGCCTATCAGTATTAGCTTTTCTGGAATGGAAACAATGTATTGAAGGATTTGAGTTTAATTTACTGCGGTAAAACTGGGGAGATTTCGATAGAAGATTATAATTCGTTAAAATAATCTTTTAAGGATTTAAAGAGTAATTTTGTTACAACATATATAGATAAAGCTAATACAAATTTTGCAATTATTTGTAAAAAGCTATACAGTAACCAACTAAGACAGTGTTATAATAATGAACATAATTATAGGTTAATAAGTACCAATGTAATAGAGACAGATGAATTGGTGCATTTTACAAAAGGTTAAAATACACACAACGTAGTAAGAAATTACCTTATATGGTATTGGACCCCGTCGCCTTTCGTACAATTACATGTGGTTTTGGCACTTATTTTAAAGTTGCTAATAAAAATCTTTCGGATATTTTGCAGAGTTTATTTGAAGTGGCATTAAAACGAAATAACACTTGTATAATAAAAAATAGTTTTGAGTTACTTAATGATAGATTGAAAAGATTGAGTAATATAAAAAGGCTTATATGTTTATGATTTTGAAGATTTAAATAATAGCATTGATTTAATGATCTTAAAAATTAATTTTGAGTACTCACGTGTTCAGAAATTAGGATTTTGTGTTTGTTGCTTAAGTTTTGCACACTACTGTATGTGATTTTAATATTATAAATATCTATATATGGTAAAATCTTATTGTAGTGGCCCGTTTTTTGAAAGACCACTCTCTAGAATAAACTCCTTGTTGCGTGATAAATTATAACAATCTATGTGCAACAACAACCGCTAACTTTGATATTACAATATATACATTGTTGTGTTGTAGTAAATGAGCTACGATAGACATATTGGGTACCAGAGAAATTCTGCTCGAATAATACATATAGATCATAGCCTATTAATCAAACTCAAAACACGAGATCACTTGAGTATGACGAACTCTGTGAACGCAAATTTGTATTATATATTATAATATATATCAGTCAAAATGCCTATTAAAAGATTTAAAAATTCTTCAAAACACATTAAAAAAGTCTAAAGTTTTTGGTTTTGCAAGCGCATCCATTCTTCCACCGTCAACATCCAGCGCTAACTTAACTAACGGACGAAAAAGGAGGGAGTCCAGTGATGATCCCTCTGGGGCAAGTACTCACTGAACAATGTATTTATATTTACATTTATTTATTTATGAATATGCAAAAGGGGGAACTCCTCAAATGTGTAATATTTCCAGCTTAACAAACATGCATTACTGGAAGAATACTATACTTAGTAAAAATAACTGTTTTTCTTCGTTTAATATATTTTAGGAACCAGGCAAGAAGACACCGCCTCCAAATGTGGACAGATCTTCTGGTTCCCTATCTCCTCCTCCATCACCACCTAAAAGTGCCCCACCACAGAGGCTGCACCACCTCCTCAACGGCCGACGCCTCAACCTTCTCAAGGACCGACTCTTGCACCCCATCAAGGGGCTGCAGCCGCTCCTCCGCACCTCCAGCTCTTCGACTGTGGGCGAGATTAACAACACTTACGAGCAATATCAGTTTTTTCTCTCACATTAATGATTTTTTTAATAGAGTACAGTTTCATGTTTATGGACCTCATTTTGCTGACATAGAACCTACACTAGACAACATAAAAATTTGTAAACTTATGTAAAACCAGTAGACGTTATCGTAACAAATTTTCGTTTACATTGCATTATTTGCAGGTGCCGCCGCTCGTGCACATGATGGACCGTCAATATCTGGCGCTGCCGCAACTAACGGACAAAAAAGAAATGGCGTCCATTGATGATCCCTCTGGGGTAAGTACTAACTGAACTATCTAATTATATAAATTTATTTATTAATATAAAAAAAGTTTAACTCCTCAAATGTGTAATTTTTCCAGCTTTACAAACATGCATTACTGGAAGAATATTATACTTAGTTTTTCTTCGTTTTACAGTTTTTGGAACCAGGTAGATAGAAGACGCATCGAAATGTGGATGGATCTTCTGGTTTCCCATCTAGTTCATCACCACTGCCGTCACCACCTCAAAGCTCCCCACAGGGTCCGCCTCCACCTCCACTAGGACCGAAGCCTCCACTCCAGCATTATCTCCTCCAGCTCCTCGTCTGTGGGTGAGAGGAGCAGCACACATACGTGCAATATCAGTTTGTTTCTCTTACATTATTTTTTATTTGAGTACAGTTTCATTATTCCGGACCCTTATTTGCTGACATACAGTCTACACTATTCAGTATAAAAATTTGCAAGCTCGTACAAAACCAGTAGACGTAATAGTAACAATCTTTCCGTTTACATTGCAATATTTGCAGGTGCTACATTCTGGCGCTGCCGCAACCAACGGACGAAAAAGAAGGGCGTCCAGTGATGATCCCTCTGGAATAAGTACTCACTAAACTATCTATATATACATTTATTTATTTATAAATAAAAAACGTGGAACTCCTTAAATGTGTACTATTTCCAGCTTAACAAACATACATTACTGGAAGAACGATATACATAGTATAAATATTTGTTTTTATTCGTTTTATATATTTTTAGGAACCAGGTAGAAAGAAGACTCCTCCAAATGTGGACGGATCTTCTGGTTCCCCATCACCTCCTCCATCACCACATTAAAGCCCCCACCACAGGGGCCACATCCACCTTCTCAAGGGCCGACGCCTCAACCTTCAAAGACCGACTCTTTCACCTCCTCAAGGGGATGCAGCCGCTCGTCCGCACCCCCAGCTCTTCGCCCGTGGGTGAGAGGAACAACAGTTACGTGCAATATCAGTTTTTTTTCTCTTACATTAATTTTTATTATTGTACAGTTTCATTATTATGGACCCCATTTTGCTGACATAGAACCTACACTATTCAGCATAAAAATTTGCAAGCTCATGTAAAACCAGTAGACGTAATCGTAACAAACTTTTCGTTTACATTACAATATTTGCAGGTGCTACGTTCTTAACTAACATTACTTGAAGAATACTTTACTTTGTATAATTAATTTTGTTTTTCTTGGTTTTATATTTTTAGGAACCAAGCAGAAAGAAGTCGCCTTGAAACGTGGATGGATCTTCTGGTTTCCCATCTCCTCGTTCATCACCACCTAAAAGCCCCCCCCCCCACAGGGTCTGCCTCCACCTCCTCAAGGACCGACGCCTCCATTTCCAAAAGGACCGACGCCTCCACATCCAAAAGTACCGACGCCTCCACCTCCACAATGGGCTACCTCCTCCGCCTCCCCCAGCTCCTCGTCTGTGGGTCAGAGAAGCAACACTGTAACTATAACTGTTCTGTCGAATTAATATTGCTAATTAATGAATTGCTAGATTACTTAGGGGGTTTAACATGCCTGTGTTTGGTGTCAAACATCCTCGCTCACTTTGTAGATATCGATTCCCCACATTATCACAAGCTATACTCTTCACTCAGTCATTGTTAATACACTAATTACTGCATTTATTTATGTCATACTTTATAATTAATTACAGTTGTTAAATTCTGCTAAAACTCAGAATATCACCTAAACGGTGGGCTCTACGGCATGCAAGTAAAATTTGATGAAATGCTATAGGAGTTTTAAGATGTGGAGAATAGATTGGCACCATTAATTTTTGTCTAACTATAATTATTTCGTCTAATTAATAATATTGCTAATTAATGTAAATACTAGATTACTGAGGGGGGTTTATAGGCCTGTGTTTGGTGTCAAACCTCTCCGCTCATTCTGCAGACCTCGATTCCCCACATAATCCTAAACTGTTTCAATTAAATCACAGATAATACACTAATTACTGCATTTACCTATGTCATACTTTATAATTCCAGTTTTAATATTTTGATAAAACTCAATATATCTCCTAAACGATGGGCTCTACGGCCTGCAGGAAAAATTTGATTAAATGCAATGGGGCTTTAAGATGCGGAGAATCGATTGGCTCCATTATTAAGTCACAATTCTTTCACCAATTACTGCAATTGCCTTTGTCATTCTATGTATTTAATTCCAGTTGTAATATTCTGATAAAACTTAATAAATATTTTGGTATTATGCAATATGAGTTTCAGTTAAATAAAAGTCAAACCAATCAGCACAGATTGATAGAAAACTTACTAATTTGTTAAGCAAATATCTAACACACACACACACATACACACACGAGGAACCAAAGAAAAATGTCCAAAAGTAAGTGTTCCTCACCTGTGCTCCCTGTCAAGCCCTAGGTGACGAAACAGGGTTCACAAAATAACACACAAGGGAACACAGACATACAATACAGGGCGTACTCAGCAAGCACGACGAGCACATCCGAAAAAGACGAAAAGAAGAAAAATGCCGAAGAAGATAGCAAAAACAATGGAAGAAGTAGAAGAGAAAATTGACGCACATCTCACGATACGATCACATTGAATAGCAGCGACAGCGACCCAGACGAAGCGGAGGATGGCGAAATAACAGAAGAAAACAACGCAAGAAAAGCAACGGAATATGAGAAAAGGCTCAAGCAGGAACTCATAGAATATTGCAAAGAAACAGACACAGGTATAACAATAAGTCTGGAGACGGAAAGAGTATTGAAAGTCCTAAACTACTTGCAGGTAATACAACACAGATGCACAAGGATACCAGTCGAAAAAGGCAACGAAATGGACAAGATAGTTGAAATCATCACGAAGAACATCATGGACTTAGAGGTAAAGATGCAAGCAGCAAGTGCAAAAGTCGAAATCCTAGAACAGTATTGGAGACCAACGGAAAATAAAGACACAGAAGAAAACACAGGTAACGTGCACAGGGAGGAGGTGGTTGCCGAGACTCAAACCAAGCCTCCAAGAGGATACGCGGAAGCAGTCAAAGCGGCTACATCCACCCTCATTATTCAAGGGACGACCGAAAGAGACGCGGAAACCTTGAAAAACAGATAGCAAGAACAACAACGGGATACCATGGAGGAGTAAAGAAGATCAGAAGAATTAAGAACGGGGTGAAACTCATATGCGAGGACGAAAAAGAAGCTATGAAAATAAAACACACCATCACTAACAGCGAAGAAGCCAAAAGAGACAATAAGAGTAAATTCAAAACATTAAGAAAAAGAAAATGATTTTCCATGTCCCAGACTTCGTGGAAGAAGACCAAATAATTGAGAAGATAAAGAAGACCTTAGGACTGGGACCACAGACGAGGGAGGATGTCATCAGTTTGCACAAGCAGGTGGCCGCCCGGGCGGGAAGTAAGCACCAGCCTGTCCTACTCCCTGAGCCTCTGGCAGATCACTTGCTAAGGGCGAGGACGATCTGCCTGGGGATGAGGGATTGCCCAACAAAGCCTTTCATCAGTGTGACGCGCTGCCACAAATGTCTCGAATACGATCATGTGGCATCGCATTGCAGGGGGACACAGCGGTGCTCTAACTGCGCGGACGAACACCTGTACACTGACTGTAATCAGCAAATCCCCCGCTGTTATGCGTGCACAAAGTACAACGAAGTCAACAGAGAATGGCTAAGAACACAGAAGAAGACGGATCATCAAGCCAACTCGGGTGCATGCTGGGTGCGTCGTTAGCTACTAATGGTCCGCCAACAGTCGGACAGGGGCATAACACTAGCCTCAGCAGAGGAGGTCATCGAGGGGAGGGTGTCACTAAATATCATCAGAGGCAAACCACAGTTGGTCAGAATGACCAGACAAGACATTGAAGCTAGAATACAACATGACGCTCAGCACCGCAATTATGGTAATAGACACAAATAATACTATAACCACACACACTCAAACCAGAAAATTGGAACGTCACAAAAAACCACAAAACAGATCTGCGATTATAACCCGATTAGTCACCAAACCAATAATTATACTAACAAAAGAGTTCACAACAGCTATAAAACTAGAAAACAAAGTCAAAAAACTTTCACAATAATAAATACATACGTCCCCCCCCCTGGCAGACTTCTCAGAAGTACTAGACGAGATAGGCGAGGCCCTGAGTTAAGCGGTCGGAGAAATTCTGCTAGTGGGGGACTTTAATGCACACTCAACAGCATGGGGCTACGATGACATAGACCACAGAGGGCTCGGCTAACAGATTTCCTTCTACTACAGACGTTGTTTGTCCACAACCCGCCTGACGCACCACCCTCATTCAAAACTGTACGAGGGAAAAACAGGGATGGTACATTAAAGGAATTAAAAGGTTGGCCGGACTTAACAATAACAACGGCAATACTAGGCAATGATATAAATGATTGGCAAGATATTCAAAATTCAAAATTACGAGAACATAGACTACCAAAGACATGGTCTACAAACAAAGATAGGTAAACACGCAAAATTTTACAAAAAACATTAGAAAAATTATAAACAAATACATTAAAGATCTTCAAAAAGCAAGCACGACAGACCCGCTCGATAACATAACACTCTGATTTCAAAACGAAATCACATCGATAGCGTTTGCAAGTTATAAGAAAAAATCCACACCTGCGGTCACTGCCCCTCCATGGTGGACGGACGAAATTAAAACAGCGGGGAACAAGGTTAGGGCACTCAGGAGGAAATTTCAAAAACAACAGGATGAAGAACTAAAAGCAAAAACACAATTTTCAAAAACGAACAAGCCAAATTAAAAAAAACTAATAAACAGAACAAAATCTAAAACATGGAAAGACTACTGAAGTAAGATCACAGACACATATGGGCCCCCCCCCCAATATAAAAATGCTAGCAACAAAAGAACAGGTCCGGTAAAATTGGTCAACGTACTACTCCCAAATAGAAAAGTAACCATAAAAGATACACTAACACATTTCCTGGATAATTTATACATAACGGACCAAAATACCCCCCCACACACACACTAACAAAGGCAGATAAAGAAAACAACGAACCAGCACCACCGGTAGTAACTAAGGCGGAATTAAATAGAATAATCAGAAACATTAAAACAAAGCACCCGGATTCGACTTTATAGATTACAACTTAAACAAATTAACAATGCAACACCGCAACTACTACTGACACTCTTTAATACATGCCTTAGGTTAGAATACTTTCCAAAATTGTTTAAAATTGACATAGTAGTATTGTTCCAAAAACCAGGTAAAGACCCTAAAAATCCTAAAAATTACAAGCGAATTTGCCCATTACCAGCGCTTGGCAAAATGCTAAAACGCATAATACATGGTCGGATAAATTACCACTTAAACAATAACTATTGGAGTAACAAACAGTATGGTTTTGAACAGGGGATCTCTACAGAACACTCATTAGATAATCTAATTAACACAATAAAAGAAGATAAAACAATTTTCAAACACTCCTAATAGCCATGGACATTAAAGGGGCCTTTGACAATATACGCTGGCCAATATTTACAACATTAAGCGATCTCCCTGTCCAGGGTACCTGGTAAACTGGATAGTGAGCTTCCTACAACAAAAGATGTTTCACTAGAAGAAAATGGCATTAAAATCACAAAACAGACATTTGGCGGGTGTCCTCAAGGAAGTTGTCTCGGCTCGCTCCTCTGGCTATTAATAGCAGACACAGCACTTAAAAAAACGGGGGAAAACATGTTAGATTACAAGCCTTCGCGGACGATTTTATTATAATTTTAAGAGGTAAAACAAAGGATAAATTAAAGAGATTAGCAAACAAAATACTAAAAGAATTTAATGACTGGATAGAGGGAAATAATCTAACGCTGAACAGGGAAAAAAACAGAACTATTATATTTTAACAGGGGACATACAAGAAACCTTCCAACAGAAAATACCAATGACAGAGGGAATAGAACCTAATAGCCAAAGACTAAAAGTAAAAGAACAGATAATATATTTGGGAGTCATACTGCACAAAAATCTAAACTGGATACCACACAGTCAAACACAAACAAATAAGGTACGAGCAAACTTTACAAACTTAGCATGTATGACAGCAAAGGGCTGGGGACTGAAAGCAAACATACTAAAAATCTGGTACACGACAGTAGTGGAAAAGACGCTAACCTATGCAGCACCGGTCTGGGGACATTGTCTCAGCAAAAAGTGCATAGAAATATTGTCAAGCTGTCAGTGACATTTTGCACTGTCCATAGTCAGGGCCTATAGAACGGTCCGAACCTCGGCACTTCTGGTACTCTCAGGTCTGATTCCAATCCATCTAAAAGTTTACTATGAAGCAGCGTACAGCAGTCTCAAGATTAAGGAAAAATGCAACAAGACACAATGAAACTTTACACCACATCGAATATGACAAAAAAATAAACATACGGGTGAATCATCCAACAGACACAATAGAACCCAGGAAAGGATACAATATACAAGACATAGTGATATACACGGACGGTTCTAAATTGGAATCAGGCGCTACAGGTTCGGCCTTTGTAGGATATAAAAATAATCAAAAAATAAAAACATGGACAGTGCCGTTAAGGAATAGCAACGGCGTCTTCCAGGCCGAACTACTGGCAATACAAGAAGCAGCAAAATGGGTCAACTCCACGGGTGCGTCATACAGCATACGCTCGGACTGCAGATCGGCCATTGAATCACTTAGTAAACCATTTAATGTAAACAAAACAGTATACACAATCCAAAAACTAATAAAAGAAGCAAACAACAAATTTAAAATCAGCTGGGTTAAGGCGCATGTAGGCATCCAATGAAACGAAGAGGCAGACATGTTAGCCAAAACCGCAGCTCTAAATGTAAACAACAACAGTAAATACAACCTAACGAAACCAAATTCAAAACTTTAGAGAACACTAAAAGTCATAACATTAAAACAATGACAGTTCGAGTGGGATTATTGGGACAAAGGTAGGGAAGCACACAAGTACTTCCCAGAAGTAGACAAAAATGGATTAATAGGCGATTACTTGCTATCGCAGCTATACACAGCACACGGAGCTTTTCCAGAATACCTTCACAGGTTTAAGAAGGCGGACACACCGGACTGCGAATGCGGAATGGTGGGTTCACCAAAACATTACTTACTACAATGTCCACTCACCCAAGCCCACCACCTGGCACAAATAACAATAGACAATGAGAAATTATGGTATGAACAATTAGCGAAAAACATACATGTACAAAACATGGCAAAGATAGTAATAAGGTGGCTCCAAGAAAACTGCGACAGCATCACGACACTAATGCAAAATACACAATAATAATTAACACCCTAGCAGCAGTCGAAGGCAGTAGGTCAACAACATCGCGAAATATGAATATGTATATCTGTTTTTATGTTTAAAAAAAGAGCCTAGGAGCAATCCAAAGCCACCAAAACAAATTTTAAAAATTGTCCATGTGTTTTGTCTTTAGGGCAGTGTGCGGTAGTCGCACAACATCAGCTGCTTCCATGGCCCGAAATAGCAGAACCGTAATCATAGAATTACTCGCACGAAGTAAGTCATCTACGGAAAAGCAAGTTGTGAATTATGACACAGTAAAAAGCTTATTAAAGCCCCCGGCACTGTCTGCCCGTCCTTGTGTAAAAAAAAGAAGATAGAAGAAAATAGGTAAAAGGTAAAAGTATGTGTTTATGTGTTATGTATAAAAAAATGCCCAGGAGCAATCCAAAGCCACCAAAAAAAATTATAAAAATGTCCATGTATTTCGTCCTAGTAGCAGTGTGCGGTAGTCGCACAATATCAGCTGGAACCACGGACCGAAACAGGAGCTTCGCAATCATAGCACTGCAAGCACGACATGTTCAACAAGTTGCGCATTATGACAAAGTAAAAAGCTTATAAAAGCCCACGGCACTGTTTGTCCGTCCCTGTGCATAGAAAAATAAAAAAAAGGAAAGAAGATAGACGAAGAAGAAAAACCGGAAGGAAGAAGTGATGGTAAAGGATAGGTATAAAAACCCTCATGTAATTAGGCTGTGTAATTTTTCCAGCTTTACAAACATGCATTACTGGAAGAATATTATACTTTGTATAAATATTTTTTTTTTCATTTTATATTTTTAGGTACCAGATAGATAGAAGGCGCCTCGAAATGTGGTTTGATCTTCTGATTTCCCATCTCGTCGTTCATCACCACATCCGTCACCACCTCAAAGCCCCCCCCCCACAGGGTCCGCCTCTACCTCCTCATAGGTCGACGCCTCCACATTCTCAAGGGCCGACGCTTCCACCTCCTCAAAGACCGACACCTCCACCTCCACAAGAACCGAAGCCTCCATCTCCTCAATGGGCTACAGCCACCCCTCTAGCATTATCTCCTCCCGCTCCTCGTCTGTGGGTGAGAGGAGTAACACGTACGTGCAATATCAGTTTGTTTCTCTTACATTGTTTTTTATTAGAGTACAGTTTCATTATTACAGACCCTAATTTGCTGACACTTGACCAATATTCAGTATAGAAATTTGCAAGCTCATGTAAAACAAGTAGACGTAATCGTAACAAACTTTTCGTTTACATTGCAATATTTGAAGGCGCCGCGTTCTCAACTAACATTACTTTAATACTATACTTCGTATAATAAATTTTGTTTTATATTTTTAGGAACCATGTAGAAAGAAGACGCTTCCAAATGTGGTCAGAACTTCTGATTTCCCATCTCCTCCATCACGAACTCCGCCACCACCTGAAAGCCCCACCACAGGGCCGACACCTCCACCTCAAGGGGCTGCAGTCGCTACACCAGTATTACCTCTTCCGTCTCCTCCAGCTTCTCGTCTGTGGGTGACAGGAGCAACACTTACGAGCAATATCAGTTTTCTTACATAAATGTTTTTTATTAGAGTACAGTTTCATTATTACTGACCCCATTTTGCTGACATAGAACCTACACTATAACAGCATAAAAATTTACAAGCTCTTGTAAAACCAGTAGATTTAATCTTAAACTTTTCGTTTACATTGCAATATTTGCAGGCGCCGCCGTTCGTCTACATGTTGCATCGTCAACATCTAGTGCTGTCGCAACTAACGGACGAAAAGGGAGGGCGTCCAGTGATGATGCCTCTGGGATAAGTACTCACTGAACTATCTAATTATATATACATTTATTTTTTTATTAATATGAAAAAGGTTGAACTCCTTAAATGTATAATTTTTCCAGCTTAACAAACATGCATTACTGGAAGAATACGATACATTGTATAATTAATTTTGTTTTTCTTCGTTTTATATTTTGAGGAACCAGGCAGAAAGAAGACGCCTCGAAATGTGGATGGATGTTCTTTGTTTCCCATCTCCTCATTCATCATCTCATCAGTCACCACCTAAAAGCCCCCCGAAAGGGTCCGCCTCCAACTCCTCAAGGACCGACGCCTCCACCTCCACAAGTACCGACACCGCTACGTCCACAAGGAACGACGCCTTCACCTCCACAATGGGCTACTTCCTTCAGACTCCCTCAGCTCCTCGTCTGTGGGCGAGAGGAGCAACACGTACGTGCAATATCAGTGTTTCTCTAACATTGTTTTTTATTAGAGTAGAGTTTCATTATTACAAACAGGGGGGTGTCTGCGTAATTTGTCATGTGCAGGTGGCGCGACAATAGCATGGCTGTACGCTGATAACTTCAATCCATATTGACACTATTTAGTTAGAAATCCTTATCTATGCATCGCTACTCTGGTTTATTTAATTACTTCAGTGAAGAATCGGAGTAACCAACCAACCAACCCAAGAGAAAAAAAAAGCGTATTTTTGATGAGAGTTCTTTGTCGATATTAATTAATACTTCAGTAAATAATTGAAATATTAAAATTCTGAGGTTGAGGTGCATCAGGCGAGGGTTTGGACTACCTAAATCTAAATTTTCAGGCTTCTAGGTGGGCTAGATTTTCGTAGACATCACCAACAGACGCACACAGTGCGAAACTTATTACTTACCCATCATACGTAGTATAGGGTAAGTCTTGTAATCGTTTTGAAAATCGAAATTTTTTGTTGACGGATTTACACGTTTCAGACACTGGAGATTCCGAAAAACATTTTTAGAAAAAAAAAAATTGCCGTCCGTCTGTGTGTGTGTGTGTCTGTAAACGCGCTATCTCCTGAAAAAATTGAGATAGAGACTTGCAATTTGGTATGTATTTAGTATGTAATAATGGGAAGAAGCCTATTTTATTTCAATAACCTCGATTAACCGGAACTATTTTTTTCGGACTCTCGAAATATGCGTTCTGATAAAAGGTATATAAAAAATTTCGAAATTGTTTATTTTAAGAAATGAATATAAAAGACAATAAAAAAACATAAATTTTACATAAAGCATGAAGAAGTCGATCGGATAATGAGTTGCCGAGATATTTTGAATCCTATTTACCACACTCTTCGATTTTTCATGACTCTGTACTTCATCTAAATTCCACTTTAAAAATATATTTTAATTGGAAATTTGACGCTTAATCAGATGCAATAAACCGCTAGTTAATAGGATTATTATTTTTGGAGTTAAGGAAAAACCTCTTTCAAGCAATTCAGTAATCGAGCCTTTAAAGCGAGGCTAACGAAAAAGACAGGCTACCGCGGTGCATTCCACCTATCTTTTTTTACAGACCACTAGAATGACGTGATGCTCTTTTCGTACACCACCATTGGTGCATTCGAGCATCACGTGACTCCGGCGGTCTGCAAAAAAAGATACTCGTAGAGGACCGCGGTAGCCTTTCTTTTTCGTTAGCCTCGCTTTAAAGTTTATGACGTCATCCAGCCACGATTTTATTTGAAGTGCAATGCATTTTATAAGTAGTTTACACATTTTTATTTTAATATTTTACATTATGCATATTCATGATGGGTAAGTATTACGGTGGCGCCCAAAGACTAGTTTTATTAGTACAGATCAATATCAAAATAAACTGGATGTTTTGTTTTAAAAAGGTAAGTATTTTCAGATGAATCTGCCACGAAATTGAAGAACAGTAGAATAATGCTTTGTTAGACCTCATTATATGCAAAAATAACGATTCAAAAATATTAAAACTAACGAGAAATAAACTTTAGAAAGAATGCTTCAGTTGGTTTAACATTAGTTTTCGAATGTCGTTGCGTGACTAGTTTAGGCTCTTAATGTGATGAGAGGTGTATATATACACGTTAGCTTTTTAATACTTTCCAACCTAGTTGAAAAGTGTTTATGACTTCGGTTTGTCTGCCGTATGACCGTCTGGCGTCTGCCCGTGCTGTAACTCCCGTAAATATGCTCGGATTGTCCTGCAATTTTTATATTGTATTGTCGTTATCTATAGCATGTTTCCCTATTTCAACTGAAGTGAGTAGAACTTATAGTTTTTTTACAGGGACACTCGAAATAATTCCGTTACATTACTGTCTATGGGGAAAAATAATTTGCGTTTAATTTTAATGATGTTACACAAATTCAAATACATTGTAATTGATATATATCACTAAGGTGCATTACAAGAAGCTTAATATGGAATAGGGTGTGCATAGCACTTATAGTTACTTTACAGGGACAGTCAAAAGAATTCCGTTACATTACGTCTATGGACAAAAATCGTTTGCGGTTTAATTAAATGATGTTTCACTATTTTAGACGCATTAAAATTTATGTATATAACTCAGGTGCATTGCATTACAAGAGGCTTACTACAGAATAGTGTTTGTATAGCAGTCATCGTTCATTTTCAGGGACACACAAAAGATTTCTCTACTGTCTTAACAATAATTCCTGGAAGTGCGTTTTATGTTGCTGAACGAGATTTTAAATTTAACTCACTTTGTCTATTACTTGGTGTGTATAAATTCTGTAGATCCTATACAGGGCAGCACAAAAGTTCGCGAACACATTTCCGTTTATTGACAGAAACTCGAGAAGGAGAATTTTAAAAATTGTGCTACGTGTTTCCAAACTAAACTAAAATTTAGCATCCTATGTAGTATATATACAAATCTATAGATCCTATACAGGCTCAATAAAAGTATTCGGATAATTTTCCGAATATTGTGTATGTTGGAAATTCCTGAAATTACGTTTCTCAAATATGTTATGAGTTTTCCAAATTGTTTACTTAGATGTTATCTTGCAGCTTATTAAACGGTAATGATTTGTAAAATTATTTTGGAAGCGGTGGAAAGTGTTACATAATCTATGCTTGACGCATGATTTTCCGTTCTTGTTTTTTTTATTTTGGGTTTATTTTCTTTTATTACCTTATTGTTTATTATGAATGTCTTTCAGTGAGGAGACGGCCTCGGACGAATTACTTTTTGGACGAATATTATAGACATGCGGACCGAGCATATGCCTTCCGTCAAAAGAGGAGGAGAAGGTAATTATAAATGAAAGCTTAGGATATTTTTCATTTTTCTGAATCTTTATTTGTTTGGCAAATTATTAAATTTAACTGTTTGTAGAAAGTATTTGTAGTTTGTGTCGTTACCTTTAAGTTTTTCATTTTTTATAAACACACAGTATATTATTTATGGTAAAGTGTAGGGCATACCCATTAGTATATAAAGTTCTTTATATCAATCTGAGCTTTTTACAACTACTCCCTTTCAGACCCTGCCCTTTGAAAGAATAATTTCAGAAATATTAATTATTGTCTTAACAGAAAATATCCTGCATCATAGAAATCTTATTCTATAGAAATCATATATAGAAATAGTATTCGTAAACTGTTACTGTATCAAAAGACAAGGGGGACACCCCTTTCGGAACCTGTAAAGCTTCATATTTTTTTGTACGTTTTGCTCCTCCCATCTTTTGAAGGGCTAGAAGCGGATGGATTTTTTTTGCATTGTTTATTGTTTTTAGTTTCGATATTCAATGCTTTTTTTTGGTTTGTTATTGCATCTATTTTAATAAAATTTCTTAACTTCCATCTTGGATTAAAGTGTGTGTATAGGTAAAATAATTTTTTTTTGGAGTCGTGGCTGGTGTAAATAAATACTACTTAAAGAAAAATACGCACGGAATATGCCTTTTAATTCGAGATGCATCCAAAGAGGAGAGCCTGCAGTATTTTTACAATAGTTCGGTACAGAGGGATGAGTTCCCAGCAATCCCCGTCAACATACAGCGACTGCTCACAAGGACATTTTTTCAGAAAACTGCCTAGCATTAGAATTGCCCATGAAAGGCTCATACACTTTGATACTTTATTGCGCTATATCCTTATAGGTTTAGCTCTTAAACAGATGTTCGAAAATAAATTTTGGATAATTGTATTCTACTCTAGCATATGATACAAGGGGCCATGAATTTATAAACAGTCATATATATTTGATAGTTATAGGATAATTGGTCCTGATATTCAAGATATTTGGGATTTTATTTGCGACTGAGTAGACGATAATTAATTAAACATAACATCGAAAAGAAGCCGTTGTCGGCATTCTAGCTAAAAGATTTTAAAGGTTTGAGGAAAGAAACCGAAAAGTTTTAATACTGAACAAGAAATATGGAGTTAATTTAATAGGGCATCTAATCTACTTTGACATATATATACACACACACATACACCGAAGAGCAGTTCAATTAGAAGAAGCTGACTATGTAAATGAGCCACTGTATGCGGCCTGTGTAAACGGAAAAGGACATGACATATATTCGACATTACCAGGAGTGCTGCTCACGGTATCAGTAATATTCAAACGCAGTGTGGGTAAATACGTAGGATCTAAGTGTACTTGATCGTGCGTGGCCAAATTCCTGGTGTCCAACATATGTCATTCCCCCTGTAGTCCTGCAAACATTCGGAAATTCATGAGCCAGAATGTTAAGTGTGTAACCATGAATGCAACGAATCTGGCAAAGCCGTCTTTGCCATGGCCAACTGCAGTAGATAACAGTGTGGGGAGGAGCAATGTCATCGACGACTACCTAGCAGTGTAAAACCATTTCATGCAGAGAAAGTAATTTTTCTCCGTGAAGATGGTTGCAGTACCAACAGAAAGTATTTGGAGAATTTTAACATGTATATTTAAATGTCACCTTTGAAGTAACAGTTGAGCTCTATTAAGGTTGGTTGGTTGTATAATTTTTAATGGCGCAAGGTCCCATTGGGGACAAGCTGCGCCAAAGTAAAAGTTAAGAAAAAACTAATAATTTAAGAGATTCACAACAAAACCAAAAAAGAACAAAGGATAATGAGCAAAACATCCGGATGGGATCACCCATCCAGATATAGTCAATGTTTAAAACAAATATTATTAGTTCTTAAAAAAGTAATATACTAAGAAATACTATCTGGAGAAATATATCTGGATGGGGTACCCCATCCAGATGTCAAGTTAAACAAGTATACATTAACATTGGTATAGCTAAAACATAAAATGTATAAAAACTATATTTCAAAATAAAAACCAGAATGTTTTAAAAAATGAAAGAGTGCCCCATGAGGTGTTTCCCCAATGAGGTTTGTCAAGATTGGTGAAGATGAATTAAAATAAATTCTATACAAGTGCCGAAGGCCCGGGCAGTCAGTTAAAATATGAAAAATGGTCAGGCAATCAAAATGACAATGTGGACACATGGGCGCATCCTCCCGAAGTAAGAGATGTTTATGGGTTATCCTTGAATGTCCAATTCTCAGACGAGTCAGAAGAACACCTAATTTTCTTGGATAAATCGGAGGCCAAGTCATGATTGTGGGTTTTATATGATGCAGCTTATTATTGTATTCTATGTCCCAACTTTCTTGCCATTTATTATGAATACAGTGTTTTATAAATAGTTTAATGTCTGAGAACGGAATTTTATGGTGTAATGGATTAAGAGCAAGTCTTGCCGCCTCATCTGCTTTTTCATTTCCAGGTATACCCATGTGTCCAGGTACCCAGCAGAATAAAATATTATAACCACGCCTAGTCAAATTATTATGAAAATCCAGGATGGATTAAACAAAAGGATGCTTTTTAAAAGATTTCATTGCGTCAATAGAACTATTTGAGTCAGTATATATGATGAAGGATGTTTTATGATGATGAGATATGTGTAACATGGCTCTCTCTATTGCAATCAACTCTGCCGTAAAGACAGAAAGTGAGGTGTGAAGCCGATAACTGAAGCTAGTTTTATCAACAAAAACCCCGCAACCGACAATATCCCCACACTTGGAACCATCTGTATAAATATCAGTAAAGCTGTTATATTTTGCACGATGTGCAGCAAATAATTGTTGAAAAACAATGGGAGCCAAGTTGTTCTTGTCATAACCTTTAAAAGGGTGGAGAGAGGTAATTTTGGGGGGATTCCAAGGAGGGAGAACATGCAAAGGACATGGACTCACCTCGATATTTTTCAATGGGCCATTATCGATAATATTTCTCATTCTTACTCCAAAAGAGGGGATGCATGATGGTCGATGCTGATATAGAATATCATTGTCAGTATTTAAAAGATAGGTGTGAAGAGGATGACCAGGATGAGAGAGTACACGGTAATATAATTCTAATGAGAGTTTTTCACGAGTATGGTGTAATGACGGTTCATTACAGTCAACGTAAAGACTTAAAATTGGAGACGTACGAAATGCACCAGAGCAGACACGTAGTCCACTATGGTGCACAGTGTCTAGTTTTTTAAGAACAGATTGTCGTGCTGAACCATAGACCTGGCAGGCATAGTCCATTTTTGATCGTACCACAGCTCTATAAATTTTTAATAGAGAGGTACGATCTGCTCCCCAAGAAGTATTTGAAAGTACTTTAATTATGTTAAGGGATTTTTCGCATTTTGTCCTTAATTGTAAAACATGTGGTAAAAAAGTAAGTTTACTGTCAAAATGCAGGCCAAGATAACGAACATTGTCCACAACAGGAATTTGGGATGAACCGATAAAAATTTCAGGATCTGGATGCAGATCCCTACGTCTACAAAAATGCACACAAGATGTTTTGTCATGAGAAATTAAGAAACCATTTTTGTTAGTCCAGCTAAGAATACTTTTGATTGCAATTTGCAGTTGTCTTTCAATAAAACGAATATCCTGTCCCATACACATAATGTGGAAGTCGTCAACATAGAGATCTCCTTTCACAGAAGGTGGTAGTTGTTTCATGATATCATTTATTTTAATAGCAAAGAGGGTGACACTCAAGACACTGCCCTGAGGTACACCCTCTTCTTGTACATAAAAACTAGATAGTATTCCTCCAATTCTAACTTGAAATCGTCGAATGGCAAGAAAGTTTTTAATAAAAATTGGAAGGTTCCCACGAAAGTCCAGATTAAAAAGATCGCGAAGAATCCCATAACGCCATGTTCTGTCATAAGCTTTTGCCATGTCAAAGAATACTGAGACCAAATGGCTGCGTTTTAGAAAGGCTGTCCGTATGTGATGTTCCAAATGGATTAAATTATCGATAGTAGACCTACCACGTCGAAATCCGCTTTGAAATGCAGCAAGGCAATTGTTTGTTTCTAAAATATGCATGAGGCGGCAGTTTACCATTTTTTCAAGAAGTTTGCAAAGGCAGCTAGAGAGTGCAATTGGCCTGTAATTATTGGGATTTGTAGCATCTTTTCCTGGTTTAGGAAATGGTATTATTATAGCTCTGCACCAAGCATTAGGAAATGTCTGCTCCATCCATATCCTATTAAAGAAGGACAGAAGATTATTCAAGGACAGAGCAGAAAGGTGCTTGAGCATAATGTATGTAATCCCATCGTGACCTGGGGCAGATAAACGGCTGTCTCTCAAGCATTTTATCATCTCTGATTTAAGAAATGGCTCATTATATGCATATGAAATATGAGAGTTAAAATTAATCCTGGTTCTTTCAGTTTGTCTTTTGTATGTTAAAAAGGGTTCTGGATATGAGTCTGAACATGAAATTGATGCTAGGGTACTCCCTATTGTCTCAGCAATGTTTTTAGGTGATGCGATGGTTTGACCGTTGTGTTTTAAAAGAGAAATATGATGATCAGAGTAGACGCCCATACATTTTTTTACTTTGTTCCACAGTTCTTTACTGGAGGTATTGGAATTAATGCTTGAGATGTAGTTTATCCAGGAATCACGTTGGCTTTTGCGTCGCACTCTTCTAGCTTCAGCCTTTGCTTTTTTATATGCCATATAATTAATATTATTTGGGTACCTACGAAATAGACCCCAAGCCTTCTGTTGTTTTTTCTTGGCATTTTGGCAATCAATATTCCACCATGGCTTTCTATGTTTATGTTTAGATGATGTTTTAGGAATGCTAGAATCTGCAGCACTGATAATACATTGAGTTACATTATCAAGCGCATTGTCAATATTCCCCTGTATCATGTCAGCTGTGATGTTTGCAAGTGCTGTAAATGTTGGCCAGTCGGCTCTGTCATATATATATCGTTTGTTAAAATTATAACAATCCCTATCAGCAGGAGTAGTCAGTGAAATAAAAGTAGGAAAGTGGTCACTGCCGTGCAGGTCATTTGAGACCCAGAAGTTCCAGAAAGGGTAGAGTACTGGGGAGCAAATTGTAAGGTCTATTGCATGGAAAGTACGGGTTGGCTCATGAAAATAAGTGTGATCACCATTATTGAGCAGGCATAAGCCGTTGTCAGAAATAAATTTTTCTACAGTATCACCACGTTGGTTAGAGTCACGGTTGCCCCAGAGTTGGCTGTGTGCATTAAAATCTCCAACAAGGATGTATGGAGTCGGGAGTTGGAGAAGGAGATTATCGAGATGTGCTGATAGAATAGTTTGGTTTGGAGGTAAATAAATGGTACATATTGTTATGAGTTGTTTAATATGTACACGGACTGCAACAGCTTGTAGGTTTGTATTTAGAGATATATAAGAATGGGGTAGATTATTGGAAATGAAAAGAGCTACTCCACCAGTGGCCCTTCCATTAGCTGCAAAATCTTTCCTGTAGGTAGTATAGTTATGTAATTTTGCTTTGTCATTGGGTTTTAGATGGGTTTCTTGTAGAGCTAAGCATAATGGTTGATGGTCAGCGAGAATATCACGGATTTCAGCATGTTTATTATGATATGCACGACAGTTCCACGAGATAATATTAGTCATTATTGATTTTTTAAATAGATATATCAACGTCACTTTGTTCGGAGGTAGTAGACATATCATCTCCTCCATCGTTCAGTTCTGCATCCGGTTCTGGATGAAGCTCCACCGCGTCTTCATCCTGCATACGCATCACATTTATTTTATAATTTTTATTTGGTTGAGTTTCTGTTTTGGGTGGTTTAATTTTTTTCCTCTTGTTAGCTGGGTTTTCAGATGATACAGAGGTTTTAATTGTTTGTAGGCCATGTTTTTCTGAGTCAGATCTGCTCTTTTGTTTCATAGGTGTTGTTTTGGGGGTATTTTGAGAGGTTTTTATATGGATTGGAATTTTAGGAAACATTGATTGTGATGACTTTGAAGAGACATCTTGTGGTGATTTAGGAGGAAGAGAATTTACTGATTTAGAAGAAACAGATTGTGTTGATTTAGTTGTAGTAGCAGGTTTAGTAAACGGGGTTTCTTTTTGCTTTGATAAGACACTTAATTCTGTAATGGATTCAGTTTGAGTTGCTATATTTTTATAAGTTTTGGAAGCAGTTTTTGATATGGCAGCAGCATATGATACTCCAACTTTGGGTGTCCTGGATTCAACTATTTTTCTGGCTTCAGGGTATGATATGTTTTCTTTTGTGCGTATTGTCTGTATTTCTTTTTCTTTTTTCCATTGTTCACAAGATTTAGAGTAGGATGGGTGCTCTTTTTTACAATTTATGCAGTGAGCTGGGGCGTTACAGTCAGTACTTTCGTGACCAACTGTACCACACCGACCACAGGTGATTTTACCACGGCATGCTGTTTTAGAGTGACCAAAACGTTGGCATTTAAAACAGCGCAGGGGGTTTGGGATGTACGGTCTTACGGAACATGATAAATATCCAGCTTTTATTGTTTTAGGTAAATTAGGAGTATTGAATGTGAGGATAATATGCTTTGTAGGAATTTGTGTTTGATTAGGTGGTATTTGTTCATCACGACGGAAGATTTTTATTCTTCTTGCTTCAATGACATTTTGTTCTTTCAAATTATCAACCATTTCATGTTCAGTAACATGCATAAGATCTGACTCAGAAATTACTCCTCGAGACGTATTTAAAGTTCTGTGTGGAGATATGCTGACTGCGATGTTTGCAAAATGAGTACATTTTATTAAATTAGATGCCTGAGTACTATTGCTTACTTCAATTAAAAGATCGCCTGACCTCAATTTTTTCACTGTCTTGGGTTCACCAACCAAACCTTGGATTGCTTTATTAATCAAAAAGGGAGATGTTTGATCAAAGCTCCCTTCTTGGCGTTTCACAATGAAAAATCTTTCATCAGTTTTAGTAGCATTAAATTTGGAATTTTTGCATTCCATATTGGGAGCAAAAACCTCAACCCTCTCTCCCCATGAATTACTTTGGCCCTGGTTATCTACTTTTGAGCCAGAGGCCAATGAAATATTATCTTTATTCGCTTGTGGGGCTTCCACATCGCATATCATATTTCCATCAGTTGTAGCCATAGTTAAGAGTTTGATTTTTTTTTAACGCCAGGCATCGGGCCTGGTCACCGACCCTTCTTCTTTCCCTTACTTTAGGCGCAGGTCTCAAAAGGATGAAAACTATTCCCAACAAACTTCCACGTTTTTCGAACGTTGGATTAAACTCGATAGCATTTCCTAATATCTAGTTCTTTCACATTGGAATCAGGTAGTCAGTAGGTAAGCCTTTACAGCTCTGTCCAACCTACAACCCCTTTCACCGAAAGGCACCAGTCTCCCGGTGTTGGTCCTAACTGCCACCATACAATGTATGGCGTCCTCCGATCACGGAACCGGAATTCGGAAAATGCCCTGCACTCTGGGACTCAAGATCAGCCTAAAAAGGTACAACCGAGTCGAAGAGATTAAAAAACCTCAGCACCCAGAGTGTCTCACGTGAAAATAAAAAAATCCACTATTGTATAAAAAAGGAAGCAATGTGAGAGAAAACTTAGAAACAAGGTGTATTTTTTGTCATTTTCAATCTTTTTTAATTTTTTTTTTCTTTTTTTTTTTTTACCAAAAGAACGAAAACAACGTTAGCAGAACAAAGAACAATATGATCAAAAGAGTTAGTAAAACAATCAAACATGAACAAGAACAAAGAGGTATAACAAACTCAAAAGAGAAGATTAAAAAGTGTGAAACAAAGAAAAAAGGATAGACAACTAAAAAGAGAAGAAGGCATGAAAGGAGAAAGATCGCTCAGGAATCCGGGGTCGCGAAACCCGTAAATACCTAAAGAAGGTATTCCCCTGGGGGGTGAGCTCTATTAAGCGTCTTATTTTATGTATGACGTATTGTAAATATTTGCATTTCGCCCTACGATTGTAATTTTACAGCGTAGTCGATACTGGATAAAATAAAATGGAATGCAGCAACATCAAGGGAAAATAAAAATACGAGCATCTTTGTCGGACCGTGAAATACGGATTTTTTTTACCCCAGTCATGTAAGAATTTTAATTTTATTCAAACTTTCATTCGTTGAAAGAGTAATTTTGTGGATGCGAATTAAAGTTCAATATCGATTCAAAGAGGAAGTTTGAGGAGAAATGATTTGATGTGTGTATCAGAATGGAGTTTCCATTGACTGCTTTCATTTCTAGAGAACTTTTGCACTTGTATTGCAACAAAGATGGGACTTTCATAAATTATAATCAATTAGATTTTTGTGAAAAATTGCTAAAGAGAATACAAAATAGAGTAAATGTGTCGTTTTAAAAGAAAGTTTTTACAACAATCTATAATGTGTTTGTACTAATCCAAATATCTAAAATACACACAATTGATCGCTTTATCCCCATCCATAACAATTTGCTTTAGATTTCAGATCATATTATAAATATAAATTACAAATCAAAACTTGGTAAATTTGGAATACTTACAAGAAAGTTCGGAACATCCGTATTTGCAGAGCCCTAATTAAAAAAATATGACACATGCAGAGTTTTTCCAACAAAAGCATAAAAAGGTCTAGATGTATTTTTACGAAAGGAAATGTTTGGAAATATAACTAAAAGTTGCAAGTTTTGAAAATATGAAAAAACGGAAAAATCCTTTATTTTAAAATTTCTTACTGTTATTAAATCTGATTATCTTTCTATCGGGATAATACAAAACTATGCTCACTTGACTTCCTCTTCACAATTTATAATAATTAGATATCATATATTTCCCAAAATAAAAATATTTACTTTACAAAGACAAAACGTCACTTTACAAAATCATTTAAAGCAAATGCATTGAAAAAACTTTAGTTTACCCTAATAAAAAAATATAACTTTATGCAAGGAAAAAATTGTATGATGTGGATCCTTGACGATTAATTTTTCTATTGTATCATTTTTTCGTTCATGTTGTATTTTACGAAGTGAACTTTTGGCCAGCCAGATCGTAGAAATATCCCACAGTGCACTGGCGCACAACAAAGTTTAAGCAGCCACATCATCCAAAACCATTTACTCGCTATGTGTTACAGAAGCCATCGTCCAATTACCTCTGCTGACCGCACAATGCAGTACGTAAACTTAGCATGGAAGTGGAAACATCTCCATTGGAGTCAAGAAATGTTTAAAAAAAAAGAATGTTGCCGGGACTGATGGGTTGAAATTCACATTGGTAC
Source organism: Maratus michaelseni (assembly GCA_963931845.1). Lineage (NCBI taxonomy): Eukaryota > Metazoa > Arthropoda > Arachnida > Araneae > Salticidae > Maratus > Maratus michaelseni. Next base: position 31,239,104 of record OZ007586.1, read on the forward strand.
AATCCAATGGCAGAAAACTTGTACGGTGCAAACCTTATGAAACGATCGATCAGTAACAGCAAGGTACTGTTCTAGATAGCATTCCCCTAAGTCGATATTTATATGGATTAAAATGGGGCCAGTGGTAAGCGTGAAAACGTCCGTTACAGATCAATATTACGGGTATATGCTCGATTTTCTGTCGTATGTTTGCAACATCCCACTAGGGACCTTTTCCTTCATAAAAGGCAATGAACACGGATATCACTACCTAATTGTATCTGAATGATTCGATGAGCACATGTCAAATTCCTTTCCTGGCCAGCGAGGTCCCCTGATCTCAATCCCATCCAGCACATCTGGGAAGCCATCAAAATTTATATTCGACCCTCTGATCCCCCCCCCCCCATTCTCCATCAAATTTTCATGAACTGATTAAAATTTTCAGGTCATGGGTTCATATACATTTCTGTTGCTTTCAGTGTCTTGCCGAGTCCAAGCGGCAACGAATTGCAGCCATCATCAAAGACGAAAAATGATGCTGCATTTATGTAAGTAAACTGCTTTTCAGCGTATATATACTTTCAGAAAAAGGACGAAAAAGAGAAACGCTAGTGTCATTAATTAATGTGGTAATAGGACTTATTACTGTCTGAACACATAGTGTAAGAAAAGTACTGTAATCATGATTTGCATGTGCGTCTACACGAATTCTGCCAAATGGTAATTCGATCGACCTTCCATTTGGCGAATATTTTATCACGGATATTTGACCACATTGTGGCTATAAGAATCAATATCATTAATTATTTGATAGAATACTCTGATGAAAATATTTTTAAAAAGCCTGGAGCGACTCAACTATAATTTCCGAGAACTTGTGTACCATCCAGAGAGTAAAAATAAATTCAGTGAACATACAATGAGCAAAACAATCAAGTTCTTAGTATGGTAATCATTTCAATTGCATTAACCCATCTTGCGAGACAGAATCAATCACACAACTCCATATTTTAAAATTGTAGTTTAAGATAGAAAATGTAAAACTGCTCCTACAAAAGTAGAATGACAAAATAAGCAATTCTCTCAGCATGCCGGAAAAAATGGTACTGTATAAAATAGACTTCAATAATGTTGAAAAATTAGGCAATTATAATAATTTAAACTACACATTACAGAGAGAAGCAATAGAAATATATACATCAAATTCGGAAACTTGCAATAATATGGCTCACGCAAAAATTGATACCAGATGGCGCCTTATGTTGTTGGTAAAAGACAGAATGGAAGTTTCAAACAAATCGATTGAAAGAGCAGACTACCATAACATCAGTATTTAGGATGCCTGGAACAACAGGCGAAAATATTTTACTTTTGTGAAACTTTTAACATATGACGACTGGTTTTATGTGATTTTAGAGATGTTTTTAAGACTTTCGAAAAATGTATAATGTTGAAAAAATAAAATTATGTCTGTAATAATAGGTAGTTCGGAGAATTATTAAATATTAAATGGTAGTGTCATTTTACACAAAGAAAAAAATATTGCAGAATCACTGAACGCTTAACTTAAAAAATTTCAGTATATACGAAGTCTATGCTCCGGCAAGATGCAGGGACCTAGTGAGGAAGTTTGAAGAAACGAGTTGTACACGCTGAAGTCCCCGATACGGAAAACCACCAGGTTCAGTCAAACGTTTTACGTATGTGTTACGAACTTGTTACATGGAGTATTTATTTTATATTGTATACAGAATATAAAATTTGAATACCATACAATGGGCTACTAACTTTGTATCATAGTGAAAAGTTTTTCTATTGAGAAGATTTAAAATTAGGAATAGTGAAACTAAACATAAGTGTTCACTCCCACCTTCAACCTACATGATTTCACAAGCATGAAAAAAAATATTCAGTTGAGAAAAACTAGCTTTCTATGCCACGAAAAAAAACTGAAAACATTATGAAATAATAAAATATGAAGGATATTGGAATGTGAAGAGTAAAATGTATTTTTGCTTATTGTTTTGGTACATGTTTTTAAGGCAGCTGGTATTATTTGGCAACCTGAAACAATAGATGTCATCTGTAGAACTTAGGAATTCATTTGTTATATTAAAATGATACATACAAGTCTTCTGATATAATTCTAAATTTAGATGTTTTTCGAATTAAATATGTATACGAAAAGCCTACAATTGTTTTTTACTTAAAAGCGAACAGTGTCCCTAATAATTTTTGGATGCCTATTTCACGAATCATACTCAAAAAGATGTCTAGGCCAAATATGTTGTGGATGTTGCGTATGTTACAATCTTCATGATAGAAGGATTGTTTTTTCTGCTTATCAATATGCAGCAAAGCATACTAATAAAGTCGCAGCGGAACATTTTTTGTAAAAGCTAACTGCTGGAGAAAGATAAAAGTCTTCGATATGGTCTACAAGATCTGTAGCATATGGGCGTTTAGACATTTTTAACAATCGTACATAAAAATCAAGCATAAGAATCGACAGTTGCAACATGTTGTGAAAAACAAGCAACTGAAGTTTAAATTCGTGGAAAAGTTTTGTACATATTTGGTAAAAGGATGAGAAACGAGAAAAAATCAAGTGCTCGCATAGTGTATGCTAAAGTTGGGTAGTAGGATTTAGCATGTTATCTAAACGTCAGACGAAATGTTTTCTTATTGGAATGCATATGATAATGAGGAAGCCCCAAAACAGCAAAAACTTACTTTTGTTCTTTCAACATAAAGGATAATAGGTGATAAGGGCTACAAGATCTGCAGCATATGGAAGTTTAGGCATTTTTAACAATCATACCTAAAAATGAAGCATAAGAATAGAGATTTCTATATTAATCAGCAAGAGAAGAAGACAGATGGAGCTTATTTGAATGAACGAGAATACAATTTCAAGTGCTCTGTTGGGATTCAAGCACATAAACGCTTAATAATAGCGAAAGTCCTCGCTCCACATTAGCTTATTTTATTTGTGTTTCTAGTTCTAATAATTAGACGAAACCTTTTAATAACCAGAATGACTTTTTCTAATGTCTTAGACTACTCGGTCATTTAGACATGGCTGAACGTACAAGTTCAGCTACAAGTTAAAAACTAGTTTGTCGCTCTGTTTACCAACAGAAAATGATTCTTGTGCATACTCAGATCAGCCAAATTCAGTCCAGTTTCGGCAAAAATAGAATTTGATTGCTAAATAAATGTCAATTCATAGGAACCACAGATTCTATTTAATGTTTTGTATTATATATTGAACTGATTACAAGGAAAATGTTTATGTTTATTAAATATAATGTATTGTTTCAGGAATGCAAGGGATTCCAATTCCCATGGCTGGAAGTAATTACGTCAATTTTCTATCGATTCGTGGCACATGTCAAAATATTCAACGGAAATTTAAGGAATAAGTAGAAAACTATTGTGCATACTTTTGATAAAATTGTGACAAAGGGAGCAAATCATGGGCTGGCATCATGTATTTTTAAGATGGGTGGAAGGACTCAATCTGTGGTTTAAAGTTAATTCGAAATGTTTTCCTATTGGAGTGCTTATGATATGGAGGAAGCCCAGAGACAGCGATAACTGCTACTTTTGTTGCTACTATTGCTTGTTACAAACATACAGGAATCACTAACCAAAAATGTAGCCGTGAATGAACCTTGTGTAGGCCGTGATTCTTCACACCATCCCGTGGAATGAGAGTCTATGGAATGTGAAGGTAGTAATAAAAGACGACTGCTTGATACTACAATAGAATAAGTTGGAAATTGCAAGTAAACTTGTCAAATGGGGGTGCGCGTTCGTGATATAACCAATTTTACAATGTAAAAAAAAAATCTTCGTTATTCTTTCAGTGAAATATTTTTTTTCCTTATTACGTATGCCGTGTTTATAGATGCAAATTTTTATTTCGGCAGCAGATAGCGCTGCAATTCACCACGGAGATCTTGCTTTGTGAATGAATACCTCAATGCTTTAATATTTTTATGACTCACGATGAATGAATCTCTTGTTTATTTACTTTAATGGATTGAGATATTTGGCTGTTGACCCAATTTTCACTGAAGTTCTCAGAATTTATACATTTTTTAATGTAACTCATCTCTCAAGCAAACAATTTTTTTGAACGATCTTTCTAAAAACGTAACTTTTATGCAAGTTTATTCGAAAAAATAATTTTGAATAAACATGGTCGCTTGGCATATGGAAAAATATGTGATTAGTCCGTATTTGTTTTCACCAGTCACGTGACTTGCGCTTTCATTATGTAGATTACATACGATAGGATTTAATAGAATAAAGGAAACTTATCAATATATTTTTATGTTTAGATTCGATTTTCATAAATTTTGAAATGACTCGACAAAATTCTGCAACGATATATATATATATATATATATATATATATATATATACAGTGGTGGCCAAAAGTGTGGACATTTTTTGAAAGTTTCATGTTTTTCAAAGTTGTGTTCTTGTAGAATATATTAATTTGCACTTAAATACAAACATTTATATATCAAATTGAAGGTAATTTAATGTATAATTTAATAATAAAAACAGTATTACAATATCTGTGTTACAAAAAAGTTATGCAACTAATAGTAAGATCTATCTTAGATTTGCATTTTTTTAAAGTGATACTTACACAATCAATACGTAGTAGGATAACCCTTATTTTTTAAGACAGCTTCACAGCGTCTTTTCATCGAGTGAGCGAGTGTTTGGAGTTCATCTTTCGTAATCACATGGTGCCAAGAATCAAAGCTTCAATAAGTTTTGGACGTTTATTCGTACAAGAATTTTCAAACGTCGCCACAAATTTTCAATTGGATTGAGATCACGGCTGTTTCCTGGCCATGGTAATATATCTATGCCTTTATTTTGAAACCATGCTTTGCATACTTTTGCTGTGTGGCATGGAGCTGAATCCTGCTGAAAAATAAATGGTGCGTTGTTGGGGAAGAGATCCCTGATGGAAGGTATCAATTTTGGTTCCAGGACAGTTTCGATGTATTTTTGGGCATTCAGGATGCCATCAATCACTTGATTTCAGCCCACACCATCTGCAGACATACATGCCCAAATCATGACATTTGTTGGGTTTTTTGTAGTTGCTTCAATGCAATCAAGATGAAGTGCTTCGCCTACTCTACGTCTCACGTATTTTCTACCATCACTACCAAAGAGCGATATTTTACTCTCATCGCTCCAGATTACTTGATTACAGATTTTCTGACCATTGAATGTGTTCTTTTGCCCACTTAACTCGTTTTTCGCGTTGCTTTTGATTTAAATGTTTTTTTCCTTGGAATTCTAACTTGTAGTCCAAATCCTGATAATCTTCTTATTGTTCTTGAACTTACTGCAATACCCGCTGCATTTATTTCACATCTAATGGCATCTGAGGAAATTTTTCTATCTTGAAGGCATAGCTGTTTAATTTTTCTATCGGCAGTAGCACTTGTGCATTTTTTTCGGCCTGATTTGGCCTTATTTTCCACTGATTTCTTTTTTTTCATAACGTAAACAGAACTTTCGTACACCAGAATAAGTCGCTGAACTACCAACTTGGCTTGCAATTTCAGCATAAGAGAGGCCATTTTCTCTCAATATGACAATTCGGCTTCTTTTTGTAGATGTCCAATTAGTTCTTGTTGATAACATTGTTTAAAATTAGTTTAATTAAAAAAAGGACTTTAAATATTCAAAAACAGCAATACTCTATTTAATTGTACTCTTATGTATCATTCCGCAAAATATTTCCACAACAATAACACTTTTACCATCCAAATAACCTAAACTATAGTTACAGACATTTGATTGGTCACCAGAACAGTGTTTGTGATTGGCTAGTACGCTTTTATTACAAAACACGTCCTTATTCATAACGATTTGTGTTTGTTTGTTCTACTAAAATGAGCATAACTTCTTTTGTAATACAGATATATTAATACTGTTTTTATTATTAAATTCTACATAACATTACCTTTAATTTGATATATATACGTTTGTATTTAAGTGAAAATTAATATATTCTACAAGCACACGAAGTTGAAAAACATGAAACTTTCTAAAAATGTCTAAACTTTTGGCCACCACTGTATATATATTTTAAATTTCAAAATATTCGGTTGGGTAGTTTTTGCGCTGTTATATTTGGACGGACCAGACGACGACTATAGTTGCTATTAATTTATGTAATTACGAACGCACATAAAATGCGACAGGGTCATTTTCTCTTAACAGAAGAATTTAAACATTACATAATTTAAAAAAAAAAAATTTTTTTAATATTTTTCTGTTGCATTGAAGATCTGCCTATAAATAATGAAATACAGTTAGTAAAATATTTGACAATATTAAACACTCAAACATAAAATTTTACATTTCAAGTTAGCAGAGCAATGGCAAAGAGACAGAGGAAAATGACAATTATACAGAGAGTAACAAGGGAAATAAAAAGGAAATGACAAAATGTAAGGTAAGTCTACGATAGTGCTCGCGAATATACTTTTTTATTCTTTTTTTTTTTTTTTTACTATATTTAAAAATTTATAACTGAACAGAAGAATAATGCAGTTTTTCCTTTAATTTAAAAGAAAATTGCAGGATTTGTAAATAAATTATAAATCTTCTTACTAAAGTTTCCCCAAGTACTTCACTACAACATTCATAATGAAAAAAAATCTTTAATCCTCCAGCGCCGATAAGTAAAATTTAATATATTTTCAAATCCATGTGTAGTATTTTTTTCACTAAAAAAGAGCAATAGGAAAAATGTTATTAAAAAGTACACATAGAGCTGATATTTTTGATTGTCACAAAGGTGACGCACAAATTCCAGATCGCGTCACAGTCCCAAACAATTATCAAACATTCGAAATCCTACAAATGCCATTTATATTTAGTTAACTAACATTTTGGCGAAAAGGGGGAACTTGATCCTTTGACATTTTTATCACTAAAAAGGCAACCCATGCTTTCCTTTATTCTTTGAAGGAGGTATCAAACATGAAATAAAGTAGAAATAAATTCAATAAAATCTCAAAATCCGCTTTGCGCGTCTAGTTTATTTAATATTTTTCATTAATATTTAATGATATTTAATGATCATTAATAATGATACAATTAATTAATAATAAACCATCTATTGCGGAAAAGAAAGAACAAATGCAAAAAAGCAAACAGTTGAATTAAATGGCATTTGTCTTTCAAATATAGAATTCGTACAAAAAGTAATGTAAACGTGCAGAATTATGACGAATATGAAATTTAAACTTTTGAAATCAATATTTAATGGTCTTATATATGAGGATATTTTCTTAAATTGTCTGCGTTCGATTAAAACAGAGTACATTTTTCTTCTTTTGTATTACAGAACACACATGAGAATTTTTTTCCTGCTCCATTTTTGGGTTATCTGTCATTACGTGGATTTTTATTTTAAAAAGAGCATTTTTTTTCTATCACGAAATCAGATAGATTGTCATTTAACATGTTATGCTTCAAATTATGAATTAAACTCTCTAAACGTCTGTCTTTTATATTATAAAAGCAGATTAGAAGATTTAATTAAAATTTAACATAATAGAAAAAAAGTTTTAAGGAGATATATAATTTTTAATTAGATCTAATAAACTGAATCAGTACTTTTAAGTAACATTGTGTCGTATCAATAGTTAAACAATATTTTACTACTTTTAAAATAAGGAAGTTTTACAACATTCCATTGCCCTTTAATAGCATTTATAACAAGATGTGAGTATATGTTCTTGATGCAAATTGCAACAATACATTTTATTTAAACATGGCATTGTAACAAATGAACTTCTTTAGATTTTCCAACTCCACCGTAAATGACACTCTTCACCACGGTAGTCCTTTTTACTGACTTCTGTTCCCCATTATCAGGCAGTATTTCGAGCCCATTCTTAATGCAGTCCTTAAAAGACTGGGACAAATCTCTTCGCTAGACTCCCATTCTAATATTGCGTCGAAATGCCAAAACTATTTCGGTCACGAGTACTCAAAGACCTACAAAGAAGCTGCCTACTGAATCGACACCTGTCGCTTGACACCTCAGTCTAATTACTCGCTTGTACACTTTTATCAATGCGAAAAGTTGCTCATTTGAGCAATATCCTTACTCTATTTAAGTTAATGCAAAAGATATCCTGCTGTGGGTTTTTGCCCCTCTCCCACCACGCATCGATATTTCCATCTATTTCCAGTATAGGACGCAACAGCGCGAATCTATACGTCTGCCACTTTTGTCTGCAATTCCTAATATCTTTTTAAATTATGATTTCTGACCTTCATAGCCGTCTGGGAAAGAACTCAACTTGGGTCACTCGATTAAAATTAGCTACATAAATCTTAGTTATTGCTGAGAGATAGCATTGGACATTCCTTCACACATTGGTAATCTAATCCTAGTTTCAGATAGTAAGTCAGCACCAACAATCCTTTAGTCAACGAATTATGTATCTCCCTGGATAGCGATTCAGGTTTATGAGAAACAGGTAGCAGTTGAACATACGCTTTCTGAGAAAGAAATCATCTGGGTACATGCTGAAAAAGGCATTTACGGTAATGAAACTGCCGACAAGATATCCTGTAATAGCATTCTCCGAACGGATAGAGACGCGTGAATTTCTCCGGAGGACGTTTGTGTCAGTCTTCGGCACAAATCAAACGCTTAGCTTGCTGGAAAGTAAAGCAACAACTTTGCCCATCTCCGAAAAGCCGCTGGGAACTAAACAGGGATTATTCTTAGCAACTGATCAATATCCTTACTCGATTTAAGTTAATGCAAAAGATACCCAGCTGTGGGTATACACCTCTTCCACCGCGAATCGAAAATTCCATCTATTTCCAGTATAGTCCTTTTCTCTCTCTCTCGTTCAATACTCCAGATTCAAAATTTCTGTCACATGTATGCACAGTGCGCTCGCTTTCCGACAAGGAATGTCTCCATAAGCACATACTCAGAAAAATTTAAAACAAATTACAGAATATTCTCAAGTGTATATGTTTATAAAAAAATTTCTAGCGAAAACTCGATATAGCTTCCGTAAAACAAATAATGAAAATTTAGTTTTTGGCGATTTATCGCCGGTTGGCGACAATAAAATATTTAAAAATACGATTTTATGATCAATAAGCGAATTTTTTTTCTACCCTTTATATTGAACTAGTTGAAGTTCAAATTAAATAAATACAATTTTATAACTATCATAAACATTTTTGTGCATACATAATGAAATTTAACGATTATATGATACGGTTTAGAACAAAATTTAAATTAATTGAATTTGCTTCAAACTCAAAATTAAGATCCGATTCTGAGCATTTTCAATTGAACTTCGATATCGTTACTGTCGGAGACAAATTAAAACATCGTTGCCATGGAAACAACGACTTATTCAGTATCAAATGCATTATGAAAGCTTTCTTAATCACTTTTTAAACACACTTAAAATTTATCTAACCGGAGAAACTAAAATTAAATAACTGTAGCAACATACAATTTGAATATTCTGAAACTATACACATAATGGCGCCGACAAAAACGCACAGATAGGTGTGTGGCACCTGCCACAATCATTGCTCACAAACGCGATGTTGCGCCAATTCAATAATAAATGGGCTCTATTTGCTACGGTATATACAAAGGGTAAATATTAGAATATTTGACAAAATGGTGCAACCGATTGAGCCGTGACTAGTGTTTAATCCAGTTTCCATATACAGCACAAATTTTATGGAGGGTTTCAAAAATCTTATGCGCAATACACATATTCTCCCTGAAAGACTCACTAAAATTATCCAGTGCAGCTAAATTTATGGAGTAATATGTTGAATCTAGCAACCTTCATTGTTAAACAGAAATGTTTATGTGTCTTTGTATAAAAGCCTTCAGTTTATGAAACATTTCATAAATGTGTAAAAAAACGAGCAGAATTGTAATAGATAATCGTATGGTATATTCCTAAACCTGTCTGGAAGAACAAAATTTTAACGCATGTGTGGCGTTAAATACAAGAATAGGCATGGCGAATACGTAACAATGATAGGCTAAATATTGTGTGTTAAGTTATTAAGTAGCACTAGAGTATGTGCTGAATTTAAGTTATATGATCAAATTTGAAAACCATTAGAAATTAAAAATTATTTGTTTTCAAGTTCGTAATGGAAGCTGCTATATTATCGAAGTCCGTATTCTGGATCACAAAATTTAACGAATATGTAACAAGAAAAATATTTTGTTTGAGGATATTAACTGGCATTTAGTGGACGTGGCGATTTAATGCGATATTTTGAAAATATATTCACATTAAAAACAGATTATAATCCAAAAGGAATCACTTTCCCAAGACAAAGAGGAAGCCGACAATTTTTCAAGGTCAATATTGTGAAACTATACAGATAGCGGAGCTGACAAAAAAAAAAGACTGGCTGCTGTGCGGCACCGGCTACCATCACTGTCCAAAAAATCTATGTTCCATAAACAGCATATAAACATAAAATGGGCGTTATTTGGTAGAACACATAAAATTATCCTTAATTATATTATCTCATATCCAAGATGGTGTAACTGATTGAGCCGCAAAGACTATCTGAACCCATCTTCCACACATTGCATTAATTTTTGCAGCGTTTCAGAATTTGTATGCACATAAAGAAATAAATGTGCAATCCTTTACCTGTCGAGAGACTCTGTAGATTGTGATTTCGATTTCAGCGTCAATGGAGGTTTAATAGATTGGTGCATCGAAATTAAATTCCTGGGCTTTCTAAATGGCACGTCGAAGGGACTTTCGAAAAGGAACTGTCCAAATATTCGCCTGAAAGATTCAAACATAAAAAAATAAATAAATAAACATTGTCCAATGCAGCCAAATTTCTGGTGTGGCATTTTAGAATCCCAGTCGCATTAGCAACTTTCACAGTTAGACAAGAGAATGTTCCAGTGTACCTTTGGCTGATGCCATTTTAGTTTATGCAATATGTTTGAACGGAACATTTCATAAATGTGTACTGAAACAAGATGAACTGTAATAGAGAATCGTAGGATGTATTCCTAAACCTATGCGAGGATCACAACATTTAACGCATGTGTAAAAATAGGTAAAAGATAGTGCGAGGTTAGCATTTAGAGATCGTGCTGATTTAATGTTATATTTGGACAATATATTCACATTAGAAATCGATTATAATCCAGACATCTCTTTCCAAGCTGATAGGAAGCTGCTAATTAATCCAAGTCACTATTGAGAAACTATACAAATAGTGGAACTGACATAAAAGAATCCTGGGAGGTTGTGCGGCACTTTCTACCATTAATGCCAACAAACGTGATGTTGCATATATAGAAATTCACCATCAATGGGTGCTATTTCTAACAAATCTATAAAAGAAACTTTAATTAGACTATTTGACACCTACAAAGCGGTGCAACAGATTGCGCCAAGAGAAGAATCTAATCAAGCTTCCTTATATTGCATCAATTCTAGCCGTATTTCAGACTTTTTATGTGCATAGATTGATAACGTAGAAATCCACAAATATGCCCTCAAAGATTCGCACTTAATTAAAAGATTAAAAATTTCCATGCAGCTAAATATTTGGGCCAGTATGCGGAATCTAAATATGTGAAGTAATATGTTGAATCCAAGTGGGGCCTAGCAACCTTCACTCTTGCACAAAAGTTCATATGTGCCGTTGAGTCAAACCCTTCAGTTTATGCCGTATGTGTGGTTGGTTGGTTGATCGGGGTTTTATGGCACAAAGTCCCCCTAGGGACATGCTGCGCCAAAAAAGATTAAATATTGTACGTCAAATTGAAATATAAAAACTAAAAAAGAAACAAAGCTTAATGAGAGAATTATCTGGATGGGGGCCGTATGTGTGGATGAAGCATTTCATAAATGTGTACTTTAACGAGACGAACAGTTTTAGAGAATCGTATAATGTATTCCTAAACCTATGTGAGGAACACAACGTTTAAGAAATGTGCAATAATGCGCAATATATTTTGTATGAGATTATTAACTACCATTTAGAGTACATGCTTATTTAATGCGATATTTTGAAAACATTCACATTAGAAAGCGATTATAATCCAAGAGGACTACTTTTCCTAACTCAGTATTCAGCTACTAATATTTCCATGTAATTTCCTGAACTATACATATACAGATGCTGACGAAAACTCACCCTGGCAGTCGTGTACCTGCCACCGTTAATGCCCACAAAAGTGATGTTTCATGTATATCATTTAATCATCAATGGACGCTATTTGGTACGACATCTATAAAAAGAACTTTAAATATAATATTTGACAAAATGATTTTTTTTTTTGTAAACAGTTCTTAACTAATCGGGTAAAGTGTTGTAATAGAGAAAATACAAGACTTAAAATATAAATCAATTTAACATCGCAATTTTAAGAAAAATTGTAAAGACTCTTAGAAAAATTATTCATAATAATTTATAATATTAAGGCTTTTGAAGATCTAAACTCTGACCTTTCTGATGCATTCATGGAGTCGTTTAAATATTAAATGTGCAAAATTTTCAGATACTAAGAAATCTAATATGTTTCCAATAAAGATAAATTATATTTCGGAAAATGTAAAATTTGCGGATATAAGACATTTTAGACAGCTATAGAAAGTTCGTCATCGGGGATCAATCTATTATAACTCGAAGATATAATTTTTAGAAAAATGATACATGCTTTTAAATTTCTACTTCGGTAGCAATATTCGAAAATTAAGTGCATTTATGTGTAAAAAAACTCCGTGAATGGTATTGGGCTGATGCCTTTGGCTGATGCCATTGCATAGTTTATGCAATATGTTTGAACGGAACATTTCATAAATGTGTACTGAAACGAGATGAACTGTAATAGAGAATCGTTGCATGAAAAAATTGCAATGTTAACCAGGAACATTTTGTCCTTTATTTTTTATAATTTAAAAATATTTAAAAAAAGACAAAAAAAAATTAAATTAATTTAAATAAACCTATATTTTTAAATGACCTGACAAGCGTGTAGAAAAAGTATGTTCGAAAGATATTGAAGGACATTTATAATAAATATAAAACAAATGTTTCATGTTTTCTGCAATACATAAAATAATGAAATGCTGTTTTATATGGTTTTCTTTGATGCATAGATATTTGTTGTTACTAAGTAGGATTCTCATATATTCCGATTGCTCTGGAAATGAAAATTTGGAAATTCTAGGCTTTCCTTTCGGTTTGGAAAGGTTTTCAGTATTTGTGTCTCTGGCGTGTAAAATTCGCACTATCAAAAAGGTTATTTCTTATAGCAATATATCCACGTTTTTATCTGCGACCTAAATATTACTTTCAACGAATGTAAATATTTTTTTTAATATTTTTAATTTATTATCTAGTCTTTATATTCCATTTATTCATTTAAATTACTAAATGATTTAAGTCTTCAAAGTATTTCAAACATAACATTTCTGTTCCTTTCATTCTAAATATGAAGTTTTTACCTATGAGTAAGTATTCGTATTTCAATAAAAAATTTGCATGAATCCCTTATAATAATTTCTATTTTTTTTTTCATAAAAAGATTTAACGATTGATCGTTTATTTTTAAAAAGATGGAAAATTACTCATTTGTAAAGAAAACAGCTAAGAAATTCATACGCACCATCGTATCATTTTATTAGATTGAGCAAAATGTTCTGGGAAATTTTTAATCTAATAGTTACCAGAATTTGTATCGTATATAGGAGTACTAGTGGTACATCTATAGGAGTTCAGGAATTTCGGCTCTAAAATGCCTATTGAACAGTATGATTTGCGTGTGTTCATCCGGCATTATTGGAGAAAAGGTAAAACTATTCTGAAAGCCGTCGATGAGATTAATAATGGTGAAGGTGCTGGTACGGCGACAAAATCGATTGTGGGCAGATGGTTTAAGAGATTCAAAGAAGGCAATTTTAATCTCTAAGACATACCTCATTCTGGCCGGCAATCTGTTTTGGGTGAAAGTAACTTGGTAGCTGCTGTGGATACTCCGACTTCATCGAGCACTTCTGATTTGATTGCAGAGCTTGGTCTTCTGCTGCGGAGTCAACAAGTTTAATCAACTTGACTTTGTCCACAAGAAGCCTCGCCGGGATCCGCATGAGCTCACCAAAGCACAAGCCGCCAAAAGAATCGAGATTTGTAGGCAAATGCTCAACAATCCATTAAATGACCGATTCTGGTAGAAAAGTTTGACATCAGACGAAAAGTGGGATTTCTTGGTCAATCACGATCGAAGGAAGCAACAATTTTAAAAAGCTTGTACATTTTAATAGCCTAAATTATGCATTACAAAGAGAGGAAATTATCACCGTAAATTCAAATATTTATAATATGTTGTACTTCAGTATTGATAATAGATGGCAGTACCTATAGAGATTCAAGAAAAAAGATCAGTGAAACTTCGATTGAACGCTATGTGAAACCAAACATACAGAAATAGCTGATGATGTACCAGTAATAAGGTGCGAAAAGGTTAAGTTTTTATCAATGTAATTGAGTCTTAATGTTGACTTCTTTTATTTATTATGTCTAAGCTGTTTTAAGGAGACTTTTAATGTCTACATGATATGGAAGAGTATCAAGTGTTTATGACATTACTATCGCTTAATAAAAACTATTTTCACGATTGAAAAAGTTATGACAAAAATCTGTTTTCGCTTTGGAGTCAGAATCCCAGTATTTTTAAATGAATAAGTGGATTGCACCTTAGGTTCTTATTAAAAAAGATATTTTTATTGAGAACCAATACTTGCTTTTTGTTTAAAGTGTTCGAAAACTTCCTTCTTATTACATTATTAAAATCTTTCGTTTTAAATTTCGAGTTACTTTCCTATGGCTACTGATATTTTGTCCTGGAAACTCTTTTGGTCATATAAGCATAAAACAAGAACGCAAAATCTTGGATGCAGAATAGTTTACTAAAACACTTTTGAATAATCCCAAAATACTAAAATGAAAATTCACCAATTAATACCTTGGAATAATATATCCGAAATAAAAAAATTAGCAAACGCTTAACAAAATTCAAAACCTAATTTCAGAAATTACCTCCCATAGTCGGCAACAGTCCATAGCTTTTGTGCAACACTGTATATGATCCACAGATTTGTATACAGGGTGATTCATAAAAGATGGGCAGAACTTTAAGGGGTTATAGTACACTTAAAGACAAATAATATTAAATAGGAGACTAAGGGTCCCAGACGTATTCCCAAGGAGATAGGGGGCATTAAAGTTTAGGGTCCGAAATTTCAAATGATTATAAAACATGGAAAAATTGGTCGATTCGTTTGCGGTTTTTGCAAAAAATTTTCTTTATGCCAGTATTTTCTTGAAATAAAATTTTAAAGTTCAATTTCAAAAAATGCCGATAGGGGGCGCTTTAGACTTTGGAGTAACAAACAACTATTTTTTAACGTTATTTTTTGTATTTCTTTAAATGATTTCGAAAGCTTAGACTTAAACTTAAATTTTGATCTAAAAATCTGAGTCCTAACGAGTAGTTAAGTAGCGTAAACTGAAATTTGAAATTTGAAACCCTTCTCCCCCCAGAACAAAAATCAGTTATTCCCGATCTTTGTGTCGTAGATTAGGCTCTAACTACTGCCGCGTTTTGCTAAAATTATTCTTTATGTCAGTATTTTCTTGAAAATAAATTTTAAAGAAAATTTTCAAAAAATTCCGATAGAGGGCGCTTTAGACTTTGGAGTAACGAACAACTATTTTATACCGTTATTTTTTGTGTCTCATTAAATGCTTTCTAAAGCTTAGACTTAAATTTTCAGCCCAAAATCTGAATCGTTAGACGTGGTTAAGTTTCTGGGGAGAGGGGTTTGAAATTTCTACTCCTGAGCACAGTTCAGTTTACCATGTCCACACATTGTGTGCTGTGATACGAGGTAAAAAGACACAAATTCGGATTATGTTACCAAAGCATATTTATTAACATGTAATCACAATAAATGTTCAAAATTGTGACCACCAGAGGTTATGCACGCAGAACAACGGCGACGAATGGAACGGCGAACATTCGCGAAAACATCAGGCTTTTCGAGCACTTCCCCTACAGCGGCAGAAAGTCTGGCGACCAGTTCCTCGGGGGATTCAATGGGTGTCTCATACATAAGAGCCTTCAATCGTCCCCAAAAAAAGAAATCGAGGGGTGAAAGATCTGGCGAGCGAGCAGGCCAAGCAACAGGACCACCTCGACCAATCCATCTGTTCGGAAATGTGATGTCCAGATAGTTGCGGACGTCTCGTACGTAATGGGCTGGCGCTCCATCGTGCTGGAACCACATGACCCGCCGGATGCGTGGAGGAACAACGTTTAACAGGTCTGGCAGCACATGTTGCAGAAATGTGAGGTATGTTTTACCGTTGAGGCGTTCAGGAAGAAGGTACGGTCCGATTAGGTGGTCTCCGAGGATTCCTGCCCAAACATTGATGGAAAAGCGTCTCTGATGAGCATGTGGATACGTAGCATGTGGATTGACATCCGCCCATACATGTGCATTGTGTGTGTTAAATGTACCTTCACGTGTGAAGGTACATTCATCGGTGAAAAGCACAGTTCGTCCAAAATGTGGATTTAGCGCGTTCTGCTGCAGAAACCAGCGGGCGAATTCAATACGATTTGGATAATCCCCTGGAGACAGTTTCTGGACCCGTTGCACATGAAACGGGAGCAAATGTTCATCCTTCAGTACCCTCCAAGTCGTGGACTGTGAGGTATCCACCTGGCTAGCCACTGTTCGTGTACTTGTACTTGGCTGCGCCGCTACTACATCCAGAATGGCTTCTGCAACAACTACTGATTCGTCCTTTTTTGCACGACCTGCATTCGACCGGGAAGCGAGAAATGATCCCGTCTCACACAACTGTCTGTGCAAGCGCTCGAAAGTTTTGCGGTTAGGCAACCGCCTGTTAGGAAATCGCTCTCCGTACATTCGTTGTGCCTCTGCACCATTTCCATCTGCCGCTCCGTAAATTAAATGCATCTCAGCCTTTTCCTTATTCGTGAAGGGCACCATCTTCCGATTCATTACTACAGCGACTTACACTTGACTCACCGTTCAGTGGTTTTTATGCCTGAATCGTGTCGAAATTTTGCATACGTGTTCTTCTTCTTCCCCATTTGACATTTGCATACTTTCTGTTTCCTTCTTCACCCGGTGACTAGCGTCAGGAATGGAGCTTTAACGTTTGCATGAGCGACGTTTCCAACTGTGCCAGTGCCTTTATGAGTGAATTCCGACTATGCAGTCCTTGACGAAAGTTGTATTTTTGCCTCGTATCACAGCACAGAATCGTTGGGCATGGTTAAGTAGTGCAAACTGAACTATGTTCAGAAGTTGAAATTTGAACCCCCTCCCCTCGCTACTGAACCACGCTCAGCGATTCAGATTTTGAGCTGAAAATTTAAGTTTAAGTCTAAGCTTTAGAAAGCATTTAATGAGACACAAAAAATAACGGTATAAAATAGTTGTTCGTTACTCCAAAGTCTAAAGCGCCCTCTATCGGAATTTTTTGAAAATTTTCTTTAAAATTTATTTTCAAGAAAATACTGACAAAGAATAATTTTAGCAAAACGCGGCAGTAGTTAGAGCCTAATCTACGACACAAAGATCGGGAATAACTGATTTTTGTTCTGGGGGGAGAAGGGTTTCAAATTTCAAATTTCAGTTTACGCTACTTAACTACTCGTTAGGACTCAGATTTTTAGATCAAAATTTAAGTTTAAGTCTAAGCTTTCGAAATCATTTAAAGAAATACAAAAAATAACGTTAAAAAATAGTTGTTTGTTACTCCAAAGTCTAAAGCGCCCCCTATCGGCATTTTTTGAAATTGAACTTTAAAATTTTATTTCAAGAAAATACTGGCATAAAGAAAATTTTTTGCAAAAACCGCAAACGAATCGACCAATTTTTCCATGTTTTATAATCATTTGAAATTTCGGACCCTAAACTTTAATGCCCCCTATCTCCTTGGGAATACGTCTGGGACCCTTAGTCTCCTATTTAATATTATTTGTCTTTAAGTGTACTATAACCCCTTAAAGTTCTGCCCATCTTTTATGAATCACCCTGTATATACTACATATTATGCTCAAATTTTTCCGTTTAGAAAACTCATAAATGGAGTTCGAAATTCAGCTTCAGAAAATTCCGCCTATAGATGGAAATTATATTTTTTAAAGCTTTTATGGTATCTGAAGATATTTATACATATCGCATCAGCTAAAATTTAAAATCAGGTAAAATCTCATAACAAGACTCAAAATTCTATCCCAACAATTAAAACGTCAACTTATCCAGTTCTTTGCGTAGCTTAGTGCAAGACTAATTTTAGTCTAAAAACATCTTATAATGTAAATTAGTTTATAGTTTAATCCACGTGAAATAGTCTTTTTCTCTTTCATTAATGTTTTGTATTGGAGTGCAGTTTCATTATTACGGACCTAATTTGGCTGACATAGAGTCTTAACTATTCAGCATAAAAATTTCCAAGCTCGTGTAAAACCAGTAGACGTAATCGTAAAACTTTTCGTTTAAATGTAATATTTGAAGGCGCCGCCATTCTTCCACATTATGCACCGTCAACATCCGGCGCTACCGCAACTAACGGGCGAACAATGAGGGCGTCCAGTGATGATCCCTTTGGGGTAAGTACTCACTTATCTTTTTATATATGCATTTATTTATGAATATGAAAAAGGGGAGAGGGGCTCGTCAAACGTTTAATTTTTCCAGCTTAACAAACATGCATTACTGAAGAATACTATATAGTTAGTATCATTAATTTTGTTTTTTTCATTTTATATTTTTTAGGAATCAGGTAGAAAAAAAAAAAAGACTCCAAATGTGCACGGATCTTCCGATTCCCCATCTCCTCCTCCATCACCACCACAAACTCCTCCCCCCCCAACACCACAGGGGCCGCCTCCACGTCCTTATGAATCGACCCCTCCACATCCTTTCCAAGCTCCTCGTCTGCGGATGAATGAAGCAACACGTACGTGCAATATCAGTTTTTTCTCTTACATTAAGGTTTTTTATTTACAGTTTCATTATTACAGACACCATATGCTGACAGAGCCTATCCTCAAGGGGCTGCAGCCGCTTCTACGCATCTCCCAGCTCCTCGTCTGTAGGTGAGAGGAACAACAGGTACGTGCAATATCGGTTTGTTATTCTTACATTGTTTTTTATTAGAGTACAGTTTCATTATTACGGACCCTTCTTTGCTGACATACAGCCTACACTATCCAGCATAAAAATTTGCAAGCTCATGCAAAATCAGAAGACGTAAGCGTAACAATCTTTCCGTTTACATTGCAATACTTACAGGCGCCGCCGTTCTTCCACATGATGCACCGTCAACATCTGGCACTGCCGCAACCAACGAACGAAAAAAGAGAGCGTCAAATGATGATCCCTCTGGGGGATAAGTACTCACTAAACTATCTACATATACATTTATTTATGAAAATAAAAGAGGTGGAACTCCTCAAATGTGTACTATTTCCAGCTTAAAAAACATGCATTACTGGAAGAAAACTATACTTAATAAAAATAATTGTTTTTCTTCGTTTTATATATTTTTAGGAAACAGGTAGAAAGAAGACACCTCCAAATGTCGACGGATCTTCTGATTACCCCTCTCCTCCATCACCACCTTAAAGCCCCCCACCACAGGGGCCGCAACCAACTCAAGAGCCGACTCCTCCACTTCCACAAGGGGATACACAGCTGCTCATCCGCACCCGCCCAGCTCTTCGCACGTGGGCGCGAGGAACAACGGTTACTTGCAATTTCAGTTTTTATCTTACATTGTTTTTTTATTATTGTACAGTTTCATTATTATGGACCCCATTTTGCTGACATAGAACCTACAATATTCAGCATAAAAATTTGCAAGCTCATGTAAAACCAGGAGGCTTAAAATCTTTTCGTTACGTTCGTTCACCTGCACTACAATATTTGCAGGCGTCGCCGTTCTTCCACATGATGCACCGTCAACATCCGGCACTTCCGCAAATAACGGACGAAAAAGTTGGGCGTCCAGTGATGATTTAACTGGCGTACGTACTCAGTGAACTATCTATTTATTTATACATTTATTAATGAATATGTAAGAGGGGGGGGGGACTCCGCAAACGTTTAATTATTCCAGCTTAACAAACATGCATTACTGGAAGAATAATATACTTAGTATAATTATTTTTTTTCTTCTTTATATTTTTAGGAACCAGGTAGAAAGGCTCCAAATGTGTACAGATATTCAGATTCCCCATCTCCTCTTCCATCACGCCAAAGCGCCCCCACCACAGGGGCCGCCTCCACATCCTCGTCTGTGGGTAAGAGGCGCAACACGTACATGCAATAGTCTTTTCTCTTACATTAATGTTTTTATTAGAGTACTATTTCATTATCACGGACCCTATTTTGTTGACAAAGACTACACAATTTGGTTTTATTTTCTTTTTTTACTTTATTCTTTATTGTGAATTTTGTCTTACAGTGCGAACACAGCCCCAGGAAAATTATTCTGATAATGACTACTTCCGTTATCCGGACCGAGCATATGTCTTCCGTCAAGGAAGGAGGAGGTAATAAGAAATGAAAGCATAGGATATTTTTCCTTTTCCTGAATGGTTATTGTTTTTTGTGAAATTATTAAAATTTCTTAAAAGTTTCTCCAATTAGTGGACATCGTTTATAATCACCCAATATAGTAGTCATGGCAAGGTGTAGATCATAATTTATTATAAAAAATGCTTTAGATCAATCTGTGTTTTTTAGCACTTTACAACTGCTCCCTTTTCGACCCTGCGCTTTGAAATCCCCACCAGTGGCTGAGAGGTCCTGTTCTCAAAGCTGGTAGATGTGAGGTGCTGGGTTCAAACCTTGTCGTGCTCGTCGACCGAAACGTTCGGAGTTTCCCGTGGTTTTCTTCGAACATTGACGTAAATACGTATTAGGAGACGTAGAAAAAACCCTTACGGAGGGAACTCCCCACCCCTAGGGCCTATATTCCTCGTGTAAATTTTCGGCCATCATAAGTCAACCATCCCTGCCTTTAGAAAGTATAATTTCAGAAATATTAATTATGGTCTTAACAAAATTTCCCGATTGTGTTTTTCTTCGTTTTATGTTTTTAGAAACTAGGTAAAAAAACCTAGAGGAATCCAAATATGGTTTGATCTTCTGGTTCCCCATTTCCTCCTCCGCCACTTCCTCCGCCTCCTCAAGGGCCGACGCCTCCTTGTATTCCTGGGGCTTCAGCCGCTCTTCCAGCATTACCTCCTCCGCCTCCCCCCAGCTTCTCGTCTGTAAGTGAGAGGAGCAACACGAACGTGCAATAGTTTTTTCTCTTACATTAATGTTTTTTATTAGAGTACATAAACTGGATGTTTGGTTTAAAAAATGAAAGTACTTTCAGATGAGTGTGGTACCAAATTGAACCCAATAGAATAATGCGACGCTAGACCGTATCGTATACAAAAATTAGGATTAATATTTTTGTATCATAACATTAGTTTTTGAATATCGTCCCGTGAATAGTTCAGACTCTTAATGTGATGAGAAGCTCTTCAAAAACCATAGGTATGATAGCTTATTTTTTTTTCTATTTTGGGTTTATTTTAGTATCTTATTGTGTATTGTGAGTTTCAGTGCGCACACGACCCCGGATTATTATTCGGTGGATGAATATTTCCGAGATTCGGATAGAGCGATTGCCTCACGTCAAAGGAAGGAGGAGGTAATTAGAAGTGAAAACATAATATTTTTCGTTTTTCTCAATTGTTATTTTTTAGCAAATTATTAAATTTATCTATTTGTCCTTTAGGTGTGTCCACTATATTGTTGTAAATGAGCTATGATCGTCATATTATATGCCAAACAAATTTTGCTCGAGTAATACGTATGCATCATAGCCATTAAATCTGAAACAAAAAAGATGATCGCACGAGTGTGAAGAACTCTGTGAATGCAAATTTGTATTATGTATTATATATGTTATAGTAAAATTGTCTATTAAAAGATTTAAAAATTCTCCAAACACATTAAAATATCTAAAATGTTTGGTTTTTGGGTTTTGCAGGCGCAGGCGTTCTTCCTAATGACGCACCGCCAACATCCGGCGCTGCTGCACAGAACGGACGGAAAAGGAGGGATGATGATCCCACTGGGGTAAGTTCTCACTGAACTATATTTATATCCACATTTATTCACGAATATAAAACAGGGGGAACTCCTCAAATGTGCAATTTTTTCAGCTTAACAAACATGCATTACTGGAAAAATACTATGCTTGGGTTAATTTTGTTTTTCTTAGTTTCTTTTGCCCACTTAACTCGTTTTTCGCGTTGCTTTTGATTTAAATGTTTATTTCCTTGGAATTCTAACTGGTAGTCCAAATCCTGATAATCTTCTTATTGTTCTTGAACTTACTGCAATACCCGCTGCATTTATTTCACATCTAATGGCATCTGAGGAAATTTTTCTATCTTGAAGGCATAGCTGTTTAATTTTTCTATCGGCAGTAGCACTTGTGCATTTTTTTCGGCCTGATTTGGCCTTATTTTCCACTGATTTCTTTTTTTTCATAACGTAAACAGAACTTTCGTACACCAGAACAAGTCGCTGAACTACCAACTTGGCTTGCAATTTCAGCATAAGAGAGACCATTTTCTCTCAATATGACAATTCGGCTTCTTTTTGTAGATGTCCAATTAGTTCTTGTTGATAACATTGTTTAAAATTAGTTTAATTAAAAAAAGGACTTTAAATATTCAAAAACAGCAATACTCTATTTAATTGTACTCTTATGTATCATTCCGCAAAATATTTCCACAACAATAACACTTTTACCATCCAAATAACCTAAACTATAGTTACAGACATTTGATTGGTCACCAGAACAGTGTTTGTGATTGGCTAGTACGCTTTTATTACAAAACACGTCCTTATTCATAACGATTTGTGTTTGTTTGTTCTACTAAAATGAGCATAACTTCTTTTGTAATACAGATATATTAATACTGTTTTTATTATTAAATTCTACATAACATTACCTTTAATTTGATATATATACGTTTGTATTTAAGTGAAAATTAATATATTCTACAAGCACACGAAGTTGAAAAACATGAAACTTTCTAAAAATGTCTAAACTTTTGGCCACCACTGTATATATATTTTAAATTTCAAAATATTCGGTTGGGTAGTTTTTGCGCTGTTATATTTGGACGGACCAGACGACGACTATAGTTGCTATTAATTTATGTAATTACGAACGCACATAAAATGCGACAGGGTCATTTTCTCTTAACAGAAGAATTTAAACATTACATAATTAAAAAAAAAAAAAAATTTTTTAATATTTTTCTGTTGCATTGAAGATCTGCCTTTAAATAATGAAATACAGTTAGTAAAATATTTGACAATATTAAACACTCAAACATAAAATTTTACATTTCAAGTTAGCAGAGCAATGGCAAAGAGACAGAGGAAAATGACAATTATACAGAGAGTAACAAGGGAAATAAAAAGGAAATGACAAAATGTAAGGTAAGTCTACGATAGTGCTCGCGAATATACTTTTTCCTTCTTTTTTTTTTTTTTTTTTTACTATATTTAAAAATTTATAACTGAACAGAAGAATAATGCAGTTTTTCCTTTAATTTAAAAGAAAATTGCAGGATTTGTAAATAAATTATAAATCTTCTTACTAAAGTTTCCCCAAGTACTTCACTACAACATTCATAATGAAAAAAATCTTTAACCCTCCAGCGCCGATAAGTAAAATTTAATATATTTTCAAATCCATGTGTAGTATTTTTTTCACTAAAAAAGAGCAATAGGAAAAATGTTATTAAAAAGTACACATAGAGCTGATATTTTTGACTGTCACAAAGGTGACGCACAAATTCCAGATCGCGTCACAGTCCCAAACAATTATCAAACATTCGAAATCCTACAAATGCCATTTATATTTAGTTAACTAACATTTAGGCGAAAAGGGGGAACTTGATCCTTTGACATTTTTATCACTAAAAAGGCAACCCATGCTTTCCTTTATTCTTTGAAGGAGGTATCAAACATGAAATAAAGTAGAAATAAATTCAATAAAATCTCAAAATCCGCTTTGCGCGTCTAGTTTATTTAATATTTTTCATTAATATTTAATGATATTTAATGATCATTAATAATGATACAATTAATTAATAATAAACCATCTATTGCGGAAAAGAAAGAACAAATGCAAAAAAGCAAACAGTTGAATTAAATGGCATTTGTCTTTCAAATATAGAATTCGTACAAAAAGTAATGTAAACGTGCAGAATTATGACGAATATGAAATTTAAACTTTTGAAATCAATATTTAATGGTCTTATATATGAGGATATTTTCTTAAATTGTCTGCGTTCGATTAAAACAGAGTACATTTTTCTTCTTTTGTATTACAGAACACACATGAGAATTTTTTTCCTGCTCCATTTTTGGGTTATCTGTCATTACGTGGATTTTTATTTTAAAAAGAGCATTTTTTTTTTATCACGAAATCAGATAGATTGTCATTTAACATGTTATGCTTCAAATTATGAATTAAACTCTCTAAACGTCTGTCTTTTATATTATAAAAGCAGATTAGAAGATTTAATTAAAATTTAACATAATAGAAAAAAAGTTTTAAGGAGATATATAATTTTTAATTAGATCTAATAAACTGAATCAGTACTTTTAAGTAACATTGTGTCGTATCAATAGTTAAACAATATTTTACTACTTTTAAAATAAGGAAGTTTTACAACATTCCATTGCCCTTTAATAGCATTTATAACAAGATGTGAGTATATGTTCTTGATGCAAATTGCAACAATACATTTTATTTAAACATGGCATTGTAACAAATGAACTTCTTTAGATTTTCCAACTCCACCGTAAATGACACTCTTCACCACGGTAGTCCTTTTTACTGACTTCTGTTCCCCATTATCAGGCAGTATTTCGAGCCCATTCTTAATGCAGTCCTTAAAAGACTGGGACAAATCTCTTCGCTAGACTCCCATTCTAATATTGCGTCGAAATGCCAAAACTATTTCGGTCACGAGTACTCAAAGACCTACAAAGAAGCTGCCTACTGAATCGACACCTGTCGCTTGACACCTCAGTCTAATTACTCGCTTGTACACTTTTATCAATGCGAAAAGTTGCTCATTTGAGCAATATCCTTACTCTATTTAAGTTAATGCAAAAGATATCCTGCTGTGGGTTTTTGCCCCTCTCCCACCACGCATCGATATTTCCATCTATTTCCAGTATAGGACGCAACAGCGCGAATCTATACGTCTGCCACTTTTGTCTGCAATTCCTAATATCTTTTTAAATTATGATTTCTGACCTTCATAGCCGTCTGGGAAAGAACTCAACTTGGGTCACTCGATTAAAATTAGCTACATAAATCTTAGTTATTGCTGAGAGATAGCATTGGACATTCCTTCACACATTGGTAATCTAATCCTAGTTTCAGATAGTAAGTCAGCACCAACAATCCTTTAGTCAACGAATTATGTATCTCCCTGGATAGCGATTCAGGTTTATGAGAAACAGGTAGCAGTTGAACATACGCTTTCTGAGAAAGAAATCATCTGGGTACATGCTGAAAAAGGCATTTACGGTAATGAAACTGCCGACAAGATATCCTGTAATAGCATTCTCCGAACGGATAGAGACGCGTGAATTTCTCCGGAGGACGTTTGTGTCAGTCTTCGGCACAAATCAAACGCTTAGCTTGCTGGAAAGTAAAGCAACAACTTTGCCCATCTCCGAAAAGCCGCTGGGAACTAAACAGGGATTATTCTTAGCAACTGATCAATATCCTTACTCGATTTAAGTTAATGCAAAAGATACCCAGCTGTGGGTATACACCTCTTCCACCGCGAATCGAAAATTCCATCTATTTCCAGTATAGTCCTTTTCTCTCTCTCTCGTTCAATACTCCAGATTCAAAATTTCTGTCACATGTATGCACAGTGCGCTCGCTTTCCGACAAGGAATGTCTCCATAAGCACATACTCAGAAAAATTTAAAACAAATTACAGAATATTCTCAAGTGTATATGTTTATAAAAAAATTTCTAGCGAAAACTCGATATAGCTTCCGTAAAACAAACAATGAAAATTTAGTTTTTGGCGATTTATCGCCGGTTGGCGACAATAAAATATTTAAAAATACGATTTTATGATCAATAAGCGAATTTTTTTTCTACCCTTTATATTGAACTAGTTGAAGTTCAAATTAAATAAATACAATTTTATAACTATCATAAACATTTTTGTGCATACATAATGAAATTTAACGATTATATGATACGGTTTAGAACAAAATTTAAATTAATTGAATTTGCTTCAAACTCAAAATTAAGATCCGATTCTGAGCATTTTCAATTGAACTTCGATATCGTTACTGTCGGAGACAAATTAAAACATCGTTGCCATGGAAACAACGACTTATTCAGTATCAAATGCATTATGAAAGCTTTCTTAATCACTTTTTAAACACACTTAAAATTTATCTAACCGGAGAAACTAAAATTAAATAACTGTAGCAACATACAATTTGAATATTCTGAAACTATACACATAATGGCGCCGACAAAAACGCACAGATAGGTGTGTGGCACCTGCCACAATCATTGCTCACAAACGCGATGTTGCGCCAATTCAATAATAAATGGGCTCTATTTGCTACGGTATATACAAAGGGTAAATATTAGAATATTTGACAAAATGGTGCAACCGATTGACCCGTGACTAGTGTTTAATCCAGTTTCCATATACAGCACAAATTTTATGGAGGGTTTCAAAAATCTTATGCGCAATACACATATTCTCCCTGAAAGACTCACTAAAATTATCCAGTGCAGCTAAATTTATGGAGTAATATGTTGAATCTAGCAACCTTCATTGTTAAACAGAAATGTTTATGTGTCTTTGTATAAAAGCCTTCAGTTTATGAAACATTTCATAAATGTGTAAAAAAACGAGCAGAATTGTAATAGATAATCGTATGGTATATTCCTAAACCTGTCTGGAAGAACAAAATTTTAACGCATGTGTGGCGTTAAATACAAGAATAGGCATGGCGAATACGTAACAATGATAGGCTAAATATTGTGTGTTAAGTTATTAAGTAGCACTAGAGTATGTGCTGAATTTAAGTTATATGATCAAATTTGAAAACCATTAGAAATTAAAAATTATTTGTTTTCAAGTTCGTAATGGAAGCTGCTATATTATCGAAGTCCGTATTCTGGATCACAAAATTTAACGAATATGTAACAAGAAAAATATTTTGTTTGAGGATATTAACTGGCATTTAGTGGACGTGGCGATTTAATGCGATATTTTGAAAATATATTCACATTAAAAACAGATTATAATCCAAAAGGAATCACTTTCCCAAGACAAAGAGGAAGCCGACAATTTTTCAAGGTCAATATTGTGAAACTATACAGATAGCGGAGCTGACAAAAAAAAAAGACTGGCTGCTGTGCGGCACCGGCTACCATCACTGTCCAAAAAATCTATGTTCCATAAACAGCATATAAACATAAAATGGGCGTTATTTGGTAGAACACATAAAATTATCCTTAATTATATTATCTCATATCCAAGATGGTGTAACTGATTGAGCCGCAAAGACTATCTGAACCCATCTTCCACACATTGCATTAATTTTTGCAGCGTTTCAGAATTTGTATGCACATAAAGAAATAAATGTGCAATCCTTTACCTGTCGAGAGACTCTGTAGATTGTGATTTCGATTTCAGCGTCAATGGAGGTTTAATAGATTGGTGCATCGAAATTAAATTCCTGGGCTTTCTAAATGGCACGTCGAAGGGACTTTCGAAAAGGAACTGTCCAAATATTCGCCTGAAAGATTCAAACATAAAAAAAATAAATAAATAAACATTGTCCAATGCAGCCAAATTTCTGGTGTGGCATTTTAGAATCCCAGTCGCATTAGCAACTTTCACAGTTAGACAAGAGAATGTTCCAGTGTACCTTTGGCTGATGCCATTTTAGTTTATGCAATATGTTTGAACGGAACATTTCATAAATGTGTACTGAAACAAGATGAACTGTAATAGAGAATCGTAGGATGTATTCCTAAACCTATGCGAGGATCACAACATTTAACGCATGTGTAAAAATAGGTAAAAGATAGTGCGAGGTTAGCATTTAGAGATCGTGCTGATTTAATGTTATATTTGGACAATATATTCACATTAGAAATCGATTATAATCCAGACATCTCTTTCCAAGCTGATAGGAAGCTGCTAATTAATCCAAGTCACTATTGAGAAACTATACAAATAGTGGAACTGACATAAAAGAATCCTGGGAGGTTGTGCGGCACTTTCTACCATTAATGCCAACAAACGTGATGTTGCATATATAGAAATTCACCATCAATGGGTGCTATTTCTAACAAATCTATAAAAGAAACTTTAATTAGACTATTTGACACCTACAAAGCGGTGCAACAGATTGCGCCAAGAGAAGAATCTAATCAAGCTTCCTTATATTGCATCAATTCTAGCCGTATTTCAGACTTTTTATGTGCATAGATTGATAACGTAGAAATCCACAAATATGCCCTCAAAGATTCGCACTTAATTAAAAGATTAAAAATTTCCATGCAGCTAAATATTTGGGCCAGTATGCGGAATCTAAATATGTGAAGTAATATGTTGAATCCAAGTGGGGCCTAGCAACCTTCACTCTTGCACAAAAGTTCATATGTGCCGTTGAGTCAAACCCTTCAGTTTATGCCGTATGTGTGGTTGGTTGGTTGATCGGGGTTTTATGGCACAAAGTCCCCCTAGGGACATGCTGCGCCAAAAAAGATTAAATATTGTACGTCAAATTGAAATATAAAAACTAAAAAAGAAACAAAGCTTAATGAGAGAATTATCTGGATGGGGGCCGTATGTGTGGATGAAGCATTTCATAAATGTGTACTTTAACGAGACGAACAGTTTTAGAGAATCGTATAATGTATTCCTAAACCTATGTGAGGAACACAACGTTTAAGAAATGTGCAATAATGCGCAATATATTTTGTATGAGATTATTAACTACCATTTAGAGTACATGCTTATTTAATGCGATATTTTGAAAACATTCACATTAGAAAGCGATTATAATCCAAGAGGACTACTTTTCCTAACTCAGTATTCAGCTACTAATATTTCCATGTAATTTCCTGAACTATACATATACAGATGCTGACGAAAACTCACCCTGGCAGTCGTGTACCTGCCACCGTTAATGCCCACAAAAGTGATGTTTCATGTATATCATTTAATCATCAATGGACGCTATTTGGTACGACATCTATAAAAAGAACTTTAAATATAATATTTGACAAAATGATTTTTTTTTTGTAAACAGTTCTTAACTAATCGGGTAAAGTGTTGTAATAGAGAAAATACAAGACTTAAAATATAAATCAATTTAACATCGCAATTTTAAGAAAAATTGTAAAGACTCTTAGAAAAATTATTCATAATAATTTATAATATTAAGGCTTTTGAAGATCTAAACTCTGACCTTTCTGATGCATTCATGGAGTCGTTTAAATATTAAATGTGCAAAATTTTCAGATACTAAGAAATCTAATATGTTTCCAATAAAGATAAATTATATTTCGGAAAATGTAAAATTTGCGGATATAAGACATTTTAGACAGCTATAGAAAGTTCGTCATCGGGGATCAATCTATTATAACTCGAAGATATAATTTTTAGAAAAATGATACATGCTTTTAAATTTCTACTTCGGTAGCAATATTCGAAAATTAAGTGCATTTATGTGTAAAAAAACTCCGTGAATGGTATTGGGCTGATGCCTTTGGCTGATGCCATTGCATAGTTTATGCAATATGTTTGAACGGAACATTTCATAAATGTGTACTGAAACGAGATGAACTGTAATAGAGAATCGTTGCATGAAAAAATTGCAATGTTAACCAGGAACATTTTGTCCTTTATTTTTTATAATTTAAAAATATTTAAAAAAAGACAAAAAAAAATTAAATTAATTTAAATAAACCTATATTTTTAAATGACCTGACAAGCGTGTAGAAAAAGTATGTTCGAAAGATATTGAAGGACATTTATAATAAATATAAAACAAATGTTTCATGTTTTCTGCAATACATAAAATAATGAAATGCTGTTTTATATGGTTTTCTTTGATGCATAGATATTTGTTGTTACTAAGTAGGATTCTCATATATTCCGATTGCTCTGGAAATGAAAATTTGGAAATTCTAGGCTTTCCTTTCGGTTTGGAAAGGTTTTCAGTATTTGTGTCTCTGGCGTGTAAAATTCGCACTATCAAAAAGGTTATTTCTTATAGCAATATATCCACGTTTTTATCTGCGACCTAAATATTACTTTCAACGAATGTAAATATTTTTTTTAATATTTTTAATTTATTATCTAGTCTTTATATTCCATTTATTCATTTAAATTACTAAATGATTTAAGTCTTCAAAGTATTTCAAACATAACATTTCTGTTCCTTTCATTCTAAATATGAAGTTTTTACCTATGAGTAAGTATTCGTATTTCAATAAAAAATTTGCATGAATCCCTTATAATAATTTCTATTTTTTTTTTCATAAAAAGATTTAACGATTGATCGTTTATTTTTAAAAAGATGGAAAATTACTCATTTGTAAAGAAAACAGCTAAGAAATTCATACGCACCATCGTATCATTTTATTAGATTGAGCAAAATGTTCTGGGAAATTTTTAATCTAATAGTTACCAGAATTTGTATCGTATATAGGAGTACTAGTGGTACATCTATAGGAGTTCAGGAATTTCGGCTCTAAAATGCCTATTGAACAGTATGATTTGCGTGTGTTCATCCGGCATTATTGGAGAAAAGGTAAAACTATTCTGAAAGCCGTCGATGAGATTAATAATGGTGAAGGTGCTGGTACGGCGACAAAATCGATTGTGGGCAGATGGTTTAAGAGATTCAAAGAAGGCAATTTTAATCTCTAAGACATACCTCATTCTGGCCGGCAATCTGTTTTGGGTGAAAGTAACTTGGTAGCTGCTGTGGATACTCCGACTTCATCGAGCACTTCTGATTTGATTGCAGAGCTTGGTCTTCTGCTGCGGAGTCAACAAGTTTAATCAACTTGACTTTGTCCACAAGAAGCCTCGCCGGGATCCGCATGAGCTCACCAAAGCACAAGCCGCCAAAAGAATCGAGATTTGTAGGCAAATGCTCAACAATCCATTAAATGACCGATTCTGGTAGAAAAGTTTGACATCAGACGAAAAGTGGGATTTCTTGGTCAATCACGATCGAAGGAAGCAACAATTTTAAAAAGCTTGTACATTTTAATAGCCTAAATTATGCATTACAAAGAGAGGAAATTATCACCGTAAATTCAAATATTTATAATATGTTGTACTTCAGTATTGATAATAGATGGCAGTACCTATAGAGATTCAAGAAAAAAGATCAGTGAAACTTCGATTGAACGCTATGTGAAACCAAACATACAGAAATAGCTGATGATGTACCAGTAATAAGGTGCGAAAAGGTTAAGTTTTTATCAATGTAATTGAGTCTTAATGTTGACTTCTTTTATTTATTATGTCTAAGCTGTTTTAAGGAGACTTTTAATGTCTACATGATATGGAAGAGTATCAAGTGTTTATGACATTACTATCGCTTAATAAAAACTATTTTCACGATTGAAAAAGTTATGACAAAAATCTGTTTTCGCTTTGGAGTCAGAATCCCAGTATTTTTAAATGAATAAGTGGATTGCACCTTAGGTTCTTATTAAAAAAGATATTTTTATTGAGAACCAATACTTGCTTTTTGTTTAAAGTGTTCGAAAACTTCCTTCTTATTACATTATTAAAATCTTTCGTTTTAAATTTCGAGTTACTTTCCTATGGCTACTGATATTTTGTCCTGGAAACTCTTTTGGTCATATAAGCATAAAACAAGAACGCAAAATCTTGGATGCAGAATAGTTTACTAAAACACTTTTGAATAATCCCAAAATACTAAAATGAAAATTCACCAATTAATACCTTGGAATAATATATCCGAAATAAAAAAATTAGCAAACGCTTAACAAAATTCAAAACCTAATTTCAGAAATTACCTCCCATAGTCGGCAACAGTCCATAGCTTTTGTGCAACACTGTATATGATCCACAGATTTGTATATATACTACATATTATGCTCAAATTTTTCCGTTTAGAAAACTCATAAATGGAGTTCGAAATTCAGCTTCAGAAAATTCCGCCTATAGATGGAAATTATATTTTTTAAAGCTTTTATGGTATCTGAAGATATTTATACATATCGCATCAGCTAAAATTTAAAATCAGGTAAAATCTCATAACAAGACTCAAAATTCTATCCCAACAATTAAAACGTCAACTTATCCAGTTCTTTGCGTAGCTTAGTGCAAGACTAATTTTAGTCTAAAAACATCTTATAATGTAAATTAGTTTATAGTTTAATCCACGTGAAATAGTCTTTTTCTCTTTCATTAATGTTTTGTATTGGAGTGCAGTTTCATTATTACGGACCTAATTTGGCTGACATAGAGTCTTAACTATTCAGCATAAAAATTTCCAAGCTCGTGTAAAACCAGTAGACGTAATCGTAAAACTTTTCGTTTAAATGTAATATTTGAAGGCGCCGCCATTCTTCCACATTATGCACCGTCAACATCCGGCGCTACCGCAACTAACGGGCGAACAATGAGGGCGTCCAGTGATGATCCCTTTGGGGTAAGTACTCACTTATCTTTTTATATATGCATTTATTTATGAATATGAAAAAGGGGAGAGGGGCTCGTCAAACGTTTAATTTTTCCAGCTTAACAAACATGCATTACTGAAGAATACTATATAGTTAGTATCATTAATTTTGTTTTTTTCATTTTATATTTTTTAGGAATCAGGTAGAAAAAAAAAAAAAGACTCCAAATGTGCACGGATCTTCCGATTCCCCATCTCCTCCTCCATCACCACCACAAACTCCTCCCCCCCCAACACCACAGGGGCCGCCTCCACGTCCTTATGAATCGACCCCTCCACATCCTTTCCAAGCTCCTCGTCTGCGGATGAATGAAGCAACACGTACGTGCAATATCAGTTTTTTCTCTTACATTAAGGTTTTTTATTTACAGTTTCATTATTACAGACACCATATGCTGACAGAGCCTATCCTCAAGGGGCTGCAGCCGCTTCTACGCATCTCCCAGCTCCTCGTCTGTAGGTGAGAGGAACAACAGGTACGTGCAATATCGGTTTGTTATTCTTACATTGTTTTTTATTAGAGTACAGTTTCATTATTACGGACCCTTCTTTGCTGACATACAGCCTACACTATCCAGCATAAAAATTTGCAAGCTCATGCAAAATCAGAAGACGTAAGCGTAACAATCTTTCCGTTTACATTGCAATACTTACAGGCGCCGCCGTTCTTCCACATGATGCACCGTCAACATCTGGCACTGCCGCAACCAACGAACGAAAAAAGAGAGCGTCAAATGATGATCCCTCTGGGGGATAAGTACTCACTAAACTATCTACATATACATTTATTTATGAAAATAAAAGAGGTGGAACTCCTCAAATGTGTACTATTTCCAGCTTAAAAAACATGCATTACTGGAAGAAAACTATACTTAATAAAAATAATTGTTTTTCTTCGTTTTATATATTTTTAGGAAACAGGTAGAAAGAAGACACCTCCAAATGTCGACGGATCTTCTGGTTACCCCTCTCCTCCATCACCACCTTAAAGCCCCCCACCACAGGGGCCGCAACCAACTCAAGAGCCGACTCCTCCACTTCCACAAGGGGATACACAGCTGCTCATCCGCACCCGCCCAGCTCTTCGCACGTGGGCGCGAGGAACAACGGTTACTTGCAATTTCAGTTTTTATCTTACATTGTTTTTTTATTATTGTACAGTTTCATTATTATGGACCCCATTTTGCTGACATAGAACCTACAATATTCAGCATAAAAATTTGCAAGCTCATGTAAAACCAGGAGGCTTAAAATCTTTTCGTTACGTTCGTTCACCTGCACTACAATATTTGCAGGCGTCGCCGTTCTTCCACATGATGCACCGTCAACATCCGGCACTTCCGCAAATAACGGACGAAAAAGTTGGGCGTCCAGTGATGATTTAACTGGCGTACGTACTCAGTGAACTATCTATTTATTTATACATTTATTAATGAATATGTAAGAGGGGGGGGGACTCCGCAAACGTTTAATTATTCCAGCTTAACAAACATGCATTACTGGAAGAATAATATACTTAGTATAATTATTTTTTTTCTTCTTTATATTTTTAGGAACCAGGTAGAAAGGCTCCAAATGTGTACAGATATTCAGATTCCCCATCTCCTCTTCCATCACGCCAAAGCGCCCCCACCACAGGGGCCGCCTCCACATCCTCGTCTGTGGGTAAGAGGCGCAACACGTACATGCAATAGTCTTTTCTCTTACATTAATGTTTTTATTAGAGTACTATTTCATTATCACGGACCCTATTTTGTTGACAAAGACTACACAATTTGGTTTTATTTTCTTTTTTTACTTTATTCTTTATTGTGAATTTTGTCTTACAGTGCGAACACAGCCCCAGGAAAATTATTCTGATAATGACTACTTCCGTTATCCGGACAGAGCATATGTCTTCCGTCAAGGAAGGAGGAGGTAATAAGAAATGAAAGCATAGGATATTTTTCCTTTTCCTGAATGGTTATTGTTTTTTGTGAAATTATTAAAATTTCTTAAAAGTTTCTCCAATTAGTGGACATCGTTTAAAATCACCCAATATAGTAGTCATGGCAAGGTGTAGATCATAATTTATTATAAAAAATGCTTTAGATCAATCTGTGTTTTTTAGCACTTTACAACTGCTCCCTTTTCGACCCTGCGCTTTGAAATCCCCACCAGTGGCTGAGAGGTCCTGTTCTCAAAGCTGGTAGATGTGAGGTGCTGGGTTCAAACCTTGTCGTGCTCGTCGACCGAAACGTTCGGAGTTTCCCGTGGTTTTCTTCGAACATTGACGTAAATACGTATTAGGAGACGTAGAAAAAACCCTTACGGAGGGAACTCCCCACCCCTAGGGCCTATATTCCTCGTGTAAATTTTCGGCCATCATAAGTCAACCATCCCTGCCTTTAGAAAGTATAATTTCAGAAATATTAATTATGGTCTTAACAAAATTTCCCGATTGTGTTTTTCTTCGTTTTATGTTTTTAGAAACCAGGTAAAAAAACCTAGAGGAATCCAAATATGGTTTGATCTTCTGGTTCCCCATTTCCTCCTCCGCCACTTCCTCCGCCTCCTCAAGGGCCGACGCCTCCTTGTATTCCTGGGGCTTCAGCCGCTCTTCCAGCATTACCTCCTCCGCCTCCCCCCAGCTTCTCGTCTGTAAGTGAGAGGAGCAACACGAACGTGCAATAGTTTTTTCTCTTACATTAATGTTTTTTATTAGAGTACATAAACTGGATGTTTGGTTTAAAAAATGAAAGTACTTTCAGATGAGTATGGTACCAAATTGAACCCAATAGAATAATGCGACGCTAGACCGTATCGTATACAAAAATTAGGATTAATATTTTTGTATCATAACATTAGTTTTTGAATATCGTCCCGTGAATAGTTCAGACTCTTAATGTGATGAGAAGCTCTTCAAAAACCATAGGTATGATAGCTTATTTTTTTTCTATTTTGGGTTTATTTTAGTATCTTATTGTGTATTGTGAGTTTCAGTGCGCACACGACCCCGGATTATTATTCGGTGGATGAATATTTCCGAGATTCGGATAGAGCGATTGCCTCACGTCAAAGGAAGGAGGAGGTAATTAGAAGTGAAAACATAATATTTTTCGTTTTTCTCAATTGTTATTTTTTAGCAAATTATTAAATTTATCTATTTGTCCTTTAGGTGTGTCCACTATATTGTTGTAAATGAGCTATGATCGTCATATTATATGCCAAACAAATTTTGCTCGAGTAATACGTATGCATCATAGCCATTAAATCTGAAACAAAAAAGATGATCGCACGAGTGTGAAGAACTCTGTGAATGCAAATTTGTATTATGTATTATATATGTTATAGTAAAATTGTCTATTAAAAGATTTAAAAATTCTCCAAACACATTAAAATATCTAAAATGTTTGGTTTTTGGGTTTTGCAGGCGCAGGCGTTCTTCCTAATGACGCACCGCCAACATCCGGCGCTGCTGCACAGAACGGACGGAAAAGGAGGGATGATGATCCCACTGGGGTAAGTTCTCACTGAACTATATTTATATCCACATTTATTCACGAATATAAAACAGGGGGAACTCCTCAAATGTGCAATTTTTTCAGCTTAACAAACATGCATTACTGGAAAAATACTATGCTTGGGTTAATTTTGTTTTTCTTAGTTTCTTTTGCCCACTTAACTCGTTTTTCGCGTTGCTTTTGATTTAAATGTTTATTTCCTTGGAATTCTAACTGGTAGTCCAAATCCTGATAATCTTCTTATTGTTCTTGAACTTACTGCAATACCCGCTGCATTTATTTCACATCTAATGGCATCTGAGGAAATTTTTCTATCTTGAAGGCATAGCTGTTTAATTTTTCTATCGGCAGTAGCACTTGTGCATTTTTTTCGGCCTGATTTGGCCTTATTTTCCACTGATTTCTTTTTTTTCATAACGTAAACAGAACTTTCGTACACCAGAACAAGTCGCTGAACTACCAACTTGGCTTGTAATTTCAGCATAAGAGAGGCCATTTTCTCTCAATATGACAATTCGGCTTCTTTTTGTAGATGTCCAATTAGTTCTTGTTGATAACATTGTTTAAAATTAGTTTAATTAAAAAAAGGACTTTAAATATTCAAAAACAGCAATACTCTATTTAATTGTACTCTTATGTATCATTCCGCAAAATATTTCCACAACAATAACACTTTTACCATCCAAATAACCTAAACTATAGTTACAGACATTTGATTGGTCACCAGAACAGTGTTTGTGATTGGCTAGTACGCTTTTATTACAAAACACGTCCTTATTCATAACGATTTGTGTTTGTTTGTTCTACTAAAATGAGCATAACTTCTTTTGTAATACAGATATATTAATACTGTTTTTATTATTAAATTCTACATAACATTACCTTTAATTTGATATATATACGTTTGTATTTAAGTGAAAATTAATATATTCTACAAGCACACGAAGTTGAAAAACATGAAACTTTCTAAAAATGTCTAAACTTTTGGCCACCACTGTATATATATTTTAAATTTCAAAATATTCGGTTGGGTAGTTTTTGCGCTGTTATATTTGGACGGACCAGACGACGACTATAGTTGCTATTAATTTATGTAATTACGAACGCACATAAAATGCGACAGGGTCATTTTCTCTTAACAGAAGAATTTAAACATTACATAATTTAAAAAAAAAATTTTTTTAAATATTTTTCTGTTGCATTGAAGATCTGCCTTTAAATAATGAAATACAGTTAGTAAAATATTTGACAATATTAAACACTCAAACATAAAATTTTACATTTCAAGTTAGCAGAGCAATGGCAAAGAGACAGAGGAAAATGACAATTATACAGAGAGTAACAAGGGAAATAAAAAGGAAATGACAAAATGTAAGGTAAGTCTACGATAGTGCTCGCGAATATACTTTTTTCTTCTTTTTTTTTTTTTTTTTTACTATATTTAAAAATTTATAACTGAACAGAAGAATAATGCAGTTTTTCCTTTAATTTAAAAGAAAATTGCAGGATTTGTAAATAAATTATAAATCTTCTTACTAAAGTTTCCCCAAGTACTTCACTACAACATTCATAATGAAAAAAAATCTTTAACCCTCCAGCGCCGATAAGTAAAATTTAATATATTTTCAAATCCATGTGTAGTATTTTTTTCACTAAAAAAGAGCAATAGGAAAAATGTTATTAAAAAGTACACATAGAGCTGATATTTTTGACTGTCACAAAGGTGACGCACAAATTCCAGATCGCGTCACAGTCCCAAACAATTATCAAACATTCGAAATCCTACAAATGCCATTTATATTTAGTTAACTAACATTTAGGCGAAAAGGGGGAACTTGATCCTTTGACATTTTTATCACTAAAAAGGCAACCCATGCTTTCCTTTATTCTTTGAAGGAGGTATCAAACATGAAATAAAGTAGAAATAAATTCAATAAAATCTCAAAATCCGCTTTGCGCGTCTAGTTTATTTAATATTTTTCATTAATATTTAATGATATTTAATGATCATTAATAATGATACAATTAATTAATAATAAACCATCTATTGCGGAAAAGAAAGAACAAATGCAAAAAAGCAAACAGTTGAATTAAATGGCATTTGTCTTTCAAATATAGAATTCGTACAAAAAGTAATGTAAACGTGCAGAATTATGACGAATATGAAATTTAAACTTTTGAAATCAATATTTAATGGTCTTATATATGAGGATATTTTCTTAAATTGTCTGCGTTCGATTAAAACAGAGTACATTTTTCTTCTTTTGTATTACAGAACACACATGAGAATTTTTTTCCTGCTCCATTTTTGGGTTATCTGTCATTACGTGGATTTTTATTTTAAAAAGAGCATTTTTTTTTTATCACGAAATCAGATAGATTGTCATTTAACATGTTATGCTTCAAATTATGAATTAAACTCTCTAAACGTCTGTCTTTTATATTATAAAAGCAGATTAGAAGATTTAATTAAAATTTAACATAATAGAAAAAAAGTTTTAAGGAGATATATAATTTTTAATTAGATCTAATAAACTGAATCAGTACTTTTAAGTAACATTGTGTCGTATCAATAGTTAAACAATATTTTACTACTTTTAAAATAAGGAAGTTTTACAACATTCCATTGCCCTTTAATAGCATTTATAACAAGATGTGAGTATATGTTCTTGATGCAAATTGCAACAATACATTTTATTTAAACATGGCATTGTAACAAATGAACTTCTTTAGATTTTCCAACTCCACCGTAAATGACACTCTTCACCACGGTAGTCCTTTTTACTGACTTCTGTTCCCCATTATCAGGCAGTATTTCGAGCCCATTCTTAATGCAGTCCTTAAAAGACTGGGACAAATCTCTTCGCTAGACTCCCATTCTAATATTGCGTCGAAATGCCAAAACTATTTCGGTCACGAGTACTCAAAGACCTACAAAGAAACTGCCTACTGAATCGACACCTGTCGCTTGACACCTCAGTCTAATTACTCGCTTGTACACTTTTATCAATGCGAAAAGTTGCTCATTTGAGCAATATCCTTACTCTATTTAAGTTAATGCAAAAGATATCCTGCTGTGGGTTTTTGCCCCTCTCCCACCACGCATCGATATTTCCATCTATTTCCAGTATAGGACGCAACAGCGCGAATCTATACGTCTGCCACTTTTGTCTGCAATTCCTAATATCTTTTTAAATTATGATTTCTGACCTTCATAGCCGTCTGGGAAAGAACTCAACTTGGGTCACTCGATTAAAATTAGCTACATAAATCTTAGTTATTG
The DNA here is from genome assembly GCA_963931845.1 of Maratus michaelseni. Classification (NCBI taxonomy): domain Eukaryota; kingdom Metazoa; phylum Arthropoda; class Arachnida; order Araneae; family Salticidae; genus Maratus; species Maratus michaelseni. The sequence goes on from OZ007586.1 coordinate 31,278,853, forward strand.
CTGAGAGATAGCATTGGACATTCCTTCACACATTGGTAATCTAATCCTAGTTTCAGATAGTAAGTCAGCACCAACAATCCTTTAGTCAACGAATTATGTATCTCCCTGGATAGCGATTCAGGTTTATGAGAAACAGGTAGCAGTTGAACATACGCTTTCTGAGAAAGAAATCATCTGGGTACATGCTGAAAAAGGCATTTACGGTAATGAAACTGCCGACAAGATATCCTGTAATAGCATTCTCCGAACGGATAGAGACGCGTGAATTTCTCCGGAGGACGTTTGTGTCAGTCTTCGGCACAAATCAAACGCTTAGCTTGCTGGAAAGTAAAGCAACAACTTTGCCCATCTCCGAAAAGCCGCTGGGAACTAAACAGGGATTATTCTTAGCAACTGATCAATATCCTTACTCGATTTAAGTTAATGCAAAAGATACCCAGCTGTGGGTATACACCTCTTCCACCGCGAATCGAAAATTCCATCTATTTCCAGTATAGTCCTTTTCTCTCTCTCTCGTTCAATACTCCAGATTCAAAATTTCTGTCACATGTATGCACAGTGCGCTCGCTTTCCGACAAGGAATGTCTCCATAAGCACATACTCAGAAAAATTTAAAACAAATTACAGAATATTCTCAAGTGTATATGTTTATAAAAAAATTTCTAGCGAAAACTCGATATAGCTTCCGTAAAACAAATAATGAAAATTTAGTTTTTGGCGATTTATCGCCGGTTGGCGACAATAAAATATTTAAAAATACGATTTTATGATCAATAAGCGAATTTTTTTTCTACCCTTTATATTGAACTAGTTGAAGTTCAAATTAAATAAATACAATTTTATAACTATCATAAACATTTTTGTGCATACATAATGAAATTTAACGATTATATGATACGGTTTAGAACAAAATTTAAATTAATTGAATTTGCTTCAAACTCAAAATTAAGATCCGATTCTGAGCATTTTCAATTGAACTTCGATATCGTTACTGTCGGAGACAAATTAAAACATCGTTGCCATGGAAACAACGACTTATTCAGTATCAAATGCATTATGAAAGCTTTCTTAATCACTTTTTAAACACACTTAAAATTTATCTAACCGGAGAAACTAAAATTAAATAACTGTAGCAACATACAATTTGAATATTCTGAAACTATACACATAATGGCGCCGACAAAAACGCACAGATAGGTGTGTGGCACCTGCCACAATCATTGCTCACAAACGCGATGTTGCGCCAATTCAATAATAAATGGGCTCTATTTGCTACGGTATATACAAAGGGTAAATATTAGAATATTTGACAAAATGGTGCAACCGATTGAGCCGTGACTAGTGTTTAATCCAGTTTCCATATACAGCACAAATTTTATGGAGGGTTTCAAAAATCTTATGCGCAATACACATATTCTCCCTGAAAGACTCACTAAAATTATCCAGTGCAGCTAAATTTATGGAGTAATATGTTGAATCTAGCAACCTTCATTGTTAAACAGAAATGTTTATGTGTCTTTGTATAAAAGCCTTCAGTTTATGAAACATTTCATAAATGTGTAAAAAAACGAGCAGAATTGTAATAGATAATCGTATGGTATATTCCTAAACCTGTCTGGAAGAACAAAATTTTAACGCATGTGTGGCGTTAAATACAAGAATAGGCATGGCGAATACGTAACAATGATAGGCTAAATATTGTGTGTTAAGTTATTAAGTAGCACTAGAGTATGTGCTGAATTTAAGTTATATGATCAAATTTGAAAACCATTAGAAATTAAAAATTATTTGTTTTCAAGTTCGTAATGGAAGCTGCTATATTATCGAAGTCCGTATTCTGGATCACAAAATTTAACGAATATGTAACAAGAAAAATATTTTGTTTGAGGATATTAACTGGCATTTAGTGGACGTGGCGATTTAATGCGATATTTTGAAAATATATTCACATTAAAAACAGATTATAATCCAAAAGGAATCACTTTCCCAAGACAAAGAGGAAGCCGACAATTTTTCAAGGTCAATATTGTGAAACTATACAGATAGCGGAGCTGACAAAAAAAAAAGACTGGCTGCTGTGCGGCACCGGCTACCATCACTGTCCAAAAAATCTATGTTCCATAAACAGCATATAAACATAAAATGGGCGTTATTTGGTAGAACACATAAAATTATCCTTAATTATATTATCTCATATCCAAGATGGTGTAACTGATTGAGCCGCAAAGACTATCTGAACCCATCTTCCACACATTGCATTAATTTTTGCAGCGTTTCAGAATTTGTATGCACATAAAGAAATAAATGTGCAATCCTTTACCTGTCGAGAGACTCTGTAGATTGTGATTTCGATTTCAGCGTCAATGGAGGTTTAATAGATTGGTGCATCGAAATTAAATTCCTGGGCTTTCTAAATGGCACGTCGAAGGGACTTTCGAAAAGGAACTGTCCAAATATTCGCCTGAAAGATTCAAACATAAAAAAAATAAATAAATAAACATTGTCCAATGCAGCCAAATTTCTGGTGTGGCATTTTAGAATCCCAGTCGCATTAGCAACTTTCACAGTTAGACAAGAGAATGTTCCAGTGTACCTTTGGCTGATGCCATTTTAGTTTATGCAATATGTTTGAACGGAACATTTCATAAATGTGTACTGAAACAAGATGAACTGTAATAGAGAATCGTAGGATGTATTCCTAAACCTATGCGAGGATCACAACATTTAACGCATGTGTAAAAATAGGTAAAAGATAGTGCGAGGTTAGCATTTAGAGATCGTGCTGATTTAATGTTATATTTGGACAATATATTCACATTAGAAATCGATTATAATCCAGACATCTCTTTCCAAGCTGATAGGAAGCTGCTAATTAATCCAAGTCACTATTGAGAAACTATACAAATAGTGGAACTGACATAAAAGAATCCTGGGAGGTTGTGCGGCACTTTCTACCATTAATGCCAACAAACGTGATGTTGCATATATAGAAATTCACCATCAATGGGTGCTATTTCTAACAAATCTATAAAAGAAACTTTAATTAGACTATTTGACACCTACAAAGCGGTGCAACAGATTGCGCCAAGAGAAGAATCTAATCAAGCTTCCTTATATTGCATCAATTCTAGCCGTATTTCAGACTTTTTATGTGCATAGATTGATAACGTAGAAATCCACAAATATGCCCTCAAAGATTCGCACTTAATTAAAAGATTAAAAATTTCCATGCAGCTAAATATTTGGGCCAGTATGCGGAATCTAAATATGTGAAGTAATATGTTGAATCCAAGTGGGGCCTAGCAACCTTCACTCTTGCACAAAAGTTCATATGTGCCGTTGAGTCAAACCCTTCAGTTTATGCCGTATGTGTGGTTGGTTGGTTGATCGGGGTTTTATGGCACAAAGTCCCCCTAGGGACATGCTGCGCCAAAAAAGATTAAATATTGTACGTCAAATTGAAATATAAAAACTAAAAAAGAAACAAAGCTTAATGAGAGAATTATCTGGATGGGGGCCGTATGTGTGGATGAAGCATTTCATAAATGTGTACTTTAACGAGACGAACAGTTTTAGAGAATCGTATAATGTATTCCTAAACCTATGTGAGGAACACAACGTTTAAGAAATGTGCAATAATGCGCAATATATTTTGTATGAGATTATTAACTACCATTTAGAGTACATGCTTATTTAATGCGATATTTTGAAATCATTCACATTAGAAAGCGATTATAATCCAAGAGGACTACTTTTCCTAACTCAGTATTCAGCTACTAATATTTCCATGTAATTTCCTGAACTATACATATACAGATGCTGACGAAAACTCACCCTGGCAGTCGTGTACCTGCCACCGTTAATGCCCACAAAAGTGATGTTTCATGTATATCATTTAATCATCAATGGACGCTATTTGGTACGACATCTATAAAAAGAACTTTAAATATAATATTTGACAAAATGATTTTTTTTTTTTGTAAACAGTTCTTAACTAATCGGGTAAAGTGTTGTAATAGAGAAAATACAAGACTTAAAATAAAAATCAATTTAACATCGCAATTTTAAGAAAAATTGTAAAGACTCTTAGAAAAATTATTCATAATAATTTATAATATTAAGGCTTTTGAAGATCTAAACTCTGACCTTTCTGATGCATTCATGGAGTCGTTTAAATATTAAATGTGCAAAATTTCCAGATAATCTTATTCAGATACTAAGAAATCTAATATGTTTCCAATAAAGATAAATTATATTTCGGAAAATGTAAAATTTGCGGATATAAGACATTTTAGACAGCTATAGAAAGTTCGTCATCGGGGATCAATCTATTATAACTCGAAGATATAATTTTTAGAAAAATGATACATGCTTTTAAATTTCTACTTCGGTAGCAATATTCGAAAATTAAGTGCATTTATGTGTAAAAAAACTCCGTGAATGGTATTGGGCTGATGCCTTTGGCTGATGCCATTGCATAGTTTATGCAATATGTTTGAACGGAACATTTCATAAATGTGTACTGAAACGAGATGAACTGTAATAGAGAATCGTTGCATGAAAAAATTGCAATGTTAACCAGGAACATTTTGTCCTTTATTTTTTATAATTTAAAAATATTTAAAAAAAGACAAAAAAAAATTAAATTAATTTAAATAAACCTATATTTTTAAATGACCTGACAAGCGTGTAGAAAAAGTATGTTCGAAAGATATTGAAGGACATTTATAATAAATATAAAACAAATGTTTCATGTTTTCTGCAATACATAAAATAATGAAATGCTGTTTTATATGGTTTTCTTTGATGCATAGATATTTGTTGTTACTAAGTAGGATTCTCATATATTCCGATTGCTCTGGAAATGAAAATTTGGAAATTCTAGGCTTTCCTTTCGGTTTGGAAAGGTTTTCAGTATTTGTGTCTCTGGCGTGTAAAATTCGCACTATCAAAAAGGTTATTTCTTATAGCAATATATCCACGTTTTTATCTGCGACCTAAATATTACTTTCAACGAATGTAAATATTTTTAATATTTTTAATTTATTATCTAGTCTTTATATTCCATTTATTCATTTAAATTACTAAATGATTTAAGTCTTCAAAGTATTTCAAACATAACATTTCTGTTCCTTTCATTCTAAATATGAAGTTTTTACCTATGAGTAAGTATTCGTATTTCAATAAAAAATTTGCATGAATCCCTTATAATAATTTCTATTTTTTTTTTCATAAAAAGATTTAACGATTGATCGTTTATTTTTAAAAAGATGGAAAATTACTCATTTGTAAAGAAAACAGCTAAGAAATTCATACGCACCATCGTATCATTTTATTAGATTGAGCAAAATGTTCTGGGAAATTTTTAATCTAATAGTTACCAGAATTTGTATCGTATATAGGAGTACTAGTGGTACATCTATAGGAGTTCAGGAATTTCGGCTCTAAAATGCCTATTGAACAGTATGATTTGCGTGTGTTCATCCGGCATTATTGGAGAAAAGGTAAAACTATTCTGAAAGCCGTCGATGAGATTAATAATGGTGAAGGTGCTGGTACGGCGACAAAATCGATTGTGGGCAGATGGTTTAAGAGATTCAAAGAAGGCAATTTTAATCTCTAAGACATACCTCATTCTGGCCGGCAATCTGTTTTGGGTGAAAGTAACTTGGTAGCTGCTGTGGATACTCCGACTTCATCGAGCACTTCTGATTTGATTGCAGAGCTTGGTCTTCTGCTGCGGAGTCAACAAGTTTAATCAACTTGACTTTGTCCACAAGAAGCCTCGCCGGGATCCGCATGAGCTCACCAAAGCACAAGCCGCCAAAAGAATCGAGATTTGTAGGCAAATGCTCAACAATCCATTAAATGACCGATTCTGGTAGAAAAGTTTGACATCAGACGAAAAGTGGGATTTCTTGGTCAATCACGATCGAAGGAAGCAACAATTTTAAAAAGCTTGTACATTTTAATAGCCTAAATTATGCATTACAAAGAGAGGAAATTATCACCGTAAATTCAAATATTTATAATATGTTGTACTTCAGTATTGATAATAGATGGCAGTACCTATAGAGATTCAAGAAAAAAGATCAGTGAAACTTCGATTGAACGCTATGTGAAACCAAACATACAGAAATAGCTGATGATGTACCAGTAATAAGGTGCGAAAAGGTTAAGTTTTTATCAATGTAATTGAGTCTTAATGTTGACTTCTTTTATTTATTATGTCTAAGCTGTTTTAAGGAGACTTTTAATGTCTACATGATATGGAAGAGTATCAAGTGTTTATGACATTACTATCGCTTAATAAAAACTATTTTCACGATTGAAAAAGTTATGACAAAAATCTGTTTTCGCTTTGGAGTCAGAATCCCAGTATTTTTAAATGAATAAGTGGATTGCACCTTAGGTTCTTATTAAAAAAGATATTTTTATTGAGAACCAATACTTGCTTTTTGTTTAAAGTGTTCGAAAACTTCCTTCTTATTACATTATTAAAATCTTTCGTTTTAAATTTCGAGTTACTTTCCTATGGCTACTGATATTTTGTCCTGGAAACTCTTTTGGTCATATAAGCATAAAACAAGAACGCAAAATCTTGGATGCAGAATAGTTTACTAAAACACTTTTGAATAATCCCAAAATACTAAAATGAAAATTCACCAATTAATACCTTGGAATAATATATCCGAAATAAAAAAATTAGCAAACGCTTAACAAAATTCAAAACCTAATTTCAGAAATTACCTCCCATAGTCGGCAACAGTCCATAGCTTTTGTGCAACACTGTATATGATCCACAGATTTGTATATATACTACATATTATGCTCAAATTTTTCCGTTTAGAAAACTCATAAATGGAGTTCGAAATTCAGCTTCAGAAAATTCCGCCTATAGATGGAAATTATATTTTTTAAAGCTTTTATGGTATCTGAAGATATTTATACATATCGCATCAGCTAAAATTTAAAATCAGGTAAAATCTCATAACAAGACTCAAAATTCTATCCCAACAATTAAAACGTCAACTTATCCAGTTCTTTGCGTAGCTTAGTGCAAGACTAATTTTAGTCTAAAAACATCTTATAATGTAAATTAGTTTATAGTTTAATCCACGTGAAATAGTCTTTTTCTCTTTCATTAATGTTTTGTATTGGAGTGCAGTTTCATTATTACGGACCTAATTTGGCTGACATAGAGTCTTAACTATTCAGCATAAAAATTTCCAAGCTCGTGTAAAACCAGTAGACGTAATCGTAAAACTTTTCGTTTAAATGTAATATTTGAAGGCGCCGCCATTCTTCCACATTATGCACCGTCAACATCCGGCGCTACCGCAACTAACGGGCGAACAATGAGGGCGTCCAGTGATGATCCCTTTGGGGTAAGTACTCACTTATCTTTTTATATATGCATTTATTTATGAATATGAAAAAGGGGAGAGGGGCTCGTCAAACGTTTAATTTTTCCAGCTTAACAAACATGCATTACTGAAGAATACTATATAGTTAGTATCATTAATTTTGTTTTTTTCATTTTATATTTTTTAGGAATCAGGTAGAAAAAAAAAAGACTCCAAATGTGCACGGATCTTCCGATTCCCCATCTCCTCCTCCATCACCACCACAAACTCCTCCCCCCCCAACACCACAGGGGCCGCCTCCACGTCCTTATGAATCGACCCCTCCACATCCTTTCCAAGCTCCTCGTCTGCGGATGAATGAAGCAACACGTACGTGCAATATCAGTTTTTTCTCTTACATTAAGGTTTTTTATTTACAGTTTCATTATTACAGACACCATATGCTGACAGAGCCTATCCTCAAGGGGCTGCAGCCGCTTCTACGCATCTCCCAGCTCCTCGTCTGTAGGTGAGAGGAACAACAGGGGTTGTCTCCTACGAGACGTGAGTGTAGGTTGTGTTTTAGTGTGCTCCGTAAAGATGGAAGGCTAAGGCGCGACCCAGACCCGTGGGCCGGGCGCACCCGGATGTTTCTTGCTTGGGAATGTACCAGCTCCAGTTTAAGGTAAGTTGCATGTTTTTCCGATAATTATTTCTCAAGTTATGAGCATCTTATTTTTTAATTAGTCAATTTAGCAGCTTTTTGACCTCCGCCAGTTACTGTTTCTTGTATTTTGTAATTATTAGATAATTTTAGGCATCCCACTTTAGTTTTTAACCATATATGCTGTTACTAAAGTGTCCCCATGACTTCTAGCATCTCATTAATTTATTTATTCATTTATTTAATGTCCCAATTAAGCTAATTAATAGCAGTCTTGCCATATTCAACATGTTTACTTTGATTTGACATCTATTTAATTATATTTATTTGACTCGCTGACTGTAATTTAATAAAGTATTGGATAGCCAAGTTCGCTAGCTTCACGTAGATATCTGAGTTTCCATTTTATGCCAAGTATTTACCGAGCAATTAACTAATTAGCTCTCTAAGAGCCTTATTATTATTTTTTTTTTTTTTCACCTCCCGAACACGTGGTTTGATGGCTCACATGCGTTATTCTAAAGAATTGGGATATATATTAGAATATGTATCCCAAGCACGCAGGTGCATTTCCAGTAAACGGGGTTCTCCCATCTGTCCGCAGAGCCATAGGACCGCGTGGTCGCCGGCCATCAACTGTTTCAGTGTTTCTCTTTCAGCTAGCATTACCAATTAATAAAGTCAACTAACGAGGGGACTTGGAAAAAGTTATTTAAAATTATACTCTGCAAGTAATCTCACGCCAATCTCAGACATCAATACTCATATTTATTAAAAACTTTTTATTGTTCTGTATTTTATTGATGTATATAGTATTGAGGGATCCCCGGGTGTAGGGGACATAATTGAGCAATCTATTGTTTATGTAGTGTGTGTTTATAATTAATTGTTACACCCTGTTAATGGCTTTCTACATATGTATGCACTGTTTTATAATTATTAATTATCCTAATTGTAATCTATTATAACCTGTATCTCTATTTTTACTACTATGGTTCTCACATTATAAGTGTAATCCTTATATGTCATGCTGCCAACTCATTAATATCTTGGGATTTACCTGTAAATTTTTAATTTTTCTTAATTCCCCATTTACTCAGTTAATTAGGCTCCTAGGGCTTAATTAAAAAACTTCACCAAATGCACCTGGGGTTTTTTGGCATGGGGCGTCCATTGGGACCATCAGTTTAGTTGTAAGTATTAGGGGGGCCGGGGGGGGTCCCTTCGAATTTCAGCCTGATTTGCCCCGAGTTTGGTCTCTTTCTGCACAGCAATTAATTTGCCACGCATTCCTGACCTCTTTATAATTAAATAACAATCAGTTAAGGTTATATTTCAACTTTAATTTTAATTTTACTATAATATTACAAAGTTTTTCTATCTATTAACTAAATTCCCCTCTAACTCAGTTAATTTATCTCCTAGGGCTTAACTTAAAAACTTCACCGAATGCACCTGGGGTTTTTTGGCATGGGGCGTCCATTGGGACCCTCAGTTTAGCTGTAAGTATAAGGGGGGCCGTTCTAGGGGGGCCGGGGGGGGGGCCCTTCGAATTTTAGCCTGTTTCGCCCCGAGTTTGGTCTCTTTCTACTCAGATTTTAATTTGCATCGCATCTTTGACTCCTTTATAATTATATATCAATCAGATATGGTATTAATTCAACTTTAATTATAATTTTACTATAATTTTACAAAGTTTTTCTAACAATTAACTAATTTCCCCTCTGACTCGGTTAGTTTCTCTCCTAGGGCTTAAAATTAAAACTTCACTAAATGCACCTGGGGTTTCTTGGCATGGGGCGTCCATTGGGACCCTCAGTTTAGTTGTAAGTATTAGGGGGGCCGTTCTAGGGGGGCCGGGGGGGGTCCCTTCGAATTCTAGCCCGATTCGCCCCGAGTTTGGTCTCCTTCCGCTCAGTAATTTATTAGCTTCGCATCTTTGACTTCATTAGAATTAGATATCAATCAGTTATAGATTTAATTCAACTTTAATATTATTTTCACTATAATTTAACGAAGTTTCTCTAACTTTTAACTGTTTTCCCATCTAACTTGGTTAATTTCATTCCTAGGGCTTAATTTAAAAACTGCACTGAAGCACCTGGGGTTTTTTGGCATGGGGCGTCCATTGGGACCCTCAGTTTAGCTGTGAGTATAAGGGGGGCCGTTCTAGGGGGGCCGGGGGGGGCCCCTTCGAATTTTAGCCTGTTTCGCCCCGAGTTTGGTCTCTTTCTACTCAGATTTTAATTTGCTTCGCATCTCTGACTTCTTTATAATTATATATCAATTTGTAATGGTTTTAATCCAACTTTAATTATAATTTTACAAAGTTTTTCTAACGATTAACTAATTTCCCCTCTGACTCGGTTAGTTTCTCTCCTAGGGCTAAAAATTAAAACTTCACTAAATGCACCTGGGGCTTCTTGGCATGGGGCGTCCATTGGGACCCTCAGTTTAGTTGTAAGTATTAGGGGGGCCGCTCTAGGGGGGCCGGGGGGGGGTCCCTTCGAATTCTAGCCTGATTCGCCCCGAGTTTGGTCTCCTTCCGCTCAGTAATTTATTAGCTTCGCATTTTTGACTTCTTTAGAATTAGATATCAATCAGTTATAGATTTAATTCAACTTTAATTTTATTTTCACTATAATATTACATAGTTTTTCTAACTTTTAACTAATTTCCCATCTAACTTGGTTAATTTCATTCCTAGGGCTTAATTTAAAAACTTCACCGAAGCACCTGGGGTTTTTTGGCATGGGGCGTCCATTGGGACCCTCAGTTTAGCTGTGAGTATAAGGGGGGCCGTTCTAGGGGGGCCGGGGGGGGTCCCTTCGAATTTTAGCCAGTTTCGCCCCGAGTTTGGTCTCTTTCGGCTCAGATATTAATTTGCTTCTCAATTCCGTCATTCACATAATTTATATTGTTCAGTTAGGGGTCATAATAGGACCTCCATCTTTTTCAAGCAGTGTGTTTAACCCTTTTAGTACAAATTGTACTACTTTGTGTTTTTAGGTTTGCCCAGCCAACAGCCACCAACAGGTAAAAGTGTGTTCTTTTCAAGTGCTTATGTATGTAGTATTTATGTATTTATTTTTACGGTACACCATACTCATAATTACAACAGAGCAACATTCTCTGCTCAATTCTCTAATGCCCATAAGGCACACGTATTTACATAACCATGTTAAAGTTTTTTTCTCATCAACCAACCAAGTATGTAATATCATTTGTCAGAGTAACTCAACTGCCTGGTTCGGATCCCACGTAGGTTAATCACACCTTGCAGTCAGCCAGTCTAGCCTCGGCGGAGGCCTTAACTCCTTAAATTCATTAGCCAATCCCCCAACAATTTTCACATGCAACTTCTTGGTACACCCATGCAATATCCGTCTGGGGGCCCCGGGCCCGTGGTCTATAGCGAATTTTGATTGTGATAAGGAAAGTGATAAAGTGAAAGAGACACGACATGGCAAACAATAAGTTAACGCGGGAACTAACCAAACCCAAAAACAGCCCACCAGCACTAACAAACAAAGAAAAAGACAAAATAAAAGCACAGAAAACAGTACCAAACTCCTTAGGGCTAAAAGCTACACCCTTGAAAAGATCAGACAGAAGCGGTTCGAGCGGCAGCAAAGATGCACCCGAGGGGCCACAGAAAAGGACACAGAAACAAGACAAGGAAGAAATAAAGAGAGGTGGGAGATCCCAAATAGAAGAAGAAGATATTGCAAGTGACACAGAAGATGAAAAAGAAGACGACGAAGTAATATTGGAAGGAGAAGTAAACGAAGATGAAGCGAAGAACAAAGCCGAAAATGAAGAACTAAAGAACCTTAGAACAGACCTACTGGATTTCTGCGCAGAAGTAGATATAGGGAAGAAACAAACACCAGAAGCGGAAAAAGGAACGAAGGCATTATTCTATCTCCAGAAAATGCAACACAAAAGCACCAGAATCCCAGTAGCAACGAAGGAAGAAATAGACAGAATAGTGGGAATCCTGTTCGAATGCATCACATAACTCGAAATTAAACTACACAGATCGGAAGCTAGAGCAGAAGCCATGGAGGAAGCACTGACTAACATCATAGCAAAGAAAGGAACAGAGCAAACAGGTAAGCCAATCGGGGAGGCGGCGGTCGCTGAGACCAGACCAAGACCCCCAAGGGGGTATGCGGAGGCGGTTATGGCGGCCACCTCCACCCTGATCATTGAAGCAACCACAGACAGGGACGCCGAAGAAATTGAAAGACAAGTAACGGAGACCACCAAAGATCACCATGAAGGGGTCAACAAACTGAAAAGAATAAGAAAAGGAGTGAAACTAATATGTGAAAATGAAAAGGAAGCTGCAAAGATCAAAGAAGTCATCAGAAGCAACAAGGAAGCCAGCGAGGTAATGAAAATCAGAAATGGAAACATCCGAAGAAAGAAGATTATGATCTTCCACGTCCCAACACACGTAACAGAAGAACAAATGCAACAAAGAATTAGGAAGACCCTAGGACTGGGACTCAACTACAGTGAGGACGCGGTCACTCTGCATAGGCAGGTGATCTCCCGAGAGGGAGCAAGGCACCAACCGGTACTTCTCCCTGAACCCCTGGCAGATTACTTGCTAAGGGCGAGAACGATCTGCCTGGGGCTCAGGGACTGCCCCATAAAACAGTATATTAGCGTGACGCGATGCCACAAATGTCTAGAGTATGATCATGTGGCAGCGCGTTGCGAGGGAACCCAGAGGTGCTCTCACTGTGCGGGGGACCACCTGTACACAGAGTGCAAAAACAAGCGTCCCTGCTGCATTGCGTGTACGGCCTACAACAACATAAACAAGACCTGGCTCCGCACCAAGAAGAATACGGAACACCCGGCCAACTCGAGTGCATGCTGGGTGTATAGACATCTGCTGCAGATCCGGCAACTTCAGTCGGACAAGGGATTGCCATTAGCAAAAATACAGGAAGTGTTGCAGGGAAGGGTATCCATCAACACTTTCAATGGTGGTAAGTTAAGGCTAGTGACATACTCAAGTCAAGACTTAGAAACTAGAAGTAAACAAGAGACAGAACGACGAAGGCACCATGCATCCAAATAACACTAACAGAATCACGCGCTCACAGAGCGCCAAACACAGCCAAAACAACATGATGGATACCCAACAAAATACACAATCAGGCGATGGGACAAATAACACGCAAATAAACCAAAAAGACACACTAAGCTTAATACAGATAAACTTACACGGCGGCAGTAGAGCCACAGACACATTAGCGGGTTATGTCGCAGCAAACAAAATACAGATAGCACTACTTCAGGACTACCACCAAAACAAAAAAACAGGATACATAACAGGCTTTAAACCAGAAAACTGGAACATAACCAAAACAGACAACAATAAATCAGCGATCATAACCAGATTAGGCACAAAACCCATAACGATTCTAACAAAAAACTACACGACAGCAATAAAACTAGACAATAGAGATAAAACTTTCACAATCATAAACACTTATGCACCGCCACTGGCAGACTTCTCTGAAGTCCTAAAAGAAATTGAAGATTCACTTCAAAAGGCAGAAGGAGAGGTGTTGCTAGTGGGGGATTTCAACGCTCACTCAACAGCATGGGGATATGACGATATTGACCATAGAGGGCGGGAACTGACAGATTTCCACCTGCAGCACTCACTGTTCGTCCACAACCCACCAGACGCACCACCCTCTTTCAGAACAATGCGAGGGAAAAACAAGGACGGCTCAGTCAAGGAACTGAAAGGCTGGCCGGACCTCACAATAACATCAGTCAGACTAGGAAATGAAATTAGTGATTGGCATGTCAGTGATGACGTCTCACTCAGTGACCACAGGTACATTAAATTCACACTTAAAAACTTCGAAAATATAGACTATCAAAGACACGGACTACAAACAAAAATAGGGAAACATGCGAAATTTGAGAAACACATTAGGAAAATCAGAAACACATACATCAAAGAACTCCAAAAAGCTAAAACAGAAGACCAGCTAGATAGCGTAACCCTCAGATTACAAAATGAAATCACAACAATAGCCTTCACATGCTACAAGAAAAAACGCACACCCGAGGTCACTGCCCCACCGTGGTGGACGGACGAAATCAAAACAGCAAGAAACAAGGTTAGGGCACTCAGGAGGAAATACCAAAAACAACAGGACGAGACACTAAAAATAAAACATATAATATTTAAAAAGGAAAGGGCAAAACTAAAAAAACTAATCAATAAAACCAAATCAAAGACATGGAAAGAATACTGCAGTAAAATAACAGAAACATACGGCTCACAATACAAGAATGCTAGTGACAAAAGGTCCGGTCCGGTTAAATTAGTAAATGTGCTCCCCCCTAACAAATCAATAACTATCAAGGACACGCTAACTCACTTCTTAGAAAACTTATATATAACAGACAAAGATATACCACATACCCTGACCAAAACAGATAGTAAAAAGAACCCAAATCCACCGGTTGTATCGAAGGCAGAGCTAAATAGAATAATAAGAAACATAAAACAAAACAAAGCCCCTGGCTTCGATTTCATAGACTACAACTTAATAAAAAGAATAAATAATGCAGCACCGCAACTCTTGTTAACACTCCTTAACACCTGCCTTCGCTTGGAGTATTTCCCCAAATCATTCAAGTTAGGCATAGTAGTTCTATTCCAAAAACCAGGCAAAGATCCAACAAACCCAAAAAATTACAGACCAATCTGCTTACTACCAGCACTAGGGAAAATGTTAGAAAGAATCATACATGGCAGAATAAACCATCACTTACACATAAATAATTACTGGAGTGACAAACAGTATGGATTTAAGCAAGGAATATCAACAGAACATGCATTAAACAACTTACTAAAAACAATACAAGAAGATAAAATTAAAAAATACCAAACACTCCTCATAGCCATGGACATTAAAGGGGCCTTCGACAACATACGCTGGCCAACACTGATAAATAACTTAAAAGACTCTCCCTGCCCAGATTACTTGGTAAATTGGGTGGTGAGCTTCCTACAAAACAGATACGTCTCACTAGAGGAAAACGGGATTAAAATAACAAAACAGACATTCGGCGGTTGTCCTCAGGGAAGTTGCCTTGGCCCGCTCCTATGGCTATTGATTGCAGAAACAGCACTAAAAAAATACTGGGGTAAACACGTTAGAATACAGGCATTTGCAGACGACTTCATTATTATTTTAAAAGGTAGAACAAAAGAAAAACTAAGAAGACTAGCAAACAGAATACTCAAGGAATTTAACGACTGGATAGAGGGAAATAGCTTAACACTAAATAAGGAAAAAACAGAACTACTATACCTCAACAGGGGACACACAAGAAACCTACCGACACAGAATACAAATATTATAGAGGGAATCGAACTAAACGGCCAGGTCCTCAATGTTAAAGAACAGATAAAATATCTAGGAGTGACACTACATAAAAACCTCAACTGGATATCACACTGCCAAGCTCAAACAAGTAAGGTTAGAACAAACTTTAAAAAACTCGCACATATGACAGCCAAGGGATGGGGAATAAAACCAAATATACTCAAGATCTGGTACACAACAGTAGTGGAAAAGACGCTAACTTATGCAGCACCAATTTGGGGACATAGCCTCAACAAAAGAAGTGTGGAAATTCTATCAAGTTGCCAAAGACACTTCGCACTGGCCATAGTCAGAGCCTACAGAACGGCACCCACCTCGGCACTTTTGGTACTCTCGGGCCTGATTCCAATTCACCTCAAAGTCCAATATGAAGCAGCATACGGCACAATATCAAGACTTAGGCAAAATGCCACAATACATAACACGACTTTAAACCACAACGACTACGACAAAAAAATAAACATATGGCGAAATCACCCAGCGAACACGGCTGAACCAAGGATAGGACTTAACATGCAAGACATAGTAATATACACAGATGGATCTAAATTGGAATCAGGGGCTACAGGATCGGCCTTTGTAGCATACAAAAACAATCAAAAGATTAAGACATGGTCAGTGCCTTTAAGGAGCAGCAATAGCGTCTTCCAGGCCGAACTACTGGCAATCCAAAAAGCAGCAGAATGGGGCAACACGCAGGGTGAGGGCTACAGTATACGTTCGGACTGCCGCTCAGCGATCGAATCTCTAAGCAAACCTTTTAACACAAATACAACTATAGATACAATACAAAACACAATTAGAAACTCGAACAATAGTTTTAAAATCAGCTGGGTAAAGGCGCACATCGGCATCCAAGGAAACGAGGAAGCCGATTTGCTAGCCAAAGCTGCAGCAACAAACTTAACCAAAGACAGCACGTATTTTCTAAAGAAACCAATTTCAAAATTAAAACGAACTCTTAAAGACCTGACAATAAAACAATGGCAGTTCGAATGGGACTACGGGGATACGGGAAGAGAGACACACAAGTACTTCCCAAAAGTAGATAAAAACAGACTAATCAGCGACTTTCTACTCTCACAGATGTACACAGCACACGGAGCATTTCCAGAATACTTACACAGGTTTAACAAGGCGGAAACACCGGACTGCGAATGTGGAATGGTGGGATCGCCAAAACACTATCTACTAGAATGCCCACTCACCCAAGCACACCACCTGGTACAGATAACACCCAATAATGAAAAACTCTGGCACAAACAACTAGGGAAAAACAAACACACACAAAACAAAGCTAAGGTAGTAATCAGGTGGCTCCAGGAAAACTGTGATAGCATAACCACATTAAGAAATACACAAACACAATAGTCCCAGCAGTTGGCACGGGGTCCCAGTCACGAAGGTATAACGTTTATATGTTTATATGTTTATGTGTATATGTATGTAAAAAAAAATGGCCAAGGTTCGCTGAAGCCACCAAAAAAAAATTAAAAAATTGTCCTTGTTATGTGTTTGTCCCAATAGCAGTGTGCGGTAGTCGTAAGACACAGTAAGAAGCTTCATGCCCCCGGCACAGCTTGTCCGTCCTTGTGTTTGTCTAATAAAAAATAAAAAAATATATATATGAATTGTATACTCCAGCCCTCGGCCCATCAGAGGTGTGCGGTAGTCGCATACCATCAGCTGCTTCCACGGCCCTACCAGGTGCCCCGCAACCAAGGTTGCTTGCACGACTCATGTCATCACGGATCAGCAAGGTATGCACAATGACACAACAAAAAGCTATTATGCCTCCGGCACCTCGTGGGGGCTGGAGTGTACACAGAAGATGGAAGAAGTAAAAGAAGAACGAAGATTGAAGAAGACGAAGCCAACGAAAGGGTATAACTTCAGTAAGTTAGAGACTTATTAACTTTAATTTAAATTTAAGTCGAAGTTAGTTTTAACTTAATTTGTTTAGTTTTCTAGGTTCAATTTAACTAGTCTTAATTAATTTAACCCGTAGCAGCTTAACTTATTCTAATTTTAATTCTTAAAGCTAATTTTAAGGCTAACTTCAACAGCTAATATCATGTTTTAATTTAATTTAAGTTTAAGTTTAAGTTTGTTCTAACTTAATATAGCTTAATTTACCTAATTTATTTTCTAAAATTTTAATTTTAATGTTAAATTTAATTGTAAAATGTACTAATAAATTCCCTTTCAGGTTCCCCAAATGGTCCCGGAGCTGCGGATTGGGTCCCGCAACAGTGGGCCTCAATCGGTGGGGACCGGGAGCATCCCCCATTTTTTTTTTTTTCCTTTTAGTTTCCACCCCCAACTTTTTTTTGACAGATCGCCTCTTTATTAGGTGCAAATAGGACAATGTCCGCACAAGCTACCGGACCCGCTCCAATGGGACAGCCCACGGAGCCAGTTTTTCCTCGGTGGGGTACGGTAGAAAGACGATCTCCCGTCATCCGTTGCAGCGATTCGCCTGCCTTGCATTTCGGCACAAAATTATTTTCCCCGGTACGACTTAGCAATTGGCCAACTCTTTCAAATTGTTTACTGTTTTCTTAATTTCCCTCAAAATTGTCCCCATTTAATGCTAAGAGCCGTACAAAGTTTAGACACAAAAACATCCAGCCCCATTCACCCAAGCGCGACGAGTATGTGGTGTGCGGCGTCAAGTCCCAGATTTATTAATTCAGTCCAACACTACTCAGAAATCTTCGGCTTCGAATAACACCTAGCCGACCCGGATACTTGTCTGTGTAGATCTCCCCATGCGGCGATCAGGCGAATTTCGCCCCGCTCTCCAGGCACCTCAACCCGTTAAACTAGGCAGAATCCTGGTAGGCAGGGGCCTGGTCAGTGGTCTCCGAGAGGAACAACAGGTACGTGCAATATCAGTTTGTTATTCTTACATTGTTTTTTATTAGAGTACAGTTTCATTATTACGGACCCTTCTTTGCTGACATACAGCCTACACTATCCAGCATAAAAATTTGCAAGCTCATGCAAAATCAGAAGACGTAAGCGTAACAATCTTTCCGTTTACATTGCAATACTTACAGGCGCCGCCGTTCTTCCACATGATGCACCGTCAACGTCTGGCACTGCCGCAACCAACGAACGAAAAAAGAGAGCGTCAAATGATGATCCCTCTGGGGGATAAGTACTCACTAAACTATCTACATATACATTTATTTATGAAAATAAAAGAGGTGGAACTCCTCAAATGTGTACTATTTCCAGCTTAAAAAACATGCATTACTGGAAGAAAACTATACTTAATAAAAATAATTGTTTTTCTTCGTTTTATATATTTTTAGGAAACAGGTAGAAAGAAGACACCTCCAAATGTCGACGGATCTTCTGGTTACCCCTCTCCTCCATCACCACCTTAAAGCCCCCCACCACAGGGGCCGCAACCAACTCAAGAGCCGACTCCTCCACTTCCACAAGGGGATACACAGCTGCTCATCCGCACCCGCCCAGCTCTTCGCACGTGGGCGCGAGGAACAACGGTTACTTGCAATTTCAGTTTTTATCTTACATTGTTTTTTTATTATTGTACAGTTTCATTATTATGGACCCCATTTTGCTGACATAGAACCTACAATATTCAGCATAAAAATTTGCAAGCTCATGTAAAACCAGGAGGCTTAAAATCTTTTCGTTACGTTCGTTCACCTGCACTACAATATTTGCAGGCGTCGCCGTTCTTCCACATGATGCACCGTCAACATCCGGCACTTCCGCAAATAACGGACGAAAAAGTTGGGCGTCCAGTGATGATTTAACTGGCGTACGTACTCAGTGAACTATCTATTTATTTATACATTTATTAATGAATATATAAGAGGGGGGGGGGGACTCCGCAAACGTTTAATTATTCCAGCTTAACAAACATGCATTACTGGAAGAATAATATACTTAGTATAATTATTTTTTTTCTTCTTTATATTTTTAGGAACCAGGTAGAAAGGCTCCAAATGTGTACAGATATTCAGATTCCCCATCTCCTCTTCCATCACGCCAAAGCGCCCCCACCACAGGGGCCGCCTCCACATCCTCGTCTGTGGGTAAGAGGCGCAACACGTACATGCAATAGTCTTTTCTCTTACATTAATGTTTTTATTAGAGTACTATTTCATTATCACGGACCCTATTTTGTTGACAAAGACTACACAATTTGGTTTTATTTTCTTTTTTTACTTTATTCTTTATTGTGAATTTTGTCTTACAGTGCGAACACAGCCCCAGGAAAATTATTCTGATAATGACTACTTCCGTTATCCGGACCGAGCATATGTCTTCCGTCAAGGAAGGAGGAGGTAATAAGAAATGAAAGCATAGGATATTTTTCCTTTTCCTGAATGGTTATTGTTTTTTGTGAAATTATTAAAATTTCTTAAAAGTTTCTCCAATTAGTGGACATCGTTTAAAATCACCCAATATAGTAGTCATGGCAAGGTGTAGATCATAATTTATTATAAAAAATGCTTTAGATCAATCTGTGTTTTTTAGCACTTTACAACTGCTCCCTTTTCGACCCTGCGCTTTGAAATCCCCACCAGTGGCTGAGAGGTCCTGTTCTCAAAGCTGGTAGATGTGAGGTGCTGGGTTCAAACCTTGTCGTGCTCGTCGACCGAAACGTTCGGAGTTTCCCGTGGTTTTCTTCGAACATTGACGTAAATACGTATTAGGAGACGTAGAAAAAACCCTTACGGAGGGAACTCCCCACCCCTAGGGCCTATATTCCTCGTGTAAATTTTCGGCCATCATAAGTCAACCATCCCTGCCTTTAGAAAGTATAATTTCAGAAATATTAATTATGGTCTTAACAAAATTTCCCGATTGTGTTTTTCTTCGTTTTATGTTTTTAGAAACCAGGTAAAAAAACCTAGAGGAATCCAAATATGGTTTGATCTTCTGGTTCCCCATTTCCTCCTCCGCCACTTCCTCCGCCTCCTCAAGGGCCGACGCCTCCTTGTATTCCTGGGGCTTCAGCCGCTCTTCCAGCATTACCTCCTCCGCCTCCCCCCAGCTTCTCGTCTGTAAGTGAGAGGAGCAACACGAACGTGCAATAGTTTTTTCTCTTACATTAATGTTTTTATTAGAGTACATAAACTGGATGTTTGGTTTAAAAAATGAAAGTACTTTCAGATGAGTATGGTACCAAATTGAACCCAATAGAATAATGCGACGCTAGACCGTATCGTATACAAAAATTAGGATTAATATTTTTGTATCATAACATTAGTTTTTGAATATCGTCCCGTGAATAGTTCAGACTCTTAATGTGATGAGAAGCTCTTCAAAAACCATAGGTATGATAGCTTATTTTTTTTTCTATTTTGGGTTTATTTTAGTATCTTATTGTGTATTGTGAGTTTCAGTGCGCACACGACCCCGGATTATTATTCGGTGGATGAATATTTCCGAGATTCGGATAGAGCGATTGCCTCACGTCAAAGGAAGGAGGAGGTAATTAGAAGTGAAAACATAATATTTTTCGTTTTTCTCAATTGTTATTTTTTAGCAAATTATTAAATTTATCTATTTGTCCTTTAGGTGTGTCCACTATATTGTTGTAAATGAGCTATGATCGTCATATTATATGCCAAACAAATTTTGCTCGAGTAATACGTATGCATCATAGCCATTAAATCTGAAACAAAAAAGATGATCGCACGAGTGTGAAGAACTCTGTGAATGCAAATTTGTATTATGTATTATATATGTTATAGTAAAATTGTCTATTAAAAGATTTAAAAATTCTCCAAACACATTAAAATATCTAAAATGTTTGGTTTTTGGGTTTTGCAGGCGCAGGCGTTCTTCCTAATGACGCACCGCCAACATCCGGCGCTGCTGCACAGAACGGACGGAAAAGGAGGGATGATGATCCCACTGGGGTAAGTTCTCACTGAACTATATTTATATCCACATTTATTCACGAATATAAAGCAGGGGGAACTCCTCAAATGTGCAATTTTTTCAGCTTAACAAACATGCATTACTGGAAAAATACTATGCTTGGGTTAATTTTGTTTTTCTTAGTTTCTTTTGCCCACTTAACTCGTTTTTCGCGTTGCTTTTGATTTAAATGTTTATTTCCTTGGAATTCTAACTGGTAGTCCAAATCCTGATAATCTTCTTATTGTTCTTGAACTTACTGCAATACCCGCTGCATTTATTTCACATCTAATGGCATCTGAGGAAATTTTTCTATCTTGAAGGCATAGCTGTTTAATTTTTCTATCGGCAGTAGCACTTGTGCATTTTTTTCGGCCTGATTTGGCCTTATTTTCCACTGATTTCTTTTTTTTCATAACGTAAACAGAACTTTCGTACACCAGAACAAGTCGCTGAACTACCAACTTGGCTTGCAATTTCAGCATAAGAGAGGCCATTTTCTCTCAATATGACAATTCGGCTTCTTTTTATAGATGTCCAATTAGTTCTTGTTGATAACATTGTTTAAAATTAGTTTAATTAAAAAAAGGACTTTAAATATTCAAAAACAGCAATACTCTATTTAATTGTACTCTTATGTATCATTCCGCAAAATATTTCCACAACAATAACACTTTTACCATCCAAATAACCTAAACTATAGTTACAGACATTTGATTGGTCACCAGAACAGTGTTTGTGATTGGCTAGTACGCTTTTATTACAAAACACGTCCTTATTCATAACGATTTGTGTTTGTTTGTTCTACTAAAATGAGCATAACTTCTTTTGTAATACAGATATATTAATACTGTTTTTATTATTAAATTCTACATAAAATTACCTTTAATTTGATATATATACGTTTGTATTTAAGTGAAAATTAATATATTCTACAAGCACACGAAGTTGAAAAACATGAAACTTTCTAAAAATGTCTAAACTTTTGGCCACCACTGTATATATATTTTTAATTTCAAAATATTCGGTTGGGTAGTTTTTGCGCTGTTATATTTGGACGGACCAGACGACGACTATAGTTGCTATTAATTTATGTAATTACGAACGCACATAAAATGCGACAGGGTCATTTTCTCTTAACAGAAGAATTTAAACATTACATAATTTAAAAAAAAAAATTTTTTTTAATATTTTTCTGTTGCATTGAAGATCTGCCTTTAAATAATGAAATACAGTTAGTAAAATATTTGACAATATTAAACACTCAAACATAAAATTTTACATTTCAAGTTAGCAGAGCAATGGCAAAGAGACAGAGGAAAATGACAATTATACAGAGAGTAACAAGGGAAATAAAAAGGAAATGACAAAATGTAAGGTAAGTCTACGATAGTGCTCGCGAATATACTTTTTTCTTCTTTTTTTTTTTTTTTTTTTACTATATTTAAAAATTTATAACTGAACAGAAGAATAATGCAGTTTTTCCTTTAATTTAAAAGAAAATTGCAGGATTTGTAAATAAATTATAAATCTTCTTACTAAAGTTTCCCCAAGTACTTCACTACAACATTCATAATGAAAAAAAATCTTTAACCCTCCAGCGCCGATAAGTAAAATTTAATATATTTTCAAATCCATGTGTAGTATTTTTTTCACTAAAAAAGAGCAATAGGAAAAATGTTATTAAAAAGTACACATAGAGCTGATATTTTTGACTGTCACAAAGGTGACGCACAAATTCCAGATCGCGTCACAGTCCCAAACAATTATCAAACATTCGAAATCCTACAAATGCCATTTATATTTAGTTAACTAACATTTAGGCGAAAAGGGGGAACTTGATCCTTTGACATTTTTATCACTAAAAAGGCAACCCATGCTTTCCTTTATTCTTTGAAGGAGGTATCAAACATGAAATAAAGTAGAAATAAATTCAATAAAATCTCAAAATCCGCTTTGCGCGTCTAGTTTA
The DNA here is from genome assembly GCA_963931845.1 of Maratus michaelseni. Classification (NCBI taxonomy): domain Eukaryota; kingdom Metazoa; phylum Arthropoda; class Arachnida; order Araneae; family Salticidae; genus Maratus; species Maratus michaelseni. The sequence goes on from OZ007586.1 coordinate 31,302,181, forward strand.
TTTAATATTTTTCATTAATATTTAATGATATTTAATGATCATTAATAATGATACAATTAATTAATAATAAACCATCTATTGCGGAAAAGAAAGAACAAATGCAAAAAAGCAAACAGTTGAATTAAATGGCATTTGTCTTTCAAATATAGAATTCGTACAAAAAGTAATGTAAACGTGCAGAATTATGACGAATATGAAATTTAAACTTTTGAAATCAATATTTAATGGTCTTATATATGAGGATATTTTCTTAAATTGTCTGCGTTCGATTAAAACAGAGTACATTTTTCTTCTTTTGTATTACAGAACACACATGAGAATTTTTTTCCTGCTCCATTTTTGGGTTATCTGTCATTACGTGGATTTTTATTTTAAAAAGAGCATTTTTTTTCTATCACGAAATCAGATAGATTGTCATTTAACATGTTATGCTTCAAATTATGAATTAAACTCTCTAAACGTCTGTCTTTTATATTATAAAAGCAGATTAGAAGATTTAATTAAAATTTAACATAATAGAAAAAAAGTTTTAAGGAGATATATAATTTTTAATTAGATCTAATAAACTGAATCAGTACTTTTAAGTAACATTGTGTCGTATCAATAGTTAAACAATATTTTACTACTTTTAAAATAAGGAAGTTTTACAACATTCCATTGCCCTTTAATAGCATTTATAACAAGATGTGAGTATATGTTCTTGATGCAAATTGCAACAATACATTTTATTTAAACATGGCATTGTAACAAATGAACTTCTTTAGATTTTCCAACTCCACCGTAAATGACACTCTTCACCACGGTAGTCCTTTTTACTGACTTCTGTTCCCCATTATCAGGCAGTATTTCGAGCCCATTCTTAATGCAGTCCTTAAAAGACTGGGACAAATCTCTTCGCTAGACTCCCATTCTAATATTGCGTCGAAATGCCAAAACTATTTCGGTCACGAGTACTCAAAGACCTACAAAGAAACTGCCTACTGAATCGACACCTGTCGCTTGACACCTCAGTCTAATTACTCGCTTGTACACTTTTATCAATGCGAAAAGTTGCTCATTTGAGCAATATCCTTACTCTATTTAAGTTAATGCAAAAGATATCCTGCTGTGGGTTTTTGCCCCTCTCCCACCACGCATCGATATTTCCATCTATTTCCAGTATAGGACGCAACAGCGCGAATCTATACGTCTGCCACTTTTGTCTGCAATTCCTAATATCTTTTTAAATTATGATTTCTGACCTTCATAGCCGTCTGGGAAAGAACTCAACTTGGGTCACTCGATTAAAATTAGCTACATAAATCTTAGTTATTGCTGAGAGATAGCATTGGACATTCCTTCACACATTGGTAATCTAATCCTAGTTTCAGATAGTAAGTCAGCACCAACAATCCTTTAGTCAACGAATTATGTATCTCCCTGGATAGCGATTCAGGTTTATGAGAAACAGGTAGCAGTTGAACATACGCTTTCTGAGAAAGAAATCATCTGGGTACATGCTGAAAAAGGCATTTACGGTAATGAAACTGCCGACAAGATATCCTGTAATAGCATTCTCCGAACGGATAGAGACGCGTGAATTTCTCCGGAGGACGTTTGTGTCAGTCTTCGGCACAAATCAAACGCTTAGCTTGCTGGAAAGTAAAGCAACAACTTTGCCCATCTCCGAAAAGCCGCTGGGAACTAAACAGGGATTATTCTTAGCAACTGATCAATATCCTTACTCGATTTAAGTTAATGCAAAAGATACCCAGCTGTGGGTATACACCTCTTCCACCGCGAATCGAAAATTCCATCTATTTCCAGTATAGTCCTTTTCTCTCTCTCTCGTTCAATACTCCAGATTCAAAATTTCTGTCACATGTATGCACAGTGCGCTCGCTTTCCGACAAGGAATGTCTCCATAAGCACATACTCAGAAAAATTTAAAACAAATTACAGAATATTCTCAAGTGTATATGTTTATAAAAAAATTTCTAGCGAAAACTCGATATAGCTTCCGTAAAACAAATAATGAAAATTTAGTTTTTGGCGATTTATCGCCGGTTGGCGACAATAAAATATTTAAAAATACGATTTTATGATCAATAAGCGAATTTTTTTTCTACCCTTTATATTGAACTAGTTGAAGTTCAAATTAAATAAATACAATTTTATAACTATCATAAACATTTTTGTGCATACATAATGAAATTTAACGATTATATGATACGGTTTAGAACAAAATTTAAATTAATTGAATTTGCTTCAAACTCAAAATTAAGATCCGATTCTGAGCATTTTCAATTGAACTTCGATATCGTTACTGTCGGAGACAAATTAAAACATCGTTGCCATGGAAACAACGACTTATTCAGTATCAAATGCATTATGAAAGCTTTCTTAATCACTTTTTAAACACACTTAAAATTTATCTAACCGGAGAAACTAAAATTAAATAACTGTAGCAACATACAATTTGAATATTCTGAAACTATACACATAATGGCGCCGACAAAAACGCACAGATAGGTGTGTGGCACCTGCCACAATCATTGCTCACAAACGCGATGTTGCGCCAATTCAATAATAAATGGGCTCTATTTGCTACGGTATATACAAAGGGTAAATATTAGAATATTTGACAAAATGGTGCAACCGATTGAGCCGTGACTAGTGTTTAATCCAGTTTCCATATACAGCACAAATTTTATGGAGGGTTTCAAAAATCTTATGCGCAATACACATATTCTCCCTGAAAGACTCACTAAAATTATCCAGTGCAGCTAAATTTATGGAGTAATATGTTGAATCTAGCAACCTTCATTGTTAAACAGAAATGTTTATGTGTCTTTGTATAAAAGCCTTCAGTTTATGAAACATTTCATAAATGTGTAAAAAAACGAGCAGAATTGTAATAGATAATCGTATGGTATATTCCTAAACCTGTCTGGAAGAACAAAATTTTAACGCATGTGTGGCGTTAAATACAAGAATAGGCATGGCGAATACGTAACAATGATAGGCTAAATATTGTGTGTTAAGTTATTAAGTAGCACTAGAGTATGTGCTGAATTTAAGTTATATGATCAAATTTGAAAACCATTAGAAATTAAAAATTATTTGTTTTCAAGTTCGTAATGGAAGCTGCTATATTATCGAAGTCCGTATTCTGGATCACAAAATTTAACGAATATGTAACAAGAAAAATATTTTGTTTGAGGATATTAACTGGCATTTAGTGGACGTGGCGATTTAATGCGATATTTTGAAAATATATTCACATTAAAAACAGATTATAATCCAAAAGGAATCACTTTCCCAAGACAAAGAGGAAGCCGACAATTTTTCAAGGTCAATATTGTGAAACTATACAGATAGCGGAGCTGACAAAAAAAAAAGACTGGCTGCTGTGCGGCACCGGCTACCATCACTGTCCAAAAAATCTATGTTCCATAAACAGCATATAAACATAAAATGGGCGTTATTTGGTAGAACACATAAAATTATCCTTAATTATATTATCTCATATCCAAGATGGTGTAACTGATTGAGCCGCAAAGACTATCTGAACCCATCTTCCACACATTGCATTAATTTTTGCAGCGTTTCAGAATTTGTATGCACATAAAGAAATAAATGTGCAATCCTTTACCTGTCGAGAGACTCTGTAGATTGTGATTTCGATTTCAGCGTCAATGGAGGTTTAATAGATTGGTGCATCGAAATTAAATTCCTGGGCTTTCTAAATGGCACGTCGAAGGGACTTTCGAAAAGGAACTGTCCAAATATTCGCCTGAAAGATTCAAACATAAAAAAATAAATAAATAAACATTGTCCAATGCAGCCAAATTTCTGGTGTGGCATTTTAGAATCCCAGTCGCATTAGCAACTTTCACAGTTAGACAAGAGAATGTTCCAGTGTACCTTTGGCTGATGCCATTTTAGTTTATGCAATATGTTTGAACGGAACATTTCATAAATGTGTACTGAAACAAGATGAACTGTAATAGAGAATCGTAGGATGTATTCCTAAACCTATGCGAGGATCACAACATTTAACGCATGTGTAAAAATAGGTAAAAGATAGTGCGAGGTTAGCATTTAGAGATCGTGCTGATTTAATGTTATATTTGGACAATATATTCACATTAGAAATCGATTATAATCCAGACATCTCTTTCCAAGCTGATAGGAAGCTGCTAATTAATCCAAGTCACTATTGAGAAACTATACAAATAGTGGAACTGACATAAAAGAATCCTGGGAGGTTGTGCGGCACTTTCTACCATTAATGCCAACAAACGTGATGTTGCATATATAGAAATTCACCATCAATGGGTGCTATTTCTAACAAATCTATAAAAGAAACTTTAATTAGACTATTTGACACCTACAAAGCGGTGCAACAGATTGCGCCAAGAGAAGAATCTAATCAAGCTTCCTTATATTGCATCAATTCTAGCCGTATTTCAGACTTTTTATGTGCATAGATTGATAACGTAGAAATCCACAAATATGCCCTCAAAGATTCGCACTTAATTAAAAGATTAAAAATTTCCATGCAGCTAAATATTTGGGCCAGTATGCGGAATCTAAATATGTGAAGTAATATGTTGAATCCAAGTGGGGCCTAGCAACCTTCACTCTTGCACAAAAGTTCATATGTGCCGTTGAGTCAAACCCTTCAGTTTATGCCGTATGTGTGGTTGGTTGGTTGATCGGGGTTTTATGGCACAAAGTCCCCCTAGGGACATGCTGCGCCAAAAAAGATTAAATATTGTACGTCAAATTGAAATATAAAAACTAAAAAAGAAACAAAGCTTAATGAGAGAATTATCTGGATGGGGGCCGTATGTGTGGATGAAGCATTTCATAAATGTGTACTTTAACGAGACGAACAGTTTTAGAGAATCGTATAATGTATTCCTAAACCTATGTGAGGAACACAACGTTTAAGAAATGTGCAATAATGCGCAATATATTTTGTATGATATTATTAACTACCATTTAGAGTACATGCTTATTTAATGCGATATTTTGAAATCATTCACATTAGAAAGCGATTATAATCCAAGAGGACTACTTTTCCTAACTCAGTATTCAGCTACTAATATTTCCATGTAATTTCCTGAACTATACATATACAGATGCTGACGAAAACTCACCCTGGCAGTCGTGTACCTGCCACCGTTAATGCCCACAAAAGTGATGTTTCATGTATATCATTTAATCATCAATGGACGCTATTTGGTACGACATCTATAAAAAGAACTTTAAATATAATATTTGACAAAATGATTTTTTTTTTTTGTAAACAGTTCTTAACTAATCGGGTAAAGTGTTGTAATAGAGAAAATACAAGACTTAAAATAAAAATCAATTTAACATCGCAATTTTAAGAAAAATTGTAAAGACTCTTAGAAAAATTATTCATAATAATTTATAATATTAAGGCTTTTGAAGATCTAAACTCTGACCTTTCTGATGCATTCATGGAGTCGTTTAAATATTAAATGTGCAAAATTTCCAGATAATCTTATTCAGATACTAAGAAATCTAATATGTTTCCAATAAAGATAAATTATATTTCGGAAAATGTAAAATTTGCGGATATAAGACATTTTAGACAGCTATAGAAAGTTCGTCATCGGGGATCAATCTATTATAACTCGAAGATATAATTTTTAGAAAAATGATACATGCTTTTAAATTTCTACTTCGGTAGCAATATTCGAAAATTAAGTGCATTTATGTGTAAAAAAACTCCGTGAATGGTATTGGGCTGATGCCTTTGGCTGATGCCATTGCATAGTTTATGCAATATGTTTGAACGGAACATTTCATAAATGTGTACTGAAACGAGATGAACTGTAATAGAGAATCGTTGCATGAAAAAATTGCAATGTTAACCAGGAACATTTTGTCCTTTATTTTTTATAATTTAAAAATATTTAAAAAAAGACAAAAAAAAATTAAATTAATTTAAATAAACCTATATTTTTAAATGACCTGACAAGCGTGTAGAAAAAGTATGTTCGAAAGATATTGAAGGACATTTATAATAAATATAAAACAAATGTTTCATGTTTTCTGCAATACATAAAATAATGAAATGCTGTTTTATATGGTTTTCTTTGATGCATAGATATTTGTTGTTACTAAGTAGGATTCTCATATATTCCGATTGCTCTGGAAATGAAAATTTGGAAATTCTAGGCTTTCCTTTCGGTTTGGAAAGGTTTTCAGTATTTGTGTCTCTGGCGTGTAAAATTCGCACTATCAAAAAGGTTATTTCTTATAGCAATATATCCACGTTTTTATCTGCGACCTAAATATTACTTTCAACGAATGTAAATATTTTTAATATTTTTAATTTATTATCTAGTCTTTATATTCCATTTATTCATTTAAATTACTAAATGATTTAAGTCTTCAAAGTATTTCAAACATAACATTTCTGTTCCTTTCATTCTAAATATGAAGTTTTTACCTATGAGTAAGTATTCGTATTTCAATAAAAAATTTGCATGAATCCCTTATAATAATTTCTATTTTTTTTTTCATAAAAAGATTTAACGATTGATCGTTTATTTTTAAAAAGATGGAAAATTACTCATTTGTAAAGAAAACAGCTAAGAAATTCATACGCACCATCGTATCATTTTATTAGATTGAGCAAAATGTTCTGGGAAATTTTTAATCTAATAGTTACCAGAATTTGTATCGTATATAGGAGTACTAGTGGTACATCTATAGGAGTTCAGGAATTTCGGCTCTAAAATGCCTATTGAACAGTATGATTTGCGTGTGTTCATCCGGCATTATTGGAGAAAAGGTAAAACTATTCTGAAAGCCGTCGATGAGATTAATAATGGTGAAGGTGCTGGTACGGCGACAAAATCGATTGTGGGCAGATGGTTTAAGAGATTCAAAGAAGGCAATTTTAATCTCTAAGACATACCTCATTCTGGCCGGCAATCTGTTTTGGGTGAAAGTAACTTGGTAGCTGCTGTGGATACTCCGACTTCATCGAGCACTTCTGATTTGATTGCAGAGCTTGGTCTTCTGCTGCGGAGTCAACAAGTTTAATCAACTTGACTTTGTCCACAAGAAGCCTCGCCGGGATCCGCATGAGCTCACCAAAGCACAAGCCGCCAAAAGAATCGAGATTTGTAGGCAAATGCTCAACAATCCATTAAATGACCGATTCTGGTAGAAAAGTTTGACATCAGACGAAAAGTGGGATTTCTTGGTCAATCACGATCGAAGGAAGCAACAATTTTAAAAAGCTTGTACATTTTAATAGCCTAAATTATGCATTACAAAGAGAGGAAATTATCACCGTAAATTCAAATATTTATAATATGTTGTACTTCAGTATTGATAATAGATGGCAGTACCTATAGAGATTCAAGAAAAAAGATCAGTGAAACTTCGATTGAACGCTATGTGAAACCAAACATACAGAAATAGCTGATGATGTACCAGTAATAAGGTGCGAAAAGGTTAAGTTTTTATCAATGTAATTGAGTCTTAATGTTGACTTCTTTTATTTATTATGTCTAAGCTGTTTTAAGGAGACTTTTAATGTCTACATGATATGGAAGAGTATCAAGTGTTTATGACATTACTATCGCTTAATAAAAACTATTTTCACGATTGAAAAAGTTATGACAAAAATCTGTTTTCGCTTTGGAGTCAGAATCCCAGTATTTTTAAATGAATAAGTGGATTGCACCTTAGGTTCTTATTAAAAAAGATATTTTTATTGAGAACCAATACTTGCTTTTTGTTTAAAGTGTTCGAAAACTTCCTTCTTATTACATTATTAAAATCTTTCGTTTTAAATTTCGAGTTACTTTCCTATGGCTACTGATATTTTGTCCTGGAAACTCTTTTGGTCATATAAGCATAAAACAAGAACGCAAAATCTTGGATGCAGAATAGTTTACTAAAACACTTTTGAATAATCCCAAAATACTAAAATGAAAATTCACCAATTAATACCTTGGAATAATATATCCGAAATAAAAAAATTAGCAAACGCTTAACAAAATTCAAAACCTAATTTCAGAAATTACCTCCCATAGTCGGCAACAGTCCATAGCTTTTGTGCAACACTGTATATGATCCACAGATTTGTATATATACTACATATTATGCTCAAATTTTTCCGTTTAGAAAACTCATAAATGGAGTTCGAAATTCAGCTTCAGAAAATTCCGCCTATAGATGGAAATTATATTTTTTAAAGCTTTTATGGTATCTGAAGATATTTATACATATCGCATCAGCTAAAATTTAAAATCAGGTAAAATCTCATAACAAGACTCAAAATTCTATCCCAACAATTAAAACGTCAACTTATCCAGTTCTTTGCGTAGCTTAGTGCAAGACTAATTTTAGTCTAAAAACATCTTATAATGTAAATTAGTTTATAGTTTAATCCACGTGAAATAGTCTTTTTCTCTTTCATTAATGTTTTGTATTGGAGTGCAGTTTCATTATTACGGACCTAATTTGGCTGACATAGAGTCTTAACTATTCAGCATAAAAATTTCCAAGCTCGTGTAAAACCAGTAGACGTAATCGTAAAACTTTTCGTTTAAATGTAATATTTGAAGGCGCCGCCATTCTTCCACATTATGCACCGTCAACATCCGGCGCTACCGCAACTAACGGGCGAACAATGAGGGCGTCCAGTGATGATCCCTTTGGGGTAAGTACTCACTTATCTTTTTATATATGCATTTATTTATGAATATGAAAAAGGGGAGAGGGGCTCGTCAAACGTTTAATTTTTCCAGCTTAACAAACATGCATTACTGAAGAATACTATATAGTTAGTATCATTAATTTTGTTTTTTTCATTTTATATTTTTTAGGAATCAGGTAGAAAAAAAAAAAAGACTCCAAATGTGCACGGATCTTCCGATTCCCCATCTCCTCCTCCATCACCACCACAAACTCCTCCCCCCCCAACACCACAGGGGCCGCCTCCACGTCCTTATGAATCGACCCCTCCACATCCTTTCCAAGCTCCTCGTCTGCGGATGAATGAAGCAACACGTACGTGCAATATCAGTTTTTTCTCTTACATTAAGGTTTTTTATTTACAGTTTCATTATTACAGACACCATATGCTGACAGAGCCTATCCTCAAGGGGCTGCAGCCGCTTCTACGCATCTCCCAGCTCCTCGTCTGTAGGTGAGAGGAACAACAGGTACGTGCAATATCGGTTTGTTATTCTTACATTGTTTTTTATTAGAGTACAGTTTCATTATTACGGACCCTTCTTTGCTGACATACAGCCTACACTATCCAGCATAAAAATTTGCAAGCTCATGCAAAATCAGAAGACGTAAGCGTAACAATCTTTCCGTTTACATTGCAATACTTACAGGCGCCGCCGTTCTTCCACATGATGCACCGTCAACATCTGGCACTGCCGCAACCAACGAACGAAAAAAGAGAGCGTCAAATGATGATCCCTCTGGGGGATAAGTACTCACTAAACTATCTACATATACATTTATTTATGAAAATAAAAGAGGTGGAACTCCTCAAATGTGTACTATTTCCAGCTTAAAAAACATGCATTACTGGAAGAAAACTATACTTAATAAAAATAATTGTTTTTCTTCGTTTTATATATTTTTAGGAAACAGGTAGAAAGAAGACACCTCCAAATGTCGACGGATCTTCTGATTACCCCTCTCCTCCATCACCACCTTAAAGCCCCCCACCACAGGGGCCGCAACCAACTCAAGAGCCGACTCCTCCACTTCCACAAGGGGATACACAGCTGCTCATCCGCACCCGCCCAGCTCTTCGCACGTGGGCGCGAGGAACAACGGTTACTTGCAATTTCAGTTTTTATCTTACATTGTTTTTTTATTATTGTACAGTTTCATTATTATGGACCCCATTTTGCTGACATAGAACCTACAATATTCAGCATAAAAATTTGCAAGCTCATGTAAAACCAGGAGGCTTAAAATCTTTTCGTTACGTTCGTTCACCTGCACTACAATATTTGCAGGCGTCGCCGTTCTTCCACATGATGCACCGTCAACATCCGGCACTTCCGCAAATAACGGACGAAAAAGTTGGGCGTCCAGTGATGATTTAACTGGCGTACGTACTCAGTGAACTATCTATTTATTTATACATTTATTAATGAATATGTAAGAGGGGGGGGGGGGGGACTCCGCAAACGTTTAATTATTCCAGCTTAACAAACATGCATTACTGGAAGAATAATATACTTAGTATAATTATTTTTTTTCTTCTTTATATTTTTAGGAACCAGGTAGAAAGGCTCCAAATGTGTACCGATATTCAGATTCCCCATCTCCTCTTCCATCACGCCAAAGCGCCCCCACCACAGGGGCCGCCTCCACATCCTCGTCTGTGGGTAAGAGGCGCAACACGTACATGCAATAGTCTTTTCTCTTACATTAATGTTTTTATTAGAGTACTATTTCATTATCACGGACCCTATTTTGTTGACAAAGACTACACAATTTGGTTTTATTTTCTTTTTTTACTTTATTCTTTATTGTGAATTTTGTCTTACAGTGCGAACACAGCCCCAGGAAAATTATTCTGATAATGACTACTTCCGTTATCCGGACCGAGCATATGTCTTCCGTCAAGGAAGGAGGAGGTAATAAGAAATGAAAGCATAGGATATTTTTCCTTTTCCTGAATGTTTATTGTTTTTTGTGAAATTATTAAAATTTCTTAAAAAAGTTTCTCCAATTAGTGGACATCGTTTAAAATCACCCAATATAGTAGTCATGGCAAGGTGTAGATCATAATTTATTATAAAAAATGCTTTAGATCAATCTGTGTTTTTTAGCACTTTACAACTGCTCCCTTTTCGACCCTGCGCTTTGAAATCCCCACCAGTGGCTGAGAGGTCCTGTTCTCAAAGCTGGTAGATGTGAGGTGCTGGGTTCAAACCTTGTCGTGCTCGTCGACCGAAACGTTCGGAGTTTCCCGTGGTTTTCTTCGAACATTGACGTAAATACGTATTAGGAGACGTAGAAAAAACCCTTACGGAGGGAACTCCCCACCCCTAGGGCCTATATTCCTCGTGTAAATTTTCGGCCATCATAAGTCAACCATCCCTGCCTTTAGAAAGTATAATTTCAGAAATATTAATTATGGTCTTAACAAAATTTCCCGATTGTGTTTTTCTTCGTTTTATGTTTTTAGAAACCAGGTAAAAAAACCTAGAGGAATCCAAATATGGTTTGATCTTCTGGTTCCCCATTTCCTCCTCCGCCACTTCCTCCGCCTCCTCAAGGGCCGACGCCTCCTTGTATTCCTGGGGCTTCAGCCGCTCTTCCAGCATTACCTCCTCCGCCTCCCCCCAGCTTCTCGTCTGTAAGTGAGAGGAGCAACACGAACGTGCAATAGTTTTTTCTCTTACATTAATGTTTTTTATTAGAGTACATAAACTGGATGTTTGGTTTAAAAAATGAAAGTACTTTCAGATGAGTATGGTACCAAATTGAACCCAATAGAATAATGCGACGCTAGACCGTATCGTATACAAAAATTAGGATTAATATTTTTGTATCATAACATTAGTTTTTGAATATCGTCCCGTGAATAGTTCAGACTCTTAATGTGATGAGAAGCTCTTCAAAAACCATAGGTATGATAGCTTATTTTTTTTTCTATTTTGGGTTTATTTTAGTATCTTATTGTGTATTGTGAGTTTCAGTGCGCACACGACCCCGGATTATTATTCGGTGGATGAATATTTCCGAGATTCGGATAGAGCGATTGCCTCACGTCAAAGGAAGGAGGAGGTAATTAGAAGTGAAAACATAATATTTTTCGTTTTTCTCAATTGTTATTTTTTAGCAAATTATTAAATTTATCTATTTGTCCTTTAGGTGTGTCCACTATATTGTTGTAAATGAGCTATGATCGTCATATTATATGCCAAACAAATTTTGCTCGAGTAATACGTATGCATCATAGCCAATAAATCTGAAACAAAAAAGATGATCGCACGAGTGTGAAGAACTCTGTGAATGCAAATTTGTATTATGTATTATATATGTTATAGTAAAATTGTCTATTAAAAGATTTAAAAATTCTCCAAACACATTAAAATATCTAAAATGTTTGGTTTTTGGGTTTTGCAGGCGCAGGCGTTCTTCCTAATGACGCACCGCCAACATCCGGCGCTGCTGCACAGAACGGACGGAAAAGGAGGGATGATGATCCCACTGGGGTAAGTTCTCACTGAACTATATTTATATCCACATTTATTCACGAATATAAAACAGGGGGAACTCCTCAAATGTGCAATTTTTTCAGCTTAACAAACATGCATTACTGGAAAAATACTATGCTTGGGTTAATTTTGTTTTACTTAGTTTTATATTTTTAGGAACCAGACTGGAAGATGTCTCGAAATGCGGAGAGATCTGATGGGCCCCAACCTCCTATTCCTTCTACCCCACCTCTACCGATGACTTCGCCACCATCTGCCCCAACGACGACCCCACCAACTCCACCTCCACGGGCTTCGAAAGATCCATTACATCCAGGTCTACTAGTTCCAGGTCCACCACCTCCACTTCTTCCCGGGGCTACAGCAGCTCCTCTCACCGTTCCTTCTCGGCCTCCCCCAGCTTCTCGTCATTGGGTGAGGTGTAACACGTACATGCAATATCAGTATTTTCTCTTACATTAAAATTATTTATTAGAGTACAGTTTCATTATCACGGACCCCATTTTGCTGACAGCGCCTACACTATTTTGGGTTTATTTTATTTTATTACCTTATTGAGTATTGTGAATTCTTTTTTCTGTGCGAACACGGCCCCGAGAAAATTCCGATAATGACTACTTCCGGAATTTTGACCGAGCATATGCCTTCCGTCAAAGGAGGAGTATGTAATTAGAAATGAAAGCATAGGATTTTTCATTTTTCTGAATGGTTATTGTTTTTGGTCAAATTATTAAAAATTTCTGTAATGTTTGTCCACTTTTTGGACATTGTTTATAAACACCCAATACAATATTCATGGCAAGGTGTAGATCATACTTTATTATAAAAATGCTTTAGATCAATCGGTGTTTTGTAGCACTTTACAACTACCCCCTTTTCGACCCTGCGCTTTGAAGTTCAGTGGCTAAGAGGTTCTGCTCTCAAAGCTGGTAGACGGGAGGTGCTGGGTTCAGACACTGTCATGCACGTTAACAGAAACTTTCGGAGTTTTCTGCGGTTTTCTTCGAACCTTGACTTAAATACGGAATAGGACCCCTTAGAAAGAAAACCACGTAGGGAACACCCCCATAGGGTAGATAATCCCTTGTGCAGATAATTGGCCGTCAAAAATCAACCAACCCTGCACTTAGATAGTATAATTTCAGAAATATTAATTATGGTCTTAACAGAAAATATCCTGATTGTGTTTTTTTTTCGTTTTATATTTTTAGGAACAAGGTAGAAAGACGTAGAGGACTCCAAATATGCACGGATCTTAGGATCCCCATCTCCTCCTCCACCCTCAAGGGCCGACGCCTCCACTTCTTCCTGGAGCTGAGGCCGCTTTTCCACTATTACCTACTCCGCCTCCCCCAGCTTCTCGTCTGTAGTTGAGAGGAGCAACATGTACGTGCAATAGATTTCTTCTCATACATTAATGTTTTTTTATTAGAGTAGATTTTCGTTTCATTATTGCGGACCCGATTTTGTTGACATAGAGCCTACACAATTTTGTGTTTATATTCTTTTAAAACCTTATTGTTTATTGTTAATTTTATCTTTCAGTGGGCACTCCTCACCGGAAAAATTTTCCGTAAGTGACTACTTCTTGATCCAGACCGAGCATATACCTTCCGTCAAACGAGGAGGAGGTAATTAGAAATGAAAACTTAGGATATTTTTCATTTTTCTGAACGGTTATTTTTTTTTCGCAAATTATGAAATGTGACTGTTTGTAGAAACTATTTGTCGTTTGTACAAGCTCACGTAAAACCAATAGACATAATCGTAAAAAACTTATCGTTTACATTGCAATATTTGCAGATACAGCCACTATTCCAAATTATGCAACGTCAACATCCGGCACTGCCGAAGAAGTGGGCGTCCAGTCATGATCCAACTGGTGTAAGTACTCACTGAAATATCTATATATAAATTTTTTTATGAATATGAAAAAGGGGGGGGGATCTCTTCAAACTTAATTTTCCAGCTTAACAAACATGCACTGTTGGTAAAATACTGTACTTGATGCAATATATTTTGTTTTACTTCGTTTTATATTTTTAGGAACCAGACAGGAAGATGATATCTCGAAACAAGGGTGGATATGCTGGTTCCCCCACCTCCTCCACCACCACTAACGTCGCCACCATGTCCACCGACGACACCTCCACCACATCCAGGTATACTAGCCCTCGTTCCACCAGCTCCCGGTCTGCCAGCTCCTCCACCTCCTCCCGGCGCTGCAGCCGTTCTTACCGGAGTTCTTCCTCTGCCTCCCCCATCTCCTCGTCTCTAGGTGAGAGGAGCAACATATACGTGTAATAGTTTTTTCTCTTACATTGTTTTTTTATTAGAGTACAGTTTCATTATCACGAACACTATTTTCGGTTTACTTTTTTATTACCTTATTGTTTATTGTAAATTTTTCTTTCAGTGCGAACATGGGCCCCGGGAAAATTATTCGGATAATGACTGTTTCCCGGATCCGGACAGAGCCTTTGCCTTCAGACAAAGAATGAGGAGGAGGATGTAATTAGAAATTAAAGCAAAGGATACTTTTCATTTTTCTGAATGGTTATTTTTTTCGCAGATTATGAAATTAAAATATTTGTAGCTTGTATAAGCACATGTAAAACCAGTAGACAAATTCGTAACTAACTTATCGTTCCTATTGCAATATTTGCAAGCACCGCCATTCTTCCACATTATGCATCGTCAACATCCGGCGCTGCCGCAACTAAAGGACGAACAATGAGGGCGTCCATAGATTATCCCTCTGGGGTAAGTACCCACCTATCTACTTATATATACATTTATTTATGAATATGAAAAAGGGGGGAGGGACTCTTCAAACGTTTAATTTTTCCAGCTGAACAAACATGCATTACTGGAAGAATACTATACTTAGTATAATTAGATTTTTCTTCGTTTTATATATTTTTAGGAACCAGGTAGAAAGAAGACACCTCCAAATTTCGACGGATCTTCTGGTTCCCCATCTCCTCCATCACCACCTTAAAGCCCCCCACCACAGGGGCCGCATCCAACTCCTCAAGGGCCGACGCCTCAACCTTCAAGAACAGACTGCTCCACTTCAAGAGGATACAGCCGCTCGTCCGCACCCTCCCCCCAGCTCTTCGCCCGTGGGCGCGAGGAACAACGGTTACTTTCAATATCAGTTTTTTATCTTACATGTTTTTTATTATTGTACAGTTTCATTATTATGGACCCCATTTTGCTGACATAGAACCTACAATATTCAGCATAAAAATTTGCAAGCTCATGTAAAACCAGGAGGCTTAAAATCTTTTCGTTACGTTCGTTCTCCTGCACTACAATATTTGCAGGCGTCGCCGTTCTTCCACATGATGCACCGTCAACATCCGGCACTTCCGCAAATAACGGACGAAAAAGTTGGGCGTCCAGTGATGATTTAACTGGCGTAAGTACTCAGTGAACTATCTATTTATTTATACATTTATTAATGAATATGTAAAAGGGGGGGGGACTCCGCAAACGTTTAATTATTCCAGCTTAACAAATATGCATTACTGGAAGAATAATATACTTAGTATAATTATTTTTTTTTCTTCATTTTATATTTTTAGGAACCAGGTAGAAAGACGCCGCCTCCAAATGTGGACGGATCTTTTGATTGCCTATCTCCTCCACCATCACAATCTCCTCCCCCGTCACAATCTCCACCGACACCGCAAAGCCCCCCCACCACAGGGGCGGCCTCCACGTCCTCAAGGGCAGACGCCTTTAACTCCTCCTCCAGCTCCTCGTCTGCGGTTGAGGGGAGCAAGACGTATGTGCATTATCTGTTTTTCTCTTACATTAATGTTTTTTTATTAGAGTACAGTTTCATTATTACAGACTATTTTCCTGACAGAGCCTACACTATTCAACATAAAAATTTGGAAACTCATGTAAAACCAGTAGACGTAATCGTAACAAACTTTTCGTTTACATTGCAATATCTGCAGGCGCCGCCGTTCTTCCACATGATGGACCTTTAACTTCCGGCGCAGCCGCAACTAACGGACGAAAAAGTGCTTACACTCATGATTCAAGTAAGGCAATTCACTGAAATATCTATTTATATATACATTTATGAATGAATATGGAAATTGTGGGGTAACTCCTCAAACGTTTAATTTTTCCAGCTTAACAATCATGCATTACAGGAGAAATACTGTACTTGGTGTAATAAATTTTGTTTTACTTTGTTTTATATTTTTAGGAACCAGACATGAAGATCTCTCAAAATAGGGATGGATCTGCTGCTTCACCTCCACCAACAACACCTCCATAACCGACAGGTGCACGTCAAGGTCCATCACCTCCAGATACACTAACACTAGCTCTCGGTCCACGAGCTCCACGTCCAAAACTATCGGTCTGCCAGCTCCTCCACATACTGGCGGAACTGTAGCCGCTCCTACCGAACTTCATTCTTCGCCTCCCCGAGCTCCGCGTCTGTAAATGTAAGGAGCAACACGTACATGCAATAGTTTTCTTCTCATACATTAATATTTTTATTAGAGTACACTTTCATTATTGCGGACCCGATTTTGCTGAAATACAGCCTACACAATTTTGTGTTTATGTTCTTTTAAAACCTTATTGTTTGTTGTGAATTTTGTCCTTCAGGGCAAACACCGCGCCGGGAAAATATTTCGTAAGTGACAACTTCCAGGATCCAGACCAAGCATATGCCTTCCGTCAAAGAAGGAGGTAATTAGAAATGCAAGCTTAGGATATTTTTCATTTTTATGAATGGTTATTTTTTTCGAAAATTATGAAATGTGACTGTTTGTAGAAATTATTTGTAGTTTGTACAAGCTCACGTAAAATCAATAGACATAATAGTAACAAACTTATCGTTTACATTACAATATTTGCAGGTACAGCCAATATTCCAAATTATGCAACGTCAACATCCGGCGCTGCCAAAAAAATGGACGTAAAAGTGGGCGTCCAGTCATGATCCAACTGGGGCAAGTACTCACTGAAATATGTATATATACATTTTTTTATGAATATGAAAAAAATGGGGGGGGGGATCTCTTCAAACTTATTTTTCAAGCTAAGCAAACTGGCACTACTGGTAAAATACTGTACTTGGTGTAATATATTTTATTTTACTTCGATATATATTTTTAGGAACCAGACAGGAAGAAGATGTCTCGAAATAGGGACAGATATGCTGTTTCCCCACCTCCTCCACGAACGTCACCACCATCTCCACCGACGACACCTCCACCACCTACAGGTCCACTAGCTCTCGTTCCTCCAGGTCCATAAGCTCCAGGTCTTTCACATCCTCCCGGCGCTGCAGCCGTTTCTACCGGAGTTCCTCCTCCGTCTCCCCCAGCTCCTTGTCTGTAATTGAGAGGAGCAACACGTACGTGCAATAGTTTTTCTTCTTACCTTAATGTTTTTTATTAGAGTACAGTTTCATTATCACGGTCACCATTTTGCTCACAGAGCCTACACTATTTTCAATTTACTTTCTTTTATCACCTTATTGTTTATTGTGAATTTTGACTATCAGTGCGAACATGGCCCCGGGAAAATTCTGATAATGACTACTTCTGGGATCCAGACAGAGCATATGCCTTCAGAAAAAGGATGAGGAGGAGGATGTAATTAGAAATGAAAGCAAAGGATACTTTTCATTTTTCTGAATGGTTATATTTTTCGCAGATTATGAAATGTGACTCTTTGTAGAAACTATTTGTAGTTTGTACAAACTCATTTAAAACCAGTACACAATCTTAACTATATCATCCTTTACATTGCAATATTTGCAGGCACTGGCGTTCTTTCACATTGTGCACCGTCAACATCCGGCGCTGCCGCAACTACCGATTAATGAGGGCGTCCAGTGATTATCCCTCTGCGGTAAGTACTCACTTTTCTATTTATATATACATTTATTTACGAATATGAAAAAGGGGAAGGGGGACTGTTCAAACGTTTAATTTTTCCAGCATTACAAACATGCATTACTGGAAGAATACTATACTTAGTATAATTAATTTTGTTTTTCTTCGTTTTATATTTTTAGGAACCAGGTAGAAGGAAGACGCCTCCAAATGTGGACGGATCTTCTGATTCCCCATCTCCTCCACCATCACTATCTCCTAATTCGTCACCATCTCCGCCACCACCACAGGGGCCGGGCCTCCACGTCATCAAGGGCCGACGCCTCCTACTCCTCCCCCAGCTCCTCGTCGGTGGATGGGAGGAGCAACACTTACGTGCATTATCAGTTTTTTCTCTAACATTTATGTTTTTTATTAGAGTACAGTTTCATTATTACAGACTCCATTTTGCTGACAGAGCCTAAACTATTCAGCATAAAAATTTCGAAGTTCATGTAATATCAGTAGACGTACTCGTAACAAACTTTTGGTTTACATTGCAATATTTACAGGCGCCGCCGTTCTTCCATATATTGGACCGTCACGGTCCGGCACTGCCATAACTAACGGTCGAAAGAGGTGGGCTTACACTGATGATTCAAGTATGCTATGTACTCGCTGAAATATCTATTTATATATACATTTATTTATGAATATGAAAATTTCGGGGGAACTCCTCAAACGTTTAATTTTGCCAGCTTAACAATCATGCATTACTGGAAAAATACTGTACTTGGTGTAATAAATTTTGTTTCATATTTTTAGGAACCAGAGATGAAGAAGATGTCTCAAAATAGGGACGGATCTGCTGGTTCACTTCCTCATCCAACACCACAACTAACGCCGCTACCATCTCCACCGATGACACCTCCACCACCCACAGGTGCACGTCAAGGACCATCACCTCCAGGTACACTACCAAGCTCTCGGTCTACCAGCTCCAGGTCCAAAACCTATCGATCTGCCAGCTCCAGGTCCTCCATATCCTCGTGGAGCATCCGCCTTCCCCAGCTCCTCGTCTATAGATTAGAGGAGCAACACGTACGTGCAATTTTTTTTCTCTTACATTAATGTTTTTTTATTAGAGCACTATTTCATTATCACGGACCCTATTTTGTTGACAGAGACTACACAATTTGGTTTTATTTTCTTTTTTTACTTTATTCTTTAATGTAAATTGTGTCTTACAATGCGAACACGGCCCCAGGAAAATTATTCTGATAATGACTACTTCCGTGATCCGGACCGAGCATATGCCTTCCGTCAAAGGAGGAGGTAATAAGAAATGAAAGCATAGGATATTTTTCCTTTTCCTGAATGGTTATTGTTTTTTTGTGAAATTATTAAAATTTCTTAAAAGTTTCTCCAATTAGTGGACATCGTTTAAAATCACCCAATATAGTATTCGTGGCAAGGTGTAGATCATAATTTATTATAAAAAATGCTTTAGATCAATCTATGTTTTTTAGCACTTTACAACTGCTCCCTTTTCGACCCTGCACTTTGAAATCCCCACCAGTGGCTGAGAGGTTCTGTTCTCAAAGCTGGTAGATGTGAGGTTCTGGGTTCAAACCTTGTCGTGCTCGTCGACCGAAACGTTCGGAGTCTTCCGTGGTTTTCTTCGAACCTTGACGTAAGAACATATTAGGAGACTTAGAAATATCCTTACTGAGGGAACCCCTCTACCCTAGGGCCCCCGTGTAGATAATCGGCCATCATAAATCAACCATCCCTGCCGTTTGAAAGTATAATTTCAGAAATAATTATGGTCTTAACAGAAAATAATCCTGATTGTGTTTTTCTTAGTTTTATATTTTTAGGAACAAGGTAGAAAAACGTAGATGACTCCAAATATGGACTGATCTTCTGGTTCCGCATTTCCTCCTATATCACTTACTCCGCTACCACCTCCTCAAGGGCCGACGCCTTATCTTCCTGTGGCTGCAGCCCCTCTTCCAGCATTACCTCCTCCGCCTCCCACCCCCAGCTTCTCGTCTGTTGGTGAGAGGAGTAACACGTACGTGTAATAGTTTTTTCTGTTACATAAATGTTTTTATTAGAGTACAGTTTCATTATTACAGACCACATTTTGTTGACAGAGCATACACAATTTTGTGTTTATTTTCTTTTATTACCTTATTCTTTTATTGTTAATTTTGTCTTTCAGTGCGAATACGCCGCCGGTAAAATTATTCCGTAAGTGACTCTTTCCGGGATCCCGACCGAGTATGTGCCTTCCGCCAAAGGAGGAGGAGAAGGAGGCAATTAGAAATGAAAACTTAGGATATTTTTCATTTTTCTGAATGGTTATTTTTTTTGCCTAATTATGAAATTTAACTATTTGTAGTATATATTTGTAGTTCGTACAAGGTCATGTAAAGCCAGTAGACATAATCATAACAAACATTTCGTTTACATTGCAATACTTTCAAATAAGTCATTTTGCATACGATATCTGAAGTAAAAGTAATGTGTTAGCTTTGTTTTTTTTTTTCTATATTTTTGTAGAAATTTTTTTCGCTATCAATAGAATTTTATTTACTATCAACATCGAAATAAACTGGATGTTTGGTTTAAAAAATGAAAATATTTTCAGATGAATATGGTACCAAATTGAAAACAATAGACTGATGCAACGTTAGACCGTATCGTATGCAAAAATAATGATTAAAAATATTAAAATGCTAACGTTAGTTTTTGAATATCGTCCCGTGAATAGTTTAGACTCTTAATGTAATGAGAAGCTCTTCAAAAACGATATGTATGATAGCTTTTTTTTTATATTTTGGGTTTATTTTCTTATTGTGCATTGTGAAAAGTGTATGTCAGTGCACACACGACCCCGGATTAATTATTCGGTGGATGAATATTTCCGAGATTCGGATATAGCGACTGCCTTACGTCAAAGGAAGGTGGAGGTAATTAGAAGTGAAAACATAATATTTTTCGTTTTTCTCAATTGTTATTTTTTGGTTAATTATTAAGTTTATCTATTTGTCCTTTAGGTGTGTCCACTATATTGTTGTAAATGAGCTATGATCGTCATATTATATGCCAAACAAATTTTGCTCGAGTAATACGTATGCATCATAGCCATTAAATCTGAAACAAAGATGATCGTACGAGTTTGAAGAACTCTGAATGCAAATTTGTATTACGTATTATGTATGTTATAGTAAAATTGTTTTTTAAAAGATTTAAAAATTCTTCACACACATTAAAATATCTAAAATGTTTTGTTTTTGCAGACGCAGCCGTTCTTCCAAATGACGCACCTCCAACATCCGGCGCTGCTGCACAGAACGGACGGAAAAGGAGGGATGATGATCCCACTGGGGTAAGTACTCACTGAACTATATTTATATCCACATTTATTTATGAATATGAAACAGGGGAAACTCCTGAATTGTGCAATTTTTCCAGCTTATACATGCATTACTGGAAAAATACTATACTTGGGTTAATTAATTTTGTTTTACTTCGTTTTATATTTTTATAAACCAGACAGGAAGATGTCTGCGGACGGATCTGCTGGAACCCAACCTCCTATTCCTTCACCACCTCCCCCGACTACCCCACCAACTCCGGCTTCTAAAAGGTCCACCACCTCCTCTTCTTCACGGGGCTGCAGCAGCTCCTCCCACCGTGCCTCCTTCGCCTCCCCCAGCTCCTCGTCATTGCGTGAGGAGTAACACGTACGTGCAATATCAGTTTTTTCTTATATTAATATTTTTTATTAGAGTACACTTTCATTATCACGGACCCCATTTTGCTGACAGAGCCTACACTATTTTGGGTTTATTCTCTTTTATAACCTTATTGTTTATTGTGAATTTCTTTCAGTTCGAACCCGGGAAAATTAATCCAATAATGACTACTTCCGGGATCCGGATCGAGCATATGCTTTCCGTCAAAGGAGTAGGAGGTAATTAGAAATGAAAGCGTAGGATATTTTTCATCATCTCTGAATGGTTATTTTTTTCGCAAATTATGAAATTTAACTATTTGTAGTATCTATTTTTAGTATCTATTTGTATATTGTACAAACTCATGTAAAACCAGTAGACATAATCGTAACAAACTTTTCGTTAACATTGCAATATTTTTAAATAATTTTGCATAGGATATCCGAATTAAAAGTCTGATGTTGTATCTTTACTTTTTCTATACTTTTTTAGAGCTATTATTCGATATTAATAGAATTTTATTAAGTATAAATATCGAAATAAACTGGATATTTAGTTTGAAAAATGAAAGTATCCTCATATGAATCTACCACCAAATTGAAAACAGTAGAATAATGCAACGTTAATCCTTATCGTATGCAAAAATGATAAAAAATATTAAAATGCTAACGAGAAATTTAGAAAGAACGCTTCAGTTGGTTTAACATTTTTCGAATGTCGTCGCGCGACAAGTTTAGACTCAATGTGATGAGAGGCTCTCTTCAAGGGCGATATGTTAGTATTTTAGTTTCTTTTTTTCCCTATTTAGTTTATTTTCTTTTCTTTTATAACTGCGAATTTTGTCTTTTAGTGCGAACCTGGCACCGGACGAATTATTCTTTGGACGAATATTATAGATATCCGGACCAAGCATATGCCTTCCCTCAAAAAGGAGGAGGAGGAGGTAATTAGAAATGAAAGATAGGATGTTTTTCATTTTTCTTAAATTTAATTATTTTCAAAAAATAACCATTAACTAGTTGTCCTTTATGCTTTTCAACTTAGTGGATATAATTTATAAACACACAGTATAGTATTCACGTAAGGTGTAGATCATACTCATTAGTATAAAAAATGTTTTAGATCAATCGGTGTTTTTTAGCACTTTACAACTGCTCCTTTTTAGACCCTGCTTTTTGAAAAAATAATTTCAGAAATATTAATTATGGTCTTATCAGAAAATATCCTAAATTATTGAAATCTTATTAGTTACTGTATCAAAAGGAAAGGGGATATTCTGGGTTGGCTAAATTTATACCTCTTTTTTCAATCGTCTGGACTTTGATTAAAACGGACGATATTACCACTTGGGAAATGCTACCATCCTTTGGCAATGTTTTTCGTTTAAAAATTATCACTAGATAGAAACGTCTTATGTCCACCATGCAACTTAGAAAAGATAAATTTATTTACCCATAACAAGTACAGTCAAACCCTGTTAATACGCGCCCCGCTTAATACACGAAAACAACTTAGGCGTTTTTCAAGGGACCGAGGAAAATTCGCGTCCTATCTTATGTGTGCAAAAATACTCCCTCTTAATACGCGAACGGTTAATCAGCGAACCCGCTTACGACGCGAAATTTTGTCAGCCCCTTGGGAAAAAAACTAAGTTTAATAAACGATTTCAATCTGGTTCATAACAGAGATTTCACACAACCATCAATTGCTCTACTAAAAATATCAATTTCAACCTCACACAGGAATAAAATTCATACAAGTGTGAAGTGAATCAGCTGCTGTCAACAATGAAGACGTCGATTCTTGGAAAACAAATGTGCTTCTGCAGCTTGTAAAGAACTACTGAAGCCGTGATATTTATAAGTCGGACGAATTTGGACTCTTAAAAATTGACACCCAACAAAACAATGACCATGAAGAAGAAATATGTCATGGGGGTTGGTTGGTTGGGGTTTTATGGCACAAAGTCCCTTTAGGGACATGCTGCGCCAAAAAAAAGATTGAATTATGTACGTCAAATTGAAATATAAAAACTAAAAAAGAAACAAAGCTCAATGAGAGAATTATCTGGATGGGGTTACCCATCTAGATATAGTCTTACATTGAATAACACAAATAGCGCGAAAACAAGATTAGAATAAAAATGCCAAATTAAAATTTAAAAATGAATTAAACTTTATCATAAAAACAAAATGAATGAAAGTAACACATTTAAAAGAAAAGAGTGATAATGATGACAAATGTATAATTAAAAACATTCAATGAAAATACAACACAATGTCTAAAAAATATTAATATAAGTTCTCACAATTAAAAATAGAAAATCTTTAAAGTAACAGTTGGTAAACTGGTCAAAGTTTCGAGCAGAAATCTATTTAAAATCATGTAGGTTCAAATACCTCAAAAACAGTATTATCATCTTCATCATTTGAGTCAGAACTTAAGACTCAGATTCCATATTTTCCTCTGCATAGTGCAGCAGCCGTTTGGAATCTTTTGTAGTAGGAAGTGGTGTATCGAGATAACATTTCTTGTTGTTTTAGCCCTTCACAGTTATCCACTGTGAAGAGGCATGGGTTGAGGTTTTCTCTCTCTGGGCACATAATTTGAGTTTTGCTTTCTGTGTAGTGGAAATAGGTTTTTTCAAATTGTTTGCAGATGAAACAGAGGTTTGACCTGTATCATCTTTAATGAACTGGTTAGATTTATTATAATATTCTACTTTTACAGGTTCGGATGATGGTGGCAAAAGTTTTAGTGCAGGCATAGGTCTTATTCTAGAAGAAGCACCAATACTACGGGTTTTTTTCTTCATAGTGCTGGTTAGTGTAACAGATTAATCATTTGGTGGTAAAAAGAATTCAGTTCGGGTGATTATATGTCTTAAGGATTTTATTTGTTGCTTGAGTAAACTAGAATAAGAGACTCCTACAGATGTTCTAGATTCAACCAGTTTTCGAGCTTCAGGATACGAAAGTTTGAGTGATTTTGATGGTAAGAATTTCTTTTTCACGTATCCAGTTTGGACAAGAGTGAGAATATGCTGCATGGTCACCCTTGCAGTTTATACAGCGTTCAGATTTTTCACATGAGTTACTCTCATGGCCGGCTTTTGAACATCTTGCACATGTAACAGATCCACGACAGGTAGTTTTACTGTGGCCATAAAGCTGGCACTTAAAACAACGGAGAGGTTTAGGAATATATGGCCGGACGGGGCAACTCAGGTATGCAACATTAATTCTAGTTGGTAGAGTAGGGCTATTGAATGTCAGAATAATGTGCTTGGTAGGAAGTACTTGCTCATTACGACGAATAGTGATACGGCGTACGTCTATAACATTTTGATCTTTTAAATTATACAAGAGTTCATCTTTCGTAGAGAGTAAAAGATCTGGTTCTGATATTACACCACGGCTTGAGTTGAGAGTTTGATGGACCTGAACAGACACAGAAAAAGAACCTATTTCTTTGCAATTTGAGAGAAGTTCTGAGTGACTCGCTGAAGAAACCTCCACCAGCAAATCCCCAGACTGCATTTTCTTAAGTGAATGACCATCTCCAAAATTTGACTGAAATGTTTTTGCAATAAGAAAGAGAAGTTCTCTTAAAAGAAGTATTTGAGAGACTATCAGTGCGATGAACTACAAAAAAACGTGTGAATGAAACATTATGTACAGTTTGTTGCTCTCCACATGGGAGAGAAATAGAAGTATTTGAAAATTTTCCATCCATATTAGAGAGAAAAAAATTCAGACCCCCCGGCCGCACCACCCCCTACCGAGCCCAACAAGGAATTGCACATTCGTGCACCAGTGCTAACCAGGGCCCATACGCTCACATGACACACCTATTTCAGTTTCCACCTTTAACGAAATTACTAGTATGTGCCCGCTCACTTGATCCCGAGCCAGTGACAAGTCAGCTGACCAGCCGATTGATGCATACGGGACCAATATGCACCTCCCGTCTACCTGAAGCAGAGGCCAAAGCAGTGTGTTGGTTTCCCTCAACTATATGTCATGAGGACAGCGAAGCACAGACAGTCTTACTGTTGTGATCAGTGCAAACTCTGATGGATCAGACAAGTTAAAGCTGTACTTGTCAAAGGAAATCACGCAACCCACGATGTCTTAGAAACGTCAAAAACTTCGCTGCCTGTCAGTGCTAGACGTGAAAAACCGAACACCTTTTTTTCAACATGGGTTCATAATTTTGACCGGAGGATGAGAAAAGAACTCGCTAAGTGTTAATGTTTGTGGACAACTGCCCTGCACATCCACAGGATTTCAAAACTTTAGGTATGCTCAGGTTCAATCTTTACCTCCAAATTAAACTAGTGTGACGCAGACAAGGGACCGAGGTGTCATTAACAGCGCAAAGTAAATTACAAGACTTGCGTAGTACGATGATACCTTCACCAAATGGAACACGGCAACAACCCTTCTTGCTGCAAGTGTCCTCCTATTATATTCTTGGGAGCTATGCACAAGCTTACTGCAGCATGGGAGAGCGTCGCACTAAAGACGATTGGAAATTGTTTCCGCAAAGCGAGCTTCGGAAGTAGCGAGGAAGTCAATGGTGAAGAGCCGATCTCGTGCGCTGATGTTTAAATTGGTTAAGCGCACAAAAAATTCTAGGAGAAGATTTTGTCGATTTAGACACGTTCATTGATATCGACACAGATCTAGTCACATCAGAGCTCAGAATTCTGGATGACATCATCGCCAATGTAACTGTCACCGATAAAAAAAAGGAAGGAGGAAGCAGAGGATTAACCAGAGTCCCTGGCCCCACACAGATTCGCGATCAGTCTTCTCAGACATTAATCATCACTGGATGAAGAACCCTAGACAAGCAAACTTTACCATCACCTGAATAGAACTACAAACATCATGCTGAGGGTACGGCCACATATAAGATAGGCAAAAATTCTTAGCTACTTTGCCAAAAAGTAATTGTTAGGTCATTGACTTTTTACTATTATCGACGCTGTTCTTTATTTGTACTGTATAGCTAACAAGAACTTAAATTTTTTTAACATTAGTTTTAGTTGACATTGTTAAACGAAATTTGTGTTGGTTTTGTTCAATTTTACGTGTCGTCGTACATAAATGTAATTTTGAAAAGACTTACTGGATATTTACTTACGACAGTAATTTTTATTTGAATTTCAAACTTTCGGACGCTACTGCTAAATAATTGCATACTAATAAAATGCCATTCTAATGCTTAAAAACTCTTAAAATTACATTTTTTTTTATCCGTAAAGGTTATTAGACGGACGAAAGTTCACGAACCTTGGTAAATACGAGAACCCATTTAATACGCGAGTTTTAAATGGTCCCTTCATTCGCAATTAACGGGGATCGACTTTAGTTCAAATAAAAAGTTTTTACACCGTTCATCTTTATAATGTGCGATATCGTTGGTAAAGCAAAGAATACTGGTTGGTTGATTGTATAGGGTTTAATGGCGCAAGGTCCCATTAGGGACAAGCTGCGCCAAAGAAATAATCTCATTTAAGAATCTGCAAACAATGTTAAAAGCTAAAACAGAAACAAAATTTAAAAAGAAAATTATCTGGATGGGGGCACCCATTCAGATATAGTCATACACTGAATAAAACAAAAATTAAGAATTCTAAAAAACATAATTAGAAAATAAGACTCTCAGAAATATGATCTGGATGGAGTTACCCCATCCAGATGTCAAGTTAAAGAAGCATAAAACATTGTTAAATAAAACATGAAGGATATATAAAAACTATATCTCAAAGTAAAAGCCAGAATGTTTTAAAACATGAAAGAGTACCCCATGAGGTGTTTCCCCAATGAGGTTTGTCAGGATGGGTGATGATGAATTAAAATAAATTCTGTACAAGTGCCGGAGGCCCGGACAGTCAGTTAAAACATGATAAATGGTCAGGTAATCAAAATGACAATGTGGACACATGGGTGCATCCTCCCGAAGTAAAAGATGTTTATGAGTGATCCTTGAATGTCCAATTCTCAGACGAGTCAAAAGAACATCTTTTTCTTGGATAACTCTGAGGCCAGGTCATGATTGTGGGTTTTATATGATGCAGCTTATTATTGTATTCTATATCCCAATTTTCTTGCCATTTATTATAAATAAAGTGCTTTATAAATAGTTTAACGTCTGAGAATGGAATTTTACGGTGTAATGGATTAAGAGCAAGTCTTGCCGCCTCATCTGCTTTTTCATTTCCAGGAATACCCATGTGTCCAGGTACCCAGTAAAATAAAATATTATAACCACGCCTAGTCAAGTTATTATAAAAATCCAGGCTGGCTGAGACATAAGGATGCTTTTTAAAAGATTTCATAGCGTCAATAGGGCTATTTGAGTCAGTATAAATGATGAAGGATGTTTTATGATGATGAGATATATGTAAACATGGCTCTCTCTATCGCAATCAACTCTGCCGTAAAGACAGAAAATGAACTGTGAAGCCGATAACTGAACCTAGTCTTATTAATAAAAACGCTGCAACCAGCAATATTCCCACTCTTGGAACCATCTGTATAAATATCAGTATAGGTATTATATTTTGCACGATGTGCAGCAAATAATTGCTGGAAAACAGTAGAAGCCAAGTTGTTTTTGTTATAACCTTTAAAAGGATGGAGAGGGGTAATTTTTGGGGGATTGCAAGGAGGGAGAACATGCAAAGGACATGGCCTCACCTCGATATTTTTCAATGGGCCATTATCAATAATGTTTGTCATTCTGAGTCCAAAAGATGGGATGCATGATGGTCGATGCTGATAAAGAATATCATTGTTAGTATTTAAAAGATAGGTGTGAAGAGGATGACTAGGATCAGAGAGGACACGGTAATATAATTCTAGTGAGAGTTTTTCATGAGTATGGTGTAATGATGGTTCATTACAGTCAACATAAAGACTTAAAATTGGAGATGTACGAAATGCACCAGAGCAGACACGGAGTGCGCTGTGGTGCACAGTGTCAAGTTTTTTAAGAACAGACTTACTGGTAGAACCATAGACCTGGCAGGCATAGTCTATTTTTGTACGGATCACAGCTCTATAGATTTTAAGGAGAGCAGTACTGTCAGCTCCTCAAGAAGTATTTGAAAGTACTTTAATTAGGTTAAGGGATTTTTCGCATTTTGTCCTTAATTTTAAAACATGTGGTAAAAAAGTAAGTTTACTGTCAAAATGCAGGCCAAGATAACGAGCATTGTCCACAACAGGAATTTGGGATGAACCGATAAAAATTTCAGGATCTGGATGCAGACCCCCCTCGTCTACAAAAATTCACACAAGTTGTTTTGTCATGAGAAATTAAGAAACCATTTTTGTTAGTCCAGTTAAGAATACTTTTGATTGAAATTTGGAGTTGTCTTTCAATAAAACGAATATCCTGTCCCATACACATAATGTGGAAGTCATCAACATAGAGATCCCCTTCACAGAAGGAGGAAGTTGTTTAATGATGTCATTTATTTTAATAGCAAAGAGGGTGACACTCAAGACACTGCCCTGAGGTACACCCTCTTCTTGTACATAAAAACTGGATAGAATTCCTTCAATTCTAACTTGAAATCGTCGAATGGCAAGAAAGTTTTTAATAAATATTGGAAGGTTCCCACGAAAGTCCAGGTTAAAAAGATCGCGAAGAATCCCATAACGCAATGTTCTGTCATAAGCTTTCGCCATGTCAAAAAATACTGAGACCAAATGGCTGCGTTTTAGAAAGGCTGTCCCGTATGTGATGTTCCAAATGGATTAAATTATCGATAGTTGACCTACCACGTCGAAATCCACTTTGAAATGCAGCAAGGCAATTGTTAGTTTCTAAAATATGGATGAGGCGGCAATTTACCATTTTTTCAAGGAGTTTGCAAAAGCAGCTAGAGAGTGCAATCGGCCTGTAATTATTGGGATTTGTAGCATCTTTTCCTGGTTTAGGAAAAGGTATAATTATAGCTCTGTATCAAGCATTAGGAGAAGTCTGCTCCATCCATATCCTATTAAAAAAGAAGAGAAGATTATTCAAGGATAGTGCAGAAAGGTGCTTGAGCATAATGTATGTAATCCCATCGTGACCTGGGGCAGATAAATGGCTGTCTCTCAAGCATTTTATAATCTCTGTTTTCAGAAATGGCTCATTATATGCATATGAATGATGAGAGTTATAATTAATCCTGGTTCTTTCAGTTAGTCTTTTTTATGATAAAAAGGGTTCTGGGTATGAGTCAGAGCATGAAATTGATGCTAGGGTACTCCCTATTGTCTCAGAGATGTTTTTAGGTGATGCAATGGTTTGACCGTTTTGTTTTAATACAGAAATATGATGATCAGAGTAGATGCCCATACATTTTTTCACTTTATACCATAGTTCTTTACTTGATGTATTGGAATTAATGCTTGAGATGTAATTGATCCAGGATTCACGCTTGCTTTTGCGTCGCACTCTTCTAGCTTCAGCCTTTGCTTTTTTATATGCCATATAGTTATTATTAGTTGGGTACCTCCGAAATATTCCCCAAGCCTTTTGTTGTTTTTTCTTGGCATTTTGGCAATCACTATTCCACCATGGCTTTCTGTGTTTATGTGTGGATGATGTTTTAGGAATGCTAGAATCTGCAGCATTGATAATACATTGAGTTATATTATCAAGTGCATTGTCAATATTCCCCTGTATCATGCTAACTGTGATGTTTGCAAATGCTGTAAATGTTGGCCAGTCGGCTCTGTCATATATATATCGTTTGTTAAAATTAGAACAATCCCTATCAGCAGGAGTAGTCTGTGAAATAAACGTAGGAAAGTGGTCATTGCCGTGCAGGTCATTAGAGACCCAGAAGTTCCAGAATGGATAGAGTATTGGGGAGCAAATTGTAAGGTCTATTGCATGGAAAGTACGTGTTGGCTCATGAAAATAAGTGTGATCACCATTATTGAGCAGGCATAAGCCGTTGTCAGAAATTAATTTTTCAACAGTATCACCACGTTGGTTAGAGTCACGGTTGCCCCAGAGTTGGCTGTGTGCATTAAAATCTCCCAACAAGGATATATGGAGTCGGGAGTTTGTGAAGAAGATTATCGAGATGTGCTGAATGAATTGTTTGGTTTGGAGGTAAATAAATGGTACATATTGTTATGAGTTGTTTAATATGTACACAGACTGCAACAGCTTGTAGGTTTGTATTTAATGGTATATATGAATGGGGTAGATTATTGGAGATGAAAAGAGCCACTCCACCAGTGGCCCTTCCATTAGCTGCAAAATCTTTTCTGTAGGTACTATAGTTACGTAATTTTGCTTTGTCATTGGGCTTTAGATGGGTTTCTTGTAGAGCTAAACATAATGGTTGTTGGTCTGATAGGATATTACGGATTTCAGCATGTTTTTTTGATAACCACGGCAGTTCCACGCGATAATATTAGTCATGATTAATTTTTTAGATGGAGAAATCTGCGTCATTTTGTTCGGAGGAGGTAGACATCTTCTCCATCGTTCAATTCAGCATCCGATTCTGAATGAAGTGTTACAGCGTCTTCATCATGCATATGCTTCTCACCTTTATTATTTTTATTTCAACAAGTTTCTTTTTTAGTTTAATTTTCCTATTAGATGGGTTTTCAGATGATACAGTGGATTTTATTTGTGGTAGGCCATGTTTTTCTGAAACAGGTCTACGACTTTTATAGGTGTTGTTTTGTTGGTATTTAGAGAGGTTTTTATATGGATTGGAATTTTAGGAAACATTGGTTGTGATGACTTTGAAGAGACATCTTGTGATGATTTAGGAGGAACAGAATTTACTGATTTAGAAGAAACAGATTGTGTTGATTTAGTTGTAGTAGCAGGTTTAGTAAACAGGGTTTCTTTTTGCTTTGATAAGACACTTAATTCTGTAATGGATTCAGTTTGAGTTGCTATATTTTTTTATAAGTTTTGGAAGCAGTTTTTGATATGGCAGCAGCATATGATACTCCAACTTTGGGTGCCCTGGATTCAACTATTTTTCTGGCTTCAGGGTATGATATGTTTTCTTTAGTGCGTATTATCTGTATTTCTTTTTCTTTTTTCCACTGTTCACAAGATTTAGAGTAGGATGGGTGCACTTTTTACAATTTATGCAGTGAGCCGGAGCGTTACAGTCAGTAATTTCGTGACCAACTGTACCACACCGATCACATGTGATTTTACCATGGAATGCTGTTTTAGAATGACCAAAACGTTGGCATTTAAAACAGCGCAGGGTGTTTGGGATGTACGGTCTAATGGAACATGATAAATATCCAGCTTTTATTGTTTTAGGTAAATTAGGAGTATTGAATGCGAGGATAATATGCTTTGTAGGAATTTGCATTTGATAAGGTGGTATTTGTTCATCACGACGGAAGATTTTTATTCTTTTTGCTTCAATGACATTTTGTTCTTTCAGATTATCAACAATTTCCTGTTCAGTAACATGCAATAGAGCAGATTCAGAAATTACTCCGCGAGATGTATTTAGTGTTCTGTGTGGGGTTATGCTTACTGCAATGTTGGCAAAATGAGTACATTTTATTAAATTAGATGTCTGAATACAATTGCTTACCTCAATTAAAAGATCACCTGACCTCAGTTTTTTCACTGTCTTAGGTTCACCGCCCAACCCTTGGATTGCTTTATTAATCAAGAAGGGAGACGTCTGATCAAAGCTCCCTTCTTGGCGTTTCACAACGAAAAATCTTTCATCAGTTTTACTAGCGTTGTGTTTAATATTATTGCATTCCATATTGGATGCAAAAACCTCAACTCTCTCTCCCCCCATGAATTAGTTTGGCCCTGATTTATTGCTTTTGAGCCAGAGGCCACTGCATTACTACCTTTATCTGGCTGTGGGGCTTCCACATCGCATATTTAATTTCCTTCAGTTGTAACTACATTAGAAATTATAAATAGATGAAACTCCAGGCGCCGGCCTGGTCACGACCCTTCTTCTTAACCTTACTTCTGGCGGCAGGTCTCAAAAGGGCGAAAACTATTATCAACAAACCTCCACGTTTTTCGAACGTTGCATTAAACTCGATAGCATTTCCTAATATCTAGTTCTTTCACATTGGAATCAGGTAGTCATTAGGTAAGCCTTTACAGCTCTGTCCAACCTGCAACCCCTTCCACCGAAAGGCACCAGTCTCCCGGTGTTGGTCCTAACAGCCACCATACAATGTATGGAGTCCTCCGATCACGGAACCGGAATTCGGAAAGTGCCCTGCACTCTGGGACTCAAGATCAGCCTAAAAAGGTAGAACCGAGTCGAAGAGATTAAAAAACCTCAGCACCCAGAGTGTCTCACGTGAAAATAAAGAAATCCACTATTGAATAAAAAAGAAGTCATGCGAGAGAAAACTTAGAAACAAGGTGTATTTGTCTTTTTTAAGCTTTTTACATTTTTTTTTCTTTTTTTTATCAAAAGAACGAAAACATTAGTAGAACAAAGAACAAAGTGAACAAAAACGTTAGTAAAACAATCAAACATGAACAAGAACAAAGAGGTATAACAAACTGAAAAGAGAAGATTAAAAAGTGTGAAACAAAGAAAAAAGAATAGACAACTAAAAAGAGAAGACAGGAAACGAGAAAGATCGCTCGGAAATCCGGGGTCGCGAAACCCGTAAATACCTGAAGAAAGTATTCCCCTGGGGGAGCAAAGTATACTGGAGTTTCATCCATATCTTCTGTTTGTGAAAGTTCCAAGTTAAATTTCTTTTGCAGTTGTACGACGCACAATAGAGCATTTGATGCAAAATCCCGGCAAAAAATGCAGAAAATTAAAGTTGTTCAACAATTGTAAAAAGCATATTTTATAATAGCTGACTAACTGGTGTGTCGATCTATGTCTATTGCAAGAGTATAAGCCCTATCCGGCGACTCCTAGCCTCACTTAAAGTGAATTTTTTTTTGCGAGAAGACGTGCTTTTTTGTTATGCATCAGCTTTGTTATTGTGTTTAAATGTATACTTTGACGTGTGCATTTTAATAACTTTTCATATCATAAATTATTTAAATTGAAAATGGGTTATTTTTAAAATTTTTTAGATTTAATCTAATATATTCAAATCTTTTTAAAGCTGTGTCGGGGTTTGTTGGACAATTTTTGAATAATAATCTTATTGGTTATAATTTTAAAAGCACATTAAAAAAAATTCTGTATACTGTTGCCATTTTTAGATATCAATGTTTTTGGGGAGGACTGCAAATCTATTTAAAAACACTCAAAAACCAGCATCTATACACTACAGAGACTCAACTTTGCTAAATAATAAATGCATGCAATATATACAGCTTATATACAATGGTTAATACAGTGCTGGAAAAAAGCTTAGGACATCCAACAAAAACCGTAAACTCTTACTTTGAGGAAAAGCTAATATATAAAGTTGCACACATATGTTAAGCAAATTTTGTTATTTGTTTTTAATTAAAATGTTTTTAAAAACAAGGAAAAATTCATTTCTGCATAACAACTTGGTGGGAAAAAGTTTCAGACCAGTATATTAAATATTTAAATTACAGATGTAAAAAGATTTGTACATTAATTTTCAGTACTTTGTTTGCTTCTCATTAACACAGATGACTTCCAAAACATATTTTGGGAAGGATTTGGATAGGTTTTTGCATGTAGAAATGAGTATTTGGTTTACAAAATGGCTGCTTTCAATTCAAGAATTTAATCAAACTTCTTTATGTTGGCATAAACTTGAACGAAGATTCCCTAAAAGTTTTCTATGGGATTTAAGTCGGGTTATTTAGCTGGAAAGTTCAAAGTTTTAATGATGTTTGCTGATAACCATCATTAAGTTGACACAGACTTGTGAATATAAGTTATGCATCAGAAATTGGAGAAACTTCAAGATAAGTTTATCCTTTATTGGTGCAAAATTGTTACTAAGAATATCTTGATAGTGAAAGGAGTTCATATCAATCTTGGTGAAAACCAAACTCATTTCTCTTTTTGCATTAAAGCCTGCCCAAATCATCATCTTGAGCCATCACCACCTACACGTCTTGAAAGCAGATATGGCTCAGATCGTAAATCATGCCAGTTATACCTTAAACCATTTGGCCCATCAAAACAAGATTTTTTAATTAGTAAAAATTATTTCTCGCCATAGATTGAATTTCAAAATATTGGACGTTGCAAATTTTAGTCTTGCATCAATTTGATGCTTTTGTAGTTTGGGCTTTGGTGTGCATTTAGTACAGTATAACTCCAATTGCCGAATTCAGACTGTCCGATTCGTTGATTATCCGAATAGCTTTCAGAATTTCAGAAAAACAATTAAGACGGAAATGTACTGTGATTCGCAAATTAATGATTATGTTGACATTATTGGGATGATTAGTCACCGTCTCATAGTGCAGTTCGATTATTGGCTATCGTCCGTTGCTAGGTGGCTGGACTGGTCTGGTCCAGCTGTCACTGTTCGTTTTGATTAGTAAGTCTGTGACGTGACCTGCTACCGTGACGGTACTATTTCGCGTCGTTTTGTTTGACAGTGCGTTTCGTCGTTCACCATGGCTTCTAAAAGAAAACGTGTATCGTTAGCGGATAAACTAAACAGAGCAATCAGATAAAGGAGTTACGGGTAAACAGGTTTCTGATATGTACGGTGTTTGACAATTAACCATTCCAGACATTAAAAAGTAGCAAACCTAGATTTTAAACTTCGTGTCAGTGCTGGAAAACTAAGATGGAAGTTCACGAAAATCCAATAAAAAGCAGCAACAAACAAAGATTTAGAAGATGCCCTATTCAAGTGGTTTTTGCAGCAACGTTCTATGGGTAACCCAATTTCGGGTCCAATTCTTTGTGAAAAAGCGAATATTTTAGCTCAGAAGCTTGGTTGCTCATCCTTTAAAGCAAGTAACGACTGGCTAAGTAATTTCAAGTCCAGGCACGGTGACCGTGCATTACATTTAAGAGGCGAGAATTTATCAGCGGACTCCAAAGATGCAGAAGTTTTTACTGAAAATTTTCAAGATGTAGCAGACTCCTACAATCCTGAGTTTTTGCACAACGCCGCTGAAACCGGTCGTGTTTGGAAAGATCTGCCTAAAACCACTTCAGCATCTAAAAGGGAGTGGAGTGCTCCAGGACTTAAAGTCAGTAAAGACCGTGTTACGGTGCTTAACTGTGCGAACTCTGCGGGAAGCCATAAAAGACCTCAGACATGATAGGGAAGTCAAAAAGACCAAAAACATTTAAAAGTGTGAAAAAGCTTCTCTTTTATAAAAACCAACCCAAGGCTTGGATGACTGCAGAATTGTTTACCGAGTGGTACGACGAAATTTTCATCCCTGAAGTGAAAAAGCACCAAAAAATGTCTTGGAAATAAAAACAGTAAAGTGCTTTTGATTGTTGATAATGCACTAACTCATACCACCAAAGAATTGCTGGAAAGAGGGAATGGCCAGTTTAAAACAATCTTTTTACCGCTAAATATCACAAGCTTATTGCCACCAATGAACCAGTCTGCTATCGAAACCATGAAACTCCATTACAGAAGGCAACTTTTGGTAGAGAGCGAAGACGAAGGTGGTGTGTTGGCTAACCACGAAAAAATAAATCTGAAAAATTGCCCTAACATAATGGCGGAAGCTTGGAGCTTGGTTAAGGCAGTCACATTAAGACGTGCGTGGAACAAGTTGAAATGCATATGAACTAAATAAAAAAGAAAAAGGAAAAATAAGATCGAGAAAATATAAGGAAAGAGACAGGTGGTTGGATGGTTAGTTGGTTGTTTGATTGGGGTTTTATGGCACAAAGTTCCTTTAGGGACATGCTGCGCGAAAAAGATTGAAATCAGAACGTCAAGTTGAAATATAAAAATGATTTAAAACTTCGTCATAAAAACAAGATGAATGAAAATAACATTTAAATGAAAAGAGTGATATGGTGATAAATGTATGATTAAAATCATTCAGGAGGCCTGAATGGTGTGCGATCCGTCAGACTCTGGGTTTTAAATTCTAAATAATGAACTTATTGAAATTGTTAGAGAAGAAAGTGTCAAGAAGAGTTGAAGCAGACACGGGACCATCATCTAGTGAAGCATTTGCCGGCATTGAAACTGCGTTGAAGTGGATGGAGCGTCAGCTCGATTGTGACCACATGCAACTTGTCATTGTCAAGTGGATTCGCGACTTGACGGTCCGAAAACCGATGAAGACTGTCAAACAGCTTACTTTGGCCAAGATGTTCAGTAACCAATGACTTTCACATTTACAGTACTGTACGTACATACTGTACAGCACTTGTAAGTACGCTTAACATGTAAAAGTGTTGCCTTTTCATTTGAAAAGCTCTTTTTCTCCCATTTTCAACATACATAGAGTAATTAAAATGCACCTTTTTCGGGAAATACCCAATTATACGTATTTTTGATTATCCGGTTTGGGTACTGTCCCAATTGATTCAGATAATTGGAATTCTACTGTATATTTAAAGCATTCGACACTTTCTAAAACATTCTAACAGTTTTGGACGTTGCTAAGAGTTCTAGAACAGATTTTATAGTAGAAGATTAGGCACAATCTTCTACCGCCATTCTAATAACGTTCGGTTTACCTCAGGATGAAAGTTTTTATGGCCATCTACTTATTTTATTTCTTCCATAAATTCATTAGATCAAAGAAAATTGTGCACAACAGTTTTAAATTATTTTTAGATCAATGCCTTTCACTCAGCCTGCAATGCGGATAAGTCCTGTTTTATTCTTTTCTTCTTCTGTCAATGAGTTTCCGTGATCCATTGCTCACAGCAGCAGTTGCGTATTACAAAACTGCAAATCTAGCGGGTACTAACCTATAAAAATCGTCACAGATGAGTCCCGCATAAAATACTGTAGTCGTGACTTCATTTCATTATGAAAAGAAGCTACTGGTACTAAACTTATTTCCATTTGTTAATATTAGAAGATTTTAACACTTGTAGATAAAAACACTTTTTTGTAAATTTACAACTGAATTAACTTCCCATACTATATAAAATACACATGTCTAAATTAAAGTTATAACTCTTTTCTTAATTTTATTCAACACAAAATTAACATGGGCTCAAACTGTTTCCAGCTTTGTATAAATGAGGTCGTGAGTTCAAAACTCGCCTTATCAAAAATTAAAAAAATAGCGTTTTCTGTATTAATCTTCTATTCTTCTAAATCTACACCGAAAAAACACTGCAATCTGCAATGAAACTAGTTTTATCGTGTACATTTGGCATTGTAAAATCATGGTTTACTCTCAAAAGTCACCTTATCCACTAGGAAGTTGTGAATAAAACTAGTTTTATCCCTGAGCATGTGTAGACCAGCGCACAGCGAGCTTATCAGCTACCCTCACAGTAATTTTCCTTCATCCCTTTGCGATATTTAACTTCGTTTAGATTTGTTCTATTCATAAAAACCGATTAATTAAGTTTTACCGTGTATCTTGTTCATAATGGACTTTGAATAAACTCCTGAAGTTTGTGAGGGAAGGTGGAAGCAGAGAAAAAGAAATAAGAACCTGTGGGCAAGTACGCCAAAGATTGTCATCGCACCATCAAAGTCCACCTTATAGGAGTTGCATTTCTTTCATTGCTAGACACACCCGTCCTGACTTGAACAACGCAGTGAATGTGTTCAGTCAATTCCAGTCAAAATCCAGTATTTCGCATTGGGGTGGTTCATTAAGATTAGGTTATCTTACGTCTACTCGTCATTACCAGTTGAGACTATCTTGTGAATCCAATTAGTTGAGATTTTACTCCGATGAGACTTCGACGCTAACCGAGACGGCCGAAGCTCGATCGGCGGCCAAATAGTCATGCTAGACGAATTCGATTGGCGCACTTTCTAAGAAAAGTACGTTAGTTTATCGACCATGGAGTCAGAATTTTGGCTGTGTTTCAAAAGTTTTATGTGCATCGAATAATAAAATGGACAATCCACATATTTGCCCTCAATGATTCGCACTTAAGTCCATATGTGAATTTAAAAATCACACCCTTCAGTTAATACCACACGAGTTGATGGAACATTTGATAAATGTGTACACAAGTATGAAGAAATTTCATAGAGATTCGTATGTATTCCTTAACATGTCTGAAGAAAACATTTGATAAATATGTAATGATAGTTTAGATATTTGTGCAAGGTTGTTACTTTCATTTACAGCACGTGCAGATTAAATTGATATATTCAATATGGATTCCTTTTGGATTATAATAGTTTTAAAATATGAACATAATTCCATGCTCACACACGCACCTGCCATCATCAATTCCCACAAAAAGAACGTTGCATATATAGCAATTCTTTATCAATGGACGTTATTTGCTACAAAGTCTATAAAAGTATCCTCAATTAAATATATTAAAAAATAGTTCTACAGAGTGCACGAAGAGAAGAACCTAATCCAGCTTACTCAGATTACATTAATTTTGGAAGTGTTTCACTATTTGTATGTGAATAGAGCGATAAAGTAAAAATTGACATATTCGTCCTCAAAAGATTTTAACTTAAAATATAACATATTGTGCAATGGAGCCATATTTTATGTTTGGTATGTTGGAGTCTCAGTGTAATGTAAGGAAAGTACATTATCGGGACTTTCCCATAAGTCGCCTCAGTTGAAAGATTTAGGATGGCAAATTTATGACCAGAGACTCGCTGGCGACAATTTTAAGCCATAAAAGTCAAATAAGAAGAACTTTGATTTAAGTTGGTCTGGGAGATAATATCAAAGAACACACACGTCGTTCCGAGAAAAAAAACAACACGCTACAGCAACAACTGATGCATAGCCATTGGTTGGGGTTGGTAAGGAGGAGGTGAAACTGACCCTCTGTTATGCAAATTTCAGTTAAAACGGGAGATCAACTACCCAATGAAAAAAAAGAAGGATGGGCTTAAAGCACTGTCATGCAAATTTTGGGCAGAACAAAGTACGGCCCACCGTGGTCATGAAAAAGCAGTTGTGAAAAAGAATGAAAACAGAACACACATCGATATCAGAAGCGAAAGTGAGAGGTGAAATAAAATGACGCGATGAATTTTGTGCGGTCCGAAAGAGGAAAATAGAGTGAGTGGCAATTCTGATGGTAAGAAAGCAGCGAACCCGAACAACATATATGGAGAGTGGTGAAGTTGCGCTAAGTTTTGTGAAATGAACATTTTCAATAAGTGCAGCGCTATTTAGTTAGCGGAAAGTGTGCTCTGATACAAAGAGAAACCTTCTTCAATCAATGTGTATAGGTAAATAAGACTGACCTAAGTAATTCCCCAGTTTATTTGATTTTATCAAAATATTATAAGAGAAGCTGGTAGTGTGACCTTAGTCACAAATGGAAGTCAGTATTTTAATTGTAAACAAATAATGTTGTCAAAGATCAATTTAAATATAAATACAAACAAATATAAGTATCCTTTGCAAGTATCAAAGTGTTAATGCCAATATTATAGGAGAAATTTTGTTAGGAAATTAAATCAGATGTGTTCTGATAAATCTTTTTTTTTCTTGAAATAACTGTAAATATTGTAAATAAATAATAGTGTTAATTATTTGGAGTCTTCTCATTTAAATTCTCTAGTATGTGTTTGTTTATTTAGATTTCCATTTTAAAAGTCAGCTAAGGGCAAGAATGATCATTCTCAAAAAGGGTAATGGGCTACTTCGAAATTACACAATGCAATGGGGGGAACATATCCAAAATTTAATCTCTATGGATTCCTTTTATTATTATTTTCTGAATAAATTAATTTATTCTATTAGCCAACCCCAGAGAAACCTTTATGTATTTAATTCTAAGCTTTAATTCTGATCAACTTGTCCCAGCAAAAGGGTTATGTTGGAATGGGCAGCAATTAGAAGGGAAATTAAAGGATAAAATCTTAAATAAATATTATAACTGAGCCATGCATATTTCTCTTCAACACAGTGGCTGTAACAATTTTCACAGTTACAAAACCGAATGTTCACAGGTGCCCTTGGATAAAACCAATCTGTTTTTGTGACATGTGTATAATTTAGTAAATGTGTACTGAAACGAGGTGAACTGAAATAGATAATCGTATGATGTATCATCACAGGTATTATGTTGTCTGTTAAAGAGACAACTTTAACTTTCTAATTTTACTTTGAACTGAAAACAATCTGAGAGTATTCCAACAAAGCATATGCTGATAAATTTACTTTTAATATTCATAATCGTACTTGTCGTAAGGAAAAACATTTTATTTGTACAGTCAGCAGTAAGAGATTTTCTCTGAAATCTGAATTTATATAGCATTTTCATTCATCACCGTTCTTTTGAGAGATGTTTAAGCAATAGCTACTCAAAAATTTTATTTAAATCACCATTTGTGTTATCAATAATTGATAAAATCGGATTAAAAAAGTGATAATTTTTAGGCGAGTATTTTGCAACAGTACTAACAACTGACTAACATTTTATTTGTACAGTCTGCAATAGACTTCCTATGAAATCCGAATTTATTATAGCATCTTCATTCATCACCGTTCTTTTGAGGTG
Source organism: Maratus michaelseni (assembly GCA_963931845.1). Taxonomy (NCBI): domain Eukaryota; kingdom Metazoa; phylum Arthropoda; class Arachnida; order Araneae; family Salticidae; genus Maratus; species Maratus michaelseni. The sequence continues at coordinate 31,343,585 of OZ007586.1, forward strand.
TTTAGTTATTTATTTAAATAACCATATGTGTTATCAATAATTATTGAAATCAGATAAAAAAAAGTGATAATTTTTAGGCGAGTATTTTGCAACAGTACACATGGTGGAACTGACTAACATTTTATTTGTACAGTCTGCAATAGGAGACTTTATGAAATCCGAATTTATATAGCATCTAAATTCATCACCGTTCTTTTGAGGTGTTTAGTTAGTTATTTAAATTACCATATGTGTTATCAATAATTAATGAAATCAGATAAAAGGTGATAATTTTTAGGTGAGTATTTTGCAACAGTACACATGGTGCAACGGTCGAAGAAAACCCCTTATTGTGCGGCAACTGCAACCATCACTGCCCACTAAAGTGATGTTGCATGAATAGCTTTAATCATCAAAATGCTCTATTTAAAAAAAATTATGAATGGGAAATCGTTAGAATATCTGACATCTACAAAATGGTCAACTGTTTTAGCCGTGACGATGATCTAATCCAGTTTCTTTATTATTTGAATAATTATAGCAGTGTTTACTTTTTTTTAGCATCGTGTGAAATGGTAACAATGCGCATATTCTGTCTCAAAGATTCGCAATAAAAAAAAAATCAATGCAATCAAATATCTGGTGTTGTATGTTGCATTCATATAGGATCTAACTACTTTCACTGTTACAGAGGATTAAATTCATGCGAGTCTTTTCATTCAAACCTTTTAGTTTATGCCATATGAATGAATGGAACATTTCTTAAATGTGCACACAAACGAGGAAAAATGTATTATTAGAAAATAGTATGATGTATTCTTACACCTGTGCAAGGATCACGAATGTGATATTAGGTAAAAGATTTTGTATGAGATTGTGACAGGTATTTAGAGCATGTGCTGATCTAAAGTAATATTTTCATATTTGAATTCTATTAGAATCCATAATTCAAGCTCAGTCACCTGAAGGAGTTTGTACAGTTTATTAAAACTAAAAAAAATAATTTCCGAAGTTTTTATATTAAAAAAAAACATATGCCAACGTATTCAAGAAGAAGCTACCGCGCTAAGGGTAAATTCCTTTCTCTAATATATTTTATTCAAAAATTAAATGATTTAAGATAATGTAAAATAGAAATTATCAAATTATTTGGTACTTTAATTTGTAACCAGTAACTTTATGTCCTATTTAGACGTTAAAGTAATATTTCTCTTGTCTTTTTATTTTTTAAACAAGACCGCAACGGAGAAATCATCGATGACTTAGCACATCCTTTGTCTGATGCAGACGATGAAAATGTCGATCCCGGGTCAACTAATGGTTCTGACGGCTCTGGTGCGCAAGTTTAATTTTATTTAAATCAAATTTTTGTAATTTGAAATAGAAATATTTTTTTCTTAATTAAAGTGGGTGTTTTGAACCGAATTCTCGCCGCGCCGCGTCGCGTCGAAGCTAGCCAGGGAAGAAATGTGCTGCAACGTGACACGAATCTCTTACAACTCTATGAGTAATTTATCAAAAAATGGAAAACTCATTTCGATTCAAAATCGCTTCAATAGTCAGGCCCTGCCAATTTTATGTCTTTGCGTTTAAAAAAAGAGTGTGAAATTGTATCAGAAAGTTTCGCGATGTGGAGCAGATCATTTGAGAAACACCTTAAAATGCGCTTTTATATAATAAAACCCAACATACTATCACAGCCAAAAAACTCTTAAAGCAATATCTTCCGTTCCACCCTATCCTGATAATGGCCCCAATAAGTAATTATCATACAAGTACAACAATACAGTCGCATGAAAGGATATTCTCAGACTTCTTGGAAAAGGGACTTATTTCCTGGACCAAAAACTTATTAGATGGAATTAATATGAGTTTGAAATGTAAAAAAGGGTCCTACCATTGCGAAATATTAGGGGAGTTAATACTGCGAGATAAACACATAGAAATTATGTTACAAGTATCTTAAAATTAGTCATTTAAAAAATTACGACGGAACTAATTACTCGACATGCAGTGGTGGTCTTATTTTCTGCTTATAAAACTGTTTTGTGCAGAATCTTCTATTTAGTAACATCATATTTTGTTTTTAGACAAAGCGAGAACTTATTTAAGCAAAAATGTTCCATAATACAATATCTTTACTTAGTAATATTTTAATGTAGTACAGTATGTTTATACCGACGAGAAAAAACCTGACAGGCCAAAAAAAATGTAAAGATAGTCTATGTGCTATTGTCAGACAGTTTCATATCCTACTGCCGAAGTGGCAACGATACCCCCCCCCAAGCTGCCCCAGTACCAGTAACAACCCCAATACGCATACAGACATCTGAAGATTCTGATGGTAGGTTTTTAATTTTTAACTTTAAAAAATACTTCTATGTAAAAACAATATATTATATACACAATTCTTATTTCACAATTAAAATGTATTTTTTTTAAACATTTTTTTTGCAAATTCATTTTTAAAAGCATTTTATTCTGAAAAAATATTTGGCTATATTCGGCCCAAAAATTACCTCAATTATATAATTTGGTTATTCTATTTTCTTATTCTTCTAAATACAATTTTTACTTATTTTTCGCCCGGTAGTCTTATGGTACTGATGTGCATGTAGCTTCCTCGATCCACGGTAACAATTCAATAAGTCTTCCGTGAATTTCGTTTTTTTAAAGTAAAATAATCAGTTTATATCATTTATAATAAGCTTTTTTTAAAAAATACTTTTGTACAATTTTTTTAGTTTTCATTTTACCAATACATAACTAGTGCATAAATTATGTTCCAATATTATTATTATTTATTTCATTTAAATGATATATTTTCATTAGAATATTGTCAGTCATCTATTTACTCAATTGTTTATTATTTTTACTATTACATTACTCTTATTTTGCCTAATTTCAACCAAAAATATTTTTAAACAAATTATTCATATTGCACATAGACAGTTTGTCTTATTTTATATACAGATTTTCCCAATAATCATTAATTACTACCTAAATCTGAAAAATTAGTCAACCTCTAACGAGAACACACCTGCAGTTGAAATATTGGCTTTTCCTAAAAAAGTTTTTTTCTTCCCCCTTTTTTTAATAATAAAACTTAAGATAAAGTTTTTTGGTTATTTACCTCCAATTGAGAATTCATGTTTAATAGCATTGTTTATTATATTTATTTTTACAATTATTTATAAATCATTATTTTTATATTGCTTATAATATGTTATTTCCGAAATTTTAAAATTACTATTTTTTAAGTTAAATCAACAGCTACGTCACCAATTGGAACCACATTTGTAGCTGTGCAAATTCAAACATCCCATCAATTTTGCAGTCAAAGCCAACATTGCATTGGTTCTACCTCTTCCATACAACACCCTGAGCAACAGGAACCTGAGACAGTAGACCCAGTAGCATGAGAACAATTTGATGATTAAACAATTCGTCGTCCTAGAATGATAGCACAAGTCATAGCTCAGCACTTAACACTTTACCGACCGGCCGTCGATTAATCGACGTTTGCTCCCCACCGCTTACCGACCGGCCGTCGATCAATCGACTTTTGATCTTTCTGTTATATTTGGTTAGGTTAGACTGACAAGTAGCAAGCATTCTTTATTCAGATAATCGGTGCTTTTTTATAAGCTTTAGCCCTTTAGAACAGGTTTCGCTTGTAAATACTGCAACGTCCCATTACACAAAGGTGACTGTTTCGAGAGCTATCATAGTTAAAAAAAATATTAACTTATTTTTTCGACAAATATTGTTATATGGATTGTGGTATATTTTATGTAAATAAACTGAAAACGATTGTAATAGATAAAATAAATATTGTTTAACACTAATATGATTAATCCCTTCACGACGAGCGTCCTTTACAGAATTTTTAACCTTTTACCACCGGTTTTTCAAAACAGAAAATTTCACCTAATTGAATCCCAGAAATGCTAAGATTTAATGAGGCAAATCTTACATTAAAAAATAACTGGTGGGAATAATTCAGGATTCTGAGCATCTTATGCGTCACGTATACGTGTCGCTCGTCCCCAAGGGGTTAAAGTAAAAGATTTTATTAAATTTCGTTACCCTAGAATAACACGAAGCGTACAATTTTACCAGAGTTTAAGAAAAGCGCATATATTCCCGCGAGTCAGTCTAGGATGAAACCAAGCCGGTGTCTCGGACGATCTGCGGCTGACCGGGCGGTGAAAGGGCATAGTATGTTCGAACCGCTACCGGTCGGTAAAGTGTTAAGAGATTTCGACACAAGGGAGTTCGACACAGTCCCTAATATCCGACGTTACATACGGGTGTCGAAAGGAAAATGCAGTGACATTTATTGATGAGACCGGTATTTCTGTTCGTTCTGCAATATGTCACAAGAAACATTTGCACATAATTGTACTTAAGGCTACATCTAAAACTGATGTTTGAAATATTTAAGTTACATATGTTAAAAAACATCTACAGTCCCTGGCCAAATTATTAGACGCAGTTGTTTTTATTATAATTTGTTAAATATCTGGAAAGATACATGAGGAATTATCTTGAATCTTTAGGAGTGTAAACAACATGATCAACGTCATATATTTCCGAGAAGATTTTTTCTTGAAACCCCATAAGGGGCCGTCAACAAATTGAAGAAAAACGAATACATTTTTGATAAACCTGTAAAAACCAATATCACAAAAGCGTTGAAACGGTATCACACGCTTAGGAGGTTTATTGTAATAATTTGGGTTCATTTTTATGAAGATAGTATGTACACTCGAAGAGAAATTCAGGTTTTTATAAAAACAGTCCCAAATTTTACGAAGTTTTTTGCTTATAATTTGCAGAGTTTTTAATATAAAAACAAGTTATTTACAGAAAATATGACAAACAAAATTATACACAATACCATGCAATCAGAATTAAAAAATAATTGCATGAAAAATGAGCAGGTTTACTAAATATTTTTTTCACTGCGCATGCGCGAATTCAATCAAAATATACTGTGCATAATATATTATCTTAATATATAGACCAACTTTTATGAAAGTCTCAAAAACATAGCTTGAAAATTCTGATAGTGATCGTCGATAGAATAAGCTCGAAATTCGCTGTTCCCAAAAGGAAGCAAAAAAGATGAGGGGTTGTATCCAAATATACTAGCTTATGAAAGTTGACATAATACGAATGAAGTGTTTCTTATTCTATATTTGATACAGCCCCTCATCTTTTTGCTTCCTTTTGGGAACAGCGAATTTCGAGCTTATTCTATCGACGATCACTATCAGAATTTTCAAGCTATGTTTTTGAGACTTTCATAAAAGTTGGTCTATATATTTAGCTAATATATTATGCACAGTATATTTTGATTGAATTCGCGCATGCGCAGTGAACAAATATTTAGTACACCTGCTCATTTTTCATGCAATTTTTAATTCTGATAGCAGGGTATTGTGTATAATTTTGTTTGTCATATTTTCTGAAAATAACTTGTTTTATATTAAAAACTCTGCAAATTATAAGCAAAAAACTTCGTAAAATTTGGGACTGTTTTATAAAAACCTGAATTTCTCTTCGAGTGTACATGCTATCTTCATAAAAATGAACCCAAATTATTACAATAAGCCTCTTAAGCGTGTGATACCGTTTCAACGCTTTTGTGATATTGGTTTTTACAGGGTTATCAAAAACGTATTCGTTTTTCTTCAATTTGTTGACGGCCCCTTATGGGGTTTCAAGAAAAAAAAATCTTCTCGTAAATATATGACGTTGATCATGTTTACACTCCTAAAGTTTCAAGATAATGCCTCATGTATCTTTCCAGATATTTAACAAATTATAATAAGAACAACTGCGTCTAATAATTTGGCCAGGGACTGTAAACGAGGTATTGGCATTATGGCTGTCATATAGGCCTTATAAGCAATATACATTAAATTTCAAAATCTGTTTGCACATTGCGGTCAATTAGCAATGATGAGGAAGGAAAAGCCTACCAACATAGAAATGTATTGTGGTCGATAGAAAAATGGCTAGTTAAAATTGATAGGAGGTGACAGTCTACAAAATATTTGATTTATTTTTACAGGGTATTTAGTTTCCAAACATTTTTCATATGTTCCTAATGAAGTACTAAAATTATTAAACTGAACCAATGGTTTTAAATTTAAAATGTCAAATGTGACCGTCTGTCTTAAAGACATTTTATGGATATAAAAATGGAGACCCTATATAAAAATGTGCGTATATTCCACGGAATTTTCAAGATGTCTCTGTCTGCCACCACTGTTAAAGATTAGAAAATTTCTATTTAATTTTTAAATCCCAGACTTTGTAGTCACCTTGTTTATAATCCCAGACTTAGTAATATTTTCTGCAATTAAATAAGGCGAAAAATTTTACTAACACGGTAGAAAGCTTAGTTTCCTACTAAGGTAAGATGACGAACGACAACAAAGTTTTCAAATTTAATGTTAGAATTTTACAGTTTCTCTTCAAAACATTTTATGGAGATAAAAATTGAGACCCCTATATAAGGTGCACATATTCTTCGGAATTTCCAAGATGTCTGTCTGCCACCACTATTTAAGATCAGAAAATTTCTATTTAATATTTAAATCAGAATTTGTAGTTTCCTTCTTCGTAATATTTTATGCAATAAAATAAGGCTAGAAATTCTGTTAACACTGTACAAAGCTCTCTTTCCCACTAAGGTAAGATTACGAACGACAACAAAACTGTTCTAGTTAAGTAGGTTGAGATGCTAGACTGTTACATTTATAGAATTAAGTTTAAAACATTCGACAAAATTTTTCCTGCTTAATAAAGCTAACAAATTCTGAAATGACCTGTCATTGGTAATGGCTCTTTTAGGCTTTCTCCGTATGAATAAATGATCACTTTTTAAATAATGAGAATTATACGGGCTGTTCAGATATCAGCGCACAAACTCTGCAGAACGAGAATGAGCTTCCAAAGGAACGTAATTGTAAATGCAATTGTTCTCGAGAAAAATGAAAAAGAAAAAAGAATGAGGTTACATCCGGAGCATAGAAAGTAAGTTTTATTGAATCGGATGAAACCTCAAAACAAGTCAGAAATAAAAGAGAAAAATTAGATTTGCAAAAGGAGGATAATTTAAAAAGATATGGATAGGTGTAGGTTCGAGTCTCATATGCAAATGAACAATCGTCGGATTCGGGTTGCTTTAAAAAGTGGCAGTTTGAGAATTCCAGAGAACTGAGAATAATCTATAATCAAGATTTTAAGGTAGTATGTGGGTTAAAAGCTTAAGTTTGCGTCATTTCAAATTTGTATTGAATTAATATACAGTTATCATCTAGTCAGAAATCATTTTAAACATAAAAAAAAATTAATGATGGGATATTTAGATTTAGAAAAAAAATATTTCATTTCTATTTTGATAATTACATATGTTGGAATAATAACTAGAAATTTAATATTAAAAATAACTGGAAATTATATTTTCAAAATAGTTTTACACCAATTGAAAAATTCATTTAATTTCTAGTTTTTTTAGACTATTAGAACACATTAAAACAATTCCTTCTAGTAAATTCTTAAAAATTCTGATAAACCAGTTAAAGATGGGTTGATGTATCCATCTTAGATTCTGAAATTATGTTGAGTGTCAAAAATTTTCTTTATGAAATATCAAAAACTGCATGTGTTGTACTATTTACATTTTTAAAAAGTTGAAATGTTCTATTTTTTTAAGATACGAGAAGTTCTAACATTGTTATTCGCCATAGTGGCCATGATTTGGCAAGAAATTGTTCCAACGTTTGATGCTGAACTAATTTTTTACTGTAATTTTTTTTAAATAGCAAAAAGGTAAAATATTTTTTTTTATTGCTTTCCCCATCCTTCCTCTATAATTTTGAGTAAGTTATCCTCATATTTTTCCTCACGGAAAAACAATTTGCATACCCATCTACTTCATATAAAGTTGTCGATTTCTTTACAATCTATCGAAAGACTTCCCAAACGTGAAAGTTTGGGTGAGGTTTTTGAACCAGATCAAAACTATTTACGATGCATAAATAAAGGAGTATCAGATTGGTGATGTAAACATTAGCTACTGTAAATCTGATTCTAATGACTGTTACAGTCACATACTCTTTAACACGTCGTATAACTTTAATAGAATATTTTTATCATAATGATCAGTTAAGAGTTTACATAAGTTAACAAAATTCACCCTTCAAGTGAAAACTGCCTTTAACCTATTTTGAAAATTTACTCCTCTTTATGTTTACATTTTAATATTTAAATGTTTATTATGAAGACATCTTGCTTTATGGTCATGTTTTGTAATCTGCATTTAAAAATCACTGAAATGTCATTCTTTTTTACTTTCCCATGTTGGATGATACATTAATCCAGTGGGGATTGCATTTAGAATTACAGAAAATATTAGCATAGAATACTCTGATTATTGTCAGAATCTATGCTTGAATGGTGTCATATAATGGTACTCTGAACGGGATTATTTAAACTCTCGCTAAGCATGGAGACATTGTCAAAATCTGAATAAAATAACAGTTTGAGAAAATTATTACAAACTAAAAAGGTTGGAACTGCGTAACGCTGTACTGCAATTTTTACTGCAACATGCGAAAAATGATAAACTTAGTCTTGGTTCTCTAAATGCTGCAGCGATTAAATTTAATGTCCATCGTAGTAGAATATCCGTTTTGGGGATACAACGGCGTCAGAAATAAATTAACTTTACAATTTAAGTTCACAAAAAATTGGTGAATGTGAACGAAAAGAGATTTTTCTCAGTAATTGAGCGAAATCAAAGATGTCCCAATAAGAAGAGGACAATCATGACGCAGTTTATCATGTGCTGGTAAGTATTTCTAAATCTGCTTTACACAGAATTCTGAAGGAGGGAAAAGTTTTGAAGCGTATTTGATCACTGTTAAGAAAAGTCACAGAATTTGATTTTGTTTACAGCTTGTTCAAACTAATGGATGATTTTTGGAAATGTTGAATCGTATTCATATCGATGAAAAATGGTTTTACAAAATGGCGCGTGGCTTAAGAGCCTGCGAACCGTGGACTTTTTTAAAACCAATTTGGTACTGATTTAACTCCCATTTTTAGATATGTAACATCACATCAACATTCGTACCTGCAATATAAATAAAAGTATTTGTACATCACATGATAGTTTATGAATTTTCAAATCTATACATAAAAGATGCCATTACCATGTCATTCTTAAAACAGAAATTATTAAAAAATATACAATAGTCAAAATTACGGAAGCTTTTTCGGAAAATGCTCTTGAGGCTTAACCGCTGATAACTCCAAATTACATTTTAGAATACTGTAAATGTGGAATATATCTATGGAAATCAGAAATATAGAGCAATAGAGTGTTAATTTGTTATGAGATCTCTATCAAAAGTTATAGCCATATAATCAGATAAATGTTGCAGATGTGGGCTAGATTCATGTAGAGTAACTAACTTTCTTTCCTATCAATGTAGCAACTGATGACGAATGTTTAAAATCGGAATCATGCTTAGTGTAGTATTTCAGATATTAATGGCACGTATTGGAGCTGGTAAGAGGATTTTTGTCAGTGCATTATTTGATTGTTCTCTGAAACGATAAGTTTCTGCATCATATTAGCATAATTTAAAGAGCAATTTTTTTCAGTTACTCGATCGTTGAGATTATCCCATGTCCCAAGTGGACCGAAAATAATGGCCTCACGACTGACTTTATTCTTGGCCCTGAGGGCTTGTGCAATATTTGCATAAATTTTAACCTTTTCAATTTGCTTTGCCCTAAATCTTTCGACACTATCTTCAAATGGCATTGTAATATCTATAATTATCGCTTCCGAATTACCGAATTACAATAATTAAATCGGGTCGAAGAGGGTCTCTGAACGTATACGACTGGATGTCACGAGTAAAGGACCAATAACCCATCGCCGAGTTCTTAATGTGCTGTAGCAATTTGTGTTGCCTGTCTGATTTTACAGTTTCCTCTCACAATGGCTATGAACGGGGTGCAAAGTTTCATTGCGATGGCACCAACAAGTTTTTATACGGATAATGTCCCACGGTTTAGAAGCGTTGAGATCTATTAAGTTCAACCTAGCATTGTAAATGAACTTCCAATCCATGAAGAGTTGGAAATAGCCGCTGTGAAGGAAGTGTAATTACTATTACAATAATTAAATCGGGTCGAACAGGGTCTCGGGACGTATATGACTGGTTGTCACGGATAATGGACCAATTACCCGCCGCCGTGTTCTTAATGTGCTGTAGCACTTTGTCGTGCCTATCTTATTTTACTCGACAGTATCCTCTCACAATGGTTAAGAGCTCGGGGCAAAAGCTCATCGCGATAGCACCAAGGACAATTTTTTATACGGTAGTCCCACCTTTTGGAAGAGTTGAGATATAACAAGTTCAACCTAGCATTGTGAATGAACTTCCAATACGTGAAGCATAGGAAATCGCCGCTGCGTAGGAAGTGCGACAAGACTTTTGAAAGCGATAGACAACTTTGCTTCAATAGTTTCTTAATTTGTTTGTTCCATCTTAGCAATGTATCTAAGGGATTTAATTTTTTACGTTTATCCGTAATGAATGCCTCTTCACATCCGATTGATATTTTGTCATCAGTGGAACTCCATGTTAATAGAAGTCTACCTGCGGCCTCTCTGGCTTTCGTCCAAATCGTGGATACCCACTTTAGTGTGAATACGTAAATGTCGTTTCAGATCACATTTTTGTCCGAAACCTTTTTCACATATACAATAAATATTGCTATAGTATAATTCCATTATAAGGCTATTAAGGAATTACAAAGCATGGAGATATTCCTTTGAGGAAGGACAGAGGGAATGCTTGGTTAGTAAATGTTGATTGATAGCATATCCTGAAATTTCTGAGAAATGTTCAAACAAAATTATAAAATCATCAGTATCAATAACAATACAAAAGTATTCAAATGTAGCAACTAATTTGGAATAGAGGTAACATATGGCTAGAGAGTAGCTGAGCGAAGATGCAGATTATAGGTATCAGATCCCCCCAAGGTCGAAAATCTTCAGGATATTCAACTCAGTACCGTCAGAGAGGTCAAGAAATAGATATTCATCGTAGTGAACCCGTGCGAGACAAGCCTCACCGACTAAAAATTACCTAGAATATTGGAGTAAACAAACAAGTCTAACTTATTGCAGAGGAGGAGATCATCTATGAGAGAAAGAAAATTTTCCATAAACTTAAATTATTCATTCGGAAAAATCTTACCACCTCACCGAGACACTTCAACTTGCATAAAAGGAAAGACTAATTCTTGAGTTACTGCGGCAACGGAAACAGTCACGTTTTTGTGAATGATGCATATACACACTTTAAAGACTGGCGTTTTATCCACCGGACATGTCTAGGGCTAGACAAGCTAAATGGGTATAATAAGCCGAGCCGTGCCAACCATGTTCCAGTGAACAAGCATCGCTCGAGATTCAATCATATTGAGTCGTTGCCGTACGTCCTCGACCACCGTATGGTTCACAGCACAATATATAAAAAACGACGCAACGCCATTTGCTGCTAGAATCAACGCGGCTGCTGAAAATATGTGGGCCATCATTGCTGAGGTATTAAAAAACTGAAGTTATTTCTTTAAAGGCGTCGTATTAACAGTAAAATACATAAATATTTAGTGAATTCTGATGACATAAAGCTGACTTAGTGCCTCAGCAGTGTGGGATTGAGAACAAGGTGCCAGTATTTACACCTCCTCAGCTTCAATTTACATTTCATTCAGATGATGCATTATCTATTAAAACTATTTTGACCATTTACAATCTTTGAGAGTTTTTGATCAAATTTAGAATATCATGTGCAAATTGCAGCAAATACAAATTTTCTGCAGCACAAGGAACTATTAAACCTAACCATAAAATATATATTGTTATTCATCATAAAGCTGTTATTCCTAGTAATTATGGCATTTCTGACACTGTTCGAATCCAGCTTTACATAACTGGGCATTATCGAGCAAATGGAAAGAAGGATTTACAGATGATCTATTAAGCAGTTCTCAGACAGAAAAAGCATACCCCCCCCCCACCTCCCCAATCTCTATATACAGACAGGTTTCATCAACGTGAGGCAGATTCTGCAGCTCTTTGACATTTAAGAACACTAGAACATTTAAGAACATAGAAACACTAGTATCTCTAACGACAATTGATTGTTGTTGCACTGCCAAATAAGTCCTCCTCTCATATTCATTCTGTCATATTTTTAGCTTTACTGTAGCTTTTTCTTATTTACTTTTCGCGGTCATCATTCCATTTTTTTCCTTTACTGTTGCACTCAACTTGCAACTTGAACATTTTATAATCTCATAGTGTATGTGTTTCATTTATGAGTACGAGTGTGGCCGGCGCCATTTACGCACTCATGGTTATGAGTTTGGGTCTTCCAGTAACCTTAATTTAATTTTTTTTCCAATGTCAGATCACTGTGATATCAACTCATGTTTGAGGCAAAAAATGAAATCTAACATTAAATGTATTCTAATTCCTGCGATTATATAAAAGCCTACGCAAAATACTTTTGAGTTTTACTCTAATTATTGATCCACCAATTATGACACAATCTGTTTCACACCTATTCCAAGGCTGCTAGCGCAATCAAATTTTAAAAAGATCATGAGATCTATCCCACATTCGAGCTCATATTATGGTCCTCGCTCTCATGTTAAAAATTAAATTAGCCACAAAACAAGAAGAGTGAATTTTGCAGCCTACCTGGAGACGTATACAACAGTTTCAGTTGACGTCCCTCCCGCACTAACTCTGTTGTGCTCTTTTCATACGATATAAATAAGTTTCTATTAATACGCATATTTATAAAAAATTATGCGTAGAACCATTTTATAAAAGAAAGTGAAATTAGAAATTCACAAACAATAAAATAAACGAATGTCACATAAACTTACTTTTATTCAATTCCCATCTTATTTTAATGCCAGTGAGGATAAATTCAAATAATTATGAACCACAAAATTTTAGCTGGCAGTTTTACTGAAATAATAAATGAAGTTTTAGATACGATAATCAGCAATGACCGCATTTGATGTCTAAGACTATATTTACACTAATTTCTGTACTAGACATCTATGTTGCCGTGCTTGAACATTGTCACCGGTGTTGCCTTAAAAAAGCCAATAAAAATATTCACAAATTTTGCTCTTCTAAAATCATAGATTAGCAGTTCTTCCGATACAGTTGCAACAATTGGATTTATTAAATTTTTATGTGGGGCCAAAAAAGTGCAAAGATAGTTGACTGACCTAGATTATTTTCTCTAAATCTACCTTTGAATCGAAGTCTGCCAATCTATCCTGGTCTCCATCATTAGCTCGGTATATGGATCTGCAGATGTTCGAGGAATGCTAGCTATAGAAATCTCAACGCATAAATACAATACGGATTGAAAGGGGTAAATAAAAATTCTTGGTATACATAAAAACTTATTTAAATATTTGTTTTCCTTGAGGTTCAAAATACATGAAGAGTATAGTTGGTTGACCCATTTTTTTTTCCAAATCTATTTCTAAAGCGAAGATTGCCAATGTATATTAGTCTCCATGATGCTCGAGGGATGCTTATAGAAATCGTAACGGTTAAATGAAGTACAAATAAGTACCAGATAAAAAGTTAAATAAAATACTTCGTAAAAATAAAAACTGCAAATTTATAGGTTTATTTGTTTTATGACAGATAAGAATAGGTGCAAATATAGTTAGTTGACCCAAATATTTTCTCTGAATCGAAGTCTGTTAATCTGGCTTTGTCATGACAAATACATCCGTAGACGAGTCAAGGAATGTTCGCTCTAGAATACGCAACTTTATTGTTCAGCAAAGTAAAAGTGCGAAAAATAAGTGAAATATTGCTTGCATCTTCACTGATTTTACTTTCTGTGCACGAAAAACAGTATTTTTTGTTAATAATTGATCTCAAAATTCCTGGTAGTTACGAAGATACAATTATAAAGCTGTACGTTAATATATTGTATAGCAATACACTTTACAACATACCTTTTCCAATTTTTATAGTGCCATAGGATAGGTTTTTTTAGCACATACTTGGAAAAACATTAAATTACTGAAAAAATATTTTAGGAGATAAGTAATGCATTTCCGATTTGATGCCTTAATTGTGAAAGAATAGTATCCTGAAAAGTTGACACTATCAGTTTAGGCAGGTATGTTGGTCTTAATGTCTATAGGCTAAACTGAAATCCTTTCCATTTTTGGCGGTCATTTGATGGGGGTGTATTATGTTAACTTATGTTTTACGGAGTAGTGGTGTTACTGGTGGTGTAATTTTATGTATTTAGAATCTTATTAAAAAAACTGAACGACGGTTGTCATAATTATATACAATCAACAGTGTTTCGGTGAATATTTTAAAACTAAAAATTTTCATTGTGTTTTAAAATGTTAGTGCAAATTAATTTATTAAATATTCTTGAAAACCTATATGAAATGCAATTTGTTATTCGGAGATTCAAAACAATTCAAAGAGTGAACAGCTGCTTGATTACCTTGCTAAATATTATCACACGACCAGTAACAACAATCTGATCTTTATTCAGTTCTCGAAAACAAAGAAATCGTGTGCAATGTATTAGTAATCTTGCTCATAATTTGATGCGCTATGTATAAAGCAAGAATTAGTACTCTGGCAGTAGTATTTGAAATTTTAGGACAGCCTCTTTAATTGATCTGCCATATTTGAGAATGCGTGGTCTGAGAGGTGTAGCGATGTGAAATCCAAGTCCATACTTATTTCAATCTGTTTCATAAAAATGCAGGTTGTAGTTGAGTTAAATTTAACCATCGTGATAAGGAAAGCCCCATCCAAGCCTTCCTTCACTGTATCAGATATTATGAAGAAGTAAATCAATTCCAATGTGGTGTCAGATATGCTAACAGTTCTACTGCATCCGGAATACCGCAAATTACCAATCATATTTATATTTAATTGTAGATAAGAATTGTACATGTTAAAATGATTTTAAATCAATGTTACTAAAATAGACGTAAGATAAAAATAAATGTACAAAATGTCTTAAAAACTTAAAAACATAAGATCTTAGTAGTAGGGGAACCTGAGGAGCCTTGACCCACCCTTGAATTTTCACATTAAAAATATTTTAGCTTTTCCTCGCTAGATGGCAGTCAAAGCTACTGATGTAATCGGGTATCAATCTTAGTTTCATTCAGTTAATTCATAGCAGTGTGGAGATAATGAAAATAGAAAGTTTTTCTACATAAAAAGTAAGCATTTTAAACATAATTTGTAAGATTTTTTCAGACAGACCGAGTTAACTTTAAGAAAGTAGGATTTTATAAATATTGTCATATTAAGCTTTTATTAAAGTTATAAAGTTTATTCATTGAATTAGGCTTAAAATTACCATGTGCCATTCTTTACAAAATGGACAGGTAGGGAGGCTTAACCCACCCTACGTAAGGGAGGGTTGTCCACTGGGTTAAGGCTCCCTTAATTAAATAGTTTTCAAAATCTACAAATAGTTTTTATATAAGTGTAGTTTATATTTATAATAACTTTATGAAGATCATTAATATGATTATGAATATTTTTACTTGTTCTCAATAAAACCAAGACATTGGTTGTTGACAAAAACTAACCTATTAGTTATTGTCAACAATGAAACTTTTGTAAAAATTTACATTAAAAACCAATTTATAATTAATTCAGGTATAAAATTCTCCAGGTTCATTCAAAAAGACTATCAAATTTACTTTTTGGGAAAATCATATATCTACTTATTTTATCTGAAAAAGTATCTACTTCTAGATGATTTTTTAAAGTTTTTTTTTTTTTAATTGATTAATTTTATTGCGAATTCTTAATTGAGATTAGTTTTAAATTGCAATATTAAGGATACAATATTATTTTTTTCCTTAGGATGCCTTTTTTTCCCCCATAAACTAAAAGGAAAAGCTTGTAAGAAGCATTCCACAGAAGTTATGAAGTCAGCAGTGAAGAAGGTTGCTGATGAAAGTTAACATTCGTAAAACAGCCTTTGATTTACGGTTTTGATCGAAAAACTCTGGATAGGTATGTAAAAAAATATAAATTGAGTGAAAATAAAGAAGACATGGATATGCAGCCCAATTATAAAACTGGGAAAACTTTTACCGATGAGGAAGAAAAGCTTTTGGCTGAGTATCTAACGATGTCATCCAAATTACATTATGGATTAACTCCAAAGACTACTAGGCAATTTGTATAAGAGTTTGCAATTGCAAACAATAAAATAATTCCACACAAATGGATTCAATGTAAAGTAGCTTATGATTGGCTGCGTGGATTCATGCACAGACATAAATAACTATCTCTGAGAAATCCTGAAAGTACAAGTTTGAGTACATCGACTGCATTTAATAAATTTACAGTGGGCGAGTTTCAGGATCATTTGAAAAAAAATTCTTCAAGAATTTAAATTTGGTCCAGAATCAATTGATAATGTGGATGAAACAAGAATAACCACTGTGCCCAAACCTAAGAAAATATGCAGCAAAGGAGAAAAACAAGTGTCAAAAGTTACATCTGGTGAAAGGGGTAGCTTTGTTACATTGTGTGCTACTGTGTGTGCTATACGAACTTATATACCACCTTTTATGGTTTTCCCAAGAGTTAGATCATATGGTAAAAGGTGCTCCAAAAGGCACAACAATTGCAGCTCACTAAAGTGGTTGGGTGACAAAGGAAATTTTCAATCTGAATTTGAACCACTTTATTAAATACTCCAAGTGTAATAAAGATTCCCCTGTCCTCCTTATTCTCGATAATCATGATAGTCATATAACACCTACCGGTTTGCAGATTTTCAAGGATAATGGAATTGTTTTACTAACTCTGCCCCCGCATAGTAGCCATCGTCTACAACCATTAGCCAGAGCAATATTTGGACCATTTAAAACGTACTAAATTGAAACTGCAGATGATTTCATGGTAAGCAATCCTGGTAAGACAATAACTATATATGACATAGCAACATTAGTTGGTAACGCATACCCTAGAGCATTTAACTCTGTAAACATAACAAAAGGATTTGCATCAACTGGAATTCATACTTTTGATACATCTATATTCAGTGATGTAGATTAGCTTGGTGCAAATGTTACAGATAGACCAGATCCTGCGTCAAGTTCATTTTTTGACAATACTGTGAGAGATGAATATTGCTGGACCTTCATGTGTACATGCACTATGCTACTCTTCTCATCAGTCACTCCAGAAAAATTACTACCTCAGATTAGCTACATCACTTCCCAAAACCTAGACATAGAAAGTCTTGAAGAGGAAGAACAGCAAAATCAAGAATTTTAACTCATTCACCAATAAAAAGAGCAATTGAAATTGAACATGGAGAGAAAAAGACGGAAAGAGAATGAAATACAAAAAAGAAAAACCACAAGTTCAGAAAGTAAAAAAAAAAAAAAAAAATTTCCTAGTACTACGGAGGAGTCCGATATTGATTTCTCTTCTAGCTGCACTGATGAAGAGAGAAGAATTTGCAAAGGAGCGTAATCAATTTAAAGTTGGCGACTTTGCTGTAGTGTAATTTACAACAAAGGAAGATTTATGCTATTTTGTTGGACGAGTCTCACATGAATTTAAAATGTATGAGTATGAAATCACCTTCTTACAACGATGTGAACAATCATACTTTTATTTATCCAGAAAATGAAGACTCACCTGTGTTGTATTTAACAGATATGACTAGACTACCATGTCCTATGTCATCCTGTGGCACTGAAAGAGTGGTTATGAAAGAGCGATTTAATTTTGATTTTTTCCAATTTATACCATTAAGATAAATTAAACTAAGGTTATCATATTATATATTTAAATGTGTGTACAAATTGAATAAAATATGCTTAACATAAGTTAAAGGTAGGCTTATTTACTTGGTTGTATATAGACAGTTTTCTTTATTAATAATTTTTTTTACAGCAAAAATACTTTAAATGTGTTATAATTATGAATAATGATAGAATACATGATCTTAAAATAATTTAAGAGTTTTTAAATCTACTAAAAGATTTGTACTTAATATTTACATATAGAAAAAATATTTCTCATTTTAAAATTAAACATTATTGCCTGGGTCAAGCCATCTATACAATGAGTCAAACCTCCCTTATAAAGGGAGGTTTGACCCACTTGTCTATGTTTTAAAAAATAAATTTAGAAAAGAAATAACATCCCCATTATCACATATATATATACACATTTGTTGAGAATAACATTTCTTTCAATAGGTACTACCATATGATTTTTTTACTGTCAAAATAAAATTTATAGAAATGTTTTTCCAAAAACGTGGTCAACGCTCACCAGGTTCCCCTACATAACTATCTTAGCGCTTTCGGCTTCAAACTAAGCCATTATCAAGGACCTTCGACCAGCGGGGACCACAGTACAGATGTTGTTCAAGACCAGAACTTAAAATGACAGGAGAACTCATTATGGACATGCGCCTGCGGTTGATCCCATTGTTTGTACGGGGCAGGATAACGATCCAATATTGCATACATGTTTGTCATTGGGACAAAATTTTTCCATTCATAAAAGGATGGATCTAAAAGTGATCGTTTAAGATTGTGAGCAGATTGTTAGCAGAGCGCCGCTAAATCTTAGGGATGAAATTAAGAGGTTTAATTCATGCGGCTGTTCAGAGGCATGTTAAGAGAGCATGCAGAAGCAATGACTATAAAGAGCGCATAATATTATATAAACAGCTGAAGTTACATCCTACATATTCCGTCATACCTACAGACAAATCTAATAAACTGGCAGTGTTATTAAATTGAGTGCGATTATATTGAGAAAACGGAAAATAATTTGTGATCTGAATTGTGTTGTTCTCAAAAAGGACACGAACTCATCCATTGACAGGAAGGCGCAGGATTTAATTAAGCATGGAATGTGGCCCTATTGCATGAAAATTTTAAAACCTAATAAAACATCCGTTACCCTCATTTATATGGTAGGTTAAGACCATAAAATATATTTCCCAAAACAGACCAATATTTTCTAAATGTACCGCTCCAACGTATGTTCTGGAAAAGGCATTCGTTCAGTTTTTAGTTTCTATTCTCCCCCCTTCAAATTATGTGGTCAAGTCAACAGTAGAACTTATTTAAGTTATTAAAAGATATAAAGCTTGGCGAAAATAGCGTCCTTGCTATTTTGGACATAATTTCCCTCTATCACTCTATAGATGTACCAGGAGTCCAGGAATTTATTGAAAGCATAATAAACAACAGTCAAGAATTTACAGAAAAGATGAAGAGTACCATTAAATCAGGCTTTAACCTAATCAAACAACTTTTTTTGTATTTAACAAAACCTACTACACGCAAACAGAGAAGGCTCCGATGGGGTCTCTAGTTTCGGGTTTATCAGCAGAGTTTAAACTTAGACCTTTAGAAATCCAGATAATTTTAATTTCCAGTCTTAAACCGAGCTTATGGATCACATTTGTTGATATTTTCATTATATGCAATCATGGGATTCCAGCACTTTTAGATATTCTTGACCACACTAATAATAGCGACAAAAAAATAAAATTTACTGTGGAGTTAGAGAAGAATAAATCATTACACTTTTTAGACGTTCACTTAACCAGAAATGAGCTATCTCAGTGCATTGACAGAAGAGTTCACAGGAAAGCACGTCTGTCAAATAATGCTATATTTTATAATAGCTATTCCCCGTTCAACTATGAAGCTGCTGCGTACCGCTTTTATATAAAGCGTGCTTTTGTAGTTTGCTCTGATTTTAACCTTCAGGATGAATTAAATAATGTTAAGTTAATTGCTAACAGTAATGGCTTTTCCAGCAGTCTTATTAATAAGTTGATTTACAAGAATGATGAGTTACAAGAGTTTAACCCCCTTAACTTCCTTATTTTGTCACAAACTGAAAATGGGGCCAAAGTGCAGTTTTTCGTACTAAAATAGGTCTTAAATAATCTAAAAATGTATACCTATTCATAAATAGAAGACTACAGTTAAAGAAATAGCATCCAAAGCTTTTAGTAACGAAGCAAGCAAAATCTTTTTCCGCGAGCTACGTTCGGGAAGTGGTTAAATGGATGAAAACCATACAGAGAGAAAATAGCTGAGTGCGATCACTGAAAGTAAATTTATGTCAAAGATTTACCTATCTACCCAATCCCCGAACTTCTATCTAATAACAGTTTTTCAAATGAGAAAGGCATTTACATTGAAAGAGAGATATTTTCTGTATCGACATACAGCGCAGTATGTTTGATTTCAAACTGTTGTTTACTTAGAAACATCCATCATCCGATTTAACTCCATCTCCCACGTGGTACCCTAACGAGGCAATTTTCCAATAACTTGGTAATCTAGTCTCTAAATAAGACAGATGAACTTTTATTGTTCATATGATTTTATTTGGCGGTTATAGTACCGCACATTGCAGTGTGTATGGGTTACAGGAGTAAAAAATACCTTGGAAATTTCCATACTTCTAAATCCATTATACTACCGTTAAATCGGTAAATGTCAGTAATACAGCAGCCAACCTTCCGGGTTTTCAGGTAAAACAGATTTTGAAGGAGAAAAAAAAATGCTTAATGAAATGTTTGCTTCTATGAGGATAATTATTCACTTCTATGTAATAAAATTTCTGGTTGTATTTGAATCAAAAATACCATAAGGCTGGCAGATATGCAATACTCATCTTTTACGAGTCATCATAAAAAACAACGAGCAACGTCAAACTGATTTCAGTCAAAAGCGAACAAGGAAGTTTAGAGTTATTATAAACATTCTGGATATAACAAGAGTTGTTTAGGCCAAACCTTCATTCGTTACTCCAAAAATCAGGTCTGACCTTGTCGGTAGCGGTTACTTAAAAAGAACAGGGTAAAACAGAGGCAAACCGTGGGTGGTGCTTTAGTGGGTAAACTAAATGAAGACACCCCAGCTAACAGATTTAAATTTCAATGTAGCAGAATTTCAACAGAACAATGCTTCAATGTTTTTCAAAGAATCATAAATTAGGAATTTTTTAGATTTATTCCTGACATAACAGACAAAGGCAAAAAATTCTTGGGCAAGGACATCAAGAAACTTCATTTGCAACCAATATAAATTTTGAAAAAGAAAAATATATCTTGCGGTACATTCCACCAGTACATCTTTTTTTTTATGTTTTATGTAGAAGTGATTTGAAAAATTGTTAACAGATAATCAGTTATAAAATAAAAAATTGCATTTGAAGTGTAGGTGTATGACTTATTTTTTACAAATAATTTTTGGAATATAAATCTTTAAACGAAAAAAAAAGTTCATTCAACCGATTTTTACTGGTTCTATACGATCTGGTGTAAATCTATCGAGGAATAATGAAGTATATTCCATTGAAATTAATGTAAATTTCTATAATTGTATATGATGTAACAATGCATCAATGTACAAAAACGTCTTTTTAAAATTTTAAATAACATGAAAATGTGAACACTCATTCGAACACAGTAGGGATAGGAAAGAGAACAGCAGGTACTAAAATTCTGCTAAAGTAATAAAACTCAAATCCGATTTATAATAAAAACAGTGCTTAATAAATAGAAAAACGAACTCTAATCCAAGCGTATGTCCTATTCAAGGCAACATATAAATTGATGCATTTTTGATACAAGATTAAATTCAGTCATACTATTGGGAAAATGCACAAGCCTTTCAGAGTAAATTTTCGGAAAAACAAGGATTTATGGCAAAAGAAATAAACAAAAGCGTCGTCACAGTAAAATATTGTCCAAGTCACTCAATGGAAGCTGTTTATACTTCCATAAAAGTAAGCAAATTTTTAAAACGATCTGCACTATATCACTCATATTTTTTTAAGTGGCAAGTCAGGAAACAGGATTTTTAGATAATTAATATGAGTAAGTAACAGACATACCTTTACACACATCTCATAAGCATCCGCTTGAGAGAATAAAATCAACACGAAGCAAATGAACGGTTTTCAAAGCTGAAGTAGCCCCTAAAATCAGATTACTTCGGACTCGACATTACCGATTGATTGGATGAAGTATTTAGTGAAAATTATAAAAATGTATGGAAATTTAAAAAGAATTCGCTAGTTTCGAAACTAGATTGACCAATCAGAAGTCTGCATTTTTGCACAAAGTATCCGTTCTATTCGACAAATCTCGTAAAACAGAATTCCAACACCAACGATATACAAAACACCGTGCTCAGAATAGTGTTTTAAGAGGTTGATTCTGAACGATGTCGGTAGTTACGATGTTAAAAAGTAGCGTTGATCTCAGCCAATAAGTGAAAGAAATCGTTGTTGCCATGCAAAAACATCTTCCTTCGACATCGAAATTTATCACAAGATTCACAATAATGTGCAGTAATATTTATAAGAGTAGAGAAACACACATAGGACGCAATTTCAGATTAGACATTTTTGTCCAAACTATGGCAATCCGCTTCGCAAAACGTAGCACAAACGTGACCAATGAAATGCAAGACCAATTCATTACGTTTAAACATTACACAGAGTGAACCTTTACACGGCGATTGGTTCAACCGACGCGCCCATCGTTTGGTGTCAATCGCCGTGTAAGTATGATCCACTCCGTATGACGTTTTAATAGTCATAAACCGGCCATGTATTTCGTTGGTCGTGGCACTACTCGCTTAGACTAACAGTTGCATAAAAATCTTCATTTATTTGGCAAAAATGGAAGGTTCGCTTTGTCGAAAATTCTCTCGACTAACCAAACTGTACTGACCATCCGCCGCAACAGTAATTAAACCACTCAAATCATATATATTGAGCGCGTTCAAAGACGGAGACGCGGGTTACTCATAATTGGCGAGGCTAACGAAAAAGAAAGGCTACCGCGGTGCTTTACGCGTATCTTTTCTTACAGACAGTTGGAGTCACGTGATGCTGGAATGCCCCAATGCAGGTATAAGAAAAGAGCATCGTCCCTCTAGCGGTCTGCAAAAAAAAAAAAAGTTGAATGCACCGCGGTTATCGTCTTTTTCGTTAGCGTCGATCATTTGAGAATGACGTCATCTGATTTTCTCACGAGGCTAACGAAAAAGAAAGGCTACCGCGGTGCTTTACGCATATATTTTTTTACAGACCGCCGGGGTCACGTGATGCTCGAATGCACCAATGCAGGTGTACGAAATGAGAATCACGTCACTCTAGCGGCCTGTAAAAAAGATAAGTGGAATGCACCGCGGTAGCCTGTTTTTAGGTGCATTCATACTTATATAAATACGTAGCACCTATTGTCGTCGCTTGGTTCGTCCGTTCGCATATAACAACGCAGAAACTACCCAACCGAATGGCTCGAAATTTAATATATATTATCTTTGCAGAATTTTGTCGAGACATTTCAAATTTTATAAAAATCGAATCAAAACTTTAGGAGATATTAATAAAAATATTTAAGAAATTTGAATTTTTTTTTAAATCTGTGCTTTGTTATAAGAGCTTCCGAAGTTTAATCGTCAAGCACCCGAGATACTTATTTTATGACAGAAATTAATCTGCAGACGATATAATTCATTTCACAGAATTAAAAATAATCAAGATCTGAATATTTATATATCTAGCTATAGTACGAACGCACCTCATTTGTCACGTTTGACGTACAATTTCCAACTATTTTCGTTAGCCTCGCTTTTCTTAAGGTAAAGTTGGGGTAACACGGCTGTGAACACTTTTGGGTAAAGTTATGGGCATTTTACAAACAAACACTTCCGTCAACCAATCTACCATTGCATTTTAATTGTACGAACATCGCAGAAACCATCCTAGCCGACGTTGGCCAATTATATGATAGTCCTTTTAAAGGTATACCAATCAAATGGTCTGGGATCAAGTGTACAGTAGGAGTCAAAGAACAACAATTAACAGTTAGCTATAAAAGCAAACAAACAAATCTGATTTCCCAAACACGTGATCACTTTACCCAACAAAATTCTCCAGGTAATGTGGATTACCCGAAGTATGGGTAATTTCCGGCTCTGAATGCTACGGAAAACCCGCAAAAAGTCACGTAACATCGGTCTGTTAGCGTTTAAGGTTACCCATGTGTTACCGTATGTAAGTCGGGGTTCGGTCTGTGTGAACGCGCCTATTATAATACGAGTAATGCTTGTGCGTGGTTATGAAAATTGTTAAAAACGGCTTTAACGATTTTGACAAACTTTTGAATCCTACCGTTTGGGGGCACAAGAAGACCATTGAGCTAGGTCACATGTTCGAGAAAATTCAATTAGTGAGTCATTTTTGGGTAATTACGGGTCAAGCATATCTAAAGACGGATCTAACTACTTTGACTAAATTTTGTATACTACGAGTTTGGAGCACGAGAAAATCATTGGGCTAGGTCACATTTCTGAGAAAATTTGATTAGTGTGTCATTTTTGGGTCAAGCTAATTTTATCTAAAAAGAGGCTTGGACTAAATTTTGCATCCTACGGTTTTCGGGAACGAGAAGATTATTGGGCTATGTCACATGTTCGAAAAATTTCTATTTGCGGGTCATTTTGGTCATAGGTCATTATGGATCTAGGTACATTTATCTTAAAAACGACTCAGACGATTTGAAGTAAAATTTTGTAGCCTACGGTTTTTGGGCATGAGAAAATAATTGGTATAGGTCACATGTTGGAGATAATTCGATTAGTGGATCATTTTGGTATCACTATGCGTAATTCGTTTCAATGGAAATGAAGAATGCAACAGTTAAGTTGTTGAATAGTTAGCAGTAAACGAAGCCGGAAAGTTGTCATTTCACCAAATTTGGGGAAAATTTGATGACATTAGGTTGGAAAATTGACTTTCAATTATACCAGTGACACACCAGATACTTTGCGCAAATTGAAAGATATTTTGTAATAATTGAACTCTAAGCTAATTTTGACCGAACGTAGCTCTTAATATTCTTTAGACCTCTAGATGGCGAAAATGAATCTGAAACAGTGCTCTAAAAATAGGAAATTCGTTAAAACTGCGATCACTATAACCAATATTGAAAATCACATTGTATAAAATTTTAACATTGGTACAAATTATTTTTGTAGCTAAATGAAATGTTGAAAAATTGAAATTTAAAAAAATGTTTTCCTTCAAATTAATTTTTATAACCAAATGTTATATTTATTTTATTTTTGTTCAAAATTTTCCGCTGCGAAGATTCGAACTTAGGTTGACGGATCTGGAGTAAAAACGTCATGCCACTAAACCACTACGCATTTAATGCGAAGTAGCTTAGAACATTATTTTAAACACAAGCTTATCATGTGTGGAAGGGTATGTGTATAGCGCTTATCCACAGGATCAGGGTAAGAAAAAAAGAGATTAAAAAATGGTGAAAATTAAAATGGTGGTTCAAAACGCGATTTGGTTTTTCTTCACAGCTTTTCACTATTTTGAGATAAGCGATAATATTTTCCTTTTCTCTCTCTTCGCATTGTTGTTTACATTTGAAGTTTTCCAAATTTGCTTCAAGATGGAACGGGAGTTTGATTTGATCATGTTCGAATGGATTTGAAGTTCGACCGGAAGTTTTTCCGATTTTACCTACAATAAGATAATGTATACAAGATCAAAGTTATATTTTCTAACAGGCTCTTCATGATGGTGGAACAGTACACATTGCGGTGATTTTCTTTATAGAACTGGATTTCAGTGTTATAAGTGAACTATTTGGTGAAAATGAGGACTGAGGTTGGGGTTCTTATCCATCTTACGGATTTTGAAGGTTGTTTTAGTAAAGTGGAGTATGAAATCCCTGCAGATGGGATTCTGGATTCCAAGTTTTCGAGAAAGAGAGAGTGAGCTATTTTAACAAATTATTTCTTTTTCGTGGATTCAGTTTGGTCACTACCATACGGAGAGTTTTCCACATGGTCACGTTTGATGTTTCCAAAATATTAACAATTTTCATAGGGATCTGTGCCGTGGTCGACTTCTGATCCTGTGGAGGCAACGAAACCCCGACAAGTAGCTCCGTTATGTTGCAAATGAAAGAAACAAAGGATTAGGGATGTAATGCCAAACAGCACATCAAAGATATGCTGCTTTGATTATTGTAGATAGAATTGGTGTTTTAAAAAGTCAGAATGATGCGATTTGTATAAAGCACCTGTTTCTTCGACGCGTAGTTATTTGACGCACATTGATGACATCTTGATGATTAAGATATTGCAGTAGTAGTTTGTTTGCAGAGTATATGACCAGGATCTGAAATTACTCCATGTATATAATCCGAAGTCAGGTGGGACTGAACAGATATAGAGTAAGAACCTATTTATTCGCAGATTGAGTGACGCTGCGATTGTTTGGCTGAAGCAATTTCCCCCAACAGATCGCCAGAGTGCAGTTTTTGACTGAGCAAACATCCCCAAGAACGGATTTAAAATATTTTACAATGAAAAAAGATAAAGTATTCTTAAATTGACTGTTAGAAAGATCATTAGTTCGTTTAATAACGAAAAAAGTTGTGTAAGAATTTGACCAGTTTGTTGCTTTCTTCTGTTTCTCACTTGTGTATAGCAAAGTATTGTCATCCATAGTAAAAAAAAATATTCTGACTAAGGCCACATCGCCCACTTCTGAGGACAAGGGAATGCACATTCTTTATAACCATCGCCTATACGCTTGTCAGTCTTCTCCCTTAACGTGATGATTTAATAAGTTACCGCTCATCTGATGCCTAGCCACTGACAAATCAGATGATCAATGCATACGTCACTAGTATACATCTCCTGTCTATCTGAAGCAGAAGCAGCGTTTGGCTTTTCCCAACTACAAAGATTCCCCCTTTCCTCATAAGTCTATACAGGGTGCATAGGGCCTTTAACCTGAACACAATTGAACGGAGAGAGCTACAAAAAGGCAAGTGAGGTAACGATATATTAAAGAGACTACGCCCGACCTAATGCAAACGACAGCAGCGCCTCTAGTTGAGACATTTGGACGATAGCATTTACAAATCGAAAACTAAAACCGAACAAAATCTCCAATTAGAAAGTTTTAGAGCATCAATTAATCAGTACGAATCAACATTTGGCTCACACGGATAAGATAAATCGTCGCCTGTATACTCAAAAATGTCCGAAATCTATACGCGACGATTCTACTCTACATATTCCGGAAATGTAGCAGTATGCATTTGGAAATTGCGACGTTGTACTGTACCGCAACGTCTGTAAAACTCATTTCCAATGCATTTAAATGGCATAATGCCATTCTTGAAAAGTTAAAAAAGATGCTGTAAAAATAAGTGGGTCATCGTGGGAGAGGACTGTGGTGTCGGCAAATAAAATTTACGTTCGACCTGGCGATCCAGAAAGGAAAAGAAATAATTTATTTCATTTCTTAGAAAGAATTCCTTAAAAAGCATTCTTTCATTGCTAATTTAGCAAAATTCTATACAAAAATTAATTTCCATGTCACATTTTGTAATGATACTGATGATGGAGTTAAGTGTATGTAAAAATAAAAAGGAGTGGTTCAATGTCCTGAACTAAGAAAATTTTCCATTCTGCATACTTATGTCACTGATATTGAGAAAGACTAATTTGCAATTTACCATCCCTTGAAAGAATAGATCTTGAAAATGTTCCTTCTTCAATACAGTCTATCGATGAAGAACAGTTACGTGAATTTAAAACGGTCTTACTATGTGCCCTAAGCTGAAATCATTATCTTGCTATATATCGGATGAAAACAACGAAATTTGATCTCCAATATTGACTGAAAAAAAACTAGAATTAGAGTTCCCAGATACAGAATTTAATAATCTATTAAAACTAAAAATATATAATAACGTCTAACAGTTACGTTTTGCTGTATGTCGATTTCCACATTAGAACTGCAATTTTATACCCTCGGGAAATTCTCTCACGCAGAGCATGTAATTTTTTTAGATAATGACAATAATGGCAATTCGTAACTGAATTTTAAGTCTTTAAGGAAATGTAACATCAAGGATATGTAAATCTGAAGATCACAAATGAATGTTCGTTTTTGTCATGTTCACCGAAATTAGAATCTATATCATTCGAACACTGCAAATACGACATAATGCCATTGTTGAAAGTGAGAAGAAGCTGCTCTAAATAAGTTGGCCATTTACAAACAAAATGTGCGTCTCGACCTGGTGATCCAGAAAGGAAAAAAAAAGTTCTTTTCCTTTCTTAGAATTTCTGAAAAGAATTTTTTTCATTGCAATGATATTCTGGAAATTGTAGTTAAATTTTGTCCAAAAATTGTTTATATCCATGTCAATTTTTGTAACGTTACCGATAGAGCTAAGTAACTGTGTAAGGAATAAAATGAATGGTTTAATGACCTGAACTAAGAAAACTATTCTGCGTACTTATGTCACGGATATTGCTGTTGAATATTTAATTTGCAATAGTGGCTCAACATAGTAATTATGCCGTCGTCTCTGCTTGGTTTTCCTGATTTTGTCTGCTCCGGGTCTGTTTGTTTGCATGCTTTTAGTTTAGTTTGTCTGCCTCCTCCTGGTCTGTTTGTCCTGATCAGTCTGTATTTGTCTCCTTGTTGCTCGCGGCTGCTTACTCGTCTGACGACTGTATTGATTCTGTTGGGGCTCCCTTCTCTATTCTGCCGAAGGGCTGGTAATGATTTTCACTGTTTTTGGGACGGTGTGTTATTTTCAAACCTGTGCTTCCTTTCGCTATTTTGGAATGGATTTCAGCGAGGATGTTTTTTTGTAGATAACTTCTAGAATTTAAGCGCAATAGTTATTCACTTTGTTAATTGGTATATGGTCTCTTCAGGAACAACATTCACAATATTGTAAATCCGGTGAATGATTGTGAAAACTGAATTGGCGTTGTATATCGAAAAAGCATTAAAAGAATTAGACCAAAAATGTATTTACTCTTCAACCTGAATTCAACTTAGACTCCTCTGAAAAAGCTAGATATGATTATTAAAAAACATTCGAAGATTTTTTTTTTTGTCTTTACTTAGTCAAAAGATTATAATCTACAGATTTTTTTTTTTGTTTACAGAAAAGATTTAACTTAATTTAAAAACACATTCAAAGCTGATAAAATTAGAGATTTATGTTGAACTTTCAATAAATTGACATTTAATTTATCTAGTGGATCTATGGCTAAGAAATCCAAAACTGAAAAGAACATGCTTCATAGCATTGATGAAATTCTTAAAAATGTAGCTAAATGTTGTCCAAAAGTAGCTGATATCCATGTCCATTTTCGTAATGTTACTGCTGATGGAGTAAAGTATGTAAAGATAAAAATAGAATGGTTCAATGTCCTGAACTAAGAAAAAATTCCATTCTGCGTATATATTTCACGGATATTGGTGAAGAATATTTAATTTGCAATTCACTATCCCTTGAAAGAATTGATCTTGAATATGTTCCTTCTTCAATAGTCTATCGATGAACCTGTCTCACTATATGCCCTAAACTTTAATCATTATCTTACTATATCTCAGATGAAGAACAACGAAATTTGATCGCCAATATTAATTTTAAATAAAACTAGATTTAGAGTTCTCAGATACAGAATTTAACAATTTATTAAAACAAAATATATAATAACGTCTAACAGTTACGTTTTGCTGTATGTCGATTTCCACATTATAACTGCAATTTTATAAGCTCGAGAAATTCTCTCCCGCAGAGCATGTAATTTTTTAGATAACAAAACTGAATTTTAAGTCTTTAAGGAAATGTAACATCAAGGATATGTAATCTGAAGATCAAAAACGAATTTTTGTTTTTGTCCTTTTCACCAAAATTAGAATCTATATCATTCGATCACTGCAAGATACGACATAATGCCATTGTTAAAATTGTCAAAAAGCTACTTTAAATAAGTGGGCCAACAGCAAACTAAATTTACCACTCGACCTGGTTATCCACAAAGAAATTATTACTTTTCCTTTCTTAGAAAGAATAAGAATTTTTTTCATTGCAATAATGATATTCTGGAAAATTTTGCTTTATTTTGTTCAAAAATAGTTCATATCCATGTCAAATTTTGTAATGTTACTGATGTAGTTAAGTGTCTATGTACAGATAAAAAGGAATGGTTCAATATCCAGAACTACGAAAACTTTCGATTCTGCGTACTTATGTCACGGATATTGATGAAGAATATTTAATTTGCAATTTACCATCCCTTGAAAGAATTTATCTTGAAAATGTTCCTTCTTCAATACAGTCTATCGATGAACCTGTCTCACTATGTGCCCTAAACTTGAATCATTATCTTACTATATCTCAGATGAAGAACGAAATTAGATCGCCAATATTGATTTTAAATAAAACTAGATTTAGAGTTCTCAGATACAAAATTTAATAATTTATTAAAACAAAATATAATAACGTCTAACAGTTTGGCTGCATGTCTAATTAGACATTAAAACTGCAATTTTATAACCTCGAGAAAAGTTCTCACGCAGATCATGTAATTTATTTAGATAATGAGAATAATGTCGATTCGAAACTGAATTTTAAATCTAAGGAAATGTAACATCCAGGATATGTAATCTGAAGATCACAAATGAATGTTTTGTCATCTTCACCAAAATTGGAATCTATATCATTCGAACACTGCAAGATACGACATAATGCCATTGTTGAAAATGTGAAGAAGCTGCTGTAAATAAGTGGGCCACCGACAAACAAAATTTATGTCCCGACCTGGTGATCCAGAAAGTTTATTTCTTTTCCTTTCTTAGAAAGAATTTTTTTTAAAAAAATAATTTTTTTTTCATTGCAATGATAATATTCTGGAAAATATAGCTAAATTTTGTCCAAAAATTGTTTATATCCATGTAAATTTTTGTAATGTTACTGATAGAGCTAAGTAACTGAGTAAAGATAAAAAGGAATGGTTCTATGTCCTGAACTAAGAAAAGTAATAAACTGTTGACTAATTTGCAATAGTAGCTCAACCTAGTAATTATAACGTCGCCTCTGTTTGGTTTTCCTGATTTTGTCTCCTCCGGGTCTGTTAGTTTGCATGCTCCTAGTCTGCCTCCTCCTGGTCTGTTTCTTTGCAGGCTCCTACTCTGCTTCCTACTGATCTGTTTGTCCTGGTCTGTCTGCATTTGTCTCCTTGTTGCTCGTGGCTGCTTCCTCATCTGAGGCCTGTGTTATTTCTATTGGGGCTCCTTCACTATTGTGCCGAAGGACTGGGAACCATTTTCTCACTCTTTTTGGATGGTGTGTCTTATTTTCAAACGTGTGCTTCCTTTCGCCATTTTGGAATGTATTTCAGAGTCGGGATGTTTTCTTGTAGATAAGTAACTTATAGAATTTAAGCGCAATAGTTATTAACTTGGTTAATTCGTGTACGCTCCCTTCAGAAACAACATTCACAATCTTGTAAATCTGGTGAATGATTGTGGAAACTGAATTGGCATATTATATCGAAAAAGCTTTAAAAGAATTCGCCCAAAAACTTATTTAGGCTTTTACTGAATTCAACCATGACTCCTCTGAAAAAGCTAGATAATTATTCAAACATTTGAACGATTTTATTTTGCCTTTACTGAGTCAAAAGATTAGAATCGGCGGATTTATTTTTTTTTTTACAGAAGATTTTCAACTGAACTTACCAACACATTATTCAAAGCTGATACACTTAAAGAGAAGTATTTAGAACTTTTAATAAATTGACATTTATCTCGTAGATATATGGCTCAGAAATGGTAAATATGAACATAATAGCAAAGACATTTTCTCTAGTTTACCAAAACTGAAACGAATTTGTTTCATAGCATTGATGAAATACTTAAAAATGTAGCTAAAGTTTGTCCAAAAGTAGTTGATATCCATGTCAATTTTTGTTACGTTACTGCTGATGGAGTAAAGTATCTATGTAAAGAGAAAAATGGAATGGTTCAATGTCTTGAACTAAGAAAACTTTCCATTGTGCGTACACATTTCACGGATATTGGTGAAGAATATTTAACCCCTTAATCGTCGTGCCCGAGACATTCACGGGCAGCGTAGGCTACGCCTGTTTTATTCAGATTGTTTCATTCCCACCAGTTTTTTAAAATAGTGTAATTGGCTTTATGCTCGCATTATCTTATCTGCCTATTAAACAAGGCGAATATTTCTACTTAAAAAAACTGGTGGTAATCAAGCAATCTGAATTTTTAAAAAGTAGCCTACATTTACGATTAAGGGGTTAATTTGCAATTTTCCATCCCTTTTAAGAATTGATCTTGAAAATATTCTTTCTTCAATACAGTCTACCGGTGAAGAACAGTTACGTTTATTTAAACCTGTCTTAACAATGCGCCCTAAACTGAAATCATTATTTTGCTATATCTCGGATGAAGAACAATGAAATTTGATCGCCAATATTTATTTTGAATAAAACTAAATTCAGAGTTTTCAGATGCAGTATTTTAATAGTTTATTAAAACTAAATATATAATATCGTCTAACAGTTACGTTTTTCTGTATGTCAATTTCCACATTAGAAATGCAATTTTATAACCTAGAGAAATTCTCGCCCGCAGAGCATGTAATTTTTTTAGATAATGAGAATGGCAATTCGAAACTGAATTTCAAGGAAATGTAACATCAAGGATATGTAATCTTAAGATCACAAACGAATGTTTGTTTTTGTCATCATCACAAAAATTAGAATCTATATCATTCGATCACTGCAAGATACGACATAATGCCATTGTTGAAAATGTGAAAAAGCTCTTGTAAATAAGTGAGCCATCGGCAAACAAAATGTAAGTCTCGATCTGATGATCCAAAAATGAAGATTTTTTTTTTTTTCATAGCAATTGTATTTTGGAAAATTTAGCTATGTTTTGTCCAAAAATATTTCATATCAATTTTTTAATGTTACTGATGATGGAGTTAAGTGTATGTAAAGATAAAAAGCAATGGTGTAATGTCCCGAACTATTAAAACTTTCCATTCTGAGTACTTATGTCACGGATATATATGAAGAATATTTAATTTTTAATTTACCATGTCTTGAAATAATTGATTATGAAAATATTCCTTCCTTCACTGGTGCACAAATTAACAGCATTACACAAAAGCATGATGATCTATTAGCTGTAGCAAGCAATTACGATGTGGCACCAGATGGGCATATACAAGATTTACCTGATACTTATGTAAAATCCAGAGATGACGAGTACACAATTTAATACTGATGTGGCTACTCCTATTGCAATTTCTGATCGCCCTGCGTTTCAACATCTTGTCTTTGGCTCCGAAGAAAATATTGACCAAGTCTAACAAGTATCTGAAGATGAAAGGAATTTAAAGTAAAATGACGACAAATCCTCTTCTGTTGCCGATTCCACCACATCGATAAATAATGCGGAACAACCTTTCTATGATTGAAGATAGTGATGGAGAAGGTGATAATCAGGGAAGACTACTCCGATAACTATGACCCTGGTGGTACAGGCAATAGCACCCTTTTCCCGGGGACATATCGGCTGATCCAGAGTTCCTCGCTACATTCTCAAATCGACACCTTTCAATCTCACGGATGAATAGCCTACATTTGATGAATTCGAAATCATTATGATCTGACAGTCGATATGAAAAAGGAGTTCTACCTCGTCCATTTTGGACGACGACGGGGCAGTTCGTCTATACAAACCCACTGATCCAGATAACTATACAGAGATCCAGAAACTATATATAGAAAAAATACAATGAAATCTCCAAGACTGGTAATTAACGAAGAATCTGATTTCTGCTGTCTTGATCAGGAGGTCGTGGCTAATCATTATGGAGCTACATCAATAACCAAGCCTGAAGATACATCCTTTATGAACGAAATAGCAAACTCCCAGAAACCAATTAACACATATCCGTTTACAACAAAAGAGTTTACTAGAAGATTACGAAAATGTGAAAACACGGCCTCGGGTCTAGACGGCATCACATACAACCATATTAATAAAATATATACTCTTATAGTCTTAACACCACTATAACTTATGCCTGAAGTTTCAAACTGTCCTGGAGGAGGACGACCCAAACGCTTGTCTTAACACCACTCTATAATTTATGTCTTAGATTACAAGCTGTTCAGGAGTGCCTGGAAGCAAACAACTATATGTATATACAAAAAAAAAAGAGGAAACCTAGACCCTGGTAATTGGCGACCTATTGCCTGGAAAATACCGTCTATAAATTGTACGCTAGTTTTTCTGTTTTCCCGTTTTTAGAAGTGGTTTGAAGAACTGAACATACTATATTTTAATCGGAAAGAGTTCTTGCCACACGACGGTGTCTTTGAAAATAACTATGTACTTGACCAATCCTATCAGAAAATTCAAACGAAATAAGATATTTCATGGCGTCTTAAATGAATTTACCTCTGATATTATTGAAAAGCATCCAACCTGTGTCACACATAAAATAACTTTTTCAGTATATTGCACACCTATTAAATTTAAAGTGACACTTAAAAGGATCTGTTTTGTCCAGTATAGGGATAAATGAGATTTCACCTTTTTGGTAAGGGGATGAAGGAAATGTTACTTTGATTTGTATTTTACATGCTGTTCTACCAAGTCCTACAGTAGGTTAGAAATCCAGAGCTGACACAAGAACATAGATACACAAGATATTTCTTAAAAGCATGCAAACTGTCACACGTCAAATAAACCAAGGCTATGATAAACCAATTATATATGAAGCGACACTAATGGATAAAGTTATTCGGCATGGGGATATTGGAGATATTTTCATAGGCATCTTAATGTATACTGTTGTACAACGTTCCAGCGTCAGTCATAAATTAAGAGTAGACTGAAAAAATATTTATGCAAGATGTACAGATTAATGGAAAAAAGTGATAAGTTTTCTATCCTCATGGAACAAGTAATTGTGTCAAGTAGTGTCAATCCCATATTAAGTTTATTACACGACTGAAAAAAAAAATTAAACGACACTAATAAAAGGTGTTCTCAACTTAAAATATTAAGCTTTCGTGACACTAATTTTAGAATTTGAAATAGAATTTAACTTAGTTTTCGCCAAAATCAGATTCAAGTGGGTAAGGTGGTGATATTTAACAAAAATCTTTTCATTTCGTAAAAAGATTGATCCACAAATTAATTTACGAAAGATATTATTGAAGAGCTGTCAAACTGCGTCACAAGTCAAATACATTTTGTCTTAAACAGATTACATATGAAGTGACAATTAAAAATTTTTATTCGGTATGAGGAATGCTTGTTCGTTATTTATATGATGTTGCGTTAACCCATTAAGTGCCGCTATATATAAAGCTTTTTTTAATGAACAGTTGTTTTTTCTTTATGAATAGAAAGTCTTTATGGTATTTCTGAAGAAAAACATTAAAAAAAATTCGAATATTTAGGAAAAATAGTATGTTCCCAAAATGGGAGCAATGGCGCCTAATGTGTTTTCAAAAATTTTACTTACGCCTCCGTGCATTAATGTTTGCTATTTCTCGGTTCTTTAGCTATAAAAGGGATAATATTCTGAAACTGATATTTTACGAAGAATTCATATAAATTAGTCCCACATCTACATTTATAATAAAAATAAATAAAATTACCGATTCCATAAGCATTTTCATTATCCACCTCTTTACTTTCCTCCTATTTTACATGAAAACATTTTGATTGAACATTTTTTATGCAGCATTATATTACCTTTTTTTCGTTTTCTGAAATTGGTTTTTTTTTTTTTTTTTTTTTTTTTTTTTTTTTTCATTTTGTTTAGTTTTTTCCCCCATATTCCAATTTGATGATTAGAGCTTAAATATGAAGTGACATTTATTCGGTGTAAGAAACGCTAATTCGTTATTTTAAATGCTGTTGCAGAAAATAAGAGCAAACATGAGAACAAAACATATGTTATCCAGCTTTAAGCAAGTAAATGGTATATAAATATTTCTGGCCTAGTGCATATGAATGTTAAGCTGGCTAAAGATATTTTTGAAAAGCTTCCAAACCGTGTCATAAACGTCAATTACACTTTAAGGATATGACAAACCATTTAAATAAGCGACACGAATAAACAGTTTTTCGCTGTTGGTATAAAGACTATTTTAATATTGTTCGGTATGTGGATAAAGAACGTTTTAATTTTTTTAAGTATTTTATATGCTTTTGTATCATTGTAACCGCATAGGTTGGTTAATTCAGATCAGATATAAAATATGAATACATAAGATGTATAGATTACATTGTTTATGCAACCATGCATACAAAGTAAATGGCCAGTTATTTTGCAAAATTTTTCACTGTACTTTAGACAGATTTTTAACATGAATTACTTTAATGCATATAAATTTAAGAGATACAAATAAATATGTCCTTTTCTTCCGAACGTTTACTTCGAAATTAAACACCATATCAAATTTTTGGTTCCACCCCCTTAAAGACAAAGTAGGTTATTTTCTTCAAATTATTTTTATTCAGTAACACGTTGCCTTTCGATATTTCTGTTAAAATATTTATTCTCGTTTAGAATGAATATTATTTTATGTCTCTTCATTCTCAGATAACCAGCTGAATAATTATGTCACTGTGGTCGGCAATATTCTTCAATGTGAATAATATGTGTTGAAGATTTTTCTTTCAGTCAGAACAGACACTCCTCCACACGTCAATGCTAAACAGAACAATATTAACACATGTTTGATACTTCTTGAATATGGGGCTAATCAGAGTGCTAAATGTCAGTCGTATGTAACAGTCGTATAGAAGTAATTTCTTGAGTGGGTAATTAGAAGATACTTAGATAAACTTTACTATTTATCAACGTTATTCATATATTATAACTATTCTATAATAAATCCCCCGCTTCCTCATTAAAAAAACTAAACGTAATACATTAAAAATACTTTTAAATTTCTATTCAAAATGTGTCTGTACGTCAAATATTGCCACTAAATCCTCTCAATAATTTATTTTTACAGATATTAGGGCATAGATAATCCCAATCTAGAATTTAAAATTTCAACTCCAATTTCAAAAAAAGTCAAAATTTTCCGAAGTGGTAGTTTTCTATATTTACGACACCGTCTGCCTAAGAGATGAGCTTTAGATAAGTTGGTTAACATACCATTTTAGTTAATTTTTTTTAATGTTTTTCATATGTTACTTTAAACACATCTGTTTAAAGTAACTAACATTATGTTATTACATCTGAAGACATTTAATGATTGGGCTGCGACGAGGATCTAATCCAGTTTCCCCATATTGAATTAATTTTAGAAGCGTTTCAGAATTTGTATGTGCATCGAGTTACAAGGGAACAATCGACATATTTACCCACAAAAGATACCAACTTAACACTAGCATTACGGCGTTTTCCGTATACCTATAACTACGATCACCGGTCATTTTGACCGCTTGTCTCGAATAAACTGAAAAGCGTATTTTTTGCTAATTATAATTTAGCTAATAATGCTGATATGCAAGTTAAATCGTGTAAATATACAACATTCTTTTTTAATTAGTAAACTATACAGTAAATAAGATAAACAAATGTAAACAAATGCTAATTTAGCATAACAGAGTTAAAAAATAAAAAATCATTCAAGATTTTAAAAACTTGTTATAGTTAAATAAATTCAATTTGTTTTTAAATTTGTTAAAAATTAAATAAATTTATTACGTAAATTATTCGGTTTGACAGCATAGACATATTACTGATTTCTTAATTTTACTTGTACAGGTTCCAGAAACATTTTCTACAGTTTTCACAAATATTCTGAGTTTTGTTGCCTTTACAAGCATTTATTTGGCATTGTTTACGTTTAAGGGAGGGAGAGTGACAAACATCAATTCTCAACTGGTTGGAAGACGAAAGCGTTGGTTTTTTTTTTTATGAAACGTACATCTTTCTGAGCTCCTCAGCTATATCTAAAATGAAATCACAGCGGCTGTAGTTGTTATATCCAGTCGTCTATCTATAAATAATCCATGTATTTATCGCTGCGAAATCAAGAATGTTAAAAAAAATTCGAACTGGCCAACGTCTGGATGAGGACTTCACAGAATATTTTCTGTCTATCTGGTCCGAAACATCAACTCCATATTTAGTCGCATTGTAAAAATTTACAACTTCAGGTTTTTGTTTTTCATTAGATGAAATTCCCAATGTTGGGTGTAAACTACTCAGGAGCAAGACGTTTTTGTTGTTCTTTCCTTGATAAGACGTAAGCGTTATATTTTTATGCTTAGCAATCTTACGAGAATATAGCACATTTCTTGTTTTCTTGAAAGAATTAGGTACTGCTCTTTTTGAATGATTTATTGTACCAACAAAGCTTAATCTTACGAGAATATAGCACATTTCTTGTTTTCTTGAAAGAATTAGGTACTGCTCTTTTTGAATGATTTATTGTACCAACAAAGCTTAATCCTGCGTTTCTCATTTGTTTTACTAAATTAAGTGATGTAAAGAAATTGTCCGTTATCAGGTTTCTTGCAGTGTTGTAGTAAGGTTCAATCAAGCAAAAAGCTGCATGTTCGCCAACCGTTCTACCATATGGCCTGGTTTCATCCTTACCCAAATAAGGAAATCCGTTCAGTAAATATTTTGACTGCACATCAGTAGCAAGCTAAAACTTAATGTCGAATTTGTCTTGCTTTTTAGGCATATACTGAATAAATCGACATCGTGTCTTCATGGGAAACAATTGTTCATCCACAACAATATTTTCCCCCTGTTTATAATTCATCAAGCAATTTTCGATAAATGTATTCCAAATATATAAAATAACGGCAAATGGATCAGTTTGCAACCTTTAGGATCTAGTTGACTTCATGTCGAAGCGCAAGTACTTCATAATTTCCAAGAACCTAACCCTGGACATTGTCTCAGCGAAGAATTTCGGACCCCAGGATTTTGACCATAAACTTAAAATAGAAAGACCTTTTGCAGCCAAAGGTCCTCGAACATACAGCAGTGATATGAAAGCGTCTAACTCATTGAGTGACAAAGACCAATTTGGATTTTGGGATTTCTTCCGAGTCTCTTCTTCAGTGCACTGTTGAATATGACGCAATATTTTTTCGTTGATAAACAATCTCCATGCACTACTTGCACTGCCATCAACTATTTTTTTGTTTGCATGCAATGTTGGCCCAGACACTTCTCGTAAGACATTCTGATGGGGACGTCTCCCTGTAACATTTGCCGAAATATTTCCTATTTTCCAAATTGAACCATCATTTGCTGTTTCTTCATCTTTTTTTTGTTTTCCTCGCATTGGGTACGTCTAAGTCGTTTTTTAATTCTGTTTGATAGGTCTTGACTACTTTCTTTATCTTGATTGTTGCTACAGATTTCATTTATAGAAACTGTACTAGCAGCAGGCAATGAAATATTTTCTAGATCTAAATTATCATTTTGTGTTTCGTGAAAAGATTCTTCATCAGATGAATCAAATTCACTTGTTCCTGAAGGAACAATCCAGTCTTCGTCGGAGAAACTGGATATAGTTTCGATATGAAAATATTCGTCAGATTCAATATCTGAACCAGAATTATCATCAGAAATAGTTTCAAAAACTTTTAGCACATCTTTTGTTAGATATTTTCTACCAACACTTCTACACGCCATGACAAGAAGCAAATAAAATAAGCAAGTCTGAACACTGACAATCACTGAAACGAAATGCAACTCAATATATTTGTATCCGTTGAAAAATAACATTTCTAACACAAAAGAAATGCGCTGCAATTCCAAACAGATGTCAAACAGGTGTTTTTATCCTCTCCCTCCCCTTTCCTCGCTTTTCACCTAACATATAATGCTTTGAAATGCACAAAGCAATATTCCCCTCACCATAGATGCACCTGCTTATCTATTAGAATAGCAGAAATAGCTATGGAAGTTAAGAAAATAAATTGACATATGTAATTTTCTAGATACGGTCAAAATGACCGGTAACCGTAATTATAGGTGTACATACTAATATTTTCAAAAATAATTATTTAAATTGAACAAAAAAGATTTTATGTAATATTCTTGGGTTTTTAGGAAAAGTCAAAAAATATTCAGACTATAAACAAGAAAATTAAATAGAAGTTATGATACGTTAAATTGGATTTACGGTCAAAATGACCGCTGCCGTAATTCTAGTGTTAAATAAAAGACTAATATTTGGTTGTATTTGACAATTTTTAAAGTATCGTGTGTTCAATTCAATCCCGGTGGGCTCTAGCACCTTTTATTATTTCACAGCTTATTAACTGGCATCTACAACACTTGACAAAATTGCTTAGGATCACTATCGCGAGAAGTTTACTTCCTGTGAGACACCAACGTCCAAACAAGATAAGCGACAAGCAAATAAAAGGGACCTGCTAAACCCATCAGCTCGTTTTCCGATCAATACATAGCTCTAAACAAGAACAATATTTAGAAGAAAAAACGTAAGCCTGTGCTTAAGAAGTTTTGTATGAAGGCGAAAACTCATTTTTCATTTCATTGTAACTATAGTTTCTATCCAATCGACGGTGTTTTCGGACGTGCTGAGATGTGTTTAATGTAGTAAGTAATGTTTAAAGTAACGTTAACATTAAGTTATTACATCTATAGAAACATTTGAAATGACTAATAATATGAGAAAATACTAGAATCTCATTTTCGGCGATGAATGAGCATTAGAACAATAAGGATGCCTCCGTTAATACAGAAATTTGCTAGGAGCCTCTCTACCGGCAATCGAAAAAACCGCAAATGGGTATGAAGGGGATGGGTATGAATTCCGATGGGTATGAAGAAATTTACCGAAACATGTATCAGGTCAAAACTTGTGAAAGTGCAGGCTTTTTTTTAGGTTCCGAAGAACTGAAACAATACTATAAAAACCTTGCTAACATAAGTTTAAAACTAACAGAACAATTCCCAAGGAATTGACAACCAAGAAAGGAATCTGCGTTCACTTCAAATTGTTGGCTACTTTTTGTTTCGACAATTTGAAGACTAAGAATTTCCATCTCCCTTCACAACATATTACAACAGCTGCAGAGTTGGCGCCATTAATGTGTCGTAGCTGTTCCCGAAACCAAAAAAATAGACATGAGAAAATAGTGCTCTCATTTTCAGCAATAACTGGACATCAGGTCAAGAGGAATTTATTTGTTGGTACAGATTTTTCTAGGAGCTTCTTATCGGATCGCCAGGAAGAGGTGCGATTATTTAGAAGACCAAATGTCTGTTACAGTTAAGTCATATTGTGCATAATATGCACTTTTATTATTTTTGTATGCGTATTTCTATGCATGGAACGAGTTTCAACTAAAAAGAAGAAATATTTTTTAAGAGATCACCCATTTCGTTGATATCAGATTCTTTGTACGTGAAACATGCGGTAGGAAATTTCAAAATTTTTTGCGATATATAAAATTAATATTTCTATTTCAAGTACAATTGTCTATCCACCACAGTACCAAATCCCACGATCTAGTATTCTTGGAACAATTTTCATGGAGGAAGATTTGCTCAAAAATACAAACAGTATATGAACATATGAAATCTATAAATATTATGTATTAGCCTATTTCTTCATTCTCTGTACTTCACCAAAACACAATTTCTTAATTCAAAAATGGACAAAGTTCTTATTGAATTCCAGAATTTAACCTCACTGTCCCGTAATTTGAAAATGCCTGAAAGGTAGGTTGGCTGGTTGTATAGGGTTTTATGGCGCAAGGTCACATTCGGGACAAGCTGAGCCAAAGGAAAAATGTATTAAAAAACCCACAAAAAATGCCTGAAAGGAATACTGAAGTATGCAATTTTTAAACTAATAAAAGAAATAATTCTACCTGTTGAGGAATGTAAAAAAAAATAAAAATCTCTAATTACACCTCTAATTATCTCTAATTCGACTTAAGTACAAAGATGAGGAAAGCGATTGAAAGAGTAGATATGACTAATACTACAGCTTGTCACAAGTGCTAAAAGATATGAATCACGATTTCAATTTTGATAATATTTTTGTGGACAGATTCACAGAGTGACGATCACGTCGATTATGAAGGTTATAACAATTCTAAATGTTAGTTATTAAATCAAGAAAGTATTTTCAGAATATTTGAAATTTTATAAAAGTATGTTTATCATTCTATTGCAGTTATGTGTCATACTGTTTACAAAATTGATTTAAAATTATAAGCTCAGTGCACCAATAGCCGTTGTACAAAACTATTTGATGAACAGTTGCTTCTTTGTTAAATGAATAGTGTAAAAAGGTTGAGTATTTTTTATTGCGTGCAGTTATTAGATTTTAAAAAGTAATTGCAAATTCGCCAATGTTCCTTGATTTACACGAAAAAATTGCGAATTCCATATAAAATAATCTTTACGATTTCATACGAAACTGATGCCACGGTATGAAGAAAACTTTAGGGACCACCCATGCCGTTTATACTGCAATTAAATAAAATATGTAGGTGAATCTACTAACATTTTTTCAATAATTTATGTTGTTCATTCAAAGCTAAATTTCCACTTCAGGTACAATCATTTAGATGTTCCTACCAAAATGAGAAAATATTAGGTTCTCATTTTCGGCGATGAGTGAGCATTAAAACAAGAATGCCCCGGTTGGTACAGAAATTTGCTAGGAGCCTCTCTACCGGCAGTCGAATGACTGACAGAAAACAGGCTGTTTCGGCTACGAAATAGCTGTTACTGTTTGGTTTAGAGATTCTATGCAACCATTCAAGTGATTGTTACATTTCTAAAAAATTGTATTTTGTTACCAAGTATGTTTATTTTTAACACAAAATATAAACAAAATGAAATATTTTTCTTCATCTTATGAATAATATCCATTTACTTATTTTTTATACAATTTGATTGCTGAAAATTTGACATACTTCCACCGTTTTATTAACCTTACTGGCATAAACACGCAAAATCCATGGTGAAAAAAAATATCAATTATTTGAGACCTGTACAAAATAGCTCATGTGAATGTCTTATATTTGTGGATTTTCAGACCTGCCAAGTCTTACATTTTTTCATGTATGCCCCATATTCTAGAATTTGGAAGTTATTACCTGTATGAAAATTAGAAAGGGACAAGTAAAATAAGGATTTTTTGTAATCTACTATATACAGGAGATAGCTGCAAAATACAGTAATTTTCTTTAGAAAGGTGAAAGACAACTAGTATTCATATACGTGCTATGTATTTTGATGCTTTAGATAAAAGTAAAATTTTGCTAAATGTCTAACATTGTAACAGTGGTATAATTTTAGTCTTCTTAAATGCTCACTAATATAAACTTAATACGTGTTGCTTGAGGGTCTAGATACTTTGCATTTAATGTAAATAAAATTAAATTTACACTGTACACGAGTTCGAAAGCACAATTCTGTCCTATAGTGCTCAATTACAAGGAAGATCAGGATAAAACTTTTACTGTTGCAGTTTTTTACCCTTATTTGAATGAATTCATTATGCGTTGTTACCGAATTAAATGATTTAGAAAAAACAGTCAAAATATAATGGCAAGACGTATGTTGAAGCTGGATGTTTCGTATGAGATTCACCCGCAAAAGCATGTGTTAAGAAAGGTATTATAGGACCTCTGTGTTACTATGGCTGCGATAAATTTATTTAAAATGATAATCATGTAAATAAGGTTCAACGTCTCTCATAAATTAATGGGATCTAAATCCGCTAGTTCTTTGGCACGATACTAAATCCCGAATACCATAAATATGAAACAGTGTCACATTTAAATAATGTGACAGCATTTTTTCCCAATAATATGCACTTTGTGTGCCTTTGGAGACATGCGGCGTCTTAAATTAAAGTGTTTAGAAAATAAAATATAGGAGTGGCAGATAAAATAGGGATATTTTTCAGGCCAAGTATGTGTGAAACTGTATTTCAGTGATGGAATGTCTGGTAATTCAGGCGAAAATATTCAAATGAGAAATGAAATTTTATTTGCTCGTTTATTTTAATTCTTTTGGCAACTCACGACACAATTACACTAAGTTTATACCAAAGATTCTTATAAATATTCGCCATTGGAGTTTAAAACAAAAATTCCGAAATTCACTGAATTTGCAGTATTGAAAAGCCACTGTATTACGTCAACTTCTTTTCCATCTCGAATTTCTGTACGTCAGGAGTATATTTGAAATTTTGTATAAGCGTTTTTCATTTATTGCATTGCGGCATTGCGATTTTAGGAAGTTCAGATTTACATTAGAGCACGATTGACACAGCCAAATAAATTTTACAGAAATCTGTAAATGTAACTAAATATTTTGGATCTAAATAATAAGTTTATGTACCCGTCACCCGTGCTGAACTTATATAAAAATGTATATTGTACTGTTTAAAAGTACAATATACTTTAGACATCTTCGGTCTTCAATCAGTCTTGCCGATCCGGGTATTGTTCGGTCTGAGTTGTTGCAAAGACAATTTGCCGAAAAAATACAATGAAATCAGAGAAAGGCGTGCAACCTTTCTCTAAGCATCTGCAGGTTGCAGTAGCAAGATCTCTCTTGAAGAATGTCCAAGAAATAAATTTCCCTAATTTTCTGTTATGCTCAAAGTTATATCTCATATCCCTTTCTGCTAAAAAGGTGAAAGTGATGAGTGCTTCATGGTATCTACGCGATAGGATGAGAGACTTTTTCCAATCCCCCCCCCCCTGAAAGTTTTGAGAACTGTTTTTCCCAATTAAGGTATAAGGTGGTCCGAGGTGTCAAAATTCTAAAACAAATGCATTTTTTAAAATACAATATAGTGGAAATTTTAATTAAATAGGCAAACTGCGTATTTC
This sequence comes from Maratus michaelseni, assembly GCA_963931845.1. Classification (NCBI taxonomy): domain Eukaryota; kingdom Metazoa; phylum Arthropoda; class Arachnida; order Araneae; family Salticidae; genus Maratus; species Maratus michaelseni. Next base: position 31,388,508 of record OZ007586.1, read on the forward strand.
TACAGTGATTACATCAGCAGAAATGTGATATACTATATATATCATTATTGCACTCCCCTTAACTAAAAATTTAAACACGTATTTCAATATGTTTTTTTTTTTCATAATTTCGCATGTTTAAATTGATATACCTAAGCTTTCATTTAAGATACGCATATGAAATTTTGGTTGAAGTATATATTATTTAAATAACTTTTCTTAATTTTTAATTTCATGCGAAATTTTTGAAAATATATTTCTCTAAGTAAATTCACTGTAAAAACACTTTTTTTTACTTTTAAATTTCTTAGAAATTCTGTGAGTAATATTTTCAGAAATCTTTTCTGCACACTATAGTAGAAAAAGTATTGAAATCGGGCAAGTGGTTCATGGGTAACAAACATTACACAAGTTTGAAATAAAAAAATTTACATTTTAAAAACTATATGAAAAGTAATCTTTAAAGAAAGACAATTCACGAAAAACAAAATATTAAAAAATGCCTACAAAGTAAGAAAATTTTAATCTTCAGCCTCACTTATGATTAATTTTATTAATTTTGTTTTGTTTTTAAAAATTGTATGTACCTGCGTGTAGTAGGACATTTAAGGATTTATACATATATTTAAAAATAATTCAATTTAATAACGAAATTAAAAAGATTAAAAATGGCTTGTAATCGGTAATCTAAATTTTAATATTATTAATGGAATATATAGAAAGTGTTTCTCGTAACTTCCACTTTCCTTTCCCGTATTATTAGAAGAGACAAGATGTTTGTTGCCAAATAAATGAAGTACGTGTGTTCATCAAATTTAATACAGATTAGAAACAATTAGTGTGTAAAGCTAATTACTTTCAAAGCTCATAGAGGCAACTGATATTTTTTCCAGCTCACAATTCCATAACTACGCAGACAACCCTGTTGCGGCATCATTTCCCAGATAAATGATGTTATATATAATTTAATCATCAATGGGCGCTATTTGATACAGTATCTGTAAATTGATTCTTAGATTATTTGATACCTACAAAAAGCTTCAACTGATTGGACAACGACGACGATCTAGTTTCCTCATACATAAAACTTTAGAAGCGTTTCAGAATTTTTATGTGATCAAGTGATAAACTGTCCAATGCTGTCAAATATTTATGTCCGGTATGTTGAATCCCAGTGGGCTGTAGCACCTTTTTTTCTTACACAGTTTATTAATTGGCATCTACAGCATTTGTGTTTAATTTTTTTATAATTACTGTATCCATCCATACCACAAGAAGTCTACTTTCTCTGAGACACCGACGGCCCAAAAAACATAAGTGACAAGCAAATAAAAAGGGACCAGCCAAACCACGAGGAATAAAACCCATCCGCTTGTTCTCCGATGGGTACATAGCTCGAAACAAGAGCAAAGGTCAGAAGAAAAACATAAGCCTTTGCTTAAGAAGTTTTGTGTGAAGCGAAAACTATCACATTTCATTTTCCTGTAATAAATAGTTTAATTCTAATGAACCGTGTTTTCGGACATGTTGAGAAACTGATCAGGAAAAAAATGCAATCAACAGTTCTGATAGGCAATTTACCGAAACATGAAAATTGAAATTTTTGACAATTGACGGATAGAAACAGCAATCTTGTAAAACGAAGATAATATTTGTGAATACACACTTGTGAATACTGCAATTGTGGCCTTTACACAATATTCGTATAAGGTGTGAACTACTATGAATACCCAAATATTTAATTTCTTTATTTAAAAAAAAAATTCATCGTTGTAGAGACGAATATTTCCCGCAGATAGGAATCGTCCATAACTAACGGAAGCGCTACAGTCAAAAACATATCGGTACTTGCCGGAAATAACGACACCCATAATTTGAGCTAGATCGGAAAACTTTCTTATGGGAAATCCTATGTTTTTCCTGCCTTGGAGCCCCACATAAGAATCGACCTTTACTCCGTAACGGAAGCGGTACAAAAGACAAAAATCTGTGCTTATGGTTTCTAACGTATAGTATTACTGAGTTTTATCAGGTCCGGTCTGGCGAAATTCATCTCAATTGAACCTAGTTCCTGTAATATTTTTATATGAATCAGAAACATCGTTATACCAGTTTTAACACTGAAAGAGAATTAAAACACGCATTGTACTAACAAAACGTAAATATGTTCCCGGGTATGATAATTTGGATAGTCCAGCGACCGACCAAATATCTGTATAAAATTAAAGTGTTTGTATCTTTGTATAGTAATATTTTGTTATAGGCCACTGTCTAAATCCCTAGAAGAGCATTCTCTATTTTTTAGAAAACGTAAAGGACTATTAAACCTAGGTCTAATAAACCTACAACTATTATGCCCAAGACTTGAACGAAAAGAAAATCGGGTGATAATGGCCCTTGAATCATCGGCTTGTATTGTGAAGACCAGCATATATTCGAGGAAGGTCATTCCACACTCATGACTCTTTCTGGAGTTCCTTATGTAAAGGATATTTTAAAAAATTATACCTATTGTCCCTGGATATTCAGGGTATCTTTGTACGTAATTGACTGGCAGTAACAACTTGTTTATTGATTTGTCAGTTTAGAATTACTTAAAATCTATTTTGAGGAATTATATTAGCAACATAACAATGGTTTAAATTTTTCTCTGCAATCCCATGGTTGAGAGTACATCAGGGTTTACCACAGGTGTCCTGTTTAGGCCCCTTTATTTGGTTAATTGTATCTGACAGATTGTTGAAAACTTTCAAGGCAGAAAATAATCTTTAGACAGCCACTTATGCAGATGGTCCAGTTATATTAGATGGTGCAAATACTAGTACCCAGGAGACGGCCATATCGTTGGGTGTTAATGGCGTCTTGCGGAAGTGTGAAATTTTAAGTTTGAAAATTAGTCAAATATTTGTCTATGCTGTTCGGTAGAAATTTTCTACGTAAAAGACGTACGTAAGTTCTAGGTAAATCTTCAGGATTTGTCAAAACAAATTACAGGTTGTTGACACTATAAATTGTTTATGTTTTGAACTAGATAACTTTGATGACTGGAGCAGTTTAAGAATATAAGAAGTGAAGTAAGATTTTTCTATTGTAATTTTTACCGCGCTGGAATTCGTGACCGGCGCGTTAGTAAAGATATGCATACGACATAGTATCTAATAGTAATATCCAAACAGATTGCTTATGGACACGAAATTTGGATAGAAAATCTTCAATATTGAGCAATAAAAGAGACAAAGCATGTCAGACTGGGTTTATTGTCACAGATACACACAGAACAATACCTACAGATGCCCTTGGCGGTTACCAGGTGACCCTCCAGTGGAAATAGAACTTAAGTACTGTTTTCATCGATAGAGTTTTGAAATATGAAGGTAGCTTACAAATTAATGGATTTGAAATTACGAATAGATACCCGATTCTTAAAATGAAGGCAGTGGATTTTCCGAATTACAATATAATTCCAGTGATTTATTTCCCAAAATCGGTAACAAACGCTGTTCCTGGCTATGATCATCCTAATCTGTACGGTGGGATCAAAGACGGAAAGGGGTGTAGGATCAGTTTTTACGGTTTGTGAATAAGTATAGTTTGTATAGAGGATTCAAGTTGATAAAATAATTTAATATTTCAAGCATAATTAAGCTGGAATCGGCGATAAACTGGTGCATCACAGCCCCATATAGTGAATTTCATATTTTCACAGAAAGTTTATCCGCTATATTTTACTTCAAATGTTTATTTCCAACAAATAACATTCATAAAATGATTTATTAAAAATTTAAAAATGGTCGTGGGGTATTTAATATCCAGACATTGATCATTTCCAACGTTTTTGTCGTCCACATCTTTCACAATACATAAGTTGATATAGGCTTATGTAGAATTGCCTTCCCCTCGAAAGAGGCAACCACAATGAGAAAAGAGTAGACAAATGAAAAGAGAAAAATGAAAACAGAGCGCTCAGGTGCCGGGGTTGCGAAGCCCGTTAATACCTAAAGAAGGTATCCTGCTGTGAGGCCGCCCAGTCAAAGAAGCAATTTATGACGTATTTTCTTTAAGCTTAGAAAATAGAAATTTAACACTGGAATTAAATGGTTTGATCTTCAAAATGATGAGTGCTTGTGCGGAAATAGTGATGAGGAATCACGGATAAGTACGATTTGTGGTGTAATGAAGTGCGTTTCTCTTTATCAGAAACATTCAATACACATATTTATAGGATGTGGAGCGCATCTAATCATCATTGCGCTCTGCATGCAAAACTACTGCATTCAGAGTATGTAAGAGCTTGGTGCGAAATGTTAGGGGGTTTCTCTTATAGGATAGGGTTTGCTTTAAAACTTACTTCTAAAATATATTTGTACTCTATAACAAGTCAAAGTTATAGTGCTATCTTACAAACCATGTTATTCTGGCTTTTTAAGATAAAACTCATTTGAACACAACCTTTTGCATTCAAGATAGAGATCCTTTACATATTCCTGCCTCAGTCGCGCACACAAAACTACATTTTTAAAAGTTTTTTTTCTTTAAATTGATTATCTGCTTGGTTAAGTGTTTTCATTTGATAGTATTATAATTAATAGAGACTTATTTTTTGTCCTAAAATTTCAATTAATATTATAATTTTTAAGCTTAAGATGCATCTTATATACCTTTGACTACTTTTTTTCTTTGAAGACCTCAAAATAAAGTTTTTCTATAAACATGTAAGCAGTCATATTAACGTAATTTATTTCAGGTAAAAAGCATAAAATAAAATTGTAAAGGGGGAAAAATAACTTTAATGTCAATGAACACTTTGTTTCCATAATGTTATAACTCATCTTTCACAATAACTTAAATGAGTGCATCATGAGTTATACATGAGGTATATATTCATTAGAAGAGATGGCCTCATGACAGGTAGCTATTAATTTGTGTCAAGAAAACAATTTTAAGAACATAGCGATGTGTTTAGAAAAGCATATGGTTTCTTTGTATGGCATTCTTATACAAATAATCACAATGATTGAAATATAGATAATGGAATGTAGCAGTTGAACAGTGTCAACGACTGACGGAAAAGACGAACTCTCTCATTCTGTCCTCAAAGATGTAAACATTCATTTCTTATTCATTTTGGTATCCGATAATCTCACATGAGCGTTAGTAGCCCTTGTTCTTAACTACCCCCCCCCCAGTTGACCGTACTTTCAGTAATATTTTTATATGTATTTTATTAACCATGGTGCCAGAGTCGAAAATGTTTATGAAAAACTGTGCAATATTCCATGTCAAAATTATGTCACATAAACCAGAAATAACAGACTTTAAATATATTTATAAAAAGTGTCAGCAAAAGCGTAAGTATGAGAAATACTGCCTAAAGCAGGTTGATTATAGTACACGTTAACGAATCCATGTCAAATGTGTTATAAAACTGAAATCAAAAGCTTTAAATCACCTCAGTGTAAAGAGATTTCATCATTGGGAGATTTTTGTTCAGAAGAGAGATTTGTTTAAGCATTATTTATAGTACATGTTAGTATTTTGGTTTAGTGTTGTTTCGTTGAGTGAGGTGGTATTGCCACTGTGCCCTATAGCAGCGCAAAAATATTTTTCTCTGAAATGTCACTATTCTCAAAAATTTAGGGATATTTAACAGAAACGAAACTTCTTTATTTTTTCCAATTTTACCTCAAAAGATTCGTATAACAACTGCAGAAACTTTTTTTTTTACTAACATGGAATACATATATATAGAAATAAATGTGTAAAACTTTTACAGTTTATTTGTAATTGATGCTTTTATGTTGTTGGGTTTATGTGTTTTTTGAAAGAGTTTTTTTTCAATATTTGTATAAAAATATGAATTTAAGATTTAGCATGAAAGCAAAAGATATTTGATACAGAAATTAATTTCTTGAGTCTTTACTTTCGTTCTGTTTTTAGTATTGTAAATAAGTTTTTTTCGCTTGCAGATTGTCTTTACTCCTCTACATGAGTGTGCTAGAGAAAATAAGGTTTACGTTGCTGCTGTGCTAGTAGAAATAGGATCAGAGTTAGATTTACGAGAGATGGATTAACAACTTTTCCTGTCACATGCCGGTATATTTAACTAGAGGTTACGTTTTTAGTTCAACATAAGGTTGATATTTGCGGAAGTCCCAGCGCAAGTCCTGCATTAATTTTTATTTCTTTCTTGAGCAGAATAATCTATACATAAGGAATTCCAAATAGTAAAATCTGCTAAGAAGCAATCTCATGGGTCCGGGAAATGTTCCGTTTTAGATAGGTTTTCACTTTAATAGGTATAACTGCATCGTGTTTCTTTACCGGAACCATATTTTCTTATGTTTAAAGAGGGTTCAGTTTTAGACAAATTTCTTTTTTACAAGTTATATTGTATAAAGAAAGATATTTTTAAAAAAAAATTCCTTTTTCTTCCCCTTTTAGCTAATTTAAGTTAAAATTCAGAAAAGAATACTTTCGTATTATTTATTCTTTGAAAGTTGTTTTGGGATTATGATTTCATTATCTTTCTATGCATGCATGCTATGCTAGAAGTATCATTTATAAAGCATTTAATAAAAATTCTCATCCTTTAAACTGTATTTCTATTTAATTTTTCTACAAAATATTTAGATCAGCTCCGGAAGACCTGTTTTACATAGTTAATTAGCGAGTATAATTTAAATGTCGGTATACAGACATATTGGACTTTGCTGACTAAATTTGTTATCAATCATCTATCAGGAAAATTTCAGAATTCAAATCTCTAGAACTCGCGAAAGGCAAATTAACGAGAATTTTCTTTATCTTTGGAATGATGTCTCAATATTTTCTTGTTAAATCAATGATATAGGTAGATCAGTTGTGTAATACATAAAAAGAACTTCAATCTAGGGAAAATATTCAAGACAGAAAGAAACAGAAGGAATTATATCCCCCTTCCATCTCAAAATGTCAAATATTAAAAATGGAAAATAATTCCACCCCCACTAAAAATCTTTCAAGAGCAGTTTAAGCCCTTCACGCATAACCTCATTTGAGGTTGCATTGAAATCCACCCTCAGAACCGTTTTATTTATTTTTACACCTTTTATTGCATTTCAAATATAATAACTTCACGTATAATAATGCTTGTAAAATACTCAGTTAATAAACTTCAACAATGCATCTAAAATATAGCAATGCTCGACAATTTTTAAAATATTCAGTTGGAAAATTAGCCTTTCTCATATTAGTTCCTGTTGTGTGAAAAAGTTTTCTTAAACAACGTGTACTGTTGGATTTGAACAAGAACGGAAGAAGTAACCAATCATGTAGCTTCAATTACAAAGAAAAAGAAGCTACCTATTGCAGCTTGAACAATAAGACTGCCCTCCACTCAAATGTTATATATATATAACACTGAGACTGCCCTAATAATATAACAAAACTAATGGCGTTTTATGAGAAATATAATGTACATGATACAGACATTGATTAATTTACAAATGTGTTTAATTTTGTCGTGTATGAAAATTACGTTTTTGAGGGAAAAAAGTTTAACACCCCTTGTGGACGAGCGACACGTATACGTGACGCATAAGAGGCTCAGAATCCTCGATTATTCCCACCAGTTATTTTTTATTGTAAGCTTTGCCTTATGTAATCTTAGCATTTCTGCGATTTAAGTAGGCAAAAATTTGTTTTGAAAAACCGGTGTTAAAAGATTAAAAATTCTATAAAGGGCGCTCATCGCGAAGGGGTTAACAGATTAGAGGAATACCTATGACAGGTAGTGGTAGTTCTATATTGCCAGACACTTTTCTGTTTATGTCTGAAGATGATTACAGTTGAATAAGGATTTACATTTCTACTGATATAAGTTTCAAGTTACCGCGCGCAGTCTCCTTCAGGATGGTAAACATTACAGAAAACCTAAACAATGATAATCTGCACTAAAAGGCAATTGCTTACATCCTGTTCGGACAACTGAACAGCCTGCTCTTGGAGGAATACTTTTACTGCAATTTTCTTGCAAAGGAGATCCCCAGTACAATTATCAAAATAACCTGCTCTGCACTGTGCAAAATTTGCAAGGGTTTAGCCTGTTGTACTAAATTGCTTGAAAAAAAAAATTACGGTGCCTACTGAACTCTCTTGCGGCAACTTCTATCACTATTTTTGAGGATTGCTATTTCGAAGACACTTGAGTTAAATTGATTGAATGATGTATAGAATACGTTTTTCAACTTACAGAAAATGTGGTAACGTTACGCAAGCTCAAAATGAAGTTTCAGATTTTTTAGTTATAAAACCTGCCGTAACTTTGCAATAAGTGATGATATTGACTTACGAATAATGTTATTCAGAATGAATTTACACATTGTAGACGATACCCCAACTTGACCTAGTTAAGAGTGAGTTATCAAAATCCCCCCCCCCACTCTACAAAAAACACGGCAAAACAACTGTACTTTTATAGGGGCTGATTTGATTTTCCTTTGTTTCAAAAAGAAGCTAGTTTGATATTTTAGTGAATGCATACTAGATCTCCTTGTCAAAATATTTTACAGAACTATAAAGTAATCTTGTTGAACTACATGTTTTATCTCTGTCAAGAGGCTCATGGAAAGTAAAGTTTAATTAAAATATAGGCTTCTCTTTGAATAAATCGCTGCTGCGTCCAAGAGGTTCAAACATAAAGATATTTAATGGAACAGTAAGAATTAAATGTCCAATAAAAAACCTACCTCGTTTTTTCCAACACTACAAAAAAAAGGTTTTGCAGGTCTGAACGGGGGAGGGGGTTACATTATCTAAAGGTAAAATTATAGTATTTGAATGCAGATTGAAATGGGGTTATTAAATTTTATAACTAAACAAAATTAAATTGTTTTTAAACACTTAAAGTAGTATGCAAGAGTTGCAAACCTACTAAATGAGAGAAAAATTAGTTTTTTTAGCTAAAGAGTTACTTTTGGTGTACCCGTCAACCAAGGTGTTACCGTTTGGTGTACCCGTTCATGAGAAGATTTTTTATTTTGGTGTTTCGCATATTTCATATTTATTAGGATCTATTTTTGCAGTTTAAATGTTTCCGGATATTGACATGGTTGCTCGCTTGGACTTTGGTTTCATGGATACAAAATTAATCATCTTTGATTCCACTTGTTGGATTTTGGCCGTGATTTTATGGAAGACGATGGCACTCCTGCCAGACTTCTTGATCCATCCACAACACATGACTCAGCGGCGATATAATTTTTGTTTTAAAAAACTGGTGAAAACGTTTTAACCCACCGATTAGTGATTTATCGAGGATAACTTGGGGAACTACGTTCTGTGATGGATTAAAATGAGATTCATTCTTTTCAATGTGTACCCGTCAACTAACGTTGATTTTTTTTTGGCGTTTCGCAAATCTCATATTTATTAGGAATATTTTTGCAGTTTAAATGTTTGTTAAAAATTTGTGCATTTTAAAAATTTAAGACTTTCTTTACATAGTACTATTTTGTGCATTATATTTATATATTTATAACAAGCGAGTGGGAGACTACGTTTCCGGATATTGACATTGTTGCTCCCTTGGACTTTGGTTTCATGTATACAAAATTGATTATCTTTGATTCCACTTCCTGGACTTAGGCAGTGATTTTATGGAAGACGATGGCACTCCTGCCAGACTTCTTGATCCATCCACAACACATGACTAGGCGGCGATATAATTTGTGTTTTAAAAAACTGGTGAAAACGTTTTAAACCACCAATTAGTGATTTATCGTGGATAACTTTGCGAACACGTTCTGTGATGGATTAAAATGAGATTAATTCTTTTCAAAGTGTACCCGTCAACTGACGTTCATGAGAAGATTTTTTTTTTTGGTGTTTCGCAAATTTCATATTTATTAGGATCTATTTTTGCAGTTTAAATGGTTTGTTAAAAAATTTTGCATTTTAAAAATTTAAGACTTTCTGCACATAGTACTACTTTGTGCATTACATTGCTATATTTATAACAAGCGAGTGGGAGAGTACGTTCCCTGATACTGACATTGTTGCTCCCTAAGACTTGGGTTTCATGGATACAAAATTTATTATCTTAGATTCCACTTCCTGGACTTAGGCCGTGATTTTATTGGATACGATGGCACTCTTGCCAGACTTCTTGATCCATCCACAACACAAGACACAGCGGCGTTATAATTTGTTTTAAAAAACTGGTGAAAACTTTTTAACCAACCGATTAGTGATTTATCGTAGGTAACTTGGTGAACTACGTCCTGTGATGGATTAAAATGGGATTCATTCTTTTCAATGTGTACCCGTCAACTAACGTTTCAGATTTTTTATTTTGGCGTTTTGCAAATTTCATATTTATTAGGATTATTTTTGCAGTTTAAATGTTTGTTAAAAATTTTTGCATTATAAAAAGGTATGACTTTTTCTTCACATAGTACTATTTTGTGCATTACATTTATATATTTATAACAAGCGAGTGGGAGACTACGTTTCCGGATATTGACATTTTTGCTCCCTTTGACTTGGGAGTGGATTTCATTGATACAAAATTGATTATCTTGGATTCTACTTCTTGGACTTTGCCTGTGATTTTATGGGAGACTATGGTACTCTTGCTGGACTTCTGGATACATCCACAATACAAGACTTTGTGGCGATAAAATTTATAGTTTTCAAAAAACTCGTGAAACGTTTTGACAAACCAAATTAGTGTTTTATCGTAGATAACTTGGTAAAACGACTTTCTGCGATTGATTAAAATGCTATTCATTCTTTTCAAGGCTCTTTTTATGTGTTTATTGCGTGGAAACCTATTAAAAAAACTTTCAATCGAAAATGAATTTCTTTCGAAGCGGGTTGTAATTTTTCCAGTTTATTATTCTGAAATTATACTAAGAGTGGAGCTGACAAAAGACCTCCCTGGCAGTTGTGTGGCAATTGCTACCATCACTGTCCACTAAAGAGATGTTTCGTATATAGCATTAAATCAAGGAACGCTAATTGTTACAGCATCTTTAAAATGAAACTAGGCGTATTTGATACATAGAAAAAAGTTTCAACTGATGGAGTTGAGGATTTAATTCAGCTTTTTCATTATTACAATTATTTTAGCATTGTTTTAGAAATTTTATGCCCATCAAGTGTTAACATAACAATCCATATATCTGCCCTAAAATATGCGCATCTAAATAAGACAAACTTTCCAGTACAGCCAAATATTTGAGGCCGTATTTTAAATCCCATTGAGTTCTAGCAATTTTCACTCTTGCACAAGTTATGTTCATATGTAACTTTGAATAAAACCCTTCAGTTTATGCCATATGTTGGTCAAAATCATCTAAGTGCGATTACCGAGTCCCCAGTATATCTCTCTGCATTGTTTTGCAATATACGTTCTCATTTAATGTTAAAATGTTTGACTGTTCTAAAAAATTGTAGCTCTACTGTGAAATTATTTTTTTATTTAAATATTTCAAAAGTCACTACTGTCTCCTTGTCCTCAACTAATAACTTGATAATTACAATCTATCAATAAGTAATAAACAATGACTTTATCGAAAACATGATTAAGAGGAAATTCGAGGAACTTCTAAAAGAACATCGAAATGAAAAAATCATCTGCACTTTCAAGGTTTTATCTAAATAATGCAGGGTGTAGTGTTAATTTTTAAAACTAAAATTATTGCTCCGTTTAATGTTACGCAAAACTCTTCATTAGAGAATCCATTTAATTTTTGAAGAGAGGGAGCTGGGTGTGCAACGATAATATATCATACACTATTTCAGGAATTTGGATGGATTTGGAAATTTGAAGTTTAAAAGTGGGTGTTTGTTTTTTCAATAGTTTTGGCTCCTTTTCGGTTTTTATGGTTGTTTTTACTCAGATTAATTTCTCAGTCTTGCATTCAATACTAGTTTAAAATTGGTGGATTTTTTACCTTTCTCAAGTGCAGAAAACTGTTTTAAAACATTAACCTATTTTGAAAATTTACTCCTTTAACATTTTACTTTATGGAAATGTTTTGTAATCTGCATTTAAAATCGCTGAAATGTCATTCTTTGATTTCTCGGTGTCTGATGGTCCATTAAGACAGTGAAGATTGCATGTTACGATTTTATCAAAAATTAGCATAAAATACTCTCAATGTCAGAATCTATGATAAAATGTTCTCATATGCTTGTACTCTGAACGGAATTATTTAAAGTCGCGCTAAGCCTGGAGCCATTGTCAAAACCTGAATAAAAGTTAAGAAATTAAGATTTATTACAAACGAAAAAGTTGGAGCTACAAATGAATTTACCAGAGATATTATTGAAAAACATCCTAACTGTCACACGTTAAAATTCACTCTAAGGATATGACAAACCGATTACTTATAAAGAGACACTAATGGATATCGTTATGAGGAGATTTTACCTTGTTCGGCATGGGTACATTTGAGATGTTATTTTGATCGGCATCTTAGTATATGCTTGTTGTACAACGTTCCAGCGTCGGTCATTAAGAGCAGACATACAAACATTACATACGAACATTTACATCCGGACATAAGATGTTCAGATTTATGGAAAAAAGTAGATATTAAAGTTTACTATCCTCATGTAACATGAAATGTTTTGGAAAACTTCTAAAGTGTGTCACTCACATTTTAAGTTTTCAATACATAACTGACAGAAAAAATTTAAATGACACCAACAAAGTTGTCCTACACTAAAAATGTTAAGCTTTTGTGACACTAATCTTACTTTGAAATACGTTTTCAATTTAACTTTCGCCATAATCGTCATTCAACTAGGTAAGAAGGTTATATATTTAAAAAAATATTGTGTAATAACATTGATCAACAACTTAATTTACCAAAGATATTATTGAAAAGCTACCAAACGTCAAAATACACTTTAAGGATATTACAAACATATTATATATGGAGGTGACACTAATGAAAATCTCTACTCTTTATGAGGAATGGTTGTTCGTCCATTTTAAATGCTATTGCGCCAAGTTCCAGCATGTGTAAGAAATTAAGAGCAGGCATAAGAACATGCATATACGAAAAACTCATCTTCGTGGAAAAGAGTGGAATGAAATTTTTTTACATCCACAACAATGTAGCCAAAGATATTTTTGAAAAGCGTCAGAACTCTGCAAAACACGCCAAACTACATTAAGGCTATGATAAATAGTTAAGCGACAATAAATATGTGAAATAAAATAAAGGACAAAAAATAAGTGACAAATTTAAAGTGACAATAGAGATCCTTGTTCGACATGAGGATATTGTAGATGTTACATTGTTCGGTATTTGAATGCTATTATACCAGGTTACAAAGTCACCCAGGAATTAAGGGCAGACTTAGGGCAGATTAATATAAAATATCCGTATCTATGAAATGTAAAATGCATAGTTTTCGGTACTCCTGCATTCAGAAATAAAACTGCCATAAAATGTTTTGGAAAGCTTCCAACGCGAGTCTTTTGCATATTAGATTAAGAAATAACTTGCCGAATAACTATGAAATGATACTAATAAAGGTTATCTTAAGTGTCATCTTAAATATGTTAAGCTTTCGTGACACTAATTTATTTTATATTTCGAAATTGCATTCCAATAAAAACTCAATTTTCTCCAAGTTTTTATTTAACTAGGTACGTATTTTTTCAAAAATATTCCTTTTTTGAAATACATTGATCTGCAATTGAATTTACCTAATACATTATTGAAAAACTTTCAACCTGTGTCCAATACGTCGAAGTACACTTTATGGATATGACAAAGATTAGATATGAAGTGGTCACTATTGAAAATATTTATTCGGCATGAGGAACGCCTATTCGTTATTTTAACTGCTGTTGCACTAAATTCCAGTGTCTGTCAGAAATTAAGAGTGCACATAAGAACAAAAAACATATGTTGTCCAGCTTTATGCAAATAAATGGTATATAAGGCCTACTGCATATAAATGTAATTTGGCTAAAGGCATTTTTGAAAAAAGTTTCCAAAATGTTGTATACACCTAAATTACACTTTAAGGATGTGACAAACAGTTTAAATATGAAGGGACACGAATAAAGATCTTTTTTCGCTGTGGGTATGAAGACAATTTGAAATTTTCAGCATGTTAATAAAGGACATTTAATTTTAAGTATTTTACATGCTTTTATATCAAGTACCAGCTTAGGTTAGAAATTCAGAGCAGATATAAAATATGAATACTTAAGCTGTACTGATTAAATGGAAAAGAGTACATTACTTTTTTTTCTGGCACCATGCATCCAAAATATGTGGCCAGTTATCTTGCAAAAGCTTCCAACCATTTTCAGACACATTACATTTTTCACACGAATGAATTGAATGCATATAAATTTAAACTGACAAAAGGTGGATTTATCTCCCAAATGTTAATTTTTCTTCAATCTTTACTTCGAAATTAGACACCATTTAAAAATTTTAGCCCCCCCCCAAGACATTTAACTATGTATGTAGGTTATTTTCCTCAAATTATTTCTATTCGGTAACACATGTTGCCTTGCGATATTTCTGTTAAAATTTTTATTCTCATTTTCAGAAAGATATCGCTCTATTCTCTTATGACCATGTTATTTCTACATTGAAGCTTTAGATACAGCTGTCGCAGACGCACCGGGGTATCTTTTTGGTGTCAAAATGGCAGTATTATGCCTGGGCAACCCGGCAATTTTGGCGAAATTTTGCTTCGAATGGCAACCCGGCAATTTTGGTGAAATTTTGCTTCGAATGGCAACCCGGTAAAGCAGATTCCGTGTGTTTTATAGTATATTAAATATTCCATGTTTCATGATAAAATTAATCATTCAATGGCCCAAGTCAGGTAAAATAAAATTCTATCACCCTTATATATTGTTTCCATCTATTTAAAATGGATAAAAAATAGTACGAAATGGAAGGGGAGGGGGACAGACGACTTTTTGGAATTTGTCTGCTCTCCATTGATAGTTTTTCATTTTACCTTATACACATTTGTTATTTAACTTTCATATTTCTGTGTATATGAGGGTGTTCGCCTCTTTTGTTATCTCTTTCTAGGACTGTTTCATAATAAAATAAAACAGATGCTGTTTCAGCAAGCTCCGAAATGAGGCAAAATGAAATTCGTGCCAATTCCAGTGAGTCTGTGACAGTTGTTCCAAGTTTTAAATGTCTACTTATTTCACTAAGCATTATTTTCACCTGTCAATGTCTTTGAAAATGTGACACATGGAAAAAGTTATGCTTAGCCAATACAAACGTCTCTGATTCCTGGTTATTTCTTTTGCGAAACACTGAAATATTAGATGTCTCATTACATAACGAAGAGGACCGTGATTTAAAATTTAACAATTCATTAAATGTTTTTCCTAATTTAAAGTTAATCTCCCTAGGGAGCTCCCCAACTGTGACAGTCATCTTTGTGTTTCTTAAAATCCATCTACATTATTCGGCTTCTGATATGAACATTAAATTTACGACTGCATTTAAATTAAGAGTTTGCTAGATAGATTTCTTCCATTTGTGACAAAATGTAGCATATAATTTGGTGCTTTTGAGTCTTTGTTAGGTTAGATTAAGATGGAGCAAGATAAAGTAATGAGGACAAAGAAAGTTCATCTAAAGATCGTGTGGTACTAGCCAATCTGACACATTTTATCAAAAGTTTATTTGGCAAGAAAATTGTGAAACTAAAGTGGCGAATGGAGTATAGTGGAGTTCTTTCATGTGCCGATGCTTATTTGAATTAACAGCTTCGTGAGGCTGAGGAATAAGTTGACGGTGAATGCCAAGGTGTCATTTCAAAGCTAAATATCAGACGTAACAATTTTCTCTACATTAAAGAGAAAGGCCCTGAGAATTCATAGGAATCTCGGGATTAATCTCATTCCATAACTAGTATCGGTAGGGGAGTATTTGCATGCTTTCGAATGATTTCATTTGAATTATGCATTGCGACACTCTGGCCGAAACCCTCCGCCAATTTTTCCACTATTTACCCTGCTTAATTTTCATTCCATAACATGGCTGTTATTTTTATATTATACCCACTGCCGATGAAGCCACAGCCTTTAGTTTATCTTGTTCTGGTTTGATGTTTAATTTTTGATGTTTTGTTGTTTTTCAAATTTTTAATGTTTAAATATTGTGTGGCATTCCGATTCTGCTAAACATCTTTGGATATTATGATCTATATATAATTTGTGTGGTTATTACGGCTGTAGCGCTTATCGCATAGATGCTTTTGTATAGAAAATTTAACTTGGTTATACATAAAGTAAATCAGAATTTCACATACAAAATTTTAATGTAACTCACTTTTTATCCAATATCGAATTACATTGTTTAAATCCTGAATTTAGTTATGAAACAAACGCAACACCAGGTAAAGTAAATATGTAGTGGCGTCATCATTTTTTTCTAATACTGA
Organism: Maratus michaelseni; assembly: GCA_963931845.1. Taxonomy (NCBI): domain Eukaryota; kingdom Metazoa; phylum Arthropoda; class Arachnida; order Araneae; family Salticidae; genus Maratus; species Maratus michaelseni. The sequence continues at coordinate 31,404,921 of OZ007586.1, forward strand.
ACTCCAGCTTGCTTTTTTTGTCAGCGTTTGTCTTTTGTTTGCTTTTAGTACGCTCCGCGTAGTTTACACGAACCAAATTGCCTATTCCGTATAAAATGTTCTTGGCTGGAACCAGTGTCAACTAAAAACGAAAAGAAAGATTTTAAGGGATCCCTCATGTCGTTGCTATCAGAGTATATGAAATATGTATGTGAAACATTTTATTAAATCTCAATGTTTAAATATATTCAACTAAATTTCTACTTCAGTCACAATGGTATATCCACCGTAGTACCAAATCCCACGATCTAGTGTTCCTCTTGGAAAAATTATCACGAACGATTTTCTTAAAATAATATTATGTATCATATCTGATCTTAAAATGCCTATAAATATTATGTATTAGCCCATTTCCTCATTCCCTATAGTTCAAACACAATTTCATCATTCAAATAGACGAAGTTCTAATTGAATTCAAGAATATAGCCTCACTGTCCGGTAGTTTATAAATTGCCTGAAAGCAATACAGATGTATGCAGTTTTCAACCTAATAAAGAAATAATAATCCTACCTGCTGAGGAATGTGTTAAAAATGAAACACTTAGCATCTCTAAGTACACCCAAGTACATAGATGAAAGTGATTGAAAAAGTAGTGCTGAATACTACAGCGTGTCCAATACAAGTGCCAAAGACATGGATCAAGATTTCAATTTTAATAATATATTTTTGTGGTCGCAGATTCACAGAGCGACTATCACGTCGATTATGAAGATTATAACAATTCTTAATGTTAATCATTACATAAAAAGAAATTATTTTCGGAATATTTTAATTTTATAAAAGTATGTTTATCATTCTGTTGCAATTATGTTTTATATTGTTTACAAAATTTATAATAAGCACAGTGTCCTAAAAGCCGTTCTACAAAACTCTTTGATCTATCTACAGTTGCTTCTCTGTTAAAGGGAAATCATAGAGTATTTTTTATTGCGTGCAGTTATTAGTTTTTAAAAGTAATTGCAAATTTTAAAATTCCCCTATGTTCCCTGATTTACACGAAAAAAATTGCATATTCCGTATAAAATAATCTTCACGATTTCATACGAAACTGGTACCACGGCATAAATAAAAACCTATTTTTAGTGATCACCCATGTCGTTGATATCGGTTATATAAAATATGTATATGAATCTGCAAACACATTTTTTTCAATATTTCGTGTGGTTCAAACTAAATTTTCACTTTAGGTGCAATCATTTCAATCTTTCCACCAAAAATTATTTACATCGGCTGCAACGTTAACGCTATTAACGTGCCGAGGCTTTCCTCGAAAAATTACATCGTTCTAGGGAAGAAAACTGAGAAAATATATTAGGTTCTCATTTTCAGCAATGAGAGAGCATTGAACAAGAGGAATGCCTAGGTTGGTACAGAAATTTGCTAGGAGCCTTTACTGGCAGTCATTCGACTGAAAAAAGAAGCGACTGTTTGAGAGACGAAATAGCTTTTAAAAATTAAATTCAGAGATTCTATGCAACCATTCAAGTGATTGTTACATTTCTAAACAATTGTATTTTGTTAAGTATTGATATATTATATTTTTAACATAAAATAAACAAAATGAAATATTTTTATATCTTCATCTTATGAATAATATGCATTTATTATTTTTTTACAATTAGATTGCTGAAAATTTAACATACTTCCGTTTATCATTAAACTTACTGGCATAAACACGCAAAATCTACGGTGAAAAAAAAAATTCCATTATTTGAGACTTGTAAAAATATGTCAAAAATAAATTAACCATTGTGATTAACATTGGTTTTTTCATTTGTCTGCTTGTATAAGATTACATGGTCAGGGACATTTCCTGTTGATTTAAAGCTTTCAAAAGCAAAATTATTCTGCTTTTAAAATACCGAAATGATTTACACCAGCTTGTATGAACGAGTATATTAGGAAAAATGTGTTTTCTTCAAATTTATTTTAAAAATCAAAATGTTATTAAAAGTAACTCCCCCTTGCCAAGACGCACCTACAAAAATTCAGTGTTCTAGTCTTGCATACACCGTCCATGCAAGGTTTAATATATTTTTTTTGTTATGAAATAGAAAATATGGGTTATGGTTATGTAAACTACACGAGTGCGCTTATTTTTATAACAATCCGCAATAATTAAAAATTATTTTTATTTTCCAATAATATTGACTGCCTTCTTACGTGCGGGCCAATTGCATAAATGTGTCTATTGTGTTACATTATGATCGTATTCTTACTTAATACATACTTTTCTTTACTAGTTTATAATTAAACTAATATGAAAATTGTAATTTGTGACAATTCAAGGATAGTATGGTGAGGCCACAATGCGTATAGTTATATCAAACTAAAAGGATGGATTCATTAATTGTATTAACACTAAGTGTGTATTGATCTGGTCAGTAACATCAGGTTCCGCAATGCCATAAAATATAAAGGAATGAAAGTTTTACCTTGAATGACGAGACAGTAACAAGACCTAGGTACTTTGAACACTGTTTTAATTCATGTTAAACTAGGCAGATGGGAGTCCAGCGCTGGGTCCATTGATGTACTAAGCTCTATGCGATCGTCAAAAAAGGCTCTTGATATTATATGAATGCCGTACTGAACGTACTAAATTAGTCTAGAAATATCTTTAAACATATTAGGATACAATTTGCCTGGAAAGGAAAAGTGGTCGTCCCACTGCACGGTGCTGCGAAGTCTCGTGGATCGAAGAGTCCGAACCAGCTGTAGGGGGAAGCGGACCAACTAATGTGAGGGTTTTCACAACGACTGACTGAGATGCACCCGAACTGCAACCTTCAAAAATCGCCGTGTCCGATGCGAACGCGCTAAGAGAGCGAGGATGTTCCGCACGGAAGCCAACTGCCGCGCCAAGGTGAAACTCCAATGCGCTTCGTTGGATGGCGGTACGCGCATGCGCGGGCTGAGTATCCGAGGAACGGTACCCGTTGGCAAACAGCCAAAAACGAAGTAGGAACAGAAAAACAAAAGGCCAGAAATGAGGAGGGCGGGGGCTTTAGGAATACAGATATTTGCTGGATAGCTGTAAATAACAGATCCATGAATAAACTGCATGTAATATCACATGCACAAGTGGGAAAATATACCTAAAAATAAGAGTTAAAAAGACGGGAGGTTGGAAACAAATATTTTACGTCGTGAGAGAAACCGCAACCTTGTAAAAGAGAATATACGAAAATGCACACTTTTGTAAATACTGCAATCATGGTCTTTACGAAATGAGGATTTGTATAAAAAGTGTGAACTACTGTGAATCCTGGTATACCCGTATGAATCCCAGTACCTTTTGTTGAATACTATCCACCACAGTGTAAAAAGTAAGGAATATAGAATAGACTACTAATAGATCTACTCTATATTCCTGGGACAAAAATGCTTTTTTTTTTTCCTCATCCAATATATTTTATTTACAGTTCCTATTCAAAACCTATTCTGTGACATTTATACTTTTAGCAGAAAAATCGAGAGCGCCAGATCAACGGGTGTTAAAAAACTCCTTCCTCAACACAGCACAAGACGTTAAACTTCTTTAACAATACAGAGCAAGATGCAAAAAGAACTTTTTCCAGTTCAGCGCAGATGTCTTCATAATTCAGAAAACGCACCCAGATTCATTTCGCAAATATTCTACAAAACTCGTACAGGCAAACGACACGCTTGAATGTGTAATTTTTCCATCGCTTGGTTCTTCTCCAGCGGATCTGTGGAGTAGCGTTAGTTCCGTCAATTTTTCGACCACTGTTTCTTCCCCCGAAGTGGCATCAGGCGTTAGATGAGTTTTAAACCGGTTGGTTGGTGGCAAAAGAAACGACAGCATGGAAGGGTGGCGATTTCGATCAGTGCGAGATTTTTTCTCGTCTGAGAGAGACGCCAGCCTAAATTGTGAATATGTTTTAGTTTGTGAAAATGTTTAGAAACGATTTAGTCATCACCGAACCAGACATTCCATTCAAGAATGATTCAGATAAATCTAATTGTAAGTCTACTGACTTTCCTCCCTCAAATGAAACTCCTAAAATATAAGATTCAGAAGACGAAGAGATAGATGTCGTAGACGACACCGATGTGGACAATGGTAGGGGAAGTGACATTAGCAGCAGAACAGAAGCTCGATCCCTCTGTGGAGATGACGATTTAGGCTCGCCTGATTCTGTTCCAAAAACACCAGAAGCTGAGAGACATACCTGTTCAGATTCCCAGTCACAGCTTCCCAGATCCAAAACCACCCGCTCCAAAAATCAACGGCATTGCGGCGAAAAATTCTCCCTCGCTAAACAATGGCAACAATTGCGTTTTCTAGGACTTAGACTTTCAGTCGCAAACGTAGTCACGAGACGGTCTTGTTCCAAACAAGTTGCCAATCCAGCGGTGGATCGGCAGACTCCAACGTCCTGTGTTTCGTCTAACCATTATCCGTTCAAAGTGCTTTCAACACCCAAAATACCACACATCAGTCTGTACAAGAGCAAGCACGAATCAAGTCGGGGCAATTTAAAGTGCTGTGGTAACACACTGAGTCATCAATCCTGACCCCAACGGGAACAGACCAAAGATAGTCATTCGTAATCTGGGTCCAAGGCCGGACCGTGGACATGAACGTTTCCATTAGCATCACCATCACAATCATCAGAGGATGCGAGACTTATTGTATTCCAAACAAAAATAGTACGTTGTTTCTTCTCTCAAAGAATGTGTTGTTAGTGGGGTTGCTAACTTCCTTGTTGCGATATTATCAATATGGATGTCCCATCCGAATGTCGGTATGTTGTTCCGCATTAACCAGAATATTTCTAAGCCAATTTTACTTAAATGTTAGTTTGTTAATTATTGTCTTCGAACTTCTTAGCCTAATGCATAATTGAAATACAAGTATGAAAATTTTGTTTTGGACTATAGTGGACAGGCTGTAGTTTTAAAAAAAAGTATACATAAAATAATTTCTCATTTTGTGCTACCCTTTTAGTTAGAAAAAAGCAAATTTAATATTGGGGATTTGCTAATTTTAAAGTATGGAAGAAAAAGTTAATTGTTTTATTTTAAAAAAAGATTCATCGTTGGTGTGACTAATGTTGAAATTTCTATGAATGGGGATTTCACGGTAGAATGGATGATGTCAAAGGCAGTGTAAATTTCAGTGAAACATCGAAATCGTGAATCATCTATAACCTTTCACGATTACTATAGCGTACGATACCCATCCGCTTTTGTGAAGGTTTACACTCATATTTTACAGATTACATAAAATTTATGTACATATGTGTGCAAAATTCTATGATGTGGTTGAGAATAGCAGTGTTTTTAATATGCATTTAAAATAGATATTTTCAATCCATTATACTGTGTGCTAATGCACATAAAGTTGTAATTGAAAGATAGTTGAATCAACCTTACCAGTTTCCAACGAATCCAGCAAGAGGCTGACGCGTTCAGGGCAATTTTTTTCACTCTTTTTTACTTTATTCCACCTTTACATAAGAAAGTTTTGTATCGGTAAAAAAATTCGAATTCAGATTTTCGATGGTTGGTTGTATAGGGTTTTATGGAGCAAGGTCCCATTGGGGACAAGCTGCGCCAAAGAAAAATTTTATTAAAATATCCAAAAGGTTTAATGAGAAAATTATCTGGATAGGGTTACCCATCCAGATATAGTCATACAGTGTATAAAACAAATATACAGAAAACTTAAAAAAGTGAGGTATGTGATTTTCAATGAAATTATGAGTTTTAGAACGTCCTCAACACGATTTGACTTTAAGTAAAATGTCTGATTCTCTCTGCCTGTGTGTGTGAAAAATATTTTTTGGTCCTCAAGAACTAATGCACGAAATTTAATAAAGCTTTAGATTAGATTAGAACTTTATATAAATTGGTGACAATTACTTTTTGGTGCAACCGCCCAAAAGATGGCGTTGCTATGCAGCGTATTGCACGATTTCCGCAATACTATATCTGAAGAACTAATAATTCAACGATTTTCATCACACTTCAGTTTCAGTAAGACGTTGACATAAATTATTACTGATTCGGTTTTAGTGTAAATAGCCCGACAGGTGGCGCTGGTATGCATAGTCAAGAACTAATGCATGGAATTTCAAACTTCATATTCTGTTAGACCTTAACATAGGTTGGTGCCGATTGGGTTTTCGGGTAAATCTTCATAGGTGGCGCTACTATGTTGCATTTTTCACGATTTTCGTAGTACTTATCTGAAGAACTAATGCACAGAATTTAACTTCATATTATGCAACATTTTTATTTAAATACATCTTTATTAGGCTTGTGTATACTACCCGAAAAGGTATCGCTTTTATTCTTTGGGTTGGCAATTTTAGTTGCGGACATCCATAAATATGGGTGCCGAAATCCAATGATTTGTTTGAAAAATGAGGTATATATATATGTAAATGCACACAATTCAGCGAACCTATACATCTATAATCTTCATGATGGGCAGAGATTCTCATTTAATTTTGGTACTGTGATAACGAATTTTGAAGTATTAACATGTATGGGATAGAAGTTTTGGGATTGGCATATCAGACTAGTTGTATTTAGTAACTAACTAGACCAAAATGCCAATATGTTTATCTTGCAATAATTTTACTAATTGTTATCCTATAATTAGTATCCTGTAACTAAATTTTAAAATTTATATTTTATTTCCCCAATTCCTATTTGCTTTGAAAATCAAAGTTGTTCAACTTATTGATTCGAATCAAATTGGATGTTCTCTTATGCATTGCGGTTGGCGGACTTTGAATTAAACCCGTGCGATACTTGAGACAATCGATTTATATCTATAATAGTTTTCTGATATCCAGCATTTTATGTACAATTATTACACATGAAACAAATATGGAAATTGCTGCTTATATCAATGAATTGTGAAAAGTTTTAAACTTGAAAAATAGAAGAAAATATGAAAATACGCACTGTTGTAATGTCCACAATCGTACCATTTACGAACTAAGGACAACATATCAAAAGTGGCAACTTTGTATCCCCGTAAATACAAATCCTTCATTTTAACGAATATTTAAAGAATTATAGCATAGAGGAATGATGAAATCGCTATGAATGGTTGACGTGACTGTATGGAATGTCTAAGTAAGTGGAACAAAGGGAGCATGAAACATTGAAATCTGTCGTCTGATCAATATAACGTTACATACTATATTTTACATACGATACACATTTGCTCTTATTAGGAGATTTACACGCATATACTTTTGCTTGGATATGTATGTACACCGATTACATTTTATGGTAACTTTTATACTGAGGTTTGTGGTACTATGCTCAGATTCAGAATTACGTAGTGTATTTAGTATGAACGTATTTATGTATATGTTTTCTACGTACAGATATACATGAAGTTCAAATTGACAAACAGTTGGAAGATAATCTTAACCGTATGCTAACAAAGCTAAAAAGCAGACCAGCTAAGTAAGAGTTGCTTTCACTTTAATCAATTTGGTATTTAATAATGAAATAGTCTATTATTTACGGCCGTGTAAACTACAAGGTAGGGCTTAAAAGTTTAACAATACAAAATTTGTAATTATTGATATCGCTGTCGTTTACACTAAACTGTTTGAACACAGTATTTGTACTAATTGGAATCATCTTAATATAAAGTTGAAATGGAACAAAAATTGTAAGAAACTTTTTCGCTGCCAACGAATTCAACATTGTTAACTTTTATATATATATATATATATATATATATATTTAGTAATGAAACAAACTGTTTATGGCCATGTAAACTACAGGTACAAACTTATGTCTTAAACAATCCAGAATATTTACAAATAATGTTACAAATAAATAATGCCTTTACAATATCTATTGCCATCTTAATTAGTGGACAAATTTAAATTTGTCCATACCGTGTAATATTGTTACAAATTCAAAACTTCTTTACAATGAATGTAATCATCCTCAAATAGTACATAAAAATTGAAATGGACCAACAGATATAAGAAAATCTTATCTGATGCCAATGAGTTCGAAAAGAGGATAAGCAGAGCTAAACATATTTTATGATTACTTTTGTAATGAAATAGAATAGTAGTGGTTTACGGCCGCGTGAAATAATTAAAAACTTTAGGAATTTGATAAAACAAAATATCAGACATAAACACGATCATTTTCTTCTCACGTACTGGACAAAAATACAAATTTGTATACATTGTGTACTATTGTTACAAATTGTAATAATATTTTAATGCATAAGTATTACATTGTAAATTAGAACATGTAAATTGAGAAAGAATATCAGAGATGGTTAACATTTTCGCTTTAATATTTTGTTTTTTTACATTAATAACTATTGTACATTATTTTCAAATACATATAAAACAATAAAGTAATATGTATGGCTACGTATAAATTTTGCCGATTCATTTTAATCCTACAGTAAAATATCTATCATTAGATTTATTTTGACACAATGAACTCCGCTGTATTAACCACGTTGAATCATATTATCACTGTTATTTTTTTTTCAAATACTTTAGATGCCAATATTATAAAACGTTAAATTTTTTTGTAATAACTTTAAACTTTTATAAAATAAAAGCATATAATTGAACCTGAATATACTGTCGTTTTTTAATGGAAATTCTAGTATTTTCTTGAGTTTACCTGGTAAACCTATGTTATTGCACTGATGGGTAGGAAGGGGGGGGGGGGGTAAAACGTAACCTGGAAAATCAGATTGATTTTTTAATTGGATGAGTGATTTTAACTTACTGATTAACTGCAATATTTTTATTGTTTAAATTATAACAATTTCGCGTAGCGGGATATTTGTCGTCTTAAAGGTGAAGAACTTTTCGCCATACTGGATAAGAAGCATTTTTTATTTCTGCTACATAAATGAATTTCTAATTTTAAATATTTATTAAAACGTGTATCTTTTTTTTATGTTTCTTTTGTATGTGTCATGCAAATTTATAGAAACATAGAAATATTAAACAGCCATGTTAATAATTTAACATTTATGTTTGAAAATAATTATCATTCATTGTATAACACACATTAGAAATAAGAGTATATATATATATATATATATATATATACAAAAAATGTACAGGCTTACATTTTTTACTCTCTTCCTACACATTGCCAACGTATCTACCAGAAACAATCACCATGTAATATTATATATCATTATCTATATTTTATTCAATTTACATTTTTATAGGTTTTATACAAGATAAAAGTTAAAGATTCTAAACTGTCATACACGTCAAAATACACTTTATTAATATTACAGATTGTATTTAAATTGACACAAATTGAGATCTTATTCGGTATCGGGAAAACTGAGATTTTACACTGTTTGTCACGAAGATAAGAATTTACATTTTTCAGTATTTTAAATGTGGATTTACGAGGTTCCAGCGTGCATCACAAATTAAGAACATGAATACATATGTCTAGATTCAAGGGGGGGAAAAAGTGGAATGCAAATTTTTCTGCATCTAAAAACAATGTAGCCAAAGCTATTTTTGAAAAGCTTCCAATCTGTGCGACACACAAATTGCATTTCAAGGCTATGTTAAATTTGGATTTAAAGCGTTCAATTGAAACTATCTCCAAAAAACGAAAAACCTTTGAATCCGAGCAATATTCCCAACGGATTCCCAACTATTTTCTCTCCCCTTTTCCTTCCATGCTGTAATACTGAAAGTAATAACCTACTGATTTGTCATATATAAACTAGGCGTTTCAACTCCTCTCTCATTATCAATATTCCCCAGTGCTTCACTTAGGTGAAAACGTTAAAAAACTTTGTTATAAAACTACTAAAATGAACCACCCATTTATAATGCAATGTTTTATAAATTTTCGTCTAGGTTCCAAACAAATTTATGATGTTTGTAGAATTGACTCGCATATGCAGAGAGTTTTGATTGTATTTGAATGTCATGTTCCATTCAGTCGTATAAAAAGCGTTTATTTGGAATTTTTATCTTATCAAAATATAAGTATGCGACAAATATTTATTTATAAAAATTATAAATTACGAAAACTTAAGTATAACAAAAATGTAGAAGATTAATATAACTTTTTTTTTCTGGCGTAAGCACAAAGAAAATTACTTCTACCCAATTTTTCATTAAGCCGTATATTCGAAGGCTGCACGGTGACATTTGAGTACTATCTGCCATAGTGCAGTGCTGTTTTTTTAAGAATTAAACGTTTTTGCTCCTTCGCCACGTCACAGATTTCAAAAGATCTTATCCATACTAATTGGTACAGAAATTGTAAATAATAGTTACATTTCATACTGACTTATCCTAGAAACAGATTTAAATTTCGAGCAATATATTTTAAAGCATAACTGAATTTTTTTATTCTTCATTTTTAGTATTCCAATTTTAAATGAAAAATTTCAGAAAACAAATACTGTAATTTATTTGTGCAATTTGTATATATTTTTACATTTTGGGGATTTTTTTTGTAGGGGGGGGGGGGTCCCATACATAAATTCCCCATCATTTTCAATTTTTGTGGGTCCCCTACAAGAAACCCTTAAAAATTCGCGGAAAATCCCTTCAAAAAACCCCTTTCTCTCAAATTTCGGTGGGGCGGGCCCATCTCGCCCATAGTTGTCTAGTAATTTTGATCCTGGGTGTAGCCATTTATAAGTTATTACTAGACATAGTGTAAATTTATTTACTTGTAGACATAATAAAAATTGGGAAAATTGAATTTTTTGTTCAAAGTTTTGGCTACCCCTATGTCGGTAATAGATGATGTGTCGGATTCACCATAATGAAATTTTATTGGAGTTTTACTTACATCTCGATGTAGCTGTTGCATTCTATTAGAAATTGTATTGCCTTGGTTGGATTTTTTTTTAACTTTGCCCCCCCCCCCCTCCCCCTGCGGCAGTACGAGATAACCATTTGATGTAATATGTTGCGAATTTATTCCTTATTACCAATTTTAACTTTCCATCACTATTCTGTTTCGGTTATATAAATTTCGCTTTTATCGATCCACCCTAATGGGGATATTTGAAATATTACTCCGTCCGATATTTTAATGCTATTATACCAGGTTACAGAATCTCTCAGGAATTAAGAACATGAACATAAAATGTCCAGTTCTATGGAAAACGTAGAATGCAACCCCAGCATTCAGAAATAAAGTTCTGAAATATGTTGTGGAAAACCCTCCAACGTGAGAGTCTTCCGTATTAGGTTTTTAAATCAGGACTGACCGAATAAGTTTTGTTGGAATGTTGTACGAGGCTTTATGGCACAAGGAAAAGTTTGAAATGGCACTAATAAAAAGGTGTCATCCTAAATAAGCTTTCGTGATCCTATTTTTTTTTTACTTCGAAATTCTATTCCAATAAAAATTATTTTCATCAAGGTATTTTTCAACTATTTATATAGTTTTTTTTTCAAGGATAACGATTGTGAAATACATTGATCCACAATTTAATTTACCTAATATATCACTGAAATGCTTTCAAACTGTGTCATATGTCAAAATAGACAGAGAGGACAAACTAACTGCATATTAAGTGACACTAATGGAGATCTATCTCAGAGTATGTGAATAAGGAATACTTTCCTTAGATCTACAATTTAAATGCTTTTGTATCAGGACCAAGCATAGGTTACAAAATGAGAGCAGACATAAGCACAAGATGTCCAGCTTTATAGAAAAAAGTATTAAATTTGTCTGGTAGCATCCGAAAATAATGTGCCCTCAGGTATTTTTGTAAAAACTTCCAACCTGAATTACACTCATTAAATTTTTAACACATGTCTGAGCTAATAAATTAAGTGACAATGATAAAGGAGTCTTAAATTTATTACGCTTGCAAAAATGAGAATAACAGCCTCTACAAATTTTTATTTTAACAAAATACTGAAAATAGTATAACTTAGAATGAATTTTTTTTATCGAAATTTTGAAATAATGGTTGTACTACACTACTTGAAATGCTACAATTATAAACATCTCAAATAGCTCTTTATCTGAACATTACATAGTTATGTATTCATAGATATATTATAATTTATCTTAAAAACATATCTTTCTGTGGGTACTGCAAGTTTTCCTGCGAGTAAAATGTATATCAAAAAACACATTAAGAAAATAAATCGCGTATATTTCTCACCTCCTACTTTTGATATCAAAGCAATGGTAAACAAAGTGAAAAAATACACAGTTAATGCAATATGTTTAATGTTTTTTAATCTTGTCACTTATTTGAAAATATTTAATTATTCACAGGCTGCAAGATTGTCTATAGGTAATGTTTATAATTGCAGCTCAGCTGTGTAAGTATATTAATAAATTACTTTAAACATAAAAAGTTTCCTTTTTAAATATACTAACAGGAACACTACCTTTAGTGTATAATGTTTTAAGAAAACTTTTTTTGTTAATGTGCAACGCATATCGGGATTAAGGCCCGAATGTTTCGTATCACAACTGTAAATCATCTTTCATGTTAATCTTTTATATTTAATAGGCAATACCTTGTACCATGGCTTGCTGATGACAAACGAAACACAGAAAGCTGTTACGTGTTTGTGGCAATTCGTTTTCCGTCATTATTGAATTCTTTTTAAACAGTGGTTAAATTTACTTTGTAGGTTTAACGTTCTTATTTTTAATTTGAAAACTGAATGATCACCGATTTAAGATAGTATGTAGGTTAAAAACTTCATTTGGGTTTGTGGAATTTAAAATTTGTACCGATTTAACATACAATGTATCATTTAGTATGAAATAGTTTGCCATTTTGAATTCTACGAAATACTGTTTGAAAGCATTTAAAAACTATGGGTTATTTAGATTAATTTTAATAAAATTATTTCATTTCTATTTTGATAATTACATATGGAATAACTAGGGAAAGGACAGGAAGTTTTTTATTTTAAAAATAAATAGAAATGATATTTTCAAAAAGATGTTTTACACCGATTGAAAAACAGCTTTAAAAAATTTAATGAATATTAAATAATTAAAAAAATTATTTTACTGCAAGTACTTAAAAGTTAAATCTTCTGATTAACCGGCTAAAGACGGCCTGAATTAGCCATCTTAGATTGTTAAATTTTATGTAGCGTGTCAACATTATTTTATGAAACATCAAAAACATAATGCGTTTTAATATTTAACTATTTAAATTAAACATTAATATTTAAAATGTTCTGTTTAAGATAGGAGAAGTAGTAACATTTTAAGTTTTGTTTTGAGTCATGCTTAAATTTGGCAAGGAAAGCAAAGGAAATTTTTCCTATATTATATGCTACAACTAATGTCCCTGAAGTTTTGAGAACTGTTCTTCCCTAATTTAGGTAAAAGTTGGTCCGAGGTGACAAAATTCTAAAACAAATGCATTTTCATAATACAACAGTGAAAATATCAGTACTGCACTTCCCTTAACTAAAAATTAAAACACATTTATTTCATTATTTCACATGTTTAAATTGATATATCTAAACTTTCATGAAAGATATGAATATGAAATTTTGGTCGAATTATATACTATAATTTAAATAACTTCAGGATTTTTAATTTCATGCGAAAAATTTTGAAAATATGTATTTCTTGAACTAAATTCACTCTAAAAATACGTTTACACTTTTAAATTTCTTATGAATTCTGCGATTAATATTTATAGAAATCTGAAAACAAATAACGAAGAAATCTTTTCTACACACAATAGTGGAAATAGCAGTGGAATCGGGCAAGTGGTTCATAAATAATAAAAATTATACAAATTTGAAAAAAAAAAAATTACTTTTTAAAAACTATCTGAAAAGTAATCTTTACAGAAAGACAATGCACGAAAAACATTAAAAAATGCCTATAAAGTAAGAAATTTTTAATCTCCGGCACCACTTATTTTACTCGTTTTGATTTGTTTTTAATTGTATGTACCTGTGTCTATATAACTACAAAAGTATAGAGTTTTGTCCACTGTATGGTTTACTCATTGAAAATATTTTTTTTTACCTATGATTTTATTTTGATCCTAATATATTTTTAGTTTTGTAGGTTATAGTCTACTGCTGCTTCTAATCTCTGAAAAATATACTGTCGTAAAGGTTATTCTCAGTCACTGACCTTCCAGATCTTCATTTAGTACCAGTGAAAGCAAAAGAAAAAAGATTTAATACTTGTTGTACCAACCTGATAACTTTGACTTTTTCCTTACTGCATAAAACATCCATCAGCAAAATTATTTCTTGAAACTTATATACTTTTTCGATTGTTATTTTAGATGTAACTATCACCATTTACAAAACTATCATTTGCATATCTATATTCATTAATTCTTTTAAAGTGAAAGAATAATTTCTATATCTATTTTGATCATACTAGCTAACTCCATTGTTGAAAATAACTGGATTTCTTAAGACACATATCTACAGAAATAAAGCAATTGAGTAATTTTCTCAATCTCCTACATTTTTATTAAATTAAAACAGCAACATTGAATTATTTCAGTAGAGATACTAATGAATAATGTTCTGGAGCAGCCACTTAATCATATTACTCTAGTTAATAGGCGGGAGTAACTATTACTCTCTTAAGGGGTGAGCTCGTGTTCAGGACCGGACAACCCTCGGGATTAATCCCTCGGGAGGGACGTGACCCTGAGCAAGCTTGCTTATTAAATACCGGGTTTGTCTGGGGCGGCTTCGTTTCGGGGTCGATTTTTGTTCATAGGGGCGCGTTCCCGTGTTCCGAGGAATTCTTTTTCAGTCGCGGGGAGGCATTCCTGTGTTCGAGAGTGGGCCTTGGACCTTCCAAACACCGTTACAGAGGCATGTTACAGATGTTAGAGAATTTCCGGCTGTACGTGCCCCCGCTACCTATGTATATCCTGAGTGTCTTCGGGCACCCAGGCTCTATGGAATACATGGAAGCTCCCTCTATCATTGAAGACGTCCACACGGGCCAGCACCCCTCGTGGACTGAGATGTTTTCATTGCTACAGACAAGAAAAAGAAAAGAAGTGTCCCTGACTCTGTCAGAGATGCGGATACCTTGCCCGCTGGGGGGTCCCAGTGACCTGCATCCGCTGATGGCTTTGTGTGTACAGTCTGCTCAAGTTGTTTTGCGACAAAGAGAGGTTTAGGGGTGCATATGAGAGCGAAGCACCCGGTGCAGTACCATGCGAAAGAATTAGAAGACCTGAAGAATCGACCAGAAGTTAAGAGACTGAGGAGGAGGTGACAAGAATGACATGAGAAGAGGCCAATATTACGAAACGATGTGGGAGCAACGTAAATATGAACCAAGAATAATTGAGAATAATGTCTGGCAGGTCCCTTGAAGCTATCAAGGGACAGAGGCGACCACAAACGTATAAAAAGATGGTATGAGATATTTTTAATAACCTGACTGAATTAAGTACCAGTACATCTAGTTCATCCAGTAGTTCGGAAGCAGATGTGACTATAGTGAGCAATAACCATTCTCTGGTTCAAACTGGTAATAATGTGGACCCCCACAATTTAGAAAGTCCTTCCATCCGCAACTTCCAAACTGCTGATGATGATGGTCAAGAGTTTAATATGTATGAAGACACTATTATATATAACAGTCCTGAGATTTTCATTAACAGCTTAAACTCTGATCGGCAGCTGGGTGGGCAGCCGGCTGTTGAAGAGATGGAATTGCTACATCAGGCCCTTTTATCAATTGGTGATGTGGAGAAGAGTAAAACTCTGGTTAAAGCATATATCGACACTCTGGTGAAGCCGCTGGAGAGTTGCCTGGGGAGGAATGTCAGACCCAACTCTACCAATAAGAAATTATCCAATAGGAAGTTGAAGAGAATACGTTATACGAAATTTCAACGCTTTTATAAGAAAAATAGAAAGAAAGCTTTTGACAGCTTATACAGTAATAATAGTACCAGTGACTTATTAACCTCTGACATTGTCTTCGGTTATTGGAAATATCTTCTAACGCATAAAGCGATCAATGATCCAGTACAACCTACTTTTTGCAATGATCCAGTTGAATTTGATACAGACCTATTGATTTACCCAGATGAGGTTTCAGATTGCAACCCGAAATGGAAGTCTGCTGCCGGACCAGATGGGTTGTCGATTTATGATATACTTAAAATCAATAATAGAGTCAAATCTAAACTTTAGTTTATTCATGTTACTACATTGGATCCCGGAAATCTTATTAAATAGCTATACATTCCGAAGAAGGAAAGCACTGAAGAACCTGCTAATTTACGCCCAATTTCTATAGCCTCAAACTTAACACGACAGTTCCATAAAATAATCTGCAATAGACTGAACAACTTAATAACTGAGTAAATTTCAATTTGATTCCTGAAATTGGATGGTGTGGCTTAAGAGAATTGACTTATTACAGGCGATACTCAGGTCAACTCAGTGAATCTAAACCCTTTGCAGTTGCGGTCCTGGACCTACAGAAAGCGTTCAACAGTGTGGCACACAGTGCTATTTTTGAAGTTGACTCTTTGGCCTTGCCAACCGGTGTGAAATCCTACATTAAATACATATATAGTAATGCAAAAACTTATCTAACCTTTAAAGGTAACAAAAGTAACCTGTTACGCCCACTGACGGGGGTTCGCCAAGGCGACCCCCTGTCACCCACACTGTTTCTTGGTGTTTTCAACCTGGTGCTGAATCACCTCCCTGCGGATATAGGCTACAGCTTCGATAATCAGTTGATCAAACATCTGGCCTATGCTGACGATCTCATTTTAATGGAAGACTCAGTTACCGGGCTCCAGAGGTACTTGGATAGCCTCCAGGAGGGTTTAAAGAGAGTAGGACTTGCGGTTGATCTAGCGAAATCATTTACAGGGGTGTGGATCAAGGATAGGCGAAGGAAGAAAATGATTTACGATGACAATTCGATCGTCAAGTGTAATAACGTGGAGTTTAAAAGAATTCAGGTAGATGCAATTTTTAAGTACCTCGGAGCTGACTTTACTCCAAGTGGATTATGCAAGACAAATTTGACAGAACTACAATCTCAAATAGACCTGCTTTTGAAATCTCCAGCAAAACCCCAACAAAAATTATGTTTAAAATTTTCTTGCTACCATCCTTTTATCACAAACTAATTTTTTCTAAACAGTATGAGAGTTATCTGAAGAAGATTGATGTAGTGCGAAAAGCGGTTCGAAAGGTTCTTCATCTACCCCATGATCCCCTAAAAGCCCCCAAAGGCCACCTTTCATGCGAAGGTGGCCGATGGGGGCCATGGGAGTACCTTCGCTGAGGTACTTGATACCGTTTATTGCGTCAAGAAGACTTAAATTTTGTTGTGGTGGACAATATTTAACGAAGATCAATGGTAGGAGTATTACTTCCAAAGAGCAAATAAATACCTTCTACAGAAAAGACGTTTATAGGAGCGTGGATGGACAAGGCTTAAAAGAATCGGCTAAATGCCCTTCTGCACACAGGTGGCTAGATGATTGTTCTAGCTTCTTGAAAGGTAAGGACTTTGTGAAAAGTGTTCACTTGCGCTACGGAGTACTTTTCAGCAAAAGCAGAAGCGCTAGTGGAAGGAGGAAGAATATAGAATGTCGGCGAGGATGTGGCGAGGTAGAGACGTTGAACCACTCCCTACAGACATGCTACGCTACGCACTTCTGCAGGGTGAAAAGGCATGAAAACCTGGTAAAATACATTAGGAAAATTTTTCAAGACAGAGGAATCACAGCTCATCAAGAACCACACTTTACAGTAGACAATAGTACTATGAAACCTGATTTAGTTTTATATACACATGAAAGAGTCCATGTTCTGGATATCCAGGTTGTCAACGACCAATTCTCCCTGCAGACTGCCCTATGATAACAAGAAAAGAAAGTATGAGCCTTTGAGAGATCAACTTCAGGGTCTTCGTCCGGGGGGATTCCGCTGTGACACCTTGACAGTTAACTGGAGGGGCGTTGTGGCGGAGTCCTTCAAGAAACTTACTGCATTCGGCATATTAAAGAGATGCGACTTTAAGGTGATAGCTAGCAGAACTATATTGGGTGGAATGATGACACACGCGGCCTTTCAGCATATGACGATTTCCGAAAGGAGAGTGAAGATGGTGTAGGCTGAAACCTTCCAGCTGCAAAATTCTCCACTTTGTTGAGATTCCTACTGTTCACAGTAGTAACTCAGTATTGTTTGTACTGGGGGAAAAAATAGCTTCTACATTATGGAATAAAGATGATTTGAAAGATTTATCAAAATTCTGAATTCAATTACATTATGTAGATCCTGTCAGAATGGCGTCAACCTAAAATTAATCACGTTCTAGCTTTGCTAAAATCAAAATAACTCAAAAACTCCTAGGAGTTGAGTTAGAGGCTAATTTCGTCGTCATCCAAATATCAAATTATATAGACGAAATTTTTGAAAGATTCAGCAATTTAAAAATCCCATTTTCATCCTTACGAATCAGTAAGGGTACGCTGTTTTCTCGTAAGGACTGTCCCGTTTCTAGCTATGATATTGAAATGTCCAACCTGCCTTACAGAAGTGTTTTGGGATGAAATTAATTTCAAGTCACACACGTCCTGACCGGAGCTACGCAGCAAATATCCTAAGTCATTTTCACTCCAAACCTGGTATTGCACATTCGGATGGTTTAATAATATTACTTGGTTACCTTAAATCCACTCGTCATTATCAGATGAAACTATCCTGCAAATCTTACAAGTTATTAATTTAGTTTGATGCCGACTTTGCGGCTAACCGAAACGACAGAACCTCGATCAGCGGCCAAATAGTCATGCTAGACGAAGCTCCCGTCGACTGGCGCACTTTCTATGAAAAGTGAGTTCGTTTAATGACAATGGAGGCAGAATGCGTCGTAATTACAGATGCCGTCAAGAACATGGTTCGGTTCGATCGGATACGCCTCGAATGAATTTAAGATGGGGTATTTACAGAAGCGGTAGGGTGATAATGCAAATGGATAATGTCTGAAATTGATTTTGCCAAATCCCCGGTGGAAAACTACAAATCTACATATATTGATGTCAAGTTATTTTTTTCCAGAATTTGTTCAATAAAAAATTCATGTTACACCACTTGCGTAGCCAGGACAACCCTTGCAGATATTTTTACCAAACCTCTGACCCACTGTGCCCTTTTAAAATCCATCTAATTAGTTTTTAAAATTATCTTTTTGCATATTGCTTACCTTTTATGATATTCAATGTTCGAAACGTAATCTGCATTGTATCTCTGTATACGCTTTTTAATGTATTGTGGATTACAGAGTTTATACAATTAATATTGCACATTGTTTTAATTATTTATACTGTGTGTCACATTGTTTTACACATCACAAGTTTAGTTAAAAAATATTCACTGTTCATTATCTAAGTTTTTAACAAACTTTTTATCCCTTGGCCACGTCTTCTCAAATTTTAAGAGGTAACTGTTTTAGCTGGATGACACTTTGCTTTACTTTGGAAGTCTTTAGATATAGTGCATAAATTTAATAAAGTTATCTCCATGTAGAGATCATTAGTTGTTAAAATTTCAAAATGTTTAAACTAACTTTTTTTATTATCTCTTATGTTCTAATTTATTCTCTTTTCGTTCCAGGCATCTAGAAAATTTAATTTGAATGAATGATTATTGGAAACAGAAGGCTATGAAAGAAGGATAGATGTGATACGAATGATGGAGAAAAAGGATTAGCTTCAATGTATAGATGACAATTTTTATCTAAAGGAATATTTCGGTTAAATTGTTTTTAAATAAAAGCAAAACAATTTGTATTCGATAATTTTCAGTTGTGCAAATGGCACGTATGGTCAAGGAGAATCTTTATATATCTAACCTTTTCAATGGAAAATGAGTTGCTGTTATGATACGTATTTATATAAAAATCATGTCTATATCCAAAATTATCCCTTTTTATGTATCGTATGCAAGATGAGAATTGTGATTGTTTGAAATGAATGTTCTAAATAGAGTGTCACTCTTCTTTCACGCGTTAATGCGATACTTTTTTTTGCCATGTTAGATTGGTAATAGTTTGAAATTTTTCGTCAATTGTTATTATGTATGGTTAATTGTTTTTAAAATAAAAGAAGGGGGAACTGCGTTTATAACATCTTTTCATAATCGTTACAATAAATGAGTTTATCTTGGTTTTCAGATGAAAAGTTAGCCTACACTAAGGCTGATTAAATGTCCAGTATTTCTGAGATTCCATGTTCATTTAAAAAAGCACTTTTTTGCGAGGCAATGAGAGGGAATAATTAGTTTACCATTGTTTAAAATCATTTTTCAAATGGAACCTTTCATTTACTGCTAGAAATATTTTGAATCTGGTCATATTGACCAGAACACTACATACGTGTAGAAAATAGGAACAGAACAGGAGTGTTAAGAAAAATCTGCTTTAATTCTTCGGTGCACATGTGTGTTTAATGTATTCCAAACAAGCATTGCCTTTGTTTTTATATTGTTATTTTCATTTAACATATATAAGCATAAGGATGTAAAGCACGAATCACTTGCAAAAAAAAAATACTTTTTGCTAAAAAGTGTATTTATAGAATTAACTATATCAAATTAGATCAACATAAAAATATTAATTTTGGCTGACCAGATTCGCCAAATCTCCCACTCTGCGTTGTATGATTACTATCAGACTCACCATCGACCTTCCTATTAAAACCGGACAGCTACCACAAGACACGCCATATAATTTCATCCGACAATAAAAGAAATCACGTTTCCTGCTGCCTGCGACCACCAGTTTAAATATCTTTCTGCTACTCCCGGACACCAAAACACACCATTTCATTTTGACATTTCCGGACACTGTAAAACAGGCTAGAAATCCAATTTTCCTCCCACTGCCGAACACTGAGCAAGTTTCGAATTCTGGATTCCATCGTCCGTCGCACTCTTAATATAAGGTTCACCATCTAACTTCCTATTACAGACGGTCAGCTATAACAAGACTCGGGAATTAATTTCCTAAAGTCACCATACACGAAATCATGTTTCCTTCTACTTGCGACCACCAGTTTAAACATTCTTTAACCTTCGAACACAGAACAGACCATCTCGTTAGATATCCAGCTGGACACTGTAAACGCGACTCTGTATCTGTCTACCTCCTATAGCCGGACAATGAAAACGAGTCTCTTCGTCTTGTTTCCACCAAAAGCTGGACAGAAACCATTGAATCACCTCTTGTACTCGTCGACAGCCGTAGACAGACCACCAGACTCTACATCTTGTTTCCTCAGACAGCCGTAGAGCGAAAACCAGACCGGCCGTCTAGTGTCCTCCGATCAGCGGACTTTATCGCCTAAATCAACAACACTTTTCACCCACTACCATACGGCAAAACTAGTTTCCGCCTATCGCTGAACTTCAGGCTAAATATCTTTCACCTAGCACCAGACACAAACTGTATATGTAAACTCGGTCAGACTGCAGGTCCCAGAAACAGTCTAGACATCCATTTGTCTAGACATCCACAAGACTAGTGAACCTCGAATAAGGGTCATTCCATGCTAAATGAGCAAATCAGCTGTGGCTGACATGTCATAGATTTGAATGAAAATCAGCATGTAAGTAAATCATATTTATTTATGAGTAAATGTAAAATAACAGATTTCAGGATTGTTTACTTAAGTATTAAAACTTACATTAAAAGTTGATACAAGATCGAGGTTGTGTCTACATGTTTGAAATTTCAATTTTCATTATTAGCCGTAGGAGTGGAAAGACTATATCAAAAACTATTTATAATTAAGAATGAATAATAAGTAACAGATTGGAGTGATTTAGTAACTGTCCTTTTATTCCATAAGGAGAAAAAAATAATGAAAAATTGAGGAAAATGCAATATTTCTATTGCTTGTTTTAACATGAAGAAAAGGTCTTAAAATTTTAAAATTGTTTGACGTTATAGATAAAAGTATATATTTTAAATATTGAAACTTTCATTCTTGCCTTTTTATTCCTTAATGGGAAAAAATAAATAATGAAAAATTTTGAGGGAAAAAAATTCAATATTTCTATTACTTGTTTGAACACGAAGGAAACATAAAATTTTTAAATTATTTGACGTTATAGATAAAAGTGTATATTTTAAATATAGAATCTTCCATTCTTGCCTTCAGTTTATTTTTCCTCAACAATATTTTAAATTAGAGTAGAATAAATTTATTTAAAAGGGGGGCAAACAATTATATAGTAATCAAAGCTCTGGATAGATGGCAGCACTACATTTTTTTGCAAGCATGGAAAGGCACACAAATTTGAAGTGGAATAGCTCAAAGAACATAACAAATATTACCTTTTTGAACTAAGCTCAAAGAACATAACAAATATTACCTTTTTGAACTAATTTCTCCTATGTTAGGAATCAAAAGGCAATCTTTAATTTTTTTCAGCATATCATGGGCTTTTTGAACTTTATGCTTCTGCAATATTGTTACTGTCAGTTTTTTACTTCATTTGATTTTTTAAGTATACATAAGAGGAAAAATTGTGACATTGTAATTTTTTTAAAGTTTCTAAGCTATTTTGAAGATGAAAATAAATGGCAACTTCCAAATTTGAGAAATTTTGTTTTCATATGTAACATTACATCGTACATCAATTTCACATATGTTTTTTAAGTTCTCAATTTTTTTTTAATTTTCTCAAAATTTTGAAATTTTCAATTTTTACAACCAATTGAAGGTTAATACCTGTGTTACGAAATTATTATTACTAAATAAATATGATAATAACTGTCCATGGGTTACAATATTATGAAAAAATTTTATGTTAAATAATTTTCAAGATACGGAACTTTAAACTTGCAACTTTGAACGATCCATACAAGCCATTCTATGTCACGAGTTTTTTAAATGTCCAGAACTTCCAAAATATTTTATTTTTGTCAAGATATTTTGAATAGCTCTATTTAAATATAAGTTGAATCTGTTTACCAAATTTTATTAAAATCGGTTACTATGTGGCCACGACCTTTTTTTTAAATTTTTGCTCATTTTGCATGGAATGACCCATAAGTATCGGCAAGTTTCCTCCTATTGCCGGACACTTATCCCCCCACAAGCCATCTCCAATCCCTCAGACTAGCAGACTCAAAAAGTAGTTTCCTCCTCTGGCCACCAGGCCCCAGACACTTTCTTTCGGCTACCAGACCCGGCGGATCCTTTCTTCCGCCCGTCAGACACGACGGATCCTTTCTTCAGCCCACCAGACACGGAGGACCCTTTCCTCCAGACACAAGACACTTTCCTCTAGACACAAGACCCGGCGGACAATTTTCTCCCGACACCGGACACTTTCCTCAGGCCACCAGACGCGACAGACTTTCCTCCCGGCACCAGTCACTTTCCTCTCGGCACAAGACACTTTCCTCCCGGCACCCTTCACTTTCCTAGGCACCAGACACTTTCCTCCCGGCACCAGACCCGGCCGACACTTTCCTCCGTCCACCAGACCCGGCCGACACAAGTCACTTTCCTCCAGACACCAGACTCGGCCGACACTTTCCTTCCGTCCACCAGACCCGGCCGACACCAGACACTGTCCTCCCGGCACCAGACACTTTCCTAGGCACCAGACCCGGCCGACACTTTCCTCCGTCCACCAGACCCGGAAGACGCTTTCCTCCCGCCACCAGACCCGGAAGACGCTTTCCTCCCGCCACCAGACCCGGAAGACGCTTTCCTCCCGCCACCAGACCCGGAAGACGCTTTCCTCCCGCCACCAGACCCGGAAGACGCTTTCCTCCCGCCACCAGACCCGGAAGACGCTTTCCTCCCGCCACCAGACCCGGAAGACGCTTTCCTCCCGCCACCAGACCCGGAAGACGCTTTCCTCCCGCCACCAGACCCGGAAGACGCTTTCCTCCCGCCACCATACCCGGAAGACTCTTTCCTCCCGCCTCCAGACCCGGAAGACGTTTTCCTCTTGCCACCAGACCCGGCAGATGCTTTCCTCCTAAACATTGTTAAATAGCCAATTATCACACTTGTACCTGAAATTTTTATTTACTTCAACATGAATAAGCAATGAATTAATTTTCGAAATTTAAATGTTTTTTCTTTACTCTGTACAGGATACACCTATTCGGATTTCGAGACTTTGGGGAGGGGGTTAATATACCAACTCATTCCCCCTCACTTTCGATCTACAGCATATTAGAGCTTTAGTAGTTAAATTATTAAATTCTCAGCTACATTCACAATCAAATGATAATTTCTTCATTAAAGACACTTTATGTATTGATAATTAACGAAAAAAGAAAAGAATGGCCGAGGAACAAAAAAAAGAGTATTTAATCTCACCCTTCGTCTTTTCAGTTTCTCTTTCTGTGAATATAAATAACAATAGGTTCAAGTACACTTTCATTTGTCACAGAGCCATGGGTGTCTCGTTACAAAGTATGAGGGGCAGACTAATATACTTTTTCACTGCGAAAAATTCCTTTTATTTTCAGAAAATTGACTTCCAGTCATCAATGATTTTGACATACTGATGATTTTTGTTTAATTAAAAAAACATTTTGAAGAATTTAAATTTTATAGAACACTAAAATTGTGTGTCCAAATTTTGATGAATAAAGCTTTCAATAATGTAGTGCCGATATTGGTTAAAGTAAAAGATGTGTTCTCTTTTTACTTGATGTCATGATCAAATGTTTAATGTATAATCAATTTTTTTCGATTTTTTTTAAATTGCATAATCAAGTGTTTTACAAATTGTCTACATTTACGGAGTGATGATTCATATCTAAAGTGTCAACAACTATATATCCCCATAAAAACAAATACTTCAATTAAAGAAAATTTAAATGTCCATTATGGGATAGAGGAATGGTGAATTTGCTCTAAATGGTGTTACGGTAAAGAATGACTCTCTAAAGGTGAATATAAATGACCAGAAAATATTAATGTTTACGTGTTACGAAGCT
This sequence comes from Maratus michaelseni, assembly GCA_963931845.1. Classification (NCBI taxonomy): domain Eukaryota; kingdom Metazoa; phylum Arthropoda; class Arachnida; order Araneae; family Salticidae; genus Maratus; species Maratus michaelseni. The sequence goes on from OZ007586.1 coordinate 31,429,936, forward strand.
TTTATTATGCTACAATTTGCGTACGATACACATTTGCTTTTGGAGAGGAGATTTACACGCACATTGCTTGCACACATATGTATACTCACTAAATTTAATGATAACACCTACGCTGGGGTTTAAGGTACAACACAGCTTGAGATTTGTAGACATTTACGCGTTGTCTATTGTAGGACATTTTGGCGTATAAGACAGAGTTAGAGTTAAGATGTCATAATGTCTCTGCTGCCTTTACAAAATAGACAAATTCTACATTAAAAGAGGCTAAGAACTGGTTAAATAGCGCGATATCTTCTGGCAGCCGCTATCCTCATCGCATGAGAGAGATTCGAAAATTTCTCAAAAATCACTATCACCCGAGACACCCGAACACATCCCGCAAGATTACAAACAAAATAAAAATACATTCGAGACCGTTTCGTCCAAAACCCACACAGACTATTACGAGGTCACCCAAGAAGCAAGTTGGATACACCAACGGATGGATGGACTAAAGTCACGAATGGTGGGATCACTATTTCCTTTGAGTACTAAATGTTAAGGTTGCAATGAGGAAGAAGCGGAATAGGAAAATACAGATCCTAAATCTGGGAGAAATATCTACTTTTGGTACAGAATATCGTCGTTCGTACGTTAAAAAAAAATGGAACATTAATGGATGAAGTAAACTAAAAAGGCAAGAAGAATTGGACGTCTGGTTTTAAGCGGAATAATTACTTAGATCAAAAAGTGCCAATCGAAGAATCACAACTGAGTTTAACAACCTCACGTAGACTTGCGGTAGCTCATGATAACTGTCGTATCAGATTTTAAATTCCCAATAACACATCTATTTCAACATAGATGTTTACACATGAAACAAATATAAAATGGTAATTTCAGAATTGGAGGATATAAACAGAAAACGGGCAAAAGAGAATATGAAAATACGCGCAGTTGTCACTTTTGTTTCAATCTTTAAACATCTATTTTTAAAAGCCATCTTTCTCTTACAATTGCTATATTTTTAAATAAATATGAATAAAATTAAATTTCTAATTCATTTCCTACGTGGACACAGTAGACTAAAAAAGTTAAGTAATTTTTGGTATGCAATATTACTATTACCTTTTTTATTTTTACTTTCCTATCAACTTACATACCTGTAAATATTTTGAAATATATATTTTTATGCCACTTCTACAACATCTGGTAAAATGTTAAATACGGAGATGTTCGCACACAACTTATACAGATCTCAGAAATCCTTACCGTCATGTCTAGGCCTAACGCAAACATACTATTAAGTAACATTTGAATCAATCGTCATCATAAACCTAAACATTATTAAAAAGACCAATTATGACACTTGAAGATGACATTTACTTCAACATGAATAAACAATGAATTAATTTTCAAATTTAAAAAGGTTTTTTTCTTTACTGTGTACAGGATACACCGATTCGGATTGAGAGACTTCGGTTAGGGGATTTTATGTAGCATCTCACCCCCTCCTCCCATCTTTCGCTTTACAGAATGATATGAGAGATTTAGTAAATAAATTCACAATTACTTTCACAATCAAAATAATTTCTTCACAATTTATTGATAATTTACACACACATTATTTTGATTGCACAAGCATGTACACTCACTAAAGTAAAAACATAAAATCTACGCTGTGGTTGGAGTTAGAACACAGATTGAAAATTGTAGACAAGTGCGCGTCAGCTGTTGCAGGACATTTTCTCATATAAGACAAAGTTCCAGTTAAGTCATGTCTCCGACGCCTTTACAAAATGGGACAAATTAAACACAAAAAAGTCAAAGGGAAGCTACGAACTGGTTAAATAGCGCGATACCTTCTGACAGCCGCCAACCCCATCGCATGTGCGTGATTCGGAGATTTCTCAAAAACAAGGATCACTTTAAACACCCTAACGCACCCAGCAAGATTAAAATCAAAATAAAACCATTTCGTCGAAAACCCACTCATCAGATGATAACGAGATCAACTAAGAAGCAAGTTGGACAAACCAAAGGATGATCAAAAGTCACAAAATGGAGGGATCCCTATATCCTTGGAGTACTCAACGTAAAGTTTGCAATGAGATAGGGTCTAAAGCAGCGGAATAGGTATCCTGAATATGGGAGAAATAGCTACTTTTGATCCAGGATATCGTCGTTGGCAGCAACTTTGAGCATGGACGTGTCCTCTCCCTCAAGGTTAAGATAAATATGATTTTGTAAACAGATATAAAAGTTCCCCCCCCCCCACTATTATTTTTCTCTGACAATCCTTGCTGGAAAATATGAAGGAAGACAGCTTATACAACTATTCAGAAGTTTGCACAGGTATGAATATTTTTAAAATGATCCAACAAATTTTTATTTGGATTATTCGATCAAAAGGTAAGAAATGGAACGTCTATGAAAAAAGTAAACTAAAAAGGCAATGAGAATTTGACGTCTGGGTTTGAGCAGACAAGATACTTTAATAAAATTTACGTGCCAATAGAAGAATCACAATTGAGTTTAACAACTAAACGTAGACTTGGGGGTACCTCGTGATAACAGTGCTATCGGATTATCCATTCACAATAACACAGGTATCACAATAACATAGTTGTTACACATGAAAAAAAATACAAAATTGCTATTTATATTCTTCATTTGTGAAATTTCAAACTCGCAAAAGAGAGAATATGAAAATACGCAATGTTGACACTTTAATTTCCATTTTTAAACAACCATCTTTTAAAAGCAATCTTTCTGTTATAATTGCTATTTTTTTATATTAATATGAATAAAATGCAATTTCTATCTGATTTTTGAATTTGAGTTTCTATGTAGAAACAGTACAATGTAAAAAGTTAAGTAATTTGCGGTATGTAATATTACTATTACTTTATATTACTTTCCTATCGCCTTTTTATATCTCTCATTATTTTGTAATAAATATTTTATTCTAAGCTACATCTAGAACCTGTTAAATTATTTTTTAAATACGGAGATGTTTGCAGACAATACAGACCTCAGCAATCATGTCAGTCATATCTCGGAAAACATACTATGTAACATTTGACCAATCATCATCAAAAACCTAAACATTGTTAAATGGCCAATTATCACACTTGTTGCTGACATTTTTATTTACTTTAACATGAATAAGCAAAGAATTAATTTTCGAAATTTCAAGGTTTTCTTAAATGTGTACCGGATACACATATTTGAATTTCGAAACATTGTGGAGGGAGTTATGTAGTATCTAATCCCCCCCCCTCTTTCTCTCTACAGCCTGATATTGCAGAATTAGTAGAAAAATTATCAAAAAGTCGCAATTTTTTTACACAATCAAATAATTTCTTTAGGTAAGATACTCTATTCATTGAAGATACTAATGAAAAAAGAAAAGAATGGACAAACACTGAATAAAGGAGTATTTAATCTCGACCTCGGTCTTTTCCGTTCCACTTTCTCTTAAATATAAATATGTTCAAGTCAAATTTCATTTCTCACAGAGCCATAATAGCTTCTCTTTACAAAGTAAGAGGGGTAGATATACAATGTAGAGACAAACAAGAGGGGCACTTTTATTTTCAGATAATTGACTTCCAGTCATTAATGATATTTCTTGACGTACTGGTGATTGTTTCACTTTAAAAAACATTAAGAATTTAAAAATTATATAAAACACTAAAATTGTGTCAAAATTTTGATGAATTAAGCTGTAAATTATGTAGTGCCGATATTTGTTTTAAAAAAAAAAGGATCTATTAAGTTATTGTCATGATCAAATATGTTTAATTTGTATAATCAAATTTTCTTTGAATTTTTTTTAATTACGTAAGTGTTTTAAAAATTATCCACAATATTACTATTTACGGAGCGAGGATTCATATCTAAGGTATTAAATACTATGTATCCCTGTAAACAAAGATACTTCAATTTAACAAAATTTAAATATTCATTATGGGAGAAAGTAATAGTGAAATTGCTATGGTGTCACGGTATGGAATGGCTGTCTAAAGGTGATTATAAATGACAGGAAATAATCTGAACATGTTATGAACCTTTTATAATGCTACTAATTGCGTACGATACACATTTGCTTTTGGAAAGGAGATTTACACACACATTGCTTGCACACATATGTACACTCACTAAATTTAATGATCAATTCTACACTGAGGTTTGATGTACAACACAGATTTGTTGACAAGTGCGCGTTAGCTGTTGGAGGACATTTTCACGTATAAGATAGAGTTCGCGTTAAGTCGTCATTGTATCTGCGCAGCCTTTTCAAAAAAGGGACAAATTCTTCACCAAAAATGTCAAAGGAGGTTACGAACTGGTTAAATAGCGCGATATCTTCTGGCAGTCGCTATCCTCATCGCATGAGAGAGATTCGGAAATTTCTCAAAAACGAAAAACACTCGTGATACTCGAACACACCCCGCGAGATTACAATCAAAATAAATATATCAGAGACAGTTTCGTCCAAAACCCACATATAAGACGATTACGAAGTCATCCAAGAAGCAAGTTTGACACCAAATAGTGACCAAAAGTTACGAATGGAGTGATCACCATTTTCTTCGAGTACTCATGTTAAGATTGCAATGGAATAGTCTGAAGCAGCGGAATAGAATAATACAGATCCTGAATCTGGGAGAAATAGCTACTTTTGGTCCAGGATATCGTCGTTGGAAGCAACTTTCAGAACAGGCCCGTTTCCTGTCCCTGAAGATTAAGATAAATATGATTTTGTATCAGACATAAAAGTTTGACCCCACTTTTCTTTTTCTCGCATTTGTTCTCCGACGAACCTTGCTGGAAAATATGAAAGTAAGCAGCTTAGTTTAAACAACTATTCAGAAGTTGGCACAGGTATGAACATTTTTAAAATGATCCAAAAAATTTAAAATTGAAATTATCGATCAAAAAGGTAAGAAATGGAACTTCAATGGAAGAAGTAAACTAAAAAGGCGGGAAGAATTGGACGTCTGAATTTGAGCAGACTAAATACCTATTTAAAATTACGTGCCAATCGAAGAATCATAATAGAGTTTAACAAATAAACGTAGACTTTCGGTACGTCGTGATAACAGTGGTAACATTTTTCCATTAATAACATTTTAACATATATATTACACATGAAACAAATATAAAATTTAAATTTCACTATTGAAGTATATAAACTCCAAACGGGACACTTGTCACTTTTATTTCCATATTTAAACATCCATCTTCATAAGACATCTTTCTCTTATAATTGCTATCTTTTTAAATTAATAGGAATAAAATTTAATTTCCAATTGATTTTTCAATTTAATTTCCTACGTGGAAACACTTTGTGGAACACTACGTGGAAAATATTTTGTAATATTTTTTCTATGCCACTTCTATAACATCTGCGATAAAATGTTAAATACGGAGATGTTCGCCCACAATTTATACAGACCTCATCAATCATTACAGTCATGTCTCGGCCTAACGCAAACATGCTATTAAGTAACATTTGATCAATTATCATAAAACTAAACATTGTTAAATGGCCAACTATCACATTTGTAGCTGAAATTTTCATTTACTTGAACATGTATAAGCAAGGAATTAATTTTCGAAATAAAAAAATTTCTTTACGGTGTACAGGATACATAGATTTGGATTTCGAGACCTTGGGGAGGGGGTTTTATATAGCATCTCATTTCCTCCCTGTTTTTCGCTTTACAGCATATTACAGCCTTAGTAGAAAGTCTCAAATTCACAATTACATTCACAACCAAATGATAATTTCTTTATTGAAGATACCATATGCATTGATGATACTAATGAAAAAAAGAAAAGAATGGGCAAAGATTGAAAAAACAAAAGAATATTTAATCTCGCCCTCCGTCTTCTGAGTTCCTCTTTCTGTCAATATAAATAACAATAGGTTCAAGTCAACTTTCATTTGTCACAGAGCCATATGTGTCTGGTTACAATGTAAGAGGGGCAGACTAACATCGTAATTTTTCATGCGAAAAATTCCTTTTTTTATTTTCAGAAAATTAACTTTATGGTCATACTGATGATTTTACTTTAAAAAATAAAATATTTTAAAGAATTTAAATTGTATAAAACACAAATTGTGTTCCAATTTTGATGAATGAAGCTTTCATTTATGTAGTGCCGGTAGTTGTTAAAGTAAAATTGTGTTTCATCTTTAAAGTTAATGTCATGATCAAATACGTTTAATATATATTATCAAGTTCTCTGAATTTAGATTAATTACATAATAGTGTTTTAAAAATTGCCCACAATATTACTATTTACGGAGCTAGAATTCATATCTTAAATGTCAACAACTATGTATCCCCGTAAATAGAAATACTTCAATTTAACAAAATTTAAGTATTCATTATTGAAGGGAAGAATGGTGAAATTTCTATGAATGGTGTCATGGTATGCAATGGCTGTCTAAAAAGGTACATAAAAATGACAGGGAAATATGAAAATTTACATGTTAGGAACCTTTCATTATGCTACTACTTGCGTACGATACATATCTGCTTTTGAGAGGAAATTTCCACGCATATTGCTTGCGCATAGACACTAAATTTAAAGATAAATTCTACGCTGAGGTTTGAGGAACAATACAGATTGAAATTTGTAGACAAGTGCGCGTTAACACTTTTAGGTCATCTTCGCGTAAAAGACAGTTCGCGTTAAGACATTATGTCTCCACAACCTTCACAAAATGGGACAAATTCTACACCAAAAAGTCAAATAGGGCTACGAAATGGTTAAATAGCGCGATAGGTTCTGGCAGCCGCTATACTAATCGCATGAGAGATTCAGACATTTCTCAAAAACGGGGAACACTTGAGACACGCCACAAGATTTCAATTCAAATAAAAACATATCGGGAGACAATTTCGTCCAAAACCCACACATCAGACGATTACGAGGTCATCCAAGAAGCAAGTTTGATACCAAAGTATGGACAAAAGTCACGACTGGAGAGTTCACACTAAATGTAAAGATAACAATGGGACAGAGTCTGAAGCAGCGGAATAGGAAAATACAGATCCTCGCTCTGGCAGAAATAGATACTTTTGGTCCAGGATATCGTCGTTGGAAGCAACTTTTAGAGCATGGACGTTTCCTTTCCCTGAAAATTAAGATAAATATTATTTTGTAAACAGACATAAAATTTTGACCCCACTTTTCTTTTTGTCGCTTTTTTTCTCAGACAATCCTTGCTGGAATATATGAAAAAAAGTAGCTTAAGCTACTATTGAGAAGTTGGCACAGGTATAAACATTTTTAAATGATAAAAAAAAATTAAAAATTTGGATTTATCGATTAAAGGTAAGAACTAGAACTTCAATGGAAGTAAACTAAAAAGAAAAAAGAGAATTGGACGTCTGGACCTGAGCACACCAAATACTTAGATCAAAATAAAGTGCCAATCTGAGAATCCGAACTGAGTTTAACATCTACACGTAGACTTGAGATAGCTCGTGATAACAGCTGTATCAGATTTTTTATTCACAATAACGTATCTATTTTAACATAGATGTTACACATGGAACAAATATAAAATAGAAATTGGTAAGCTGAACGACATGCACAGAAGTATAAAAAAGCATATCTAATTGTTGGGTACATTTTGTTTCAAATATTCTGAAGTCTAAGAATTTCAATCTACCTTCACAATACAGCGGCTGCAGAATTTGCGCTATTAACGTGTGGTAGCTGTTCCTGAAAGATTCCATAGATTCAGAAAAAATACTTGAGAAAATAGTTCTCATTTTTGGCAATGACTGGACATCCGGTCAAGAGGAATTTCTCGGCTTGTACAGACTTTCTAGGAGATTCGTAGCCTGTATTCGGTCGCGAAGAAGCGACGTGACAGTTTAGAAGACCAAATAGCTGTTAAAGTTAAGGGAGAGATACCCATGGGCTGTATTGTTCATAATATGCATTATTATTTCTGTAGAATTTAATTGATGGAGGTTTAACATACTTCCATTTTTATGAACCTAGCGCCCCAAACCCATTTTTATGAAACCTAGCTTAAACCCGCGAAATCCCTGTGATAAACATGATTATCAAATATTTGAAGTATTTTCTGAAAAAAGTCGGTCAAAAGAGATTAAACAGTTTGATTAAAAACTATTTTATTAATCATTCTTTAGTAAATGGAGTGTTAAATAAAGCTAAATGGAAAACAATACTCGTTTCTATCCCGAATGTAGCTCAAGAATAACGATTTTTTATGGTTTACTGGAAACTTGCATGTTAGAAAGAATTTTCTGAACGCTCCGCGTAGTTTACACGAACCAAATTGCCTATTCCGTATAAAATGTTCTTGGCTGGAACCAGTGTCAACTAAAAACGAAAAGAAAGATTTTAAGGGATCCCTCATGTCGTTGCTATCAGAGTATATGAAATATGTATGTGAAACATTTTATTAAATCTCAATGTTTAAATATATTCAACTAAATTTCTACTTCAGTCACAATGGTATATCCACCGTAGTACCAAATCCCACGATCTAGTGTTCCTCTTGGAAAAATTATCACGAACGATTTTCTTAAAATAATATTATGTATCATATCTGATCTTAAAATGCCTATAAATATTATGTATTAGCCCATTTCCTCATTCCCTATAGTTCAAACACAATTTCATCATTCAAATAGACGAAGTTCTAATTGAATTCAAGAATATAGCCTCACTGTCCGGTAGTTTATAAATTGCCTGAAAGCAATACAGATGTATGCAGTTTTCAACCTAATAAAGAAATAATAATCCTACCTGCTGAGGAATGTGTTAAAAATGAAACACTTAGCATCTCTAAGTACACCCAAGTACATAGATGAAAGTGATTGAAAAAGTAGTGCTGAATACTACAGCGTGTCCAATACAAGTGCCAAAGACATGGATCAAGATTTCAATTTTAATAATATATTTTTGTGGTCGCAGATTCACAGAGCGACTATCACGTCGATTATGAAGATTATAACAATTCTTAATGTTAATCATTACATAAAAAGAAATTATTTTCGGAATATTTTAATTTTATAAAAGTATGTTTATCATTCTGTTGCAATTATGTTTTATATTGTTTACAAAATTTATAATAAGCACAGTGTCCTAAAAGCCGTTCTACAAAACTCTTTGATCTATCTACAGTTGCTTCTCTGTTAAAGGGAAATCATAGAGTATTTTTTATTGCGTGCAGTTATTAGTTTTTAAAAGTAATTGCAAATTTTAAAATTCCCCTATGTTCCCTGATTTACACGAAAAAAATTGCATATTCCGTATAAAATAATCTTCACGATTTCATACGAAACTGGTACCACGGCATAAATAAAAAACCTATTTTTAGTGATCACCCATGTCGTTGATATCGGTTATATAAAATATGTATATGAATCTGCAAACACATTTTTTTCAATATTTCGTGTGGTTCAAACTAAATTTTCACTTTAGGTGCAATCATTTCAATCTTTCCACCAAAAATTATTTACATCGGCTGCAACGTTAACGCTATTAACGTGCCGAGGCTTTCCTCGAAAAATTACATCGTTCTAGGGAAGAAAACTGAGAAAATATATTAGGTTCTCATTTTCAGCAATGAGAGAGCATTGAACAAGAGGAATGCCTAGGTTGGTACAGAAATTTGCTAGGAGCCTTTACTGGCAGTCATTCGACTGAAAAAAGAAGCGACTGTTTGAGAGACGAAATAGCTTTTAAAAATTAATTCAGAGATTCTATGCAACCATTCAAGTGATTGTTACATTTCTAAACAATTGTATTTTGTTAAGTATTGATATATTATATTTTTAACATAAAATAAACAAAATGAAATATTTTTATATCTTCATCTTATGAATAATATGCATTTATTATTTTTTTACAATTAGATTGCTGAAAATTTAACATACTTCCGTTTATCATTAAACTTACTGGCATAAACACGCAAAATCTACGGTGAAAAAAAAAATTCCATTATTTGAGACTTGTAAAAATATGTCAAAAATAAATTAACCATTGTGATTAACATTGGTTTTTTCATTTGTCTGCTTGTATAAGATTACATGGTCAGGGACATTTCCTGTTGATTTAAAGCTTTCAAAAGCAAAATTATTCTGCTTTTAAAATACCGAAATGATTTACACCAGCTTGTATGAACGAGTATATTAGGAAAAATGTGTTTTCTTCAAATATATTTTAAAAATCAAAATGTTATTAAAAGTAACTCCCCCTTGCCAAGACGCACCTACAAAAATTCAGTGTTCTAGTCTTGCATACACCGTCCATGCAAGGTTTAATATATTTTTTTTGTTATGAAATAGAAAATATGGGTTATGGTTATGTAAACTACACGAGTGCGCTTATTTTTATAACAATCCGCAATAATTAAAAATTATTTTTATTTTCCAATAATATTGACTGCCTTCTTACGTGCGGGCCAATTGCATAAATGTGTCTATTGTGTTACATATGATCGTATTCTTACTTAATACATACTTTTCTTTACTAGTTTATAATTAAACTAATATGAAAATTGTAATTTGTGACAATTCAAGGATAGTATGGTGAGGCCACAATGCGTATAGTTATATCAAACTAAAAGGATGGATTCATTAATTGTATTAACACAAAGTGTGTATTGATCTGGTCAGTAACATCAGGTTCCGCAATGCCATAAAATATAAAGGAATGAAAGTTTTACCTTGAATGACGAGACAGTAACAAGACCTAGGTACTTTGAACACTGTTTTAATTCATGTTAAACTAGGCAGATGGGAGTCCAGCGCTGGGTCCATTGATGTACTAAGCTCTATGCGATCGTCAAAAAAAGGCTCTTGATATTATATGAATGCCGTACTGAACGTACTAAATTAGTCTAGAAATATCTTTAAACATATTAGGATACAATTTGCCTGGAAAGGAAAAGTGGTCGTCCCACTGCACGGTGCTGCGAAGTCTCGTGGATCGAAGAGTCCGAACCAGCTGTAGGGGGAAGCGGACCAACTAATGTGAGGGTTTTCACAACGACTGACTGAGATGCACCCGAACTGCAACCTTCAAAAATCGCCGTGTCCGATGCGAACGCGCTAAGAGAGCGAGGATGTTCCGCACGGAAGCCAACTGCCGCGCCAAGGTGAAACTCCAATGCGCTTCGTTGGATGGCGGTACGCGCATGCGCGGGCTGAGTATCCGAGGAACGGTACCCGTTGGCAAACAGCCAAAAACGAAGTAGGAACAGAAAAACTAAAGGCCAGAAATGAGGAGGGCGGGGGGCTTTAGGAATACAGATATTTGCAAGATAGCTGTAAATAACAGATCCATGAGTAAACTGCATGTAATATCACATGCACAAGGGGGGAAAATATACCTAAAAATAAGAGTTAAAAAGACGGAAGGTTGGAAACAAATATTTTACGTCGTGAGAGAAACCGCCACCTTGTAAAAGAGAATATATGGAAATGCACACTTTTGTAAATACTGCAATCATGGCCTTTACGAAATGAGGATTTGTGTAAAAAGTGTGAACTACTGTGAATCCTTGTATACCCGTATGAATCCCAGTACCTTTTGTTGAATACTATCCACCACAGTGTAAAAAGTAAGGAATATAGAATAGACTACTAATAGATCTACTCTATATTCCTGGGACAAAAATGCTTTTTTTTTTCCCTCATCCAATATATTTTATTTACAGTTCCTATTCAAAACCTATTCTGTGACATTTATACTTTTAGCAGAAAAATCGAGAGCGCCCGATCAACGGGTGTTAAAAACTCGTTCCCCAACACAGCACAAGACGTTAAACTTCTTTAACAATACAGAGCAAGATGCAAAAAGACCTTTTTCCAGTTCAGCGCAGATGTCTTCATAATTCAGAAAACGCACCCAGATTCATTTCGCAAATATTCTACAAAACTCGTACAGGCAAACGACACGCTTGAATGTGTAATTTTTCCATCGCTTGGTTCTTCTCCAGCGGATCTGTGGAGTAGCGTTAGTTCCGTCAATTTTTCGACCACTGTTTCTTCCCCCGAAATGGCATCAGGCGTTAGATGAGTGTTTTTAAACCAGTTGGTTGGTGGCAAAAGAAACGACAGCATGGAAGGGTGGCGATTTCGATCAGTGCGAGATTTTTTCTCGTCTGAGAGAGACGCCAGCCTAAATTGTGATTATGTTTTAGTTTGTGAAAATGTTTAGAAACGATTTCGTCATCACCGAACCAGACATTCCACTCAAGAATGATTCAGATAAATCTAATTGTAAGTCTACTGACTTTCTTCCCTCAAATGAAACTCCTAAAATATAAGATTCAGAAGACGAAGAGATAGATGTCGTAGACGACACCGATGTGGACAATGGTAGGGGAAGTGACATTAGTAGCAGAACAGAAGCTCGATCCCTCTGTGGAGATGACGATTTAGGCTCGCCTGATTCTGTTCCAAAAACACCAGAAGCTGAGAGACATACCTGTTCAGATTCCCAGTCGCAGCTTCCCAGATCCAAAACCACCCGCTCCAAAAATCAACGGCATTGCGGCGAAAAATTCTCCCTCGCTAAACAATGGCAACAATTGCGTTTTCTAGGACTTAGACTTTCAGTCGCAAACGTAGTCACGAGACGGTCTTGTTCCAAACAAGTTGCCAATCCAGCGGTGGATCGGCAGACTCCAACGTCCTGTGTTTCGTCTAACCATTATCCGTTCAAAGTGCTTTCAACACCCAAAATACCACACATCAGTCTGTACAAGAGCAAGCACGAATCAAGTCGGGGCAATTTAAAGTGCTGTGGTAACACACTGAGTCATCAATCCTGACCCCAACGGGAACAGACCAAAGATAGTCATTCGTAATCTGGGTCCAAGGCCGGACCGTGGACATGAACGTTTCCATTAGCACCACCATCACAATCATCAGAGGATGCGAGACTTATTGTATTCCAAACAAAAATAGTACGTTGTTTCTTCTCTCAAAGAATGTGTTGTTAGTGGGGTTGCTAACTTCCTTGTTGCGATATTATCAATATGGATGTCCCATCCGAATGTCGGTATGTTGTTCCGCATTAACCAGAATATTTCTAAGCCAATTTTACTTAAATGTTAGTTTGTTAATTATTGTCTTCGAACTTCTTAGCCTAATGCATAATTGAAATACAAGTATGAAAATTTTGTTTTGGACTATAGTGGACAGGCTGTAGTTTAAAAAAAAAGTATACATAAAATAATTTCTCATTTTGTGCTACCCTTTTAGTTAGAAAAAAGCAAATTTAATATTGGGGATTTGCTAATTTTAAAGTATGGAAGAAAAAGTTAATTGTTTTATTTTAAAAAAAGATTCATCGTTGGTGTGACTAATGTTGAAATTTCTATGAATGGGGATATCACGGTAGAATGGATGATGTCAAAGGCAGTGTAAATTTCAGTGAAACATCGAAATCGTGAATCATCTATAACCTTTCACGATTACTATAGCGTACGATACCCATCCGCTTTTGTGAAGGTTTACACTCATATTTTACAGATTACATAAAATTTATGTACATATGTGTCCAAAGTTCTATGATGTGGTTGAGAATAGCAGTGTTTTTAATATGCATTTAAAATAGATATTTTCAATCCATTATACTGTGTGCTAATGCACATAAAGTTGTAATTGAAAGATAGTTGAATCAACCTTACCAGTTTCCAACGAATCCAGCAAGAGGCTGACGCGTTCAGGGCAATTTTTTTCACTGTTTTTTACTTTATTCCACCTTTACGAAAGAAAGTTTTGTATCGGTGAAAAAATTCGAATTCCGATTTTCGATGGTTGGTTGTATAGGGTTTTATGGAGCAAGGTCCCATTGGGGACAAGCTGCGCCAAAGAAAAAATTTATTAAAATATCCAAAAGGTTTAATGAGAAAATTATCTGGATAGGGTTACCCATCCAGATATAGTCATACAGTGTATAAAACAAATATACAGAAAACTTAAAAAAGTGAGGTATGTGATTTTCAATGAAATTATGAGTTTTAGAACGTCCTCAACACGATTTGACTTTAAGTAAAATGTCTGATTCTCTCTGCCTGTGTGTGTGAAAAATATTTTTTGGTCCTCAAGAACTAATGCACGAAATTTAATAAAGCTTTATATTAGATTAGAACTTTATATAAATTTGTGACAATTACTTTTTGGTGCAACCGCCTAAAAGATGGCGTTGCTATGCAGCGTTTTGCACGATTTCCGCAATACTATATCTGAAGAACTAATAATTCAACGATTTTCATCACACTTCAGATTCAGTAAGACGCTGACATAAATTACTGATTCGGTTTTAGTGTAAATAGCCCGACAGGTGGCGCTGGTATGCATAGTCAAGAACTAATGCACAGAATTTAACTTCATATTATGCAACATTTTTATTTAAATACATCTTTATTAGGCTTGTGTATACTACCCGAAAAGGTATCGCTTTTATTCTTTGGGTTGGCAATTTTAGTTGCGGACATCCATAAATATGGGTGCCGAAATCCAATGATTTGTTTGAAAAATGAGGTATATATATATGTAAATGCACACAATTCAGCGAACCTATACATCTATAATCTTCATGATGGGCAGAGATTCTCATTTAATTTTGGTACTGTGATAACGAATTTTGAAGTATTAACATGTATGGGATAGAAGTTTTGGGATTGGCATATCAGACTAGTTGTATTTAGTAACTAACTAGACCAAAATGCAAATATGTTTATCTTGCAATAATTTTACTAATTGTTATCCTATAATTAGTATCCTGTAACTAAATTTTAAAATTTATATTTTATTTCCCCAATTCCTATTTGCTTTGAAAATCAAAGTTGTTCAACTTATTGATTCGAATCAAATTGGATGTTCTCTTATGCATTGCGGTTGGCGGACTTTGAATTAAACCCGTGCGATACTTGAGACAATCGATTTATATCTATAATAGTTTTCTGATATCCAGCATTTTATGTACAATTATTACACATGAAACAAATATGGAAATTGCTGCTTATATCAATGAATTGTGAAAAGTTTTAAACTTGAAAAATAGAAGAAAATATGAAAATACGCACTGTTGTAATGTCCACAATCGTACCATTTACGAACTAAGGACAACATATCAAAAGTGGCAACTTTGTATCCCCGTAAATACAAATCCTTCATTTTAACGAATATTTAAAGAATTATAGCATAGAGGAATGATGAAATCGCTATGAATGGTTGACGTGACTGTATGGAATGTCTAAGTAAGTGGAACAAAGGGAGCATGAAACATTGAAATCTGACGTCTGATCAATATAACGTTACATACTATATTTTACATAAGATACACATTTGCTCTTATTAGGAGATTTACACGCATATACTTTTGCTTGGATATGTATGTACACCGATTACATTTTATGGTAACTTTTATACTGAGGTTTGTGGTACTATGCTCAGATTCAGAATTACGTAGTGTATTTAGTATGAACGTATTTATGTATATGTTTTCTACGTACAGATATACATGAAGTTCAAATTGACAAACAGTTGGAAGATAATCTTAACCGTATGCTAACAAAGCTAAAAAGCAGACCAGCTAAGTAAGAGTTGCTTTCACTTTAATCAATTTGGTATTTAATAATGAAATTGTCTATTATTTACGGCAGTGTAAACTACAAGGTAGGGCTTAAAAGTTTAACAATACAAAATTTGTAATTATTGATATCGCTGTCGTTTACACTAAACTGTTTGAACACAATATTTGTACTAATTGGAATCATCTTAATATAAAGTTGAAATGGAACAAAAATTGTAAGAAACTTTTTCGCTGCCAACGAATTCAACATGGTTAACTTTTATATATATATATATTTATTTAGTAATGAAACAAACTGTTTATGGCCATGTAAACTACAGGTACAAACTTATGTCTTTAATAATCCAGAATATTTACAAATAATGCTACAAATAAATAATGCCTTTACAATATCTATTGCCATCTTAATTAGTGGACAAATTTAAATTTGTCCATACCGTGTAATATTGTTACAAATTCAAAACTTCTTTACAATGAATGTAATCATCCTCAAATAGTACATAAAAATTGAAATGGACCAACAGATATAAGAAAATCTTATCTGATGCCAATGAGTTCGAAAAGAGGATAAGCAGAGCTAAACATATTTTATGATTACTTTTGTAATGAAATAGAATAGGAATGAAATAGTGGTTTACGGCCGCGTGAAATAATTAAAAACTTTAGGAATTTGATAAAACAAAATATCAGACATAAACACAATCATTTTCTTCTCACGTACTGGACAAAAATACAAATTTGTATACATTGTGTACTATTGTTACAAATTGTAATAATATTTTAATGCATAAGTATTACATTGTAAATTAGAACATGTAAATTGAGAAAGGATATTAGCGATGGTTAACATTTTCGCTTTAATATTTTGTTTTTTTACATTAATAACTATTGTACATTATTTTCAAATACATATAAAACAATAAAGTAATATGTATGACTACGTATAAATTTTGCCGATTCATTTTAATCCTACAGTAAAATATCTACCATTAGATTTATTTTGACACTATGAACTCCGCTGTATTAACCACGTTGAATCATATTATCACTGTTATTTTTTTTCAAATACTTTAGATGCCAATATTATAAAACGTTAAATTTTTTTGTAATAACTCTAAACTTTTATAAAATAAAAGCATATAATTGAACCTGAATATACTGTCGTTTTTTAATGGAAATTCTAGTATTTTCTTGAGTTTACCTGGTAAACTTATTATTATTGCACTGATGGGTAGGAAGGGGGGGAGGGGTAAAACGTAACTTGGAAAATCAGATTGATTTTTTAATTGGATGAGTGTTTTTAACTTACTGATTAACTGCAATATTTTTATTGTTTAAATTATAACAATTTCGCGTAGCGGGATATTTGTCGTCTTAAAGGTGAAGAACTTTTCGCCATACTGGATAAGAAGCATTTTTTATTTCTGCTACATAAATGAATTTCTAATTTTAAATATTTATTAAAACGTGTATCTTTTTTTATGTTTCTTTTGTATGTGTCATGCAAATTTATAGAAATATTAAACAGCCATGTTAATAATTTAACATTTATGTTTGAAAATCATTATCATTCATTGTATAACACACATTAGAAATAAGAGTATATATATATATATATATATATATATATATATATATATATATATATATATATATATACACGAAAAATGTACAGGCTTACATTTTTTACTCTCTTCCTACACATTGCCAACGTATCTACCAGAAACTATCACCATGTAATATTATATATCATTATCTATATTTTATTCAATTTACATTTTTATAGGTTTTATACAAGATAAAAGTTAAAGATTCTAAACTGTCATACACGTCAAAATACACTTTATTAATATTACAGATTGTATTTAAATTGACACAAATTGAGATCTTATTCGGTATCAGGAAAAATGAGATTTTACACTGTTTGTCACGAAGATAAGAATTTACATTTTTCAGTATTTTAAATGTGGATTTACGAGGTTCCAGCGTGCATCACAAATTAAGAACATGAATACATATGTCTAGATTCAAGGGGGGGAAAAAGTGGAATGCAAATTTTTCTGCATCTAAAAACAATGTAGCCAAAGCTATTTTTGAAAAGCTTCCAATCTGTGCGACACACAAATTGCATTTCAAGGCTATGTTAAATTTGGATTTAAAGCGTTCAATTGAAACTATCTCCAAAAAACGAAAAACCTTTGAATCCGAGCAATATTCCCAACGGATTCCCAACTATTTTCTCTCCCCTTTTCCTTCCATGCTGTAATACTGAAAGTAATAACCTACTGATTTGTCATATATAAACTAGGCGTTTCAACCCCTCTCTCATTATCAATATTCCCCAGTGCTTCACTTAGGTGAAAACGTTAAAAAACTGTTATAAAACTACTAAAATGAACCACCCATTTATAATGTAATGTTTTATAAATTTTCGTCTAGGTTATAAACAAATTTATGATGTTTGTAGAATTGACTCGCATATGCAGAGAGTTTTGATTGTATTTGAATGTCAAGTTCCATTCAGTCATATAAAAAGCGTTTATTTGGAATTTTTATCTTATCAAAATATAAGTATGCGACAAATATTTATTTATAAAAATTATAAATTACGAAAACTTAAGTATAACAAAAATGTAGAAGATTAATATAACTTTTTTTTTCTGGCGTAAGCACAAAGAAAATTACTTCTACCCAATTTTTCATTAAGCCGTATATTCGAAGGCTGCACGGTGACATTTGAGTACTATCTGCCATAGTGCAGTGCTGTTTTTTTAAAGAATTAAACGTTTTTGCTCCTTCGCCACGTCACAGATTTCAAAAGATCTTATCCATACTAATTGGTACAGAAATTGTAAATAATATTTACATTTCATACTGACTTATCCTAGAAACAGATTTAAATTTCGAGCAATATATTTTAAAGCATAACTGAATTTTTTTATTCTTCATTTTTAGTATTCCAATTTTAAATGAAAAATTTCAGAAAACAAATACTGTAATATATTGTTGCAATTTGTATATATTTTTACATTTTGGGGATTTTTTTTGTAGGGGGGGTCCCATACATAAATTCCCCATCATTTTCAATTTTTGTGGGTCCCCTACAAGAAACCCTTAAAAATTCGCGAAAAATCCCTTCAAAAAACCCCTTTCTCTCAAATTTCGGTGGGGCGGGCCCATCTCGCCCATAGTTGTCTAGTAATTTTGATCCTGGGTGTAGCCATTTATAAGTTATTACTAGACATAGTGTAAATTTATTTACTTGTAGACATAATAAAAATTGGGAAAATTGAACTTTTTGTTCAAAGTTTTGGCTACCCCTATGTCGGTAATAGATGATGTGTCGGATTCACCATAATGAAATTTTATTGGAACTTTACTTACATCTCGATGTAGCTGTTGCATTCTATTAGAAATTGTATTGCCTTGGTTGGATTTTTTTTAACTTTGCCCCCCCCCATCCCCCTGCGGCGGTACGAGATAACCATTTGATGTAATATGTTGCGAATTTATTCCTTATTACCAATTTTAACTTCCCATCACTATTCTGTTTCGGTTATATAAATTTCGCTTTTATCGATCCACCCTAATGGGGATATTTGAAATATTACTCCGTCCGATATTTTAATGCTATTATACCAGGTTACAGAATCTCTCAGGAATTAAG
Source organism: Maratus michaelseni (assembly GCA_963931845.1). Lineage (NCBI taxonomy): Eukaryota > Metazoa > Arthropoda > Arachnida > Araneae > Salticidae > Maratus > Maratus michaelseni. Next base: position 31,449,197 of record OZ007586.1, read on the forward strand.
AACATGAACATAAAATGTCCAGTTCTATGGAAAACGTAGAATGCAATCCCAGCATTCAGAAATAAAGTTCTGAAATATGTTGTGGAAAACCCTCCAACGTGAGAGTCTTCCGTATTAGGTTTTTAAATCAGGACTGACCGAATAAGTTTTGTTGGAATGTTGTACGAGGCTTTATGGCACAAGGAAAAGTTTGAAATGGCACTAATAAAAAGGTGTCATCCTAAATAAGCTTTCGTGATCCTATTTTTTTTTTACTTCGAAATTCTATTCCAATAAAAATTATTTTCATCAAGGTATTTTTCAACTATTTATATAGTTTTTTTTTCAAGGATAACGATTGTGAAATACATTGATCCACAATTTAATTTACCTAATATATCACTGAAATGCTTTCAAACTGTGTCATATGTCAAAATAGACAGAGAGGACAAACTAACTGCATATTAAGTGACACTAATGGAGATCTATCTCAGAGTATGTGAATAAGGAATACTTTCCTTAGATCTACAATTTAAATGCTTTTGTATCAGGACCAAGCATAGGTTACAAAATGAGAGCAGACATAAGCACAAGATGTCCAGCTTTATAGAAAAAAGTATTAAATTTGTCTGGTAGCATCCGAAAATAATGTGCCCTCAGGTATTTTTGTAAAAACTTCCAACCTGAATTACACTCATTACATTTTTAACACATGTCTGAGCTAATAAATTAAGTGACAATGATAAAGGAGTCTTAAATTTATTACGCTTGCAAAAATGAGAATAACAGCCTCTACAAATTTTTATTTTAACAAAATACTGAAAATAGTATAACTTAGAATGAATTTTTTTTATCGAAATTTTGAAATAATGGTTGTACTACACTACTTGAAATGCTACAATTATAAACATCTCAGATAGCTCTTTATCTGAACATTTCATAGTTATGTATTCATAGAAATATTATAATTTATCTTAAAAACATATCTTTCTGTGGGTACTGCAAGTTTTCCTGCGAGTAAAATGTATATCAATAAACACATTAAGAAAATAACTCGCGTATATTTCTCACCTCCTACTTTTGATATCAAAGCAATGGTAAACAAAGTGAAAAAATACACAGTTAATGCAATATGTTTAATGTTTTTTAATCTTGTCACTTATTTGAAAATATTTAATTATTCACAGGCTGCAAGATTGTCTATAGGTAATGTTTATAATTGCAGCTCAGCTGTGTAAGTATATTAATAAATTACTTTAAACTTAAAAAGTTTCCTTTTTAAATATACTAACAGGAACACTACCTTTAGTGTATAATGTTTTAAGAAAACATTTTTTTTTGTTAATGTGCAACGCATATCGGGATTAAGGCCCGAATGTTTCGTATCACAACTGTAAATCATCTTTCATGTTAATCTTTTATATTTAATAGGCAATACCTTGTACCATGGCTTGCTGATGACAAACGAAACACAGAAAGCTGTTACGTGTTTGTGGCAATTCGTTTTCTGTCATTATTGAATTCTTTTTAAACAGTGGTTAAATTTACTTTGTAGCTTTAACGTTCTTATTTTTAATTTGAAAACTGAATGATCACCGATTTAAGATAGTATGTAGGTTAAAAACTTCATTTGGGTTTGTGGAATTTAAAATTTGTACCGAATTAACATACAATGTATCATTTAGTATGCAATAGTTTGCCATTTTGAATTCTACGAAATACTGTTTGAAAGCATTTAAGAACTATGGGTTATTTAGATTAATTTTAATAAAATTATTTCATTTCTATTTTGATAATTACATATGGAATAACTAGGGAAAGGACAGGAAGTTTTTTAAAAATAAATAGAAATGATATTTTCAAAAAGATGTTTTACACCGATTGAAAAACAGCTTTAAAAAATTTAATGAATATTAAATAATTAAAAAAATCATTTTACTGCAAGTACTTAAAAGTTAAATCTTTTGATAAACCGGCTAAAGAAGGCCTGAATTAGCCATCTTAGATTGTTAAATTTTATGTAGCGTGTCAACATTCTTTTATGAAACATCAAAAACATAATGCGTTTTAATATTTAACTATTTAAATTAAACATTAAGATTTAAAATGTTCTGTTTAAGATAGGAGAAGTAGTAACATTTTAAGTTTTGTTTTGAGTCATGCTTAAATTTGGCAAGGAAAGCAAAGGAAATTTTTCCTATATTATATGCTACAACTAATGTCCCTGAAGTTTTGAGAACTGTTCTTCCCTAATTTAGGTAAAAGTTAGTCCGAGGTGACAAAATTCTAAAACAAATGCATTTTCTTAATACAACAGTGAAAATATCAGTACTGCACTCCCCTTAACTAAAAATTAAAACACATTTATTTCAATATGGATTTTTTCATTATTTCACATGTTTAAATTGATATATCTAAACTTTCATGAAAGATATGAATATGAAATTTTGGTCGAATTATATACTATAATTTAAATAACTTCAGGATTTTTAATTTCATGCGAAAAGTTTTGAAAATATGTATTTCTTGAACAAAATTCACTCTAAAAATAAGTTTACACTTTTAAATTTCTTATGAATTCTGCGATTAATATTTATAGAAATCTGAAAACAAATAACGAAGAAATCTTTTCTACACACAATAGTGGAAATAGCAGTGGAATCGGGCAAGTGGTTCATGAATAATAAAAATTATACAAATTTGAAAAAAAAAAAAATTACTTTTTAAAAACTATCTGAAAAGCAATCTTTACAGAAAGACAATTCACGAAAAACATTAAATGCCTATAAAGTAAGAAATTTTTAATCTCCGGCACCACTTATTTTACTCATTTTGATTTGTTTTTAATTGCATGTACCTGTGTCTATATAACTACAAAAGTATAGAGTTTTGTCCACTGTATGGTTTACTCATTGAAAATATTTTTTTTTAACTATGATTTTATTTTGATCCTAATATATTTTTAGTTTTGTAGGTTATATTCTACTGCTGCTTCTAATCTCTGAAAAATATATTGTCGTAAATGTTATTGTCAGTCACTGACCTTCCAGATCTTCATTTAGTACCAGTGAAAGCAAAAGAAGAAAGATTTAATACTTGTTGTACCAACCTGATAACTTTGACTTTTTCCTTACTGCATAAAACATCCATCAGCAAAATTATTTCTTGAAACATATATACTTTTTTGATTGTTATTTTAGATGTAACTATCACTATTTACAAAACTATCATTTGCATATCTATATTCATTAATTCTTTTAAAGTGAAAGAATAATTTCTATATCTATTTTGATCATACTAGCTAACTCCATTGTTGAAAATAACTGGATTTCTTAAGATACATATCTACAGAAATAAAGCAATTGAGTAATTTTCTCAGTCTCCTACATTTTTATTAAATTAAAACAGCAACATTGAATTATTTCAGTAGAGATACTAATGAATAATGTTCTGGAGCAGCCACTTAATCATATTACTCTAGTTAATAGGCGGGAGTAACTATGACTCTCTTAAGGGGTGAGCTCGTGTTCAGGACCGGACCACCCTCGGGATTAATCCCTCTGGAGGGACGTGACCCTGAGCAAGCTTGCTTATTAAATACCGGGTTTGTCTGGGGCGGCTTCGTTTCGGGGTCGACTTTTGTTCATAGGGCGCGTTCCCGTGTTCTGAGGAATTCTTTTTCAGTCGCGGGGAGGCATTCCTGTGTTCGAGAGTGGGCTTTGGACCTTCCAAACACCGTTACAGAGGCATGTTACAGATGGTAGAGAACTTCCGGCTGTACGTGCCCCCGCTACCTATGTATATCCTGAGTGTCTTCGGGCACCCAGGCTCTATGGAATACATGGAAGCTCCCTCTATCATTGAAGACGTCCACACGGGCCAGCACCCCTCGTGGACTGAGATGTTTTCATTGCTACAGACAAGAAAAAGAAAATGAGTGTCCCTGACTCTGTCAGAGATGCGGATACCTTGCCCGCTGGGGGGTCCCAGGGACCTGCATCCGCTGATGACTTTGTGTGTACAGTCTGCTCAAGTTGTTTTGCGACAAAGAGAGGTTTAGGGGTGCATATGAGAGCGAAGCACCCGGTGCAGTACCATGCGAAAGAATTAGAAGACCTGAAGAATCGACCAGAAGTTAAGAGACTGAGGAGGAGGTGACAAGAATGACATGAGAAGAGGCCAATATTACGAAACGATGTGGGAGCAACGTAAATATGAACCAAGAATAATTGAGAATAATGTCTGGCAGGTCCCTTGAAGCTATCAAGGGACAGAGGCGACCACAAACGTATAAAAAGATGGTATGAGATATTTTTAATAACCTGACTGAATTAAGTACCAGTACATCTAGTTCATCCAGTAGTTCGGAAGCAGATGTGACTATAGTGAGCAATAACCATTCTCTGGCTCAAACTGGTAATAATGTGGACCCCCACAATTTAGAAAGTCCTTCCATCCGCAACTTCCAAACTGCTGATGATGATGGTCAAGAGTTTAATATGTATGAAGACACTATTATATATAACAGTCCTGAGATTTTCATTAACAGCTTAAACTCTGATCGGCAGCTGGGTGGGCAGCCGACTGTTGAAGAGATGGAATTGCTACATCAGGCCCTTTTATCAATTGGTGATGTGGAGAAGAGTAAAACTCTGGTTAAAGCATATATCGACACTCTGGTGAAGCCGCTGGAGAGTTGCCTGGGGAGGAATGTCAGACCCAACTCTACCAATAAGAAATTATCCAATAGGAAGTTGAAGAGAATACGTTATACGAAATTTCAACGCTTTTATAAGAAAAATAGAAAGAAAGCTTTTGACAGCTTATACGGTAATAATAGTACCAGTGACTTATTAACCTCTGACATTGTCTTCGGTTATTGGAAATATCTTCTAACGCATAAAGCGATCAATGATCCAGTTGAATTTGATACAGACCTATTGATTTACCCAGATGAGGTTTCAGATTGCAACCCGAAAGGGAAGTCTGCTGCCGGACCAGATGGGTTGTCGATTTATGATATACTTAAAATCAATAATAGAGTCAAATCTAAACTTTAGTTTATTCATGTTACTACATTGGATCCCGGAAATCTTATTAAATAGCTATACATTCCGAAGAAGGAAAGCACTGAAGAACCTGCTAATTTACGCTCAATTTCTATAGCCTTAAACTTAACACGACAGTTCCATAAAATAATCTGCAATAGACTGAACAACTTAATAACTGAGTAAATTTCAATTTGATTCCTGAAATTGGATGGTGTGGCTTAAGAGAATTGACTTATTACAGGCGATACTCAGGTCAACTCAGTGAATCTAAACCCCTTGCAGTTGCGGTCCTGGACCTACAGAAAGCGTTCGACAGTGTGGCACACAGTGCTATTTTTGAAGTTGTTGACTCTTTGGCCTTTCCAACCGGTGTGAAATCCTACATTAAATACATATATAGTAATGCAAAAACTTATCCAACCTTTAAAGGTAACAAAAGTAACCTGTTCCGCCCACTGACGGGGGTTCGCCAAGGCGACCCCCTGTCACCCACACTGTTTCTTGCTGTTTTCAACATGGTGCTGAATCACCTCCCTGCGGATATAGGCTACAGCTTCGATAATCAGTTGATCAACCATCTGGCCTGTGCTGACAATCTCATTTTAATGGAAGACTCAGTTACCGGGCTCCAGAGGTACTTGGATAGCCTCGGAGGGTTTAAAGAGAGTAGGACCTGCGGTTGATCTGGCGAAATCATTTACAGGGGTGTGGATCAAGGATAGGCGAAGGAAGAAAATGATTTACGATGACAATTCGATCGTCAAGTGCAATAACGTGGAGTTTAAAAGAATTCAGGTAGATGCAATTTTTAAGTACCTCGGAGCTGACTTTACTCCTAGTGGATTATGCAAGACAAATTTGACAGAAATACAATCTAAAATAGACCTGCTTTTGAAATCTCCAGCAAAACCCCAAAAAAAATTATGTTTAAAATTTTCTTGCTACCATGCTTTTATCACAAACTAATTTTTTCTAAACAGTATGAGAGTTATCTGAAGAAGATTGATGTCGTAGTGCGAAAAGCGGTTCGAAAGGTTCTTCATCTACCCCATGATCTCCCAAAGGCCACCTTTCATGCGAAGGTGGCCGATGGGGGCCATGGGAGTACCTTCGCTGAGGTACTTGATACCGTTTATTGCGTCAAGAAGACTTAAATTTTGTTGTGGTGGACAATATTTAACGAAGATCAATGGTAGGAGTATTACTTCCAAAGAGCAAATAAATACCTTCTACAGAAAAGACGTTTATAGGAGCGTGGATGGACAAGGCTTAAAAGAATCGGCTAAATGCCCTTCTGCACACAGGTGGCTAGATGATTGTTCTAGCTTCTTGAAAGGTAAGGACTTTGTGAAAAGTGTTCACTTGCGCTACGGAGTACTTTTCAGCAAAAGCAGAAGCGCTAGTGGAAGGAGGAAGAATATAGAATGTCGGCGAGGATGTGGCGAGGTAGAGACGTTGAACCACTCCCTACAGACATGCTACGCTACGCACTTCTGCAGGGTGAAAAGGCATGAAAACCTGGTAAAATACATTAGGAAAATTGTTCAAGACAGAGGAATCGCAGCTCATCAAGAACCACACTTTACAGTAGACAATAGTACTATGAAACCTGATTTAGTTTTATATACACATGAAAGAGTCCATGTTCTGGATATCCAGGTTGTCAACGACCAATTCTCCCTGCAGACTGCCCTATGATAACAAGAAAAGAAAGTATGAGCCTTTGAGAGATCAACTTCAGGGTCTTCGTCCGGGGGGATTCCGCTGTGACACCTTGACAGTTAACTGGAGGGGTGTTGTGGCGGAGTCCTTCAAGAAACTTACTGCATTCGGCATATTAAAGAGATGCGACTTTAAGGTGATAGCTAGCAGAACTATATTGGGTGGAGTGATGACACACGCGGCCTTTCAGCATATGACGATTTCCGAAAGGAGAGTGAAGATGGTGTAGGCTGAAACCTTCCAGCTGCAAAATTCTCCACTTTGTTGAGAGTCCTACTGTTCACAGTAGTAACTCAGTATTGTTTGTACTGGGGGAAAAATAGCTTCTACATTATGGAATAAAGATGATTTGAAAGATTTATCAAAATTCTGAATTCAATTACATTATGTAGATTCTGTCAGAATGGCGTCAACCTAAAATTAATCACGTTCTAGCTTTGCTAAAATCAAAATAACTCAAAAACTCCTAGGAGTTGAGTTAGAGGCTACTTTCGTCGTCATCCAAATATCAAATTATATAGACGAAATTTTTGAAAGATTCAGCAATTTAAAAATCCCATTTTCATCCTTACGAATCAGTAAGGGTACGGTGTTTTCTCGTAAGGACTGTCCCGTTTCTAGCTATGATATTGAAATGTCCAACCTGCCTTACAGAAGTGTTTTGGGATGAAACTAATTTCAAGTCGCACACGTCCTGACCGGAGCTACGTAGCAAATATCCTAAGTCATTTTCACTCCAAACCTGGTATTGCACATTCGGATGGTTTAATAATATTACTTGGTTACCTTAAATCCACTCGTCATTATCAGATGAATGTATCCTGCAAATCTTACAAGTTATTAGTTTAGTTTGATGCCGACTTTGCGGCTAACCGAAACGACAGAACCTCGATCAGCGGCCAAATAATCATGCTAGACGAATCTCCCGTCGACTGGCGCACTTTCTATGAAAAGTGAGTTCGTTTAATGACAATGGAGGCAGAATGCGTCGTAATTACTGATGCCGTCAAGAACATGGTTCGGTTCGATCGGATACGCCGCGAATGAATTTAAGATGGGGTATTTACAGAAGCGGTAGGGCGATAATGCGAATGGATAATGTCTGAAATTGATTTTGCCATATCCCCGGTGGAAAACTACAAATCTACATATATTGATGTCAAGTTATTTTTTTCCAGAATTTGTTCAATAAAAAATTCATGTTACACCACTTGCGTAGCCAGGACAACCCTTGCAGATATTTTTACCAAACCTCTGACCCACTGTGCCCTTTTAAAATCCATCTAATTAGTTTTTAAAATTCTCTTTTTGCATATTGCTTACCTTTTATGATATTCAATGTTCGAAACGTAATCTGCATTGTATCTCTGTATACGCTTTTTAATGTATTGTGGATTACAGAGTTTATACAATTAATATTGCACATTGTTTTAATTATTTATACTGTGTGTCACATTGTTTTACACATCACAAGTTTAGTTAAAAAATATTCACTGTTCATTATCTAAGTTTTTAACAAACTTTTTATCCCTTGGCCACGTCTTCTCAAATTTTAAGAGGTAACTGTTTTAGCTGGATGACACTTTGCTTTACTTTGGAAGTCTTTAGATATAGTGCATAAATTTAATAAAGTTATCTCCATGTAGAGATCATTAGTTGTTAAAATTTCAAAATGTTTAAACTGTATCTAACTTTTTTTTTAATCTCTTATGTTCTAATTTATTCTCTTTTCGTTCCAGGCATCTAGAAAATTTAATTTGAATGAATGATTATTGGAAACAGAAGGCTATGAAAGAAGGATAGATGTGATACGAATGATGGAGAAAAAGGATTAGCTTCAATGTATAGATGACAATTTTTATCTAAAGGAATATTTCGGTTAAATTGTTTTTAAATAAAAGCAAAACAATTTGTATCCGATAATTTTCAGTTGTGCAAATGGCACGTATGGTCAAGGAGAATCTTTATATATCTAACCTTTTCAATGGAAAATGAGTTGCTGTTACGATACGTATTTATATAAAAATCATGTCTATATCCAAAATTATCCCTTTTTATGTATCGTATGCAAGATGAGAATTGTGATTGTTTGAAATGAATGTTCTAAATAAAGTGTCACTCTTCTCTCACGCGTTAATGCGATACTTTTTTTTTGCCATGTTAGATTGGTAATAGTTTGAAATTTTTCGTCAACTGTTATTATGTATGGTTAATTGTTTTTAAAATAAAAGAAGGGGGAACTGCGTTTATAACATCTTTTCATAATCGTTACAATAAATGAGTTTATCTTTGTTTTCAGATGAAAAGTTAGCCTACACTAAGGCTGATTAAATGTCCAGTATTTCTGAGAGTCCATGTTCATTTAAAAAAGCACTTTTTGCGAGGCAATGAGAGGGAATAATTAGTTTAATGCATAACATTATCTGAAAGCTGATATTTTTTGCGTTCCAGTTAACATAAGTTAAAAGTTGTGCTAAAAAATGCAGTTATGTTAGCCCATGTTAACCACTTGTTAGGCTTTGGAGAGCATAACATTTCTGGAAACTTTTAGCAGCTTATACTTTGTTGACAAACAGTAGGTCTTATCTTTATTATACCCTCTTTCTTTTCTGAGGCCAGAATTGCCATAAACTTTTCGCCTGCTGCGAAAACACGTTTAATTCTAATTCCTACCACGAAAGTGACGATCTTTCTCCTACCGCCGAGTGCCTGATGTTATATTACACACTGATGGTGATATAGCGATAAATGCAAGACTAGCTCTTTATCTATTAACTAGAATTTCAGACTTTGCACACTGTAGTAAACTGCCAATTTTGAAAGTTTAAAAAAATGCATACTCCAAAATCTGAAAATGTGTTAAATATTTTAAATACATTAGATGAAAAACTATTAGATTTAAATCAATTTATTTCTGCTTCTGATCTCGCGGTATTCTATATATCTTCTCTTAAAAGAAACTTTCTTCAGATGTAATTGAACAAAATTTCTTCCCAAATATTTTTTTTTATTAATCATTCTAATGATAAAATTGCTTTTTGAAATATATATTATACAGAAGTATGCTTTGATTAATTGGAGATGTGATATTTTATAAGCTTTTGTTTTGTCGCTTTTGTAATCCCAACAATATTAAAGTAAAACAAAAATTTCAAATCAATTTAGGAACTAGTTTGAATTTCTTAGAAAGTGTGCATTCTTCTAAATAATTTAAGTAGCTGTACAAAGTGTGAAAGTTTTATTAAATTTGTTCTTATGCATCCAGTTTCAAGCATCATTAGAGAATCTTTTGCTTATCCAATGGATATTAGATACAATAATTTAAATGAGGAAATTTCGATTGCTTTATGTTCAAAGATACATGAAAGAAGTGATATTAGACAAGTTTTCTTGCAAGGAATATCAATAACATCCAGTATTTTTACTGTTCATGGAAAAATGGCTTTACTTACACTTATAGCAAATTATGGATAGCATACTGAAAAACCATCTTATGTGATTGAATGTTTTATCAGTGACTAATAATATTGGAAATTATTATTTTAGCTTTCCTAAGTTGTTTCTTGTCCGTCCTGCTGAAATGAAAGCTTCTCTTAGGACAAATTCTTCAGATTGAAGAGTGTTCAAGTACTTTACTATTAAAAAAAGCTTATTTGACTCGTGTATCACTGAATGGTAAAATATAGTTTACCAATAACAAGTTAGAAAATACTTAACTTAGGCCACGTCTGAAGATATTTCATAGAGTATTTCCATTATGAATTTAAGGATATTTTCATTATGCGTACTTTTGAAGAATTTATCATCCTGTATAAAATGTTTCACAGATTTAACTTACATACACCTTACTTCTGTTACATACCTTATGATTTCTTTCTGTGATGAACAGTTCGTTTGGCTCATGTGAATGTTTTATATTTATACATTTTTAGACCTTTCATGTCTTACATTATTTCCATATATGCCCCATATTCTCCCATTTGGAAATTATTACCGGTATGAAAATTAGAAGGAGAGAAGTAAAATAAGGTTTTTGTAACCTACTATATACAGGAGATAACCTCAAAATACAGTAATTTTTTTTTAAAAAGGTTGAAAGACTTAACTAGTATTTATTGAGATGCTATATATTTTGATGTTTTAGATAAAAGCAAAATTATTTAGAAAATGTCTCAAACATTGTAACAGTGGTATAATTTGAGTCTTAAATGCTCACTAATAAACTTAATACCGAGTTTGTTGAGCCGCTAGATACTTTATATTTCATGTAAATAACGGGTTTGTGTAATTTGGGTTTGTGTAATTAAAATTGTCCGAATAAAAAATGTTATTAAAAGTTTTTTCCGTTCTACCTGGCTTCTGCAAGAGTCTCGGTATAAAAGGGGACGTAGGAAAGGACCATTACGGTTTAATACCGCCGTAAGTACCTTTCTACCTGGCTTCCGCAAGTGTCTGGGCATAAAAGGACGTAGCAAAGGAAAATCATGCGAAACGCTGCGCTCCGCGAATTCTGCGGCCATGATCTTCATGATTGGTACAAATAAAATACAGGTTGTTGACACTATAAATTATTTAGGTTTTGAACTAGATAACTGGAGCTGTTTGAGAATATAGGAAGTGAGAATTTTCTCTTAAATTTAGCCGCGCTGGAAGTCTTGACCGGTGCGCCATTAAATATGTACTTAAGACATTTTATACAACAGTAATATCTAAACAGATTGATGGACATGAAATTTGGTGGAAAAATAATGACATCAAAGCAATAAAGAGACTTAAAATCATGTCAGAGTTGGTTTATTGGCACTGATACACACAGAACAATATCTAAAGATGCCCTTTGCGAATTAACAGGTGTGCACAAAGTAGGGAATAAGTTTTAGAGAATTGTATGATGTATTCATAAACGTGTGGAAAACGCAACATTTAACAAACTGTGCAATAAGTATAATATTTTGTGGGAAGTATTTAACTGGTATTTAGAGCACATGCTAATTTAATGCGATATGTTGAAAATATATGAACATTAGAAACAGATAATTAAAAAGTGATATTTTTCCCAAGCTCAGATTCAGCTACTGATTTTTCCAGGTCGCTATTCTGGAACTATCAAATAGTGAAGCTGACAAATATCCACCCTGTCAGTTGTGAGGCAATTGCTACCGTTACCGCCCACTGAAGTTATGTTTCTTATATAGCATTCCCCCTTCAATGGGTGCGGATGCATCTATAAAAGGAACTTTAATTAGAATATTTGATACCTACAAAATGTGTCAACTGATTGGGCAGCGATGAGGATATAATCCCGCTTCCACATATTGCATTAATTTGAGGAGTGCTTCAGAATTTATGTGCATGAAGTAATAAAAGAAAAATTAATATTTTGGATTTCAAAAATTTGAAAAAAAAATTCAAAAGAAACTTTACAGGCAGCTCAAGACCAATTGCCCTGAGACTACTACAAACAAGTCGTATGCCAGCTGCCTATCGTCTCGACTCTACAGCTGGTTGGAAACAAACATTCTATCTTTCATTCAACCAGAAAGGGTTCCTGCCACACGATGGGGTATTCGAAATTGGGGTATTGTAATACAGAACACAATTAAACAGTTTAAATTAAAAAAGGACTTATATGGCTAGCCTAGACGTCCCCAACGCTTGTCTCCCTCTCGCACTGGGTAATATTTGAGGCGTTGAGGAGATGAGGTGAGGTGAGGGAGCTCAGCAACATCATAATAGACGTCTACACTAATGCAAAAACGGTAAACAAAACCTCAGAAGGCCTGTCTACTCCCCGTGTGGCTACCACCTGGTTCAAGCAGGGTGACCCGAAAAGCGAGGTATTATTCATTATATACCATCCATTTCATCCTCAGGAAAATACACAAAGAGGATTCCTGCAGAAATCCATCATTAAGAAACATCTTTCATTATATAATCGCTTATGCGGATGACGTCCTCTTGATGGCGAAGGATGCCATCACTCTGCACGCCCTCCTCACTTTAACAAGCTTGCCAAATACATTGGTCTCACCTTCAACCCAAGGGTGTGACACAGTCACAATTGAAGTTCTTAAGTAAGAGCCCAGAAAATACTCAACTCAAAGCTCCGCCCTTTGTAGCGAATTGCTAGCGAATAGCTTTGTAGCCCTTTCGGTACTTTTTATGATGAGAACAGATCAGCTATCCAAGACTTACTGACAGAGCAGTGATGATTTCAACAACTGTTGCGGACCCTGGCTGTCCCCCCCGAACGCAGCCTATTAATATTTATACGGTGCAAAAAAGGATAGTCTTTTCGATATTTCATTGGCTGCGGTACACTGACATTGCCATCGTCAACGGGGGTGGGGGTTAAACTACTAACTTCGAAAGACCCTATATTTCATGATATGACTTGGACTGACTACAGACACCAGTCCGCCGGAGTCTAAAACTCTCAGGATTTCCTCAGCAAAGAGGACAAGGAACCGGTACAAGTCACAATGGATCCGTGCAAGAATGGCCTCCGACCATTTAAAAATTGAATGGTCGATTTCAGAAAATCTGGGGAGGTCAAGATACAATTCGGGGAGAATCTTATTAGCAAGAGGAATACGGTCTACCACAATCTTCGTAATAATATAAGGGAGAAACGTACCACCTCACTGAGAGAGCTTTACCCGCATAAAGGAAAGACTATGCTTGTTATGCCGCGGCTAAGGAAAGTAGCCCCTTTTTTACTGACGGAAGCTATACAAGATTCAAGGACTGGCGCTTTAACCACCGTGCGCTTCTGGGTCTCTTCAATTTGAACGGATACAATAAGACCATCCGTGCGAGGCCCGGCCCGGCGAACAAGCAGTGCCGGAAGTGTCACGAAATTGAGACGTTACCACACGTACTTTACCACTGTATGGTCAAATTATGCAAGTCCATAGCAAATTATACAAGCGGCATAACGCAATTGTCGAAAGAATTAAGCGTGCTGCCTCACAAAAATGGACCATCGTGGTAGAAGATCGTGTGGTTGGGACACAAAATAAGTCCCGACCTGGTTATCCAAAGAAACAAAGCAAATTTGATCTTGGATGTCGTGTGTCCATTCGACAATGGCCTAACAGCATTCGATGAAGCAAGAAAGAAGAAACTGATAAAATATTCACAGCTTGCTATTGAGATGTCTATGAATGGGATATCAGCCTCAATTGAATCTATTGTCGTTCATGAACTCTGCTTTTGGGATCAAGCAAATGACAATGACATCAAAAGCATATGCTCAAGAAGCTACGCCCGGCTGATTAAGAAAATCATCGTTAGTGAAACTCTTACAGCCGGAATGCATATGCTGAACATGTTGGCAGGGTCCCACAAGATTCAAATGGACGCCAGGTCAAAGATCACTTCCCCCGCTTTTATTCAAATTTTGTATATCTTCCTGTATTTTTAATATTTGTGTTAATAAAGTTTCTATATATCTTGACACTAAGTCTGCTTTGAGATAAAGAGCATTGACTAAGATAATATTCACAACAGACATTAAGCCACATGAACACATTTTTAATTTTACCCCACCTTAAATGTAATCTCGCATGTTAATTTTTTTCTAATATTAATTGCAGTAGAAAATTTTGTCAATGAAAGATTAATACATATTTTTTTTCCTCCACATACTTGACCCTCTAAGCATGTGGAACGTAATATTCCGTTCACTAAGCTCAAGGTTTCACTGCAATATATGCAATGTTTAATTTGATATAATTCTATAGATTTAATGAATTTTCAAAACATTGAAGAATTATTAATACTCTCAAGGGTTACATTCATATTTGTATTTAAGTTTTATTTTATAATGCTAAAAGAATAATTTCTTTAGCATTTAAAACAAAAAACAGAAAACATTACAATTTTACCCTTTTTCAAAACGCTCAGAGGGTTAAAACATGATACTTTATGTTTATTCAGCTATATACAACATTTGTGGAATATTTTAATGAAAACTTCGGCATATATTTTGGCTAATAAAATAATACGTATTCAAAATGTGAAATGCTTAATCACCATTTCACTTAATAGTACAAAAATAATTTAAAAATGTGTAACAGCATTGTACCCTAGGGATCTGTTCTTATCAGCTTAATGATACGTTGCTTTTTTCAAATTTCAAGTAAGCGCTGGTTCCCCTCCGACTCTGCTGCGCCCCTTTGTGTCGTTGCTTGCTATCTCCTGCTGCCTCATCGGTGTTGTCTGTAGACCACTGGTTGTTCTGTGGTTTTACGGCTCCTTGAGAATTTAATGGTTGAGTAGAAACGAAGATCTTACATAGCTATTTTTATTGAGTTTTTGCCGAAATAAACTTTAATGTGATGAAAATGAGTTTAAATTATAGATACTAAAGATAAAAGTTGTAAAACTACTGTAATTGTTGCAAAATGTATAACAATTAAATTTTAAAGCATTGGAAATTCAGTGACCATTTTGGATTTTGGAAAATGGCAAAGGAAAGCTGTACTTGTGGCACTTTGGGCAGCCACGTTTAATGGTTTTAGGAAGCGGGTCATTGGTGTTTGATGTTTTTAGTTGCAACTCATTGTGATTTTAGCCATTGGTTTTAATTTATCACATTGGTTTTATGCACGTTCATCGGTCATCTTTGGAATGTTTTAGCGCATCATTAGCTCATTGGTATATTGTATTATCATTTGGATAGTTGGAGACTACGTTTATTTTACCAGTGGTTTTATTGACGTCATTTGCATTTTTAACGTTCGATGTCTTAGTTTTTAGTGATGTGTCGATACTTTAAGTGCAACTTTTGACCTTTTAGTTGGTGTGTTTATCTTGTCGAACGTTCGCTTATTTTACCCACCACTCATCATGTTTGGCTTGCTTGACTATCAGCTTTTAAAATTTTATTTGATTTGGGACCCAGCAAATGATAATGCCATCAAAAATATATGCCCAAGAAGCTATGCCCGGCTGATGAAAAAAAATAATCGTTAGTGAAACGATCTCTTACAGTCGGGATACATATGCTGACCATGTTGGCAGGGTTTTAAAAGATTCAAATGGACGCCAGGTCTAATACCACTTTCCCCGCTTTTTATTCAAATTTTGTATATCTTCCTGTATTTTTAATATTTGTGTTAATTTTTATTTACCTGTTAATAAAACTTTTATATATCTTGAAAACAAGTCTGCTTTGAGATGAAAAGAATTTACTAAGGTGATATTCACCACAGACATTAAGCCACATGGACACTCATTTTTATTTTCATCAATCGTGTCAGGTCTTCTCTGTGACGGGAGGATCACATGGTATTTCTAGTGAGCCTGACAGATCTAAAATTAGAATTAAAATCATTAGGTGTTGTAAAAACGATGGGATGAGGAACTGGCTAAAATATACTGTCGTTAATTGCCCCTTTCTCATATATGATAGGCTATGATGTTTTATGACTTAAATGATTAAGAGTGGAATTAAAATATTTTGTAGAGGTTAAAATCTGGATTAAATCTTCAACATCTTCATTTACCACAACCCCAAGTTCCTGTAATCTTCTATCGACTTAATCTAAATTCCCGTCGAGGTTGTGGTCACCAGATCCACCAGAGCAGGACGGACCAGCAACAGGGAGGCCATTTTTCATATTATAATAATTTTGTAAGTCCTCAACTTTGTTTTCTTGCGATTGCTTAATCCTCTCGAGCTTGTATAAGTCTCGGGGCTTATCAGGGCTTGTATAAGTCTTTAGATCCTGTAGCAAATATATCCCTTTGCGGATTATGTGCAATATATGTAAGATTGTGGACAGTGATGTAGCATGTGATGCGAAACGGCGAGGGTGGGTTTTCGTGAGCTCCACTATCTGTATATTTTCAGAAAAGTGACCTTGAAAAATTAGCTGCTGCCTCTTAGATTTCAAAGGGATTAATTTGGATTCAAATCAGTTTCAAATGTCAACAGACCTTCAACATATTACTTTTAACAGGCATGTAGAGCATCTAACTATAAAAACCTCGCACAAATTTTACCTATTATTACACATCAGTTAAATATCATGATTTTCACACAGGATTAGGAATACATCCTGCACAACGCTATTGCTGTTCCCTTTGTTTGTGTGTACACATTTTGTGTAATATTCCATCTATACATATGTATATACTGAAAAGTTCGATTCAGAGGTACATATGAACTTTGACTTGTGTGAGTCACACAGTGAAACACAAATGACACAGTAATCACAGCAAAAATCGAATTTTTGACTTGACACAGCAAAGTATGGCCTTTCCCTGAAATAGGCGTGGGTTGCAACCTGGCGCCCAATGTCACATTGACAAATCGAGCACTAGTTAGTTTTGTTTTTCTCAATCTTCACCTTATGAATGTCCCTAATGTGAAGGACAAAGTTACCAGATTTCCATTATTGGTTCCACATTTTCCAATAATACAAGGTATGGGAACCAACAGGGGAAAGTATACTGTAAGATGACTCCCTCGCAGCTGTGTGGGGGGAACATATACGTTTTCATCTTGTCTTCATATTAATTGAAACGAAAGATATGAAATGTTTTATAATAAACAAGATTTCCAATAAAAATGCAGTATGAGATTTAAAGTAAGAAATTCTTCCTTAAAACATTTTTATATCAGCTTAGATCTCGACCATTGAGTGTGCATGAAATGAGAACTTTTTAAAATCATAGTGTTTAGCTCTAAATCATTCTGCTCAAAGAACGCCAACATTTTAACATTAAAAAAACAGTATAAAACTGTATAGTCTTTTCGCTACGGTTTTTAAATCTTTATTACTTCTTTATTGGAAAATTATTGAATAAAACTGTAGTTAAACTACGACTATACCAACTCTATAAAGTAAAAAAATTCTTTATCACTGTCGTATGTTTCCATATAATCTAAATTTTTTATGCTGGAAAAGAACGAGGATCAAGGCCAGAGAAAATCAGGGTGTGAGAGTAGGGAGGAATTATGAATATTCGGCGCATAATGTTACGTGCGATAATTTTTTCCCATCCTACAACTTAGGACAACTTCTAAAACTGAAAACGACTATTCTTATCACCATTCGAAAAAATAAACTAGAGCTACGTGAAGAAATGCCAAACAAGGAAGTGCACAGCTCATTACATTTTACAGAGGACAACAGTTGTAAACTACATCCCAAAAAAGATCAAAAATGTTATGCTTATGAGCACTTTTGCTAACTTCTTTGTCATGAAGCAAGAGACCAGACAAAAAACCTTAAATGATATTAGATTATAATGAAACTAAAGAGGCTGTGAATACTCTTGGTTAACTTTTGAACACGTACATTGTAAAATATAAAGAAATCGCTGGCCCATTATGGTATTCTATAGCATTCTTAATACTTCTGCTTACAATGCATATATTCTATACACTTCAATACACAGCAGGAAATTGAATTAAAAAAACTGACCAAACGAAGGCTATATTTAGATTAATTTGGTTAAATAATTTATTTTTTCGCACATGGAATCATAACACCTATACCAAGAAGTGAGGAGAAGTAGAGAGAACAGTACAGAGTAAAAGAAAAAAACGTACCCTTAGGATTTTCTGTGAATACTTCATAGTGTATCAAACATGCAAAGCGCAAGTTCTTTCCATCAAACAATGACAAAACTAATATATTGTACTACAATTGTAAGAAACATTTGCAAATCTCATGTAAAATATTACTGCCCAAATTGCAAATAAAGGAATGTTTCAATTTCAAATATTTGTTTTACCTTTATGCTTTATATTTGATCTGTATTTAAGCTACTTTACCATTGTTTAAAATCATTTTTCAAATGGCACCTTTCATTTACTGCTAGAAATATTTTGAATCGGGACATATTGACCAGAACACTACATACGTGTAGTAAATAGGAACAGAACAGGAGTGTTAAGAAAAATCTGCTTTAATTCTTCGGTGCACATGTGTGTAATGTATTCCAAACAAGCATTGCCTTTGTTTTTATATTGTTATTTTCATTTAACATATATAAGCATAAGGATATAAAGCACGAATCACTTGCAACAAAAAATACTTTTTGCTAAAAAGTGTATTTTATAGAATTAACTATATCAAATTAGATCAACATAAAAATATTAATTTTGGCTGACCAGATTCGCCAAATCTCCCACTCTGCGTTGCATGATTACTATCAGACTCACCATCTACCTTCCTATTAAAACCGGACAGCTACCACAAGACACGCCATATAATTTGATCCGACAACAAAAGAAATCACGTTTCCTGCTGCCTGCGACCACCAGTTTAAACATCTTTCTGCTACTCTCGGACACCAAAACACACCATTTCATTTTGACATTTCCGGACACTGTAAAACAGGCTAGAAATCCAATTTTCCTCCCACTGCTGAACACTGAGCAAGTTTCGAA
The DNA here is from genome assembly GCA_963931845.1 of Maratus michaelseni. Classification (NCBI taxonomy): domain Eukaryota; kingdom Metazoa; phylum Arthropoda; class Arachnida; order Araneae; family Salticidae; genus Maratus; species Maratus michaelseni. The sequence goes on from OZ007586.1 coordinate 31,468,358, forward strand.
TTCTGGATTCCATCGTCCGTCGCACTCTTAATATAAGGTTCACCATCTAACTTCCTATTACAGACGGTCAGCTATAACAAGACTCGGGAATTAATTTTCTAAAGTCACCATACACGAAATCATGTTTCCCTCTACTTGCGACCACCAGTTTAAACATTCTTTAACCTTCGAACACAGAACAGACCATCTCATTAGATATCCAGCTAGACAATGAAAACGCGACTCTATATCTGTCTAACTCCTATAGCCGGACAATGAAAACGAGTCTCTTCGTCTTGTTTCCACCAAAAGCTGGACAGAAACCATTGAATCACCTCTTGTACTCGTCGACAGCCGTAGACAGACCACCAGACTCTACATCTTGTTTCCTCAGACAGCCGTAGAGCGAAAACCAGACCGGCCGTCTAGTGTCCTCCGATCAGCGGACTTTATCGCCTAAATCAACAACACTTTTCACCCACTACCATACGGCAAAACTAGTTTCCGCCTATCGCTGAACTTCAGGCTAAATATCTTTCACCTAGCACCAGACACAAACTGTATATGTAAACTCGGTCAGACTGCAGGTCCCAGAAACAGTCTAGACATCCATTTGTCTAGACATCCACAAGACTAGTGAACCTCGAATAAGGGTCATTCCATGCTAAATGAGCAAATCAGCTGTGGCTGACATGTCATAGATTTGAATGAAAATCAGCATGTAAGTAAATCATATTTATTTATGAGTAAATGTAAAATAACAGATTTCAGGATTGTTTAAGTATTAAAACTTACATTAAAAGTTTATATAAGATCGAGGTTGTGTCTACATGTTTGAAATTTCAATTCTCATTATTAGCCGTAGCATTGGAAAGACTATATCAAAAAATATTTACAATTAAAAATGAATAATAAGTAACAGATTGGAGTGATTTAGTAACTGTCCTTTTATTCCATAAGGAGAAAAAAAATAATGAAATATTGAGGAAAATGCAATATTTCTATTGCTTGTTTGAACATGAAGAAAAAGGTCTTAAAATTTTAAAATTGTTTGACGTTATAGATAAAAGTATATATTTTAAATATAGAAACTTTCATTCTTGCCTTTTTATTCCTTAATGGGAAAAAATAAATAATGAAAAATTTCGAGGGAAAAAAATTCAATATTTCTATTACTTGTTTGAACACGAAGGAAACATAAAATTTTTAAATTATTTGACGTTATAGATAAAAGTGTATATTTTAAATATAGAATCTTCCATTCTTGCCTTCAGTTTATTTTTCCTCAACAATATTTTAAATTAGAGTAGAATAAATTTATTTAAAAGGGGGGCAAACAATTATATAGTAATCAAAGCTCTGGATAGATGGCAGCACTACATTTTTTTGCAAGCATGGAAAGGCACAAATTTGAAGTGAAATATCTCAAAGAACATAACAAATATTACCTTTTTGAACTAATTTCTCCTATGTTAGGAATCAAAAGGCAATCTTTAATTTTTTTCAGCATATCATGGGCTTTTTGAACTATATGCTTCTGCAATATTGTTACTGTCAGTTTTTTACTTCATTTGATTTTTTAAGTATACATAAGAGGAAAAATTGTGACTTTGTAATTTTTTTTAAAGTTTCTAAGCTATTTTGAAGATGAAAATAAATGGCAACTTCCAAATTTGAGAAATTTTGTTTTCATATGTAACATTACATCGTACATCAATTTCACATATGTTTTTTAAGTTCTCAATTTTTTTTTAATTTTCTCAAAATTTTGAAATTTTCAATTTTTACAACCAATTGAAGGTTAATACCTGTGTTACGAAATTATTATTACTAAATAAATATGATAATAACTGTCCATGGGTTACAATATTATGAAAAAATTTTATGTTAAATAATTTTCAAGATACGGAACTTTAAACTTGCAACTTTGAACGATCCATACAAGCCATTCTATGTCACGAGTTTTTTAAATGTCCAGAACTTCCAAAATATTTTATTTTTGTCAAGATATTTTGAATAGCTCTATTTAAATATAAGTTGAATCTGTTTACCAAATTTTATTAAAATCGGTTACTATGTGGCCACGACCTTTTTTTTAAATTTTTGCTCATTTTGCATGGAATGACCCATAAGTATCGGCAAGTTTCCTCCTATTGCCGGACACTTATCCCCCCACAAGCCATCTCCAATCCCTCAGACTAGCAGACTCAAAAAGTAGTTTCCTCCTCTGGCCACCAGGCCCCAGACACTTTCTTTCGGCTACCAGACCCGGCGGATCCTTTCTTCCGCCCGTCAGACACGACGGATCCTTTCTTCAGCCCACCAGACACGGAGGACCCTTTCCTCCAGACACAAGACACTTTCCTCAGGCCACCAGACGCGACAGACTTTCCTCCCGACACAAGACACTTTCCTCCCGACACAAGACATTGTCCGCCCGACACAAGACACCGTCCGCCCGACACAAGACACCGTCCGCCCGACACAAGACACCGTCCGCCCGACACAAGACACCGTCCGCCCGACACAAGACACCGTCCGCCCGACACAAGACACTTTCCTCCGGCCACCAGAAGCGACAGACTCTCCTCCCGGCACCAGACACTCTCCTCCCGGCACAAGACACTCTCCTCCCGGCACAAGACACTCTCCTCCCGGCACAAGACACTCTCCTCCCGGCACAAGACACTCTCCTCCCGGCACAAGACACTCTCCTCCCGGCACAAGACACTCTCCTCCCGGCACAAGACACTCTCCTCCCGGCACAAGACACTCTCCTCCCGGCACAAGACACTCTCCTCCCGGCACCAGACACCGTCCTCCCGGCACCAGACACCGTCCTCCCGGCACCAGACACCGTCCTCCCGGCACCAGACACCGTCCTCCCGGCACCAGAAGCGACAGACTTTCCTCCCGGCACCAGTCACTTTTCTCCCGACACAAGACACTTTCCTCCGGCCACCAAAAGCGACACACTCTCCTCCCGGCACCAGACACCGTCCTCCCGGCACCAGACACCGTCCTCCCGGCACCAGACACCGTCCTCCGGCCACCAGAAGCGACAGACTTTCCTCCCGGCACCAGTCACTTTCCTCCCGACACCAGACCCGGCCGACACTTTCCTCCCGACACCAGACCCGGCCGACACTTTCCTTCCGTCCACCAGACCCGGCCGACACCAGACACTTTCCTAGGCACGAGACACTTGCCTCCCGGCACCAGACCCGGCCGACACTTTCCTCCGTCCACTTTCCTCCCGACACCAGACTCGGCCGACACTTTCCTCCCGACACCAGACTCGGCCGACACTTTCCTCCCGACACCAGACTCGGCCGACACTTTCCTCCCGACACCAGAATCGGCCGACACTTTCTTCCCGACACCAGACTCGGCCGACACTTTCCTCCCGACACCAGACTCGGCCGACACTTTCCTCCCGACACCAGACTCGGCCGACACTTTCCTCCCGACACCAGACTCGGCCGACACTTTCCTCCCGACACCAGACTCGGCCGACACTTTCCTCCCGACACCAGACTCGGCCGACACTTTCCTCCCGACACCAGACTCGGCCGACACCATCCTTCCGTCCACCAGACCCGGCCGAAACCAGACACTTTCCTAGGCACCAGACACTTTCCTAGGCACCAGACCCAGCCGACACCAGACTCTTTCCTCCGTCCACCAGACCCGGCCGACACCAGACGCTTTCCTCCCACCACCAGACCCGGCCGACACCAGACGCTTTCCTCCCACCACCAGACCCGGCCGACACCAGACGCTTTCCTCCCACCACCAGACCCGGAAGACGCTTTCCTCCTAAACATTGTTAAATAGCCAATTATCACACTTGTACCTGAAATTTTTATTTACTTCAACATGAATAAGCAATGAATTAATTTTCGAAATTTAAATTTATTTTCTTTACTCTGTACAGGATACACCTATTCGGATTTCGAGACTTTGGGGAGGGGGTTAATATACCAACTCATTCCCCCTCACTTTCGATCTACAGCATATTAGAGCTTTAGTAGTTAAATTATTAAATTCTCAGCTACATTCACAATCAAATGATAATTTCTTCATTAAAGACACTTTATGTATTGATAATTAACAAAAAAAAGAAAAGAATGGCCGAGGAACAAAAAAAGGAGTATTTAATCTCACCCTTCGTCTTTTCAGTTTCTCTTTCTGTCAATATAAATAACAATAGGTTCAAGTACACTTTCATTTGTCACATAGCCATGGGTGTCTGGTTACAAAGTATGAGGGGCAGACTAATATACTTTTTCACTGCGAAAAATTCCTTTTATTTTCAGAAAATTGACTTCCAGTCAATGATTTTGACATACTGATGATTTTTGTTTACTTAAAAAAACATTTTTAAGAATTTAAATTGTATAGAACACTAAAATTGTGTGTCCAAATTTTGATGAATAAAGGTTTCAATAATGTAGTGCCAATATTGGTTAAAGTAAAAGATGTGTTCTCTTTTTACTTAATGTCATGATCAAATGTTTAATGTATAATCAATTTTTTTCGATTTTTTTTAATTGCATAATCAAGTGTTTTACAAATTGTCTACATTTACGGAGCGATGATTCATATCTAAAGTGTCAACAACTATATATCCCCATAAACACAAATACTTCAATTAAAGAAAATTTAAATGTCCATTATGGGATAGAGGAATGGTGAATTTGCTCTAAATGGTGTTACGGTAAAGAATGACTGTCTAAAGGTGAATATAAATGACCAGAAAATATTAATGTTTACGTGTTACGAAGCTTTTATTATGCTACAATTTGCGTACGATACACATTTGCTTTTGGAGAGGAGATTTACACGCACATTGCTTGCACACATATGTATACTCACTAAATTTAATGATAACACCTACGCTGGGGTTTAAGGTACAACACAGCTTGAGATTTGTAGACATTTACGCGTTGTCTATTGTAGGACATTTTGGCGTATAAGACAGAGTTAGAGTTAAGATGTCATAATGTCTCTGCTGCCGTTACAAAATAGACAAATTCTACATTAAAAGAGGCTAAGAACTGGTTAAATAGCGCGATATCTTCTGGCAGCCGCTATCCTCATCGCATGAGAGAGATTCGAAAATTTCTCAAAAATCACTATCACCCGAGACACCTGAACACATCCCGCAAGATTACAAACAAAATAAAAATACATTCGAGACCGTTTCGTCCAAAACCCACACAGACTATTACGAGGTCACCCAAGAAGCAAGTTGGATACACCAACGGATGGATGGACTAAAGTCACGAATGGTGGGATCACTATTTCCTTTGAGTACTAAATGTTAAGGTTGCAATGAGGAAGAAGCGGAATAGGAAAATACAGATCCTAAATCTGGGAGAAATATCTACTTTTGGTACAGAATATCGTCGTTCGTACGTTAAAAAAAAATGGAACATTAATGGATGAAGTAAACTAAAAAGGCAAGAAGAATTGGACGTCTGGTTTTAAGCGGAATAATTACTTAGATCAAAAAGTGCCAATCGAAGAATCACAACTGAGTTTAACAACCTCACGTAGACTTGCGGTAGCTCATGATAACTGTCGTATCAGATTTTAAATTCCCAATAACACATCTATTTCAACATAGATGTTTACACATGAAACAAATATAAAATGGAAATTTCAGAATTGGAGGATATAAACAGAAAACGGGCAAAAGAGAATATGAAAATACGCGCAGTTGTCACTTTTGTTTCAATCTTTAAACATCTATTTTTAAAAGCCATCTTTCTCTTACAATTGCTATATTTTTAAATAAATATGAATAAAATTAAATTTCTAATTCATTTCCTACGTGGACACAGTAGACTAAAAAAGTTAAGTAATTTTTGGTATGCAATATTACTATTACCTTTTTTATTTTTACTTTCCTATCAACTTACATACCTGTAAATATTTTGAAATATATATTTTTATGCCACTTCTACAACATCTGGTAAAATGTTAAATACGGAGATGTTCGCACACAACTTATACAGATCTCAGAAATCCTTACCGTCATGTCTAGGCCTAACGCAAACATTCTATTAAGTAACATTTGAATCAATCGTCATCGTAAGCCTAAACATTATTAAAAGACCAATTATGACACTTGAAGATGACATTTATTTACTTCAACATGAATAAACAATGAATTAATTTTGAAATTTAAAAAGGTTTTTTTCTTTACTGTGTACAGGATACACCGATTCGGATTGAGAGACTTTGGGGAGGGGATTTTATGTAGCATCTCACCCCCTCCTCCCATCTTTCGCTTTACAGCATGATATGAGATTTAGTAAATAAATTCACAATTACTTTCACAATCAAAATGATAATTTCTTCACAATTTATTGATAATTTACACACACATTATTTTGATTGTACAAGCATGTACACTCACTAAAGTAAAAACATAAAATCTACGCTGTGGTTGGAGTTAGAACACAGATTGAAAATTGTAGACAAGTGCGCGTCAGCTGTTGCAGGACATTTTCTCATATAAGACAAAGTTCCAGTTAAGTCATTATGTCTCCGACGCCTTTACAAAATGGGACAAATTAAACACAAAAAAGTCAAAGGGAAGCTACGAACTGGTTAAATAGCGGGATACCTTCTGACAGCCGCCAACCCCATCGCATGAGCGTGATTTGGAGATTTCTCAAAAACAAGGATCACTTTAAACACCCTAACGCACCCAGCAAGATTAAAATCAAAATAAAACCATTTCGTCGAAAACCCACTCATCAGATGATAACGAGATCAACCAAGAAGCAAGTTGGACAAACCAAAGGATGATCAAAAGTCACAAAATGGAGGGATCCCTATATCCTTGGAGTACTCAACGTAAAGTTTGCAATGAGATAGGGTCTAAAGCAGCGGAATAGGTATCCTGAATATGGGAGAAATAGCTACTTTTGATCCAGAATATCGTCGTTGGCAGCAACTTTGAGCATGGACGTGTCCTCTCCCTCAAGGTTAAGATAAATATGATTTTGTAAACAGATATAAAAGTTCCCCCCCCCCCACTATTATTTTTCTCTGACAATCCTTGCTGGAAAATATGAAGGAAGACAGCTTATACAACTATTCAGAAGTTTGCACAGGTATGAATATTTTTAAAATGATCCAACAAATTTTTATTTGGATTATTCGATCAAAAGGTAAGAAATGGAACGTCTATGAAAAAAGTAAACTAAAAAGGCAATGAGAATTTGACGTCTGGGTTTGAGCAGACAAGATACTTTAATAAAATTTACGTGCCAATAGAAGAATCACAATTGAGTTTAACAACTAAACGTAGACTTGGGGGTACCTCGTGATAACAGTGCTATCGGATTATCCATTCACAATAACACAGGTATCACAATAACATAGTTGTTACACATGAAAAAAAATACAAAATTGCTATTTATATTCTTCATTTGTGAAATTTCAAACTCGCAAAAGAGAGAATATGAAAATACGCAATGTTGACACTTTAATTTCCATTTTTAAACAACCATCTTTTAAAAGCAATCTTTCTGTTATAATTGCTATCTTTTTTATATCAATATGAATAAAATGCAATTTCTATCTGATTTTTGAATTTGAGTTTCTATGTAGAAACAGTACACTGTAAAAAGTTAAGTAATTTGCGGTATGTAATATTACTATTACTTTATATTACTTTCCTATCACCTTTTTATATCTCTCATTATTTTGTAATAAATATTTTATTCTATGCTACATCTATAACCTGTTAAATTATTTTTTAAATATGGAGATGTTTGCAGACAATACAGACCTCAGCAATCATGTCAGTCATATCTCGGAAAACATACTATGTAACATTTGACCAATCATCATCAAAAACCTAAACATTGTTAAATGGCCAATTATCACACTTGTTGCTGACATTTTTATTTACTTTAACATGAATAAGCAAAGAATTAATTTTCGAAATTTCAAGGTTTTCTTAAATGTGTACCGGATACACATATTCGAATTTCGAAACATTGTGGAGGGAGTTATGTAGTATCTAATCCCCTCCCCTTTCTCTCTACAGCCTGATATTGCAGAATTAGTAGAAAAATTATCAAAAAGTCGCAATTTTTTACACAATCAAATAATTTCTTTAGATAAGATACTCTATTCATTGAAGATACTAATGAAAAAAGAAAAGAATGGACAAACACTGAATAAAGGAGTATTTAATTTCGACCTCGGTCTTCTCCGTTCCACTTTCTCTTAAATATAAATATGTTCAAGTCAAATTTCATTTCTCACAGAGCCATAATAGCTTCTCTTTACAAAGTAAGAGTGGCAGATATACAATGTAGAGACAAACAAGAGGGAAACTTTTATTTTCAGATAATTGACTTCCAGTCATTAATGATATTTCTTGACGTACTGGTGATTGTTTCACTTTAAAAAACATTAAGAATTTAAAAATTGTATAAAACACTAAAATTGTGTCAAAATTTTGATGAATTAAGCTGTAAATTATGTAGTGCCGATATTTGTTAAAAAAAAAAGGATCTCTTAAGTTATTGTCATGATCAAATACGTTTAATTTGTATAATCAAATTTTCTTTGAATTTTTTTTAATTACGTAAGTGTTTTAAAAATTATCCACAATATTACTATTTACGGAGCGAGGATTCATATCTAAGGTATTAACTACTATGTATCCCTGTAAACAAAGATACTTCAATTTAACAAAATTTAAATATTCATTATGGGAGAAAGTAATAGTGAAATTGCTATGAATGGTGTCACGGTATGGAATGGCTGTCTAAAGGTGAATATAAATGACAGGAAATAATCTGTACGTGTTATGAACCTTTTATAATGCTACTAATTGCGTACGATACACATTTGCTTTTGGAGAGGAGATTTACACACACATTGCTTGCACATATATGTACACTCACTAAATTTAATGATCAATTCTACACTGAGGTTTGAGGTACAACACAGATTTGTAGACAAGTGCGCGTTAGCTGTTGGAGGACATTTTCACGTATAAGATAGAGTTCGCGTTAAGTCGTCATTGTATCTGCGCAGCCTTTTCAAAAAAGGGACAAATTCTTCACCAAAAATGTCAAAGGAGGTGACGAACTGGTTAAATAGCGCGATATCTTCTGGCAGTCGCTATCCTCATCGCATGAGAGAGATTCGGAAATTTCTCAGAAACGAAAAACACTCGTGATACTCGAACACACCCCGCGAGATTACAATCAAAATAAATATATCAGAGACAGTTTCGTCCAAAACCCACATATAAGACGATTACGAAGTCATCCAAGAAGCAAGTTTGACACCAAATAATGACCAAAAGTTACGAATGGAGTGATCACCATTTTCTTCGAGTACTCATGTTAAGATTGCAATGGAATAGTCTGAAGCAGCGGAATAGAATAATACAGATCCTGAATCTGGGAGAAATAGCTACTTTTGATCCAGGATATCGTCGTTGGAAGCAACTTTCAGAACAGGCCCGTTTCCTGTCCCTGAAGATTAAGATAAATATGATTTTGTATCAGACATAAAAGTTTGACCCCACTTTTCTTTTTCTCGCATTTGTTCTCCGACGAACCTTGCTGGAAAATATGAAAGTAAGCAACTTAGTTTAAACAACTATTCAGAAGTTGGCACAGGTATGAACATTTTTAAAATTATCCAAAAAATTTAAAATTGAAATTATCGATCAAAAAGGTAAGAAATGGAACTTCAATGGAAGAAGTAAACTAAAAAGGCGGGAAGAATTGGACGTCTGAATTTGAGCAGACTAAATACCTAGATAAAATTACGTGCCAATCGAAGAATCACAATCGAGTTTAACAAATAAACGTAGACTTTCGGTACGTCGTGATATCAGTGGTAACATTTTTCCATTAATAACATTTTAACATATATATTACACATGAAACAAATATAAAATTTAAATTTCACTATTGAAGTATATAAACACCAAACGGGACACTGTTGTCACTTTTATTTCCATATTTAAACATCCATCTTCATAAGACATCTTTCTCTTATAATTGTTATCTTTTTAAATTAATAGGAATAAAATTTAATTTCCAATTGATTTTTCAATTTAATTTCCTACGTGGAAACAGTCTAAATTAGTTAAGTAATTTGTCTTATGTAATATTACTATTACTTTATTATTACTTTTCTATCAACTTACATATCTGTAAATATTTTGTAATATTTTTTCTATGCCACTTCTATAACATCTGCGATAAAATGTTAAATACGGAGATGTTCGCCCACAATTTATACAGACCTCATCAATCATTACCGTCATGTCTCGGCCTAACGCAAACATGCTATTAAGTAACATTTGATCACTTATCATAAATCTAAACATTGTTAAATGGCCAACTATCACATTTGTAGCTGAAATTTTCATTTACTTGAACATGTATAAGCAAGGAATTAATTTTCGAAATAAAAAAAATTCTTCACGGTGTACAGGATACATAGATTTGGATTTCGAGACCTTGGGGAGGGGGTTTTATATAGCATCTCATTTCCTCCCTGTTTTTCGGTTTACAGCATATTAAAGCCTTAGTAGAAAGTCTCAAATTCACAATTACATTCACAACCAAATGATAATTTCTTTATTGAAGATACCATATGCATTGATGATACTACTGAAAAAAAAAGAAAAAAATGGGCAAAGATTGAAAATACAAAAGAATATTTAATCTCGCCCTCCGTCTTCCGAGTTCCTCTTTCTGTCAATATAAATAACAATAGGTTCAAGTCAACTTTCATTTGTCACAGAGCCATATGTGTCTGGTTAAAATGTAAGAGGGGCAGACTAACATCGTAATTTTTCACTGCGAAAAATTCCTTTTTTTATTTTCAGAAAATTGACTTTATGGTCATACTGATGATTTTACTTTAAAAAATAAAATATTTTAAAGAATTTAAATTGTATAAAACACAAATTGTGTTCCAATTTTGATGAATGAAGCTTTCATTTATGTAGTGCCGGTAGTTGTTAAAGTAAAATTGTGTTTCATCTTTAAAGTTAATGTCATGATCAAATACGTTTAATATGTATTATCAAGTTCTCTGAATTTAGATTAATTACATAATAGTGTTTTAAAAATTGCCCACAATATTACTATTTACGGACCTAGAATTCATATCTTACGTGTCAACTACTATGTATCCCCGTAAATTGAAATACTTCAATTTAACAAAATTTAAGTATTCATTATTGAAGGGAAGAATGGTGAAATTTCTATGAATGGTGTCATGGTATGCAATGGCTGTCTAAAAAGGTACATAAAAATGACAGGGAAATATGAAAATTTACATGTTACGAACCTTTCATTATGCTACTACTTGCGTACGATACACATGTGCTTTTGAGAGGAAATTTCCACGCACATTGCTTGCGCATAGACACTAAATTTAAAGATAAATTCTACGCTGAGGTTTGAGGTACAACACAGACTGAAATTTGTAGACAAGTGCGCGTTAACACTTTTAGGTCATCTTCGCGTAAAAGACAGTTCGCGTTAAGACATTATGTCTCCACAACCTTCACAAAATGGGACAAATTCTACACCAAAAAGTCAAATAGGGCTACGAAATGGTTAAATAGCGCGATAGGTTCTGGCAGCCGCTATACTAATCGCATGAGAGATTCAGACATTTCTCAAAAACGGGGAACACTTGAGACACGCCACAAGATTTCAATTCAAATAAAAACATATCGGGAGACAATTTCGTCCAAAACCCACACATCAGACGATTACGAGGTCATCCAAGAAGCAAGTTTGATACCAAAGTATGGACAAAAGTCACGACTGGAGAGTTCACACTAAATGTAAAGATAACAATGGGACAGAGTCTGAAGCAGCGGAATAGGAAAATACAGATCCTCGCTCTGGCAGAAATAGATACTTTTGGTCCAGGATATCGTCGTTGGAAGCAACTTTTAGAGCATGGACGTTTCCTTTCCCTGAAAATTAAGATAAATATTATTTTGTAAACAGACATAAAATTTTGACCCCACTTTTCTTTTTGTCGCTTTTTTTCTCAGACAATCCTTGCTGGAATATATGAAAAAAAGTAGCTTAAGCTACTATTGAGAAGTTGGCACAGGTATAAACATTTTTTTAAATGATAAAAACAAAATTAAAAATTTGGATTTATCGATTAAAGGTAAGAACTAGAACTTCAATGGAAGAAGTAAACTAAAAAGAAAAAAGAGAAGTGGACGTCTGGACCTGAGCACACCAAATACTTAGATCAAAATAAAGTGCCAATCTGAGAATCCGAACTGAGTTTAACATCTACACGTAGACTTGAGATAGCTCGTGATAACAGCTGTATCAGATTTTTTATTCACAATAACATATCTATTTTAACATAGATGTTACACATGGAACAAATATAAAATTGAAATTTCACGTTTGAAGGATATATACAGCAAACGGGCAAAAGAGAGAATATGAAAATACGCACAGTTGTCACTTATTTCGATCTTTAAAAGCAATCTTTCTCTTATAATTGCTATATTTTTAAATAAATAATTTAATTTCTAATTGCTTTTTCAATTTTATTTCCTATGTGGGAACAGTAGGCTGTACAAAGGTTTAGTAATTACTGGTATGTAATATTACTATTACCTTTTATTGTTACTTTCCTATCAACTTTCATCTCTAAATATTGTGTAATAAATATTTTTTCTACACTATGTCTATGACATTTGGTTAAAAAAATAAATATGGCGATGTTAGACAATTTAAAGAAACTACAGCAATCATTTTAGTGATGTCTCGGCCTAATGCATACATCTCTCTCTCTCTCTATATATATATATATATATTTCTCTTAAGTGGCGCGGAAATAAGGTTGAATTTCTAGCTTAGCCTTTGGCAACAAACTTAGTTTCCAGAGCTTGGTCCAACGAACAGTCTATATTGGGTAAGATCAGCTCTACCTCCAATATGGCGGTCAGTGTGAGAGCACGTAAACTCAAACTAGCAATTATTAAAAATAAAGTAACATGTACGTAATCCAAAGCATTTGAGGTGATTCCTCATTTTAATTATGAGTAATATAGTTAATTTCAAATGAATTCTCATGTCTTATTTAGAATTTATTTACGAATTTCAGTCGCACGAAAATCAGAGAATAAAAATATCAACTGTCTATGCACTTGGTGCCATGTGTTGCTATCTTGATTAAGTTAAAAAATAATTTTTTTCAAAAAACTAATACAATAATTGATATATATATATATAACTATTCCCACTGGTAGCATCAACTAAATGCATTTTTAATCGGATTTGCAACGAAATTTCCATTTACTTTTTTTACATAAAAAATTGACAATTTCATATGTTAAAATGATTTATGATAGCATTTGTTCTGGCTAGAATTGCTGAAAAACATGACGAGCGAACGAAGCGATTTGCGACCTCGTAGACTTCTTATGTGAATTGCGTCGCAATTCACGAGGGTTGGGAAGCGTTAGCAAGCAGGGGGTAAATCCCCGTAGTATTTATATAAATAACATTTGAATCAAACGTCATCATAAACCTAAACATTGTTAAACAGCCAATTATCACATTTGTAGCTGACATTTTTATTTACTTTAACAAGAATAAGCAATAAATCAATTTCCGAAATTTAAAGGTTTTATATTTACCGAGATACACAGATTCTGATTTCGAGACCTTTGGCGGGGGGGGGGGGGGTTGTAGCATCTCATTCCCTCTGTCTTTCGCTCTACAGCATATTACAGCTTTATTAGAAAAACAAGTTCACAATTCCTTTCACAATCAAATAATTTCTTCATTGAAGATACTCTATGCATTGACGATACTAATAAAAAAAGAAAAGAATGGGCAAAGATTGAAACAAAAACAGTATTTAATCTCGTCTTCTGTCTTCTCAGTTCTTATTTCTGTTAATAAAAATAGGTTCATATCCACTTTCATTTGTCACAGAGCCATAAGTGTCTCGCTACAAAGTATGAGGGGCAGACTAATATACTTTTTCACTGCGAAAAATTCCTTTTATTTTCAGAAAATTGACTTCCAGTCATCAATGATTTTGACATACTGATGATTTTTGTTTAAATTCTTAAAAATGTTTTTTTAAGTAAATTGTATAGAACACTAAAATTGTGTGTCCAAATTTTGATGAATTAAGCTTTCAATAATGTAGTGCCGATATTGGTTAAAGTAAAATATGTGTTCTCTTTTTACTTAATGTCATGATCAAATGTTTAATGTATAATCAATTTTTTTCGATTTTTTTTTAAATTGCATCATAATCAAGTGTTTTACAAATTGTCTACATTTACGGAGCGATGATTCATATCTAAAGTGTCAACAACTATATATCCCCATAAACACAAATACTTCAATTAAAGAAAATTTAAATGTCCATTATGGGATAGAGGAATGGTGAATTTGCTCTAAATGGTGTTACGGTAAAGAATGACTGTCTAAAGGTGAATATAAATGACCAGAAAATATTAATGTTTACGTGTTACGAAGCTTTTATTATGCTACAATTTGCGTACGATACACATTTGCTTTTGGAGAGGAGATTTACACGCACATTGCTTGCACACATATGTACACTCGCTAAATACACTCTACGCTGAGGTTTGAGGTACAACACAAATTGAAAATTTGCAGACAAGTGCGCGTTAGCTGTTGGAAGTCATTTTCGCGTATAAGACAGAGTTTGTGTTAAGATTATGGCCTGACATTATGTCCTCTCAGTCTTAAAAAAAGGGGACAAATTCTACACCAAAAATTGTTAAATGAGGCTACGAAGTGGTTAAATAACGCGATATCTTCTGGCAGCCGCTATCCTCATCGCATGAGAGCTACTCTGAAAATTTTCCAAAAACCCGGAACTGGCGACCCTACCCCCCCCCCCCCCCCTAGCAAGATTACAATAAAAATAAAAATAGTGAGACAGATACGTAAGAATCCCACACATCAGATGGTTACGAAGTCATTCAAGAAACAAGTTGTATACCACAGGATGAACAAACGACAGAGGGATTGCGAATTCCTTGGAGTACGTCGTACAGATTAGGAATATGATGCGAACAACGAGTCTAACTTCAGAATAGGAAAATATAAATCCTGAATCATAGGTACCTAGCTACATTTAGTCCGGGGTATCATCGTTGGTAGCAACTGTTAGAGCCTCCACATGCAGATTAAGATAATTAGGATCACGAAGCCCCTCGAATACTCAACGAACAGAAAAGGATTACGAAGCGAACGATGTTGGTTGAAGGGCATTTTAATGGCACAAAGTCCATTGTGGGACATGCTGCGCCAAGAAAAATTTAAATAAGTGCATAAACCTATATTTAAAAATTATCGTAAATCTTGTCGCAGAACTCTATGAATAAAACAGTAAAAATATCTTGTGTGATGATATATGCAATAAAAATCTATTAATGATGTAATGATATATACGAAACAAAAATTCTTTGCTGTTAACATCTGTATACTATTATTTTCAATCATTTTACGATGATCAAATAATGCACCATAAAAGAGGTTTATATGAAACAGATTATTAAATAAACAAAGAAAAATCACATTGGCTCAACTCCCCTTAAAGCCTCATTCAAAAAGTAGCACATGTAATGTTTTTCTGTGTGTAAACGAGAATATTTATTTTATCATCGAGGATAGATGTTAAGAGATTTTTTTAAATAAAGGATATATAAAAATTATACATACAGTGGCTCATTTGTTTTTGGACACTTGTTTTCTATAAATTTTAAGAACATCTAAATATTAAATGTTCTACTTAAAAAAAAATTTAAGTTTCTTCTCTATAATAAAACCTACAATATTGTAATAAAAATAAATTCAAACCCCCTTTTTTTAAAAAAATTACCAAAAAAGTGCTAAAAACAAATCTCGCATAAGGAATTGGACACTAGAAAGTTTTACTAAATTATTTTGACAGACTATTTGTTATTTTTATTATAAGTGGAAATATGTGTCAAACACTATCCTGTGCACTTTGAAATTACTATTACGTCATGTAAATTTGTTTACATTTCTATATTTGAAGTGAACATGGCCTGGCACTACAACAAATTCCATTAGTAATTTAAACATAGAACATTTTAAAGATTGTAAAAGCATCAGGAACCAAAGCAAAAACTTGTTAAATTAAGTCATTCAACTGTTTTTACTATTATAAAACGATGGAAACCACGTGGAACTTTTGAAAAAACGTTAAATTCAAGAGCTCCGCACAGGCTAACTCCCAGGAGTCGAAGGTTTATTATGCATAAAAAAGAAAATTCCAAGAATTAGTGCAATGAAGCAGGATTAATAACAGATTTGGAATAAAATACAAGTACATTTCAATTAATTTGCAATTAATTTTTCAGGAGCGAAATCCACCCGAAACATTACAGAATTGAAATTTACTTATATGTGTTGATCTATGCTGGACTTTGTGTGGCTTTAAAAATGTCGTCTAAAATTTGCTCTGGGTGACAGTTTCCCTCATGTGCTTCGGTGGCAGTCTGCCCGATATATATGTAAAAGTGAGAGATGCCGAGTGTGACTATTGTTCCTTGTAATTCACTGGTATAGCCCTATTCCGAGGTCCCGGGTTCGATTCCCGTCTCGGGACACTTTTCACTGTCGGCTTTACGCTAAGTTTAGCAATGAAAAAATTCACTTGTTTGTTACTTATTTGGAATAAAATTAAACCCTGAAACTGTTAGAGTTATCAAATCATACGGATACAACAGTAGAGTTGCCAGAAGAAAATTTTTCTTTAATGAAAGAGAAAGAAAGTTACGCCTGGATGTTGCAAAATCCATGGTAGACCGAAATTTATAGTTTTGGTTTATAATGTTTCAACGTCATATTTTTGGATGAATCAAAATTTAAAATATTTGAATCTTATGGGCGAATAATTGTGGATAAAGTCCAACGAAGAGCTGAATCCGAAAAATCTATTGCCAACTGTCAAACATGCAATGTGGAGGCATAATGGTTTGGGAATGTTTTGCTGCTTCTGGTATGGGAAATTTAGTTTTCATTAAAAAGAACATGGATCAATATAAGTAGAGTGCCGATTATCCGGACGGTGATTAACCGGATTGTCCAATGAACCAGTTCGATCGTTTTTTCCCACCTTCTCCAAAATTTTTTAACTGAATCTTCTTTAAGCACGGTAGGTATTCGGCTTTTTGTCACGAAAGTTAACCATTAAATAACCATTTCATAATCCTGAAATTATAAAATCGCCAAACAAATGAGAGGAAAGCAATGTAAAATCAACGGTTTTTAGAACCTAAAAAGTTTCACTTCTAACGCGTATATATATATATTTTTTAAGGACCTCGTCGCCTTCCGTACAGTTACACGTGGTTTTGGCACTTATTTAGAAGTTGCTAATAAAAAGATTTGATATTTTGCAGAGTTTATTTGAAGTGGCATTAAAACAAAATAACACTATAAATAATAAAAAATAGTTTTGAGTTGCTTAATAGATTGAAAGGATTGAGTAATATAAAAGGCTTATATATTTATGATTTTGAAGATTTATACAATAATATTGATTTAATTAATCTTAAAAAGAAAATTTGATTTTTTTTAAGCTGTACAATACCTTGGGTAAAGATTTGGATCATTTAACAAATTTAATTTTGTAGTTAATGAAAATTATTTATTCGATGGTAAATATGTGTTTCAGCAGATAAGGGGTAGTTGCAGATATATATTTTTATGCGAGGTTAATGATGCATTAAATAAGGATTTTTTAAGTTTTAGATATATTGATGTTTTGTTTGTAAGGATTAACTATTCCAACAGCGAATTAAATTTAGATTATTACCACCAAGGTTTGACATTAAAGAGAACTTCATATGACAAAAAACATGTAAATTATTTGGACCTTACTATCGACATCGAGAGGGGTGGTTTGAGTACTTACATTTATGATAAGAGAAAGGATTACAACTATGAAACAATAAAGATATTAAATTTTAATTCCTATGTACATATTTCTATTTTCAGAAATATATTTATTAATAGTTTAAAAAGGATAGTAAAATTAAATTCTAATCATAATAAGTGACATAAGTTTATCATAATGCAATGGTTCAGAGTTATCCTATTGGTTTGTTAAATAGTTTAACAAATAATTTCGTCAAAGAAATATTACCGTGATACTCTTTTGGAGATTAAAAAGATCGCCAAATAATTGTAGGTTGTATAAAGAGCTCTGTCTGGCTGTGTTGTTCTTTTCAACTTGGGTTAATGCTTTCTACGGTCAGTTTGGTTGCGATAGGCATGGGGGAAGTTTCATGAGTAATTACCGGTATATCTCAGCATGCAAGTCTTTAGCCTTGCAGCCTGTCTCCAATGGTTGTGTTCTTTTTGTTTATAGTTTTGTTAGTATGAATTTTTCAAGGTTATTTGTTAATTTTTCTCTGTTCAGGTGTTTTGAGATTAGATGTATAGTTTGTGGTTTTGGTATTATATTATATATCAAATTATATATATATATATACACACACACAAATTCAGATTTTTTGAAAGGGGGCCGAAAAATTGCTTCTTTTGCCTGTTGGTATCCTCGGAAAAAGGACCTCACCTCTTTCCGCTCTCTATATATGCTTTACGGGAGGTGATGGAAATATCCGGGGTTAAGCAAGAGGAATCTATACTGTCAAAAGGTACTAGTTGACCCACTCCTTCGTACTCCTGATTCAAATACTAGTAAACGTGAAGCATTCCCGTTTCAATGAGGGCGGGAAGTAGAGGGTGGTGTGTAGAAAGGCCTGAATATAAGGAATAAGATTCTTCATTTTCCAAGAATTAAACAGTGGAGGAATGAGTTTCCAGTTTCATTTCAGTTTGAAACATATGCTAGAGTACACACGCTATTTTTCTAAGTTTTGTAGGTGTATGAGGTTTTATCTAACATGTCTGGAAAGCGTTCTATCGTTACATAAAAAAAAATTGAGAGGCGAAAGGAAGAAAGGCGAAAACGAAAAAATAGCACTAATATGACATTGGCACATCAACTGTATCGGATATTTAAAAATCACAGATTTAATTTTAAACTTTGTGTCAGTTTTGGACAGAGAAGGCAGTGTGAAAAGGAAAACTATGAAAAAGTTGAATTTAGAAGATGTAGATAAAAAGCATATGTTCTGTTCTCACAAGAACAACCCATTTCAGGCCCACTGTTGTCCGAAAAAACCCTGCTTTTAATGAAGGTCTAAAAATGGAGACACGTCATTTAAAGAGAGTTCTATTTGGTTTAGAAACTTTAAACTGCATCATGGAATTAGAGATATTGAAGTCCAAGGAGAAGAACTGTCGGCATCAAGTGAAAACACAGAAATTCATTTCGGAATTTAAAAATTTGATACAATCCGAAAATTATGCTTGGTTGAATGGGGTTTTGTAGGTGTATGAGGCGCAGCAAAGTCCTTATAGGGACATGCTGCGCCCAAAAAAAAGATTACAATAAGAACGTCAAATTAAAATTTGTTTAAGACTGTTATAAAAACAAGATGAATGACAACAAAAACAGTTAAATAAAAACAGTAACGTGATGATAAATGTATAATTAAAATCATTCAATAAAAATGTAACAAAACGTCTAAAAGAAATAAACACAAGTTTTCGCAGGTAAATATATACTACCTTTAAACTAACAGTAGGCAAGATGTCCAAATTTAAGCAGAAATATTTAACTTAATTACCAAAAGAAGCATTTAAAATCACGTAGGCTCGAATACCTCAAAAACAGTATTGTCATCATTTGATTCATAAATGTAAGACTGATTCCATAGCTTCATCTGAATAATGCAGCAGCTGTTTGGAAATCATTTGAAGTAAGAAGCGTTGTATCACGCCAGGGTTTTTTCTTCGCTTCACAGTTTTCCCACTGTTAAGAGGCTTGGGGGTTGAGGTTTTCTTAGTTTTTGTGCACATGATTTTTGTTTTCCTTTTTCTGTAAGAGAAACTGGTTTTTCCAATTTGTTTGGAGATTAAGCAGAAGTTTGACCTGACTCATGTTCGGTCGACTGTTTAGATTGACGATTAGAATATTCTATTTTCACGGGATCTGAAGATGTTGGCAAAAGTTGTAGTGCAGGCAGGGGTCTTATTCGAGCATAACAATACATACTGCGGGTTTTTTATTTATAGTGCTGCTTAGTGTAATAGAAGAATCATTTGGTGGTAAAGTGAAATCAGTTTGGGTCCTTATATGTCTTAAGGGTTTTATTTGTTGCTTGTGTAAACTAGAATAAGAAACTCCTACAGATTGTGTTCTAGACTCAACTTTTCGAGCTTCAGGATAAGAGTGAGTGATTTTGACTGCAAACATTTCTTTCTCACGGATCCAGTTTGGACAAGAGTAAGAGTATGCTGCAGGGTCACCCTTGCAGTTTATACAGAGTTCAGATTTTTCACATAGTTACTCTCATGGCCGACTTCTGAACATCTTTGCACATGTAACAGATCCACGGCAGGTCGTTTTACTGTGGCCATATTTGCTGGCCTTTAAAGAAACTGAGAGGGTTAGGAATATAAGGCCGGACGGGGCAGCTCTGATATGCAGCTTTAATTCTAGTTGGTAGAGTAGGGCTATTGAAAGTCAGAATAATGTGCTTTGTAGGAAACACTTGCTCATTCTTACGAATAGTGATACGGTGTAAGTCTATAACATTTTGATCTTTTAAATTATGCAAGAATTCCTCTTTTGTAAAGAATAAAAGTTCCAATTCTGATATTACGGCTCGTATTTAGAGTCTGATGCACCTGACAAAAACAGAAAAGAACCTTGTTTTGTGCACTTTGAGAGAACTAAGTGACTCGCTGAAGAAATATCGACCAGCAAATCCCAGACTGCATTTGTTTAAGTGAATGACCATCTCCAAAAATTCACTGAAATGTTTTCACGATAAGAAATGGTGAAGTTTTCTTAAAAGAACAATCAGAAACACTGTCAGCACGTTTAATTAAAAAAAACGTGTAAATGAAATATTCTGTAAAGGGTGTTGCTCTTCACATGGGAGAGAGATAATATGGATAAAAAAACCTGAATTCCTTCTAAGTACAAAACCAATTTAGACCCCAGTCGCACGACTCACTACCGAGCCCTACGAGGGGATGCACATTCGTGCACCAGTGCTCACTAGAGCCCATACGTTCACAAGACATCTATATCAGTCTCCACCCTTAACGAGATGGCTAGTATGTGACCGCTCACTTGATCCCCAGCCAGTGGCAAGTCAGCTTACTAGCCGATTGATGCATACTGGACCAATATGCCCCTCCCTTCTACCTGAAGCAGGAGCCAAATCAGTGTGTTGCTTTCCCTCAACTGCCATGATCCTTTTTCCAGGGACACGGGTCACCATGCACGGCAAACATGTGGGTGGTTTACAATTCTCCATAAGTCGATATCGGCTTATGCAGAATCGCCCTCACCTGAGAAGAGGAAACCACAATGAGAGTGAAACAAAAGAGGAAAGATTAGACAAGAGATTATTTAAGGAAAAAGGGAAGAGAAAGATAACTTAGGCACCTAAAGAAGGTATCCCCCCTAGGGAGCCGAAAATTATGACAATCATCTATAATGCTGATGAAAGTGGGCTCAGCTGGCGTTCTTTGATGAGGAAAACAGTAGCCTCTGCGAACGACAAATCTGCCCAGGGATCTAAAGTAAGCAAAGAGAATTACAATGCTAATATGCGCTAATTTAACTGGAAATCTGACGGCTTCATCGGACACTGAAAAAACTGTGCTTCAAAAATGTTAAAACACACTGCGTATTGCTATTTGTACATTTTACCAATTTTTCTTTCAGACATTATATAAAAAAGCATGGTTAAAAATTCTTACTAAAAACGTGCCCCATTTAAAAAAAATGTAAAAACAGTCTCCAATAAAAATCTCCACCATTTCACAAAAGCCCTTTCATCCCCCGCCAGGGCATCATCAGTTGTAATCTTTAACTTCCTTCCTCTCCACATTATATACATGACTAATGGTTGAAGGGCTCCCCCTATCGGCATTCAATATTCTCTCTCTCCCTCTTCCAACATTTGTTTTCCAGCGGCAATCAAGTAATGAGTGTACCATGTCAATGCATGCGTATTTGGATGCATTGATTTCTATTGATTCTCTTATTAAAACGTTATGTAAATTTTCGTAGTTAGATATTTTCTGTATTTGTAGGGTTTCAAATTTTATTGGGGTTTTAGTATTTAATCTTACAAGAGCTGTTGACTGTTTAGTTTTATATATTTAGTTATTTATTAATTTATATTTAGTATATTTATTATTTAGTTTTATACATTAACAAGTGAACACCTGTTTTTAATGTTAAATACTGGTACCGAGTTTTAAAAAGTTAGAAATGACTGAAAGGGATTTGAAGAGATCCTACCTGAAGTATGACAGAGTGATAAGACATAACATCTTCTTGAAGAAATGCAAGAACTATAAAATAACACCGAATTTCATGAAAATCAAGAATGATTCCTGTGGACTGAATTTAAAAGAGAAGTACTAGTTTTCGAGCGAAAAATCATAAGTAATAAAACGGAAATATGCCGAAATAAATAAAATAGGTATGCAAATCTAAGAACAAAAAGAAAGATTAAGGAGACTTGAACCAGGTATAAAAGACCAAGTCATTGCAAAAATAAATACCATCCATGAATATAAAAAATATAAACATGAAAAGAAGCATAAAAAAAACAAATTTTGGAAAGCCGAAAAATGAAAAGAAAAATTTGAACAGGAAAGGACTGAAATACCATATATAAATCTATCATACATACCCAGTAAAGAAGATGACTATCTAAAGAAAGGATGCTTTTTTATATGTCTTAAAGAAAAATTGGTAAAATGTACAAATTGTAAATGTACAGACATTAACAAGTGAATCACTGCCTATTGTCTATACAAATCAGCGTAAAGCCTGTATGAATTACCTAATGTTCATTGAAAAGGTATGAAAACTAACTGAAGTAAAAAAACAAATCTTAAAATCGGGGAAAGTTCTATTGGACTTGGATAATGCACTTTCTCATCCAAACGCAGACGTACTCGAACGCGAAAATGGAATGTTTAAAGTCATTTTTCTGAAACCCAATGTAAATTCCGTTTAACAACTCATGGATCAAAGTGTAACAGAATCAGTGAAAAGGCTGTGCAGGGAACAGCTTTTAAAGAAATTTTTATTAGACGAAGTTGACCACCTGACAACAATGCAAATTTGACTTTAAAGTATTGTATGATATTTACAGATGCTTGGAATCTTGTAAAAGTTTCCACATTAAAAAGGTCTTTGAACAAGATTTTAAATAGGACATCCATGCAAGAAAGCAATGAAGAAATTCACAGTGAAAGCTTTACAGAAGACTTTGAACATTTTGGATTCAATGCAGGGGATTTTCCAACAATGGATTGAAAGCAACGAGTATGAACCCGGTTTCAAGATTTTTAACGACGTAGAAATAATATTGGCCATTCAGGATACGAATAGTGAAGAGCAATGAGAGGACGACGAAGCAGATGGAACTGAAGTATTTAGAAGTCCAACAGACACAGAAGCATTTAATGCGCTTGAAGTTGCGAAAGAATAGCTACAACGGCAAGATTCAGTCGATCCTGTTCAATTCCTGAATTTAAAAGATTAAGGGATATGGTTGCAGAAAAAAGTATGTTCTCTATGAAGCCGAAGACTATAAAAAATTTCTTTTCCCTATCACAATGATTTTTTTTTTAAATGCAAGTTTACTGCATGCAAATTACTGTACAGTATATGTATATATACGTGTAACAATTTCTATGTGTACTTCTATGTATTAATTTTGTACCAATTTTGTAGAAAATAAAAAGTTAAAAAAATAACTTCTAAACACGCTATTTGTAACGTGATAAAATGTGCACTACTATAATTGCCAATCCTAAGCCAGGAAAGAGTGAAAGGAAGTTGCCTAAAAAACATCGTCATAGCTTTTTTTTTTAAGTTGTTCAATTATCCGTATTTTTCATTAACCGGATGGACCTTGGTTCCTTACCGGTCCGGATAATCGGCGCCCTACTGTATATAAATATCTTGAAAGAAACGAAAATATATGCCCAAAATCTTGGAATTCAAAACGCATTCAAGTTTTATCAAAATAATGATCCCAAACATACAGCACTATATGTTCGCTTATGGCTGCTGTACAACTGTCCCAAAGTTTATCAAGACCACAATATTCTGCAGATTTTTACCCAATTGAAAATGTGTGGCATGAACTGGAGAAAAGAACAAGGAAAAGTGAAATTTCTTCGAAAGAACTTACAGCAGTATTAGCAGAAAAATAGAACAAAATTGAACACTCTTACACAAAAAATGGTTACATCCCTGTCAAAGCTTATTAAAAGTAATTTCAGATAAAGGATAACCACAAAATATTAAAAATATTTGATTATTTGCATATTTTCATTCAGATTTGTTGAATGTTCAAAAGTGTCCAATTACTTATGTGAGATTGGCTTTAGCACTTTCTCGGTAAATTATTTTTTTTTTAATTACTACACTATGTAAGTTTTATTAGACAAAAGTTTGTGAAAAAATAAGTAAATCCTTTGATATTTAGATTGTACTGTATTACTGTATCATAGCTGAAATTTATAAAATGCTTGTTTTTCTTCATGTTATACATTAGTCAAAATAAAAATAACTAACATTTAATATAACATTTAATTAACATTTAATAAAAAATTTCTGTTTATTCAGATTTTTACACCGTGCTGTTAAAAAAGTTTTGTTTTATATACAGAAGTGAAACATTCTGATCAAGAGAAATTATTAGAGTGTCTATCGGTATACTTCCACAGATATGCAATTAGATCGCACGCATCCTTCGAGTATGATCCTTTGAGTATGAAAGTTTAAAATTAGATACAGCCTAAATTATCTTTCTAATCTTTTTTTGTATATATAATAATTATCAATATAATGCTGTATACTAACCTTGTATGTATCCTTATGTACATAAAATATTTTGTACTGTGTAGCACAGAATATAATGCCATTAAAAATATAGTAAATTGTGCAAAATAAATTATAATTTCTTGTATATATCATATTTATTTTAAAAATAATTCCAATTGTCTTGCAGAAATATTTTTGTATATAGATACTTTCCCATTATGTAACGTTAATTAAGAGATTATTCACCAATTTTAAGCCAATGTCAGAAAATCCTGTTTCTTAATTGGGTTTAATATGTTTTATGAGTGCAATAAAGATTGTTTTATTTATAGCTAGTATTAAAATATGGTCCCAATTTCATGTACGACCCCAAACATTTACTAGTTTCAAGAAATTATGACCCTTGTATTCAATAGATTTTAATTTATTTACATATTTAGATAACCAACTGCTGAATTAAGAATGTTAAACTGCGATGTTCTGCTACCTAAACAAATCGAAAATGATTTTTAAAAATCCTTAAAACCATCCTATGTAAATAAACACCTTTGCCCCATTCTTGTACAATACTGTAGTAAAGTTTAAGAACTTTTTCGCAGCATGACTTTAAAATGAATCATACAACCCAAATAAAACAATTCAACTAAGAAAATTAATTCAAGGTCACACTACTCTCCGGCCAATGAGTTAAGGAAGTTGTAATAACTTCTCTAAACAACGCAACAGGATTAGACTTATCCTGGTATCCCGACAATGCTCTTAATAAAATATATGGAAAAGACTTTAAGTATTTCGGAACTTAAACTAAAGGGCGCAAAAGCAGATTACTTGCAGAGAAGAAAGCTGAATATGCTCAAAAGAAAACTAGTATCTGAATTTATACGCAATAGCAAAAATTTCCAAATTTGTAACTTTTTGTCCCTGGTAAAATTTTGTCGTTGACGAAACTAAAGTAATACTATTTACTGTATTCTGAAGAAGTAGACAAAATATTTATTCTTTGATATGAGACAATTTTTTGAAAAATATACATTAAGGGACAAAAATGT
Source organism: Maratus michaelseni (assembly GCA_963931845.1). NCBI lineage: Eukaryota > Metazoa > Arthropoda > Arachnida > Araneae > Salticidae > Maratus > Maratus michaelseni. Next base: position 31,494,397 of record OZ007586.1, read on the forward strand.
TTCTGTTAACGATTATGGACCAACAACAGCGATTGCTTTAGATGGCTAAATATCTCAATTTTATATATATAAGCCAAATTTAAATATAAAAGACTAAGTATTGGATTATTTTAAACAGTTATGAAACTAGAAATAAATTAATGATATACAGACACATAATTTTTAAAATATTTACAAATATTTCTATTATGGGGTTAAAAAATATATATTTTTTTTAATTTGCCAATCCGATTGAGATTTTATTGATTTAAACACTTCAAAAGTTATGTAAATTTTGTTTATAAAATATCTACTCATGTACAGGTTCTAATTTCTACATGCAAGATAAAGGCATAGGAATAGAATAAAGTTATTCTTCAACTGCAGCTAATCTAATTTTTTTTTATGGATTTCAACACTTCAGTACCAATAACGATGTTAATTTTTTGGCTTTTAGGTATATTGATTTAATCATTTTGAACTATGATTTTTTAGAGATTTCTAGGGATATGCCGAATCATCCCGGGTATCTAGCATATCCAGATATGATAGTCTTGAAAAAAAAACAAATTAAAACAGTAAAGCTGCTGATTATCTCGACTTGAATATAGATATTTAAAAAATGGTGTTCACATTTCAATTTACGATAAACGCGATAACTTTAGTTTTGAGGTTAACCAGTGTGAACTGGAGTTCAAATATACATAAAACGCGTCTATATTATTTCAAGTTTTAAGATTTTTTTTAATTATGTTCTAGTAACAAATTTATTTAAAATAAAAGATTTTATTTCTTTTATTAGTTTTTTATATTATAAAAACAATATACCACTTAATTTTATTAATACACATACGAGGTTTGCAGGTGGTCTCCATTTTCAGAGTTTGCCGTGCAGTTGACCCTCAATGACTTGTATGCTTAAAACCTTTTTTGGACGGTTTTACAATGATGCCTACAATTGTGTGGCAACGGACACTGAATGGATTTGGATGGATTATTGAACGTTGGATTTTGGTTTGTTTTGTGGCTGCGTGGCTCGGGTTTGGGTACAAATTTTACTTATTTTCTGCTGCATTTTGCATGTATCAGTTTTAATTCAGCAATTTCTTGGGAATGTGATATACTGGTTAATGTGGCACCGGGTCCGGTGTGGGGGTGTTTGCAAGATGTTTTCGAATGTTTTGGCATTTGATTTATGCATTGTGCGACATTGGCCGAAACCCACTGCCGCTTTTGCACTAATTTATCCAGAAAAAATTTTGTTCTGAAACATGGCTGTTATTTTTATATTATACCCACTGCCTATGAGGCCACAGGCTTCTTGTTTATCTTGTTCTGGCTTAATTTGTTAAAAATTGTACTTTGATGCTTTGATTTTTGAACTTTATGTTTAAATATGCTGTGGAATTCTTGTTTTGTGAAATACTTGTATAACATTGTATACTATATATAAACACTAGTGTGAAAAGTTAAGCAACAAACACAAAATGTTAAATTTCTGAACACTGGGGTACTCAAAAGTAAATTCTTGGCTCTATAGCCAAGATTCTGTAAAGAACAACACTCCCACGTGTTAGAAAAAAGCGGAGGGTACACTCAAAACTGAATAACGATTCTAAAGAAATCCTCATAAACGATAAAGTGTGGATATTTATGCAAAATTAATCTCATCACATTTATCTAGTAAAAACGACTTTCAATCGCTCATTTATATGCTCTTCAAAATTACACATTGGTAACGTTTTCTGAATGGTCAACTGAAGATTCCTCAGTTAATTACGAGGATATATTCCTGCATCTGTATCAATTATTCCAACAATTTTAGATTATTCAAGATTAAGTATTTTCTAATGCAGATTTTTTCTGCATATTCAGAAAACTTTTTCAGCGATAGCAGTACTAATTCAGACAGTTCTTCACATTCTGATCAAATTGAAAATGCTGAAAATATTTGAGATTTTTTCCGCAAGTGGATTCACAGTTAAATTTTTGCATAAAAGGGCATTGGCAAGTTTGCTTAAAGGTTTGTGGCAATTTTTCCTTCTTTGCCAAAAGATGAAAGAACTTTGTTAGGCATCCCCTAGAAATATCAGACATGGGAAAAGGACTACCACAAGTTTGGTATTTCTGAAATGTTATGCAGTAAACTTGAAACTATTCCATTAGAATTTGTAAGAATATATAAAAGTTCTAATAGTTTTAATTGTTGATTTATAAAAAAGTATTTCGATAAAAAATTATCAAAATGTAATTTGACACAATATGGTAGAAAAAAGAAAGTTAAAAAACACTTGCTTTTTCTCGTGATTTTTGAAAAAAAATCTTATTGTTTTTAAAAAATATTTATCGAACTACATTAAATCAATCTGTTTAACTCTATAGTTAGGTTAACTCCACAGAAAATCTCATTGAAAGTTGAAAGGTTTCCTATTTTGAATTAATTTCTCGTTTTATAATTTCGGGAATATATTGCTACAACTCATACACAGGATGTTGTAAAAGGACGAATTACTCTTTTAAACACATTAGTAAGTGTGCTTTTTCTCCCTATTTCGTAATAAATATGTGTATTGGTTAAAAAAATATATTGAGAGCTTGCCTAATTTGGATAAATTTCTAGATTTATAGTTTCAGGAAAGTAATATCGTTAAAACTCCTACCCAAGTTGAAAGTATAAAAAGGAATTATTCTATAAAAACGTTCAGGTATATTAATCTCTCCCTCCCTTCCTCAATACATTTTTAACATTTTTGGTTTCACACGAACTTGAACTGCGTTTTCTGAAAAATTGTAAATCCTATAATCTCGTTCAGAGATTTATACAGCAGTGAAGACATTTTTCAAGTCACCATTGTGAAAATCTCAAGGAAGCATTTGAGTTAAACTGCTTAAAGTTATGAATAGGACAAATATGAATTGAAGAGATTACTGTTAAGTTTTGCAATTATATAATTTATTGGCGTGTTCATTACCAGCAATGAATTTTGACATGCTACGTATAACAGCAGTACAGCGCAAAAAGGTAATAACCATTCAAAAGAAATTCAATAATTTGGATAGATTGGATATCAGAAAACTAAGAATAAACCAGTAGCGTATATTAACAAGTGGGTTAGTGTGATCGCAGATCGCTCAAAGGGTTTAGCTTAATATTCCTTTCAAAACAATTTATCCTTTCTTTACTAAATCCAAATAAATTTCATTTAAAAAAAAAAAAGTAATGTTTTTTTACAAAGTAAATTTACCGGTCTATTTTTCCTCTTTTTTCAAAAATCTGAACCAGTCTGACAGCGGGCGAAGCCTGTTATTATACTCTGTCAAAATAATATCTGTCATGTTGACTAAATGATACTAAAAAATAAATTTCAAAATTAAAAGAGTTGTATATAGAGACCTTAAAATGTTAAAATATGCTAATATTTCCATAATCTAGTTTTTATCATGATTCAATACGTTCCTCAATCTCATATGACGTTATAATCACTTGCTGACGTCATATCTACTTGCTTTCTCTATTACTCATATTGATATACCCCTTGTATTATTCTCAAACATTTGAAAAAGTTCGTTAAACTTCCAATGTGACGGCAGATTAATTTCATTTTTAAGTCTCTAACGATATATTAACTTGCTTTCTGTACGTTCATTCTTTGTATTATTGAGAAATCTTTGAAAATTTCCGTTTTATTACCAATATGACGTCCTATTAATCTTTTTTCAATTGGTGAACTTTTTATTTCATTTTCATTTTTCACGCGGAAATTTTTCAATAGAAATTTTTTGTAGAAAAAATTTATTGTGAATTTTTAGTTGTTGGCAACTGCTATAACGAAACATGTTTAAATTTAATAGGAAAAGGCTGTTAGATATTTTTTTTCTATATTAAAATAAGATATTTTAAATTTTTATGATTTCCAGCTTCTTAGTAGGTATTCAGCTTAAGTACACAAAATTTCAAGTCTAAGTTATATAGTTTCTGAGAACCGGCCCTATGACGGACAGACAACGTAGCGGGGCGAACAGGGTTTCGTGAGATGAACGAAACCCTATAAATAGAGAAATTTAGTTTAAAGGAACATAAGAGTGTTGGAAAAGAGGCTTAAATTTATGTTTAGGAATAAGACATCAAAACCATCACATATTGCAGAAAAGTAACACAGTCAATAGACACGTAAGAAATAGATGTTGCTAGATGTATCATAACAAGCATTCATAACCAAAGTGACTTTAAAATACGGAAAGAATAAAATAATTGACCTGCTTAAAGCAGATCCAAATATTATACACAGACAAAACTAATGAAATAGCAATGAACCGTACCGATTATATCGCAAGAAGGGAAACGCATTACAAAAATTGAATAAATACCATTTAAAGGGAGTGGACGTTCAAAAGAGATTTTCCCTCTTTATTGAAAAGCTCAATAAATTATGACCGACCTTTAAGAAGCATTTTATAGTACATACAGCATGTTTTTAAATAAAATATATGGATCCTCTGTAGGAAAAAGTTTTAAAGAAAATATACAAGACATTAATATTTAAAAACGCATAATGAAATTTCTAAATGATTGAAAACCAATAATTACTTTAATATAGTTTCATAGTCTAAAAATATACAAATCCGTATTTGCTTCCCTCTACATCTATTGTTGTCAAAAACTATAGCAATTATATACGCATGTCCGGCAAGTGTTTCCCATATTTGCCCTGAAAATTGTATTTGATGACTGACTTTGGTAGTAAATCTTTGTTTTGCAAATGAATACCCCTTTCTATGAAAAAACCATTAACATGCTTGTAAAATATCAAACTGATTGGTGGCAAACTAGTTAGCATGGACAAATTTCATCATGTACTAGTATACAGGAGTTTCCGTGCTGTTTCAAGGTTCATCATGTAAATGCTATAGTTATAGCTCGGATGGATGAAATTAGTGCTGCAGTTCGTAGCCTTGTCCAACAAATAAGAGTGAGATATGCCAGACCAGGATATCGTCGGGATAGCTCAGTAGGGAGAGCGTTGGTACGGCACACCAAAGTACCCAGGTTAGAGTCCTGGTCCCGGCATATTTTCACTCTGTTGGAAAGAATCTCAACTATGATACTCCAACCACTGGATATAATTAAAAAATGTTTTATTGATGGCGAGCTATCACTATCTTCAGAAATACTTAAATCTGGACTGAACCTATAAACTGAATATATTAATTTTCAATAAGTTTTACAAGCAAATTAAAGGAGCGCCAATGTGCTCGCCTATCTCAAGTGATTTGGCAGACACTGCGTCCATTAGAAGAAATAATTTTAACAGGCATTGATTTGCCTCCGTCAGTATAGTACCGTTACGTAGATTACGTTTTATTTGTATACGTTAGCTGAATTGAACACGTTTAACAGTAAGTATGGGTCCGAACATTAAATTTACTATTGAAATAGAAAAAGGATACAGTTGTTGCTAGATCTAAAATTATTTAAAAATTAGTCAAAATTCACGCTTTAGCTGGAAAATAAACGGGTCTCATAGCACCATTCAGTTTGAAAGTGCATCGCCTTTCAACTACAAACTCGCTCCGTTGAACTTTTATACAAGAACGTTTAACGTTTGTTCCAATAACCATCTAGAAAACTAATTAATGCAATTAGAAGCATCGCAGTTGAGAACGATTTTCCAATACGCATTATTAAAAAGTTAATGAACTCGTTAAAAAAAACCATACGAAAATACCATAAAACACATTTAGCAATACAAAATATTCCAAAATGAACATACATACCTGCCCAGGGGTCGGACGTAGTGCGCTACAAGTAGCGAAACTACAGTAGTCGCTATTTTTTCTAGTAGTTTGTAGTGTAGCGCGCTACATTTAAAAAAATGTAGTGTAGCGAATAGCACGATACAAAAAGTCAGTAGTTTGTAGCGAACTTTCGCGCTACTTTTAACGCTACTTTAAGAGAGGAAGGAAAAATGCCATTCTTCTAATCACTAGATCATAACTCGCTTCTTTTTTATAAAATGCGTTCTCTACAGCAGTTTGTAAACGTCAGCGAAAAATCTCAGTTGCAATGTTATAATTTTTTCCATTGACTGTTCTTGATAAAGCAAAACAAATTGCTTACTCACCAAAAGAATGAATTTTCTTGCGGTTAATACTTTGTCTATTAAAGCTTTCTTAAATCTCATGTTTTAATGCGTGGTATCTTCTTTTGGAATTAAAATTATGACAGAGAAAAATAAAATTGAACTGCCTGTTTTGAATATAACCAGTATTTTAAAATTATCTAGTGGTAATTACACTGTAACATGTAAACTTTGAATATGTAATAAAAAGTTGTCATTTTCAAAATCATCCGCTTTGAACAGAACGCTGCACACAGGTGTTAGCATTTTCTTTATTAATAATAATTACCGGATCGCATCTCGCACTGATTATCTAAAGCCTACGTATAATCATTAAAAATAAGATTTCCAAATTAAGATTTCTTGTTAAGAAAATATTCTCATTCACACACACAAGTTTTATTATCACAAAAATTTATTAACACGTCTTTTGGTCGTTGTAAAGTATTTGTTCCATGCATGCATGAAAATTAATTGAATGCATATTCCCTTCTTCCAGATTCCAGTAGATTAAAAAAAAAAGTGCTTGAGAAAAAAAGCCAAAAAATACGTAACTTTATTTTTATCAGGAATATAGAGTATAGTAGACATCTTTATAGTCCTGATTTTTATGGTTATTTATTTTTATTTTAGTCGCACAGGCTCTTTATCACTAAAGAAATTGATTCATAATGTTTTATAGTTTATTTAATACCGATCAGAACATAAACTTTGTTTTTTAATACTCTTGATGCTAAAATACGAATCTAGAGCTAGACACAAATTAGCCTAGTTATCAATTTTTGCGATGTTTATAATGATTAGTGCTCGATATATTCAATATTAAATATTGGGTTAATTTTAGAGGTCGTCTATAAAGTTAAATCATTACAAAAAATTGTAATACTTTTCAATGGAAAATAACATTAGTATTAAAAAACGTTAAATAAGTCAATTAAAAATTCCCTCAAATACAAATAATTAACAGTGCTATTACAGCTATTAAGTTTTCTGTTATTCGTCACCATTTTGATAAATTATGGTCTCTCAAACTGTAGTTCAGCTGATTTTTTAAGCATAACTCAAAAATTATTTGCCAGAATGTGATGAAATTTTGTAAAGAAGTTTTTAGAACTTCTAAAATGGGTTACAGTATACAGTACAAATATTTACAATTTTTTCAAATATTAATTTCCTATTTCACATCAAACAATTATAGAAAGGGATTTTAAAACTTTCAGTCCAAGTTACTTGAAACTTGGTATATGGTCATAAATTTCAAAGTAGATTAAAAATATTTATTTCAAAATAGAGTGTTGTCATTGAAAGTTGCCACTGACCCAACATTTCAAAAGAAAGCCCTGAATACTTTTTTAAATAAAAAGACAATATATTTGAATATTATGAGTATGTGTGTTTATTTTTATACAAAAAAGAAAAAACTGATATCAGAGATATAATCATAGACCACATTTCCATAATTGTATTAAAATATGGATTAATTTTCGTTCACTTCGGATTTGGGTATAAAGATTTTGGGGTTCGAGTAGTTTTCATGTTAACGATTTTTTTTTTGTCTGGTTTGGGTCGGGTTGACTTTAAGCAGAATTTTCAATTTCAGATCGGGTACAGAACCCGACCGATGCAGAACTCTAATTCCGTGCCCTCAATTTCGATTGTAGATTGATGAATCCTTCGACAAAATCTAAAAGTAGCGACTACTTTTGAAAAGTAGTTTGTAGTCGCTACTTTTTAAAACAAGTAGTTATAGTTGACTACATTTTTGATAAAATAGTTATAGTTGTAGTTCGTTACTAAAAAAAGTAGTTTTTCCGACCCCTGTACCTGCCAACATCGTTCTAAACTTCCGCACAATGTAGGTTAATTTAAGAGAGGTAAAACACGTTTCAAACAAGAAATTCTTTTTAGAAATACAATCAAACAGCTTCCACGTAAGAACATGAAACTAATAATTTTTCAGATATATTTTCCGGTTAGAAACGTCTAACCTGGATTAAATTAACTCTCATTGTACAGACGTTTAGGTCAAAGTTGGCAGGTATAAATATTTCGAGAAATTAAGGAACGCGCTTTTCAGGTTTGTCGTGAATCTAATCGCTACTCCCTCAGCAAAACTAAACGTTCTAGTTAGCAACAGGATAGACCCGATCCCAAAAGATTGTCTCTGTTGAATACATGATTATGCTATAAACTAGAACCTATTCTTTGTACGTAGGAATGACTACTCGTAAATTTAAAGATCGTATTAAAGAACATTTGGGAGAATTGAAGCACAACCGACCAGCAATATAAAGACTAAATCCTTAACTGCTGTGACAGAATTTGTCGCATACCTACTGTGAGCTGTTTCAGAGACCGCTTTATAAAATAAAATATGAATAAAAGGCTCGATTAACGCATGGGATACTGTTTCTGTACAGGATTATTTTAAATTAAACTATTCAGAAGTCTCTAGCGATAGTATTAGGGCCCCAAAAAAACAATTTCACTAGTATCTATAGTTAAACCTAAAATTAGAAGTTGAACTGTGGAAATTGTAAAAAAACAGCGATCTTTGAGACCGCTAACAGAAGTTAAGGGTTAATCAGAAGCAGAATATAGAAATTAATTCAGAGGAAGCGAAAATTATTTGCCCTTTGGAAAATTATCACGAGTTAATTATTCGTGAATTAATTGAAATTATCACTAAAAGAAAATTGAGTTTGCAATGACGTTTTATAACATTTCTAGTATATGGTTAAGTTTGCTTTAAGTGTTACAAGATGAATAATATTCTATTCTCTTCCATTCACCCATATACCAAGAGTAATTGCCAGCACCCAAAAATCCCATATGAAGATTCCCTAGTTTCCGGATCAAGAAACGCTAATTTTGAAAGCAAGACGTTTGGTAACAATAGTTTTTTATCCCTCATGAAGGCTATTTGTAGTGCTGAAAGTATTCTGAAGTAATCGACATTGGATAATGTTAACCTAGTTTAACACCTGTTTAAGACTTTAGCATATTAAGGCACATTAAGTTTAATTTAAAATTGAAGAATTGTTTTTTTAAAAAGCTGAATTTCAATGAAACATCCCGATCTCGAAATCCAATGTTAACCTGTGGGAAAAATTCAAAGCGGGATTACTTATTACCTAATTGTTAAAATACGGTTTTAACTATTAGAAAGACATCAGATACCCATGATGTGAGTTTTTAAAAATTGTCTTTGTAAATTTTAAGTATTTATAAGAACATGATAAAGTTTCATCAAGGGGAAATTTCAAACTTTACAAACATTTTTTAAATACTTAAAATTTAAGGAGAATTTTTAAAAGCACACCTCATCGGCATTCTACATCTACTTTCTGATGATAAAAACGGTATTTTAATAATTTTATTCGGTAATGAGTAATCGCGCTTTAACAATATAAAATATTCGAAAATACATATTGTAACCTATAAAAATTAACAGAAAACAATTTCTATAGGCTTTAAATATGCCAATGTAAAATTATAACTCATTCCTGAAACTACTTAGGAGTTATTCCTAAAAAAATAAGCATTTTTAGTGGGTACCATTAAAAATGAATTTAACATTAGGCGTTTTTAAAACTTCAAGTGCACATAATTTTTAAACTAATCTATTTCTTGTTCGATATCTGAAGGTAAAAAAAAAAGAATTTGAAATTTACAAAACACATAATTTAAAATGTCAAAATTTTACCATGGAGAAAGCCCTTTAAGATTATTTTTTAACAAATTCAAAGACGACATTGTAATGGAGTTTCGTTTGACCATGATTAACACCCTATCACTATGTCCTGGGCTCCACGCGGACCTCAAGCACTTTCAACAAGTTGTCAAAAAAATCTATCACTCACTGAGTAGTTTCATCCGGTGACATCTCATATCATAATGTTTGTAACACGCGGTAAAAATTAAACTGTACAAATATACGTGGTACTTGTTTTTTTTTTTCTTGATTTGGAAAATAGATAGCATAATTGTCCTCGGCAAAACGGGGCATGTTAGGGTTAAATAAGCAATTCGTAAGTATCCAAAGAGTTCTGTAGAAAAATAATGACTCACCGAATGTTGAAAGGACTCAGACATCATATTCAGATATTCAGATTTATTTTAAAGCAGTTAAGACCAGGTTCTGCTACACACAAGTCGCCGGCCTGCAAAGAATTTGTACGTTAGAAATAATATATATGAAAGGCATCTGAACAATTGAGAAAATAATGAAATACGTTAGAAAACATGAAACCTTGACGAACAGAAGTGTAGGCGTAAAAATGTAAGTAAAGTTTGGATGCCGAGCGAATTACAATGGGAATATTTTTTTTTCTTTTTTTATAACGATATGATTTATGTGGTGAGGAAAGAATTCTGAATGAATTAAAGAAAGCTTAATAAAAGAGAAATACAGGGAGTAGCTAGATTTTATAACACGAAAACTAAAATAATTTTAAAGAAAGAAAATTTAGAAAAGTAAGGGGGATGGGGGAATGAATTTAATAAAGTGAAATATGTTAAGTTAAATCCACTTCACAGACATAGTTCTAAATTTAAAGTTATTTCGTTTTTCACTGCGGCAATTCAGAGATAACAATGTAGGGAGGGGGGGTGCGTGTCTTTTTGACACAGTTCTTATCTAAAAGCCGTTTCACATTTTAAAAGTTTGCAGACATTCCATTTCCAGATATGTATAAAATGATCATACCTATAATCTCTAACTGTTTAGCCAATTAAACGATGTAATTAGATTTGAGTTTAGAAATAGTTATGCTTTTTAAGGTGTTAAAAACAGTGTTGAAAATAGCGTTCAAAATATTATGATCTGAAAATACTTGTGTCGTTTAATTGAGAGAACTATGTGGAGATTGTAGTTATGATCATTTTGTACGTATCTGTACAAAAGAAATTATCTTTCTGAAAACTTTTTACAGTGCGCGTACGTAGCTATAAACAGTTTTCATGAAACTTTGTTCTAATTTAAAATCCCATTTGCGCCTGCTAGAGTACACATAAAAAGTTTATATTGAACCAGTTCTAATTTCAATATTTCTACTATTTGCTTACTTGGATAGATTCAGAAGTGCAATTTTTTGTTAAATATTAAATAGATAAAAATCTTTTTAAAGGTTCATCCTTTCCGCAGCTTTTTCTGCCATGTTCTCAAAACTGCATCTTTTTGCCAGTGACTGCTCGTGGCTGGCTTTTTAAGGCAATACATGAGCGGCTTTGAAAGTTACGCTTTTGTGTTGCCACTATTTTTAATACAAATCTTAGTTTTATTTAATAGTAGAAATTCGTGTCATTTAAGGTTACGATTTCTATTAAACAGTGCCAACAAATCTTGTAAAATTTTCCAGCCATAGATATAGCGTCCTAAACTTCGTGTTTAATCGACAATGCTTCTTGCTAAATTTTATTTTCAAATAGGTTTTATAAATTTTAAAAAGCAAAATAAACTTATAGAAATTAATTTGTGTTTGTTCAGTTTAAAAAAATGACTAGTATCAAAAAATTGTTGTCATATCACCACTCATTCAAAATTAAGTGGTTAAAAGTAATAAATTCCCTTAAAATAATCCGTATCAAAATATTTATTTTGTGCACTGATGACGAAAATAGGATTAAGTGCATAAAAATTATTTATATCAGGCTGCTGTTAAAAGGATATCATTAGCTAAGCAGAACGGGGCTTCTAGTTAAGTGAATTCAATTGCATAACACATTGAAGCTTTCCCAAACGATTCCAAAACTCGACAAATAGACTAGTAACCTGTGGCCGGAACACCATACTCCTGTACAATACCTACGAACCCCTCCCCCCCCAAAAAAAGAGGGGGGGCAATTAGAACAATGGTCTTTATTCTGCCCCAGATACTATAAAAATATAACTGGTACTATTCAAGTACCAGTTACGTCTAAGTTACCATTCACGTCCAATTAATATCGGTGGCTATACGGTTATTAGATACGTATAAGGGTGCTTCCAGTTTTAAATGGATTCTGAAGCATCACACATTGAAGAAGCCGTCTCAAATGATTCAAAATCTTGACAAATAGACTAGAAACCTCTGGTCTGAACACCATACTCATGTACAATACCTACGAACCCCCCATCACTTCATAAGTGTATGTGAGGTCCCCATCATTTTAAATACGATTTTCTACATAGGTATGACCAAAGGAAGGTTTGAGAGATTAAAAGAGCATATTAGTGACATTAAATTCGGAAGATTAACCAATAGCATTTCGAGATTTTAAGCTAACAACGTCAAAATTTCCGCAAAGCTAAAATTCCTAAATATAACCCATTTAAAGCCATAGTTAGAGAATCAATAGAAAATAAATTTAAGAAATAATTATACTTGTAATAATTTCATTTAGCATACAAAATATATAGATTAACATTTTGAAAAATAAGTTACCCCCCCCCCTCTTTTTCAGTGCTTGGTGGGTTTTATTATGTATTTCTTTTCGGTTTTCCCGAGTGTTCCCTCCTATTTTTCATTTCTCTCAATATGTAAAGATCACCAGTTGTGTCCCCCCCCCTCCGACGGCTTTAGTTTTATAGCCGAAACTGCTGGTAGACGACTTTAATTTTTCTATGTGCAATGATTTTAGCACAAAATAAGTGCAATTTTGTGCTGTTTGTATTTTTATTTTGTATAGCATTTACATAATGAAAGTGTGATAACATGTAAACTCCTATATTAAGTCATAAACAAGGAATTTTTTTTCAAGTAGATAAATCACCTTGAAGGTTAGAGTAGCACAGTTAAGGTTTATTCCAGTAGAACGAAAAACACTCATTTTATAGAAGATCAAACGCAAAGAACCCAAAAAATATGAAACGTTGAACGAAATTGAAAATGTGGTAGTCCACAGTCAGTAAAAAAATGGCCCCACCAGTGGCTGAGAGGTTCTGCTCTCGAAGCTGGTAGACGGGAGGTGCTGGGTTCGATCCCAATCGCGCCCGTCGGCCTAATCGTTCGGAGTTTTCGTGGTTTTCTTCGGGCCGTGGATTTATCCATGCGTAAATACGGGTTAGGTTCCCTTAGAAAGACCCCCCCCCCACGAAGGGCACTCCCCCCGGGCCTATATCCCAAGACTAGATAATTGGCCGTCAATAATCAACCCAACTCAACCCAACCCAGTAAAAAAATGTTATGGAAAATCGTAGGTATCGCTTAAAATTCTAGGTGAATTTAGAGAGGATTTCTTAAAGATTCTCCTTACGGGAGAGGAAGAATGTTTGAGATATGCAAGTTAATTTGCTAAGACTTACACTTGGCAGTTTGAGATTTCTCACCTAAAATAAATAAATGTTCCAAGATAGAGAAGCCTGATGTAAAAATTGTTTGCTGAAGAAAATACATTTATACAACGTATATTGACGACTGAAAAAAAATTTGTTCCTGAAAAACTCAAATTTAAAAAAAAAAATATGAACAAGCTGAAAGGAATTTGAAAGTTAACACAATGAGTTATTTGGAGATACAAATATAGAATTTTATTGAGAAAAGGAAATCTTAAAAACAAAAAATTTCAAAACAGATAGTTCCAAGGACAATAACTCTGAAAATCAAGTATAATAGAAAAAAATCCCTGACGGCTCGGCCTACAGGCACAAGTAGATTTCGAAGACGCAGACCGTGGGGCGCCTGTTTGTTGGGAATTGCGGAAGAAATGACCTTTTTACCATGATGCGGCAGTTGGAACCGCCTACTTCGAAACCTAACTTGTTTGCAAGCGGAGCCGGCAGGGATTTTTTTGTTTTTAATTTTTTTTTTTTTTTTTGCTATAAGGGTTGGTCCTATAAAAAACTTGTCAATGTAAAAGTTTTAGATAATATTAAGAGGATTAATAATAAATCTAAGTGGATTTGAAATCTTGGGAATTGACGAAGTTATGAACTTTTTTCTTCTAAACCCCTCCCCCCTTCGGGCCATTTTTAATTATATCAAAAATCTGTCATACATAAATTTTCGACCCTTCTCCTACAAGTAATAACTTCAAACGGATTCGATACGTACCATAATTAAGAAATTATGGGTTTTTTTTCTGTTTTCCCAAAATACCTCCACATCCCCCCCCCCTTGGTTCGATTTTGTCCATTAATGAACTTGACCGAGATTTTATGCCCCTTGATTTTATGTATTAGTTTCGAAAAAAAGCAGCAGTTGGAACTGCCTACTTCCAAAAATAACTTGTTTGCAGAAGCAGCCGGCAGAGTTTTTTTTTTAAATTTTTTTTTGCTATAAGGGTTGGTCTTATAAAAAACTTGTCAATGTAAAAGTTTTAGATAATATTAAGAGGATTTATAATAAATTGAAGTGGATTTGATATCTTCTGAATTGACGTTATGAATTTTTTTCTTCTAAAACACCACCTTTTCCCACCCCTTGGGGCCATTTTTAATTATATCAAAAATCTGTCATACATACATTTTCGGCCCTTCTCCTAGAAGTAATAATAACTTTAAACAGATTCGATACGTATCATAATTAAGAAATTATGTTTTCACAAAAAGCACCCCATCCTCCCCCCCCCCCTTGGTTTGATCTTGCCCATTAACGAACTTGACCGAGATTTTATGCTCCTTGATTTTATGTATCAGTTTCGAAGAGATCTGTGCAGAATTATTGTAGTTATCGTGTCCATAAAAAAGTGAGAGACAGACAAAGTTTTGAACTGGGGGTGGTTTTGGGTTCTGGGAGTCATGATCGGCGTAGATCTGCAAAAATTTTCAAAAATTCCAACTTAGGTGAGAATGTAATAGGTAGTATTTCTTACGAAATCTACCTAATAGTTTTATCAAGAAAACGTTTATTTTACGTTTTTCATTTTTTTTTTTAATCTTTGTTTTTCTAGAATTATAAATCAGTAAGGTATCTATTCAGAACGATTGTATGAAAATGTGTATAACAGTTAAGTTGAACGAATTAAACATACCACGTATAATAGATAAGTATTGATAGTGAAATAAATATCTTAGTCTTGAACAATTTAGTGAAAATAAGTGTTTCAGTCAAAAATTACACTTAACTGAAAGAAAATAACAAGGAAGGTCTCCATAAGCGGGTACTCAGAAAAATTTGAAAAAATTACAGAATATTATTCTCATGTGTATACATATATATTTATAAAAAAAATTCGGAACCTCGATATAGCGTCCGTAAAAAGAAATAATGAAAATTTAGTTTATTGCCAATTTATCGTCCGTTAGCGACACAATAAAACTTTAAAAAATACGATTTTAGGATACATTTTATAGAAATTGTTTTTCTACTCTTCAATCTTCACACTGAATAAATTAAATAAAAACAATTTTATAAACTATCATATACATTTATATGCATACATAATGAAATTTAACGATTATATTATGTGGTTTAGAACAAAATATTGAGTTTGCTTCAAACTCAAAATTAAGATCCGATTCTGAGCATTTTCAATTCAACTTCGATATCGTTACTGTCGGAGACAAATTAAAACATTGCCATGGAAACAGACTTATTCAATATCAAATTTTTAACGAAAGCGTTCTCAATTTTAAATGCACTTAAAATTAATCTAGCCGGATAAACTGTAAAATTAAATAACTATAGCAACATACAACTTGTATATATTATGAGACATTATAGGAATAAACTGTTTCATCGTTTAAGTTCATTAAGAACTGCGCATTTAAACACTCATTTAATGAGCAATTTACAAATCCATCGAAATCGCTTGCATTTGGCGAAGAAATGTTGCTTGCCAAATCCAGCGTTTTGGCGCCAAATACTGCAAAGTATTTTTTTTACAGATCTACTGGGATTCCCACAGCTAAATTTCACTGAGCCTTTGTAACATACACGAGTAGTTTCATTAGCATTGTTTTGAAAACATTCTGAATATGCACTTTAAAGGAGACCTTCCAAGTCAAACAGATATCGAGCATTTTTTAAGTGCGTTCGTAATTGTATAAATACGTAGCACCTGTTGTTGTCATCTGGTCAGTCCGTCCGTCCACATATAACAACGCAAAAACCACCTAAATGAATGGTTTGAAGTTTAAGATATGTTATCTTTGCAGAATTTTGTCGAGACATTTCAAATTATGAAAATCTAATAAAAACTTTAGACGATATTAATAAAAATATTTATTAAGAAATTTTTTTTTTTTTTTAATCTGTGCTTTTTTTTGTTATAGGAGTTTGAGGTTTAATCGTCAAGCGATCTAGACACTTATTTTATTACAGAAATTAATCTGCAGACGATATAATTTATTTCACAGAATTAAAAAGAAATCACGATCTGCATGTTTATATAACTATCTATAGTACGAACGCACCTCATTTGTTGCGTTTGACGTACAATTTCCAACTTGTTTTTTATTGGGTAGTGCGCTTGCATTACTTCTTAATAGTAAACAGTAGTAAACAGTATTTTCGAATTATTTGAAAGTCTTAAAAATTTGAAATTTTTTTTCGTTAAATAGATACTGCATCTTAATTTATTGAGTACAGACACATAAAAACTGTTTTTCAAGAAATATAAATCACTAAAACTTTTTTTTTCAAAAGAACTGTATGAAAATGTGTATAACAGTAAAGTTGAACGAATTAAACATACCGCGTATAATCTTGAGAGATAATTACTTAACAGAAACAAACTATTTAAGCTCAGAATTAAAGTAACTACGAAGAACTTTTTAGAGAGATTGTCAGCTTTTTTGGAAGGAACGCTAATATTATATTCACTGTGCTTAGAATTTTGATATTTTCATATCGATAATTAAATACAACATCGCTGAAAGATGAGAGTTAAATTTAAAACTTTTCACATAGTTCAAAAGCAACTTTCTACGATCGTGTGTATCTGTTAACAGTATATCAAATCATTCAGGTCAGAAGCTTGCTCCCATGCAGCAGTATGCAAAATAGATTAATGCATAAAAATTCATTTCGGGCTGCTGTAAGTTTACCATTAGCTAAACAGAACGGCGCTTCAATATTTTAGCGAAATCCGAATCATCTGACATTGGAGTTCTCCCAAAAGTATTAAAAAACTTGGCAAATATTGACTGGTAACCTATGGTCAGAATATGATACATGTACAATGCTTCCCCCCCCCCAAAAAAAAAATATTCCGAACCATAGTCAGATCCTATAAAAATATAACTGGAACTATTAAAGTAGTAATTGTAGAATCATTATCCGCGGCTACAAAATTATTAGCCAACCAAAAATGTGCTTCCAGTTTTAAGCGAATTATACATTCGCATCGCACATTGAAGCTCTCCCGAATATTGGCTAATAAACTTCGGTCTGAACCCAACACATGTATAATACCCGCCCCCGCCTCCTAAAGAAAAAAAAATCCAAACTATTTTCACTCTGCCATTAGTTTTTATGTTTCAAAAGCTCCTAAATTAGTCTTTCTTTTTCATGCAGAAGTTTCATAAATTTAGACAATTTTTACAACTAAGGAGAAATTTGTATATGTTATCTAAAATGTATGTATATAAATAACCATAATTGTAGATAGTGTACGAAATATTTTCATTTTGCATAAATTTAACGGTATATCTGTAAAACCCAAAAAATGTTGCAAAAAGAAACTTAAGGAAATCGATGGTTTGACGACTGTTTTCTAATCAGTCATCTTGGAATTATGGGAAATACAGTATTTATAAATGACGTATAACACAGGAAAGCATATTTTTATGCGATAATCAAAAGAAAGTGACATACATTTTTACAACATATATTTAATGGAAAAGGCATTTCAATCATTTAATATAACCTGCTACATTCGAGTCAACATGTAATGATTCAAATTCAGATTTCTCAACTTTTACATAATGGCTCCGAACATGTTCTGCAGCAATCTCAAAAAAGCACGAAATTCATTAAAGTCTTGGTCACTAATACATGTACGAACGCTTTGTGTCCATAAAAAAAAAATCACAGATACACCAACCTCTTTGTGCATCCATCTCAATGCATGAAATTTGTTAAAGCCGCGGTCACTAACACATGCATGATACATACAATAAAATGCTAATTAAAAACAAAACATACATCAATCTCTTAACATACCTTTCTACAATTATCGTCGTTTGAATTTTCATAACACTCACTACCGCATTTTCAAATATACCAACATCTTTTCGACAGTTCCTTTCTCAGAACCAAACACTAAAAATTTTTGAATCGGTATATTTACAAAATTTTCTCAGTCGTCAGCATACTGCAGTTTAACCTTCAGGCAAAGAAATCTAACAAGTACCAAGAATTTCCAATTTGATGCTCACTGACACCTTCATTTTGACTTAAAAATCTAGGAGCAACAATCGTCTAAACTTTTCCAAATCACACCGTATCACAAGAAATTTGCTAAGGAGGGTTGCAATCTCAAAATTTATCAATGACGTCAAAAGCATAATAGCCGGGTTACCAGAAACTGCACGTCACAAAATTTGGCCACTTTTTTCGACAGATAAAAAATAAAACTGTGATTGATAATTAGACATAGTCGAAAATCGCTAAAAAACTCGTTTAATGCAAAAAACCTGCTTTTTTAAAACGTAAGATTACATAGATTCTCATATTTCTAAAAGGCTATGATGTCATACACTCACGCACAGTTTTGTTTTTTTTAATCCGTTATAAAAAGGGAAAAAGTCGCCAAATTTAGGGGATTTTTTCTTTTTATGGCAATCTAGTAATTGTATTAAGTTATTGGTTTGGCGCGGGCTTGAAAATCGCGCCAACCAAAAAATCGCCAAACAACTGCGTGAGTGTAAAGCATCAGTTCCACGTTTTCTTGCCATGAAGCCTAACGGCCCTGATTCTGAACCATGCCATTACGTCTGGATATCGAGAGGGACTTCGTTTAGTGGCAACAATACTTTTCCATATTGTCTTCGACACTAACACTCCTTTTCGACATCGAAGTCGAACCGACGACTGGCAGAATTACTAATATCCTTTTGGATATCGAAATGTAACAACAACTTTTAGAATGATGTTCATAGGGAAGGCTCCAGATAGATTTTTCGCTTATTTAAAAACGACATTGACCAATCAAAAGCTTCTATTTTGCAAGATTAACGTAAAGACAAAAGTTTTAAAAAAATTGCAGGCTTGTAATTGGTGGATCTCGTTTCAAAAATAGTGGAAAAGCTTGCTGGATTAGTGCTAAATGTCTTCTGTATCTAAAATCCCAATAAAAAATTATTTTTTACGACAATATTAGTCTTCAACTGTTTTGTTAGCATAAATAAGTGTTATAAACAAAATTCATACTAAAATGACGTAATGGTGTCACTTTTTCCCCTGCATTGCCCCTTCTCTCAAAGGTAAACGCACAGTATCCCATCCCAGAAAAATGAGCCTTGCTAAAATCAGGTGACAAAAACATTGCTAGCTCTTAGACTATTATTGATTTAACCCTTAACTGCTGTGGCAAAAAATTATAGCATGGATACTGTAAGCGGTCTCTGAAACCACTTGATCGAAATATGAATAAAAGTACGATTAAGTCATAGGATACTGCTTTTGTATTAAACTTTAAGCATAGGAATATTATAATTAAAATTCACCTATTCAAAGTATCTAGCAGTAGTACTAGGTTTCCAAATGAAACATAATTCCACTAGTTTCCATAGTTATACTGAAAATTACAAGTTAAAATGTGAAAATAGAAAAAAAGAACATCGGCCTGTGAGATCACTAGCATTTTTAGGGTTAATGAAAAATATAAATTAACGCAATAAAATTTTTCATTAACGCCGACATTTAAATTTTTTGTCGGTGCGAAATTCGCATTAGTGTAGCGTCCATGAGTTAAAAGCGTATTTACAAGATATTTATAATATTATTAAAAAAAGATGTATATCTCTAGTTATTATAAATTGACACATATTACACTTTTAAACAGACAAAATCGTGCACATTTTGTAGTAATTCTATTTAAGGGGCGCTGTGTAACACAAAGAGAGTCTCAGAGCCTGATATTCTTTTGCCCCATCTTTTTTTTTTTTACTTTACCAAACAATTGAACATTTTCTGTGTCTTAGAATTTATATAGGGAACAGTAAACACTCATTTAGATAAATATTGCTTTTGTTTTTAATCTTATCCTAATCTAAACGTAGAAAATGTTGATTATAATAAGTAAAAGGTGAAAAAAAAAATATCAGATTTAAGAAAAATGTAAACAAATATTTTTGACCCCAAAACTAGGGAATAACTCAGATGTATGATGCTGTAATCAAATTCGGCATTTAAGTTACCAAATTTAATTTCTGAATGTTATAGTTTTTGTAAAATAATCTTATTTAATCGCATTAACATAAACGTAATTTAAGTGTTATCAATCTACACAAGAGTTTTCAGAGTTTCCATCACATAAGACTATTATGGTGTACATTTCGTTTATCGTTCATGTACAGGGTCAAATAAAATAATTCTGTTACACATTGTTCTATGGGGAAAAATCGTTTGCAGTGTAATTTAATAATGATGTTTCACTATTTCAAAGATAATGAAAATAATATGCATTAATGAGGAGCACTACAAATTTGCTCGCTTAAAAGTATGGTATGCATTGCGTTTATCGTTCATTTACAGGGACACACAAAATACATCTGTTACAGTATACGTGCAATAATTACAGTTGATGTGTGGTAAGTGCGTTTTCAAGTTTGGTTTCGATTTTAAGTTTAAAAAAAATGTGCATATTACATGGTCTGTATAAATTCGGTTGATCATATACGGCTATACAAAGAAATTCGTAAGTATTACAGATTATGGGAGTGAATTTCTTAAGGGTAGTTTTTAATTGTGTTACGCATTTTCCCGCTTAACTATATTTTGTAGACTAATACAAGTTTGTATAATAAGTCCATATACAGGGCTATGCAATAAATAAGATACATTGCCGTTTACGATTGGCAATTGCTGGAAGTTGCCTTATGTGTTTTTTATCTGAATTAAATTTTAGCTTAATATGTGATGTATAGATAACATACAGGGTTGTACAAAAGATTTCGAGGGCATTTCCATCGACTGGCGAAAATTACTAAATGTGAATTTTTTAACTGAACTAAATTTTCTCATGCTATGATTTATACATCCAAATCTACAGATCATATACAGGGCTGCACAAAATAATTCGACTACAATTTTTACAATGGAAGGTAATTTCGAAAAAGTATTATTCAACGTGGTATATGTTTTCTAAACTATTTATTTCCATACTTTCTTTTACCTAATTTAACGGTGATGTTTCGCTACAGTTTTCTGTATGTGTTGGAAAGTTCATCATAATCTATGCTTGATGCCTGATTTTTCGTTCTTAATTTTTATTGACTTTAAAAATCCATCAGTCATTTTCGGGACACACCGGATAAGGTTTGGAAGGCTAGTACGGCTATCATACATGTTTATTGGAAAATTCTGTTTTTACTGAAGGTCCCGTTTCAATATCACTAGGATCTAAAAATATTTTCCTGCCAGTCTGTTTTCATGTCTTTTTATACAGGGTGTCCATAAAAGAACTCCGGGGTTTTAAAAAATCATATCGACTTAACGGTATAAGTTAGGTCAGGTCACTTAATTTAGAAGAAAACAGTAGCTCATCAAATTTTATCTACACCGATTTCAGTTTTCTTTTCTACACTAAGTAGCGCTACGCGTCATTGACCATGAAGTAACATAAAAGACGCTCATCTCATTAGTCTATTCAGTTAATGCAATGCGATGGTGACGCCATAACAAAAGGGTCAATGTGCTATCTGGCTTATAGAAACTGGACCTGTTACCATTGTACGGCGGAAATTTCGGCGCAAATATTGTGGTAATTCGCCTACGAAAAAACCATTCGTCAGTGGCTACGTTCATTTAAAGAAACGGGAAGTTTGTTAACCCCTTAACTGCCAACGAAATCTGACAATATTCCCAATACCTTATTTTATCAGATAATTCTGCGAATAAATAAGGTGAAGATAACTTTTCTGGCATAGTGATAACAAAATACAGATGTTACCGTGTGCAAAATACGGAACTGGTAATGAAAAATGGCCTATTGGCACGCAGGTTTGCCAAACCTGTAAAAGAAGAATATGTTTTCTGAAGGCGTATATATACGCCCGTGGCAGTTAAGAGGTTAAAACAAACGTCGCCTGGTAGGCCACGAGTGTCAGAAGAGAAAGTCGATAGAATCCATACTTCATGTGAACGAAGTCCGAAAAAATCTTTGGGACGACGCAGTCGAAGAGGTTGAATACCTTTTGGATGTGTGCTCTGCCACAAATGGGGCGCACATTGAAATCTACTAACTGGTAAAAATCGTCATTAATTTACCTTTAGGTACATATACATAACATTAACCTAATTTTATGATTAAATTAAAAAAATTGCTTCAAAACCCCGGAGTTCTTTTATGGACACCCTGTACTTTATAGGCTTTAACTTGCGTAAAAATTGACGAAACGTCACAAATTTTTGAGTATGGAGTTAAGTTATACACATTTTACGTTTTTAAGTTGTCGTCGCACAGTTCCTGTCAGGGACACCTCAAAATGTTAATATATCATTGACTACTTCTCGTCGAAATCAACGATATTGGCAACAATTAAATTTACAATCAGTATGTATTAGAGTTCTGCATCACGTTGGGTAACCAAAATTTACACAAACCGGACTTGACCCACGGGTCGGATTGAATAACTCGTTCAGATTCGGTTCGGTATCGCGTTGGGTTTGAATCTTGTGGGTCGGGCTCAGTACCCTTTTTTCAAAAAGAAATCTACAATATTGTGTATGATCAAAAACTATTTATCTGAATAAAAATGGCTATACATATTTTCATTTTTCTAGGTAACAGATACAATTAATATTACAAATATAATTACGGATTATATTTTCATAAATTACATTAAAACATAGCTCAAGTTTCTTTTATTTCCTGTTTCTGTCGGTTTTGGTTTGATATGAGTTAGGTTCAGGTCAAGATTCGGGTTAGTTGAAAATAAAATTTTCGAGTCCGTGTCAGGTATAAACCGACTGGCGCTGGACTATGTTTGTCATTAAAACACGGATGCAAGATACAAATCCTTAATGTCGAATTTATTTTTTTGTTAATAAATATTTGTTTTCTAATCCAATTACGCAATTTAAGACAATATTTTGAATGGCAGTACATTTGAACATTTGAAGGAGTGTTGCTTTGAGGCCAGGCTCTCTAATGATGCATATATTTTTTTTTTCACAGAAACACATATATGACTTCGACAATTATATAAATCTTCTTGATGAGGGTTTAACACAAGGAAATTATATCACCGAAGAATTACAGCCAAGACCTCCACAGTGGGGATGACGGGGGTTGAACCCGTCGCACTGACTCCACGCTCTCAAACGATTAGCGGAATGGTACCTTAACCACTCGGGCACGGAGGGCCCTGAATGACAGTAACAAACAAAAAGAACTTCTGTTTGTTATCGCAAACGGACCATAATTACTAACCCACAAAAAATGTAATCAATAAATGTCTTATTAGTTGTTTTGACGGTATCTGAAGGTAATTTGACGGTATCTGTTTGATTCCTTGTTAATTTTTAATCTATATGAATAAAATAAAATCACCTTCTTGTTTTAAATTTGTATAAAAATCTTAAATATTAGGAATCTGTTTGCAGTGATTAAAATCCTGGTATAGTAGTATTGTTTTCTATGATTTACACATTTAACAAAATATCGGGGCCCTCCACGGCCAACTGGTTAGGACACCACTCCGCTAATTGCTTGAGAGCGTAGGAGTTAGGGCGACGGATGCAACTCCCGTCAACTTCATTGCACACTCATTGTAGAGGTTCGGGCTGTAATTCTTCGGTGATGTAATTTCCTTGTGTCTATCCCGTCTTCATCAAGAAGATTTATGTAATTTTTGAAGTCATGTATATGTTTCTGTAAATAAAAATATATGGATCATTCGACACAACAGCCTGTGTAGCTCTATAGGTCTCAAAGAAACACTCCTTCAAATGTTCAAACAAAATATTGTGCAATGCATTAATAGAATTATTTTATATTGGTATACATATGTTTAATGGAGGCTTGTTAGGGGGTTTACAATATTTTTACTACCAATATGCTATTTGGATATATGAAGTTGATCTTATCTAATCGCGGAATGTTCTAAGATTAATCAAGGAGAAATCTAGTTTATTAAAATACTGGTAGTAAAGTGAATATGACAAACCACTGACCCTGACAAACCGCTACTGCAGCTGTTACATTGGTTTTAAAATTATAAATGAATTTGCAATTTGAAATTGAACGAGTTAAGAATATTTATTCCAGATTTATTTGTTTAAACAACGTACCACAAGAAATTAATTGATTGTACTTTAAAAAAAGTATTCATATTCGGATAAAAGATTTGTGGAATTTTTTTTTAAGTACATATTATTTAATTCAATTCATTTCAAAGAAATGTTACATTTCGACTTTAAACAGAAATACGTGGATAGTTTATTATGTAAGGAAACTTTTATTTTACACACATCAATTATGAAAAATTGTTAAATAATCCTACAAAATGTAAAATACGTACAAAGTAAAAGCACTATTCTTTATTGTCGAAATTAAAAGTAACAGACCTTTGTTACGAACGTGTCGATATAATTCGAATTTACAAGATTTTAACAAAGTCGTTCAAAAATTTAAAAGTTTAAACATTTATAACACTAATTCAATAACTTCTCGGAGGGTTTCGAAAAGTGCCTTTATACAAAATAAATAATACCACAATGTTGAACAATGTAAAAATATGAATTTTATTCAAACGAATAAACGAGTAAAATGAAACCAAATATATCAGATGAAAGAAAATTTTGAAATACATCAAATAGCAGACTGTATTTATTTTGCTTTATTTTTAAAATATATTTGTATCATTTGTTAACTTCGCTTCGTTTCGTAATAACTTAGGATTACATAAGGATTTGAAAAATGTATTCTAAAATAATATTTCGCAAATATATTGTAGAACCACTGCGAAATATTACAAAAGATTGACATCTTAAATTAAAAAATAAATAACTGAAATGCTTAATCAAACATTTATGAGATGTCATCATGTCACAAAATTATTTTGTTCCTGTAAAGTATAACAGAACTAGTTGGATGTGTCAATTCCAAAACTTTCTTCTATCTAACACAGGTTTCGCATACATTAAAAAGAATCTGCACCAATTTATATCAAGGCGTAACTGAATCTAAAGTTTTATGAAATTCAGTGCATTAGTTCTTGAGGTATGACTATCGCTAAAATCGTGTAAATCCTGCAAAATACAGCATAGCAGCAGCACCTGTTGGGATATGTAGACCAAAAGCTAATCAACAACAACTTATGTCGTTAGACGTCGACATAAGTTGTTGTTGATTAGGTTTTGATAAAAATCCTTGCATTAGTTCTTGAAGTTATCGTAATATTAATGAAAAAAGGTAGCATATCAGCGCCACCTGTTGCGCTGTTTACACGAAAACGTAAGCAGCATCTATTTATGTCAAGATCTAACAGAATATTAAGTTTTATTAAATTTCGTCTCAGTCGTTCTTGAGATATAGCTATCGTAAAAATCATTAAAAAGGTGGTATAGCAGCGCCACCTATTATGATATCTACACCAAAACATAACCAGCGTCTGTTTATGTCATGGTCTAACTGAATATGAAGTTTGATGAAAATGAGAGCATTAGTTCTTTATGTAGAGCGATTGCGGAAATCGCAAAAAATGCAGCATAGCAGCGTCACCTGTTGGGCGATTTTCACCAAAAACTAATCAGCACCAATTTATATCAGAGAGTAACTGAATATAAAGTTTTGTTTTTAATTTCGTGCTTTAGTTCTTGAGATAGAGCGCCCAAAAAAAGTTTGTCACATACAGACAGACAGACATTTTCTAAAAACAGTCAAATCGTGTTCAGGACCTTCTAAAACGTATAAATGGGTCATTCCATGACAACTGGCCTAACGGCTCTCGCTCGACATACATATGAGTATAAGATGGACATCTGCAAACTGTCAGTGTCAGAAATAGAATAGTTGGGGCACTAGGGGTCCTTTTGTAAAACCCAGTATTTCATGGGTGCAGAAAATACGAGGAAATAACCAAGTTTGCCATCTTATTGCTCATGATACAAGAGACCTTGCTTATTGAAAATAGGTGATCTAGTACAACTTTTTGTGCTAAAAAACGTAATTAGAGTATTAAAAATCACAAATCAATACCTTTATCAATACTTCGCCTCAAAGTAAGCCATACGGCCTGTCGCGATGAATTTTACCCGTACTTTAACATGCTGTAACTACTGAAAAAATTATTTTAAAAGTTTGTTAATTTAAAAATTAATTATCTATAAAAATGTCATAGAGCTGTTGGAGTTGTTTCTTTCTTGCTTAAATATTCATTAATTTATTCAGCTGTGAAATCTTGTAAAAAATTAAAATCATTAATTCCACCCAATTTTCAGAAGCGTATATCTCAAAAGAGACACTCCTGATATGATTACAGTTAGTACCACTGGAAAGAACACATCTTAATCTATAAGAAAAACTTTATTTAATTTTGAGCCTCTTACATATAGGAGAAAAATAATAAAATTCAAAAGACCTATTTTACGCGATATTTCCTCTTCGAAAATTTTCTCTTTCAACAAATTTAATACAAATCTTTTTATTTACAATGATAAATATATAGATAATTATCTCTTGTTTTGGTCCATGGTTGCTTCTGCTCTACCATTCTGAATGCTTGGTAACCGCGTCACCAAGGGGCGACGCCCGATAGCCATGAAAGACTAGCTCCAGGTTGAGTTTCTTTACTACATGCTCACAAGCCTAGTGAGTATCTAACGGGTTCACAAGTCTATTATAGAAACTTCTTCGATGATTCCACGCTTCAATTGGGTTGCTCCAGGGTTTTCAAGTCGTAAAGAACATCTACTTATTGGTTCAGTTTCTCAAATTTCTTAATGATTAAGATTGCAATAGTTTTAGGTAAACTGTATTGCTCACTCATTGTTGTTTCTGTTGGAACTGAAACCGTAGCTATTATATGCTCTTCTGTAATCCAACAAAGGTCTTGTATAGTGGGCCAATAAAACATTTTGGCAGCTCCATGAGGGTGCATAAAATTTATTAAGACATCGTGCTCTTGAATTGATATTTCACGCACATTTCCAATCCACCAATTTCTGTCATAAATACAGGCAATATACTGTCTAGGCTGTATATCGGAAACGAATGCATAGTGAAATGCAGTCTTAGCACTCTTATCAACATGTGTTATAAAGAATGGTGCATCACTTGTTATTCTACTGACACGAACTTGTTTCTTATTTACGGGTACAAAATGATGATGATGTTCTCTTGTGCCAGAAACTGAGCATCCGCTTTTGAAACTCTCTTCTTGGTCAGCTTGTACTGCTTTAATTATTTTTTTTAAACAAAAATTAATTTAATTTCCTTTATGCTCTTTTCACAGAAATTATATATATCCGTCGGAGTTAAAATTTGGTCTTTAATTGGTCTTTGAAGGCTTGCTCCTGCAGCCAGCTGCTTTACAGATCCTCCTATTCAGTCACAGGGGGATATTCCAAGGCTTGTACAAAAAAAAATTCCACTCTGCAGAGATTCCAAAGTCACTCTGTTGATAACATAGATTCAAAATATTTTTAAAATTCTTGCAGCAGATCCGTCACAAAAATAATGTATATGCAAAGAAAAAAAAACTCCATTCATAAAAATAAATTAGTTTTCATACAGATAAACATATTTGCACAGTTCGAAAGTCTTTTGTAAAGAATTTTTTTATAGACTTTGCTCAACAGTCAAATTTTTTGAAAAAGAGAAATCTCGGAAAAACAGTTTAAAATAGGTTTTTTTTTTCATTTTCCCACTATATCTAAGAGACCCAAAATGATATAGAATTTTCCTTATAGATTAAAATGTGCTCTTTTCAGTAGTATTAACCGTAATCAAATCAAAAGTGTCCCGTTTGAGATACACGCTTCTGAAAATGGGGTAGAATTGATGATTTTAATTTTTAGGAGATTTCGCAGCTGAATAAATTAATGAATATTTAAGCATGAAAAAAACAATTTCAGCAGCTCTATGACATCTTCATAGGTAATATATTGCTACAGTGACTAATGTTTAAATTAATTTATTCAGTAGATACAGCTTGTTAAAGAAAGGGTAAAATTCATAGCGACAGGCCATATGGTCTAATTTGATTCCAAGTAATGACGAAGATAATGATTTAATATTTTTAATACTACAATTATGATTTTTAGCACAAGGAGTTGTACTAGATCCCCTATTTTTAATGAGTAAGATTTATTGTATCTTGAGAAATAAAAGGGCAAAAGTTGCGATTTCATATTTTTTTCTGCGACCATGAAATAGTCAATTTTACTGAATCATATCCAGGATCTAGTCTTTCATGGCTATCCGACGTGACCCCTTGGTGACTCGGTTACCAATCATTCAGTATGATAGAGCAGAAGCAATAATTGACCACAACAAGAGATAATTATCTATACATTTATCATTGTAAATAAAAAGATTGGTGTTAAATTTGTTGAAAGAGAAAATCTTCGAAGAAGAAATATCGCGTAAAATAGGTCTTTTGAATTTTATTATTTTTCCACTATATGTAAGAGGCCCAAAATGAAATAAAGTTTTTCTTATAGATTAAGATGTGCTCTTTTCAGTGGTATAAACCGTAATCAAATCGAAAGTGTCCCGTATGAGATATACGCTTCTGAAAATGGGGTAAAATTGATGATTTTAATTTTTAGGAGATTTCGCAGCTGAATAAATTAATGAATATTTAAGCAGGAAAAAAACAACTTCAGCAGCTCTGTGATATCTTTATTGGTAATATATTGCTACAATGACTAATGTTTAAATTAATTTATTCAGTAGATACAGCTTGTTAAAGAAAGGGTAAAATTCATCCGGACAGGCCATATGGTCTAATTTTATTCCAAGTAATGACGAAGATAATGATTTAATATTTTTAATACTCCAATTATATTTTTTAGAACAAAGAGTTGTACTAGATCACCTATTTTTAATGAGTAAGATTTATTGTATCTTGAGAAATAAAAGGTCAAAAGTTGTGATTTCAAGATTTTTTTCTGCGACCATGAAATAGTCAATTTTACTGTATCATCCCCAGGATCTAGTCTTTCATGACTATCCGGCGTGACTCCTTGGTGACTCGGTGACCAATCATTCAGTATGGTAGAGCAGAAGCAAACATGGACCACAACAAGACATAATTATCCATACATTTATCATTGTATATAAAAATATTTGTGTTAAATTTGTTGAAAGAGAAGATCGTCGAAGAAGAAATATAGCGTAAAATAGGTCTTTTGAATTTTATTATTTTTCCCGTATATATAAGAGGCCCAAAATTAAATAAAGTTTTTCTTATAGGTTTAGATATGCTCTTTTCAGTGGTACAAACTGTAAGCATATCAGGAGTGTCCCTTTTGAAATATACGCTTCAGAAAATTGGGTGGAACTGGTGATTTTAATTTTTTAGAAGATTTCACAGCTGGATAAATTAATGAATATTTAAGCAGGAAAGAAAAAACTCCATCAGCTCTATGACGTCTTTATAGGTAATAAATTGTTAAAGTGACAAACTTTAAAAAAAAATTTCAGTAGTTAAAGCATGTTAAAGTACGGGTAAAATTCATCGCGACTGGCCGTATGGCATACTTTGAGGCCAAGTAATGACAAAGGTATTGATTTGTGATTTTTAATACTCTAATTACTTTTTTTAGCACAAAAAGTTTTAATAGATCACCTATTTTCAATAAGTAAGGTTTCTTTTATCATGAGCAATAAGATGGCAAACTTGGTTATTTCCTCGTATTTTCTGCGACCATGAAATAGTGAGTTTTACAAACAGACCCCTAGCGCTCCAACTATACCATTTCTGACACTGACAGCTTGCAGATATCCATATTATACCTATATGTATGTCATGTATTAATTATATAAAAATTGATGGGAGTCGAGCAGGAACCATGCCAAAATTTAGGCCACTTGACATGGAATGACCCAAATCCGTTGAAAACCGGAAGTCGAAATTTTTCATGAATCCAATTTTTTCCTCTTCTAAAGATACAAGAAAGTAAAAAGTCTGCCATATCGACATTTTGAGAGGTGAATATTGAAAATTGTCAAATCTGCAATTGAAAGTAGTTCTCATTTGTATCACTAGATGATTTTTCAATACAAGTTAGAAAATAAGTTATGCAAATAAATAAACGTTTATCTTTTAGACTATCAAGACGGGCTCATTGTATCCGAAATCAATTTTTGTGCACTTTTGCCATGAAGACAAAAAAATAGAAATACAAATTTATCTCCAATCATTACAGTATAATGTTCCTTTTTATTTTGTATGCATATTGTTGTATTATTCATTAGTATTCTCCTTACAAAAATCATTTGAACTTAGAAATTCTTTGTCTTTACATATGGGTCGAATGGACCCGATTCGTTATTCTTGTATAGTCGGTTTTGGCTCTCGAAGGGTTAAAATTCAATACAATAAAAATAAATAAATAAAATTCAATACAATAAAATCCTTTTTGTTCATGCTTTCTCAGCTGTGGCCAGAGGGGGGGGGGGGATTCAGAGTTTCTAGATACCACTATTTTCATGTAATATTCTAAATTCTAATACTAGAAAATGTTGTGTATGTGTGTGTGTGTGTCGTTATATATATATGTGCAAATTTTATCTTAAAAACGGTTCTAACGATTTTGACGAGATTTTGTATCCCACAATTTTGGGGCACCAGAAAACCATTGGGTTCGGTCACATGGTCGAGATAATTCGATTAGTGGGACATTTTTCGTTACCACGGTCAGGGTCAAGCTAATTGTATCTAAAAACGGTTCAAAAGATTTTGACTAAATTTTGTATTTTACCATTTTCGGGCACAAGAGGACTATTTTGCTGGGTCACATGTTCGAGAACTTTCTATTTGTGGGTCATTTTTGGGTCAACGCAGGTCAAGTTAATTTTATCTAAAAACGGCTCTAACGATTTTGATAAAATTTTGTATCTTACGAGTTTCGGGCACGAGAAAATCATTGGGCTAGATCACATGTCCGAGAAAATTTGATTAGTGGGTCATTTTTGGGTCACTGTTGGTCAAGTTATTTTATCTAAAAAAATGGCTCAGGATATTTTGACTAAATTGTATATCCTACGGGTTTCGGGAACGAGAAGACAATAGGTTTGGTCACATGTTCGAGAAAATTTGATTAGTGGGTCATGATATTTGAACTCAAAGGTAATTTTGACCGAGCATAGCTCGGTCTTTCCTGCTCGTGAAATAGTCTTTGTCTTATCTAACAGCGGAACATATCCTGAAATTAAAAAAGATGAAGATAACTTTACGAAATTTGTCGAATCCAGAGCATTTGGAAAGCCATCCTGGCAACGCCACTGCTTTAGAGGATTAAGAACGAGCTTAGTTTTATCAGAACTGCAGCAAAAGTTTAGCTTCACCTTCAGAATATAGACGATAGAAAAACATGTAAAAAATGCGTATGTGGAAGGTTTGGAAAGATTAATACTGAATTTATAAAGACTAGTGCTGATTGAAAAGGGACGGAAACAGCTTTAAAATTAAACTATAGAAATCGTTGTTGCCATGAATGAAACGCGTCCTGTTCACGATGCTTTTCGACAAGCGCTCAAGTGTTGTCGCGTGAATTGTCTACCCGTTCGTCCACAATTCTCGATCTTATGATCCGCAATTATCGGTCTCGTGATCCACAATCGTCCATTTCTTGATCCTGACTAGATCCACATTGAGCGAAAGCTCTCACCTCAATACCTGTCATCGACTATCCCTTGATCGGGACTAGACCCACGCGGAGCAAAAGCTGTCATCTGAAGATCCGTATCAACTCATTCATTCCGTTTTATCGGATTGGTAGGGAGTGTATTTTATCCTAGCGTTATTCTCTTGAGCAAATAACTTGTCATGTCCAGTTCTGCTAACTTCTGCAGGTCATTCTTATTTACATTAACAAAAATGTACATTGATATGAAAAAAATAATTTATCAATAGGATAACATCGTTCTCAGTTGCACGAGTTTTTATTTAGTATTAAAAGTTATTTTTTTTTCTAAAATTGCTAATCCCTGTAAATTTTATTGGTATATGTATTTCTAAAAATACTTGATTCACTAATTTCGAACATTAATAACAGCTTAGCTACACGGTTTTTATGAAATTTTATTATAGCATATATTTAGCATATATTGTGGAGTTATTTATTCCTATATGAAGAATGTTACACAGAAAATCAAAAGCAAACGTAGACAGCTTTAATCTTTTGCACTCTACTGATACCTATACCATAACATACTAAGTTTAACCTGAAATGATTGATTGACACAAGAATTTTGGAATGAAATTTTTCCTTTTATTAAGTACGCGATAAAAGCTTTAATAATTTCCAAATAAATTTCTTTTTAAATTCAGGTGTCAATCCATCATTTCAGGTTAAACTTAGTATGTCACTGTATAGATGTCAGTGGCGTGTAAAAGGTTATTTGATATTAAAGTGGAATCAGAAATGTATTTAGGACTTCCAGACTTCCTATGAATGCTGAAGCTTCCTTCCTGACACAATATTAACTTGCTATTACTTCTGAAACAGCAATTCAGATTTCCATGAAAGAACTTTGCTAAAACAGACTTTCGCTTGTAAAAGTTATATATGTTTGTAGCGAATTGCTAAACTTTCGATTTTGTTTTATATCTGGCATAACTTAAATTTAAAACGAAATGTTTGACATTTAAATTAATATTTACTTTACTTTTACGAATACTTTAAAGCATATACAATACAAAATAAGCTAATAATTTTATTTCATTCTCCTTTAATTATTCTTGAAGATATGTGAAAAATATCGTTTGATAAAAATACAATTATGTAAAAATAAATCATAGTACTAAAAATCTATACGGAATGCTTCTAGTTTTCGGAATTTTAAACTGTTACGTTTGAATGAATGCTATAGATTTCTAATAATTCTGGTTAAAATGAAGAAATTTATATAACTCATATGTCATACAGTTTTCTTTTATAATCAGCAAAAATATAATATTTTCAATAATTCGTTAGATACCAGTTAAAACAAAATGTTTTTATCGGTGAATAAGATTTTAAAAAATCATTAGTTATTAGAGAATTTTTTTCAAACTTTATAATCCTTTGTCATTATTAAAGTGTCATTTTTATTTTTTTAGGAAATACAGTAAATTGACCAGAGGAAATGAGACTGCGTTGAAATTCCCAAAATATGTCGTTAAATGTATATTTAGCTAATCATAGATAAAATAGGATGTCCTTGAATGAAATGGACGTTTTTAAGCTCAATAACAAGTGTGACAGCGATTGAAGTTATTCATTCATTGTTTCCTTCATTGTTTTATTGCAAAATATTATTGATAATGGGCGCTGCACTAGATTTTAGAAAATGAGAAATGTTTCCATTTAGCTGATCATAGATAATATAGGATGTCCTTCAATGAAATGGACGTTTTTAATTTCAATAACAAGTAAGTGGTAACAGCGATTGAAGTTTTACTTGCAGGGGAGTCATATGTGAAGTCATGATTTTCTTTATTACGCTTCATTGTTTTATTGCAAAATATTGTTATAGGGCATTGAACTGGACTAAAAAAAAGAGAAATGTTTACGGATTTAGCAAAACTTAATAACAGTATATTATAACCTCTTCTGGGTAATTTTACAGTATAGCCTTGGTATTTTTATTAAACATTGGCGCAATTCGGGCTTCAGAAAGTGCGATTTGCTGCAAAATTATATTAACAGCTGTGAAAACATACGTGATGAAATTTTATGCTTGTTTATGTTTATATATATACATTTTATTTATATATATATTGTTGTTTTTTATACAATTTATATCTGTTTTATGTAAAAATAGATAAAAGGCTTTTTTATATTAAAAATATTGTATAAATATTAAAAGATGGGCTTGTATAGCATATGAAACAGTGAATAGATTGCCAGAAAATATGTTGCTAAATTTCTTTCTTTCGCCAAGGCCATTTTCTATTTAGAAAAGCCCCCTTACTGGAAAAGTACTATCCTCTGAGTTATCCAAGATTTTAAAAAAGCGTTACTTTATCTTCAGAAGCTTCAAAAACTGGCAAATATCCGCGATTTTAAGTAGTATTTTTGAAACAAAAGTTTCTATTTATGCGCGTTTCAAAAACAGAAAAATTCGAAATGTTTCCGATTAGTCTTTAAAGTGCAATAGCTAGCTTTCTTAGCACGAAATAAAGGTTTTTAGGACGCTATCAATTCTTAAGTAAATATTTTCATGTTAAACATGCTAAATTAACTGCATTAACAATAATAAAATCAAAACTTTCAATAATAACATTATTTTATTACTCTTGCATCTGTGAATAATGTTACAGATAAAAAAAATAGGAATTGATAATATCAGAAAAACAGATATTTTGTGTTGAGAAAACTGATTAATACACTTTTAACGGGCAGCACTTTTTTTTTAACGGGCAGCAAAAAGAACTTTTTTTCAGATATGCTTTTTTAAAATCTCGTAAATGTATTGGTTTCTGAGATTTATGATGTGTTGTTGTGGCTTATCCTCCAACTGTCTGACGAAGTCAGACAAGATCCAATAGACCGTTAATCCTCAGAAAATCAAGAACCAGAAGGGGGAAGCATATAAGTCCTCCTTTGGAAATACCCATGCAGTCCAGGATGTGTTCTGCAGAGGCCTGTTGAGCTTGACATTTAGAGCAGACTTCAAAGATCTTTCTGCCCTCAAAGAACGAGAGACTTTTCGTGTGTCCACTTGCCAATCTCGAAATCGCCGTTCGAGAGGCTCTGTCACAGTTGATATCGAACGAAGAGCCCGGCTCTTTACCCGCGTACCAGTGGTGGCTGGGAGGGACCTTCCACTCCTTTGAAATTTGAGAATTAACTCTAGATTGATGCTCTGAGTAGGTAAAGGCTGAAGAGGAAGATATAGATTGACAACAACCCTCCTTGGAAAAGCGATCAGCTTGCTCATTGTCATAAATATCCACGTAGGAAGGAATCCACTGAAAAGGAACATCATGGATCTTTGAAATAATTTTAAGTTTAAGAAGGATGGAAATACTAGTTTTATCTCCAACTGTAATCCAATTGTGAAGGTGTTGAAGGAAGCTGCGTCTTTCTGAAAAAATCCAGAGGTCTCCGAAGTCTCGCTCCCTAAGAACAGCCTCAAGGTCTTGTTCAGTTGCAATAAGCTCGCTTTTAAAGACTGAAGAGAAATCAGGGTTACGGAGACTGATGACAAATTTTGCCCTGGTTTCTCAATGTAGATCCCACTACCGGTTGTCCAATTTACTGCCATCCGTATATAATTTTATGGCTTTATCAGGGCTTTATCATTTATAACTTTTAATGTCAACAGCCTGAGATGAGCTAATATAATGTTCTTCTTAGTGACCGGAGCAGAAAAGTCGAAGTGGAAATGGACTCTGGGAAGATCCCTCTGAGGGACTCAGAAAATAGTTTAAGGAGTGGGGCTCAACCCCACTATAAGGCAAGTGCAGGAGTTCAACATGACTGAATGGGCTGTTTCCGAAGATATGGGAAGGCTTTTCGAAATCGTGAATAACTCGGTAAAGCTTGTGTTATTTTAGTAAAATTTTGGTAGATCAAGATACATTTCTTGATCAATAAACATTTCTTGATGAATTATTTCAAGAAACGTTTTCTTTTTTTATTTATTTTCTTTTTTTGTCTGCAATAAGGCTCAAGATAACCTTGAATCTTCAAAGGAGTAACTCCTGGCGCTTCGACATATAGAAGAGAATGATGGCTGAAAAGGGAATAAACTGTAATGCATTTTCAAACTTTAATTTCAGAGTTCTAATTCAGAGTGGCCAAAATCAGAGTGCACATGTTTGAAGGGCTCTACAATATACACTACTTAGAATATATTTAAAAGCTTTGATATTTATACTATTTAGAGTATGCGGCAACGAGTTATGCAATAAAAATGATTAGTTCGAAATTTTACGAATACATGGCGCTTACATGTTAGGGATGTTTTATTAGCAAATATTAATCCTCCAGCCGCGAGCGATTTTTTTTTCATTTTCTTATATAAAACCCTGGCCTATTTTTATTCGCCATTTATAATAGTTATAAGCATTGAATGTCACCAGAATTTACAAACAAATGTATTTCCAAATAAGTAAAATCAGCTTCTAAACGTACATTATAAAAGCAAAATTTCAATCCAAAATTCCGGTGGGAATGTGGCATTTATTGATTCCAAATGTTACAAAAAACGGAGAACTTTCCAGATGACCTGACATATGAAAATATAATGTATTATAATTTGTAAAACGACTCTGGATGTTTCAAAATAAAATAAAATAGATTCAACGAAGAAATAGCGTCTCCCGACACTTAAATACCATAAAAATTGTAAGCAACGCGAAAATAGCGTAACCCGCGGAATTGTATGGAATAAGTGAAACGTGATATGAGCGTTGCCCGCGGCTAGAGGGTTAACAAAAATAACTCATTTTAAATCAATATCTTTTGGGACGACAATATAATGAAACCACAGATAATATCAGCAGTGGCATATTTTAGGCTTTGTAAGATTATGAAAATTATTTTATTTATCGACTGGAAACTATGCTTATGTACATCAAAAAATTCTAAATCCGAATTTCGAATTTTCGTAAAAATCGGTTCACAATATGAAGGGGGGTTTGTCCCCCCTTTCCCCCTTTATACTTAACCAATGACCCCTAAAACTAATCAGGAAAGTTCATTATCACACTGAACCTATATACAAAATTTGAAGAAAATCTGATAATTCTGCATGAAAAACCCATTTATCTAAATTAAGGGGGAGGGGGTTAGCCCCCCCTTTCCCCCCTTTATACTTAACCAATGAACCCCCAAAACTAATCATGGAAGCGCCTTATCACAAGGAACCTATAAACAAAATTCAAAGCAAAATGGTTAATTGTATCAAGAATTATCGCGTTACGTACATACATACATACGTACATACAGAACCGGCGGGCACATTAGCTCTCAGGCTTTGATAGGTCTGTGAGCTAAAAACTCACTAATGAAAATGGAAAATAATATATTTTCATTTCAGATGAGTACACCTGCAGACATTTGTGGGGATCGTATTGAATTTACTTCCGTTCGCTTTTGGTGTTCGTGGATTCATATTTTTATACCGCTGACCAGTCTCCCACCTGCCAGGCTTTTGCCCAGCTTAAAGAGTTGATGCCTGGAAACGGGGCGAGGATTCGCCATTTCTCCGCATGGCGAAGATGTGTTTGATAAATCTATAACTCGACGTGGCTTCAGTGCGTCGTGTTGCCTTAATTGCTTTTTCTTAGTTGGCCGGTTTCTAATTGATTTTGGAATAGACGAATTTCAGCACTGCACAGTGTAGCAAAGTCATACCGGACGGAATGTTAGATGCTGGGATATTTTCGTCGATCCATTTCATTTCTGACTCGAAAGAAAGGAAAAAGAAAATCAACAACGGATGAAATAATTGAAAACGCTAGTCAGAAATAATAAGGTGTATTGCAATTTTTTAGATTATTTCAGGTAGGGATTTGAAAATTGTTATATTATACTCAGAAAATGTTGAAAGGAATAGTAAACGAAACCCTTTGTACGATCTTCTATCTCGCTTACACATGTGTTTATTACTCGTAAATGCTCAGCAGGAAGACAAAAGTGGAGGGTCATTAATATCGGAAGAAGAGCCTATTTTACTGTAGGTGATCAGGACATCGCTCATCAATGACATTATTTGTGTTTTCCCATTTCTGTAAAATGTTAAAATTGTAACATAGGTCCTTCTTCTAGAAACCCACTCAATTGTAGTTTAATATGCAGAAATGTGCTTATATCAAATGTTTCAATAAAAAGTATCAACAAACTGATGATTTTTAAAGTTCTCTTTATATACATACTGATCAATACCTGAAACAGACACTCACAAAGACTTTCTCATATGTGTCGCAATCATCGATATCTAAAAATAAGTATTACACTAATTATCTTATGTTTAATATTCATCTGTTATGCAACGAACTACGTGCGTTAAATTAAAAATTGAAACAAAAGAAATATTCAAGTTTTAATCACAAGTTACATTAAAAATCGTAGTATATATTAAAGAAAAAATAATACAAAAAAAAACAAATTTTAATTAAAAATTCTGGCGAAAACTTAATAACTTGTAAAGTTATTAATTTACTTAAGCCAATAAAGTCTGTTTAAAAACTAATAAATTCATCTCTACATAATTCCTTAAACAAAAATGAAGATATTAGTACGTTTATTTCGAATGCTTTATTAAAGAATCAATTTAATTGCGTTGTTTATTGAAACTTGAGTTTTTAATTTTACTGGAAAGAGAAAATGATAATTTCAGTTTATTTATGAAGATAATTAAAATTTTCACTAAGAAAAAGCATATTGAAAAACAATTAAAAGATAGTTAAAATGACTTAATAAAGGAATGGGTTCATAAAAATAAGTTTTTGGTGACATAAATATTAAACATAAGTTATTTTATTGTAATATGTAAGTAATGAAATAAAATATTCTAATAAATTTAAAAATAGACACAAAATAACGCAATGTTAATACATTGATTATGTAAGTTAATTGTTACTCTAATAAGTGCAAATACAAAAGCACAGTTTTAAAACATAAAAGCATTTCTGATGTTAAAAACAGATGTCGAAATTCCTTAGCGCTGTCGGCTAAACATTAGCCATCATCACCGGATAAAACGAGTCGAAAATCACAGTTCTGAAGAAGTACACTGGTGGAACAGAAGTACACATGTGGACATGACAACTCGTAAATTAACGGAAAGGATTAAACAACATACAGCTGACATAAAGAAAGGTAAATTATCCACTGCTCTATCCAGGTTTTAACATCAGAAATGATTTAATGTTCTAAAGCTGCGTTTTTGTATTTGCAACTATTAGAGTAAAAATTAAATTATATAATCAATGTATTAAATTTGTGTTATATCAAGTTAAGGAGGTAAATTTGACGTTCAATATATGGAATTTTATCTATTTTTATTAGACACAAAATGTTCTGAAAATATGATTCTAATATGTGGACAAAAGAAAAAGGTATTAATTTACTAAAATTTGATAATGATCAGACATGAAATATATTTTAAAGAAACTAAATCCGTAACAAACAGCTTTGTAGAAACAACCTCCTTTCAAGAGTTTCATATAATACTTCGTTAATCGGTCTTAATTCAGTTAAGCTCCTAATTACTAATATTTGCTTAGTTTCTAAATTTAAAAATAAATTCCTCATAAGCGATTTTCATTACTTTTATTTTAGATCACACTTCAGATTCCTAACTTGTTTTACATTTATTTACTGTAAGAAGGAAGAATCTGGTATTCAGAATCAAAACCTTTAAATCAGTGATTACGTAGCACAACTGTCGTTTTGAAAAAATCTCTTGAATTTTCTTTGTTAACCCTGCTGATGTGATTAAAAAATACCATGTTCTGAAGTATTTTTTTCTTATGAAAATAAAAAAATTGATCAATAACACAGCATTTTTGTAAAGAAAACTTGAAT
Source organism: Maratus michaelseni (assembly GCA_963931845.1). Classification (NCBI taxonomy): domain Eukaryota; kingdom Metazoa; phylum Arthropoda; class Arachnida; order Araneae; family Salticidae; genus Maratus; species Maratus michaelseni. Next base: position 31,534,277 of record OZ007586.1, read on the forward strand.
GTTTGTTTCAACTATATAAATTGTTTCGATTACACCTGTCACATTTTCTTTATAATTTTAAATATGTGATTTTATGATTTTTGACTCTTTGTAAAACTGAAAGGTGATTGTAAAAATGTGACGTCTTAAAATCAAATGCAACGTGACTAAGTGTTTTAGATATTTCATAAATAGTTAAAATTTAATTTGACATGATATTTTTAGTTTTAGAAACAATTAATGCAAGTCATACTTTTGATTTTATGTTACATGAATGGCTGATTACATCTATTTTTTTATATTTCTGCTGACAGTGTGTTTATGCTCAGTTTTATAATTTGTAAAAGTAATAAGGCTACTAGACTTATTCAAAAGAATGTTCAATGATTACGTTAAAACATATTAGGAATAAGGTGCTGACAGAGATACATATCACATATTATAATAAGAGCAAATCATGTGTGTCTGTGTGTGTGTGGTTATGCAAATTTTATTTTAAAAATGGCTCTAACGGTTTTGAACAAATTATGTACCCTACCATTTTCGGGCACGAGAAGACCATTGGACTGGCTCACATATTCGAGAAAATTCGATTAGTGGGTCATTTTGGGTCACCACGGGTCAGGGTCCAGCTAATATTATCCAAAGAACGGCTCAAGCGATTTTGATTAAATTTTGTATCCTACCATTTTTCATTATGACAAGAGAATTGGGCTAAATCACATCTTCGAAAAAATTCGATTAGTGGGTCATTTTTGGGTCATTACGGATCAAGCTAATTATATCTAAAAATGGCTCAAACGACTTTGAATAAAGTTTGTCTCCCACCGTTTTGTAGTACAAGAAGACCATTGGGCTAAGTCACGTGTTCGAGAAAATTCGATTAGTGGGTCGTTTTGAGTCACTACGGGTAAGGATCAAACTAATTTTATTTAAAAACCGCTAAAAATATTTTAACTAAATTTTGTATCCTACCATTTTTTATTATGAGAAGGCCATTGGGTTAAGTTACGTGTGTTCGAGAAAATTCGATTAGTGGGTCATTTTTGGGTCATTACGGGTCAAGCTAATTATATGTAAATTAACTAAATTTTGTATCCTAGCGTTTTGGATTACGAGAAGACCATTGGGCTCAGTCACATGTTCGAAAATTTTAAATTAGTGGGACTTTTGGGTCACTTCGGGTCAGGGTCAAACTAATTTTATTTAAAAAACGGCTAAAAGTATTTTGACTAATTTTTGTATTCTACCATTTTGGATTACGAGAATACCATTGGTCATGTTTGAGAAAATTCGATTAGTGGGTCATTTTTGGTCACCACGGGTCAAGGTCAAGCTAATTTTATCTAAAGAACAGCTCAAACGATTTTGATTAAATTTTGTATCCTACCATTTTTCATTATGACAAGATAATTGGGCTAAATCACATGTTCGAAAAAATTCAATTAGTGGGTCATTACGCGTCAAGCTAATTATATCTAAAAAACGGCTCAAACGATTTTGACTAAAGTTTGTCTCCCACCGTTTTGTAGTACGAGAAGACCATTGGGCTATGTCACGTGTTAGATAACATTCGATTAGTGGGTCATTTTGGGTCACTACGGGTAAGGGTCAAACTAATTTTATGTAAAAAACGGCTAAAACTATTTTGACTAAATTTTGTATTCTATCATTTTGGATTACGAGAATACCATTGGGCTGGGACACATGTTCGAGAAAAGTCGACTAGTGGGTCATTTTTTGGTCATTACGGGTCAAGCTATTTATATATATATAACTGCTCCAACGATTTTGACTAAATTTTGTATCGATTATGGTAAGTCTCATGTTCAAGAAAATTCAGTTAGTGTTGCATTTTGGGTCACTACGAGTCAGGGTCTAGCAAATTCTATCTAAAAACTGTTCTAACGATTTGGACTAAATTTTGCATCGTAGCATTTTGGATTACGAGAATACCATTGTGCTAGAGATCACCGCAAGTTTCCCTATTTAATGATTTGAACGCGTAATAATTTAATTATTATTTTCAAGTTTTATTTCTCTTTTTACTATTCAAGGGCAACTACATTTTTATGACGTAATTTTCCCCATTTACTGCTTTTAACACTTGATCATTTAATTATTATTTTAAAGTTTTATTTCTGATTTTAATAGTCACGTGTAAATACATTTTTTTAATTGAAAGGGAATATTATTATGTGCGTTATTTTACAAATTGACTACAATTTAAATAATGGAATTTTCTAAATATGAAATAAATCTCAATTAAAATGATGAAATTTTGAATAAGAAATTGAAAAAAAACCCTCAAAATTTAGTCAAATTAAAAAATTAATTGCACTCTGCACTCCGAAAGTTTTAGTCAATTACATCCTTTAAAAATATTATTAAATTCCTATGTATCGTTTTTGTTCCTATAAAACGTTTTTAAGAGAACTATTTTCACCGAATGTAATATTAAATATCTTTTAAAATAGTTCTTCGATTTAAAAACTGTTCACTTCAGCGAGTTTATCGAACAGTTTTCTATAAAACTACCAATTTTCATATTTTTATATGCAATATTTTTCTGAATATTAGTCCAGAAAGACCTCAAGGCACAAAATCTTCATGAACACGGTGGCGGTGGCGGCTACAGTGGCAGTGGTTACTTATAAAAAATATATATAGATAGATAAATAAAATGAATATTATATTCCGCATGCTAATTTGTTAATAGATTTGTTCAACAAATTCCAGGTATTTTAAAGATAGAATGCACCGCTTCAGTGTAATTTTTCTCCCTGAATTTAACATGACAAGGCGTCAAAATAACTCATTCTGTCATTCCCGGGTAAAGTTACTTAGTTACTCTCAAGTTCGTTTTCACCACCTGGCTCAAGTGTAGGTTAAGCGCAAATTTGCGGCCGAACGCTAAAATGAAATTATACATTAACCTGATTGGACCTGATCGTGACCGAAGGCCTTCAGATTAATGATGCATTTAAGTGTTCGGTCAAATTTTTCGCGCTAAACCCATTAAGGACCGAATTATTTTTCTTAATAAAATACAAATATTGTGATTCATACCACTTTTATATTATAGCAACCTAAGAGTTAATTTATCATGATGTTTCTTGCATCAAATAAAGCGAATATATATCCTAAAAACAAATTGGTGTTACCTTAAAGCCTGGTGTAAGAAACACAATGTTGCGAAAACACAACGTCAGGCTTTAATGGGTTAACCAACAGTTGACGTAGATGGTGAATAGGAGCATTAACATTAGTCAGCATTTAAACAGTACATTGTATAGATATTATCTCTGCCAATCCCGACAGTTCAGATAGAATTATGGAGACAAATATAAAGTCGATAGAACAAAACGTTAAATAGTTGGACAAAGCAACAAACACCAGTAACAGATTTTTATTAGTCAAACATAACTTAAAACTTTTTATGTTAGAAAAATCAATAATTTGATTAGAACACTGTAAAAAATGGGTATTCAAAATTGAGTAAAAAGTACTCAATTTTGAATACGTCACATACTCAAAATAGCTCCGATCCAAATGTACTCAAAATTGAGAAACACATGTACTCATTTTTTATCCCATGGATGTATTCAAATTAAAAAAAAATTATGTCGTTAAAATAAAATTTTTAGGATTAAAAAAAAGTTACTTCGCGAGGACAACCTTATAAGGGATATATACATTTCTGCTCATTTTTTTCATTCCTGCGTGAGTTTCTAGTAATTAACCAACCCTTGCCCATGCGAGAAATCGAACCCGTGAAGTCCTGTTTACTAACCTGACGACTTAGACCAACGTACCATGAGTGGTCACGCCTCTTTCTCAAATGTTGGTAGTTACTTTGAAACTAACCCCTCTAACCCTTTCTAACAGCATCTGGCGCCATCTGTTAGGAAGGGATAGAGGGTTATGTGTTTTTAAATATGTTTTTAAGGATGTACAGTGCCTGTCTATATGTGTTAAAGATTAAAATAATGTCTGAAGTAACAGGTAGTTCGAAGAATTATTAATTAAAAAATGACATTAGAAAAGATCATAGATTGAAATACTAGAATTATAAACTTTGTAAAATTATAATTTATAAAATAATAAATTTTAGCGTAATCCATAAATTTGTAAGCCAAATCAGTTTAGTTTAGCCAAATCAATTTGCATAGCTATAATTTGCAAAGATATTATGTTATGAAACTTTTAAATAACACAATATTGCCTCACGTTAAAAAAGTTAAAATAAATTTTAAAAAAATTAGTGGGGAAAAAAAATCATAATTTTAAAGTACTATCAAGAAAAAAAAAGTAAATGTGTAAAATGTGAGGAAAAAAAAAGAGTAAATGTGTTGTAGTGGATCCACTTTGATGAAAATCCAGAACAACCAGATCCACTTTTCATTTCTCTTATTCTTCGTTTTTCCTTCAAATAATAGCTTTTTAGGCTCCGAAATTTCGTCATTACACATTCTGAAATATACAAGTATGTTGGGTTTGATCATATGTTCATTTTTGATCCAAAAATACTCATTTCGAAATGAGTACATGAACTTACTCATTTTTGAGAATGCACATGTTCATTTTTGATCCAAAAATACTCATTTCGATATGAGTACATGGACTTACTCATTTTTGAGTACTTCATTTTTTACGGTGAAACGGTGTTCTTTTTTTGCATACTCTTAAAAGGAAAAGTTGATGAAGTCATCATTGTTATAATTCTTTCTTATATACGTTAAATAAATTTCAATACACAGGACATTCTAAATACATGTAAAACAGTTAAATAAAATGTATTTAAGCGAAAAAAAACATGCAAAATTGTAAAGAAAGAAAAAAATACACAATATTTTCCCTTTCAACTATCGATGAATAGGAATTTTTCATATGAGATTAGAAGGATGCACAAACGTATGTAATATTTAAATAGAAAGTACATGTTAAATGAATAAAAAATATAAATCATCTATAGAACGAAATAATCAGAAAACTTAATAAACCTATGAAAATAATCCTTAAGTAATTCAAAAAATATAATTTTAATTAAGTTGAAATAGTCCATTAAACACTTATTAAAATATCTGTCTGAATTAATCACACAATTTCTTCTAAATCTAATTCTATTTTGTGTAATTTATATATATTTTTATATCATTATATTTATATAGATGAAGTTAAAATGTAAAATTAATAGCTTTCCCAGTTGGAGCTTACATACATTAATGCCAAGACATCTGTGTAAATTTGCCGGTAGCTTTTTGGTTAATTTACTGCAAGAACTATTAATTCCATTTCTCCGGAAATGTTTATATTCTGCTGTTCCGGATTGCAATTCATCTGATTTTGCTGATCTACAAGTGAGCGGAAATCTTGATCCTTTCGGTACGCTGAATTTCAGACTGAATCATAAATCAAATGTATCGTTGAATGCGTTGTGGTGAATTTCTATGCAACACATATTCCAGAAAGCAATAAAAAGTAAATTATTGCGTGGAAATGTTGTTTGAAATAATGAAATATATCTTTCTCACACTAAAAATTTTAAGGAGAAAAGTGAAATATTAATACGTCTTCCCCAATCTATATATTTAAAACGCTAAGCTTTTTCTTTCAACAATTCGTGAGAGCAAACTACTGCATCAAATTACACCATTCTTTTTTTTAATGGAAGATATTTGGACACAGATTTGTTATCGTGCATTCGATTGTTCGAAAATTTAATTAATTAGCCGTAATTTTCAATTAAACTTTTACTTCTGCTGATGACGTCAGAAAGTCGGCAACTCCCACTGTTGTGAGGCATAGAGTTTATTCTCTGAATTCCGTGGTTTGCCACTATTTTGACATTAGCTAATATCAACTAGGTAATATTGTAACATTGTAATATAAAATCTTAAAAAACTTACTTAAAATTAGCTGTAAATAATCATATTAAAATATCTAAACATAAACATAGCAATATGAATAACAAATCTCACGTAAAATGTTGCAATTTAAATTATTCCAATTGTAACAAGATTTGAAGAGTTATCCCTGACGCCCAGCTAACATAAAAGTACCTATTTTATTTTTTTTATTTACACACATATTCAATTTAATTATAAAACACCAGGTTGCCATACAAAGCAAAAATCGTCATTTTGGCGCCAAAAATGAACCCCGGTGCGTCTGCGATATCTGTACCGATTTAATCAAAATTGTTTTGGTTGCACCGCATATTGCAAAATTAATTAAATCCATGATTATTGTTCCTTTCTCAGATTAAAAATAAGAAAATTTTGCACAGATGTCACATACGCACCACATTGGCGCGATTTTTTTACACCGCCAATTTGGCGAAAACTTTGTTTTTGAATATTACTTACAAATAGCATGGAATAATAGCACATGTTTTTTATTTCAATATAAAAAATAAAATAACGTAATAAATGAAATAGCTTCTATTATTTAAAAAAAGGAAATAAAAATAAATAAATCATAGTTTGATATAAATAAATATTGAGATACATAATATAAACAATTTATAGAATTAAAACTAAAAATAAAAGTAAATCAACAGCAATATAAACAAAATAACCGGGTTACCATGTGAGGCATGAAATTACCATTTTGTTGCAATCACGCCAATGTGGTGCGTATATGACATCTGTGCCGAAAATTTAATGCTTAATGAAATTGAATTATTTGATCGATTGCAAATTTTGGTACTTTTCCGTTATACGGACACCATGCCATACATGTGTCCAATCCAAGTATGTAAATGTATGCTTGGCGACAATGGTGTCCGTATAACAGAAAAGTACCCAAATTTTTTTAGTTCGGTCTATACCAGAAAAAAAAACATTTTACAGGTAACAGGAAAATCGCCAATAATGACAGCTTCATCAGCAGTTATGACAGCAAAGTTGTATAAAATCTAATAACCTGAATTTTACAACGTTTATGCGAAACACCACAGAGAACGCTCGCTATTTTTATATAAGTAGGGGATATTTAAAAGAATAAGAGAACTAACAACCTTCAATAATATAATGCATGAAAAAGTAAACAAATAAGTGATTCAGCAAATCTTAAAAATATGTATTTCTGGTATTTCTCTATTATCCCGTCGACCACTTTTCATAGCAAAAAAAACTATCGCCAAACTGTAAAATTAAACACCAAAACTGCAGTCCCATTTTCTTGATATCAAAAGCATTATACGTGTTTGTTATGTCATCAAGTGGTTTTTAATACGACATCTGCGTGTATTTTTAATTATGTTTTACTGATTTATTAGTTATTTCATTAATTAAAATAATAATTGTGTCCTTAAATTCTTATATTTTATTTATTTATTTATTTTGATATTCCAATGGTAACGTTCTCCCGTTTATTTGGCGTTACAGTTTGGCGATAGTTTTTTGTTATGAAAAGTGGTAGACCGGATAATAGAGAAGTACCGTATTTCTTAATGTGACTATAAAATGCAGAAAAATATTCTGGTACTTCTTCATTATCCTGTCGTCCCATTAAGAAAAAAAAACTATATCCAAATTAGGTACTTTTCAGTTAGCCGGCACCGGTAAAAAAAAATAATAATAAACTTTTACTTCTGCGTATGACGTCATAAAATCGGCAATAACTCCCACTGTGGTGAAGCACAGAGTAACAAGAAACTCTGTGGTTGCGAGATAAAAGACAAATAATAAATATTAAAAGCACAGGGCTTTTAGGCCGTATTTTTTAATTTGCAAGTTAAATTTCGGTGAAAATATTTATCCGCGTGTTTTATAAGTGAATAATAATTCATATTTATTGTGACGTCACCGGAATATTGTCCATTGGGTTTATTTTATCATTATGCATTATAACTTTCTTGATGCCATTTTTTCATTACAATTAAATACAAAATATATATTTTTTTGTATACATGGTATTTAAGCATAAAAATAACATATACAATACACGTGTGAAAAGTTTGCGCCGGGGAAAATGACGTTATGCTTACCTTGAAATGCATTTTAACATTGATAAAACTAAAAAGAAAAATTGATTGCGTCAACATGTTGTAATTGATTTTTAAATATTTAATTTTAAAGGTCAGAATTGGAGCCTTTATTGGTTGCTTCATCATTATTGCATACCTTGATTACATGTTACCAATTACCTTTTTTTTAGAAGATTTCATTTTTTAATAAAAAAAATCACAAAAGTAAAGGATTTCAGGAAAATTAAAATTATTAAAAATATTGTTATAATTAAAAAAAACCCTGATTAATGATTGTATTATTAGCTAGAATAAACAATGTAAGGCTAATATTTTATAGGAATTATTTTGGTGGGTTTGTTATAAGTTTATTTAACAGTTCCTTATTAGGGGTAAAATCCTATTTCTTTCACTGTGAATTTCTCTTTCGATGTCAAAAAATGGTAGTCTACTTTAGGACGCCAACCAAAACACAGTGGCAATTTTTAGAAATGTATAGCGGTTGTGACAACAAACGGCGCTATCGCTTTAGCTTTCATCGCGCTTACATCGCTTCTAAATACTTCGAATTATCAATTTATTTACTACATTTTACTACATTTTACAATTTCAGTTCTTACATCATCAATTAGAAAAAAAAATAGTTTTCGATTGAAATTTATTTGAAAACTGAATTTTTAAATAATTTTCAAGCATGAAATATTTTTCAATTCCATCTCAACAATGATCATCAGTTTGCTTTAATAATGTAACATAGTCCCTGGGAAAGTTGCCCCAATTGAAAATAGATTTTCCTAACCATCATAAAAACTGAAATAAAAAAGTGGGTAAGTGTGATCGAAGATCGCTCAAAGGGTTTCGTTTAATATTCCTTTCAAAACACTTTATCCTTTCTTTAATAAATTCAAACAAATTTCATTTAGCCAAAAAAAAAAAGAAAAAAAAAAGTCATGTTTTTTATAAAGTAAAAATTTACCGGTCTATTTTTTCGTTTTTTCGAATATCTAAACCAGCCGGATATATTCTGTCATACTAATATCCGTCATACGGACTAAATGCAATATTTAAAAAAAATAATTTCAAAATTAAACAAATTGTACACTTTCAAAATGCTAAAATATGCGAATATTTCCATAATCGGATTTTTGTCACGATTCAATATGTTTCTCAAACTCATATATTTACTATTTTCTATTATTTATATTGATACTCACTTTGTATTATTCTCAAACATTTGAAAAATTAGTTAAACTTCCCATATGACGTCAAATTTTCTTTTTAATTCTCTAATGACGTGATTTTAATCTGTTTTGTGTACTTACACATACTCATACTCCTTGTATTATTGAGAAATCTTAGACATTTTTCGTTTTATTACGACTATGACGTCAATCAATTTTATTTCATATTAATCTTTTTTTTTTTCATTTGGTGAAACTTTTTATTTCATTTTTCACGTGGAAATCGTCTGATAGAAAATTAATTATTGTAGAAAAAATTTTATCGTGGATTTTTAATTTTTGGCATCGACTATAATGAAAAATGTTTAAATTTAAAAAGAAAAGGCTGTTAGAATTTTGGTTTTTTATCTCTATTTATTAAAATAATACGAATTTTTCAAATTTTAATATTTTCAGCTCTTCACAGTTTATATTCAGATTTATACACTAAGTTTTAACTCAGTAAGTTACATAATTTCTGAGAATGGCTCTGTGACAGACAGACAACGCAGCGGGAGCAATAGGGTTTCGTGAGATGAACGAAACCCTAAAAAATAAAAATAACAAAACCCCCTAATAAATCATAAGATCAGATTATCCATAAGATAGAGCATTTTGGCTCTAAACTAAAATCTGTCAAAAAAAAAACTATTTTTAGTTTATGATTAACATAAAATTGATATGTTGAATTCGCTGATGTATTATATGTTGCATCAGAATATGCTAGGAACTGTATTTTATTTTTTTTTTAAAGATCCGTTGAATATTTAACTGTATAAGAGGAAAAAATCCCCGACTGTGATGGAAAAGGAATAATCATCCTGATTATGTAAAGGAACCGAAGAAATCATACAAATAAATTACACTTGAAAAGATTAAAAATCTGCCTTATCTGCAGATTGATTTATTATTGTAAAAAAAATTCTTCATCTTTACATAACAAGTAATATAAAAAAAATTGTAAGTCAATTGTTACTTTTTAATCATAAATATATAAAATAAACCCGTGCAGCATTAATGTCCCACGTTATCTTTATTGAAATTTTTTTATAATCATCGTTGCAGTATATTATTTTTGTGGCATCACTAATTTTGAGAAAAATCTTTCATTTCATTTATGAAAACAATGGGAGAAAACTTTTTCTCCCATATAAAACTAAAATTAATTAATTTAATTTAATTAATAAATTAATATTTGAAAAAACTGTATTAACATTAAGTGTCATCCACGACAAGTTAAAAAAATGTATGAACTTGAGTGGATGAATAGAAAATGTTTTATTAACGATTGAAAATTTGAACAATATATATAAATATATAGAGAGTGTGAGCTAATATTAGGAATTGAAAAATTGATTAGCTTACAACAATGGATGCGTTTCAGAAGATATGAATTTGAAACGAACAATGATTAAAGAAGACATTTTAAAACTTTTTTTTTAACGTCGAATTTCGACGACGCGTTTGAGGAGATGCAATGCACATGCTTATAGGAGCTCATTCGGTTGCATTATTACAGGAAGGGAGGGGGAGGGGGAGATGTGTGCTTTATTTACTGAAATTTTCTTTTATTGACTGAATATGAGAAAAAACGTAGGGATATACTATTTGTGTGATACTTCATAGGTCCAGGGAATTTTCTTTCTTGCCGTGGGGAATATGGCGGTAATATCAAACTGTTTTGCATTATTACACAGTTGTTTACGGATTGTTTGTTTGGAGTTTGCATCGGAAATAGTACTGTAATTCACTGTGGGAAAAAACTTTAAAAATAAAATATTGGAAAGCCTGTTTCATACGCAAGCTTATTTTACTAATATTGTTATTGTAATTTTTTTTCTGTCAAGTTTTGACGGGTTCCATCTAGTATATTTTAATTATATATTTTAATTATTTATAGAAACACTAGCGGCCCTCCCTCGCTTTGCTTCGGGTTAACCTTGAAAACCCTCATCTCTTTGTGTTTTCTGTAGACCTTTTTAATGTGTACAATAATTAGTACATTATTTTGATAAATCTTGTAGGGTTCAGCCTGCGTTTGCAATGTATAAGCGGAAAAAATGAAATTATTTACGACATCACATTAAAAACCTCAAAAATAACAGTATTTCTCCACTATTTAATGGATGTTATTATACATATAAACCTTCCTCTTGAATCACTCTATCTATTAAAAAAAACCGCATCAAAATCCGTTGCGTAGTTTTAAAGATTTAAGCGTACATAGGGATATAGGGACAGAAAAAGCGACTTAAACCTCAAAAATAACAGTATTTCTCCACTATTTAATGGATGTTATTATACATATAAACCTTCCTCTTGAATCACTCTATCTATTAAAAAAACCGCATCAAAATCCGTTACGTAGTTTTAAAGATTTAAGCGTACATAGGGATATAGGGACAGAAAAAGCGACTTTGTTTTATACTATGTTAAGATATTAATTCAGTTTTCATGTGTTATTAAATTGTGTGTCGGTCCCTGATTTTAACCTCAGCGGCTTTAAATAACAGTAAATACAAATCCCTACTTTGGTTGAACAATTAATGGTTGACTCAAATTAAAAATATTAATTCATTTTTGGACACCCTTAACCCAAAAATATTGATTTTCGAAAAAACTTTTCTTATCCGTTAGTTTTTATATATGTCTTTACAAACGCAATGGATGTATTTGTACAGATATATTTTAATTAACTTTCGAACATTTTCAGTTTTTCCTTTCATTCTTAAATTAGTTGATAATTGACGTACAGCAATGGAACAATCTTTTTGACTAGGCCACTGAAATTATTATTATACATTTTATCTAAGTATGTCAGATTATTGTACCATGTACCGTGCTATACATTACAAATTCATTCGCATTTCATTTTCGTTTTCAAAAATTGTCACACAGCATGGTACAGGTCGTGAGGGTTGTCACTTTTTTTAGTTGTGGATCAGGTCCAAATTGGGTTGAATATCGTTGTTTCGGGTTTGTAACCAGTTTTCTTTTAATGAAATACCCCAATATTGTTTCAAATAAAAACTCTGTATGTTTGAATATCAATTATATATATATATATATATATATATTATTCATTTTTCTACGCAAAAGAGGAAATTTATATGTGATATGTCATGATTGAGTATTTTTTTTTTATAATCGCATTTAAATATTGATTAATTCCTTTTTAACACTTTCCAACATAGTTGAAAAGTGTTTATGAATTCGGTTTGTCTGTCTCTCTGTCCGTGCTCTAACTCACGTAAATATGCAAAATTTCAAACATACTGAAATTGATATATATCACTAAGGTGCACTACAAGAGACTAATTATAGAATGGGGTGTGCATAGCACTTATAGTTCTTTTATAGGGATACTCAAAAGAATTCCGTTACATTACGGTTTATGAAGAAAAATCGTTTGCAGTTTATTTTAATAATGTTTCACTATTTCAAACATATTGAAATTGATATATGAATTGATATAGGAGGATATATTTTAAGGTGGATTACAAGAGGCTTACTGTAGAATATTGTGTGTATAGCTCTCATCGTTCATTTACAGGAGCACACAAACTAATTCGGTTAAAGTACTGCTTATTAAAAATAATTGCTGGGAATTCTTTTTTAGTTGCTGAACGCGTTTTTAAATTTAACTGATTTTTTGTCTATTACTTGGTGTGTATAAATTGTATAGATTGTATACAGGCCAGCACAAAAGTTCTTGGGTACATTTCCGTTTGTTGTCAGAAATTGAAAAAGGGAAATTTTAAACTGTGCTACGCGTTTCCTAACTGAACTAAAATGTAGCAGTCTATTTAGTATATGTACAAATCTATAGATCATATACAGGGCTGCAAAAAAGAGCTCGAATTTTTTTCAGAATATTGTTGGCAATTCTGGAAATTGGATTATTAAATGTGTTATGAGTTTTTAAAATTGTTTAGTTAGATATCATCTTACACCTTACGGTAAAGATTTTCAAAATTATTTTGGAAGTATTGGAAAGTGTTACATAATCTATGCTTGACGAATGATTTTTCGTTCTTGTTAATTTTTAATTTAGTGAATATGATTTCGATCAAGTTTCGAGTTCACAAAAATTAATTAGTCTGTTACGGGTCAAATTGCGGGCTAACGAACGTTTTGTACGTTGCAATCTCATCGGGTTTCTGGATGATCTCATATAGAATTTTCGAGATCGGCTCAGGTATAATCCGATCCGCGCAGAACTCAAATATAGATTAAAAAAAATAAAGTGTTGTCACATAAAAATGAAGGTAAGAACCAATCCCTAGATGTCGGTTTTAGTTTTTTCTTAAACATTACTTATTAAATTGGTTTTTAGTTGAAGTGCAAAGGATTTTAGTAAGGTTTCGGTTTGACAAACATTATTGTGTCGGGTTTACGGAGCGTTGCGTGTCAGCGAAAATTCTTTTATGTTGCAGCGTAATCGAGTTTTAGGTTGAACCCAAATAGAATTTTTGGATACTGGTGGGGTCTAATCGGACCCGTTCAGGACTCAAATATGGCTAAATAAAGGACTGCCACAAAACCATGAAGGTAAGAAGTAACCCGTTGACGTCGGTTTTTGTTTTTTCTTAAAAATTACGTGTTAAATGTATATTGTCTTTCAAGTTACAACACTTCAGCTTTCTTGATTGCTAAAAGATAGGGATTGGAAAGTTAGAATTCAAAACTTTTCTACATTTATACTGTTAGGCCATTATATTTGTAAATTTTTTATTCTATAAATTAATAAAAACAACATGTTAAAGAAATGATTTGAGTAGAGTGTTAAATATCCCATAATAACCCTATATTTTACCCATTTTCCCCTTTTATTTTATTATTTTAATAGACGAAATCTTTCTCAAATTTATTTAATGATTGGATAAATATTGTAACGTATTTTTAAACACTTGTTAAAAAGACTCTGGGAAGTGGAATTTTTATATTTGGATATTTTGGGTTATAACTGTTGGTCAGAATTGTTTTGTGAAAGTACACACATTGTTTGTTAATGTGATATAGGACGTGAAATTTGAAGTTTAGCCCCTGTAAGTTATAACATAATTGTAAAACTGTTTATAAGTTTATAGCTTTTGAAATTGCTTTTACAAGAAATTAATATACTTATTCACAAAGTTGAAAATATTAAAGATATGATAGAACTATGAATATAGGTTTAATTCTATAAAACATTGTCCTGTCATTTTTAGTCATGTGGTTGACGAAATAAGAAAGCTGCATCTACGGAAATTTGATACATATATTGATGTTTATCTATTGCATACGAGAAATATATATGTCAAGTGCACAAATACAAATATACATATTCTTAAGTTCCTTAGTTGTATCATTTTATGAAGCATTAAAAAACAAGCAAAGTAAGATAAAATGGTCAGTCAGAAATAATAGTTCGAATAATTTGTTTTTCTTTGTGTGTATAATCGTTATTAAATTTGAAATATTTGGAAGCAATTCTTGACGACTTATTATTACGGCAGATTCAAAGCCACTGTCGTCAATTTATAGTAAATCTTTTCTGACATAATCGTTTCTGTTTCGAATTTTTCAGCAGTTACAGAGCATAAGTTCTTTGATTGTTCTAACGAGCAGGAAAGACCGACCTATGCTCTGTCAAAATTAGCTTTGAGTTCAAATATCATAGCCCATGACCAAAATGACCCACTTGTCAAAATTCCTCGAACATGTGACCTAGTCCAATAGTCTTCTCGTTCCCGAAAACTGTAAGATACTAAATTTAGTTCAAATCCTCTGAGCCGTTCTTAAGATAAAAATAGTTTGACCCATAATGACTCATGTCCAAAATGACGCTATAATCGCATTTTCTCAAGCGTGTGACCTAGCCCAACAGTCTTCTCGTGCCTGAAAAACGTAGGATGCGAAATTTAGTCTAAATAGTCTGAGCTATTTTTTAGATAAAATTCTCATGACCCACTAATCGAATTTTCTTGGACATGTGACATAGACCAATGATTTTCTCGTGCCCGAAACTCATAGGATACAAAATTTTGTCAAAATAGTTAGATCCGTTTTTAGATATAATTAGCTTGACCCGTAATGACCCCCAAAATGCCCCACTAATCGAATTTGCTCGATAATGGGACTTAGCCCAATTTTTTTCTCGTAATCCAAAAATGGCAGGATACAAAAATCAATCCAAATTGTTTGAGCCGTTTTTTAGATAAAATTAGCTTGACCCTGACCCATTGTGACCCAAAATGACCCACTAATCGAATTTCCTCAAGCGTGTGACCTAGCCCAACAGTCTTCTCGTGCCTGAAAAACGTAGGATGCGAAATTTAGTCTAAATAGTCTGAACTATTTTTTAGATAAAATTCTCATGACCCACTAATCGAATTTTCTTGGACATGTGACCTAGACCAATGGTCTTCTGGTGGCCCAAAATGGTAGGATACCAAATTTTGCCAAAATAGTTAGAGCCGTTTTTAAGATAAAATTTGCATATATATATATATATATATATATATATATTTACACACACACAAGATTTGCTCGTATTATAATATATGATTTAGTTATAGTCTGCACAAATCGCTAAAAACTTTGGCTGTTTCAAGGAGTTCACTCTGCTTTCTGAAGAAGTTTGATCTTTCCTAAACTACTTTAGTAAAATAAACTAAGGTTTGTTCAATGTCTTCCATTTTACAGATATTGGATTCAAAATTATTATGGATAAGTTTTAAGTTTTAAGCTGAATTTTTTTAATTAAATTTTTGAGACTTAAATAAGTTCTTAAGTTTACTGATAATTAAATTGTTTATTTTTTGTATATGTTTTTTATATTGCCGATATAAATAAAGTCAACGCTTTTTTTTCTCATAAAGATTAAGATTTTTAATAGAATTATTTTCTGGATCTTATTGTTTTCTTTACATATAAGTACGATCT
Source organism: Maratus michaelseni (assembly GCA_963931845.1). Classification (NCBI taxonomy): domain Eukaryota; kingdom Metazoa; phylum Arthropoda; class Arachnida; order Araneae; family Salticidae; genus Maratus; species Maratus michaelseni. Next base: position 31,550,375 of record OZ007586.1, read on the forward strand.
AAAAGAGCAATAAAATAAATGTATCATTTGCCGAGCTCTGATTTAACAATAAATGAGTCGTGAAACAGAGCACATTTCACAGATGATGTAGAGACAAATAACACATTTCTCAAATTATTATTTCAGATTATTTGCATCATTCCGGAATTCGTTTTAAATAGATGGAAAGGGTTTTATTTATTTTTAGTGTTTGAAAGCATTTTTGCCGCAGTTAAAAGCAAAAGCTAAAAGCAATTTAATTGTTAATAATTTTTTTAAAAATACTTGAGTTTTAAAAAACGATTTTGTAAAATTCTGTTCCAAATTAAAACCTTCTTTAAAATATTTTGAGTCAAATATCTGTGAAATAAGAAATTAACAAACATTTATGTAATACATTGAACAAACATTTATTTAATTTTGCAAAATTGTTTGAGAAATATTAGTCTTATTCTTTAGAAGACAGTATAGTGTGAATACCTTAAGGGTACAGTGTGAATACCTACCCAACTTTTAAAAAATCGATCTTTTACGGAAATTAAATCTTTATAAAACGTGATTAAAATTATTTACATGAAGTAGGATCATATTATCCGAGAAATAATTTCGTTGATAGACTTCACAGATATTGTGAAAATCAGAGAAGATTTTTAGATGTAAAATAAACAGAAAGAAAACGGGAAAGTTTTGGAAAAGAAAAGATTAGATGAAGGTAATTTGACAGAAGAGGTGATAGATTTGAGGATAAAACTGAACGCCGTAATAGTTCTCCGATTTTCTAATTCTAATGAATTATGGGAAAAATATTTAAAGTGATATCTCATTTACTAAGAAAGATATGAGAAAAAATGTGAGCACGCAAGATCGATAAAATTAACGAGACCGAAAAAATTGTACTAAAGATTCTACTCGCTTTTAAATGAGCAGATTAAGGTTCCATAGTATGGAGCAGGGATAGCAAATTAAGTGTAAGTTGAAAAAATATATCAGATTTTCTAGAAACTACATTTTTAAAAATGGGCGCATGATAACTTGAAAAATGTTTCCCATATTTGATAAAATTTACACTCACCTACGCATACTTAAATTGTCTAAAATTTTATTTTTTTCATATTTTTCCTGTAAGTTTAAAAGCCAAACTTTTAGACGAGAAATGAATTTTTCTTTCAAAACAGCGCATTTTTCTTATTTTTACAAAATCAAAAATTTAAGCCGATGGCCCTTAACTACTACATGATTTTAAAAGAAGAAACTGGGATTTTAATAATTTTTTTGTTTCTACAGGAAGTTAGGATGCTGCCAATCAAGCCCTGATGTTTTAGTACAGGTCAACGCGGCTGCAGGTTTCTGACCCATTATGTGACCACATTTAACAAAAGAAATATTTTTTAAATAATTCAAGCAATAAAAACAACGTGGAATTATTAGTTTTTAAATTAATTTCAACACTCCCTTCAATACTCAATTCAATACACTCTTCCTAAAAACAAATTCCAAACATATCAATTGTTCGTCGCCTAGAATATGTGTAAACCCTTGGGACAGTCTATTTTAGACACTTTTGAAGACTATCACTAAGTTAGGACAATCAAAAAACGTTTGCTATGAAATTGTTGAAATTCTCAAAACAAATCATCAAACATTGTCAATATTTAAAAAAATTAAGAAAAACAAACACTGTTTTCTTTTTCCTTTTTCTAGTATAAAATGAGATAACATTTCTATGGTAACGGATTCTACGTGTTTAAAAGTACATTGCGTGAAAAATAATCCAGGTGATATGCATCCACTGAAAGTAACATAAAAAGGCAGTAGGCTGTAGAATTAAATGCTCTGAAAAGATTCTTTACGATATTAGTTTATTAAACTTTAAATTATAAGCGTACGATTACAAAGTACGTACATAAAGGGATGGGATGGTGCCCGAGAGCATTGTTTAGCAGCAAAAGCTTACATTATTAACTTTTTATCCGAGGCCGTGCGAGAGAGTGAGTGAGCCCTCCGACACATGTCGATTTTCATGCCATACACATATTGGCAACATGAAATTGGCGAAAGAGCATATGAAAATGAATGATGTCATATAAGCTAAAAATTATCAGTTACGCATTAGGCAATTAGGAGAATTTTTGAATTAGAGGACAGGGGTACCAGAATAGCAGTCCTAAAAAGTGAGCCAACAAGAATGTGAATGCCAAATGTACGTTGAGAGCAAAGTTTTGGGAATCTAGCTGAAGTAGACAAAACAATTCTCATGTACTGGAAAATGTTTAGGATTTTACCGAAAAGGCTAAACTCAAAAATTAAGCAGACACAGACATTTCTAACGAACGTTGGACGGAATGAGAAATAAAATGCAAACCGAATACAAAGTCAATCTTTATCTCTTTTCTTTTTTTTTTGGATATCTAGTGAGGGTGATTAATCGTTTAAATGAATTCTATCTATGTGAGAAAGTTTTATTTGTAAAGGGTATATGTTAAAGATATTTTCTTTTAATGGAGGAAAATTACGGCGGGAGCTGAAATAAAAGTTAGGATAAAATAACTAAGTAATTAAAAGATAGTTTAAACTGAAAAATAAAGAAAAGGATTAATTTACGAAAAATATATGTGATACCACATCACATATATCTCCCCTTAAACCGACGAAAAAATTTGAATTGAGGACGAAAAAATCGTCATATGCTCTTACGACTACATCAATTATAGCAGATACATGTAAATAAAACGAAACATGACAAAAAGCAAACAGTAATTGAAGATCTCTCGTAGTAGGCATCCATCCAAAAATAAAAGTATATCATGCTATAATTATATTGGTACCATAAATTTGTCATACAGGTGACATCATATATTGTTTCTATTTAGAAACAGCTGCAGCAATTTTAATAAAATTCGTGATCACTTTTTCAATTTGTCTTAGTCAGACGTTGACCTGTATCAAATTGTGCACATACAAATAAAACAAACATTAGGCCTATGTTTACAGGTCAGTTACCAGCTGGCATTAATTAAAAAAATATATGCTTATATTATAATAAGCATTAAATGTGGCTAAATATGGGTATATTGATCAATACTATAATCATTATAAAATACTCGAGTAATATGATATATATAACATATGTAATATAAAGATAAACAGAAATACAGCATAAATAACCAAGGATTCTGTATTAATCCCCAAAATAATGAATATATGTATAATTTGGAAATTTATGTGCTTCTAATTTTATTTTTAAACTCACAACATGAATTTAAAACAAAGTTATATTAGAGATGATGATTCAGAAATATTTGAATTTCTGTATGTGAAGGGTAAAAAAAATGTTTGAAACACTGCCATAAGCTATTCAATTTCATAATGTAACAAATGATTATGTGTATCAAAACGTAATTTTGTTTTTCGTTTGCTTACATTCCCTATCACCTATAAATATGTTTAGATTGAAAAAAAAATTACTGGTGGTTAGAATACATTTAATAAAGTGTAGAAAATGTAAAATCAGTAAGTAGGTGAAAGATGTGTGAGAAATGAATGTATCAAACCCATATATGTAATTTCGGCAGAGCATACAGCTGGTATAAACACCAAAAGTTTGTGATAACATAACAACTGTGAATAAATATACTTCTAGAAACAAGTGTAGTGTATGAAAAAAAACTTCGAAAAAAAAATGTATGTCTTTAAAAATTACCTATATTGAATGAACTTTAAGAAGGTAAATTCGCGAGCACTGAGTGGGCAAGACAAGGGGTGTAATTGAGGTGCGACACATACTCTATAGAAGAAAATAAATAAATCGAAAAAAGAAAAAGAAATTATATTAGGACATGTACAGTGAAAAGTTATCTATTGCTTGTACTAAAATATTTTACTATTTAACATGTCAGGAATAAAAAAAAACAAAAAGGAGAACCAGTAACAAAAATTCTTAAAATATATAAAAATGCGACTGATGGAATGTAGTGTTATAGTAAGTGAAACGTGTAAGATATTCGTGTAAGTCCACAGGATGAAATATTTGATACTTTTATCATGAAGGTTCATGAAGCCAAGTGCATTACAAAAAATCAAAATAGATTTTTAGTAAATCCTAATATTATAAAATAATATCATTAAACCACTAGGGCAGATTCAGTAATGCACAAATCTATATTTCAACTGTAAACAAATTTAATTTAATGAAAAAGGTTTTTTTTTCTAAAAAAAATAATAAATTACTGTACCTTTGTATCTCTAACTGGAATAAATGGATGTTAAAGTGTATGTGCAAAACAAGGAAAAGAAAATGCTGCTTATAATTTTACGATAGAATGTTATTATTAATCAGCAAATAAATAATATCAACATTATTGCGAGTGCAAAAGGTAAATAAGTCCAGTTGTATATCACCTAAGGTTTAATAGTATATGGTGTAACTAGAACTTACAAATACTGTTGAAATTATCAAATGCATCTAATGTGAAAGAACAAGAATGAATTTCAAAGTGTATGAATGAGAAAAGAAAGAATGTCACATTGAATGACTGTGTTCATACATTGACTGGTAATACTTAAAACATTGACTGGCAATACATCATTGATTAGTAATTTGTGTAATATTAATTAATTGGTAATATTTAAGGCATTAACTAGTAGTGTATATCATTGATTAGTAAACAAAACTGCAAATGATAAAATTGAGTGCATTAAGTATAGATGATAGAAGTATGTGTAAGAAGTTGTGTAAATTAACAGGATGAAATACTTGATGCGTTGCACATGAAAGTTTCATGAAATGAGCGCATTAAACAGAAATCTGAGTAGATCTCTAAGAATCGCAATATTAAAAATAATATAAGTACCATTAAGGCGTGATTCAGTAATGCCCCATTTATTTCGCATCAGCAAACAAGTATTATTTAATGAAAAATTATGATATTTTATTTTTAATTATGTGTTTATTTATTTACTCTTGACTAATGTGTTTATCAAAGTGAAATTATAGATGAAAAAAAAATACATGTAAAATGAAGAAGAAGAATAGTAAATGTTGTATATATATATTTTTTATAAAAAAATATCACTATCAACCTACAAATGAGTTAACAGCATTACTGAGAATGCAACAGGTAAATAAGTATAGTTGTTTACCAACAATGGCATGTATAACAAATGTTATGTATCCATTTAATATTTTGGTGTAACTATTACTTACAAATATACCATGAGATTACTAAATGCAGGTGATGTGAACGGGAAAAAAATATCAATATTAAAAGGTATAAAAATGAAGAAGAACAAATATAACAATGAATGGTAGAGGGTGTAGCGATGATTGGAAATGGGCATAATGACTGGTCCTGATTGGTAGTGTAAAACATTGATTGTTATTTAAACTGTGAACAAATGTGGAATTATATTGTACAAACTAGAGGAGGATGAGAATTGAGAAAAAAGATTTGAGGTGTTACAAAAAGTGTGTGAACCTTGACATATAGATAATTAAATTTCTAAACTGATAAATTCTGAAATAAAGAAATAGAAAGCTCATTAGGTACAGCGACAATACAGATAATACGTGTGTAAATATACTTTGATTGAAAAAAAAATGTATTGTAGTGTATGTGGTGCGAAGTACATCTGCAGATCATGTGTATCCTAATGAAACTAAAGAAATGTGCATTATAAACTGTTTTTCAAATGGTGTCAGTGAGTCGTGTATGACATGTACAAATATTTGACCTATGTATGTCATGTATAAATATTAATATGACCTGTACAAATATTTAATGTTTCATTGTCAAATGTCCATGACAACACCAAAAAAAAAAATGTATGTGGAAGGAAAAAGTTATGAACGCAAAAGTAAAATTCTTACAGCAACTGAAAAATGAAAAAAGCCACATAGTAATTAAAAATGTTAGAGAAAAGGGAAACTATCATACTGATAATTTTCGTGTTGTAAATTCAAATGACGTCTGAATATAATTCCCAAGCAATTGTACAGAAGTCATAGGTAAAGGGTAAATCTCAAGAAAATGAAATAAAAAATTAACTGTTGACACCTTTCTTTTAACATGTATCAGAGATAGAAGAGATAGAGGAACAATGAGTGAAAATACCATAACAAAAAAAACCAAAAACGTAAAAATGTTTAGAGAGTAAATATCTTGTTACATATCCCAATATGAATTAATCTATAAATATGAATTATGATCAGGTGGAAAGGGCATAAAAAGCAATCTATATAAAATGGAAAAATTAATAAAAGTGCATTACCAAAAAAAAAATACGTGCATCAAAGATATGTGAAAATTGTGAAAAGAAAAACATGAAATGATGGATTATGCAAAAAAAAACTTTGTGTGCATTGATGCTTTGTAATACCTTGTAGCAAAATCCAAACACAGCATGTAAATTTGTGTAAAATGCATCAAATGAAATATTCAGCAAAACTCGAAAGAAAATCTTTGATAGTAAATATAAACTTTGTTACGCGTCGAGAAATGCTACAAATTTACCTAGGTAGCAAATTATGTCAAAAGTAAGCTTTAAGAAAAAGGAATATGATAGGTGAAATAACTTATAAACAAATATTGTAAAAGAGCTACCTTATGTTGAGAACAAAGAGTATGACGTAACCAATTGTAATACAGGAGCTGAACAGGAGCGTGTGTATACCATGAGAAGTATACCTTGAGACACCATGAAAAATCATAGGTATGTGCAATAATGCGTAGCCCCACTGAACATAAACTCCATGACAAATGACATGTCAAACGGTGAATCTCAGATGAGTGACAATATTATGTTTCATAATTACTATCATACATGATGACCTGTGGTTGGCACTTAAACATGTACAAGTAATAAAAAAGGGAAAAATGTACCTACATAAGTTAAAAAAAAATAAACAATTCAAAATTCTTGCAAAAAATATGAAAAATACATAAATTTCTCAATATGAACACTATCTGTAATATGAAATAAATGATATTGTGAAAGAAAAAAGGTATCTATAACCATTCTAAAATATTAAAAAAAAGAGTTATGAGAAAGAGTGTAACACAAACCATATTTCAAATTCGACTGAAAGGGGTCTGACGCCAGCGCCATATTAAAATTAAACCAAATATGAAATATGTACTCTCATCAAGACATTCCTGCAGTAATGGCTCGACGGGAAGTCGTAGAACACTCTAACCATAATTTAATTAAAAATTAGAAGTAAAATTTTGCAAAAAGGGAAAAAAAAAATAAGGATCTAGTTCTGGATATCTATTTATTTAAAGATCATGAAAAAGAACTCCAATCTATAATATCTATATCTATTTTATAAAGAGATGTGATCAAAGAAAATGTACCAATATAATGAATAAGTAAGCCTGTGTGTATGTGTGTTTTCATGTTAACAATAATTAACCAAAGAAAAGTATAATAAAATTAAAGGATGTGGCAATTTTTTTTTTTAAATAACATGAAAAATGCATATTTTATAAAGTTATGACCTGTGAAACTGAAAAGATGAGAAAATGCAACAAGATTTGATTAACCAGCTATAATAACTGAGAGTTATTTTTGTTCCTTGAAAAATAAAAATATAATGACTAACATGAACTGAAATATTTGTAGCGTGATATGTATTTTTTAACATTTTGAAATAGGAGAAGAAGGGGGGGGGGGTTAATAAATCCCTGAACTATAAAAATAAATGTAATCATAATTTATCTGAAAAGTGCAATATTATAAAATTGCATGTATCTTATGGCAGTTTCAAACCATCAGAAACACATCCAAATGTAAGTTGTTAATTTCTCTATAATATTTGGATATCGAAACAATACACATTTATCAGAAATGTCATTTAGATATTACCGATAATAATCTAAAAATAAGCACATTAAAACACTTACACCAAACAATTGAAGTCAAAAATAAAAAATAGAAAGTTACTACTTGCAGAAATATTTGAGAACCTTTATCGATCCTGAGAATCGTAATTTAAAATATGACTAGATGCATTTATTTTTATATCTGCAAAACCTGACATATCATTAATGAAATATGGGTTTTCTTCAAAACACATTATTATCAACACAAATTTTAGAAAATTAATAAGCATTTAACGAAAAAAATGATGTTGAACCTGAAAATATTTTTTTCTTTTTATTTATTTATTTATTTATTATTATTATTATTATTTGCAAGCATTCTTGTGCAAATTCTTAACTAAATGAATAAGAAATACCAGAATGCACAAAAAAAACTTACCCCTTTTTCTTTATTCAATAACCTAAAATTTCAAACTATCACAAGATAATAATCATAGGTGGAAATTAATCTTGAATGCAGTACATTTAAATTTAAATTATTTTAAAGTAAAAAAAAATTTTTTTTCTTCCCCAACATAATAAAATGATAAGACAACATATTTCATGTTCGGTCTATAGTATACGAACTGTAAGAACTAGTTATGCATGAATAGATAATGGATGGATAATCCACCTTAAAGTTATTCATTAACTAGTCAGACTTAATTATGCAAATAAGAACATGGGTATTTAAAAAAACACATAGAAAAATGCAATGTCTGAGTAATGCTAATACAATAAAAATAATAAAACATAACTTACCTGAAAATTCAGAAATTTTCAAATTATTACAGTAAAAATGTAAATTGTATTGCTAGATTTTTTTTTAATATCACTCAGATAATTAAATTATAAATTAAGCATTTCAAATCACGACATAAAAATATGAGATGCGGTTCAAAGTATAAAATATTATATACCTATAGGGTTTTATATTTTCCACAAGTACTCATATCAATCTATATATGTAACGTGTTCTTCATTTCTTTTCTTTTTTTTTTACACACACAACAATGCAAAAGAATGAGATTAATTCAATACTTATCCTGAATTGGATCCTTTGTCACTAGATTATCTTGATTTTTTTTGGGAAATATATGAACATATTCCAGCAAAAATGGTGAACAGTCAGTAAGTATTTCAGTAACATGAAAAAAAATCTTTTTCATAATAGTATCGTTAGCTTTTCCTTTGAGTTCTTAAATAGCATTGGTAAAAAGTATCGCGAGATATTTCTAAGCAATCCAAAACTATTTTCGAATATTTTATTATTCAAACAAAAATAATGTGAGCATGAGAAAACATTATTTAAACAAGAAAAATATTTAGAGATTATTTTACGTTATTAATTTAGAATAAAACTCATATGCAGTCAAAATAAAAAGCTAATAATTATACGAATACAAAATCATTTAATATTTATTTTCTCATACTCACTTTTCGAACCATTCGTGTTAATATATATAAATTTCTTTCCTGTAGTTCGTTACTTGCTGAAATTCTGTACTATAAGTAAAAAATATTTTTCTTATTTTTTTTTTTTGTATATGTTTTTTGCTTTGTTCACTAAACTGTTTTTTATACACTATAAACAGTACTAGTATAGAAAATGTACTGTAAATTGAAAGTTAGGCGGAATTTAACGTAATGTGGCGACACCAAAAATTAAAACCGACGAATGTATTCTTGTCATTGTAGATGTACTGCCACTTTTTATAAAAATAATTCACACTCGAACTCGTCGAAGAAATCGAACTTTCTTTGTAGGTACGACGTATGAATGCATGCTCATTCACATATTAAAAAAAAACATACTTCACTTTTAAAGCACGAGATTTGAAGAGCCAGCAGAATTAGAAAAAAAAAAGCACACAATATCGATGATCGTAGAGCACCCATCAACGCTATGCGAGGCGAACTTGAAGTCAGAAATCGTCCATATCGCAGCTTCTTAGGCCTACCTCGAAGGGATAGAGTCCAGCGGGAGCGAGCGAAGGCAGGCGAACATCGGGATTTCATCTTTTTTTTTTTTTTTTTCGAAAGAATAAACCGCCTTAGTTGGTATAAATCGGCTGCAGTGTAGAAATCTTGAACTCATGAAATTTGGAAAACAGACAAGAGATCCGGCAGACAAGCAATCATCTGGGAGACAAGCAATCATCTGGCAGACAAGCAATCATCCGGCAGGAGAACAGAAATCGTTGTTAGTCCAGTAAATGCAACATTTAAGGATCCGGCAGACACAATCATCCGGCAGACAAGCAATCATCTGACAGGAGAACAGAAATCCTTAGTCCAGTAAAAGAAACATCTAGGGATCCGGCAGGAGTGTAGAAATATTGAATCCGTATAAACAGGTCTTTCAAAAAAAAAAATGTAGGCAAACTAACAGGCAGGCACCATCCCATGAAGTTAAAAAAAATCAGCGAATGCCCTGTACAGGCACCAAGATTTATGGTGTCGGAATCTACGTGTTTAAAAGTACATTGCGTGAAAAATAATCCAGGTGATATGCATCCACTGAAAGTAACATAAAAAGGCAGTAGGCTGTAGAATTAAATGCTCTGAAAAGATTCTTTACGATATTAGTTTATTAAACTTTAAATTATAAGCGTACGATTACAAAGTACGTACATAAAGGGATGGGATGGTGCCCGAGAGCATTGTTTAGCAGCAAAAGCTTACATTATTAACTTTTTATCCGAGGCCGTGCGAGAGAGTGAGTGAGCCCTCCGACACATGTCGATTTTCATGCCATACACATATTGGCAACATGAAATTGGCGAAAGAGCATATGAAATGAATGATGTCATATAAGCTAAAAATTATCAGTTACGCATTAGGCAATTAGGAGAATTTTTGAATTAGAGGACAGGGGTACCAGAATAGCAGTCCTAAAAAGTGAGCCAACAAGAATGTGAATGCCAAATGTACGTTGAGAGCAAAGTTTTGGGAATCTAGCTGAAGTAGACAAAACAATTCTCATGTACTGGAAAATGTTTAGGATTTTACCGAAAAGGCTAAACTCAAAAATTAAGCAGACACAGACATTTCTAACGAACGTTGGACGGAATGAGAAATAAAATGCAAACCGAATACAAAGTCAATCTTTATCTCTTTTCTTTTTTTTTTTGATATCTAGTGAGGGTGATTAATCGTTTAAATGAATTCTATCTATGTGAGAAAGTTTTATTTGTAAAGGGTATATGTTAAAGATATTTTCTTTTAATGGAGGAAAATTACGGCGGGAGCTGAAATAAAAGTTAGGATAAAATAACTAAGTAATTAAAAGATAGTTTAAACTGAAAAATAAAGAAAAGGATTAATTTACGAAAAATATATGTGATACCACATCACAATTTCTTTAAATGAATATTTCGATTTTAATAAAAATCTTTTTAAACTGGTGTGAAAGACAATTGCAATGAAAAAAGGAATTATATACGAGGATGAATCAAATATAAACTGGACATTTTTGTATACAATTTTTGGTCATGAAAAAATAAATTAAAACACTTAAATTTTCTCAATATAGTCTCCTGCACGCTTTATACGATTTTTCCCCCGTTTTGGAAGCTTGTAGATACCTTTCTTCAAAGAAACTTTGAGGTTAAGTCGTCACACAATTCTGCACGCGTTCCTCAACTTCTGTAACTCTTTCCGCGCAAACAACAAATATTCACAGGGGAGACATATCTGGGCTGTAAGAAGAGTTTTCAAATGCTATTTGTCTAGTTTATCCCTCGTCAGAACTACTGTTTGAGGTTTTCATGGAGAAGGATGGCATCTCTGATTGGCAAACCCCGTATTTTGTTTTTGCAGATGGCTTTCACTGTCTTTAACATTTGGCGTAGCATTCATGTACGTCGATCGCCCCTTCAGTAAAAGAAAAACAGTTGAGATATATTTTGCGTTTGAGAGACGGCTTTTGGCCTTCACGGAGAAGCCTTCATCTTTCCTTCTCCCCTCTTTACCCGGCATCAAACACTTGGGTCCGAGAAAGTGTAGCGTTTCTAAACTGCGCCTTTAAGAAAGTCCAAATTTCTTATAGTTTAACGCCTTGCTTCGTTAAAAACTTTATTACAATCTGTTGCGCAACAGGCGACAGAACCTTTTGCTCACTCATAGCTGTACCACCGTCCTCTGAATAAAAGGCCTATGTGCTGACACAAAAATGGCAGCTGTTGTAGGCGGGTTTTTTTCAGCGTTGGATGTTCCCTAGAATTTAGACAGCGGCATTATCTTAAGCTATGTTCACCGTTATTTAATTTTTAAAAATAAGGTGAAGAAAACTTTTTGAATTTACTGGTGTTAAAGCTCAAGGGACTGTACAAACGCTGAAAAAAGTGAACACCTGAAGTGTAACGCCTTTTAAAACAATTTATCTCTTTTTCTATGTTCCGTTTATTTTTTTACATTTTTCTTAATGATATTATGTAAATCTGAATTAAACACATAATGATAATTTTTAATTGATAATTTTATAAATTAGTAAAGAACAAGGATATTTTGTAATAGTTTCTTCTTGAAAAGTTGTGCTTAACGCATATTTTGCCACTGATAAAAAATTAATATTTCGCAATTTTTTTCTATTACAGATTAATGAAGCAAAAAACAAATATAAAATAAAAAATTACAAACTTTTATTGGATTCTATTTTACAAACTGTCATATATATAGGACGATTGTACAATAAACTACTATAAATTTTGTACACCTAATTTCCAATAACTCAGCTATAATTAGCTTCAGTTATCAATTGTATATAAGACTAGTCATGATTATATTCGAAGAGAATTTTGGCATTTTTTTACACATTTAATCAGACAAAAGTCATATTAGATAAAACTAAAAATTATTCAAAATCCAAAATCTAAACAAAAGTCAAAATTATTAAAACTGAACTTAAAATGATTAAAAATGACACTTATAAAATTTAAAATGTATTAAAATAGTGGAGAAGTAAAAAATGATGTATTACCCGAGAAAATTTTATAAATATGAGATGTCCTGTATAGAAGACGATGGTATCTGTATGTGTTATGAAACCCTCATTTATTGTAATTTTAGAGAGCAAAATACAGCTATAAATCTCTGGTTGGTATGGTCTCATACTTATCGAAAGTTTGAGAACGCTTCTTTGGTAATATATAGTTGGTATAAGGCGTCTTTCTCTCACAAACAGAAAAGTGTTTTTCTTAAAGCATTCGTTGAGCACAAAATCAAAAGTACATTTCCATAGAAAAATTCTGAAAAATAATTGATTTTATTTTTGATGATGTACTTTGCATTTTACTAAATATTTAAATACGTGTTGGGTTCAGTAGCAAACCCATCGCACCCATTTTGTATACATACCTGCTACGACTGATTTGCCAGTGTTCCACACATTCTAGTCTTTATCTTCAACGACCAAACTTACTGTAGGAAAATGGCATAGATTATTTAATGTAGTCCAGAAACTTGTAATGAGTCCGTTTTCCAGATACGCGTTAGAAGTAAATGGAATTCCCACATTCTTTCATACCTGCATACGATAAATATAGGATCTGTTTTAAGATGACCCCTTAAATAAGGTATGCAATCGGTGAATAAGAAGAAAAGTCTCAAACTTAGTAGATCAAATGTATATGAACGAAAACACTCAAAGATGCATATTAAGCGTTTCTTTATTGCGTATTACCCATACATTTTCGTAAATGTTTTACTCCGGTCACATTCATTTCAAACAAATTTGGTCACCATATGAAAGGGCATTAAATTCTAAGGGTCTTGTACCAACATTTAGTTTAAAAGATTGTTGACAAAATACTTGTCATTTGAACAAAAAATGTCACTTTTTCGCCTTTTTTAACTTTTTGCGAGCTCTAAAAGATATTTAATCATTGAAAATTATCCTTTCGGTAGTATGAGATCCAGCAAAAAAGATTAACTTTCTTTGAAATAAAAAATGAAGAAAATTCGCCGAATATTTCTCGAGAAAAATGCTTGACCAGTTAGAAAAACAGGGTTTCGAGAGAAACAAGTTAAAAATTTTACAATAACGTTATGTTCAACGAACGGCGTTACATTCAATGAGTAAAATATACTGCAAAGAATTGAAATATCACGAAACCGCAATAAGTTATACACTTGAGGAATGTAAATAAATACAAAATATAAAAAAAATCTGAAATATTTACCCAAAGAAGTAGATATATAGTAGATAGTAGATAGAAGTCGTATACCTCCCATTAAGGCACGGATTCAATTATTATTGAGCCTGGCATACTAATTGAAATATAACATAGTCTCTGTTTTCCAATTCTAAAACCCAGTTAATACGAAAGTAGTGTGGTCAATATTTTATCCATTCAAAAGTATAGGCCTAGACTCACCACGCCTGTAGGGTGGGACTCAATGACGGTGATTAGGTGTCAGTATGATACTATGTAACAAAATTTATTTCAATCATATAAGCACCTAATATTTGATATTGTTGCTGCTCCTATTTATATCGAAAATGTGTTGCAGTAGCAGATTTATTATAAAATATCTAATGTTTTTCTAATAAATATTTTTATGTACTCTTCATTAATTTTGAATTCCAAATTATATGTAACATGACACATTTTTTTCTAATATTTTTTTAGAAAACTGCATATTCTCAATGGCATATTGTTTATATTAGAAAGATTGTGGGTGATAAAAAGAGAAATATTTCGTTTTCTTATTTTTCTTCATCTACATTTTAACGTAGAATGGAATTCTCCGATGTTAGACTTTATTTGATAAAAAGTATTTTTTTCTTCTTCCATTAAACTGGGAAGGGTTTTATTTCTTGAAGCCTTCGGAGCTCTCTCTCGATGTTGGTGTTTGTACATCGGTACGACGTGAAGAGAACTAGACGCAATGCTGAAATTTTTTGACGAAATGTTGAGATTGCTTTACGGTTTTTATGTATTATATTTCTGTTCTTGTAATAAATATTGCTTTTGAAAAGAAATTTGATAATATAAAAACTGAAACTCAGAATATGAGCTTAAGGGGTCAGGTAATCGTTCAAGAGTCAAAAATTTGAATTTTTTTTTATTAGCTTATGATAAAATATGATTCTTTAGGAACATTTTAATATAAACCCCATGAAAAAATTCACTTTAGAAGAAGAGTTATGTCTAAAACAGTCTGAGCTCTTTTTATATGATCAAGGGGTAGTTTGATCTCTAAAGTCAATTTTCTCGAAACGGCTAGTTTGATAACTGCGCGCACGATTTCTGAAAAATGGTTGGTTAGAAGTTCATGAAATTTTGATTGAATGTCTTAACCATACAGATGAACAAAATGACCTATTATTATTTTTCTAAACTAACAAGTTTAGAATTCATGACTACTTTCGGATTAAAAAAAAACTCAATATTTCGAATTTCTCTTAAAAAAAAAAAAAAAATTCTCAAGATCTAAACTTTTTTTTTTTTTTTTTTTTTTTTTTTAAATCGTAGGTCATTTTGAGAACACATTATATCAGTGCCCATTAAAAAAAATTTGGCTGGTTTTAGCCATTCAAATGTGAAAAATGATGCGCGCAATGCATGCAAGAGTAATTCTTGAGCAAAAATTGTATTATATTTTAAAATAATTTAAAAAGCTTTATATGAGTATATACATTTTTTGAGAATTATAATTGATAAAATAAATCTTTATTAATATGTGTTTTAAATTTTATAATTCAAAGCTATGGAGTTACTTTAATTCTTTTAGAGGTCCCTTTTTCATGTATTTTGTGAGTTCAAAGGTAACCTGACCCCTTACAATAAAAGTAAAATGCTTTTAACTATCTAAATAAAACTCCTTATTTACATTAATTATACCAAACGCTTTCCAGACTCAAATGAAACTATAATTTACTGTAAACAATTTTTTGTATGTTTAGACTCGAGTTTCGAACAATGAAACACTAGAAGTGTTTGTAAATGTATTAAAAATTATTTATTAGAAATATAGAATCATGCATTGAATATTTCTTAAAAATAGGCATTTTAAGTTATTTTTTACAGGGTGATTTCTTACATCCGTTTTGCCTCATATAACGTCTTCAAAATAAAATAATTTTTATTTATTTTATATTTGAATATATCTGTTCATTTTCAGGAAATTCAACGGACTCGCTACTCTTTTGAATTTTTTGTTATTACGCTGTGCGAAAAGTATTTTTGGTTTTCGAATGTTTTGACGGTAAAGCCTGTAGCTGGACACTTTATCACCCCTATTGTTGAACTTAAAATGTTATTTAAAAGAATACATGTATATTCTATAATAATACAGGCTTCTTCCTTTCATTTTTAAGTTACGTAAAGAGTGATACAAATGTTGAGATTTTATGTATCTTCAGGCATGATTTTAAACTAGGCCTTAAACCCCATGAAGCTGTCCTCAAAACTCGTGCAATTGAAGTCCAGGACAAGAGCAGTGTCCAAACAGTTCAAAACAAATCCATACGTTTTAAGGAAGGGGATCTCAGCCTTGAAATCAAATCCAGAAGTGACAGGTGAATTTTGACCAGTTTAAGAGAAAAAAAAGAGGAGAATCCTTTCTTCGCAATAAATTTTGATGCTAAAAATTAACAAAAATACACAGTCAAACAATACTAAATCTTTTGTACAATATATGCTATTTCAGTAGTGGAATATGCATGAATTTAAGAAATATTCTGTTGAAATCCTGACTCCTGTATGCATACGTGATTGGTCCGATAAAAAATCAGCCATCCTATTGTACTTCTACTTTGCTGCACAAATCACCTGATATTAACCCTCGGTCGGGCGCAAGGTGCTTGACAAGCGCGCTGCCAAGCCTTAGGGAAAGCTCCCTCGGAAATTGCTTAGTGTTTTACTTATTTTGAGGTATATAAATGAGGGTTTTTTTTTTATCAGATTTCAAAAACTCTCTCTTTGTACTGCATAGTGAAAGTCACCAATTACCTTAAGAGCGTTAGAATTGAGTTTATTAGGTACTAATGAGGATTTTAAAACCGGCGCCTGTTAGACGCAACGTGCACGAACCCGGAAGTCCAGACGTTCGCCTCACGGAGGTTTAACCCCATAAAAAATGTGTAGGACCATTTATAACAGCGAGTAAAGGACAACAACAGTCTCTCTGAAATTTGGCCGCCTTAAGTGGTCTACTCATTAGCGCGTGGTGTCAACTGTGGGTAGCATGTCTGCAGAATATTGTGGACTCTTTTCCTTGACAAACCAAGGCGATTTTAAAAGCAAGAGGTATTTATACGGTATTAGAGTGATATCTACAGGGGGGACAATTTGTTTGTTCTGTGTGCCTATTTATCAACATGAAAACTCGATAGTTTATTTTACTCCTACTACGCAAACTGCAGCTCAAAAATGTGCAATTATTTCGCTTATTTTACTCACTAGTTCTGTATTTGTATAATTTTATTGTAAAATTTCCCGTAATTCAGTGACTTAGTGAAACAATGTGTGGTTTCATATAGTTATCTGAAATAATCAGAGTGTAATGCTCAACTCAGTTCTGAAGCCTAAAATTTGGGAAATAACGCGCTATACAGGAGTAAATACGATAGCTTAAAATTATAAGCAAAATGCTTTTAACATTCTTTATTGACATCAGCTCTACGGAACGTATTGCAAATCACTTTCTACACTTAAATGGAAATGTATTATACTATGAACATGTTATTTAAATTTAGATTTGAGTTTAAAACAATGAATTTGCGCTTCAGAATATATATGGAACGAAAATCGTTAAATATATGTAAACCTGCATTTATTATTTCTAAAAATAAGCGTTATAAATTATTTTTTACATGGTGAACTATTCAAATAACTGGTGCACCGAGTTAGGTATAGCAAGTATGGGGTATATAATATGGTAAAATTGTATGCACTACACGTGCATACAATAAGGTACATGAGAGTGTACCGTAGCGGTATATTTTGGAGTTCAGATCAAATCTCAAAAATTATAGAAGATGTAACCAAAATTTCAAGGACACAAGTGTACAGCGCCCTCAATTTAGTAGTTTTTCGATCAGAGATGAAGTAATAAAACATATTGGGGATACGAATATAATGCATAGTTACGTCCGTAGAACAAAATATTTGACACTGTTTGCGAGATGTTTTTCCTTGTAAAAGACAATGATTTTCTCCAAAACCAAAATGATAATTTTTTTAATGTATACAAACGCAGTTTTATGACATCAGAATGCGACTGTACGGAAATATAAAGAGAAAACTATAACGACATATGTGCAAGAAAAAAAACAGAATGTATGTTAATTTTGTTTTTGGAATACAAGTTATTTTGCAGAGCTCAGGCTTTTCTATCTGCGAACGCAAGTGTTTAAAATTGTAAAATGAGTTTATCGTCTGTAATTATTTTTCTAAAACAAAATATCTCACATTGGTTTAGAATATTTTTGCCAGCATAGAAAAGTGTTTACTGTATAAGCGCGCTCTTACAAAATCGATGATTCTCTACAATTTTGTCATAGAACATTTGGTCGAGGTTTAAAGATAAGATCTTTAATTTCAAAATTTACCAATATGGGGCGATACTATCGTGTATCACATAGCCGTTTTTCAATACCTAGACATCATATTCGTGACTGTTGTTAATTCGGTTCACCTGTTATTAGAAGCGAAACAGGCTTAAGGGTTTATCCTGTATATAAATGCTTATGTTTAATGTTCAAGACTTAAGTTAATAATATAAGACTTTGAAAATTAGTGCAAATTTTGTATAAATAAATACAAATACGCTAAAAAAACATAGAATCTTTTTCTTTTTGTATAAGCAACTTAACAACAAAATTTGTGTTGATGCTTAAAAACGATTTAAACGATTCATTATCAGCTCAAGAAAATATTTCTACTCATCTTCAAAGGTTCTGAAGGTATTTTACGTTCTCAACTAATTATCTTTTAGAAAAGAGTGCTTCGGTCTTTTCTGTTCAGATAAAGAAAGATAAATTTGCTGAGAATTAATAATGCTATTGTCTTTGCTGAAAGTAGATTCGTTTATTGCCCCATAACTATTTTTATAATAAATCTATGTAACCAAACCGAAAGATATAACTTTATATATTTCTTTTGTATTATATGTTATTTTTTCCGAATGCATCGCTTCTGTAGTAAAACTGAAAATTTAACAATATTCTGTATTACATTTGAAACATTTTATGTTACTATGCATATTTATGTCTATGAACTGTTAACAAAACTTCAGTAGAAGAATCTATTAAGGGTGTATTCAAATCCAAACTGCTTATTTTGAGACACATTTGTAAATTCATTTTTGCTCTAAAATGCATCCAATTGGCAGGTTCTCTTATTCAGAAACTTTATAATTTCCGTATTGTCTTGATTTTTTGATAAAGGCAGAATATATTTTTTAAAAAGGCTGTCAAAGTGGACAATTTGAACCGAATTTCCCGAAGCGATAGCGCTGGAAACAAAAATAAATATCGTACTATGAAAATAATTGTTTGTAAATCAATTTCTAATTAATTGAACGAAAAATAAAAACATGCGGCCCTTATAAATGTCTTCATAAATCACGCCGCCAAGTTTCATGTTTTTATTTTTAAAAATGAGTCTGAGAATGTGTCGCAAAATTTTGAGTTGTTGAGCGTGGAAAAAAATTCTTTTGAATACCGCCTTAATTTATGTTTTTAAATATCGATGGTTGGAGTATCATAGTTGTGGTTTATTTCAACAGAGCGAAAAATATCCGGTATAGGTTTCGAATCTGAGTATTTTCTACTGGAAAAACTTTCCTTTCTTCATTAGGAAAATAATCTACCCTATTAAAAAACGTGTGCATATCTATCTATAAACCCTCAAAAACTCGGAAACCACAGGGCGCAAAGCTACGAAATTTGGTACACGGGTTACTGGCAGGAGGCCATGAACGAATGGGGCAAAAAAATTCGAAAATATTAAATATCTTTTTTAATGTTTTTGACGAATTTGTGCCTTTTATATGTTCAACCCGTAATCGCGCAAGTTCTAACCAGTTCTAAATGTTTACTGCAATGTGAGATATACATATTACGTACGCCAAGCTGCAATACTAAGAAGCTGTAGCGGGTATTACAATAATTCTTTTACCTCGCATGCAAATAATTAGAGATGATTTAATTGCGCTTAATTATTATATTTTTTAAACATTTTATCACAAGCATCAACAAAACTTTTTATTTTATTTAGTCCCTTATTCCAAAGAGAAATTCGTTTTATCGTCTGCTGCCATAGCAACATGATAAATTAAATTTCATTAAAAAAAATGCACAGTAGTAGAAAATTATTTTTCTACATATTACATAGATACATTTGGTTGTACTGATTTTTTATTTTTTATTTTGGTTTTAGAATTAAATTCATGAACTCCCATGTGTAGAGCGGGTTAAATAGCTAGTTCTGTTTTATTTATTAAGAGTTTTATTGATAAGTTTATAAATTTGAGGAATCCAATAACTTGTGTCAATCACTTATAAATATTTAAAAATGTGCCTTTTTTTTTTTTTTTTTTTTTTTTGTAGATTTAAATAATCTATACTAATATCTTGTCAATGTGTGACGAAAAATATGCATATTTTTTACTTATTTGTAAGTGCGAATTTTATTGTTCCTTTACGTGAAATTATAATTTCTCCATTGATGAACTTCGTTGCATACCTTTATCTAAAATGTTTAAGTAATAAGTTGTGTTTTGCCTTATGTATTTTGTAAAAAAACCTCACTTTCACTCTTTCATAAACTGACTAGCAAAAAATGTTAATAGAGCTTCTATTTCACCCAAATATTAAAATAAGATTTTCATATGTTTAAATGTTTAAATGTTACTACATTATTTCTAATAAAAAAATCGTCCAAATATAAATAACAATAAATACAGGCCGGAATGAATTTCTTTTAATGTTTCGTATTAGATACAAAATTATTAATTAATGCAATAATTTTTTTCTTCATAATCACTTGATTTCAAAACGCATTTCTCCAAGTTGATAGGTAACTATTTTACTCCATTATCAAAATGTAAAATGATCTGTTTCTCTATCAATTTGCGCAGGAATGTCTCGAAGTCCTCGCCCTCAAAACAATGACATCCAAATGCCTTTTTTAATGGCCTAAACATTTAAAAATCACAAGTATGAATGGTAGACAGAGTGTTCAAAAATTACCCAGTACATTTTTGCCACATGATGGGATCGGGAATCGCCATAGAGAAGGGTAACTTTCCTGATCCGAAATCTGCATACTTTCCACCAATATGCAAATTTCACCTTGTCGAGCTGCTGTCAGTAGTATACAACATTTATAATACAACGATTGAGAAAAAAATCTACCTGAATATTGGCTGCCTCATTTACAACAGTTTTACGATCTTCCACGAATTTTTTTATTCCAGTCGTGGGCCTGAGTTTTCTTGGACCAGGTATTTAGGAAATGTGCTTTAAATCTTCAAAGGAGTTTGGTGCATTTTACACAATAACTTTGATAAATATCAGTTGCGCGAAGAAGGAGATGTATTCACTGCTCTCTAAGAGTAATTCCGACTGAAAAACCGCCTTGAGTTTGTTAACCGTTGTTTGGGAAGTTGGCTGACATTTTTAACAACTACATCTATGCACTCTTAACTGTTATCACACATCCAATAGTTATTAGAACTGAATTTGATCGACTACGATAAATATGTTAGTGAATTTTCAAAATATTTTACCATATAGGATCATTGAAGAAAAAATATTTCCTAAAGTGATTTTCTTTTGTGGAAACTTCTTGATGATCATCCATGGTGTTTAACTGTATAAGCACTAAAGTCTTTTTCACCAGAAAAAAAAAATACATTTCCATTCAAAGAAGAATCTTTGGTGGATGATAATCTTAAAATTTTTTCAAGATCTTCAAAGGAGCTAATTTATAAAAAACAGCCTTCAATTAACATTTAAATTCACTTTCCACGTCTTCAAAAGTTCTAGTGCATGTATATTCAAGATGCTTAAAGCACATACACAGTTTAAATCAGAAATTAAATAAAATTGTTAGACTCTGTGAGTCTAAAATACACTTTTTATTAAAGAGTAAAAATGAACGTTTTACCAGCTTTCAACGCAGCAGTTAGGTACGTTCAAACATCCACGTTTCATACCTACATTAAAGTCTAACGTAATATTAATGAAATCCTATTTTCTGCCGAGCACTTTTGAAGTTTATGAAAAAGTAGGCCAAACTGGCAAACCTGACTCAGGGTAGAAACGTATTCTTTACTTCATTTACCAATTTTTTAAATAGTTGAAAAAATAATTAGTATGTATCAAAAATCTCGCATGAATAAGAAAATTTATTGTGTCATAAATGGACACATTGTCTATTTTTCAAAGACGGGTTTCTTAATTTTTGTTCCATAAAGTAACACAAAATTTCTAGTTCAAACGCTGTACATTTTGAAAGAAAAAATGCTATTAAAGCTGTTAACAGTTTTACTCTTTTTACGGAATTACATTAGTATTGTATTTAACAATACTGGAGGAATTTAAAATAGAGATAAAAATAAGATGGAGGAATTTGCAAGTTTTATTTAACTTGAATTTTACTACAACTCTTAAATAAATCCTGATAATATGATATATAATAATGTTTTTTTCTGTTTAATTACATTAATTATAAAATTGCCAAGTTTTTTTTCCTTATATTGCATTCTCAATTACTTACACGAAAATTTGTGAAATTGTTTTTCTTAGAGATATTTCTTTTTAAATATTTAAATATTTGTAATATACGTTACCGATTTAAATTTATTTAACGTTAAAAAGGTAAAATTTATGATTATTAAAGGAAATAACATTTTAAAATTCTGAAAAATATCATTTTGATCATTAATGAAATGTGAGGAAAAACAAATCCTTTCGAAAGAAATGTACATTTTTTAACAACTCTTAGTATATGTTATGTAATGACCCAGTATAAAAATACATCACATCGATACTTATTACTTTTTAAATAAATTGTTTATATTGTATAATTCCTAGATGTAGAAATGTTTCATTTGGAGCTATTTACTACAGTTATAAACACTTTTTTATTCAAACTAATATGTATACGTTGGGATCAACACTTATTTTTTCTCGAGAAACTTTGAATATAATAATGATAAAATATAAAAATGCTCTATTCCTCCTTTTAAGATAATTATTATTTGAAAAGGTCACAAAAGTTGTTCTTTCGTTTACAAATGAAGAATAATATTATTAACCTAGTATAAAAATACATCATATTTGAACTTATTACTTTTAAAATAAATTGTTTATATTGTTTAATTAATAGATGTAGAAATATTTCATTTGGAACTATTTACTTTAGTTACAAACAATTTTTTCAAACTAATACATACACGTTATTATCACCACTTAATTTTTCTCGAGAAACTTTGAATATAATAGTGATAAAATATAAAAATGCTCTAGTACTCCGTTAACATAATTATTATTTGAAAAGGTCACAAAAGTTGTTCTTTCATTTACAAATGAAGAATAATATTAATACTTTTCAGAATAGAATTCTCTACTTTTACACGAAAAAACAAAATGTGTGATCATTAATTTTTCCATCTTTTGTTTCGAGTTTGACTTTAGTTCAGCTAGCTAATGTGTTACGGATTCAATTTTTATTCATTGTTATGTTTGTTGTACTGAAACTTTTAACACCTTTTCAAGAGTAAATACATTTCATATTTTTATACAGTAAAAAGATATATCAGTTAAAGGAAAGAAATAAAAAAAATGTTTCAGATGTTTCAGAGTGAATGAACATGAAATTGAAATTTCTTTCTTAAAATGAAGATGCAGTTAAACAATACTGCGGCGTAAATAGTATTTGCTTGAGTACAAGAGCATCAATTATTTTTATTTCAATAAATAAAAGTATTCTTTTTAAACTTTTTTCAAAATATAAAAGAAAATATATTATAATAAAACAACAATTGATTTTTTTAAATTTAGTCATGGGATTTAGAGAAATAAATTGGTAATGGTATGGGAGTTGTAATATTGCCAGTTACAATGATCATCACATATTATATATGCGTAATTCGATATTAAATTTTTTATATTTTTTTTTCTAATTTTGAATATTTTCTTTTTTTGTGTGTGTGAAACACTGCGCAAAAATCTTTTAACCTGCAGTGTAAAAAATATATTGACGTAATTTTAAAATAACAATCAAGGAATTTCATGGTTTTGTTTTCTAAAATTATTCATATTCAAAACTTTAAATAGTTGCAGAAACTCATATGAAATTTATCATAATAAAATAAACACACTCCAATATTGATTACGCAATTTTTAGTGCAAAACTTTAGTCCGCTCCTTGTATATGTACTGTAACTTACTTACACTTTTTTTTTCTTTACAAAAAGACAATTCCAGAATAATAAGTTATAAAATATTTTTTTTAAAACAGAAACTATTTAAATGACAGTATAGGGATATCGTAAGGGCCACCTTCACCTACTAGCCTAAAGCTAAGTATCTCAACCATTATCCGCTAAAGAGCTGTTCAAATTTAGTCAAAATTGTGGTATCCGGTTTCACACGACTGTGCGGTTTTACTCTAAATTTATTTCCCTATTGAAACGACATATGAATAAATTATATTTTATTGATAGATTCTTAGTAAAAGAATAAAATGTATTTCTTGAAGATTGGGGTTTAGATGAATGACTAATCGTCCAATAATTATTGGCAATTCTTAATGCCACATTAAGAATATTTAAGTCTTCCTAACGTGTAAATTACTTTATTCGCAAGATTTTTCTTAATTTTAATTACAAAATGAAAAATTTGTTTCGCCAAAGAAATAAACTAATTTATGAACAGACTTTTATGTATGACATCTTACATTTAAAAACATTTATTAATGTTATATTTATTTTTATTTGTACAGAAGATTTAAAAAAAATCTTTAGACAATTAAACTTTTCTTAAAAACTTTTTTCCATCTCAGTAAAGTTTTCTTTTCTAAATTATGAATTTGGAAATTATGTCGTATTAAACTTTCTATTCATGAAAATAACTTCAACTGTAAGATTTTTAAAAATTTAGTTACAGAATTAAAACTTTCTTTCGCCGAAGAAAGAGACAAATTTATATCAGCAACATCTTACATTTAAAAATACTAATTAATGATATAATTCTATTTTTTTTTTTTATTATTTGTTAGATTTTAAAAAAGGCTTCTGAGTATTAATTGCTAAAACACTTTTTGCCCATCCCACTAAAGCTTTCTCTTTCTAAATTATGAATTTGGATATTATTTCTTTTTAAAATTTCTATTCATGAAACGCAAATGGTCACACATTATAAACGGCATGTCCTGAAAAATAACTTTCATAAATCTATCAACTTTATAAATCATTAAGAATATTTGTGAAATTTAAATACATACTTTAAGGTTGTAACTCAAGAGAAAGCTAGCCTTACAAAGTAATCCTTATAAATATTTTAACTGGTAAGGAACATGAAATATCATTTGACGATTTATTTTTCTTTAACACGTTCACTGCCGGGTTAAAATTACCGGAATTTTAATTTATTTAGAAAGTTCGAATTCATACCAGAAAATACTAATAGCAATATTTACGTTATTTAATTACAGACATTTCGTGATTACATAAAATAAAAATTCTTCTTTCAAAATTTCCGGTACGAATTCGTAATTTTAAATTGAAAAACCACGAGTGAACTCGTGGTTGGCAGCGAATGGATTAAATAGTTCACTCTTTATAATATAAGAATTACAATTTAAAAAATAGTTGATTTGGATATGCAGAATGTTAGTTTAAGCATAAAGGGCAATTAATGACCCCACTCAATTTTCCGAAGGCATTATCCTAAAACTTTAAATATTCACTTATCCTTAGTAATTCAGTCAAAGGAAAGACAGAAAGTAGGTGTCGAAAGAAACGAGCTTGCGAAATATATTTCAATATAGCTTTTTTCATTTGTTGTATGAGGAAACATAATGTAGCCGTTAGTTGAGACGAATTTTTTTCCTTTAATGGAGTAATTTAACTCTTTGCATGTGGAATATAGTTGAGAAAAACGTTAAAACGTTAATTAAAACACGATAATTGGAAAACCGATTTTTCTCTTGCCCGAACTCAGGTCGAGCATTCCAAAATTGGCGTATTTGCGTTGCCCGAACTGAGTTCGGGTGTCACAGGCAAGGGGTTAAGGGGTACCCTACCTGTAAATTTTCAAAAAACCATTTTTTTAATTGCATTTTCTGAAAGTACAATTAGTAAAGAATATTCAGTAACATTTTCTAGTCAATCCGATAAAAAATAAGGAAGTTACGCCGCTTAGAAAGGTGCTGTGTAGGTGTACATTTCAGACCACGCTTGAATATTTAAACGTCATTATCTCAAAACTATGATTTAAAGTCAGACCATGGTAACTCTAACAAATCTCAACCCTTATTCTTCAAATTTTGACCAATTTTTAACAGCAATTATAGCTAGAGAGTAATTGTTCCTTTTGGAGATCTGATGATATTTTTCTATTTTTTATAAAAAATCAAAGTTTAAAATGTTTTGTGAACAATCGGTACCTTAATTTTGAACACCCGCCATTAAGTTCGAAAGCAATTTTTCCAAAAACCGAACGATTACATTCTATTTTTAAGTGTTCGAAGTAAAGACATTATGCTTTTGATAATTGAATAATTTCTTTTAGAAAGGATAGAAGTCAAATTTCATACCAGAGATAGAAAACTGTTTATATGGCAGGATTTTTTTATTTTACAATTCTTTGGATTTCACATTAGGAAATATAATAAAATGCACACGCTTTTCAGAGTATTTAAATGAAAAGGGTAATTTTTGTGGTGTTTTTTAACACTTTCCATTAAAGTTGAAACGTGTTTATGAATTCGGTTAGTCTGTCTGTCTGTCTGTCCGTGCTCTAACTCTCGTAAGTATATTCGGATTGACATGCAATTGATATGTGTTATTGAGATTTACTATAGCATGTTCGGAAATTTTCGGACTGCATGAAAATGCAGTCTATAGCACTTATAGTTTTTTTCACAGGGACACTCAAAAGAAATCCGTTACATTACGGTCTATGGGGGAAAAACAAAACCAATTGCGCAGTCGAGAGAATGAGCGAATTTGGTATTAATTCCAATAAGAAAATTCTTTTTTTTTACAAATATTTATAATAAATTTTAAATAAGCTCGATTTCGTAGCTTTTATGGATATCTACAGTTGTAGCCTTAATTTCAACGATAATAAACATTAACAGTAGTCGTATCCATTAAGTCTTTGATTGTTTTTAACTAGTAAATTTTTCTTTTAACTTCATATGTTACGTCTTTAAACATTTTAATGTGTTTTGTCTTTTTACCTCATCTTGTGCAGCATGTTCGTCTTTGGACTATTCCCAATAAAAAACAATCAACCAATTAGCCTGCTAACCATTGCGGATTTCATTTAAGAACAGCTAAATAAATGTATTAACAGAGAAAAATCTGTTTCTCGATGAATACAGTATTAGGAGCACTTTAGGAATTGAATTTTGAACACAAAACCTGCGTGCTATCAGTAATTGAGATTTTTACACAGGTAAACCCATTAGTGTCGGTACATTTGTTTTGGTTGGCTCTTGAGATTCCGTAATCTTAATGCTCTTTTCCCTGATAAATATTTCTATACAATTTGTTTCGTCTCCATCTTTTCATTAGAACAAAATTCCCCATCTGGTTACAAATATCTAAAATAATTGTCATAAATTAAAGGTGTTTTCAAGATTTATCTAGAACATGGTAGAAATAACGATAATTTACAAAGATTTCATTCGAATAGTTATGATACAAGTTTTGTAACTATGGTAAAGTAACCGTAATTTTATCTCTACGCTGAGTAAAAACGCGTTATAATATATAGTTAAACCTTCTAATGGTAGCAGGGATGATGTGTAACCCCAGACCCAGGTACTTAACTAAACAAGCCATCATCATGTTACCGGCAGAAGGTTAAATGACCGTTATCTATAAATGTAGTTGAATGACTGAACTGGTTAAATGTCAAATAAATTACTGTTAAAAGGTCGTCAATTTTTTTACAGTCTAGGAAAAAAGTAAAGATGTTAATTGACTATCCGTCAGTCTTTTTTACTAAGTTACATTGCAGAAATAGAATTCCAGTGCTAAGTGGTGACTCTTTAAATCAGTGGTATTCACTAAAATTACTGCAAGAGGTAAAATCTGTTTGAGAAATGAGCTCCAGTTCCGAGTCGCATGTTTATATATTAAAATAAACACTATATTACCTGATAAATATTAATTGTAACTATTAATTTTAATTAATCTTAAATATTTAATATTAACTGTGTGGTGAATAAGACCCATTAGCTAAAAGAAAGATTCCTGACTTGCAAGTATACATTTCTAGCAATGAAGCTATTAATTAAAAAATATATAGAAGTCTTATGTTTATATCTATTTTATCATATTTAAAAAAAACATTTCACAAAATTTATAATATCTGTATGTTTTTATATATATTTTTAATTATGTGCCCAACTGGCGTGGTCGCATAAAGTGAATTCACGTGCTGCCACTGAGGGCCATGTAGTGAATATCACTGCTTAATATAATATTAGTATAATTGCCATCCTTATGTCACTGCTTTATCATAAGTGACACAGTTGTGAAACTCTGAACAAATATTCTATGAAGTAAATTTACTCAACCAAGTAAATATTCATTCAGAAATATTACTTTTCATTTATGTAGATAATTTGTCGTTTTTCGAAGACAATAATTCTTCAAGCCATTATACCACATGTTATTCTAACCATAAGACAGACCTAATAATACATTGTATCTCCAAAGAAAAGTAAACACTTTAAAACAATACCCTTTATTCTATAATAATTAAAAACATAAGTTTATATTTCAACAAAATAAATTCATTGTTTTGCTTTATATAAATTATAATTTTTAAATATTTCATTCAAGTAATTCATCCTTAACGTTGTATTAAAGTTCGGGAAGAACTCTCATTAGCAGTTTTAGAATCGCAGAATTCTTTTTTTAGAATGATCTAATTTTATTTCTTAGACTTTTTTCTAAACAAAATAGCATTTAATTTGACTCAAGGTGCCTTTTAAGTTCGCAGTTTATTTAATTGAATTCCAACAGTAGAGTTTATATTCAATTTGAACCTATTTATCGAAATTTCGTTTGATTCACTCTAATTTGGTACACAGTATATTGTTATAAAGTATTATAACATTGTAATGCAGTTCTCTAATATATAATTGGCTCATTAAAATCTGTACTAGGAGCTTTGAAAAAACTTTTAAAGCATTTGTTTTAAAATTTAAAACAGGATTTAAATAAGTGAAATCTTATTAAAAATATTTGATGTATTTCTAAGACTTAAAAAGGCCACGGAAATTTATTTAAAATGGGAGGATTGAACTTTATGTCGTTATATTAAAAATAATTGAACAGCGTAAATTATACCACAAATAAAATACATATAAAATGACAAACAGCTGCTTCGGACACTCTAAAGCTCTATCGTCAGTTTCAAGGTTAAAAAGATTAAAAACAGATGTACATGTTTAGACCATGTATGCTAGCGTCTCCACTAGCGGACAACACATCACCATTACACCTTGGCCACGAGCGGAGACGGTAGCATACATGGTCTAAACATTTACATCTGTTTTTAATCCTTCTAACCTTGGAGCTTTAGGATGATGGAGCTTTAGAGGCTCCGAAACTGTTTATCATTTTATATGTAATTTATTTGTGGTATTTTTTACATTATTCATTTATTTTTAACACGGAAATTTTGTCCTTACAATGCTCTTGTGTAACAGCATCTTTATTGGGCGTATACTACTTGGGGGCCCTACTATTGAATAAAATGAAGAAATATGGATTGGCAATAAAATATACAAGAATCCCAGAAAATGATATGAAAGATTAGCACATATATTTTTATAATCCATTTAGTTTTTTTAACATCCCGCTACCTTCAGACATTACAAAAATAACTGCAAAAAATAATGTAAGAATTTTGTTCGACAAATAATAAATGATCGTTGATGTCTCTCTTATTTACTTCACCTTTTTATTGACATTTTTTTTCCAATTGTTACAAATGGATTTTCTTTACTAAAATTGATGACCCTCAGAAGAGATAGAATATGAGTGTTTAGTTTTCATTTGCATAAAGATCTATAAATATAAAAAAATATTAAAAGTATTAATAATGCATGAAGACATTGAAGACTTTTTGTTTTAAATAACAGCATTTTACCTACAAGGAATATACTTTTGTCTTCGAAATACAAACATCCGAAATATTTTTGTCTTCGATTATTTACTGAAACAATAGATGCTTAAACCTTAGTATACCCTCTTCCACACCGGTAGGTACATATATGCACCGTAGATAGTCTAAGGGTCTAAGAGGGTTAAATTGCCAAGAGTGCAACTTCAGGAATATATTAATTGAACTCATCTATATTATTTAATCAATCCTGTTTATAATTTTTCGCATCATAGTTAGCAATATTCCATGACATTAAGAAAGTAATACTTGTGTACCAATGGCTATTACAAACAGTTTCAAATAAAAAAAATACATAAATAAGAAAGTCTATAAGATTTCACTGGATTAATGTAACACAATTATTCAAATTGGTAAAGAAATCATATTAGTTGTAATTTTCCAACTGGACAAAAAATGTCCGGGCCAGGATTCGAACCTGGGATCTCTTGGCTGAAGCTGCCACGCTCTACCTACTGAGCTATCCCGGTCGAATCTGGAGGGCATAATTCATCTAGTTAACCTTATTGATCATAGCATCTGGTCTGATATTTTAATCAGCTCAACAGAATAGATCGCAGGTAATGGAACTCCAGTAAACGCTGGATACGTGATTACACTGGATTAATTTAACACAATTATTCAAATTGGTAAAGAAATCATACGAGTTGTAATTTTCCAACTGGACGAAAAATGTCCGGGCCAGGATTCGAACCTGGGATCTCTTGACATTTTTCGTCCAGTTGGAAAATTACAACACGTATGATTTCTTTACCAATTTGAATAATTGTGTTAAATTAATCCAGTGTAATCACGTATCCAGCGTTTACTGGAGTTCCATTACCTGCGATCTATTCTATTGAGCTGATTAAAATATCAGACCAGATGCTATGATCAATAAGGTTAACTGGATGAATTATGCCCTCCAGATTCGACCGGGATAGCTCAGTAGGTAGAGCGTGGCAGCTTCAGCCAAGATCCCAGGTTCGAATCCTGGCCCGGACATTTTTCGTCCAGTTGGAAAATTACAACTCGTCTATACGATTTCTTATCTCGAATTTTCTACCTGCACTCAATGACTAAATAAATCTGAAACTATCTATTTATTTCACTTATATTAACCCTTTGACTGCTTATCCCGCTATTTCCATAGGAAACACATGTAGAAAAAATTATATAAAACCTAATTTTCGAGCAATTTTCTTTTAAAATTTCCATTGTCAAAGGGTATAAAAGCCAATGATAAATATACTACATATTTCCATTATGCGATCATTTGAAATATGTAATAATCGTGATACATATTGGTGAACAACGTAAAATATACCGCAAATAAAATACATATAAAACGACAAACAGCTGCTTTGGACCTCTAAAGTTCTATCATCAGTGCCAAAGTTAAAAAGATTAAAAACAAATGTAAATGTTTAGACCATGTATGCTAGCGTCTCTACTCGCTGATAACACTCATCGCATTCCACCTTGGTTTTCATTTGTATAAATATTTGGAAAAAGCATTAAGCATTTAGCGGGTTAATAGAAGTAGACATTGGAAATATGATCAACTTTTTAAATACAGACAAGAGATCATTGTTGGCGTTCAACCTTTGAACACGATACTATGATTGGAAAAGGAAATTTTCTAACGTGACATAAATGGTGCATAAAACTCATGACAGGATGAAAAAGTAAAAGTATTACTTGACACTTAATTCTACAAAAGGACTCAAACTACCATTAATAATCTAAGGGTTGAATTGTCGAAAATGCAACTTCAAGAATATATTACTTTTATAGTCTTGAATTCATCTAAATACACGTAATATTGTTTACTCAATCCTGTTTTTAATTTTTCGCGTCATAGTGAGAAACATTCCGCAACATTAAGAAAATAACACTTGTGGAAAAGTGGCTATTACGAATAGTTTGATGAAAAAAAAATATTATATGAAAGTCTATAAGATTCCTTATCTCTAATTTTCTGTCGGCACTCACAGGATAAAAATATCCGAAGTTATATATTTTCTTCATTATTTTAATATAAGTAGAAATTGCAAACACGATGAACTTTTTAAATACAGACAAAATTTGATTGGTTGGCATTTGATCTTTGAACACGAGACTAAGATACGGAAATATTCTAACATGACATAATTGGTGAAGAACCTTCGTTGACAGAATGAAAAACGAAGTACTACTTGACAATTCATTCTACAAATGGACTCGTTTAAAGTAATGTAGCGCAAACGGCAATCAATCGCAGATATCATTTTATCAATTGCCTTTTATCTTACTCATGTTTAGCTGTAAAAAATATTGTACTTAAGTTACTCAAGTTAGGGAAGGGAAATATTCTAACGTGACGTAAATGATAAAAGAAACTCGTGACAGAGAATACAAAACAAAGTATTTACTTTTCACGAAATTACTTTTCTAAATTAATGTAGTACAAACGTCAGTAAATCGCAAACGTATTGTAATTTCACAAATGGTGAAGAAACCACATGGCATAACAAAAACAATATAACTACTTGACACCTCATTCTACGAACGTACAATCCCTGGCCAAATTATTAGACGCAGTTGTTTTTATTATAATTTATTAAATATCTGGAAAGATACATGAGGAATTATCCTGAAACTTCAGGAGTGTAAACAACATGACAAACGTCATATATTTCCGCGAAGATTTTTTCCCGAAACCCCATAAGGGGCCGTCAACAAATTGAAGAAAAACGAATATCTTTTGGATAACCCTGTAAAAACTAATATTGCAAAAAGCATTCAAACTGTAGATTATGATTAAGTGGCTTATTATAATAATTTGGGTTCATTTTTATGAAGATAGCATGTATACTCGAAGAGAAATTCACGTTTTTATAAAAACAGTCCCAAATTTTACCAAGTTTTTTGCTTATAATTTGCAGAGTTTTTATTATAAAAACAAGTCAGAAAATATGAAAAACAAAATTATACACAATACCCTGCCATCAAAATTAAAAAATAATAAAAATTGTATGAAAAATGAGCAGGTTTACTAAATATTGTTTCACCGCGCATGCGCGAATTCAATCAAAATATACTGTGCATAATATATTAGCTAAATGTATAGACCAACTCTTATGAAAGTCTCAAAAACATAGCTTGGAAATTCTGATAGTAATCGTCGATAGAATAAGCTCGAATTTCGCTGTTCCCAAAAGGAAGCAAAAAGATGAGGGGTTGTATCAAATATAGAATGAGAGACACTTCATTCTTATTATGTCAACTTTCATAAGCTAGTATATTTGGATACAACCCCTCATCTTTTTGTTCTCATTTGGGAACAGCGAAATTCGTTCTTATTCTATCGACGATTTCTATCAGAATTTTCAACTTATGTTTTTGAGACTTTCATAAAAGTTGTTCTATACATTTAGCTAATATATTATGCACAGTATATTTTGATTGAATTCGCGCATGCGCAGTGAAACAATATTTAGTAAACCTGCTCATTTTTCATACAATTTTTATTATTTTTTAATTCTGATTGCAGGGTATTGTGTATAATTTTGTTTGTCATATTTTCTGAAAATAACTTGTTTTTATATTAAAAACTCTGCAAATTATAAGCAAAAAACTTGGTAAAATTTGGGACTGTTTTTATAAAAACGTGAATTTCTCTTCGAGTATACATGCTATCTTCATAAAAATGAACCCAAATTATTACAATAAGCCACTTAATCATAATCTACAGTTTGAATGCTTTTTGCAATATTAGTTTTTACAGGGTTATCCAAAAGATATTCGTTTCTCTTCAATTTGTTGACGGCCCCTTATGGGGTTTCGGGAAAAAATCTTCGCGGAAATATATGACGTTTATCATGTTCTTTATACTCCTGAAGTTTCAGGATAATTCCTCATGTATCTTTCCAGATATTTAATAAATTATAATAAAAACAACTGCGTCTAATAATTTGGCCAGGGACTGTACTCGTTTAAAAGAATGTAGCACAAACGTCTATCAATTGCAATCAAATAGTAATTTCTTACTCATGTTTATCTGTGAAATTATTATACATGTGTAATTATAAACAACATTTTTGTATCTTTTAAACTACAGGGTCTCCATAATAAGTGCACATATTTGAAGGGCTCTAGAAGTTTGGAATATTTTTAAAAGCTTTGGTATTTATTCTGTTTAGAATATGCGGAAAAGAATTATGCAATAAAAATTACTTACTACTTTCACATTTTACCGATAGAGGGCGCTTAAATATTAGAGTATTTTATTAAACCCATTTTAAATCAATATATTTTGAAACGACAATATTATTTCATGGCAGCGCTATAATTACTACCATTTCATAAAAACACTTTATTAATAGAGCACTTTTTTTTTTTTTTGGCTTATGAGAGGCTTTTTGTGGCAAAAACTTTAAGCTAGAATGACGTGAAAATTGTAATAAAAAAGTTTCAAAACATGGCTGGTAGGAAATTCTATATTTCTCTTTTATTTTTATTTTATATATTTATAATATACAACGCTATACGTCAGAAAATTTTTAAATTACTTTTTTATTACAGAACTTGTTTCTACATGCTCTAACACTAGAACGCCCAAAGCGGTCAATTTGAACGATAATTAAAGATTTCTTCATATATTTCATTTATTTTTTATAGCCTGATAATTTACATTTTCTAATATTTTTCCCTGCACATATCTTTTTACTTAAAAAAATAAATCAATTTTTTTCCTTAGCT
This sequence comes from Maratus michaelseni, assembly GCA_963931845.1. Taxonomy (NCBI): domain Eukaryota; kingdom Metazoa; phylum Arthropoda; class Arachnida; order Araneae; family Salticidae; genus Maratus; species Maratus michaelseni. Next base: position 31,585,322 of record OZ007586.1, read on the forward strand.
TTCTGTAAATATATCTAGAATGCCCATAGCGGTCATTTTGACCGATACTTTGGATCTCGTGAAAAAAAATATGAATCATTCGTGATTATTTTTTCTTCAATATTTCAATCAAGCCAGATCTTTTTTTCTAAACAGCGGGAAAATGTACTGTTACGGGATTTGTAGGAAGTTCGAGTTTGCCGTCCTTCGGAATTATTTTTTTTCTTCAACGCTTCCATATATAACATGAATCAAGAATGTACCTGCAGTTAGGTAAAGATCAGAGAAGGTGGGTTCCTATTGGCCATCCCTTTTTTTCTAAACAGCGGTCAAATTGACAGTTACGGGCTTTGTAGGAAGTTCGATTTTGCCGTGTTTCTAGTGTTAAACAGTATAAAATTACCATATCTTTTAAAAATATTCCAAATAGTTTAGCTTGTAGAGCCCTGACACTACACGTGTATTTTAATTATGGCGACCCTGTACATACTATTTTAATATTCGTTGAATTTCTTAAAATTTCTATTTCATTACAGACATATTTGTTTTCTCTTGACTTTGTGTAAGATTTTTAATGTGAAAAGCTAGAGTAGATGTACGTATAATTCTGTGAGTGTCGTATTGAATCATTTATACAATCGGTTTAATTATTTTTACAAAGAACTGAATTATGTATGACATAAATTATAAATGCAAGATTGTCACATTTGCAAGCAATATTTATGTTATATTTCTATGTTATAAGACGATGCAATAAAGGGTACACAAAAATTTAGTTTGCACTAAGATTCTAAAATTAAGGAGCACTTTTTCACAACCTATCAATAAAAATATTGTTTGTAAAAAATAAAGTAAAAAACAATTTTAATTTTATAGAGAAACATTTTTAATTGGAATTTCTTTTCCATTATTAAAAATATTTTTATAATTACATTTTTAACTTTTGTATTGCAACAGGTTTAATATATTTTTGTTTGCGAACTTTAATTTAACTAAAATGCAACTAAAATTTAATTGTAAATAAAATCTACTTTATTTTTGACTGCGGAAATAATAACATATTGTGAGTGATCTGTTGCTAAAAACGACTACGTGATTTTCCTGGAGCCATTTATCTCTTCTTTGAACATAATTAAATTCTCATCCTAGTACAATAATTGTTCGTTGTCAGAATGACAAATACTAATCATTAACTTGTAATTTGCCGCAAGAAAACTAATTAAGTATTCATTGTTTTAAGAATGTTTAAATATTGCAGTCAAGATCTTGCCTGAAATTAAGTTTTCTGCAAGATACTTCAGTTTTACTTCCATCAAGAATTTATTGATGTTCAAAAACTAAATAAACTATGGGGGAGAAGATTATCTGCAATTTTAACATAATTGGATTTTTTACAGCGAAATGATTTATCTCGGCATCTTTAATTTACCTTCATTAAAATAAGAAACTGTTGTTAATGGAACGTTCTACAATTTAAATTGTTAATAAGATGAAACTTCAACTGCGCTAATAACATATAAAATATTTGGTCAAAAGTGACAGTATATTATTAGGCTGAATTTTACATTATACATTTTTAATATATATATATATATATAGAGAGAGAGAGAGAGAGATATTAAAGCTTCTTAAGATTTGTATTCCAATTATATACTCCTTTTTAAAACTGAAATTTAAAAACTTCAAAATTGTTATAAAGGGTTTTACACAATAGTTTTAAGGGTATTATATTTGAAACATTAATTAATAATTATATTTAAAAAAAACTTTTACTATATTTTTTAACTTTAATAAATTAAAGTTTTATCGAAGATTTTTTATTTACAGCTCTATGAATTACTATGTTTTCTTACAACTTAAACAATTATTTTTTTATTTCTTTAAGCAAATTTCCTGCTGTTTTATAAAGTACACTTTTATTTGAATCAAATATTCAAAAAGTTCTTTAACATACTTGAATTTCTTAAATTTACTTCAACGCAGATTTTTTAGAGTAGTCATACAAAACATTTAAAATTGATATTCTGAAGGTAAAATAAGAGATTTTAAATTTTTTTAATGGAAGTTATTGGTCAACAAGTTTTAAAATATTAGTATATTTTCAAATGTATTTGTACGGTGCATTAATATATTTACTTAAGTATAATCTTTGTGTAATCTTTCAAATTGTATTAGTGACTGCTATTAAAATTAAAAAATATATGTATTATAATATTTAACAAAATGTCAGTCAAACAAGCAAAATCCTCACTTATAAACTGTAAAATAAAGGAAAAAGTCTGAAACTAGCAAGAACGTTTATAGAAAATATAATATATCCATTCCCAATTACCCATGATCCCGAAACACGTTCCTTTATCTTCAGAAACCAATAGATTTTCCAGATTTAATGACGCATGGATTATGAAAGAAATTTGAAAGAAACTTTTTTTTTTGCCCCCCGTAATTCTCGGAAACGATTTCGTGTATTTTATAATATAAAAATCAGTTTTCTCTACCCAGTATGTACCCGAAATATCAGTTTTTTGGATGGTCTCACTTCTCAGACATTTTCAGCTGTGTAACAGAAATTGTATATGCAAGACTAACAACAAAATGGTCATTAGTTTCACATTTTTGTTGAACATAAAAATATTTACTTGAGAACTTATAGCATCCGAAAAACCGATTTTATATTTTGTTTATTGCACTTTAAAAATGAAAATTCCCGAAAATTACAGTAAGCAAAAAATAATAAGTTGTTTGTGAAATGCTTCTTGAAAAGATTAGTCTGGCGGTTTTCTAAATATAAAGACACGCTTTTCGAAATCGTGGGTCACTTGGAATAGCTTATCTTATATTTTCGTGAAGCATCTTTCTAAATTAAGAATCATTTCTCTTTTTTAGAGTGTATAGTTAAATATATTAATAAAATAAATATATTAATAAAATAAATGCTCTTGATTATTGTTTTCCAGCATTAATCCATATTATTTAATTAAAAACTTTGTATAATAATTATCTTAAATAATTTCTTATTTTCTAGCTATCGCTTCTTATCTACAATACGGAGTTGAAAATATGTATGGAAAGGTTTTAACACATTATATACAATATTCTGAATCAATAAAGATTTCGCTTCCAAAATTTCCCAATACAGATTACGACGTCACAAACGTTACAAATTGTTAAAATCAGATACGAAAAGTGACGTAGTTATTTCGCCACTCTCAGATGACCGTTATTTTGTGACTCCACTGTGAAGTATATAAAACTAATGTACCTTTACGCCGCATAGTTTCCAACATTGGCACCACCGTTTACCGCTTTGCTAAATATCTGACTACAATATTTGCTCCTGTGCTTTCCGCAAATATACATACTGTAAAGAATTTTATCAACTTTACCAAAGTAATTCAGAATTCATCCTCTATGAATCGTACTATTGTCTTATTTGATGAAAAACCCCTATTCCCGAATGTTCCTACAAGTGGTGACCTCTCTTCTCTAGAAAAGAGATTTTGAGAATTCAATTATACACATTTTGAAATTCGAAACTTATTATCCCTTACTCGCAGATGTCTTTTTTACTGTTACTACCCGAGAGGGACTGCTCAGACTATGAACAAAGTCTGTAGAGCATAGATATCCCTCCCGGTCCCCTTTATCGAGGTTTAAAAAATACAAAATTCCGCCGAATCTGAGCGCGCCGGTAAGCGCGACAGAGGGCGGGGTGGTGAATGATACTTAAATTAATATGTGAATATGATGAAAACAGTATTTGTGAAAAAGACAGCAGTTCAAAATAATATCAGTGCCGCAGAATACAAAGCTCTGACCGACAATGGGCAATGAATAAGGGAGAAAGCCCAGTCTCTGGCTTGGTGATAAGATAAATTGGTGAGGAATTAAGATAGAAAACACCTTTTTCGTTCCAAGGTAACTTCTACAAACAATCTGACGGCTTAACACTGTCTTCGATCCTCGCGGGCATTTACATACACTATCTTGAATGCTCCCTCTTTAATAAATTCTCTTTCTCTTTCTAGACTTACTATGTTGATGACGCATTCACCTTAATTGATGCCTCTCATCACACTATTGATAACATTCTTAACATTATGAACTCAATCAACAGAAATATTCAATTTAGTTGTGAAACAGAAAATAATGTTTTCGCTCCCTTTCTTTACACCCTTTTCACTCACACTGAAAAAGGCTTCTGTACATCCGACTATCCCAAAACTTTTGCTGTTTCTCTAACCCTCCATGCTTGCTCGTGTCATCTTTCTAGCCACAACATGGCCGATTTTTATACCTCTATAAATCGTGCTATACATGTTTTCTCTCATTCCCACTCTCTTCATTCTGAAATTCAATCTTAAAGCTGATTTCAGATTACTTTACTTACAGGTTTTATTTAAACTACAGCATCCTCGTTCCTCATGTTCAATACAATCTCTTCTTCTTTTTCCAATATTAACATTGTTTTACCTGACTTTCGCGATTCCAGCTTTCCCATTGCTAAAATTCTTAAACAATATGCCTACAAAATAATATTCACCTCTGCCAATAATCATACTCTCTCCAAACTGAAAGACACTATTGAGATATATAATTATTAAAGTATCTATAGTATTAACTGCCAGTGTGGTCTTTCCTAGTTTGATCAAACCAAACATGGTTTAAAATGTCGAATTAAAGAACAGAAGCATTATTCGTTAAAAGAAACTAACAAATCGACTACTAGAAAACACTGCTGGGAGATGAACGACAACTTCGATTATAACTCGGATAACATTTTCTATAAACCCACTTCTTACTTCTACTTACATTCTTGAAATATTACATATTTATAAAATAAAAATAAAAAAATTTAATTGTATTTTTGCTATTTCCCAATTGTCAGATTGTTGTAAATAATATATGAAAGCCTCAGTTTCTTAATTTCTACTAACATTTTTCCACATTACCAGTTCCTTTTCCTGTAATTTCCTGTATTCCTATTGGTCAATAAACCTTTAATCCGCTTCTTCTCTTTATATATGGGCAAAATTACAACGTTCTTTGCATTGTTTTGACGATACGGTGAATATTTACGAAACTAGTCTGCACTTGGTTAAATACACTGCTCAAAACAATTAAAGGATATTGCAGTTTTAGGTGGATTTTGTATCTGGGAAACTTTTTAGCTGATTGATACATGGTCGACAGACATAGTAGGTTATATGAGAATAAATTACACATGTTTGGCAGAAAAAAATGCATTTTATTGCGCATTTGTGTACAAAAGGAAAAAAACACAATTTGTGCATATGAGAAAAAAAGAATAAGAAAAGGTGTTTTCTTCAAAGAAAATCATTTTCAGTAGGGGGTATGGTTTCCACGGGCGGCCAGCAACGTTGAACACCTTTGAGGCATGGACTCAATGAGGCTATTAATGACGAGTTGGGGTATTCTGCCCCACTCTTCCAGAAGAGATCTTTCCAGTTCTTGGAGAGTTTGTGGGGGTTGTTGGCGGCCAGAAACTCGTCCTCGAAAAGGAAATCCTCCACCAGGTTTGCACGATGTGGCCTGCAGTTATCGTCCATTAAAATGAAGTTATCTCCGATTGCTGCAGCGTAAGGGACTACAATAGGTCTGAGGATCTCATCCCTATATCGGCGACCAGTCAGAGCTCCATCTCGAATGATGTAGAGGTCAGTGCGCCCGTCAATGGAGATGCCACCATACACCAACACTCCTCCACCGCCAAATCTGACACTTTCGTGCACGAACGCAGGATTATTTCTACTGCCACGGTCCCTCCAGATGAAAATACGCCTATTATCCGGATGCACAGAAAAACGGGACTCGTCAGAAAACAGAATATTGCTCCATTCATTTCTCCTCCAGTCGACATGCTCGGTTGTCCACTCCCTGCGGTCGCGACGATGCATTGATGTTAATCTAACACATACCATCGGTCGGCGAGCATACAGACCTACAGCATGGAGCCGGTTTCGGACAGTCTGAGTTGAAATCGTGGTGCCTGTAGCCGAGCGAAGGTGTTGTTGGAGAAGAGTAGCGTTCATGTTTCGGTGTCTCCGAGCTGTTAACGCTAAATACCGATCTTCATTGGGCGTTGTTGCCCGTCTACGGCCTTGCCCTGGTCTTCGGCCTGCACATCCACTCTCCAAAAAACGGTTCCAGATCCTGGAAATGACACTTTGTGACACTCCAATGGCTTGCGCTACTTCGGCTTGATTTTGGCCCCCTTCTAACCTACCAACAATTCTCCAAGCTTCTGAATCTGTCAAATGACTTCGCTGAGACATCGTACTCATCGAAACAAAGCAATTACTGAATGCCGATCATCCTTGTCTTCATTCTCTTTTATCCAGTTGAAAGTCAAATTTCATTCGCTGCCGCTGAAGCGACGTTTTTGACGTCGAACTCAAAATTTGCATACTCCACAGTTTGAAAACCAGAAAAATTTGCATTTGTGATTCTCTTCTTCTATTTTCGGCAAAAAAAATTTCGTTTATATCTTTATTTTATATAAAACTTCAACTATCCTTTAATTGTTTTGAGCAGTGTAGTTACGTTGATTAAAACGTTGTTTTATTTGCCTCTCCAAGCTTTGTATCCAACCATGTTTAAATTTTTCATATAGATAAATTTAGTCAGTTAACTGTGTAGTTCTTTTCAGGTGGTATTAGCAATTATACTTAACGTATGTTTATCTCAGATTTGCTTGCATTTTCTATGCACTCGTTTAACCTCCTCTTCTGTAGGCATACTGACCATACCAGCGGCATCTGTTGACGATTATTGAAACTTTTTTCTTCACTTCATTCTTCTTCCCCCTTCTTGACTGTACCGATTTTGGTTTCATTCGGGTTATTTCTTCAAGCTACAGACAGCTTCGATTAGAAATACTTAATATTATAACCACCCTGTATATATGTCTTCCTTTTTCCCTTTTTTCTTACTTTACAAAAATATAAAGGTTTGGATGTATTAAGTTAACTAGCCCAATTTCTATAATAATCTCTTATTCTAAGTACATTGCATGTTGTTGTTCTAAAACACTAAATTATTATATTATGTATATGTATGCTCATATTACACAAAAATATTTAGTTTCGTGTCTTTTGAATGCCTCATCAATGTAACTCATTCATTTTAATTTGCCTTTAAGTATAACATCGTTTTATTAGTTTTAATAAGACGTAAATTGTTAGTAACATTTGAAACACATTGTTAAACTTCTGTTATAGAGATAATTAATTTTGCGAGAACATGGAAAACATAATCTACTCTCGTTACTAACTGTGTAAATATTACAATTAACATATAATTTAGTGCTTTGAAACATTGTCCGAATTAAATAGATGAAATGACTGCCATTCCATTTCTTTAAATGCCTACTGTTAGTGTCGTAATCTCGTTATGAAGATTGTGTACATATTTTCAACCACATTATGAATAAATAACATTGTAACATAAACGTCTCATTTATTTATACCAGGAAAATATCATAATAGAAAAATATTTAAGTAATGTGAAAGTTTACATGAAAGCATAATTCAGACAAACCTATTTCTTAATAAGCGCATAATAGAATATGTTTCTTAAACAAATCATAAATAAATGTATAATAATTAAATTCTCGGTGAAAATAAAATTATCCATTTCAAAATGTTAAAGCATTTTTACGCATAATTTCAAATAGTTTTCCAAATTATAAATTTCCCATTTATTCCGCTGGTTTAATGTTTGGAAATTTTCGTAGTATATGTTTAGTAGAAAAATGACTTTTATCTTTGGTTGGAAAATATATTACACAGGGTTTCACTTATTATCTTTGACCAATAGCTAATTCCTAAGTGTTCATTGTAAAGGTATAGTTTTAACTGAGAAAAAATTTTAAACGTTGTTCATCATCATATGGAAGTCTATTTCAATCAAAATATAATTTTTTCAAAAGTTATAATAGTTAAATTTTCATGCGGTTCTTGGGTCCTATGAGTTACATTTAGAAAAATTTTATTTTTGATGTAACCAGTAAAACAGTAAACTTTTATACGACGAAAATTTGTCGACTTATTATACTTTAAATTTTATGAATTTCCAGCACTCTCTAGCACTTAAAACCGTAAATACATAAAATTCAAAGTTGACCAACTTCTTCAGAAATGTATTATACAGGGTTTCACTTCTTATCTTTGACCAATAGCTAATTCCTAAGTGTTCATTGTAGAGGTATAGTTTTAATTGAGAAAAAATTTTAAACGTTGTTCTTCATCATATGCAAGTCTATTTCAGTCAAAATATCGGGTGATTATAATTTAAGTTACGATTTCAAAAATTGATAATTTTAAAATTACTGGTCAGAATGACTTGATATTTTAGCAGAACAATCGTCAGGCAGTGGAATTTTGTTTGGCGAAGGAAAAAATAGTTCCAAACTGTGCCGATAGATGGCGCTTTCATGATAATGTCAGGTTAAAGACCAAAAATGTATTCGTTAAACACAGGAATGTTGTTAGCCAAAAGGAGTTCAGGGATTTACTAAAAAATTATTAGCGAAAAGTCAAGAATACGTGCCTACAGCGACAACAGCGATAATGATTAAAAAAAAAAAAAAAAAAAAAAAAAAAAGAGTTTCATGGAACAAACACTTTACTGATGATTAAGGCACAAGTTGTTCGATATGCTCTCCTCCTTGTTCGCTACTAATTGGAAGCGCAAAACGGCATGCTCCACAACAGATAGCAGGTTATCTGTACTGATGGAATGGCTGTGGTGTGTGACGCTTGCCTTCAAGTCGGCTAGATTCTGAATCCACCCGCTGTAAACAACATTCTTCAGGTACCCCCAAAGCCAGAAATCACACGGGTTTAAGTCGGGGGTGGGGGATATTTAAACTGGGACGGATTCTCGGTCGCCATATCCTGCAATTTTGCGTATTTACAGAATCTTGCAAATAAAAGTGGGCTTCATCAGACCACAGAATGTTCCGTGGCCATCCGTTGTCCACTTCCATCCGGGCAAGAAATTTTAGTGCAAAAGATTGACGTGCTTCCAGGTCAGAAGGTAGCAACTCTTGCACATGAGTTATCTTGTACGGTAACAGCGCAAGATGTTACGTAGGACTTTATGCACCGTGCTGTTCGTTTATCCAGCATTCGGCCAATTTCCCGTGCACTGCTGATTCCAGCATCACCGTTAGTCTGTTCTTGTAATGCTGATGCCACATCTTCCACTGCCGCAGCTGAAACTGGTTTCCTTCCTCTTTACCCAGTTTAACGTCAAATGAATCGGTCTTTTCAATTTAGCAATCATTTTTCGCAGACCATTTGTGGTTATTGGACCCTTTTTTAAGGATTTTAATGTTCGAATCTTCCCAATAGCTGTAAGTGCACTGTCATCGTTCTTATAAAAAAGCTTCAAGAGCAGAGCTCGATCCTTCATAGTCAGAGTCATGATGGAGCATTCAGGCAAAGAGCTGGTGCTTTGCATTTTTATGGCAGCTATGTCTGTATTAGTAATTTGCATATCTCCAGACAATGTGAACTCTGACAACGCCATCTATCGGCACATTTTGGAACTATTTTTTTCCTTCACCAAACAAAATTACATTGCCTCACGATTGTTCTGCTAAAATATCAAGTCATTCTGACCAGTAGTTTTAAAATTATAGATTTTTGAAATCGTAACTTTAATTATAATCACCCGGTATATATTTTTCAAAAGTTATAATCGTTAAATTTTTATGCGGTTCTTAGGTCCTATGAGTTACACTTAGACAAAATTTATTTTTGCTGTAACCAGTAAAACTGTCAACGTTTATACAACGAAAAATTGCCGACTTAGTATACCTTAAATTTTATAAATTTCCAGCACTTTCTAGCACATAAAACCATAAATACATAAAATTCAAAGTTGCTCAACTTGTTCAGAAATATAATATACAGGGTGTCTCTTCTTATCTTTGACCAATAGCTAATTCCTAAAGCGTTCAATTTAGAGGGATAGTTCTAATTGGAAATATATTTTAAACGTTGTTCTTCATCATATACAAGTCTATTTCAATCAAAATTTGAATTTTTTAAAAGTTACGATATTTAAATTTTTATGTTGTTCATGGGTCCTATGAGTTCCATTTAGAAAAACTTTCTTTTTGTTGTAACGAGTAAAACAGTAAACTTTTATACAAAGAAAATTTACGGATACTTTAATGTTTATGAATTTGCACTTTCTAGCACTTAAAACGGAAAAAATACCGTAAATATATAAAATTCAAAGTTTCTATACTTGTTCAATTTTAATTGTAAAAAAATATTTTTATTGTTTTGATTTTCAAAGAATAGAGGAAGTGTTTTCTAAATATAACTTACAGGACAAAGGTACTGTTTAAAAGTTAAATTTCGCAAGTTTAAGAAAACTAATTTTACGTAAATGTATTTTCATAGGCACTGTAAAAAAAGACAACAATTTCTATATCTAGCTCTTATCTTCAGTTTACGAATATGTAATATTATAACTCCCGAGCTCCAATATCGGTGAAACCAATAGATTTCCGATATTTATGGAAGAATTTCTTCAACAGTTTCTTTTGCTGCTCGTAAAATTTGGAAACGATACCGAATATATTTTTGGTGCATTAATCCGTTTCTCTATCCGAAACATCGATTTTTCGAATGATATTAATTCTCAAGTAAAAATTTTGATTTTAGTAAATTCTCAATTTAATATTTTAAATTAACAGCATTAACCTTAAAATTAAAATTAATTAACATTAAAATAGCATTATTTTGTTACCCTTGCATGTATACACTATTTTACTCAGCTGAAAATGATTACTTGAGAATTGATACCATCCGAAAACAAATATTCCAGCAAAAGCTGATTTACACTTTCTAAAAACTACTCGGTTTGTTTCCGAAATGGTTCTTTAAGTCTGTGAATTCTATTGGTTTTAGAGTCTTCTGAAGATAAAGGAAAGATTTTTGGAGTCACAGATATCTCGGGAAAGGTTATGTTATATTTTCTTAAACCTTAACAAAGGTAAGATCGATTAAAAAGCATGTTTTTAAAGTGTGGTAAAGAAAATCAACTGATACATTTTTGAAATTGGAACTATTACTTTAAAACTAACGGTTTAGGAATTATCTATTGGTCAACAGTAAGAATGGTCACCCTGTATATATTTTAGTCTGGTTTCATTTTGGGCTACGTGGCATTTTCTTTCTTTCATTTTTTGAAGACAGTGATTAGAAATATTTAATTAAAAAATCGAAACAAATTTTTAAACGTAATATGGATCTAAATTTTCTTAAAAGTAATTTTATGGATCCCTTCAAAACAAAGCCCCCTTTTATAAAACTGTTCTTAAGGAAACGTTCTAATAACTTCATCTAAAATTAAAATAGATTTTTCAGAAAGGTCTGACAAGCATTATGCTGAGTTTAACATCCCGGCTTAATCTTTTTTGTCACACCAATACGTTATAAAATTGTATCAGGATGTGTCGAAAGGTCGTGCATAAACTTTTAGAAGGGATAAGCACACTCCAAGATTTTTTCGTATAGAAAACCAGTCTCGCAATCCGTTTATTCAATCATAAATACAGCCTGCATTTATGTTATTGTGATGTTGACGCATACAAAGAGCCATAAAATTTACCCTAGACCATTAACTCAGAGATGACAATTTCCCACGTCACCAGATGTTTGGGAACCTACGGAAAGAGAGTTAGCTCCAACGAACCAAAGAAGATTCATAAACTTTATGCAGATCTGATAAACGAGTCACTTCAAGCCGAGCACAGATTTCAATGCATAAATTTAACCTTTAACTGGTGTCGTGTTGTGTCATTTATGTACACTGGTGTGCAAAAATTAAGGACGGAGATGATAGATTAGCATAAAAGCCAAAAAAGGCAACAGAACTAAATGAAAGACCAATCAGGGGATAGACCTGAAACAAATGCAGCAGGACATGCCCATATTTGGCATATGCCGTGAAAGGAGGATGTGCTAAAGGGATAAAAACACAGAGGCGGTGACCGTTCTGAAATTTGTTGAAATCAATTGCACTGTGTAAAGTGATTTTAGCGACGTTGTTTTTGCTATTATTGTGTGATATGGCCAAGAGGCAATCCAGACGATGTCATATGGATGACCTTACACGAGGTCGAATCTTTGGGAAGTTGGAAGAAGGTCGATGTGTGATAAGTGTGTCACAAGAGTTCGGTATCGCTCATAGCATTGTTTCACGAGTCTGTAGTGCACATCAAACGAAGGGAACAGCTGTCCGAGCATTCAGCAGTGGTCACCTACGCGCAACAACAACAGCGGAAGACCGTTATATTGTCCTACAGGCGAAAAGAAACTGGCGTCAGACAACTGGAGAAATCACAAGGCAGATAGAGCAGACTGCTGGCAACTGAATATCACGTTTTACCGTGATTAGGAGGCTGCACAAAGGGGGCCTGTATGCACGACGACCAGTACGGTGTGTACCACTAACGCCTACTCTTCGGAGACGCAGGTTTCTGTGGTGTCAGGAACATAAGAATTTGACATAACGGGAGTCACGTCGAGTATTCTTTACGGATGAGAGTCGATTTAGTATGACGAGCGATTCTGGATATATACACATCTGGAGAGAGCAGGGAACACGTAATCACCCCTCCAACATCATCGTAAGGGACCGTTTCGAAGGTGCCGGAGTTCTTGTTTGGGGTGGTATCATGCTTGGTAGCCGTACGGACATCCACGTTTTCCAAGGAGGTTCAGTCTCTGGTGCCCGCTACTGCGCCGAGATTCTCTTGCCTCACGTGTGCTTTTTAGAGGTGCTGTGGGTCCAGACTTCCTCTTCATGGACGACAACGCTCCCCCTCATCATACAGCGGCTGTTGAAGAGCTCCTGGAGAGCGAAGATATTCAACGCATGGATTGGCCTGCAATGTCCCTGGACCTTAATCCCATAGAACACGTGTCGGACCATCTCGGGAGACGCTTGGCAACACGTGATCGGGCGCCAGCAACGATTCCGGAGCTGAAATTGGCGTTACAAGAGGAATGGCACTATATTCCTCAAGAGTTACTAGAAAACCTTGTCCTGAGCATGGACAGATGTTGCAAATCCTGCATCGCAGTCAGGGATGACCATATCCCCTATTAGAGACTGAATTTTTCCTGCCAGGTGCTTGTAAGATGAACGTTTCTGTCTTCTCTGCATTTGTGCTCCAAGTGATCTTTTCAATAAAATGTTTTCATATCTTTTTGATTCTTTGTTTAGATGATTTTTATCACTTGTCCCATATTTTCAAATCTTGAAGATCTTACGGAATGATTTTGGTCGATGTGGTTGGTTGGTTAGTTGATTGGGGTTTTATGGCACAAAGTCCCTTTAGGGACATGCTGCGCCAAAAAAAGATTAAAATAAGAACATCAAATTGAAATATAAAATCGATTTAAAACTTTGTCATAAAAACAAGATGAATGAAAATAACACATTTAAATAAAACGAGTGATATGATGATAAATGTATAATTAAAATCATTCAATGAAAATATAACCCATGTAATAGAAATAAACACATGTTTTCACAGTTAAAATATAAACAATCTTTAAACTAACAAATTGTAAAATGTTCAATAAACTAACAAATGGTATAAAACTAACAGTTGGTATAAATTTTCAATAAACTAACAGTTGGTAAATTTTTTAAAGTTTCGAGCAGAAATACATTTACAATCACGTAGGCTCAAATTCCTCAAAAACAGTATTATCATCATCATTTGAGTCAGAGCTGTAAGACTCTGAAACCATATCTTCCTCTGCATAGGCCCTTGTCGCGCTCGTCGACCTAACCGTTCGGAGTTTTCCGTGGTTTTCTTCGAACCTTGCGTAAATACGGGTTAGGATCCCTTAGAAAGACCTCCACGGAGGGCACTCTCCCCAGGGCCTATATCCCTCGTGTTGATAATTGGCCGTCATAAATCAACCCAACCCTTCCTCTACATAGTGCAGCAGCTGTTTGGAATCCTTTGTAGTAGAAAGCTGTGTATCAAGACAAAATTTCTTGTTGTTTTTGCCCTTCACAGTTTTCCACTGTGAAGAGGCTTGGGTTGAGGTTTTCTTTCTCTCATTCTGTGTACATGATTTGTGTTTTGCTTTTTGTGTAGGGGAAACGGGTTTTTTCGAATTGTTTGCAGATGAAACAGAGGTTTGACCTGTATCATCTTTAATGAACTGGTTAGATTGACTATTATATTATTCTATTTTTACAGGTTCGGATGATGGTGGCAAAAGTTTTAGTGCAGGCATAGGTCTTATTCTAGCGGAAACAAACATACTACGGGTTTTTTCTTCATAGTGCTGGTTAGTGTAACAGATGAATCATTTGGTGGTAAAGAGAATTCAGTTTGGGTGCTTATATGTCTTAAGGATTTTGATTGTAGCTTGAGTAGACTAGAATATGAAACTCCTACAGATGGTGTTCTGGATTACACAATTTTTCGAGCTTCTGAATAAGAAAGTTTTTGAGTTAATTTAACAGCAAGAATTTCTTTCTCACAGATGCAGTTTGGGCAAGAACGAGAGTATGCTGTATGGTCACCCTTACAATTTATGCAGCGCTCAGTTTTTCGCATGACTTACCGTCGTGGCCGACTTCTGTACAACGTGCATAGGTAACAGAACCACGACAGGTATGGCTATAGCGCTGGCCTTTAAAACAACGGAGTGGTTAGGTATATAAGGTCGGACAAAACAGATCAGGTAGGCAGCTTTGATTCTGGTTGGCAACTTAGGGCTATTGAAAGTCAGAGTGATGTGCTTTGTGGGAAGCACTTGCCCATTCCGACGGATAGTAATACGGCGTGCATCTATGACATTTTCTTCTTTAAAATTTTGTAGGAGTTCGTCATTTGTAGAGAGTAAAAGATCTGGTTCTGATATTACACCATGACTTGTTTTTAGAGTTTGATAGGCCTGAACAGAAACAGAAAAATTACCTATTTCTTTGCAATTTGAGAGAAATCTTGAGTGCTTGTCTGAAGAGACCTCAGCAAGTAAATCCCCAGACTGTAGCTTTTTAAGTGAATAACCGTCTCCGAAAACAGATTGAAATGTTTTCCCAATAAGAAATGGTGAAGTTCTCTTAAAAGAAATATCAGAAAGACTGTCAGTACGATGAAGAACAAAAAAGCGAGTTAATGAAGTCATGTGTTCAGTTTGTTGCTCTCCACATGGGAGAGAAATAGAAGGAGTTGAAGTTTTTCCATCCATATTAAAGAGAAAACTAATTCAGACCCCGGCCGCACCACCCACTACCGAGCCCAACAAGGGGATGCACATTCATGCACCAGTGCTAACTAGGGCCCATACGCTCACATGACACACCTATTTCAGTTTCCACCCTTAACGAAATGACTAGTATGTGACTGCTCACTTGATCCCCAGCCAGTGACAAGTCAGCTGACCAGCCGATTGATGCATAAGGGAACAATATGCACCTTCCGTGTACCTGAAGCAGCGGCCAAAGCAGTGTGTTGGTTTCCCTCAACTGCCAGGATCCCCCTTTCCAAGGACACGGTTCGCCACGTACAGCAAACGCTTGGGTGGTTTACAATTCTCCATAAGTCGATATAAACAGGATGATATCGGCTTATGCAGAATAGCCCTCACCTCAGAAGAGAAAACCACAATGAGAGTAAAACAAAAAAGAAAGATTACACAAGAGAATGTAGAGGAAAAAAGAAAAGAGAAAGATCGCCCAGGCGCCCGGGGTTGCGAAGCCCGTGAATACCTAAAGAAGGTATCCCCCTGGGGGATTTGGTCGATGTGGAAATCTTCTGTGCGACGTTACATTCGAAAAACCCTCTCCTCCTTAATTTTTGTACACCAGTGTATTGTGTGTATTTTTCTACTCGTATAATATCTTCATCAATCACTAAGATACAGATAAAAATAATAAAGCATGTAAGTGATACACTTACTGATATTTTAAATTGACAAATATAGTCATGTAAAAATATCGCTGTTTTTATATAAAAAAATTTACTTGTTTTTTATTTTATAATAGAATCTGGAGAAGAAATGGCACTATTACGCCTAGTGCGCACAAAAAGTTTAGGACGCTAGTGTATATTTACATTGAAAATCAGTTTTCGCAATATTCAACAGAATTACATTATTTATGTGAAGTGTGAAGATATCACGGGAAGTGCACTAAACTGAGGTCAGTGACACCCTATACATTCTAATCTGGATCATTGTTGTTTGAATAGAAATTAATAATTTCATAGAAATTAATGTATGTCTTTTGATAATAGTATCGTTACAATATCTTTATCAGTGTTAAAGTTATGAGCGAAAATCCGGGTTTGGCTTGGAGTGAAACACCCTGTATTTATGACTGAATAAGTGCTTTCTTATACAAGAAATATTTGTATCTGTGTACTGTATCCCTCTTAAATTTTTTATACTATCCTAAGTAAACAATAAATATATATATATATATCGTTATTAGGCTAATTATACATTGTTTCAAATAAAATTATTGAGTGAAACATTCTGTTTCATATTTCTTAAATATTTTTATACAAAGTATGAATTTCTTGTTCAGCTGTTTTCTGAGGCTAGAAATTGGATCTCGGTCGTTATTCAAATCTATCTGATCCGCCCGGCGTTACCGGTCCCGTCAAAAAATTAGTACGAAATGCAACAACACCCTACAAATCGCTGCACGAAACCGTTCCTCTGGTAACATTTTCGTGTGCGGTCAAGTTCAATGAATGCAATATTTAATAAAAAAGACGTTTCCCCCTGACCCCTCCCCATCCACGCAAATATAACAAATTTTGTTAAATATTTTTTTTTCTTTATTAATTCTGTCCATTCTCAAATAGCTATTTATTTCTTTTTTCATACAAAAATCAGGATTTTCACAAAATAAAAACTTATCCGTGGATTTTTTCGATTTTTAGAAATTCTAAATCAACATATCATTTTCCTCTAAACCAATTTTCAAATCCTTATCTTATATAGATTTTAAAATATGTATATACATTAAAATCGCCGAGTTAAAATTGCTGCTTTTTAACAGTTTCCAACCTAGTTGAAAAGTGTTTATGACTTCGGTTTGTCTGGCCGTCTGTCGTCTACCGTCTGTCCATGCTCTAACTCCCGTAAATATGCTCGGATTGCTCTGCAATTTTTATATGTTATTGTCGTTACCTATAGCATGTTCCCTATTTCAACGGAAGTGTGTAGCACTAATAGTTTTACACTAATACAGGGATACTCAAAAGAATTCCGTTACATTGCGGTCTATGGGGAAAAATCATTTGCGGTTTATTTAAATAATGTTTCACTATTTTAAACGCATTGAAATTTATATATATCACTAAGGTGCATTAGACGAAGCTTAATAGGGAATAGAGTGTGCAGTGCATAGCACTTATAGTTACTTTACAGGGACAGTCAAAAGAATTCCGTTACATTACGTCTATGGAGAAAAATCGTCTGCGGTTTATTTAAATAATGTTTCACTATTTTAAACGCATTGAAATTTATATATATCACTAAGGTGCATTACAAGAGGCTTACTACAGAATATTGTGTGTATAGCAGTCATCGTTCATTTACAGGGACACACAAAAGAATTCTGTACTGTCTGTTAACAATAATTCCTGGAAGTGCGTTTTAAGTTACTGAACGCGATTTTAATTTTAACTCGCTTTTTGTCTATTACGTGGTGTGTATAAATTCTGTAGATCCTATACAGGGAAGCACAAAAGTTCGCGGACACATTTCCGTTTATTGACAGAAACTCCAGACGGAGAATTTTAAACTGTGCTACGCGTTTCCTAACTGAACTAAAATTTCGCATCCTATGTAGTATATATACAAATCTATAGATCCTATACAGGGCTGAATAAAAGTATTCGGATATTTTTCCGAATATTATATATGTTGGAAATTCCTGAAATTATGTTTTTAAATATGTTATGAGTTTTCCAAATTGTTTACTTAGATATTATCTTTTAGCTTATTAAACGGTATGATTTGTAAAATTATTTTGGAAGCGTTCGAAAGTGTTACATAATCTATGCTTTAAGCATCATTTTTCGTTCTCGTTAATTCTGGTATCGCTTGTTCTGGAAACCCGGAACACGCTCGATCAGTGAAATCGCAAAGACCTCTGTATTCACCTTTAGGGGAGCAGAGAAGTGATACGCAGCTGGCGGTGTTTTTCTTGGCTGACGAGCCTACCTGTGGGGTATTCCGGGTCAACTGGTCCCCCCTGGTGGATCACTCGTATGAGATCACGAGAACCTTCAATCGGCGATAAAGTTCGTATGCCTATGGCGGAAAAAGCTTGATTTTATATCGTCTAGCCCTAGCGTGTACCAGTTGCACGTGAAGTAACTACGGGAGTAGTCACAAGATGGCTGCTGTTGTTTGTTTAAATCGAACAACATGGCCTGATTACCGCCGGGGCAAATTTCCACCAGTAAATGTGAATAGAAATTATCGCCTTATTTAAACGCTTTATTCATGTAAAATTTCTGTCATAAATAAGGCAAAAATTTCTATTCATTTTTAGTGGTGGAAGTTTGTCAGGCCGCTATTATAGCCTTTTTCACTGACGACGATAGGAGGATTGTTTATGTTCTCACAATATAGCTGAACTGAAAGGTATGACTACCGCCGGGGTAAATTTTCACCAATAAAAACGAATAGACATTTTTGCCTTAATTATGTCAAAATTTCCGCAGGAATAAGGCGTTTAAATGAGGAGGAAATTTCTATTCAGATTTATTGGTGGAAGTTTTCCCCGGCGGTAATCAGCCATTGCAAAACTGTTTACAGTTGAAGATACACAATTTTGAGGCTATGTCATTCCTCTTTTCATTTTGGTACCACATTCATAAAAATACATTCACCTATTCCCATTTCATCAAGGACTAAATAATCTTACATTATCCATTGTCCAAATCATGACCCTCTTTTTTTGCGAGCAGTCAAATAAAACATGTAAATATGATGATTATTTGGGGATAAATGCTTTTAATTATGATATGTAATAATGAAGACATATCTAAACGATTGACAAAGTTATGTAAAAATTAGGTTAGTATATATATATATTTTTTTTTTTAATGTACATTTCCTTCGGGAAAACAAATTTAAATACATATTTACACCGTTTTATATCCTGTTAAAATATTTGGAAACTATAGACTGTTTGGTATTACAGTGTAGTTATTAACGCTTTATCGTATGATTTTTTTTTATTAAAATATTCCTTTCAAGTCAGAATGATCAATCATTCAGTTATCTTAATTTTATTCTAAAGAAATTTTTGAAAGTTGAAAGTTTTAGCATATCGAAGCTTTAACAAATAAAAAAAAAAGGAAATAATAGAAATTTTAAACAAAAATGCGGTTAAAAAACATTATTTGTTTGCTTTTCAATTCTCTACTTTTATATTTTGTTAATGAAACATTTAAACATAAACGATAAATATATTTTAAAATTTCTTTTTCGCACTTGGATAATTTTGTTTAGAAAAATGTTTGACAAATGCGCTGGAATCTGGAAACCTCCTTTCTATAATAGGAAATAAAATGAGACATAACAGACTATACATGTAATATATGTCTACAATTATCTGGTATTCAAAATTTTCGATATATGAAATACTTCATCAAAATGGCGTATCCATCGAAGTATATAAATATATTTTACTTTAACACCAATCATAAATAGTCAGAAGCGTAAATAAATATAGCAACTGTAGCCTGTAAAATAATCGATAATATAATTTTCAGAGAAAAAGGTTGAAACGTGGTGCCTCTAAAAAAACGCTATTTTACGAAATAAATTTCATTTATAACTGTAAAAACAGTATTTATGTCTTACAAAAACAAAAAAAGAATGTTTCCATAAAACATACAGGTTTTTATTGACACAACAACATTTTTTTTTCTGCCGAATCTGCATTTATTACTTTCAGAACATATAGAGCACATTCAGTCACCAAAATGCAGGTTACTCGTATAATTAGGGAATGATGTCACGTGAGTTTCTCAGAGTGAAGTTGGGTTTAAAAGGCTGCGAACGCTTTTGGGTAAAGTCATGAGCATATTTACCAACAAACACTTCCGTCAACCAATCTACCAGTACATTTTTATCATATAGATCAATGCAGGAATTGCAGGATCAATGCAGTGCTGGCGATGGGGCCAATTATATTATAAACCTCGCTAAATGTAGAGAAATCTGGTCAGAACTTAAGTGTACAGTAGGAGTCATAAAGAACAACAGTTAATAGTTGCAGTTAGCTATAAAGCGAACAAATAAACCATGTTGTCCAACCACGTGATCACTTTACATAACAAAGTTCTCTAGGTAATGTGAGTTACCAGAAGTCTGGGTAATTTAAGGCTGTCACCTACATAACTCAATTGCGGTCCGTGAACACGCCCATAGTATAAGGAATATATTGTAATCATGATTTGTGTGTGTTTGTGGGAGTGAACATGGCAACTCCCAAGTAGCACTTCAGATTCAGCGCCCATTTAGTAGACATTTTATAGACCCCCTGTCTAATAAACTGTATAGATTTTCGTAAAAATAGGCCGACGTATTAGGTATTTAATCTCTTTTTAAACCATTTTCAAACCATTTTACGACCAATTCTATAGCAAAAATTTCCGAGACAATGTGACACAGTATAAGTGATAAAAATTTCAGCAAAGGCATCAGGCATTAGGGAGGTGGATTTAACGTAAACATTTCCAGAACGAGAAGTCCTACGTTCGAATGCAGCACATTTCATTCCGTGTTTGGCAGATCCATACGAGATTTTGGTCTGCGGTTCTCCGCTTTAAGAGGTTGTTTCCATTTGTTTATGGCTCAAAGCTAAATTTTCCGACCGGCAGGGATGTAAGCTAAAACCTTTTTGGTAGGCCACCCTGTTCGGTTGACTGTGTCAGAAAATAAAAAAAAAATCAAGTTTTAATTCCACACTTTTCAGAAAGCCGAGAGGTGTCACTCCAGAAAGTTTTACATTGTAGGGACGAAATATGTGCAATTATCATAGCTTGTTGATAAAAACCTTGCAATAAATATTGCGCAGTGAATCGAGTCAATGTATTGCTTAGGATATTCGTCAAATATTAACTTATGTAATATTCGCTAACTTTTAGATAGGTATACCTAAAGGTATACCTATCCGTTGAATTATAAAACCAATAAATACAAAATGTTACGTATAATAAACCAAAAATACATAAAAATAAAATAAAATAAACTTTAATTGAATAATTACTTTTTTAGGTCGAAGTGTTATAACATTTTAAACATATACAGATAGTAAAATTATTTTGAAAAATAATAATTCAGGTATATAACATTCGCGTACAAGGGCGGTCTAAAAAGTTATTACGTTGTGAGATTTGAATGCGTATTTCATTAGACTCTCTCGGGTTCCTGGTTTAGAATATACTAAAATGTGTACAGTAGACAATCAAGTTTTCCTGTGTGTATCTGACCATCTGTTACCTTGGATGATCGCAGAATTAAAATAAATCATAATGAAGTTTCGATTAGAAATTTAAATAATTATACGTGTTTACAAGATTTCCTTTATTTTTTTTTTTTATTGTTGTCACTTATTTTATATATTATCAAAAATTCATATTATTGCATTTAATTTTGAATTTATAAATGGTGAAAGCAATGAATTTCGCCCCCTAAATCCAACGTTTTTTGGGAAAAAGCCATGTCCTGTTATTATAGTCTTCTATCTATACAAGAAGAAAGCACTGGATTCGTATTAAAAATTCCGACGGATTTATAAATTTTAGAAAGTCCTGAACACATTTGACTGGTTTTAGTAAATGTCTGTCTCTGAGTATGTGAGACAAATTTTGTGGGCGCTCTAACTACGTCATTGGTGAACTACTGCTTAGAATAATTTGAAATTTCATACGAAGTTCTCTCCTTATGTGAACTGGTGCTGATTAGTTTTTAACCAAAATACGTGTTTAACTATTTTTAGCAGATTGTTTTAGCTGTATTTTATGCTCCTACCTAAAATTCCAGCTGAGATATGTTGAAATGACTTAAATTTTTGCCCCCTCCCATTTAACGACCCTTAGTGGTTCAATTTATAAAATTGGCTGAAATGCGTGTTTAACTATTTTTCTAGTAGATGTGTTATACTGTATTTTACGCGCCAACATTTAACTGCTGCTGAGATATGATGAAATGACCTAAAACGTCCTCCCCCCCCCTCCCCCCTATTTATCCTCCTAATGGTTGAAATTTTAAAATCGTTGAAATACGCGTTTAACTAGTCTTTTAGTAGATTTGTTGGCTGAATTTCACGCTCCTACCTAAAACTGAAATCATCTAAAACTTTGGACCCACCATTGAATCCCCTTAGGACTGATTTTTCAGAAATTCTTTCTTACTGCTTGCCTAGGTCATACTCATAACAGCAGTCTTCTGTCCAAATGTCGTGATCCTGGCTTTAGTTGTTTGAGCCTTGCGTAGATGAGTCAGTCAGTCAGGAGTTCTCTCTTTACTATATTAGTATAGATACGTAGAAGGAGTGCTATGCGTGTTTGCAAGCGAATTTTTTTAGAAATTTATTTTCTACACTTTGCTGTCCAAAAATTGAAGGGCAGTGACCGGACGTTTTCACTTTTTACACGGTTTGGCGAATATCTAATAAAATTATTGACGAATTTTCCTTGCATTTGGAAGATGTAAAACGCAAGTTTCACTTCAAAAACAGTCGGAACAGTATACTGCAATTAACAAATTAATATATTGAATATTTGATGAGATATGGGCATTTGTATGAAATAATTTTTAACTGAGTATGTGCGAACAATATGAATTTTTTTTTCATAATTTGGTAGTCAATTCTATAGATCAACTCATATAAAAATACCAGTCAGATATCGTGAAAACTCAGCAATAAAATGAGCTAATTAACAAATTGGGAGGGGGGAATCTAATTGGATGACAAGGGATTTTGCCACGTCAACTTTTAAAAAAATTAACGGATTCACACGTTTCTTTATTAAAATAAAGAAAATAATTTTTTTCATATTGTATCTGAAAATAAACTAAAATTAAATTTTTTTTTTTCAATATTTAACAAGAAATAAGGTCAAAGTTTATGAATTTTCAATTGTTTATTATAAATTTTTATATTTTAAGTTTTATTTTATTAAGGCATAATCGAGAAACAAAGTAATACGCAGCATAAAGGAGAAATAAAAACTCACAAATTTGTAATCTGTACTTCAAAATTGTGGCACAACTTGCTTTGCAATATTAATTTTCTTGTACTATATTAAAACTTTCTGTTTTTCCGCAATTTTAAAATATTTTTTATTTCGATGAAAACATAAAAAAATTAATGGATAAAGAAGTAATAGTCTAAAATTATTAAAGGCATCATAATTTACTACCGCACTTCAGTCAATTTTCGACGGATCAGAACATTCTGATTCCCTTAATATAATTTAATATAAGAAATGTATTTACTGGCCTCTCTTATTGTTTTTTGTTTGAAGATTGTTTAATCATGTTATACAACAACAGAAACATAGCTTTATTTAGAAAAGTTTAACACATTTGATTTATGTTATTATTTTTTTTTATTAAATGAAGCACTCAAATACACCATCGTACATATATTTTACTTTCTGATACACATATTAACATATTAAAAAATATGATGTTATAATGAGCGCTTCGTATTAAAAAAAAATCTATTTCTATAATTGAAATATCAAGCAGGGCGATCGCTCTGCCAAGCCAAGCTTTAAAAAAAACGCCACACAAACAACGCCAAGAACTGGACTAAAGAACGCTACTGCTTATTTACAGAAATCAACTTCGCAATGTTAAATCGACAAAACATGCCAGATTAAAATATCAGATATCAACTAAACCAAGCGTCGCAGAAAAAAACGAAAACTAGAAGAATCTAATGAATTTCTTCAATTTAAGACCAAACTCATCTTCATAAGTGATTTATAAACAGAGATATAGATTTTTTTTAAAAAACGTCGAGTTACTTAAAATGATCACTTTTTTCTTCGTCAAACTTTTTTTCTTTCAAACAACCTACAGACATTAATATCGGGCAGAGTAAAAAAAGGATTGCATTTTTGGACAAGTAATTACGTAATCTATGTGTTTTTATAAAATACAGTGTAAAAAAATTATTTTCCATCCTTAATTAGCAAAAAACTGTTAATTAACTTGGCGATTAAAAAATTATGCCAAAACAGAGATAAAACCCGCCAACGACCATGTACCATCTGTATTCTAATAGCACAAATCAGTTACAGATTATACCCACATCAAATTTCATCTGCAAGTCAGCCATTTTTTTCTGAAGATATTTTTTTTTAAATAAAACTTCATAATTATAAGAACACACATTTTATCAGACAATTAAATATGACTGCAAAGTGCAAACTGTGGCAGATGACTGTTTCCAACATGAATAAGTATGCGAAATTGCCTGTGAAGGATATCAATCTGGGTGGCTCAGTCGCAAAGCGTCGGCACGGTATGCGTAAGGTCCTAGGTTCGAGTCCTGCCCCAGGTCAATTTTTCACTCATGTTTGTTTAGTGTATTTAATTGTCTGATAAAATGCGTGTACTTGCAATATTGTAAAATAAAGTAATCAGACGTAGTGTTTATGCTTTAAAAAATATTTTAAATATATAATTTACGTTTTTAGAAAGATCTTTAAAAATAAATTAGTTTTTGAGGGAAGATGTACCTTCTAAAATGTATACATTAAGAGTTGTCGGCATTTAAAATTTCTTTCCAACGTAAACAAAATTTTTGAAATGAATTAAATGTGATTCATTTATTTCTAAAAAAAAAAAAAAATCACGGTAAAGGACAGGCATTTCGTTCGCAGGAATACTTTCCACGTCATTTTCTTATAAATTTATGAAATCCAGTTGTTAAATTAATTTTGTTTCAGATGTGAAGTTTCCATTTAAATTTATTGTTACAATTTAATTGTTTAATTTATTGTACAATGTTTAATTGAATAAAATAATGTAAATCTAAGAAATTGCTAAGAAATTCCAAACATGCACAGGGCAACGCAAAAAATAAATAAATAAATAAAAAACAATAAATAAATAGATAAATAAATAAATAAATAAATAAAAATCAGCTTTCAGAAATTCTAAAAATTGTTCATATATCTTAATTACAAGCTAAAGAAGGGTTTATTTCTATATTATTATATATATAATAGTAATTTCAGCAAATATATTAAATTCCAATGCGATCTGTTTTAAACTTTAAGATAGTTTATAACACATGATAAAAAATTATAAAAAAGAATGGCGCGTCACATTTCGGGGAGGGGATGGGGAGGGGCGTGAACAAAATTAGGAAGTATAATAAGGCTATCTGTTTGAAACTTTACGATATTTTATAACACATAACATAAATTTTAAAAATAAAGCCGCGTCAAAAAATATAGGGAGGGCGGAGCACGTTTTGCCTACACAAGGGGGGGACATTTTTCTAAATTTTAATGATATCCGTCATGTCACATATCGTTACAAAGGGCTGTGACCACTTATTCATGTTATGCACCACAGGTGTCATCCCCACATTTTGCGCCCCCCCCCCGACACTACTCATGTGATATATTGTTCAAAAGGCCTGTGACCGCTTATTCATATTACGTATCTTCGGGGTCCATCCTCCCACTTTCACCCCCCCCAAAGGGGGCACTTTTCTAAATTTTGCCGACATCTCTCATGTGATATATCGTTGGTAAGGTCTGTAAACGCTTAATCATATTATGCAAGGGGGGATATTTTCTAAATTTTGCACATACCCCTCATGTGATACATCGTTGGAAAGGAATGTGACCGCTTAATCCTATTATGCATCTCCGGTGTTCATCCCCCCACTTTGCCCCCCAAACGCGATTAGCTTTCACCACCTGGGGGCGCTTTCCTATCGCTGTTTCCATGGGTCGGATCACGACGGGGTATGGCTCATTCGACACGACATCGATAGAGATTTCCGATTTTAGTTCGTTTTTTCACCACCATGGGGCACTTTCCTATCTCTGGATGTATGGGCTGGATCACGACGGGGTGTAGCTCATTCGACTCGACATCTATAGCCTTAACGATTTCAGTGCCCGATGTTCATATAGAACAGATTGCTCTACCTCGTGGTGGAAGATGGAACTTGAGCGTGCGCAGCACAACTGCTATACGGTGCCGAGGGAAGCGGGGACCCGTGTCGGAGGTTCGTTTGGTTAGAGGTTTATACTATTCGATGTACAAAGTAAGGGATTATCCGGTGCCGAAGGCAGCGGGGAACCAGGTCGGACGTTCGTTCGGTTCGAGGTTTATCTTATTCGAGGTTTTACAAGATTCGAGGCCCCGATGTAAATTAGGGGCCTGCTAGCGGGCAAAGCCAGCTAGTGCTAATAATAAAAGAGTGTCAGGTTTGATTTTAAATGCAGCGCTGACACGCTATGTACGTATTCCATTTTTATTCATTTCATGGATAAGTCAGTGATATTTTTTAACGGAGGATAACAAGTATTATATAACAAGCGACATTTAGTATAATGTTTTTAAGAGTGTAATTAGTTTAATTGAAAAATCTACTGGTATTTCTAGTTAACCCTTTAAACAATGACTGAAAGTAAAATGTATTTTTAAATTATTTCTCATGTTTAGATTATTTAAATTATCTTTAATCTATTTTTTAAAAAAGAAATGATATCTACAAAAACAACTTTTCAAAAGTAAAAAAAGGCTGTGGCTAAAAAATGGTGTGATATCAAATTTCCAAGCTATTATATTACTTATTTAACTTTTTTCCATTAAATAAGTTATCATATATATAAGTCGAGTGCCTACGTATATGTTAATAGAAATCGTTTTCTCCTGTACTAAATACATCCTAACGAGTTTCTGAAAATTCAATTTTTTTCAAATCATGCATGATGGGCTTGGCGGCCATCTTTCCATATTTCTAAGCACCCAAATTTCTAAAGTAAAAGCGTAATATGTTTGCAATGTAATATGTTTATAACAATTTCGAACTTCAGATTTTAACTACGGACAGATAAATTAGATAAGACTGATATTTTGAGAAATTGATTTTTACTCGTTTGAAATTATTAATTACTCTAAAAAATAAATCATAAGATGAATCTTTAAGATAAGTCATCATTATCTTAAGGCACAATTTTCAGAGCATACAAGTCTATAAATGAAACGCTTAAAATATTTGCTTAAATAGCAATTTTGAACTTCGGATTTTAACTACGGATTTGGCTGCTTAGAATTTTGTGAATAATATGCAAAGATGGCCGCCAAGCCCATCATGCATAATTTGAAAAAAATTGAATTTTCAGAAACTCGTTAGGATGTATTTAGTACAGGAGAAAACGATTTCTATTAACATATACGTAGGCATTCGACTTATATATATGATAACTTATTTAATGGAAAAAAAGTTAAATAAGTAATATAATAGCTTGGAAATTTGATATCACACCATTTTTTAGCCACAACCTTTTTTTATGCTTGGCTTTTTTTACTTTTGAAAAGTTGTTTTTGTAGATACCTTTATACCCCAATCCCTTAAATCCCAATAATCCTTTATACCCCAAATTATGAATAAAGAAATTGCTCCACCTCAATAATTATCTTCCTTAACTTTTTTACCGCCGTGAACTGATATATCCGTTCAGTATGCTGTAGGTTTTACTGCAATAGAAGCATTATTTAAATTAATATATTTCTACAAATATAATGCAGTTTTAAAACATTGAGTAATGATTAATACCCTCGAGTGTTAGACTCATATACGTAATAAAGTTTTTTATATCAAGTTTGAAAATTAATCTTTTTTTTTAGCATTTAAAAAAAAATACGGAGAAAACAACTTTTTTAATTTGCCCTTTTAAATTTATATAAGATTTAGTTAAGTGTTTTCTTAAAAGAAATCCAGTAGCTTAGTGGGAAGCGCATCGCGCTATCACACTACTGGTTTCGAGTTCGATTTCGTACTTGGCAAGCTTCTCTCAAATGTTCATCCATTCGGTAAATTGAGTTGCAGGTTTGTTTGGGAACTAAAGGGGTCCGGTGTTAGGTAGATCACCTGACCGAAATATGTGCTGTCCTTTGAGGTGTATACACGAGGATCCATAGGGCTGCCCAGGGCTCGGAAGTAGCGAGCTACAAGTAGCGAAACTACAGTAGCCGCTACTTTTTCTAGTAGTTTGTAGTGTAGCGCGCTACATTTAAAAAAATTGTAGTGTAGCGGTAGCGCGATACAAAATATCAGTAGTTTGTAGCGAGCATCGTACTTTTAACGCTACTTTAAGAGGGAAGAAAACAGTCCAAACTTCAAATCACGTGATTATAGCTCGTTTCTTTTGTGCGAAATATGTTCTCTGCAACAATTTGCGAATGTCAGCGACAAATCTCAGTTGCAGTGTGATAGATTTTTCCATAAACGACGGGCACGGTCACAAATTAACTGTAATTTTCACAGTTTGGGTGCCATAAACTTCGTGTATTGTCATTTAAATCCGTTGAAATCTTCTCAATATAAAGTATTTTTATACGACTACGATTGTGTTTACCAAAATATAGTCGTCTGGCTATGTTAAGTCTTTATCTGACTAATTTCTTCTCCATTTTGCCTCCCAACCCTAGCAAGCAAAGAAATGTAAAATCTTTATTTTAAAAAAAAAGAACGGATTCATCTAAACATAAATCATCTAAATTATCCCAAACTTCTGAAATAGATAATGTGTCAGATAATGTCAGAAAGTTTCGCGTTGTTGAGCTAGGAATTTGAGAACCACCTTTTCCATAATGCTCTGTGCTATACCACTCTCATAAATTTGTAAGATTATTACAATTTTTGTTATCAAATTTCCTCTTTTTAACACTTTCCAACATAATTTAAAAGTGTCTGTGATTTCGCTTTGTCTGTTTGTCCGTGCTCTAACTCTGGTAAATATACTCGGATTGCCATGAAAGTTTTATATGTTATTGAAGTTTACCATAGAATGTTCAGTATTGAAAATGAAATGTGTAGCATTTATATCTCGCTTACCGGGCCATTCAAAAGAATTCTGTTACATTATGGTCTATGGGGAAAAATCGTTTGCGGTGCATTTAATTAGCGACGATAACTAAAGTAGCGACTACTTTTGAAAAGTAGTTTGTAGTCGCTACTTTTTAAAACAAGTAGTTGTAGTTGTAGTTAACTAAATTTTTCATAAAGTAGTTGTAGTTGTAGTTCTCTACAAACAAAAAGTAGTTTTTCCGACCCCTGGGGCTGCCACCTATTCTGTCCCAGGCCCCATGGTCAATAAAACAGAATTGGACACGGTAGGCCAAGATCCGCAGAGGGATTGTAACGCTAGAGACTTCAGTTTTTTTTTTCGTTGAAACTTAGTTAATAAATCGCCAGTTATTGCTCTTTCTGTAAAATATTTGCAAAAAATAATTAGATTAACAAACAAAAAATACTATTATGGAAATATCGTAATTCTTATAAAAAAAATCTGGATAAATATACTGTGATCCTATATGTGAATGGAAAAGTTTCTTTTCTGTAGTTGCAAATTTTTATATAACACTTGAGATAGGTGGACCTTTTCTCTTATTGTAAACAGTTGAGAAAATAACCACTTCAAAAGATATATAGTTCAAAAGATATATTGACTGTTTCACTGTGCTTTTTAAATGTTATCGAGAAATGCATTTCACATGAAAAGTAAAATCTACATTTATTAATAGACGGATTAAATAAATTTAATATTAAATTTTCTTTAATGGGTTGTTAAAAGTTGAGTCGGTGCATAAAGGATCTACCTATGTCAAAAAACGATCTCAAAACACTTTTTCCAAACCTATATATCTGATCTTGTATAGCACATTTAAAGAATATAGGAACAAAGAACAATCAGAGAGGCAGTATATAACCATCAAAGAAATATTTTATAAAAAGGGACAAATTTTAACACTATAGGGGGAAGGAGTAAAAAGAAACCTTGTTTACACACCTCGTATTATATTGAATGGTGGTTAAAAGTACTGTCGGTTCATCCTATGTCAAAAAACGTTCTCAAAACACTTTTTTCAAGCCTATGAATCTCATCTTGTATATCACACTAGCAAGCTACGCCCGATACGCTGGTCAATTTCTTATAACGAACTTTTATACCAACAAAATATTGACATTTCATAATTCACTTTTATATTTTAACAGAATAATAAGGCTACTATAATTTGTGACTCGTGCTATAGCCAATATACACGCCAGGACACGTCGCCCTTATCATTATCTTTTTACGCATGAAGGCTTCGCTATGGTACACCATTGTGAAATTTGGTAATTTTTCAAATTCAATATTTGAAAAATGGCATAATCATTAGATTTGAAATTTATATCAAGAAAAATACAATTTTTTACCTTTTCAAACGAAGTTTGCCTAACAATTTTCTGACAAATACTTTTCGAGCTACTATTTTTTTCAGTAACTTCAAATGTTTCATTTTCTGAGATTAATCTGTGGCAACAATTAGCGAAAAACCCAGTCGTCAGAAACGCATAGTTTTTTATTAAAGAGGCTGTTGGAGCAGGGATTGTCACCACCAATTTGCCACCATCACTTTTGAAATCTGTTCGGTAGTTCTAGAGATTCCATAGAAATTGTAATTTAGAATGTTTTTAGAACGCTTTTCGCTCATTTCACCCTTTTAAATTTCGAATTTTTTTTTATTTTGTTTTTAGAGAGCATTTACATCTTATAAGTAACTGCAACGCCAAATTTCAAATTTCTAGCTCCTTCAGTATAAAAAAATCGCAATTTTAGAACGTTTTTCGCTCCTGCACCCCCCCCCCCCCTCCTGGTGTTAGTGACACCGACATAAAATATAGCCTATGTTGGAGCAGGGGTTGTCACCATCCATTTGCCACCATCACTTTTGAAATCGGTTCAGTAGTTCTAGAGATTCCATAGTAATTGTAACTTAGAATGTTTTTAAAACGCTTTTCGCTCATTTCACCCTTTTAAATTTCCACTTTTATTTTATTTTGTTCTTAAAGAGCATTTACATCTACAACGCCAAATTTCAAATCGGTTCGGTAGTTCTAGAGATTCCATAGAAATTGTAATTTAGAATGTTTTTAGAACGCTTTTCGCTCATTTCACCCTTTTAAATTTCGAATTTTTTTCTATTTTGTTCTTAGAGAGCATTTACATCTTATAAGTAACTACAACGCCAAATTTCAAATCGGTTCGGTAGTTCTAGAGATTCCATAGAAATTGTAGTTTAGAATGTTTTTAGAACGCTTTTCGCTCATTTCACCCGTTTAAATTTCGAATTTTATTTTATTTTGTTCTTAAAGAGCATTTACATCTTATAAGTAACTACAACGCCAAATTTCAAATCGGTTCGGTAGTTCTAGAGATTCCATAGAAATTGTAATTTAGAATGTTTTTAGAACGCTTTTCGCACATTTCACCCTTTTAAATTTCGAATTTTTTTTTATTTTGTTCTTAGAGAGCATTTACATCTTATAAGTAACTACAACGCCAAATTTCAAATCGGTTCGGTAGTTCTAGATATTCCATAGAAATTGTAATTTAGAATGTTTTTAGAACGCTTTTCGCTCATTTCACCCTTTTAAATTTCGATTTTTTTTTATTTTGTTCTTAGAGAGCATTTACATCTTATAAGTAACTACAACGCCAAATTTCAAATCAGTTCAGTAGTTCTAGAGATTCCATAGAAATTGTAATTTAGAATGTTTTAGAACGCTTTTCGCTCATTTCACCCTTTTAAATTTCGAATTTTTTTTTATTTTGTTCTTAGAGAGCATTTACATCTTATAAGTAACTACAACGCCAAATTTCAAATCGGTTCGGTAGTTCTAGAGATTCCATAGAAATTGTAATTTAGAATGTTTTTAGAACGCTTTTCGCACATTTCACCCTTTTAAATTTCGAATTTTTTTTTTATTTTGTTCTTAGAGAGCATTTACATCTTATAAGTAACTACAACGCCAAATTTCAAATCGGTTCGGTAGTTCTAGATATTCCATAGAAATTGTAATTTAGAATGTTTTTAGAACGCTTTTCGCTCATTTCACCCTTTTAAATTTCGATTTTTTTTTATTTTGTTCTTAGAGAGCATTTACATCTTATAAGTAACTACAACGCCAAATTTCAAATCAGTTCAGTAGTTCTAGAGATTCCATAGAAATTGTAATTTAGAATGTTTTTAGAACGCTTTTCGCTCATTTCACCCTTTTAAATTTCGAATTTTTTTTATTTTGTTCTTAGAGAGCATTTACATCTTATAAGTAACTACAACGCCAAATTTCAAATCGGTTCGGTAGTTCTAGAGATTCCATAGAAATTGTAATTTAGAATGTTTTAGAACGCTTTTCGCTCATTTCACCCTTTTAAATTTCGAATTTTTTTTTATTTTGTTCTTAGAGAGCATTTACATCTTATAAGTAACTACAACGCCAAATTTCAAATCGGTTCGGTAGTTCTAGATATTCCATAGAAATTGTAATTTAGAATGTTTTTAGAACGCTTTTCGCTCATTTCACCCTTTTAAATTTCGATTTTTTTTTATTTTGTTCTTAGAGAGCATTTACATCTTATAAGTAACAACAACGCCAAATTTCAAATCAGTTCAGTAGTTCTAGAGATTCCATAGAAATTGTAATTTAGAATGTTTTTAGAACGCTTTTCGCTCATTTCACCCTTTTAAATTTCGAATTTTTTTTATTTTGTTCTTAGAGAGCATTTACATCTTATAAGTAACTACAACGCCAAATTTCAAATCAGTTCAGTAGTTCTAGAGATTCCATAGAAATTGTAATTTAGAATGTTTTTAGAACGCTTTTCGCTCATTTCACCCTTTTAAATTTCGAATTTTTTTTATTTTGTTCTTAGAGAGCATTTACATCTTATAAGTAACTACAACGCCAAATTTCAAATCGGTTCGGTAGTTCTAGAGATTCCATAGAAATTGTAATTTAGAATGTTTTAGAACGCTTTTCGCTCATTTCACCCTTTTAAATTTCGAATTTTTTTTTATTTTGTTCTTAGAGAGCATTTACATCTTATAAGTAACTACAACGCCAAATTTCAAATCGGTTCGGTAGTTCTAGAGATTCCATAGAAATTGTAATTTAGAATGTTTTTAGAACGCTTTTCGCACATTTCACCCTTTTAAATTTCGAATTTTTTTTTATTTTGTTCTTAGAGAGCATTTACATCTTATAAGTAACTACAACGCCAAATTTCAAATCGGTTCGGTAGTTCTAGAGATTCCATAGAAATTGTAATTTAGAATGTTTTTAGAACGCTTTTCGCTCATTTCACCCTTTTAAATTTCGAATTTTTTTTATTTTGTTCTTAGAGAGCATTTACATCTTATAAGTAACTACAACGCCAAATTTCAAATCAGTTCAGTAGTTCTAGAGATTCCATAGAAATTGTAATTTAGAATATTTTTAGAACGCTTTTCGCTCATTTCACCCTTTTAAATTTCGAATTTTTTTTATTTTGTTCTTAGAGAGCATTTACATCTTATAAGTAACTACAACGCCAAATTTCAAATCGGTTCAGTAGTTCTAGAGATTCCATAGAAATTGTAATTCAGAATGTTTTTAGAACGCTTTTCGCTCATTTCACCCTTTTAAATGTCGATTTTTTTTTCTTAGAGAGCATTTACATCTTATAAGTAACTACAACGCCAAATTTCAAAACGGTTCGGTAGTTCTAGAGATTCCATAGAAATTGTAATTCAGAATGTTTTTAGAACGCTTTTCGCTCATTTCACCGTTTTAAATTTCGAATTTTTTTTTGTTTTGTTCTCAGAGAGCATTTACATCTTATAAGTAACTACAGCGCCAAATTTCAAATCGGTTCGTTAGTTCTAGCGATTCCATAGAAATTGTAATTTAGAATGTTTTTAGAACGCTTTTCGCTCATTTCACCCTTTTAAATGTCGATTTTTTTTTCTTAGAGAGCATTTACATCTTATAAGTAACTACAACGCCAAA
Source organism: Maratus michaelseni (assembly GCA_963931845.1). Taxonomy (NCBI): domain Eukaryota; kingdom Metazoa; phylum Arthropoda; class Arachnida; order Araneae; family Salticidae; genus Maratus; species Maratus michaelseni. Next base: position 31,619,432 of record OZ007586.1, read on the forward strand.
TTTCAAATTTCTAGCTGCTTCAGTATAGAAAAGATCGCAATTTTAGAACGTTTTCCGCTCCTGCACCCCCCTGGGGTAGTGGCACCGACATAAAATATAGCCTATGTTGGAGCAGGGGTGGTCACTATCAATTTGCCATCATTACTTTTGAAATCGGTTCGGTAGTTCCAGAGATTACCCCCTATACAAACAAACAAACAATCTTTACTCCTTTATAATATTAGTATAGATTTAAAGAATATTGGAATAAAAAACAATCACAGAGGCAGTATATAACAAAATAAATATTTTATGAAAAGTGAAAATTTTTAACACTATAGGGGGGAGGGGGCAAAAAGGAACCTTGTCTACACATCTCCTTTAATAAGATTCTATAACACTGCAATAATTCAATTTTTCTTTCTAGAAACTGAAGTTTATCACACGTATAAAGTACATATGATGACAAAAAACATCTCGTATCACAAGAGAAATAAAAAATGTATCTCTACTTCTATCTACCCGTTATTTATCAGTTGAAATAGAGATGCTAAGCGAAAAACCCTCTCTACTAAAAGATTCTTTCTTTTTATTGCATCTTTTATTTTCAAGACGTGCACTTCTGTGGAAACTTATGGCGCAATATAAATCAACAGAAGTAAATATTTGTTAGATATATATTGTTTTGAGAACTTATTCAGCTATTTTCGACATAATAATTATAAGGCATGTTATTATTTTTTTTTTTTTTTTTTGCAGATTACTGTTTTATATGAAGTGAAATTGCGTATACATTTTGTATACATTTTAAAATACACTTGCGAAGTGTTTAAAAATGCAAAGTATAAATACGTATAAACGAGACTAAGAGACTATTTCTGTGTTTATGTTTTCAAATAAAAGATAAAATAAATTAAGAAGAATGTCTGGCGATATAGTAAAAGCACGCAAGCACAATCATTTCAAAGAAACAAATTTCAGCAGTTTCTAAGTTCAACAGAAACGTTTTACGTGAATCGTAAGGCGCGTAATCTTTATGCACTGTAAAAAATATCCTGAAACATTTTCTGATATAGTAGAAAAATTTACGAATATTCTTTTATGTACCAAATTATAAATTAAAAATATCTCTTCAAAGCTGCTTTTTTTACGTTATAGGAGCAGAATATAAAATATATACTTTAAAAATATAAAAATTATAAAAGCAATAAACTGAAGCGGTTAATTTACTATAGCTCAAAATATTTCACAACTTTTAAAAAAGCAAAAATTGTAAACAATTTCAGTATATATACTGGCTGAGCCATTTGGCATAGCTCGGTCCAATTAAAAAAAATAGCATAATACGCGAAAAAACTCTGAAAATCACAATTAATAATTCACGAAAAATATAAAAATATCTGCAGTAATTCCGAATAAACTTTATTGAAAAGACTATGAAATATTGGGCTAAAACACTGAAATTGGATTCATTTTACTATCGTGGAAAAATCAGAGAGAATCACGAAATAAAGCTAAAATATCAAAAATTGCTGAGGACAAAATTTACTATATTGGGCTAAACATTACAACCGGATGCAATTCAGTATGGTATAAAAATCGCCTCGAATTGCAAAACCCTCGAAACAAATCGCATAAAAATCGCAAAAAATTAAAAAAACGCTAAATTTGCAACTAACCGGAATTTGTTCACGAATATCAAAAAATCGACACAAAATATTGCTCATGGATGACAAAATGAACTGAATTAGGCAAAATATTGGAAACAGAATTCCTTTTATGAATCCCCCAAAAATCGCTACGGAACGCCAACAAATGGTACAAAATGCATTGAAAATCGCAAAATTATCAAAAATCGCGGAGGACAAAATTTACTATATTAGGATAACAATTTGAAACTGAATTCTTTTTTCGAATGTCAAAAAATGGCAGCGGGTCGCTAAAAAACACTAAAAATTGCTAATATATAAAAAATGACAGAGAATGCTAAAAATCGCGTTGAAAACCGCATTAAAAATCACATTAAAATACGCTAAAAAAATTAAAAATCTCGGAGGACAAATTTTCCTATAAATGGCTAAATGTTCGAAACCGAATTCTTTAAACAAACCTCGACAAAAATCGCCGCGGAATACGGAAAAACTCTATAAATAGCATGAAAATTAATATTAAAAATCACTAAAAAAATCAAAAATCGCCGAGAAAAAAAATTTTCTATATTAGGCTAAAGATTTGAAACCAAATTCCTTTTTCGAATGTAAAAAATTCGCCGCGATACTCGAAAAAAAATCGCCAAAATTAAAAACACTGTAGAAGACAAAATTTAGTATAATCTAAATTTACAAAATTTACTTTAAGCTAAACGTTTGAAACCAAATTCCTTTTCCTAACGCCAAAAAATCACCTCAAAATGTGTGTAAACTCTAAAAATCGCATAAAAAATTAGCGCTAAAAATTACTGTTCGAAAATGGTGGTAACTGAAGTTTATATTTAGAAAACATATTTTTTATGTAAAAAGGGGGGAGGGAGTTAAATGAACCAATTCCCGTTGAAATGACCAAATTCCGTGGCTCATAGAATCTGAGAAAAGAATGCGACGTTAATGTTTAAAAATGCTGGTAACTGAAGGAAAACATACTTTTAAAATAAATAACAGGGCAGTTGAATGTACTAATTCCCGTTTAAATCGGGCACATAGAACCCTAGAAGCGAATGCGACGTTACTGTTTGAAAAATGTGGTAACTGAAGTCTATATTTAGGAAAACATACTTTTAAATATAAATAAAAGGGGAGTTGAATCTAAAATGGCCGCAAGAAGTCTCCCCTTCCCATCCTCAAATTCAAATCTATATCTTAGCTTTCACTCATTAGTAAAAATTCGCAATTATTTCCTTAATTAAATGAAGGGACCGGCCAGTAAACAGATCTATTTGTAGTTCAGTTTTAATGGGATTTTTTAACTTAAAGCCGTCAGATTTTGTCGGTTTTATACAAAAAATAAGAAAAATTACCTGCCAAATTTTACAAAAATTGGATATTTGGATGCAGAAATTTTTCGGCGAATATATGGCGAGTTTCATTTTAATACCTCAAATAGTTTTCTTAATTTTCGCTAATTACTGAAAATTCTCAAATTCATTCATTTCCGCTTGCAAATGAAGTGCCGTGCAAAATGGAAAAGAAAAACCCTCTAAAAATCGCATAAAAAATGTTCGCGAGAAATACGAAAATCGTTGTACGAATTCTGAATAAACTTTATTGAAATGAGGACAAAAATTACTATACTGGGTTGAAAGATTAAAACCGAATACTTTTTATTAATGTAGAAAAATCACCTCAAAACGCGAAAAATGGATAAAAATAGCATACAAAATTAAATTAAAAATTATCTTTTCAAAATATTCAAAATCGGGCTTGAAGGTGCATTATAACAGATATACAGATATCTTTCTACCAAATGTTGTATAGCTCTGCGTGCAGCGGTTTCTCCAGAAGACAGCACATACACGCACACACACTTTCACACACAGATAGACAGACACATAAACTTATTTCCTTATTATTATAGATATATATTCTAAATTAATTTATGCGAAAAACATGAATAGTAACCTATATAATTTTAACAGAAATCCACTTTTAAAAACTTTAAATGTGAAAATACAAAACTAGATTTCTTTCCGCCAAGTCATTTTCAAGTTATGCTTAAAAAAATGACTCGCATTGCAATCTGTTTTGCAGCGATTAAAACTGATAACATTAGGAGTTCCAAACTCTTAGTTAACATTAGAACTCCGAGTTAACATTATGAGTTCCAAACTTTAAACCTATATAACTCCTAATATACTTGTCCGAATTACTTCCCGTTTGATATCCTAAGGTACATTTTACCAAAGAATTCAAATTCGTTGTCAAAATTAGGTGCCAGTATTGAAAATTGTAAAATTTGTATCAATTTGTATATGTAGACGACCCTCTAAGCAAAACTGGAGCATAGTATAAATTTGTAGACGTTATTACTAATAGATTGTTACCAATCACATTTTTATGCGATGATTTGCGGCGAGTTAGTAGGAAGATATAGTTTTTTTTACGACTGTTCTTCAAAATGACATATCACGAAATGACGGGCAACTGAATTGTGATATCTGAAATATCCGTACTTATTAACACCAGAAATGAAAACTTGGAGTCAGCTGGTATGTATAGCAGATTGGAGGTCAGTAATAAAACTAGTCGGATGTGCCAATCTCAAAACTTCCTTCTATCTCACACAGGTTTCACATACACTAAAAAGAATCAGCACCAATTTATATCAAGGTCTAACTAAATCTAAAGTTTTATGAAATCCCATGCATTAGTTCTTGAGATATGACTATCGCTAAACTCGTGTAAATCCTGCAAAATGTAGCATAGCAGCGCCACTTGTTGGAAGATTTAGGTCAAAACCTAATCAACAACAACTTATGTCAACGCCTAACTGAATCTGAAGTTTGATCAAAATCCGTGCATTAGTTCTTGATATATAGTTATCGCGATATTAATGAAAAAAGTAGCATAGCAGCGCCACCTGTTGAGCAATTGTCACCAAAAACTAATCAACACCAATTTATATCAGGGATTAACTGAACATAAAGTTGTATCACATTTCGTGCATTAGTTCTTGAGATAGAGCGTCCACAAAATTTTTGTCACATACAAACAGACAGACAGACATAGTCACAGACAGAGTCACAGACAGAGTCACAGAATCACATACAGACATTTTCTAAAAACAGTCAAATCGTGTTCAAGAAGTTCTAAAACGTATAAATCCGTCGAAAAATTTCATGAATCCAATGCTTTCTTCTTGTAAAGTCCCCCAGGGGGATACCTTCTTTAGGTATTCACGGGCTTCGCAACCCCGGGCACCTGAGCGATCTTTCTCTTTTCTTTTTTCCTCTCCATTATCTTGTCTAATTTTTCTTCTTTGTTTCACTCTCATTGTGGTTTCCTTTCCTGAGGTGCGGGCGATTCTGCATAAGCCTATATCATCCGGTTTATATCGACTTATGGAGAATTGTAAACCACCCACGTGTTTGCCGTGCGTGGCGACCCGTGTCCCTGGAAAGGGGATCCTGACAGTTGAGGGGAAACCAACACACTGCTTTGGCCTCTGCTTCAGGTAGACGGGAGGTGCATATTGGTCTCGTATGCACCAATCGGCTGGTCAGCTGACTTGTCACTGGCTGGGGATCAAGTGAGCGGGCACATACTAGTCATTTCGTTAAAGGTGGAAACTGAAATATTTGTGTCCTGTTAACGTATGAGCCCTGGTTAGCACTGGTGCACGAATGTGCATCCCCTTGTTGGGCTCGGTAGTGGGTGGTGCGGCCGGGTCTGAATTCCTTTTCTCTTTAATATGGATACAAAAAAATTCACTTCTTTCTACTTCTCTCCCATGTGGAAAGCAACAATCTGTACAGAACAATTCCTTCACACGTTTTTTTTGTAACTAGACGCTCTGATAGTTCTTTTAAGAAATCTTCACCTTTTAGTATTGCAAAAACGTTTCAATCTGTATTTGGAGATGGTTCTTTACTTAAAAAATTACAGTCTGGAGATTTGCTTGTTGAGGTTTCAAGAGTTAAACATTCACAATTTCTCTCAAATTGCAAAGAAATAGGTTCTTTTTCTGTTTCTGTTCAGGCCTATCAAACTCTAAATACAAGCCGTGGTGTAATATCAGAACCAGAACTTTTACTCTCTACAAAAGATGAACTTCTACAAAACTTAAAAGATGAAAATGTCATAGATGCACACCGTATTACTATCCGTCGGAATGGGCAAGTGCTTCCCACAAAGCACATCATTCTGACTTTCAATAGCCCTACTTTGCCAACTAGAATTAAAGCTGCATACATGAGCTGTCCTGTCCGACCTTATATTCCTAATCCACTCCGTTGTTTTAAATGTCAGCGTTATGGTCATACTAATGCTACCTGTCGTGGTTCTGTTACCTGTGCACGTTGTGAAGAAATCGGCCACGATGGTAAGTCATACGAAAAGCCTGAACGCTGTACAAACTCTAAGGAAGACCATACAGCATACTCTCTTGTCCAAACTGGATCCGTGAGAAAGAAATTGTTGTCAAAATAACTCAAATATTTTCTTATTCAGAAGCTCGAAAAATTGTTGAATCCAGAACACCATCTGTAGGAGTTTCATATTCTAGTCTACTCAAGCAAAAATCCATATGACATATAAGCACCCAAACTGTATTCTCTTTACCGCCAAATGATGCATCTGTTACACTAACCAGCACTATGGAGAAAAAACTCCGTAGTATGTTTGTTTCCGCTAGAATAAGACATATGCCTGCACTAAAACTTTTACCACCATCATCTGAACTTGTAAAAATAGAATATTATAATAGTCAATCTAACTAGTTCATTAAAGATGATACAGGTCAAGCCTCTGTTTCATCTGCAAACAATTTGAAAAAGCCCGTTTCCCCTACACAAGAAGCAAAACACAAATCATGTACACAGAAAGACAGAAAGAGAACCTCAACCCAAGCCACTTCACAGTGAAAAACTGTGAAGGACAAAAACAAGAAATTTTGTCTTGATACACCGCTTCCTACTACAAAGGATTCCAAACAGCTATTGCACTATGCAGAGTAAGAAATGGATTCAGATTCTTACAGCTCTGAATCAAATGATGATGATAATACTGTTTTTGAGGTATTCGAGCCTACGTGATTGTGAATGTATTTCTGCTCGAAACTTTAAAAATTTTACCAACTGTTAGTTTATTGAATATTTTACCAATTGTTAGTTTAAAGATTGTTTCTATTTTAATTGTGAAAACATGTGTTTACTTCTATTAGACGATGTGTTATATTTTCATTTAATGATTTTAATTATACATTTATCATCATATAACTCTTTTTATTTAAATGTGTTATTTCCATTCAACCTGTTTTTATGACAAAGTTTTAAATCGATTTTATATTTCAATTTGATGTTCTTATTTTAATCTTTTTTTTGGCGCAGCATGTCCCTAAAGGGACTTTGTGCCATTAAACCCCAATCATCCAATCAACCATCTTCTTGTAAAGATAGAAGAAAGTAAAAATTTAAACGTTTTTTCTTCTTTATAGCCAAATCAGAGTTATTTCCATATATGCAGTACAGATTTGTGTCAACAGCACTTTCTAGTATAATAATATAAAACTAGTAATAACATTTCATTATATTTCTGTATAAAAAAAATTGAAATTTCGTGGTACATATTTAAGAATTGTCTTTATTTGATTGTCTCAGACGAGGAAACCAGTTCTGTAGAGAATGGATGTCCCCTCCCGGTCACCTTTATTAAGGTCTTAGAAAAGGTTACAGACTGCGTTTCGTGGACTCGAGTCGACAATAATGACAAAGGGCGGCATAAACATAAAAGTATAATACATAGGAATATAATTGTAAATAATAAAATGGCCAGGCTGCTAAGAATGTTACAAATAGCAGCTGAATGTAAATAATTGCATAAGAAATGTAAGATGTATATCTAGATTCGCTAAAGCGCGAAAAAGGGCGGATGTATTGAGTATTAGGAATCCATTGACTCAGAGGGAGGGAAATAAAATAAGTATTAATATTTTTTTGTTCATCATAAAAATTTTAACAAATTGTGATTTTCAAAGACTTGTTGAATATTTAACACATACTGATTACCACGCCTCCTGTATCATAAAATCTTATAGTGAATTCTGTTATTCATTTCAACATTCACAATTTATCATTTGTTAATGAAAAGTAATTTAATTAATGAGTTTGTAAATAATATTTTTTTATATCGGTAAGTTGTTCAAATAATTAATTTTTAATTAATGTATATTACGCCATATTAATTTAAAATAATAGCTGCCCTTTTATATGTTTCAGAAACTAATCAATTACAAACTTTTTAAAATTAAATAATATCAAAATTAAATCTAATTTTAAACGAAAATTTTATAAAAGAGAAATCAATTTATGAAAAGAGAAAACAAGTTTCACTGACATCCGTGACATTTCATTAATTTTTTAATTGCACATTTATAAAGTGTTTACGGAAAACTCGTGCTATCGGATCGTAAAGTTATAATTAAATGCTTTAAAATTTTCCAATTTTATTCATACTTATCAGTTTTTGATCGAATAGAACATTTTTTTATTATTATAGACAATTAAGATTTATTTTGTAAACTATGGAACGAAAATATATTTAGGAGACTAATGCACAAAACAGACACTTCTTATGTACATCTCCGGAAATTAAAACAAGTGGGTAAGTGTGATCGAAGATCGCTCAAAGGGTTTCGTTTAATATTCCTTTCAAAACACTTTATCATTTTTTTAAAATAAATTCAAATGAATTTCATTCAGCCAAAAAAAAAAGTCTTTTTTATAAAGTAAAAATTTACCGGTCTATTTTTCAAGTATTTTCGAATATGTAAACTAGCCCGATAGCGGGCAAAGCCCGCTTTTATATTCTGTCATAATAATATCTGTCATGTGGACTAAATGCGATACTTAAAATAAAATTTATTTTAAAACTAAACATGTTGCACACTGCGAATATTTCCATAATCGGGATTTTATCATGTTTCAATACGTTCCTCAAACTCATATATTTACTATTCTCTATTACTCATATCGATACTCGCTTTGTATTATTCTGAAACATTAGAAAAATTCGTTTAACTTCCGAAATGACGTCAGATTTTCTTTTTAATTCTCTAATGACGTGATATTAATCTGCTTTTTGTGTACATACACATACTCATACACCTTGTATTATTGAGAAAACTTTCCGTTTTTTTACCACTGTAATAAACTCCGGTGGGATTAATAAAATGTGATCTGGTAGCCGTGGTTAGCCGGAGTAATTACTTTAGTTGATTTCTAGAAAGAAGTATTTCTTTATTCGAACATCGAATTACAGAATATTTATTCAAGAGGTTTCAGTATTTAAATAAAATAAAAATAAATATTAATGCGTGAGTCCAGTTAATGTAAAACAATAACAATAAAGTCCTATTATCTCTCATTCACGATCTCTGGTTCAGTCTTTGCATTAAGTAATGCTGTTGATTTGGACCGGATGTCTAATGGGTGTCGGGCCGAATGCTCTCCGGGACTCCTCTCTCACAGACGGGCTGGCTGTCCGTTCGTTTTCACCCACGACCTATCTACTTAGGTCTCCTTCGTTCTCCGCTTTCCTGCCACGCACCGTTTCTCAGGGTCCCGTCCTCCTCTCTCGCTTCCAAAAACCCATCTCCTCTCCGTCCTGTCCCGTTCCTCCCGCATCAGAATAAAGGAGGGGCGGGGGGTAAATATTCATCCCGGCCTCTTGAACGTTCGATATAGGGTTCTCATTCGCAGATTTAAAGGACTTCCCTTGGAGTCCGACAGTCTGGGAAAACTTTTCCACCTGCGACCTCACAAGGAGAATAAGTAATTCGTTAATGTCAGGCTAGGTGCCAGACAGTCTCAGGTATTGTTCCTCTAATGTCCGAACCATTCAGTATCGGGGATCGATCGTTTCATTTGATCTGACCCGACAACTCCGGGGGTCCATCGTAACGGTCACAAGCTACCTTCGCTGGGATTAAATGGGAAAATGTCACAGCATTACCCCCTCGAGCAGATGAGATTTTTCAAGCATTTGGAAGCAGCTGGTGCGCTAGCCTTCCATACACACCCAACACACATGTTAATTCTCAATAGAGGCTTACCTTAAACATTATTATTCACAAGATTACAATACACTTTACAGACTCGCATCGTTAAATTAAATTTCAATATTCATTGCATGATTCAAATACACAATTATTTCAATTACAAAATTAAAAACTATATACAAAATTACTGAGTGGAATGTTATTTATTCCATTCTACTTAAACAGTCTAGATGTGGAATTTGGTATACCTGGCCGATAACCTAAAGACCGGCGAATATCCTGCTTTTTTCCAAAATCTCTAATTAATCGGAAATCATTTCCGGCGTCGTTTTTCAACTGTTTAACATCGCTGCCTTTTGTCTCGTTATGCAGCGATACTAATCCTGAGGTTTCTACACAATTAGATTCGAAAAACGTTTTTCGTTTCCTTCCTAACGCACAATAACGGTTTACCCCTTTTGTGAATTCCCGTTCCGAAGATTTGAACCTAAAATCTTCCTTTCGCTTTAAGACTGTGTCTTTACCTTTTTCCTCATCCTTACTTTCCTGGATTTCATTCCTTAAATAAACCACCCTCTCTCTTTCTTTATAACCCTTTTCCTTCATCCTTGTTTTGGGTGCCGCGATTGTCGCGAATTTCGTCTTAATGGAAGACTCACAATGCGTTACTCCTGAGCGTTGGCTAAGGGGGAAAGGAACAAAACCTTTCTTTTCCTTCCTGACAGGTTTTCTCACCTCCTGCTTTTGATAAGCCGGAACAAAGCGGTTCGTGGGGTTGGGGGGAACTGAGTGGTCACTCCTGCGCTTTTTTTTTCGGTGCCGCACTTCCAAAGCTAACAGGCGGTTTCGGTTTCATTCTGTCTAGCAAATTTTGTGTTTTGCTTCCCAATAAATAATACTCCATTTCTATGTCTGCATCGACAACGCCTGCTCTAGTCCTAATTCTTTTTCCTAAATCACACAGATTAAGCTCTATTTCGGCGAGGGGTAGGCATTTTAACTCATTCTGTAATGGTTGTTTTACCCACACGACTCTCCCTGTGTATTGTTCTCGGGTCACCTGGTTGGCACTAATTAAATCTAGCGACGTAGCCGTGTCTCTAAAAATTTTCATTTCTTTAACATTTATAATCCCTTTTCTTAAATAGGGCTGCAAGCAATTTTTCTTTAATTATTTGTGTTCGGTAATATAAGTAAGAATCTTAAATATTAATTACCAATAGATTTTTTTTTGTGTGTTGAAGGTAAATTAATAATGTAACAAACCTTAAATTCATCTTGTTTCAAGTAATTGAAAAAGTCTTTTAATCTTTTTAATTAAAATTCTTTTTGGTGAAAAGCAAATTATGATAATTGTATTTTTCGGCCATAATTTTTAATGTCTTCTCTTATGTTGAAGATTGCTGAGGAATTAGATTTTGAATTATATTAAGCTGTAAGATTAAGTTGATGTCTGTCAGTAATTCAGTCAAATTAAGGATATATATGTTTTTTTGGCAAGTGGAGCGTATATGTGGAATTAGTTTGCTTGTAATTCAAACGTCAATTATTTTTATTTCATATTAATCTTTTTTTTTCATTTTTCGCGTGGAAATCGCCAGATAGAAAATTAATTATTGTAGAAAGAATTTCATCGTGGATTTTTAATTTTTGGCATCTGCTATAACGAAAAATGTTTAAATTTATTAGGAAAAGGCTGTTAGAATTTTGGTTTTTTATCTCTATTTATTAAAATAATATGAATTTTTCAAATTTTAATATTTTGAGCTCTTCATAGCTGCTATTAAGATATATACACGAAGTTTCAACTCTGTAAGTTACATAGTTTTTGAGAATGGCTCTGTGACAGACAGACAACGGAGCAGGAGTAATAGGGTTTCGTGAGATGAACGAAACCCTAAAAAAAAAAAAAGAAAAACCGTACTCCTATTAACTTTGACGCAAAAGTTGTACTAAAATGTGACTGGCACAACTTGATTTGTCAAAACGTCTCCTAATTCTTGGTATACGGTAAGACACGGACGGTATTGCTGAGTACGCCAATCAATTAAAGAGTTGTTAATTCAAACGTATTTTCTTGGGATTACACCTACGTCTCATTTATCCTCTTCTCAATGACACTTCAGTGTTCAACCAATGTTTAAAATTAAAGTTCTCAATTTTTTTTATCTCTATTTATAAGTTATTATTTTTTTAGGTGAGTTACCACGGACGTGCGGAATACGCCACCCGTTTATTTGTGTAATTTAGTCTAGTTCATTTTTCAATTAAATTATTTTCTTATAAATTTTATACTATTACTATATATAGGGTGTTTCTCGAAGAACCCCTAACTTTGAAAATAAATAACTCGGAAACGATTATATATAGGAGCATGGAATCTGCGGTATGGTTATTAAAAGACCCTTAAAAATCTGATACAGAAACCTCAATATTTTAGTAACACATTGCGCCGATAGATGTAGCTGCAGGCGACATAACTATAAGTAGGCTGTAACACACATTGACTAGAAATATAAATGGACAGCGGACTCCTTTCTTTTCTTCCGACAGACATGAAGAAAATATCTTTCCCCGTTCATCGCCAAAAAAAGACGAAAGGGTGCCGCTTTCTGGCGGTAATCCCTTTCTTGGCAACTTTCTGTTTCCGTTCTCGTAATAAAAGAAACAGGTCTAAAAACGAAACTGAAACTTAACTAGAAAAGCAAGTTGTCGCATTCACAAGGAAAAAAAACAGTTTTAGTATTTTATTTCAACTAGTCTACGAGTATTTTTGAGTCAAATCAACACCCAATCGAAAGATAAAATTGGAATAACCAACTTAACTTGTATAATAATTTAATTTATATTAAATGCATTTTTTATTTTACTTTATGGTTTGTTATTTCAAAATTATCCAATGGAGAGGCCCTAATTTATTTTGTAAAAAAAAAAAAAAAAAAAAAAAAAAAAAGGGAAAAAAAAAGAAAAAAAAAGGATAGTCTTACCTATTGGGTGGCAATAGTTTTGTTGATCTTTTTTTTTTTCAAATGATAAAAAAAGGACCTGGGATCGAACAGGGCCTGACTACTAACGGGGCACACTTCCACCAGTAAAAAAGTGTTTTTTTTTCTTTTTTTTTAAACTTATTTTATCTTACATTATTACTTTTATTTTCATTAAATTATTACTTTTATTATTATTTTTTTTTACTTCATTCATCACTTTTATTTTATCTTCATTCTTTCATTTTATCTTCTATCATTTCTTACTTTTATTTTATCTTACATATTTTACATTGATCTAGTTGTGCTCAAAGAATTTGCCTGTTTTTTTTTTTTCTTTAAAATGCATTTAGATGTTTCGTATAATTGTAACGTAAATGTATTTTGCACGAACAGGGTATTTGGATAAGACGAAAAATTCTATTAAATTTTACTGTTGGAATAGTGCCCTGTCACCGTCGGTAGTTAGACCCTGGGACCGGATGCATTATATACATAGACCCCCCCCCCCCATCTAATGCAAATTACTTAAAAAAATATTAGTAACATAGTCCAAAATGGTTTAAGATTTCTGTTTGAAAAACAAAAATTTGACAAAATCATTTCATACAGTGTTGAATTCAGGAGTCAATAGGTTGTTAACCCCCCCCCCCCCAGTCTAGAAGTGCAAGCTGCAGAAATACCTCCCTGAGAAAAATTCCTGAATTCAACACTGATTTCATGAATTATCAGAATATTAATATCATACCTGACATTTTAACGTGATAAATTTCAAGGAATAACTGAATATTTTAGAAATATAGAATAAAATATTTTAGGAAAATGTAAAATAGGATGAAACACTTTCTTTTCTTTTAAGGTTATTCTGAGATCCAAAATTCAGACTTTTCAACACATTCCTGAAATATTTTTTTATTATTTATTACATTAAATTCAGCAGGCATTCTTTTTAAAATAAGAAATATAAGTGTATTTCTCATTGTTTCAATAAAGGGAAGAATGTTTTTAAAAAAATGGAGTCAAAGTTGATAATTTGCAATGGTTAATTACACATGGTAAATAAGAGAAAGTGCGTTATCAGTGATGAATTCAGAACAACATTCCACCCCTCACCCCTTTCTCCTGGACAAAAAGGTTAAAATTTAATACTCATAGAATTATTAGAACTGAAGCTTTAATACATTTATAGAAAAAAGCTATTCAATCCCAAATGAAATCCAATAATATTGAATAATTTTCATCCGCATGCCCCACAACAGTTTCAGATAATTTAAATATAAAATAAACAAGTTTTATTCTATAAATGAAACATTTTAGAAAGCTTGTGTTTAAAGGCTAAAATTGTAAAAACTTTGAATATAATAATTTTACCAATTAGAATAATTATAAAAATGTTACGTTTATACTTTTAAAACAACCTTAAATGAGAAATAATCACTCAAATGCAGCTTGTCTATTCAAAAAACATTGATCTAGTTGTGCTCAAAGAATTTTCCTGTTTTTTTTCTTTAAAATGCATTTCGATGCTTCGTATAATTGTAACGAAAAGCTACAACAGGCAACATCTAAATTCTTAGTGAATACTAGAATTACTTATGCTCCATTTCTTTCACTGGGTAATATATTTAATAACTTTTCTTATAAGTTTCGTAGAAAACTGATAAAACTTTTTGTAACTTTCAAATCTTTCTTTCTGATTTGCTTCACTCCCTTTTGGCTCACTTTCTTCTCGGGAGCTGTGGAATTTCCGTGACAGTTTGGCATAATATTCTTCCTCCACACCTGCTGGAGGAAAGGACATATTTTCTTCAAGAAAGGGTTGCTGGTCCGCTGTCCATTTATATTACTAGTCAATGGTAACACATCAAAAGTAATTCAAAATGTGCATCTTTCACACGACACACATGTCGCAAACGAAGAATGAAATTGTCAGTGACTCTCTATTGTATGTCACCGGAAATCAACACACAAGCTGGACAAATAGATTCCAGCTCGTTGAGTGTTAAAGGATTGTTGCGGTAAACAATCCTTCAGTGTCACTTCCGGAATTTCTTTCACTATACGCTAACAGCGATTACGTTTCAACGCCGAAATCTTCGACGACTGATCGTTCTCGGCATCTGAACTCTCTTTATAGGGATCCTTAATGCTGCCTGCAGCGTCATCTATCGGCTCTTTTTTTTTAAAACCGTCTGACTGTCCAGCAAAAGGACAAAATTGTAATATTATATTTTTTGTATTTAATTTTAAATGGTAAAAAAATATGATTATTCCTAAATTATATAAAAAACTTAATCATAGCAAACGCGGTAGCGTTTGCTATAATATGTTTAAGAAATAGAAAATGCAAACGTTTTTCTGAAATTTCTGGTGAACCAGTTGACATACGACAATGATTTTTTTTTGAAAGATAGAACTCGACGAGACGAATAAAATGATAGCATTCAAAAAATTATTGTAGCTTACTGTAGTTAATTATTTAACTTTAAACTAAAAAATGAAGACGAAAAGTTCAACAAACTGTAGCTGAACTTCCGCTGGCTGTATTAACTTCGTTTTTGTTTCAATTTTTTCCTCTTGGTAAAACTTAAAATAGGTTTTTTTTTTTATCTTTGTATGTTTGACGGTCGCTGAGAAAATCAAATTTATGTTGTAAAGCTTCGGTTGAACATTGGTTTTTCTTTTCTTTTCTTATCGTAGCAAACGCGCGCGTTTGCACGAAAGTTTAAATAAATATTATTATTATGTATGTAACAGAATTCATTCAAATTAATTAAATCACGTGACAAACATGCTTATTTGTTTTTTTTTCATACTAGCGTAAATGCCCGTTATAGGACAGTAATCGTAGGTAGAAATCGTGGTTTTCACATTAAATTTGAAATAATACTCACATACTATTCATCGACAATGATAAAATATATATATTGGAAAATTATATCGCTTAACAGGCTCCTGCTATTCACGTTCAAACTCACTAAGCATTTTATATGCTTATGTAAAAGAATTGTGTTTCATAATTTCATCTAATTCACGTAAAATATGCGGCAAACAATTTTCGCTACTATTATCCCGTTGACCACTTTTTAAAACAAAAATCTATCGCCAAACTGTAACGCCACATAAAAGGGAGAACGTTGCCATTGGAATATCAAAATAAATAAATAAATAAAATATAAGAATTTACTGACACAATTGTTATTTTAATTAATGAAATAACTAATAAGTCAGTAAAACATAATGAATAATACACGCAAATGTCGATTTAAAAACCACTTGATGACATGACAAACACGTATAATGCTTCTGACATCCAGTAAATGGGACTGCATTTTTGGCGTTTAATCTTTGGGTTGGCGATAGTATTTTGTTATGAAAAGTGGTCGACGGGATGATAGAGAAGTACCCAATTTTCAATGTCATCGTTATTAAGTCGTTCCTGTACAGCTTGTGCTGTATCTGTTATTTTGGTACTTTTCCGTTATACCAACACCATGCCAAAATGTTTGCTAATGCGCCAATTATTTCAACCCTGACCGAGCAGATGTTGTCTACAAATCGTGTTGTCATGCAAACCGTGCCAAACATTTTGATTTGTTATTTATTGAATGTAAAACATTTTTCCGTACTTTTCCGATATACAAAAACCATTGTCGCCAAGCGTAATAGTAACCGCAAAATGAAATTCCCGTGAATCAAAGCACTTGAAAAAAAAAAACAATGTTGAAACGAAACTGAGCATTTGAAAAATATAACATTTGAAAATTACAGACTTTTAAGCACTATTTTATTAAAATTAAAACACAAATATATACTTAAAATAAGAAAACAAATAATTGTTATACAATAAAAGGAAAAATCCTGTGCCGGTAGATTTAGTGGGCTCTTATGGGCTCTTATTGATGATGTGGTTGTTGCGATCTTGTGAAAAACCTTCAATCATATCCACATTTACACTGTATCCATGTTGTTGCTATAATATCTTTTGGTACTTTTCGGTTAACCAGCTGCCAGTGAAGTATATATATACACACACACATATATATACATACATATATATATATATTTCACTGACTCCCGGCTAGCCGAAGAGTACCTAATTTTTTTGTTTCTCGCTAACATTGTCTGTAGACTCTATTACGGAATATTAGAAAATCTGTCATTATTATCATCTAAATGTTCATGGATAATGTGCCATAATCAGGCTGCATATTATTACACATAATTTTCATGTACGGTTTGGTGAAACATTGAACTTTAAATTCTGGTAAAGACTTCATTTTATCTCGAAAAGGTGGATACCATGTTACAAAGTTATGTGGTTTGAAACAATCAGAAAAACAAACTTGGATCAATGATTATAATCCCGCAATTTTGTTCATGTGAGCCGCCAATATTGACATCCAGTTTGTTGGAGAACCCAGTTTGGTGTTAAATCGTTACATTACGCGTTATATAACCAAACAGAAAAAAAAATTGTAAGGAAGAGATTTGGAAGACCATTGACGAAAACAAAAGTCTCGGTGCCAGATTACGCGCTTTTGCCAGATAAAACTTGATTAGACGAGAAACTGGAAGTTACGAAGCCGTAGACAAAATTCTTGGCTATAAATGTTTCTATTCATGGGATGCTGTGCAATACTTAAATACCAGCATGAAAAAAGACCGACGAAGAAAACTGAAAGTCATCATGATTTGGTTTTATTGGCAAAAGAGGATGAACGATCTACTGAAATTTATGTCGGAATTTTACTGATGATTATTACATGAATCGACATGACAAATTGGAAAACATGTGTTTATACGAATTGGCCACTAAGTACTAATACGAACGAAATAAACCAAAGTCTGTAGAATATTACGAATTAAAAAAGAACCACAGTTGGTTCAGAAAACGTTTGAAACCAGTTGTTTTGAAAACGCCCTATCATAACACGAAAACGGACGCTGGAATTGAGTTGTACTATCATCATTCTTTGCTGATGTTGTTCAAGCCTTGGCGAAACGAAGAAGACCTATTGGGAGAATTTAAACTCTACCATTAATCCTTTGAGCACAATGTGAAAAAAATTTTCAGAGATGGAAGAATGTCGCGAAACAAAACAACGATTACAAGCTGCAATCGACTTGGCTGAAAAGTTGCAACAAGAAAGTTATTTACACAACCAGCTTTAAAATATCGAAGAACCAAATGAAGACGTTGATATGATAGCCGCAAAATCTGGTAACACTGAAACTCACCAGGAAATTGTCATTAATGAAGATAAATTGAACAAAAAAAATGAATGCTGACCAAAGGAAAATATTCTAATCAATTATAAAGCACATAGAAGAACAAAAGAAAGACCAGTCTATTCCACCCATAAATCTGATTGTACGCGTAGTTGCTGGCAGAGGAAAAAGCTTTCTAATTTAATTACTCAGTCAAAAAGTTCGTTTAATGAGTAATCACAATAATGATGCTGCTGCAGTACTAGCACCAGCGAGAATTGCTGCCTTCAGCATTGGAAGAAGTACAATTCACAAGTTTTTCAAATTGCCCGTCCAACATGCGAATGAAGCAGAATAATTTAAGCTTGATTCTGACGATTTGAAATTATTTAAGCAACAATGGAAATCATTGGATTTAGTAATTATCGATGAGTGCAGTATGGTTTCGAATGTACTTTAGCGATGATCAGCTAACGATATGGCGAATGTTGTAAAAACAAGCGAGATTACTGTTTTGGTGTCAAAAATATTATTTTGTTTGGGGATTTATTGTAGCTAGCACCCGTAAAGGCCCAATTTTTATTTCAGGAACTGCCTTTAAACAAAGTGAAACAATTGTTTGGTGGTGTTGGTGCATTCAACTTTTAGTACGAATTTGAATACAGTGAGCTAACAATAAACATTGTGTTATATACATAAAAAAAATATATATCGCGGCATAACTTTCTTAAATAACAGTCTCATGCACCAAATAAAGATGCAAAATCAAAACTCAATTTTTATAGCATCATCACTGAACTGATCGTTAGTATAATTATCAGAACCTAATATTCGGTCCCATTCAGCGGTTTTAAGAAAGACTAAGAAGAGTAGTAAGGAAAGATACCACTAAAAGAACAACTGAGCCTATAGCAGGCGACTTCAGTGCAGCAGAAACAGTCCATGGATACGACCGAGACAATTATAGAATCCAGTTTCTTTATGAGGTAATAGCTATGGAAAACCGCCATTTAATTATTGATGTGACGGTCCCCTGACATTTGAGAGAGCAGGTAGACAGGAAAAAATGCTACTTTGGCGATGAACAGTCAACGATTTGGCGAGTGCTGTAAAAACAATGTAACAATAAAATTTTGACAATAGCAAAATTTTTTGCTTTTCAAGATATCAAAAAATCTTTAATTTTTATCAAAAAATTTAAATGACTAGTATTAACCCTCTGAGCGTTTTGAAAAAGGGTAAAATTGTAATGTTGTTTTCTCTGCATTTTGTTTTAAATGCTAAAAAATATGATTCTTTCAGCATTATAAATAAAACTTAATTACAAATATGAATGTAACCCTTGAGAGTATTAATCATTCTTCAATGTTTTGAAAATTCATTAAATCTATAGAATTATATTGTCTTAAACATTGCATATATTGCAGTGAAACCTGGAGCTTAGTGAACGGAATATTACGTTCCACACGCTTAGAGGGTTAAAAAATGCTCTGAAGAGCACCAAAAAAGGTTAATATGTTTAAGTATCAAAAAGGGTTGGACAAGTGCTTCTTATTGAGCATGAGAAAGGAAAGGGGTTCCTTCTTGGCTGCAGCTCACTGTCAATGCCAACTTTTGAAAAAATCACATTCGCGCTTTTTTCCATATAAATGAAATCACTCACAGTTACGATAAAAATGTATAGTTTAAAGACGTAGCCAGTAAAGACGCGGCTTGATTAGACATGAATGTAAGGCGACATAGTACCAAAAACCTTAGTTCCTGCAGCGTATCACACTCATGCAGTGCTACCAAGCATGCCTGCAGTGTAGAACTGCGCAGAAAATTGATTTGTATTGCAGTGCAGAGTGTTTCAGCATTCTGAACAGGAACAATTTCACATATGCACGCATTACAGTATAATGCATTCATTGATTGAAATTATATGCAAGTGGCTGTGGCTCCACAATGCAATATGCAGTACAGCAATGCATATGTAAGTTATAAACGAACATTAGGCGTATATACCTTTAATACGGAAGTACAAAGAATAAGTGCGGATGTGCACTGAGGCTCAAAAGTATAATAGGAGTGTACAGTGTAGTATAGTCTGTAGATCAATAATTGTACACAGTGCAATGTACAAAGTTGCATTGCAGACGCACGCACAGTACAACAGTAGAACAGTGCAGTTGAAATATAAAGCACGTTGGAAAGTTTTACTACAGTACCGCAAATTTCTTTTATATGAAAAAGTGCGAATATGATTTTTTCAAAAGTTGGCATTGACAGTGAGCTGCAGCCAAGAAGGATCCCCTTTCCTTTCTCATGCTCAATTAGAAGCACTTGTCCAACCCTTTTTCATACTTAAACATATTAACCTTTTTTGGTGCTCTTCAGAGCATTTTTTAATACTAGTTGTATATATGAATATATATATATACTGTCGTGAATCCTTGAGAGTATTAATCATCACTCAATGTATTAAAAGTGCATTATATCCGTAGAATTATATTAATTTAAATACTACTTATATTGCGGTGAAACCTGTAGTTTAGTGAACGTATTAACATGGGCATGTCAGTGAGAGGGTTAACTAAAATTTTTAGGTTTCTTTGTCAGATTCTTACGGTTTTTCAATTCCTACTATTAGTTCACACTCTCCCTATATATATTTATATATCTTGTTCAAATTTTCAATTGTTAATAAAATACTTTTTATTCATCCACTCAAGTTCAAATACATTTTTTTAACTTATCGTGGATGACACATGATGTTAATACAGTTTTTCAAATATTAATTAATTAATTAAGTTTAATTAATTAATTTTAGTTTTATATGGGAGAAAAATATCAACACGCAGCCAACTTATTTCAGACATTAGTTCCATTTAAAAAAACTCACTCACAAGTCTTGATAGCGCAGTCGGTTAAGCACTGAGCTCTCAGTGTCTAAGGTTCCAGGATGGAGCCTCACCTGGGACGGAAGGAAATTCTCCCGTACTGGAAAATAAATTTCTCTTATATAAGATATTTAGCAGGATATAAATTTAGGAATAAATACCGTCAGTGGCTAAGTGTGTAGATCGCTGGAAAAAAAATTATTTTTGACCTAAGTAGGAATTGACTTTAATTTTTTAGATTACTTTTTTTTACTAAACATAGCACTGGTTTCATGCTTCTATCTATCACTGTTTCCGAGTTATTTATTTTCAAAGTTAGGGGTCCTTCGTGAAACAGCCTGTAGCAAATGTTGATATTTATGCTTTTAAAGGTATTGGCGTATGGATTATGCCGCCCATATTTTTATGTTACGACTAACCGTCCTTATTAAATTTGTCTTTTTTTCATTAATTTGAAGTTTATTACATTTATGCTACTGTTGGACATTGGATTAAACAAGGATATCATTTAAAATTGTTATTTAGTCTTTATAATGTCTTGAAGCATACACTGTCAGAAAAATCCGTCTTTATACATTAAATAATTCCTCATTTTTCAACAAATAATTTCCATAATCCTAGAAACATGCTTTTTCCGTGAATTCTTCTCGAAAGTCTGAAGAAGAGAGAAAATGTCCGTTTATTCCCTGTGCGCATGCGTATTGGCTCTATTAATACTAAAGTTTGAATTTATTTTAAAAATGAAAAACTAAAAATTCAATAAATTATTATTTTGAATTTATTAAAGAAAAAAAAAATGTTCTTTCGAATTTAAAAAAGTAATAATTAATTTCCTCATTCATTTCAAATTATTTGCAATTTATTTTTTTAAAAGTTATTAAAAAAAATTCGCATTTAATATATATATTCTAAACAAACAGATTAAAATATATATAATAGTTGAAAAAAATCTGTTTTACTCAAAAAAGAAACAAACAAACATAATACTTTCGAATTTAAAAAAGTAACAATAATTTTCTCACTAATTTAAAATTATTCGCAATTTATTTTTTTAAAATTTACAATAAAACATTCGAAATTAAAATGTATTCTAAAACATTGAACACATTTCATCAAACCGAACACCTTTAAAAAAACTGTATAATACTTGAAAAAGAAATCGATTTTATTAAAAAAGCAAACATTTCTCTCGAATTTAATTAAAAATATAATATCCATATTTTACGTCTAACAATAGAATTAAGATTCATATTTTTATCCTCTATTAATAATAAATTGTTAAAACCCCAACCGTCTTTTCATAACGACAAAATCTCCCCGCAATTAATTTCCAATTTGCCAGCTTTCTAAACCCCAAATTTTTGAAGACCAAAGCCGCCATTTGAAGAAAACCCTATCATCATTCCAAGCTCTACTTCAAGCAAGTGCCCACTGGCCGTATCGGTAACATACTTGACTCCAGACCGGCAGGTTCCTAGTTCAATCCTCAGGTGAGACAGGAAATATTCTTAAAATGTATTAATAAATAAATACTTCCGCAACCGTCCATAGATGGCAGCACAAAAAGGAAGACAGTTTTTTAAAACCGACTTTCTTCAAAAAATGGAAAATTTCCCTCATGTAACAGAGAAAAAAAATAAACGGAAATTCTTCAAATAACGGAAAATTTCACTCCTATAACAGAGAAAAAATAAACGGAAAATCTTCAAATAACGGAAATAACGCGGCAGCAGTGCTGCCAGTGATATTTCCGTGTTTTGAAGGAAGTATTTTTGAGAGTGTACAACACACGTGTTTTGATGTTACTACAAACTGTCCATGTTTTTAAAGGTTAAATTAAGATTAGGGTGTCGTTTACATATAGAAATTGTAACAATTTTGAAAATTTTAAATACTTACACCTAATTTTGACATAATATTTGGAAGATTTAAAATTTAGAATTCATTTCTAATCATTACAAAACAGGCTACAGTGCGAGTAGTTTTAAACATAGAAACTCATAATCTACATTGTGGAATAAGCTGTAATTTTGGATCAGCTTATTTGAAACTTCTATAAATCTATTTCTGTTAAAAAATTCATAGGTTACAATTCATATAAATATTTCATTAATTTAGAAATATTTTCGAAATAAGTATGAGATGTAACCAATTATTTTTAAAACAGAAATTAATTTCTAGAAGCTTGAAATATGCGATTTCAAAATTACAACTCATTCCGTCAAGTAGATTAAGTGCTATGCTGAAAAATACCCCTATTGCAATCTGTTTTCAACGTTTAAAAATTAATTCAACAGTAGCAGGTCCAAACTTAAAACCTGCATCCTTCCTGAACTACTTAACCGAATCACATCCAGTTTCGCATTGTAAAATTTACCGAAGTATTCAAATATAATGTTAAAATGAGGTGTTAGTATTGAAAATT
Source organism: Maratus michaelseni (assembly GCA_963931845.1). NCBI lineage: Eukaryota > Metazoa > Arthropoda > Arachnida > Araneae > Salticidae > Maratus > Maratus michaelseni. The sequence goes on from OZ007586.1 coordinate 31,642,621, forward strand.
TTAAAGTTTGTTACAATTTCTATATGTGGACGAAGACTTATGGAATTTTAAGTATAGCATAAATTAGAAGATGTTAGTACTAATCGATTGGTTCCAGTTACATTTTGATTTGATTAATTGCGGCAGAGTTTGTATAGGGTAGATATACACTGATGTCTAGACATTAAGGGGCAGTGGCCGATTTCAGACGTTTCGTCGATTATCTACTAAAAATCGTGAGAAAATGCCCGAAATGCCCTTTAACTTTGAGGATGTAAAGAACATGTTTGACTTCATGTATTTCAGGGAAGATTTTATCGTGAGGACAATTAGGGGGGGGGGCAATAATAATTCTAATTATAAAATAATATTTTCGATCACCCAAGTAACAGAAAATGCTAAAAATAGTCTGTCACTGTAGCAAATGACTCTGTAGATCCTGTTCAACATTTGTGTAAGCTTAGCACGTATATTTGTGAAGTTTTTAACGTTTCTGTGAAAAATTAAAAGTTTTGTTTATGGCATGGAGACTTTTCAACCGAATTTAAGACCGTTTTCCAAAAATTTGACAAAAAATAGTAGAAATAGTATATTGGAATTAAATTATTAATATATTGAATATTTGATGAGATATGGTTATTTGTATAAAATACATTTTAACTGCGCATGCGCGAATTACAACAAATATTTTTTGTCATGATTTGATAGTCAATACTATCGAGCAACTCATATAAGAAGAGCAGTCAAATATCGTGAAAACCTAAAAAGTTTCTTTAAATGCAAACGAATCTGTAGACATATAATCAAGACAATTAAATTCTTATGTAGCTTTCATTCATGGTCTATGGATTTCCCATGTCTTATACATTTTTTGTAAGAAATCTTACTTTCTTCCCCTTTTTCTTTAATTACACCGGTATACCGAAGCGTCATAATTCAATTATTTAAATACAGACCCAGCACACAAGAATATCTCGGAAGTTTATGCAATAAATGGTTTCCGCGGAAGAATACATGAAAAGTTATCTTTCCGATTCCTTTTCTCTATTTTCTTTCTTAATACAAGTATTTAATTTTTACTGAAATGCTGACACTTTTTTTACAAACTAGAACTTTAAGATAATTTCTAATTTATTTTTCTTTTAATTATTTGTCAAAATTTTCTTCTAAAAAGAAATCAATTTTCAGAAATCTTTTTTTTAAGGCACATTTCAGATTTATTAATTGTATAAAGATCTAGTACCTGATTTAGAAAATTCAAATATCTTTTCGGTTAAATAGGTTCAAGGCAGTCAGTTTTAGATATTTAGATATACCAGCAAGTTGTTTCATGTGTAAAATTTCTTCATATGACATAGCAGAGCTATTCACTCTACAGAGGTATAAGGAATACAAGACTCATTCAATAAATAGACGAAGCAGTTGCGAAAAATTGTAAAATACATTCATAACCAAAAAAGTTATAGAAACTTTTTAGCATGAATAAGTCATTTTTTATGAAATAGTATTTATGTAATAAATCTGGTTTTGATTCGATTTCAACTTTTGGTTGGGAACTTCTTTAAAATAAAAAAAAAAGACCCAATTACTTTAGACTCAACAGTTCATTACAAAAATCTACCTATTGTAGCCGTTCGGAGGAAAGCAATTCCAAAACATCTTGGTATATTTTCACCGATTATGACCCCCAGACCCCCGAACCACCATCCGTTAAAATGTTGATGCGTATATATATATATATATATATATATATATATATATATATATATTATATATATATCTGACATATGTCATGCTGTAACTTTCTTATTTATGAACCGATTTGGGTGTGACTGAGTATGTGTATAGGATATACCAAGTTCTTGACCTAGTTCGTTGACCAGCTTCATCCACAATCTTGTTTCAAAATGGCGGCCAGTTAAAAAAAAAAATTATTTTTAAAAATTCAAAAAGATGTACAAAAAATTATAAATTGGAAAAATTGTTTCTGTTAAGTGTTAGAATGTAATACAAGGATTCTGGAACTTTTTTTGATTTTGCTATACCTTGAAAAATGGCTGAGATATGTTAGTTTGAAATTCTAGTGTGGCTGAAATTTTGAAATAATCTGATATTTGTTATGCTGTAACACGCGTATTTATGAACCGATATGAATGTGACTGATCATGTGTATAGAACATATCAAGGTCTCGATCCAGTTCGTTGGCCAGCTTCATGCGCCATCTTGTTTTAAAATGGCGGCAAATTAAATATTTTTAAAAATTCAAGAAGATTTATAAAATATAATAAATTGAAAAGGGTGTTTCCGTTAATTGTTAGATCGTGATACAAAGATTCCGGGACATTTTTTGTTTTGGCTTTATCTTAAAAAATGACAGAGATATGACAGTTTGAAATTCTAGGGTGGCTGACATTTTGAAGCAATCTGATTTTTGTTATGCGGTAATTCTTATGCTGAAACTGGCATTCAAGTCGAGTATTAAAGAAAACTGGAATTGAATTTTCTATAATCGAGTTCCAAGTAATTTAGCTTCGGGTGTTTGAGTAAAATGAGTGGAAATTTTAAAAATATGGTCTATGAAAGCTACCTTTTCCTCCTTGTACAGGCCGGAAGGACTTTTCAGATTTTGCATTTGAATTTTACATGTAGTATTTTTATATATTTAGCGTACAACATAATTTTTCCAAAAAACAAAACAACTGACAGCAAATGGTTTAGTAACAAAAAATTGGAATCCCTCCTAAAACTTTAAATTCTCCGTCCCCAGTGGGGCGTATTCCCCACGTGGGAAACCACTGCCATAGAATAGGTATTTTAAAACTACCGTATACACTCACTCGCGTATAAATTGACCTAAAATTTCGAATGTCTTCCCGTTTTAAAACATGTATTTTCGATGCGTTTTCTCCGCCTTATTTAATCTCTGAATTCATACTATTTTTCTGCGATTAAATAACGAGAACATTTATATACCAAAATACTCATAATCTAACAAAGTCTCATCTAATTTCTCTAGAATTCTGGGATCGACTTATATGCGAGTATACACGATAAGAACACAAGGGAAACAATAAAATGTTAATTAAAAATTAAAAAGAGTAAAATGAAAAAAAAATGTGATTAGTATACAAAATAAAACAATAAAAATCAACAATATCAAAATATCAAAATATGAAAATCAGAAAAATAATTAATATAACATATTTCTTTAAGAATAAATGAACTTGTGGCAAACAGCATAATCGAGACAATTAACTTCTTACGTAGCGTTTATTGATGGCCTCAAGATTTCTCATCCCTTATACATTTATTTTTAAGAAAAAATATTTTTTAAACGGTTCTTACTCTTTCCCCTTTTTTTAATTACACTGGTATAACGAGGCGGAATAATTCAATTATTTAAATACAGAGCCCTGCAGAAATACGAGAAGGTTTTCAGGGAAGAATGAATCAAAAAATATTTTTCCGAATTCCACGCTCTCTCTTGTTCTTGATATAAATATTTCTTTTTTCATTTAAATGCTACCATCGCTGTATAAATTAAGAAAAATATATCCTTTATGTTGTATACTTTTTACTTTCATTAATAAATGGAAGAATAGTAAAAATGGAAATCAATAAAAGGTTTTTAAAAGAAAATGTACAATAAAAAATAGCAAAAGGAAAAAAATGTAATTAGTAGAAAAAATAAAACAAAAAAAATCAACAATATCAAAATAGGAAAAATAACTAATATAACAAGTTTCTTCAAATGCAAATGAACTTGTGGTTGACCGTATAATCGAGACAATTAACTTCTTTCGTAGCATTTATTGATGGCCTCAGGATTTCCCATCCCTTATACATTTATTTTTAAGAACAAAAATATTTTTTTAAACGGCTCGTACTCTTTTTCCCTTTTCTTTAATTATGCTGGTATAGCGGAGCGAATAATTCAATTATTTACATGCAGAGCCCTGCAGAAACACGAGAACATCTTGAAGACTTAATCCATAAACGGGTTTCGCGGAAGAATGAATGAAAAGATATTTTTCCGACTTCCGCGCTCTCTTTTTATTCTTAATGCGTAAGAATTTCCCTTTTCATATAAATGCTACCATCGCTGTACAAATCCGAAAAAATACATCCTTTAAGTTACATATTTTTTACTTTCATTAATAAAATAAAGACTGGTATTTTTAATAGAAATTCTAACTTACATTTATTCGAAGTTATTAATTATGCTAACCTGCTGTGAAAAGTTTTCTCCGAATAAAAAAACGATTAAAGTGCGCTACACTTATTTTTGTTTGTTATGTATGTTAGGATTCAAAACCATTTTTGATCCATTGTAAAATATTTTTTATAGAAATAAAAAGGCGTATTACATAAAAATACACATTTACGATAAGTATAATACAAAAACAGCTCATTAGAAATCTATTACATTTGGAGAATGAAATTAAAGAAATTTTTTCAAGAACGCTTATACACAGTCTGTAACATGTCCTTCATTATCTATTTAATTACTCGTTTAATGAGGACAAAACACGTTCAATATGATAGTCACCATTCTCTGCTACAATCGTGAATCGTAACATGGTTGATTGCAGTGTCAGAATCTTAGACACAAGACACAAGGCGTGCTATTATATGCTTAAGATCGGACAAACATCTTATGGATTACGGTAGATCAAGTCTTTGAGACATTCTCAGAATTAAAAGTCACATGGTTTAAAAAAGGCGTATAAAAATGACCGCTGATGAATTTTAAATCAGGAAAATGACATACACTGCAATGAGCAATTGAAATGCTATGTTCCGATTCCAGATAATAGAAAATAAATGGTGGCCATCATATATATATATTTTGTCTTCATTCCACGGATAAATACTGCATCTCATGTTACGTATTATGTTCAAACATATTACACTCATGTTTGAGTTTTTAGAAAATAATTTTAATTCCTCTTGACAAAATCCCCATCATCTCCTTTTCGAGAGTTCCCAAATGCCACGAATTTCTATTGAATAGATTTTGCTTTATACTTCATGGAAATTTAAACTCTAATTTGGGACACCATGTAATTCAGCAAAAAATGGTGATTAATTTAATTTGTGCTTACAGTATATATATATATATGTGTGTGTGTGTCTGTTGTGTTCTGCTAATTGTTTAGATCAATACAATAGTCGAAGTAAAAAGTTGGCAAACATCTAGAAATTTAATGCAGTCGTACTCGAAGTTTACGTATTAGCAGCCGAGTAAAAATGTACCTAGAAGAAAAGAAAATCACTATGCCCTCGAATCCATTTATTTAAACACAATCATCTTTAAATTACGAGGGAATGCTCTCCTTACAGAACGATAATATTAATAAATCTCCATCTTAACCCTAGAACGCTCTCCGTGTAGTACCTACTGGGGTCTAAAAAGACCCAGGCATGTTTTGCACTTAAATTTAACAGTCTACAAGTAATACATTTATTATCTTAATAACTGTTGACGAATACTAAAACACAAAATAAATTAAGACAATAAAAAGAGGAAATAAAAGTAAAAAGTACTTACAAAATCGTGTTTACAGGTACATGCAAAAAACACAAATGAATCTTTCAAATATTTAAAAGTAATTATCCCTTATAACAGTTATGGCAAACTGTATTCAAATGCTTTTTGCATGTAAAGCAATGGCATGTTACACACTTAAAAGTACATTTGTTTTCCGTTTTTTCACATAGGTGGTATCTTCCTCGCTTCTTAGCAATTTCCATTTCAGCTAAAGTACTAGTAATTTCTATGCGGTTTTGCTTCGCACTTTGAACCATCTGTTTTGCTCCTTGCCCTTTTGGACGATTTTCTCTTGTCTCCATATACTTTTTTACAAGTTTTTCACCCAAGTTTTCCAAAAAAAAAATTTCGTCTATCAGGACAGTCTTTCTTCCATGATCTATTTATTTTGCAATAAAGCACAAAAGCGTTATATGCAGATATGTATAAAATATAATCAAATACAATCAAATCTAAAATATTGCAAAATACAAATGGCCAACGGTTGGTCTTTCTTTTTGTACTGTAAGTAGCTACCATTTTGACCAGCGTATCAACTGCTCCCTTATTTTCATTATAATCAATGATGATCTCTGGTTTTCTTTGAATACTTTGTTCCATTTTCTTATTCTTATGCAAAATGCTTTGAAGAACAACACATTTATTTTTTTGGAATGTAAGACATAAGCGTTGTATCTTTAGCAAATGCAAATGCAGAACTGTATCTTTCTTTTCCTTTTGTTTCTGAAATTTCTGCAGGGATAGATGATTTTTTTTCTTATTGCACCAATCATTATTATATTTCTTTTCAGCAACATTTGACCTAAATCATAAAATGTAAAGAAATTGTTAAAAGTTATATTATCTCCTCGTAAACCATACGAAAAGTCCAAAACTTTCCTCAATCCTTGATTTCTTTTGAGTGCATTCCCTGGTTGTTTTCCTAAATATGTTTGAATATTCCACACATAGCATGTGTCATTGTAGCACAAAATCCAGAACTTTATACAATATTCAGCAGTTTTGCTAGGCATGTACTGCCTAAAAGGACACTTGTCTCTAAAAGCAATAAGTTGTTCGTCCACCGTTACATATACTTCTGGATTGAAAAGATTGGGTAAAACTTCTACCCATTTATCCCATAATTCTCGAATTGCGGAAAATTTGTCATTTGATCTTCTTCTTTGTCAAGTTTCCCGGTCATCAAATCGTATAACTCTTGATATTATTTTGAATTTCTTTAGAGACATTGTAGCTTAAACAAATTTCTTCCCTTGAATTCGTCCCATAGACGTGTCGTTGATTCATTACTATATTTGTACACACCTGCGAAAAATAAAAGGCCTATGTATGCATCCAAATCTACGATATTTATATCTGTCCAATTTTCTCCATATACACGTTAACCTTCTAATTTTGTATAATTTGTGATCATTGTTTTCAAATTATGGGGGAGAAGCAGTTCAATAGAGCTATATTCGTCTTCTATTCGTGCTGTTGAAAATCGAATTGGACCAGGGGTTAGTTTAAAAATATTACTGCTTTCTAATCGACCAGCACTCGGATATGACTTTGTTATTTTCCATCTCTGGACTTCATTATTTCGGGTACTTTATGTATAGTATCTATTTCTTCATCAGATGAAGAATAATTTTATCAATAGATAGACATCAGATATATCTTCATCATCTGTACAGCATTCCATGAAAGCAAAATAAAACTTTCATATAACAAATAAAAAATACATTACACAGGTCAACACAAATCTGGGGTTTGTGGAATAGCACTTTTTTCTTAGTAAATCAGTCACGCTGATCACAAATATGACATTACATTTTTGCTATCACCCACAGTTTTTTCACAAAACACAAAAGATGGGGGTGCCTCTTAATAAAATTAATGTGTAATATTTATTAAATAAAATACATTCTTAATAAAAACAAAAATTAATTTCTTAGTAAAATATAAATATAGATGGCGCCACTTTATGTGTTGATATTTGCCTGAGTAGGCGCAATTTTCTCCCGCGCATTTGTAGTGAGAACATATGTTTTTTTATTCGTTTATTGATATCTTACGTTTTAATCAACCTTTTTAGACCACGTTTGTTTTGTCAGTTTCTTATAGCAATATGGCTACAAGAGGTTGTATAAATCCAGGATAAAAAAATGTGATTTGGCAGGACTTAGTTGATCCAAAAGAAGTCCTCTTGCCTCCCCTGCACATTAAATTAGGTTTAATGAAACAATTCGTAAAAGCCTTAGTTAAAACAGGGGAGAATCTTCGATATTTGAATGAAGTTTTTCCACATTTTTCGGAAGGTAAAATTAAAGAAGATGTGTTCGTTGGCCCAGATATAAGACGGTTAATGAAGGACGAAAAATTTGAGGAAAAAATTAAATCAGTTGAGAAAGATGCATGGGTTAGTTTCAAAGACATTACTAAGAAATTTTTAGGAAATTGCAAAGATTCTAACTAAACAACAATCGTTGAAAAAAATGGTTCAAAACTTTCAAAAACTACGTTGTAACATGAGTTTAAAAATGCATTTTCTGCACCCCCATCTTGAATATTTTCCTGAAAATCTTGGTGAAATGAGTGAAGAACAAGGTGAGAGATTTCACCAGGACATAAAATGCATAGAAAAACGCTATCAAGGACACTGGGATGTAAATGTGTTGGCAGATTACTGCTGGTGGCTAAAAAGAGACACTAAACTAGCTTCAAAATCTAAAGGACACAAGCGTTCTTTTGATGATAAAGAAAGTAATTTTACTGTATATACTTGAATATAATTTCTTATAAAACATGCACACACAGTTATATATGTATATATGATTTTATTTATTTATCTGATTTTTTTGTACATTTTAAAATGAATGTTGTGTAAATTGTATATTCTCAAATTCCAAATTCTTAGTTTTTTAATTGTAAAAAATCCTGACGTGATACATAAAAATGGATATTATTTTTGAAATAAGCATAGCAGATTTCTTACAATTTACATAAATTCATGAAAACCCCAAACAAAAAGTTAAATTTTGTAGGCCTGTGTTATCGTTCTCCTCCAATAAATATTCAAACTGATTCTAAAAGGTAAATTTTTTACATCTAGCTGAGAGACAAACAACAAACAAAATTAATTTCTGCTATGACTTGTCTGTTGCCAGACGTCTCATAACTTCATTCCCTCCCCGATAGTTCTACCCTTCCCTCCTTTTTTGCAGCTGTATAGCAGAAATGAAACAATATCGGAGTTTTCAAAAAACTATGTGAATGTATTTTTATGCTTGGACAAAATAGACCCGAGAGACATATTAAGATGTTATTTTTTGCTGCGTTAAAACTAAAAGTCCCATTAATTTAAAATTTGAGTATGTGTTAGTTAAAAACAAATCGGGAAAAGTCATGAAATTTAAAAAAAACATTATAAGTAGTTTTTGAGTAACACAATCTGAAACACGTGTATGGGTGCAAAAAGACCCGAGGAGCTTTCTAGTGTTAAAAAACAACATAGTTTTATATTAGACACCCATTCGACGGCCAAATCCAGCCGCGTTTTATTTTTAAAACTCAGTTCGACGAAATAAATCAATTCTCTTCTGTTCTCTGTCAGTCTGTTTTAAGCGAAGAATGCGCAAGAAGAATTTCGTAACACGTGACCTATTTTAACCAATGCATGTTCAACTTTACCCGCTTACTTATTTTTATCAGTGAATTAATATTGAAGAAATAAATCTCTCCAATGTTTGGCGGGAAAAGAATTTTCTAGAACATTATCGAATATACAAAAACGCGGGAAATTGAAATAAGTTTCGGTTTTTGCTTATTGAAAACAATTTAAAGGAATGATTTTTTTAGACTATAAGAAGACGGAAAATGGTCAATTTACACAGATTAAAAGAAATAAAGGAGATTTAAATGCGGGAATAAATAGGAAATATTTAAAAGAATAAAGAATTCAAGAAAACAGGTTATTTGTTGGAAATAAAAAGTGAATTTTAGTAGATTAAGATAAAAAATGTTTTAAAATATGTATAGTAATGGAATGTTTTTAAGAAAGGGAATATTTTAATTAAGTAGGGTTGAAAATGGAATATTAATAAAAGGAATATTTTTATACAATAAAGTTAATAGGGTATGGAATTTTAAATTTTGTAATATATATATACAAATATAATAGAGAGTACATTGAAACATAAGTTAAAGAGGAAAGAATTAAATTGTTTTTAAAACAAAATTCATAATAAAAAATAATAAAATCAATTTAAAAGTGTGATTAATAGAAAAAAATACAAAAAAAATCTCATTTTAATATTTATAAAAATATTTTTTCACCAAAAATATTTTATCAGTGGCATTTATCCGAGAGATTTTGTAAATTTATCACTACTCGATTTAGTTTACTTATAGTTTTAATTAGTTGATTCATGTTGATTTCACACATCGTCTCCTTTGTATTCAATACCAAATACAATTTAAATTGACTATAAATTAAAAACACCTTTTCAATTTTACGTTAAGAAGTGTAAAACAAAATAAATATGTATGTAAAATTTAGACTTGCTGAGAGCTGCCAAACAAAATTTAGTTAACCCTTATCATATGATTATTTTTTTTTTAATTAAAATGCTTTCAAATATTTTAAGAAGTACAAAATTACTGCTAACTAACAACTGACGCGACAAATTAAATTGAGTGTAAATTTTAAAATATCCATCTTATTTTAAGAAGTGTCAAAGATTAAGAGATATATGTAACGTTTACACATACCATGAACTTCCAAACAGAATTTAAGTTAACCACTATAATATGATTATTTTTTTTAATAAAAAAATAATGGCAGCCTTCGAAAATTTTTAGGAAATACATATATATATATCTGCACTAACTTATGGAGCAGAAATATGGACACTAACAAAACGGATCGTACAAAGATTACATACAACACAGCAAAGTATGAAAATGTGTATGATTGGCATAACCAGAAGAGACAGAAAGAGAATAACATGGATAAGATGTCAGACGAAAGTTTTTGACATCATTGAGAGAATTAAATGTCTAAAATGGAAATGGGCTGGGCACATTGCATGAAGACAAAACAATAGATGGAGCACGAACACTCCACAGTGGTATCCCAGACATGTAAAACGACCAAGAAGACGACCTTAGGTAAGATGGACTGACTAAATCAGTGGCCGGTGTTAATTGGATGATTAAAGCACTAGACAGGAAACAATGGAAAAATCTGGGGAAGAACTACATCCAGCAGTGGATTGAAAACGGTTGCTGTTGATGATGATATATATATCCAGGATAAGATATATATAAATACATGGTGTCCCAAAAACACTGACCTCGGCTTTTATTCCTTAAATATTGATCATAGACATATATTATAAATCACAAAGTTACGTAAAAATAGGTACAGAATGTTATGAAATAGATTAAATTTTTAGGGGATTAAATTTGAAGAAATACAAAATTTAAATTTTTATACAATCCGTGTACAAAAAAAGTCCCAGTGAGTAAAATGTGCCCCATACACTAATAAGGTAATGACCAAAATTTCAGATCATTAAAAGTCTTAGAGACATGTTTAAACAAAGTTGGTGAGGGGTTAATCATAAATAAAATGTAAATGTTTACAGCTAGAGTGAAGATGACGCGACGCCGAAATACATCATAAGCAAATAAAATATGGCTCTTATCTTTAGTTTTGTAGCTTTCCCTCCCGGTACAGGGCAAAAGGAGCAGTTTTTTAAATGTACTTAATATAATACAAATGCTTAATATTTTATGTAATTTATATGTTCTGTTTTCTACAACCATAATATAACATTTATTTTTCTACGAACGTTATAAATTCACGCATTTCTCTTATATATTTTGCAACCTTATCAATTACTCTTTTCTCAATAGCAACATGTCTCCATTAAACCTATAATCACGATAAAAGTAGACATGTTACTGAAAAAAAAAGAAAAGGGATAACTATTCAAATAAGTTTAGAAATTTCTTTAAAATAATTTATGACGAAAATGTTTGTGAATATGAAATATTTCCTGGGGATTTTTTCACTATCAATATTTTGGCTAATTAAAGACTAATTTATCTTTAAGGATCTGTTTGTCTGTATATTCTATAATCTTTGGAGAGACAATTTTTTTTTGTCGTCTGTGTTCCTGAAATTTCAAAACTATCCAGAAATTTATTTAAATGGGATTCGTTTGAAACAAAACACGCATTGCTTAACATTTAGTGACATTTATTTAAAGCCTAATATTTCTGATTGCATGAGTATGTCCTCATGAATTACGAAGATAAGTTTACGAGTAAAAATACATCTCTCAAAATACATACAAGAATCTTTATTTTAAAGATAAAATTGCAATATCTAACAAAAGATTTTGTGAATTACCATGTTAATTGTCAAACATCCAGTAAAGTTTTTTTTAAAAAGAAATTTTGAATTAAAATGAATTTCATCGTATTTCTAAACCGCAAACTTCAGAGCATTTATATTAAATTTAGATTATTAATTAATATATTTTTTTTTAGAAATTTTGTTTGAAAAAAAAATTGTAATTTAACACGTGTCGTAATAATATATTGCACTCATCGCTCTTTAAATTTTACTAAATTTCAGGTAGCGCAAATTTAACTAGTAATCGTGCTGGGGGGGGGGGGTGGAGAATGAACGCGTAACGCACATCTAGATAACCTTGTAAATTAGTTACATAGCTGACCACTCATACCATCATTAAATACCACTCATACCACTATTTTTTATCGTCTTATTTAATCGCATAATTTGTAACATCAAATAAGACGAAGATTATCATTATCAAGTAAATGTTTACAAAAAAATGAATGCAACTTCAAGAGATTGTTTCTTACCATCGTGATTTTGTGGTAACTCTGTATTCTTATCCCCATTATAGTCTTGCACGAGTCTGGTTATACCGACCCAAACCCGAAAACTTGATTTGAATTGAACCCGAAATACGAACCGAACACGATGCCATTCTAACCGAAACCGACCCCAATCTCAAAATTAAAGAAACTTTATTCTTATTTTAATGCAATTGTTAAAAAAATCTTTAAGTTGTATTTCTAATCTAATTTTTATCTTTTATGTAAAAACATACCACACAAACACATATATACATATACTAATTTGCATTCAAATAATATACTCAATATATTTATCTTAAACAAAATTGTGGCATTTATTTTGAAAAAAAGTTACGAAACACAACCTGCAAGAGTCAAAGCCTAACCCAAACCAGGTCCACAACAAAAACATTATTGCCAACTCGACAGGACTCCCGGATGGAGTTCGGGTAAAATCCAGTTTTCCAAGAACAAATTATGGAAGGCTCTAATACACATTCGTTTTAAATCTCAATTGTCAGTATCGCTTAGTTTGACGCAAAGTTGGGAATGATATATTATTTTTTAGATATCCATGTAAAACAAACTATACACGATTCGACGACTACTTTATAAACCGTTAAGTAGTCCTGTGTACATTCGGCCAAATAAAAAAAGGACACCCAATACATTTTAATCTCCAAATTGTCTAAAAAATTGGAAATATACATTCAACTGGATATCATGTCGTTTTTCTTTTTATGTTAAACAATTAAGCTTAGGAGGTCGTTCTAAAATACTGAATATTGTACGAAACTCGAAAAATTTCAATACTAACAGCTAACTTTGACATCCTATTTGCCTTTGGTGGTAATTTTTACCTTGGGATACCAAACGGGACGTCATTCGGTAGAGTTCTTTAGAATTTTGGAAGGTTTACATTTTGGAACTTCCAAAGTAAAATTCATTTGTAATCTCTGAAAAATAGATTGCACTGGGGTTAGTTTAACTAAAAAATATAACTCAAAAACTACTCATCTATGAGCTTTAATTTTGTATTCACATATGAAGCTTTTTAAAATCAATTTCTGTTAAAAAAATTATAGGTTGCAATTCATAATTTTTTTTCGAAAATTAATTTAAAAAATATGTATTTTCGAAATAAAGTTTTAAAAATACTATACATTGTAACTAAAAATATAAATTCTGACCTATACATTTTTTACGGATATTGATTTCTAGAAAGTTTAAATATGCGAATCCAATATTATAGCTCATTTTGCAAAGTAGTTCTTGAGTTATTCTTAAAGAACTACTCGCATTACAATGTGTTTCGCAAAAACTACAAATGAATTTAACATTTGAATTTCCAAAGTTTAAACCTTCATAATTCCTAACTTACTTGACCGAAGAACTTCCTTTTCGTGTGTCTTAAAGTAAAATTTGCCGAAAAAGCCAAATATGATGTCAAAATGAAGTGTTAGTATTGGAAATTTCAGCGTCTGGTACAATTTCAGTATGAAGACGACCCTCTAAGCTTATTTTTAAAATACCTATTGAAATAAGTCATAATTTCCAATCAAACAGCTACTTTCGTTTTCGTTTTTTTATTATTATTTTTTTAATGACAATTTACACGTTCAAATGTACGACTTTTTTTTCTTTCTTTGCTGATTGTAAATGCCACACTAAAATGTTTTGACGATTAGTCCATTTTTACAACAGTTAGAGTCTACAAAGTTGAAAAAAGACAAGAAAACAGACTTACAGTTAAATATATCATTTTTAGAACGTAATTTTATTGAAACGAGATCATATGCAGAAGCAGATCTTTCAACAAATAAATGTATTAAAATCGCACCGTCCGTTCAAATGTTATACATGGACATATATAAAACGAAAATAAATCATACAAAAGAATTGTATAACTTCCTTGGTTGAATGTCCTTTGAAAAATAGTGGAACAAGATTTGTCACCATTGCAAATTATTCCCAAAAGCATATCGACGTGCGTGACACATGTTTCCAGAGTACGTAGTCAATACAAAAATAATAAAGTAAGTATTCCAAAAATTTCACGTTAAATATTATAAATTTTTATTTAATTTTTTATCGATATATTGCTTTGAAATTTTAGTTATATTTTACATTCAATTTGAAGTACACAACGGAACTGACTGGTTAGTATATTAAGCCCTTCGCTACGAGCATCCGTTATACTTTTTAAAATTTTTCTCGTCCCAATTTTCAACACATATTACCTTCTACGCAGTAATAATATCGTGTTTTCTCTGACTTTAATGACAGCTAATATTCTTAATATCGGTTTACAGATATGCTTATCGTTGATTCTGAGTTGCTGTAAACTTAATCCTTTCCGGCACAGACAAATTCTGTTCGTAAAATGAGAAATTACTGACTGACACCGGAATTTATAAACGACTTTTTTACAAAATATGAACTCCTTGTTTTAAGCTTTCATTGTAGAAACAAAATTTTATTAAAATATTCTTGGTGCCGTATGCAAGTTTGGAATTAAAATTAAGTGTGCCCGGAGTGGTTCCACTGTGCCGGAAAGGGTTAAACGGTTTTTAGATAAAAATCTGAAAATGTCTTTTCACGTAAACTATAAAAATCCATATTCAGAAAATGAAAAATTATAGCCTGCAGTAATATTAACTGTTTCATAAAAAATAAATTTTAGAGAAAATGGCTTTGTTAGAGAAGCTTTATTCTAAAATATAAATACAAAATCATTTCTTTAAAGCTACTTTTGGAAGAATATGCTTTAATGAAATGAATCTCTATGTGGATATTTTTTTTAATTTGTAGGATTTATGGCAGTAAGTTATTGGGTTGTTCGGAAAGTTCTTTCCGTTTGGGAAAGTTGCCCCGTACTGGAAAATTATATCATATAATTATTAGGCATTAATTCCGATATCTAATTTTTAATAATTGACAGGCAGAATTTTCCGGTACGAATTGGTTTTCTCAAACGGAAAGAACTTTAAAAAAAACCAATATAATATTTTATTTTTATTACACACTTTTATTAAACTTCGTTTGCTGTCTGTTTCGGATCGAATCTGGCAATCGACTTTTGACCTAATTCCATTGAACCGATTTCAGTCATACATATTTATTGTCGATGACAATGCAATATTAAATTATTTTTAGGATTGTACTTTCTCCGGGTTGGGTTTCAGGAAAGAAAACCCGCTCTTAGCACAACTAGAAGATATTGCAGGAACAAGTTAAACACGAATTGTACTAGAATAAGAGAGTTACAACACTGTAAACAATTGTAGCAGTAAAACTACTGCAGCAAAGTTCCAGGCAAAGTCACATAAAAAACGAGCTTTGTCCTTAGATCCGTCCGACATGACTTTGCTACAGTGTACAGTGCTGAGCTGTTTCATCCAAACATCAATTAGCAACCAGCCAACTAATTAAAAACAATTTAGGCAATAATATGCACGACGTTGGCTAGGGATTTATCAAACAGATCTTCGCCATGCGGGACTCAGGCGAACTCGCCCCGTTGCCAGGCATCAACTCATTAAGCAGGGCAAAAGCCTGGCAACTTACTCCACCAATGCTTGGTAAAATACCCTGAATGTACATTTTTTAAACACTGAACAATAGAGTCACAACAATGGTTACAACATTGAAATTACATTTGTGCCAACAAGGCATGATAAAATATAGCAATAATATATTTAACTATATGAGTGCAACAACAATCGTTTAAACAAGACAAGTGAGCAATAAAAGCGTGTAACTTAATTTTTTTATTTTAATTTTTGTTCAATAACTAGCATTGTTGATTTAACACACCTTCTTAACTTTCCACATTTGAAGACTTATTGCATTTTCAAATGACTTGACATCCGAAAACATTGGAAGGGATAAATAAAGTAGATAAAAACTAACAAATAATACGAATATTTCAACAAAAATAAATACTGTCTCTATCTCTTCGTTCCTTAACAGAAATAAAATACTTTCATTGTTTTAATGCAAAGAAAGAAAATAACTTTGTTTCAGATTAGTAAAGACTAACACTGGAGAATTCATTTGTTTGGTTTAAAAAGTATTTCAAATAATTTTCTTATTAGATACGATAGAAATATAAGGAGTAACAGAGTTTTAGTTTTATCGCTGTTCATCGTATGAAACAAAGCATCACTAACAATTTTTTTTACATACTTTCTTTTAACTTACATTTCTGTATGTATGTGGCAGTCAACACTTTTGACTCAATTTCCACCCACTTTCTGTTGACGTAGAGCTTTGAAATGTGGTATATATATGTATTCCTGAGGGCAATACGTGATTGGCCATTATTTTTTTTAATTCGATCTCTGAGGGGGGAAGGAGGGGTCCACGTCGCTCAAAACTTGCATTTTCCCCATACAAATAACTTTACGATTGTTTAATTGAAAAAATATTTCCATTGTTGAAACATTCATCCATTTTCACTACATTGCTGCCCACATCATTATGACGCCAGCATTGAGCTACGCATACATTTGTGCTTTATAATAAAAGATTTTTGTGATTTTTAATGAAAGTTTATTTTTATTTTTACATTTCATTATTTATTAATAAAATTACAAATGAGATTATACAACAAAGACTGAGGTAGTAAAGGACGTGCTTCCAATAAACAGATTTATATATGTAATGGCTAAAATGTCTTCCGTCGATTATATTTAGTTATTAATTAACGTACTTAGAAATATTTATCACTGTGTACAAGTCTCTACTATGTTAAATAAAACAAAGCACTTTAAAAATAACTCTAGTGTAATCATTTTTAAGTGAAAAAAACAGTACTATGTTTCTCGAATTTATTAATTGTTTTTTAACTGCACACTGGAGTAAAAACATATAATTACATTTTCGTAATTATGGAACAAGATGTTAGTTTTATCTCATAAAAAAGGATGTTCAATCTTCGTTTCTAAATCTCTTTTGGGATTGATACAGATTCCTTTTATTAGTGATTCTGCTAAAATCTCCACAGTGCATTTTTATTTCAAGCACGTATTATAGTTTTTAAAAAAGGTGTATCAATGTTCTTCTTCTTCATCGAAAAAAGACTCTATCCGTCTAAAGAAAGCTTCAAATTTGTTTCCTTTCTATTGAAACAACCAAAAGATTTTTTTTTCTTTACAAAGAAAATACTCGAAATTTTCAAAATTGATATTTTTCAGATTTCATAAACATTTATCGTGGTTTGAAAAAGTAAAATTTTACACATACGTAGAAAAAAATTTAAGCAAATTTTGTTTATTTTAAGGAATTTGAACTTTATTGATGCTTCTTTCTACAGGAGCCTTGCAGCAATAGATAAAAAAGCGTTATTAAATTTGGAATGATTAACTTTGGCAAGAAAAGCAGAAAGGATCACGATCCATAAGCCGTGTTTTTGTCCCATGAAATAAAACTAAAATTCGATTTTGTTATACTGACTTAATTATTTCACTTTTTAATATTAGAAAGTTTATCCTGTACGATTTCAACAATATTTTTTGCATTTTGTTCCGATTTTAATAACTTACTCAAGATCAAATTTCGTATTATTCGTAGTTTTTGATGAAAAATACGCAATTTCTCCTAATTTTCCCTCAATTTTTATTATATTTTTTAATATTTTATTATGAGCGCAGCTTTGCAACACTTTTATTTTTACATATAGTGTACATTTTGATGTATTTTATAATATAGGTAAAGAAGAAAGTGTTGCATGATTGCGCTCATATAAATAATTGAGGTAAAATTAGGAGAAATTGCGTATTTTTCATCAAAAACTACGAATAATACGAACTTTGAGCTAGTGTAAGTCATATAAATCCGAACAAAATGCAAAACTATCGTTGAAATCGTACAGGATAAACCTTCTAATATAAAAAATGAAATAAGTCTGTACAACAAAATCGAGTTTTAGTCTTATTTCATGGGCCAAAAACACGGCTTTTATGGACCCTGATCCTTTCAAAAGCACTTTCTAGGAAAAGATTGTTTTATCCTAATGAAATAATTATCCATTTATCAAACGCGCAAACAATTTATACTTTTTTTTAAAGCACAGATTAAACTATTTGATTTTCTCTAAACAAATATTTTATAAACAGTTATTAATAATGCTTTAGAAATTCTAAAGAAGTATGTAATGTCAGATAAAGGAAATACTAGTACGTTGTAGCCATCACAAAACTTTCTTTTATAACATTCTAATACATTAATTTATAATAGCATCGACACTTATGAATATAAGCATAATTCATTTTTTTAATTTGCAAAGTTATAGTGAATTAAAAAAACACATCACAACAGCGCCACCTGTTGGTTATTAATATTTAAAATGAGATCAACAGATATATTTTTAATTAATATTTCTTGCAGGTAATAAAATGTTAGTTAATTTTTATCTGGAAACAAATAATCATTGTATATTTACTTATTATTATCAATGACTTTCATTACCTCTATCTCCCTATAGCACAAAACTTTTTTTTTCTAAAAGAAATCCGACTTTTTTTCCGGCAAATCGCAATTTTTAAAATACAAACGAATTCATTGGATATCCGATATCTAACTTATCAGTGATATTTCATACTCAAGATTTTTTTAATACATACACTCAGTGACCGAAATATAGAGAACACACCCCACCCTCATCCGTGCAGTACTGATGAAATACATTGGAATAGTTGATAAAATATTTTCTCCTGGTCAGAAACACGATTGAATGAGCAAAAGCAGAGTATCAGGCGGAAATTGTTTGAGAACGAAACAAGTGCCAAGTAACTCACCCACAATTTCTGCAGCAACAGAACAGCTACAACCAACTGCAGCTTATTACATATAAAGACATAGAGACTCTAAACTCAGCACGGTTGAGGGTGCTAAAAACGCCAGTAACAGCACTTCGGAAACCACTTTTTGTTCAATAGTTTTTTCAATAGTCAACACTGTTTGTTCAATCTTTCTGGTTCAATAGAATCCACAGTTTTCAAAGAATGGTAGCTAAGCCAAAAATCTTGGAGCAAAAGCAGAATATAACGCGGAAATTGATTGAAAACGAAACAAGTGCCAAGCAACTCGTGCACAATTTCTGCAACAACAGAACAGCTACAACCAATTGCAGCGCATTACAACACAGGATAAACGCAACTAAAGCATATCCGTACTATCTTCAAGACTGATAAACACAATAGAAAACTAGTCTTTGGGGGCCACCGTAATACTTACCCATCATGGATATGCATAATATAAAATATGAAAATAAAACATGTGTAAACTATTTATAAAATGCATTGCAATTCGAAAAAAAATCGTGGCTTGATGACGTCATAAACTTTATATCGAGGCTAACGAAAAAGACAGGCTACCGCGATGCATTCGACTTATCTTTTTTTACAGACCGCTAGAGTGACGTGATGCTCTTTACGTACACCTTCATTGGTGCATTCGAGCATCACGTGACTCCGGCGTTCTGTAAAAATAGATACGCGTAAAGCACCGCGGTAGCCTTTCTTTTTCGTTAGCCTAGCTTTAAATGCTCTATGACAGAATTGCGTAAAAGAAACATCCTTATAACTCCAAAATTGATAATCATATTAACTAGCGGTTTACTTCGTCGGATTAAACGTCTCATTTCCAAATAAAATATCTCTTTGAATTAAATTTGAATAAAATACAGGGTCAGGCAAAATCGAAGAGTGTGGCAAATAGGATTACAAATATCTCGGCAACTCTTTCTCCGATTGACTTCATTCTTTATGCAAAATTTATGGTTTTTTTATTGTCTTTTATATTCACTCCTTATAATAAACAATTTTGAAAATTTTTATATCCCTTTTATCAAAACGAATATTTAGAGAGTCCGAAAAAAATAGTTCCTGATAATCGAGGTTACTGACATTCAATAAGCTTCTTCCCATTATTACATACTAAGTACATACCAAATTTCAAGTCTCTGTCTTAATTTGTTCGGGAGATAGAGCGTTTACAGACACACCGACAGACGGACGGCAAATTTTTTTTCTAAAAATATGTTTTTCGGAATCTCCAGTGTCTGAAACGTGTAAATCCGTCAAAAGTTTTTTTTTCGATTTTCAAAACGATTACATGACTTACCCTGTACTACGTATAATGGGTAAGTAACAATGTTTAACTAAATTTTACTGTTGTGTAGCAGGTTGTTTCTACTAATTTGGCCAGTCAATGACTATATGAAATATTATAGAAAACAAATTTTAAAGACTCGTTTTAAATATGCGATTAGAAATCAATTTTGCATCGTATGCATGTTTTCTTAATAAGAAATTTGAATTTAGTTAATTTTAAACTAGCTTTTAATAAGTATAAATAAAATTAATTTAATTCCCACGATGACTTTTTTTCAAAACAATATTTTGTTCTTAATCAATTAAATTCATCAATTCAATAAATTATAGAACTTCATTAATTTCATCCATTTTCTATCAATTAAAAATTAGAATTACAAATCTGCTCATTTATGTTATTGAAATGACAACATCAAAGACAAAATTTGAATAAAAAGAGATTAGATGCTCCATTTCTTTTTTCAACCGAAAATTATGCACTAATGATTAAAGTTAAAGAATAGAAAGTAACAAATGTTGATTGGGGTTTTCCGTTTCTAATAATATATTGTTCTGAGATAATCTTTGTTTCTTCATATATAAAAAATAACTTGGTTTTCAAATAACAAAAAAAAAATTCTGGCTTTAATAATAACGTAAAACAATCTTAAATGCAGATATTTGCTGGAGCTGAAAGACAATGTGTTTCAATTGTGCACAGTCCTGGGAAAGAAGTGATCACCTCTACTAAATCTGCAGCAATAAATGGTATAAAAAATGTATCTGTATAAATCAGCTAAGAATAATGTCTCTTAAATAAAGCTGCATATACATTATTCTTTCAGGGCCGTCTACATATTGAATATTGTGTGATTATTTATTTTTGAAATAGTAACACCCAATTTTGACAATTTCAGTGTATTAGATCGAATCAACCCTGAAAAGTTATGAAATTTCTCTCGAATCTTCATAGTGTTAGACGAGATTAAATTTTCACGGTACCAATGATAAATGTTACAAACTAAAAAATCGTATGATTTAAACATTTTATTTCCATAAGATACAATGACTGGATCCAAACGTAATCTAGCCATTAAAACAAAAAAATATTTTCTATTCCGAAAATTATTAATAAATGCATAGTAAAAAATCATGAATTATGCCCTACTTAATTTAATATAAGAAATTTAGTATAAGAAATAGTTATAAAAGTGCTATGTGAATTTACAGCTCTTTCCTATCCTTAATTTTCGAAATACAGAGAAATATAACTTTTAGGTGGTTCAAGAAATCCATCTAATTTTATCGTTTGCGGAGGTCTCGGTCTGTTTAACACTCATGTGCAAAAAAATGACCATAGCATTAGCAATCATCTAACCATCTGTTATCGTTTGCATCTACATAAGAGAAAGTCAACAGCTCTAGCTTAAAACGTTTTAATAAGTTCTTTTATATAAAAATGTAATATATTTTGATCGATTACTAATTAAATGATTCTAATACTTTTCTTTGTACGATCTTCATTTTATTATTATTTTTATTTATGGATGAATTCCTAAACATTTTATTTTATAACTATGTGGATTTATGAAAAAGTGCATATACTATATACTTTTGCGTGTTGATTTTATCGAAGGAACTCAAACAAAGTACCAAAAGTGGATGTTGTAATTTGAAACATGGAAGTTAATACAATTTTTATTATGCAAATTATTTCCGAAGCAAAATTTAATCATAGCCTTAATTAGTAGATGTTATTTGTAGTCATTTTTTCAATACCTTTTTTATAAGATCAATTCCAACAGATTTCGTATGGGTGATCACTATTTTTCACAGGACTGCACAGCTGATCAAAAAGTAAGAGCACATCCCCCCCATGCATTTTAATCATGAAATTGTCCCCCCCCCCCAAAAAAAAATCATATATGGCTTTGTCCTTAAATTTTACCCAGAAATACCAAACAGGAAGTCTTTCGGTCAAGTAGTTTACAAATTATGAACGTTGAAATTTCATTTGAATTAATTTGTAATAGTTTCAAAACATATTGCAATAATATTAGTTTTTTAAGCGTAAACTCAAGAACTGTTTGGCGGAAAGAGCTATAATTTTGGATTCGCATATTTGAAGCTTCCAGAAATCGATTTCTGTTAACCCTCTGACGGTCCAGTAACAGGGAAAATTTGTAATGTTTTCTCTGTATTTTATTTTAAATGTTAAAAAAAAGATGATTCTTCCAACATTATGTAAAAAACTTAATTACGTATATGAATGTAATCCTTGAGAGTATTAATCATAACTGAATGTATTAAAATTCCATTATATCCATAGAACTATATTAATTTAAATAATGCTTGTGTTCCTGTGAAAACTGGAGCATAGTGAAAGTATTAATACGTGCGTGTCAGTAAGAGGGTTAAACAAGTTGGAAATTGTTCGTCAAACGTGACAAATGAGGTGCGTTCGTACTATAGCTAGTTATATAAATATTCCGATCTTGATGATTTTTAATTCTGTGAAATGAAATATATCGTCTGCAGATTAATTTCTGTAGTAAAATAAGTATCTGGATCGCTTGACGATTAAACATCGGAAGCTCCTATAACAAAAAAATCACCGTATTTAAATAAAAGCAAATTTCTTAATAAATAATTTATTAATAAATAATTTATTAATATCGTCTAAAGTTTTGATTGGATTTTCATTAAATTTGAAATGTCTCGTAAAAATTCGGCAAAGATAATATATCTTAAATTTCAAACCATTCGTTTGGGTAGTTTTTACGTTGTTATATGCGGAAAGACGGACGGACGGACAGACATACGGACGGACCAAACGACGACAATAGGTGCTAGGTATTTATATAATTACGAACGCACCTAAAAGCACTGTAGATTAGAATTCATAATTTTTTCGAAAATTTATTTAAAAAAAATATATATTTTGAAAACTAATTCGAAAAGAAAAACTACGTTACGACTTATATAAAAACTTTTATAAGAAGAAATTGCTATAAAAGTTTTTTTGAATAGCTTGACAATTATGTCTTAGAGAGGGAAAGAGAGGGAAAGAGAACACATATATTTATTATATTAGAAAAAGAGAGGAAATGACATAACACAAGAATTTATATGACAGATGTTTTATTTAACATTTTCATTTAGTCTGCTTTTGAAAGGACAGATCGAAATCGAAAAACTGGGTTTCCTTTCAAAGTATCCCGTGTGTCTCATGTCAGCAGAATTATTTGATATCTTTGAAGTATTTCAGCGAAATCCAAAAAGACTGATTTATCACTCAAGTTATATCAGCCATATATTTTATTGAAAACTAACGATAAAAATTAGGCCCACTCATGTCAATTGATTTTGAATGAAATTGAAAAAATGGATACAATCTGAGAGATATTGTTTAAGTAAAATTATGTAAAATGAAAATTAATAAAATATATTACGTAATTAACATATTTTATTAAGACTTTAAATTGATTTAATATTGTAAAAATGAAGGTAGACCTTTGAAAACATTTGTGTTATTGATTTGATGCTGTTTTCAATCTTGCTTACTAAATACATATTGTTTATTGCTTATCGAAATGTTTTCTTAAAAAAATGCACTTTGGTGTAAGAAAGCAACTTAATTAGAAGGTAAATGTCGTTTATTTATGTGTAGAAATTACTTACTATTATTTAAAGTAAACCCATAAAATCTAAATTAACTGATTACATTTTGAAATCGATAGTAAATTGAAAGCTATGTTTGAATGAAACAGAGGCAATTTCGTCCCTCCGAAAGCGGGCCTCTGTATTAAAAATATTTTGTTAACTTCCCATACAATCACAATCATTATCCGAACTTCGTACATCCTGATCTTACATGATAAATTGAGGAGGAAGTCCTATATAATCCTATGGGATTTCCTCCTCAATTTATCAATTAGCTCACTGTATTGCCTGTAATTTTTTAAGTTTTCAAGACTGGTATTTTGACTGGTCTTTCTATATGAGAAATATTTTTAAATCATGACAAAAAAATCTTTGTTGTAGTTCGCGCTTGCGCAGTTAAAATTTATTTCATACAAATACCCATATCTCATCAGATATTCAATATATTAATGTTTTAATTGCAGTATTCTATTTCTACATTTTTTTTTTCAATTTTTTTAAAGCAGTGAAGTTCAGTTGAAAACTGCATGCTATAAAAAAATTGAATTTTTTTACAGAAACATTAATATCTTCAAGAATATGCATGTTATTCTTTTACAAATGTACAAAAAAGTTGAACAATTACGTACATAATCATTTGCTACAGTGACGGATCATTTTGAGCATTTTCTGTTTCTTGGGGAAACGCACATATTATTTTATTAGTAAATTTATTATTACCCTCTTAATTGTCCTCGGGACTAAATATTCACTGAAAAACATGACGTCAAACATGCTCATTACATCTGAAAGTTCAAGGACACTTCGGTCATTTTCTCACGAATTTCAGTAGATATTCGACAAAACTTCTGAAATCGGTCACTGCCCCTTAATTTCTGGACATCAATGTATAAAACGATCATACCTAACAGTATCCAAATACTGTTATGTTAGTTAACCCTCCGTGATACGCACCTAAGGCTCACAAGTTCGGCGGTAGACCGTCTTTACAATCATCATCATATAACCAAATTAACTCAATTCTTAACAACTCTTCTCACTTAACTTCTTTCATCTCAACTCTTAAAGCGATTAGTGACCTTCTTTAAGAACTACAAAGAAAGAACAGATTCGAAATCTGATTCAAATAACCTCATTTATTAATCTCAAAGCAAGTAAAACACTAAGTAATTTCTGAGAAGACTTCACTCAGCCTTGGTTAGTAAAATTAGACACGTTGCACACCGTACACATACCACTTTTCAACTATGTTGGAAAGTGTTAAAAATCTAAATAATGAAAAATTCAAATTCAAAATGAATATTAGACAAGTAATGATCGCATTTATCGTAGGTGAACTGATAAGAAATATAAGAAATTGATTAAATAAAGCACTTTGTTCTCACCCAGAATGGTTTTAGTGGATTAAACGATGACGTTGAACAAATAAAATATTAAAAAATACTGACCAATTATGTTTTTTAATCACTTCTTCTGGTCGACGATATACAAAAAATGTTTTCATTGAGGTACCGGCTGATAAAAATTCATGCTAGTCCTGAATATCACCTTGTTTATTAAGTAATGTTTACTTTTGAAAAAGTCTTTTAGTGTAATTAGAGAGTATTTTATACTTACTAATATTTATTTCAATGTGCGTATGAACTGAATATGTATGATTTCAAAGATTGGAAAAAAAATATACGAATAAGGCCAAGCTGACATATTATAAGTAAAATTTATATCTGAATTCTCAAATGGGATAAATACATGGGACAGATGCTCAAGGAAGAAAGGTATTTCCTCCTACATTAAATGACAGGCCTGTTATAAATAATTTAAAAATATATAATAGTGTATGGAAATCTTTTGTCAGTAAAAGCACCTTTAAAATTTCGTTGTACATACCAATAAAATCTGGAAGTTTACATTTTTTTAGCTCACAGGCTATCAAAGCCTGAGAGCTAATGTGCCCGCCGGCTCTGTATGTATGTACGTATGTATGTACGTATGTACGTAACGAAATAACTCTTGATAGAAATATTTGTTTTGCTTCAAATTTTGTTTATAGGTTCCTTGTGAAGAGGCGCTTCCCTGATTAGTTTTGGTGGTTCATTGGTTGAGTATAAAGGGGAGAACGGGGAGCTAACCCCCTCCTCTTAATTTAGATAAATGGTTTTTTTATTCAGAATTATCCGATGTGATTCAAATTTTGTTTATACGTTCATTGTGATAAGACGCTTCCGTGATTACTTTTGGGGGCTCATTGGTTAAGTATAAAGTGGAGAAAGGGGGACTAATACCCCCCTTAATTTAGATAAATGGGTCTTTCATGCCAAGTTATCCAATTTTATTCAAAGTTTGTTTATAGGTTCATGATGTTAAGGCGCTTCCCTGATTAGTTTTGGGGGTTTATTAGTTAAATATAAAGGGGAGAACGGCGGGTAATCCCCTTCTTAATTTATATAAATGAGTTTTTCATGAAGAATTATCCGATTTGCTTCAAATTTTGTATATAGATTCATTGTGATAAGTCGCTTCCCTGAATAGTTTTGGCGGTTCATTAGTTAAATATAAAGGTGGGAACGGGGGACTAATCCCCCCTCTTAATGTATATAAATGATTTTTTATGCAGAATTATACGATTTGCTTCAAACTATGTATATGGGTTCATTGTGATAAGATGCTTCCCTGATTAGTTTTGGGAGTTCATTCGTTAAGTATAAAGGGGGGACGAGGGCTAATTCACCCCTTAATTTATTGTCGATTTCTTTATTTTTCAAATGGCATTATTCTTTGAAATAAGAGTATAATATGCAATTAGTGTGAATAGCCTGTGAGCTCAATGCCATCAGTTTAACGGGACACTTTTCTTTTTATTATAATCAAACAGGCAGAAAACTAGAATATTGAAAATAAGATTGATGTAAAATAAGATGGATATATCTATGTAAATTTCCGCTTAAGTACGTTCCTAATTTGCTCATAATAAATACGAGCTGTTCTATCCTAACTGTCAGCAAGGCATCTAGACTTTAATTCCAGTGAACGTTATTGGGATGCTCGAAGACTGCCGGGGACGATATTAATCTTCTGCCATGTTCTTTCAGAACTTAAAATCCGTGCTGTCAATAAGAATCTCATGAACAGCATCTGAGTTAGTTCAACAAGCAGTATGGGTTATTCTGATATAATGGTAAATTTTGGCTTTTAAAAAAAGATTAAATTTTCTTGTTTTAATTTATGATTTTAAACTAACATTACTGCATATTATAAAATAATGACAATTTTTGCTAAGGAATAGCAATAAATCTTCAAAAATGTCTAAAAGTGTCATTGCTGTGTCCCTGAAACTGTAACTTCAAACACCATGATAATTACAATTGTAAATGACATTTTTAACGCTAACCATAATCGAGGGCTAAAAAAATGAAAGTTTACGGGGCACTTATTTTGAAAGCAGTCCTAAACCCTTTTTTTTATAATTCATTCAGCTAAGTTAAATTATTAAATATGTTTTCCAGTAGTAATAAATTTAGTAATGACACAAGCGTTGGTAGTAATGACATTTCGGACAAGCATTATTAATGATAATTACAACTTTTCATTTTTTTATGTTTATTCCTTAATATTCTTTACATATTGAAACCAGTGCACACTGTAGTGCTTGAAAAAAAAATATTGACAAGAATTTGAGCATTTACGTTTGACTTATTTAAATACCATTTTTTACCTAAGGACATAAATTTTAGAATTATCTGAGAATGACCCGTGTAGCTATGCAGGCCAGTCACATTCCATACTCTTAGACCTCTTCTGGGGATTGGATACGTGAAGTTTAGACTTTTAGGTAGCATTCATTACAAAAAGCTACCTATTGCAGCCGTTCTGAGGAAAGCAATTCCAAAAAATGTTGGTATATTTTCAGCGATCATGACCCCCAGATGCCCAAATTACCCTCAGTTCAAATGTTGATTTATATATATATATATATATATATATATGACATATGTCATGGTATAACTCTCTTATTTATGAACCAATTCGGATGTGACTGAGTATGTGTATAGGACATACCAAGGTCTCGTACGAGTTCGTTGGCCAGCTTCATGCGCCATTTTGTTCCAAAGTTGCTGCAAGTTAAAATTTTTTAAATTCAAAAATATGTATAAAAATTATAAATTTAAAAAAGGTGTTTCCGTTAACTGTTAGATTTTGATTCAAGTATTGCGTAACAATTTTTGTTTTGTGTTTATCTTAAAAAATGACTGAGATATGGTAGTTTGAAATTCTAGGTTGTAATTTCAAACTGCCATATCTCAGTCATTTTAGGTAGATTTCGTAAGAAATACTACCTATTACATTCTCACCTAAGTTGGAAATTTTGAAAAATTTTTGCAGATCTACGCCGATCATGACTCCCAGAACCCAAAACCACCCCCAGTTCAAAACTTTAAATATCTATCTATCTATCTATCTATCTATCTATCTATCTATCTATCTATGTCACTTTTTTCTGACCACGATAACTCGAAAAATTCTGCATTAATCTTTTACAAACTGATACATAAAATCAAGGGGCATAAAATCTCGGTCAAGTTCGTTAATGGACAAAATCGAACCAAGGGGGGGAGGGTGGAGGGGCTTTTTGTGAAAACAGAAAAAACCCCATAATTTCTTAATTATGATACATATCGAATCCGTTTAAAGTTATTATTACTTCTAGGAGAAGGGCCGAAAATGTATGTATGACAGATTTTTGATATAATTAAAAATGGCCCCAAGGGTGGGAAAAAAGGGGGGTTTTAGAAGAAAAAAAATCATAGCTTCGTCAATTCACAAGATATCAAATTCGCGTAAATTTATTATTAATCCTCTTAATATTATCTAAAACTTTTATATTGACAAGTTTTTTATAGGACCAACCGTTATAGCAAAACAAAATTAAAAACAAAAAAATCCCTGCCGGCTCCGCCTGCAAACAAGTTATTTTTCGAAGTAGGCGGTTCCAACTCCCGCATATTTTCGAAACTGATACATAAAATCAAGGGGCATACAGTCTCGGTCAAGTTCGTTAATGGACAAAATCGAACCAAGGGGGGGGGGGGCTTTTTGTGAAAACAGAAAAAAACTCATAATTTCTTACTTATGATACGTATCGAATCCGTTTGAAGTTATTATTACTTCTAGGAAAAGGGCCGAAAATTTATGTATGACTGATTTTTGATATAATTAAAAATTGCCTTAAGGGGGGGGGAAGGGGGGTTTAGAAGAAAAAAATTCATAACTTCGCCAATTCTCAAGATTTCAAATCCGCTTAAATTTATTATTAATCCTCTTAATATTATTTAAAACTTTTATATTGACAAGTTTTTTATAGGACCAACCGTTATAGCAAAAAAAAAAATTAAAAACAAAAAAATCCCTGCCGATTCCGCCTGCAAACAAGTTAGGTTTCGAAGTAGGCGGTTCCAACTGCCGCATCATCGTAAAAAGGTAATTTCTTCCGCAATTCCCGACAAACAGGCGCCCCACGGTCTGCGTCTTCGAAATCTACCTGTGCCTGTAGGCCGAGCCGTCAGGGATTTTTTTTAAGATAAAGGCAAAATAAAAAATGCCCCGGAATCCTTGTATCACGATCTAACACTTAACGGAAACAGTTTTCTAATTTATAATTTTTTTGTAAACCTTTGTAAATTTTAAATTTTTGTTTAATTTTAAGCAATTTAAAATTTAAAATTTAAAATTACAAAATTAAAAATTAAAATTACAAAATTACAAAATTAAAAATTGAAATAAAGTTTCAAAATTTAAAATTTTGAAACAAGATGGCGGATGAAGCTGGCCAACGAACTCGGCTGAGACCTTGGTATGTTGTGTATACATGAGCAGTCACATTCGTATTGTTTCATAAATACGAGTGTTACAGAGTAATAAATATCAGTTTTTTTCAAAATGCCAACAACCCTTGAATTTCAAACTACCATATCGCCGTCATTTTTAAAGATAAAGCCAAAACAAAAATTGCTCCGGAATCTTTGTATCACGATCTAACACTTAATTAAAACAATTTTTACGATTTTTACTTTTTGTACATCTTTTTGAATTTTGAATTTTTTTTACAGTTTTAACTGTCCGCCATTTCGAAGCAAGATGGCGGGTGAAGCTAGCCAACGAACTCGGTCGAGACCTTGGTATGTTCTGTACACATATTCAGTCACATCCAAATCGGTCCAAGAGTTACAGCATGACAAATGTCAGATATGTATATATATATAAATCAACATTTGAATGGAGGTGTTGGGATCATGATCGGTGAAAATATACCAAAAGTTTCTTGGATTCCTTTCCTCCGAACAGCTGCAATAGGTAGCTTTTTGTAATAAAAGCTACCTAAATTTGAGCAGAATTTAGTATTAAATTTTAGTGGTAATAAAAACCGTATAAGATGGCAGCTATAATGATATTTCATAATAGGTACATATGTTCGCACCTTCTTGTTTTTATGTTAATTTCTACATAAATTAGCCAAAAAGATCGTGCTCTAATTTTTTTAAGTATATGTACACATTCGAGCGATAGCTGCCAATCCTTCCCATTTTTGACTATTATTTAATCGCATATTTCTCTGATTAAATGAAGTGAATATTTTTTTTTTAAAATAATGGTAATAAAAAATTGGAAAGATTTGCAGCTATGATTTTTACTGATTGTGAAATAGTATATATTTTTAATGACATATAGCACCACACATACTCTGCTTACAGCGGCATATTTCTGCATTTTTCATTTCATGTGATAAGGAATGATTTTTTTTTCAAGTTTGCTGCAGTGATGTATCAAAAGTAAGATAAATCGTTGAAAGGACATCGTAAATTGAATGCAAAAGTCTGAGAAAAATTTCCGTGAAATATCGATCTATTACTTAATCTCTAGAGTATTTGACAGCCAAAAGTAGACTTGGAAACATCGTCAATCATATTTGCTTATCGCACTATCTATCATTTTTTGTAATAAATCTGTTTCAATCGAAATCTAGGAATTTTAATAAAATCAACATATAAAGGGATTCGGGTGTAAAACACGGTAACTGATATATTTTTATTTTTCTCCTTAATTTTCATGTATTAAGAGTATAAAATTTATTTATTACTGAATATATGCTATTTTAATCAAAGATACGTTTTAGATAAGTGCAACGAAGTTTTGTTATTAAAAATTATATAATCCGAAAACATTAAAGCCTATCACACAAAAGATATCTAACGTCGTTAACTGGGAATTGTATTAACAAATCAGCTATTTTAGAAGCATCAATAAAAATAGTTTCGGTTAAAAATTTCTTTAGGAAAAAATTGATATTTAATATCTCGAATTTTATATTTTATTAGTTTTCTTGTTTTACATTCGAACATTACATGTATGGAAAATCGATTTTAATATTAAAATATAAAATTATTTTATAAAGACAAAATTTACTATAGTGACCTGAGACAATGTAACCTAAATTATCTCACAAAAATCTAAGAATCACATTAAAAATCACTAAAATTTCAAAAATTGTATTGGACAAATTTACTATAGTGAAATAAACCATTGTGACCGGAATTCTTTTACAAATGTCAAAAATCGTCACAAAACGCAGAAAAATTGCAAAAAATCCCACTAAAAATTTCAATAAAAATCGTTAAATGTTCAAAAATCGAGGAGGACAATATTTACTGTATTAGGCTGTAAGTTTGAAACCGAATTTTCTTTACTAATGTGGGAAAACCGCCTCGGAATGATAAAAAATTCACGACAAATTCAAAAATACCTGTACGAATTCCAAATAAACGTTATTGAAAAGAGGACAAAAGTTACTATATTAGGTTAAAAGAGAAACCGCTTTCTTTTTACTAATGTGGTTTGTTGGTTGCATGGGTTTAATGGCACAAGGTCCCATTGGGGACAAGCTGCGCCAATTTACTAATGTGGAAATATCGCTGCAAAACTCTAAAAGTCGCACAAAAAATATAAAAATCTAATCAAAAATCTAAAATGGGGCTTCGAGGTGCATAACTACATATATAGAGGTACCTTCCTACCAAAATTTGTAGGCTTGCGTGCAGCGGTCTCTTCAAAACACAGCCAACAGACACACTCACATACACACAACCTTTTTTCCTTATTATTATATATCGCTGCAAAACGCTAAAAGTCGCATAAAAATTAAATTAAAAAAAAATCTAATCAAAAAATATAAAATGGGGCTTCGAGGTGCAAGACTGCATACATAAAAGTACCTTCTTACCAAAATTTGTAGGCTTGCTTGCAGCGGTCTCTTCAGAACACAGTCAACAGACACACTCAAACACACACAACCTTCTTTTTTTATTATATATCGCTGCAAAACGCTAAAAGTTGCATAAAAATTAAATTAAAAAATCTAATAAAAAAACCTAAAATGGGGCTTCAAGGTGCATAACTACATACATAGAGGTACCTTCCTGCAAAAATTTGTAGGCTTGCGTGCAGCGGCCTCTTCAGAACACAGTCAACAGACACACAACCTTCTTTTATTATTATTATATATCGCTGCAAACCGCTTAAAGTCGCATAAAAAATTAAATAAAAAAAATCTAATCAAAAAATCTAAAATGGGGCTTCAAGGTGCATAACTACATACATAGAGGTACCTTCCTACCAAAATTTGTAGGCTTGAGTGCAGTGATCTCTTCAGAACACAGTCAACAGGCACACTCACACAAACACACAAACTTGTTTCCCTTTTATTATATATGTTAATTTTATAAACTTTAAAGAAAAATAGAAATATTTATTAGAATAGTTTACTTAAAATAATTTTTACATGTTGCATAAATATTTTTGAATCACCAGTTGCATAAAAAAATTTTATGTATAATTAACAAAGATTACTTTGCTTAAAATGATATTAATTATATATTTGATAATTATAATTTCTAAAGAAATAATTAAAAAGCAAATATAAAACTGCTTTTAAATAACTTTGTAAAATTTAGTCGCATGCACGATTTTATAATTATTTCATCGTGCTTGTTTTAAATTAAGATCATTTCTTCATTTATATAATTTTGCTAAAACCGGAAAACTCTAAGAATTTCAGAGGCTCACAGCAAATTAATGAACGTATTTACATTCAGAGATATATTGCTATTCTGAGATTTAATGATATTAAGATATATTTAACTTTGTAGCTTTAGGTTACAAATAAATATTAATTAATTTTTTCTACGTGACATGATAGTTAACATTTCAAGATACAGCTCAAATAAAATGTAACTGAAAATAACTGTGGAATCGTTTAAATTATTGAATACATTTTTCAGAAAAAGGATTATATATAGATTACAAATCTTTTAAATCAGAAAAGAAAGTGTATCATAAATGCGAATTACGATTATAATGATAGACTTAGATTAAAAAAACTTCGATTAATATCAGGATAGCAAATATACTGTAATTGCTAAATAGCGGAACACTATTTAGAAAATTTTCCTCGAATGTGTGGAAGGGGTCCCGACTAATAATAACTGATCTTTCACCAGCTTCAGAGGATAAACAGAAAATTCTAACAGCTGAGTCACATAGTTATTGTTTCAACAAATTTCAGGTATTTTAAAGATAGAATACAGTGCTTCAGAGTAAATTTTCCTTTTAATTTATCCCGAAAACGAGTCGAAATGACGCATTCTTCCATTCCCGGTTAAAGGAGAAGTAATTCTTATATAAAATATACAACAAAGAAATATACACAGAAAAGTGGCAATATGTGCTTAAATTACGTTGCGATGAGTGAAATTTGGGAATGTTATGAAGCTTACCTATCCTAGAAGTAATTGAAATACTGTTTGAATTACGAATGGCTAAAAAAATAGGGTTTCAAAAATGTGTACACAATTTAAATGATTATAACGTAATTTTTTTACTAACACACACTTAATTTAGAAAAGTGAAATACAACTAGAATAATGAACGTTTTATAAAATTATAGCCAAACTGTGAAAATGAATGAATATTTTTATTTACTGAATAGTTTTCTTGAATTTTAGCCGTGAGTATCCATCAGCTTCTCTTCATCTATGGAAATTTTTGATGACCGCGGTGTGCCAAAATGATGCTTGTGAATATTTTCAAGTTTCATCTGATTCAAACTTATCTCTATTTCTAGGGACTGTAAGTCGTGTAGGGGGATCAGCTTGAAAGTTTTTCCTAAACTGTTTCTGAACTTCAGCTACGTTTTCGAATGTCCATTAGCAAATTAATGTATGCTTCCTTTGCTCAAAGTTTCGTCTGGTTTCAGACCTTATTTCAAGTTAGTTAAACCTGGAAGGAAAAGAAGATATTAGCGAATAAATTGTGAATACATTTTTATAATCATGAGAGACGGTAGTTTCTCGAGTGACGCAGCGAAAAACCGAAAATCGAAAGCCCAAAACCGAAGATTCCGTCACTCTCATATATACAGCTAGCAGGACATCAAAGGAAAATCGAAAGGCCGACATTTAATATCTCATCAAATATGAGGCATATCGTTCCGATTTTTTCACATTAGTCTTATATCTCCGGTCTAACTCTATTCTGAAATTTATACATTTCTACATCCAGTAGATTTTGAGATCTGGAAACCAATTTTTAAGTGAAAATGGGAGATGTAATGGTGTAATGGGCACATGTTATCTCGAAAATGGATCGAACGATTTTTTTAAATTAATATATTATATTAATCGGTTTTAGATGAAGCGAATAAGATTTTGCGTTAACGTAGGAAAACTCTTGTTTTTTATATAATCCAGTTTTAAAATCGGACTCTTTTTCTATGCTTTTTATCATAGACTAACATTACATTTCTTCAGACTTTTCACTCTTTTTTATTACGCCGCGATAAGGTTGCTCATGGCTATCACGGTTAGAGTTAAACATTAAAGCATCTCCATATCGCTGAAGAACTATTTAGATTTTTTTAAATACTAAATTAGTTTTTAATGCAATTTTTAATATGTAATATATATGTATTAAATTAAATTATTGTTTGTATATTATTCTTTTTTGTTATAATAAAGAATTTCTCATTTCAAAATCTTCATTAAGTCGAAAAATATTTAGATTTCTTGATTAAAATATTGAAATATTTTATAATTATATATATGCAATTTAATTTTTATTTATATATTTAATTTGTCAGTTTTTAAAGGGAAAAAAGATTCAGATTTTTTTTATCAGTTAATTTGAAACAAACACTAATCAACGAATAAATCATCAGTTTGTTTTGAGCTAGTCGCGAATGCTGTTTGTATGAATAACACTCATATGAGGTATTTTATTATTTATTTATTGTTTGTTTACTTATTTTGATTAGATCGTCCTTTTAGAAATTGTTTTTTGATTTAGTGACGTAAATGGTGAGATAATTGTCAATAGTATTACCTGTTTTATCGTTAAAAATGATATAAGGAAATTGCATTATGGCCAGTGAATCTTTTAAAGTCTTTTAAAAATCTGATGACTATAGAAGATTGGTTTTTTACTTGTTAGCTATATTTTCCAACTCTCCAAATTACCGCAATGTAAATATAGTATTAAGTTTTATCCTATAGTATAGGATAAAACTAAACTAAATACTAAACTTTCCTCTGAGCTTAATTTTATTGGGGAAAAAAACGAAAATGTATTGTAGTAATGAAATATTTTTCAAAAAAAAAAAAAAAAAATCTTACTTTGGACGTTTAATCACAGTATTTTAAATAAGAAAACTTACAATATTTACAAACAAAAGAAATAAATGGAGAGTTTTTTTTTTCACAAAAGAAGATAAAAATATATATATATAATTATTTAACTAAAAAAAAGGACTGCAATTTTTCTATTGACAATGTTAGACTATGACTAAATGAAAAGAAAATTGTACAAAATACCTACCTAAGTCACAAACATAAAAAATACAGGGGGAGGGGGGTTCTGTCCCCTGATAATTGTTTGCTCAAATATGAATAATTTTAAAACATAATGATTCAACTATGATAGCAATTAATTTGTGCTCAATTAAAAATGTTGCACAAAAGAAATCATTGGCAAAAATAAAACACTATTGTAATGGCTTTGACTAAAAGCCTTTTAAGCATAACAAAATAACATTCAAAACGTCATTGTCAAAAGACAAAAAAGTGTAAACATAACCTACCTTCAAATTACAAGACTGTTTTTGGTATTTTATTTTTGGGCGCCAGTGATAACTCTCCAAATCTCGTTTCATTTGGCATCATTTCAGTTGCAACTCTTTCCCATCATTCACCTCACACAAATTTAATAACTAAAACTTTTTATTTCAGTGCAATTGAAATACGTTTAATTGTGATGAAACTTTGGTATATTATATAGGGAATTTATATAACGTAAGTTTTCACTTTTATGTATATAAAATTAGATACGATGTTTTCATTATGAAATACAATGTTTCTAATTTATGTTATGGCTTACTTTAAAATTTTTTTATTGATTAAGCCTATCATTAATATACCCGATAACATGAGATTTTGTTATTTGTATTGATATGTTTGTGTTTACGTATTTTATCAAGATTATATTTCAGCTATTTTTAAGTAAGTTTTTTAAGATACTATATAGCAATGTTAAAATGTTGGCTATACTTTATTAGCTTATGTTAAAGATGGGTCAGAAAAAAAAGGTTGTCGAGATTAAAAAAATTTGTCGATCAGCTAGTGCTCGACTAACATTTAAGTACCCTATTTTTAAATAAAAAGCATTTAATACAAAGTTTTTCTGTAGTGGACTCTAGAACAACAGGGTGGCTGGGATGGAATTTAATTTTTAAAAAGGACACATTTTGAACCGGTTTGTTTACAGTCCCATTTTATTAGTGGAATTTTGTGATAATTTCCCGAATGACTGGCGAATTTTGCATTTTTTGTAAAAAAAAAAAATCCTTAGGTGTAATTTTAAACAAAATCTCTTCATTCATTTCTTTAACTTACAAATATTTTAAGTTTTCTTATTTGAAATACTGTGATTAAATGTCCAATGTAAGATTTCTCTTAGTTGAAAATTGTTATGACAGAATTTACACAACTGCAAAAATAATTGATTACTACAACAATACATTTTCAGGGTTTTTTCCAATAAAATTAAGCTATACAACAGAGGAAAGTTTAGTATAAGATAAAACTTCATACTATATTTACATTGCAGTAATTTGGAGAGTTGCAAAGTATAGCTAACAAGTAAAACACAAATCTTCTTTAGCCTGCGGTTTTTAAAAGACTTCCTAAATATTCACTCGACACGATGCAATTTCCTTACCTTGTATCATTTTTATCGATAAAACAGGTAATTGACAATCCTCTCACCATTTAAGTAACAATCTAAAATCAATTTCTAAAAGGACAAGAAAATCAAATCAAAATAAGTAAACAAACAATAAATAAATAATAAAATACCTAATATGAGTCTTATTCTTGTAAACAAGAATTTGCATCGTAATCACCGCTCATGAATACATGACACAAGCGATATGTAAATTTATTGTTAATTGATAGTAGAGGTGCACAATCTTTTTAAGCGAAGGGCCACTTAAAAAATGGTTGGGTTGTCGAGGACCACCATCAGTAGGACAGAGAGAATTTTGTTTCGAGGAGATGTTGGGGGGGGATAATTAGCATTATCTATACATACAGCACTGTTCGGTTGCAAATTTGGAAGAATACACCCACTAGATGGATTTGTGATTTTTATGCGGCTACTTGACAAATTTGTGATTTTTACGTGCCTGTTCTAAAAAAATCATGAATTTTATGTACAGGTTTCAACTTTTTTACTCAGTGGCCACTGGCCAGTACATGGATTTTTTTTACTCCTGTTTTTCAGTACTGACCAATAACAAATTTACAAATACTTGATAAAAAATTTAAGAAATTTGTCAAACGATTGTGGAATAAACGGCGAAATTTGTCAAATAGTGTTGGGAAAGAAATCGCGACATTCGTCAAATGGTCTCGGGAAAGAAATCAGGCATTGCAGGAAAAAAATTAATTATGTCTAACTGTCGTGAAAAAATTATAGAAATTCGTCAAATAGGTTCGGGGGAAAAATCACAAAATTCTTCAAATGATCTCGGGAGAAAAATAGTGAAATTTGTCTAACAATCGCGGAACAGAATTGCAAAATTCGCCGAATGGCAATGGAAAGAAAGTGCACAATTTGTTCGTTCATGGAAAAAGTCGTGAAATTCATTAATCGATAGTCGATAAATCACGAAATTCATCAATCGATAGCAGAAAAATCACAAAATTCATTGACAGTGGAAAAATCACAAAATTCATCAACTGGTTTCAGGGGAAAATTTTTTCGAATATCGTCGAATGGCTTCGAGAAGAAAAAAATCACAATCTGTCAAATAATTTCGGGAAAAAAATCGTGAAATTCGCCAAATGGTTTCGAAATTAGTCGAGCGACAGCGGGGAAAAAATCTTTTTCCATTCAATCATCGCAATTGGGACTATTAAGTTTGACCAGTGGTGGCAGTAAAGTCAGTCGCCAAATTTTCAGTATTTCTCGCCGATTGGCGAATGGCAATTTTGTCCTATATTTTTATACACCTGATCGATGAAATTCATGATTTTTTACACGCCTGATCGATGAAATTCAAGATATTTACGCACCCGATTGATGACTTTCTTGATTTTTATGCATGCGTTTGACGAAATTAATGATTTTTACATGCCCGATAAACTAAATTCATGATTTTTATGCATGCGTTCAACAAAATTTATGATTTCCCTTCTCCCGATCCACAGAATTCATGTTTTTACTGTGCCTGATTGACGAAATTCGTGATTTTCAACTGATATGCTTTCCGTCGGCCAATTAATGAAATTCGCAATTTTTCTTCTCTAGACAATGGCGAAGTTCGCAATTTTTTTTTTTTTTTTTTTATTTTTTTTTTTTTTACCGTTCGTTGAAATTTACAATTTTTCCACAATCATTCGAAGGAATTCTTGATTTTTCCACGCCCAATTGACGAAATTTGCGATTTTCCATGCCTATCGACAAAATTCATAATTTTGCAGACCCGATAGACAAAATTCATAATGTTTTCCTACGATCTGTGGACAATTTGCAAATTTTTTCCGCGACTGTTCGTTGAAATTCGCGATCTTTCCACGCCTTTCGATGAAATTCGCTGCTCGATCCATGAAATTCACGATTTTAAGTGCCTTATCGACAAAATTCGCAGGTTTTTTCAATTGGTTTACAAAATTCAAGATTTTTTTTTTTGAGTGATTGACGAAATTTAAAACTCCGGAATTACCGATTTTGGCATCTCTGGTTTCTGTTGACCGATTATTGAAATTTGCGTTTTTTTTTCTAGCGACAAAATGGCGAAATTTGTGATTTTTCCATGCCCATTCGACAAAATTCGCATACAGTCGATGCAATTCATGATTTTATGCGCCTGATCGATGAAATTCATATTTTCCTACGATCTATGGACAAAATTTGCAAATTATTAAGGAAATTCGAAATTTTTGGATAGGTTGGCATGTATGGTCTCTGCGGGTCACCAGTTACCCATCACGGGCCACAGGTTGTGCATTCCTAATCGTGATGCAGTTTGGCTCATTCGACTCGACATCGATAGAACTTACTGATTTTAGTTTCACCACCTGGGGCAGTTATGTTCATATAGAACAGAGTGCGCCCCTGGCAGTGGAAGGGGAAATTAATGGATTTTGGAGCTAACTCGAGTTCTATGGGTCCCATCACAACATGGTTTGATTCATTCAACTTGACACTGACAGGATATATCAATTTTAGTTTCAAAATTGACCACCAGGGGGCGCATTCCTATCTCAGGTTCTATGGCCCCGATCATGACAAGGTATGGCTCACTCAACTCGAAATTGACAGCTTCAAATATTTCAGATGTTTGTATAGAACACAGTGCGCCCCCTGGTGGTGGAGCAAGGAACTAACAGATTTTGCAGCTAACTTGAGTTCTATGGGTCCCATCACAATGCAGTTTGGTTCATTCGACTCGACATCGACAGGATATATCAATTTTAGTTAAAAGTTTCACCACCAAGGGGCACTTTCCTATCTCGGGTTCTATGGACCCGATCACGACAAGGTATGGCCCATTCGACTCGAAATTGACAGCCTTAAAGATTTCCATTTTGTTTGTATACAACAGAGTGCGCCCCCTGGCAGTGGAAGGTAGAACTAACGGATTTTGCAGCTAACTCAAGTTCTATGGGTCCCATCACAATAGAGTTTAATTAATTCGACTCGACATCGACAGGATATATCGATTTTAGTTCCAAGTTTCACCACCAGGGGGCGCTGTCCTATCTCGTGTCTATGGGCCCGATCACGACGAGGTATGGCTCATTCAACTCGAAATCGACAGCCTGAAAGATTTCAGCTATGTTTGTATAGAACAGAGTGCGCCCCCTGATGGCGGAAGATGGAACTAACGGATTTTGCTGCTAACTCGAGTTCTATGGGTCCCATCACAATGCAGTTTAATTCATTCGACTTGACATCGACAGGATATATAGATTTTAGTTCCAAGTTTCACCACCAGGGGGCGCTTTCCTATCTCGGGTCCTATGCACCCCATCACGACGAGGTATGGCTCATTCGACTCGAAATCGACAGCCTCAAAGATTTCAGCTATGTTTGTATGGAACAGAGTCCGCCCCCTGGTGGTGGAAGATGTAACTAACGGATTTTGCAGCTATCTCGAGTTCTATGGGTCCCATCACAATGCAGTTTGATTCATTCGACTCAACATCGACAGGATATATCGATTTTAGTTCCAAGTTTCACCACCAGGGGGCACTTTCCTATCGGGTTCTATGGGACCGATCACGACGAGGTATGGCTCATTTGACTCGGAATCGACAGCCTGAAAATTTTCAGCTATGTTTGTATAGAAAAGATTGCGCCCTTTGGCGGAGGAAGATGGAACAAACGGGTTTTGCCATGCATTTTCATCCTTCTAATTGTGTTTCTCGCTGTATAATTTAAAAGTTGAGTCTTGGATTCCTCTCCTCGGGCCACCACCCTCATATTTTTATTGGGGTCCAAGGGGTCTTTTTTAGCATTTCTTTAAAATTTTATTCTAATGATTAATTTATACCCTATGCTTAATTTCGACTAATTGACATTTTCATCAATAACCGCAAAAAAGTAATGATATTAGTACAAAAACCCTTAACGGGTTAAAAGTTGTGACGCAGCACTTTCTTTTGGTTCTAAGAATTTTAAATATGGGTCTTAAAAGCAATGATATCAAATTTGAGTGACGCTATGTTAATAATATTTTTTTAAATCATCATTTTCTTTTTAGTTTTATTTATATTCACAGGTGCAATTATTATCTTAACATGAAAAAATATATAAAATTTATTTGCTGATGCTTTTTCATTCAGATCTCTCAGAAATTCAAAATATGGGTTTTAAAAGAAATGATATCAAAATTTGAGTGACACTTTGACGTGAATTTAGTAGGATTGTTTTAAAATTCAATTTAAATTATTTTTCGTTTGTCTTCTAAAGTATATTTACACATACAAACAATACTTTTAATTTT
Source organism: Maratus michaelseni (assembly GCA_963931845.1). Lineage (NCBI taxonomy): Eukaryota > Metazoa > Arthropoda > Arachnida > Araneae > Salticidae > Maratus > Maratus michaelseni. The sequence continues at coordinate 31,684,398 of OZ007586.1, forward strand.
TCAATACAGTGTTAAATATATTACTTTCACTGAGCCTATATTATGTATTGAAATGTATTTATTTCAATAAACTGATTTATGTTTTGTGCCACGCTATCCCAAATCATAAGTAAAATTTATGTAAATGATTATTTTGCGTCATATTATCCACTTGCATACATTTCCTTTTGTTTGGATACTATGACGCAAAATAATCATTTACATAAATTTTACTTATGATTTGGGATAGGGTGGCACAAAACATAAATCAGTTTATTGAAATAAATACATTTCAATACATAATATAGGCTCAGTGAAAGTAATATATTTAACAGTGTATTGAAAAATTAAAAGTATTGTTTGTATGTGTAAATATACTTTAGAAGACAAACGAAAAATAATTTAAATTGAATTTTAAAACAATCCTACTAAATTCAAGTCAAGGTGTCACTCAAATTTTGATATCATTTCTTTTAAAACCCACATTTTGAATTCCTGAGAGATCTGAATGAAAAAGCATCAGAAAATAAATTATATATTTTTTTTCATGTTAAGATAATAATTGCACCTGTGAATATAAATAAAACTAAAAAGAAAATGATGATTTAAAAAAATATTATTAACATAGCGTCACTCAAATTTGATATCATTGCTTTTAAGACCCATATTTAAAATTCTTAGAGCCAAAAGAAAGTGCTGCGTGACAACTTTTAACCCGTTAAGGGTTTTTGTACTGATACATTATACATGTGAATGAATTATATACATTATAATATGATTAAATTATAATGTAGATATTAATATGATTATATATTATACACATTATAATGCATATAAATTTATATACATTTTTATATATTTTGTTTACAATAACTGTAATTTCCTTCATTTTCAACAATTTCAAAAGTAACAGTTTTATCCATTATTTCAACATAAAGAAATTTCACGTTTTAACACTTATTTATAACTTATTAAAAATATCAATGTCAAAAAGAAGCTCTAATAATTGAAAATTTTGATATGTGCTTAACATTTTAACCATTTTAAAACTATGTAAAATTTATTCAATATTTCAAGTTTATAATGCTCGGAGATATTCATTAAAAACGACTTTGTAGGAAATGACATCCGGATATGACATATCTCCTGAATTCATTAATATTCGGGGAGTTCTCAACATTTTCAATAAACGTATCCTTTACACAGGGCAAACAATGTTTAAACATTCTGAATTAGTTCGATCTTCATTCACAGTTTTCAAAGAATTCTAAATGTACTTGGCGATAACAAACCTTTCATCGATGTAGTTATCATATCTCCAACAAATTCGTAACGGTAATAACGTATTTGAATCATATTTATCATTTCGATCTAATACAATCTGTGTTTGTGCTAAGATTATTTTTCCTAATATCTCTATTGCAAAGAATGCAATTTCCGAAACAGATAAATCGATAAAGAAATAAAACGTTTCAGTGTTGATGACGTATATTAAAGATTTCTCTTGCAAATACAATAACAACTGAATTTAAACTGCATTCTTGTGTAGTTTAGAAATTTCGGTTTATTTTCAACAAGTCTATGACATTATTTTTACTATTTTATTAAAAATATACTGGCTTTTTATAATATATTATTTATAAAGTATTTTTTCTAACTTTTTAAAAAAACATTCTGCATAGTTTTTTTTATATTAACAGCATATAAAATAATTTCCAATGACCACTTAACACTTAATTTCTTCTTTTCGAACAGCTAATTAAAACTACTAATACTAAAATAAAATTCACCTAACAAAAACAAGCGTCGGAAGCATTTGAACAATTTCTATTAATAGCTAATGCAATAAAAAATCCATTTTTAGACAATTAAACTTCCGAATACCAAGACCGATCCATTGGACCCGAAGCAATTTTTGCCCACTTTTGTCATGTACCGTTATTTCAATTATCCGTTAATTGAATAAAATAAAAATAAGTGTCTAATCATTACAATATTTTTTAATTTCTATTTTCTACAGATTATGTTGTATTATTTAATAGTATATACATAAACAAGTGGTTTTTTTTTATTTCGGTAATTATATATAATTATATATTGGCCCACTAGACCCGAAAGCAGATTTTGTGCACTTTCGTCATGTAAACTTTAATTGAATATAATAACAAATAAGTGTCTTATCATTAAAATATTTGGATTTTTTACTTTGTGTAGATTATGGTGCATTATTTAATAGTATACTCATAAATCGGGAGCTTATTTGTATTTTACTAATTCTCTCTATATCTACACAGTAAAAAAAGGCAAATCATATATTTATTCTAATACGAGCAAATCTTGTGCGTGTGTGTGGTTATGCAAACTTTATCTTAAAGACGTCTCTAACGATTTTGACAAAACTTTGTGTCCTACCGTTTTGGGACACTATAAAACCACTGGGCTAGGTCACATGTTTGAAAAAATTCTATTAGTAGGTCATTTTGGGTCACCATGGGTCAGTGTCAAGCTAATTGTTTCTAAAAAACGGTTAAAACGATTTTGACTAAATTTTGTATCCTACCATTTTCGGGCACGAGAAGACTATTGGGCTGGATCACATGTTCGAGCACTTTCAATTAGTGGGTCATTTTTGGGACAACGCGGGTCAAGTTAATTTTATCTAAAAAACGGCTATAACGATTTTGATTACATTTTGTATCTTTCGAGTTTCGGTCACGAGAAAATCATTGGGCTAGGTCACATGTTCGAGAAAATTCCATTAGTGGGTCAGTTTTAGGTTACTGTGGGCCAAACTAATTTTATCTAAAAAACGGCTCAGACTATTTAGACTAAATTTTGCATCCTATGATTTTCGGGCACGTGAAGACTGTTGGGCTAGGTCATATGTTCGAGAAAATTCGATTAGTGAGTCATTTTGGTCATGGGTCATTATGCGTCAAGCTATTTTTATCTTAAAAAGGGCTCAGACCATTTAGAATAAATTTTGCGTCCTATGGTTTTTGGGCGCAAGACTATTGGGCTAGATCACACGTTCGAGAAAATTAGAGTAGTGGATCATTTTGGTCATAGGTCATTATGAGTCAAGCTATTTTTATATTAAAAGCAGCTCAGACGATTTGAACTAAATTTTGTATCCTATGGTTTTAGGGCACGAGAAGACTATTGGGCTAGGTCACATGTTTGAGAAATTTCGATTAGTGGGTCATTATGGGTCAAGCTATTTTTATCTTAAAAACGTCTCAGAAGATTTGAACTAAATTTTGTATCCTACGGTTTTTGGGCACAAGAAAATCATTGGGCTAGGTCACATGCTCGAGAAAATCCGATAAGCGGGTCATTTTGGGGTCACTGTGGGTCAAGCTAATTTCATCTAGAAAACGGCTCAGACTATTTTTATTAAATTTTATATCCTATGGGTTTCGGGCACGAGAAGACAGTTTAAACTATTTTAAAAAGTAGTTTAAACCAAAGAACGGAAAACAACTACTTTTAGAGTTATCTGCTGAGTGTAATTAGAGCTGATATCTATCATAAGAGACAGAGACCGGTGTAAGTTCTCCATTGACGAAGTTAAGGCATAAACTATCACATGGTGTGCTTTCAACAATTTTTTTCTCTAAAAAACTTTTTGTGAGGAGGTACATGATGTTGCATACGTTACAACAGTACGTGCGATTGTAGCTTTAAATCCAAGAACTGCGATACAAAAGCGATAATGAATTCGTCAGAGAATGTTTTCTCAGATCAATTGTTCTTCAATGACGAAGTTATGAGAGGTAAACAATCATCCTTTTTTTCTGCGTTTCCCTCTTGAATGCATGTTTATGAGGAAATACCTTATACTTCCTATGATAGAATAGTACGTGTGGTCGTAGCTTTAGAAAGACCCTTCAGCAAGTACTGGTAAAAAGCTACTGACCTTCATTTTTGTGTAAAACCCAGACCCATTTAAGTAAGCACGTCTCTCAAATCGAAGCCGCGAAGTTCCTTTCCAAGCTTTTCTATTTATATCTCCTGAATGTTACCTTCACGAATGAAAGGACCGAACTATTACTTTCTGACTCCATATAGCTATTGTTAAATTTATTTTAAAGATATCCATTAAAATATGCGAATGATTCTCTATTAAATTTAATGTGAAATTATTTGTCTTCACTTAATTAGCTGAGCATATTTGAAAGGTAACGCAGATAGATTTATTAAGCAATTCTTAAAAACATATTTTAAAAAAATCTATTTCTTTAATGTATACAATTTTTTAATAATTATCCACTCGTTCGGCAATCATTAATCTAAATTATCATATTACTAAAGTTTATTTTACACTCACTCTTTCAAAAATATATAAAATCGCAGATACGTATGAAATTTCAGTCGAGATGTATTTAAACAATTAAAATCTTTAATGAATTAAATACCATTTTCAATCATATTTTTAAAGCTTTTTTACAGTAATTTGGGGGAGAGGAACTCTTTAAGTACTTAATTAATCGCATCAAATAATACAGTAATTAGATTCAATACTCCCAAATTCTTCTTTTGTGACACAATGCTTAAAAAGACTAATATAAAATGAAATAATTTATTAACTTTTTTATAGATAGTGTATAAAGAATTGTGATGATGAAAAAACAAATTTCCAAAAATCAGTTTTATCTATAAAGCTTTGCAAAAAAAATTACATTTGAAAAATACGTGTATACTCGGTGTTCCTTCTTTTTGATTACCGAATACTCATTTTTAAACCGCTTGATTTAGAAGTACACTTACAACTGCAAATTTCAAATGCATGTTCTCCATCATATTAACCCTTAACTGCTGTTGGAGTTCTCAAAGGCCTTTTTTTTCAATTTTGTTAGTTTAACTATATTATTAAATTAGTTAAATTTTGTTAATTAACTATATTTTTAATTAGTTAATTAGCGAACTATACCAAAGATTTATTTTCATGATTTGGTAGTCAATTCTATAGAGCAACTTATATAAGAAGTCCATTTAAATATCCCGAAAATTCATGAAAATAGAAGCGATACAGTGAGTTGCTTTCTAAAAGTAGCTGGATTATAAGTGATTTCCCCCCAATTTTTCAATCAGCTCACTGTATCGCCCACGATAGTTTTCACGATATTTGACTGGTCTTTTTATATGAGTTGCTCTATAGAATTGACTATCAAATCATGAAAAAATAATCTTTGCTGTAGTTCTCACACGCGCAGGTAAAATTTATTTCATACATATACCCATATCTCATCAAATATCCAATAAATTCATCTTTTAATTGCATTATACTATTTCTACTGTTGTTTGTCAATTTTTTGGAAAGTTGTTGAACTTGGGTGATCGCAAATATTATTTTATTATCAAAATTATTATTGCTCCCCCCTAATTGTCCTCGCGAATAAATCTTCACTGAAAATTATGAAGTCAAACATGTTATTTACATTCTTGAAGTTCAAAGACGATTCGTAAAGAATTTCAGTAAATTCGATAAAACGTTTAAATTTGGAAAGGTCCGGTCAATTCCCCTTAATTCTTGGACATCAGTGTATTAATTTTTCTTCACCTAGAAGAAACATGCATCTCTCCTTTCCTGTCCTCCCCGCCCTTTTAGAACCTTTGTCTTCTGCACGGCTTGCGGAAGCTTCAACTTGCAGTAGTATGTTATGATATTTAATGGTATCTGGTGTTTTTTTGACTAAATTTACAATTTACCTATGCGAATTTTTAATGTCTTTATGACTAAATTTATAATTTATCTATGAAAAATTATGATGTTTTTATGACTACATTTATAATTTAATTCTTCAAAAGTCTTAATGACTAAATTTATAATTTATCTAAGAAAAATTCTGATGTCTTTATGGCTAAAATTATAATTTACCTATAAGAAATTCTGATGTCTTAATGAGTAAATTTACAATTTACCTATGAGATATACTGATACCTTTATGATTAAATTTATAATTTATTTAAGATAAATTCTGATGTCTTTATGATTAAAATTATAATTTACCTATGAGAAATGCTGTTGTATCTATTACTAAATGTATAATTTACCTATGAGAAATTCTGATGTATTTATAACTAATATTTTAATTTATCCATTAGAAATTCGGATGTATCTATGACTAAATTTTTAATTTACCAATTGGTCGGAAATTCTCAATTTGTATCGAAAGACTATGTGATGCAGCATTTCGGGCATCTGCCTCGAAATCAGCATAAAACAGACTCACCACCTCACTTTAAAGAAAGTTTTTTCAAATGTAAACCTGTGTTATCTCTTACTTTATAAGCTTTTCGCATCAGTCATTATATCAATTAACCCAGCATACAAAGGAAAAATTTATTTGATTAAAAACTATTGAAAATTTACATACATTGGAAAAATCAAACTGTTACAGAAGTATAAACTATAAAAATACTTTTCTTACATCTCTTCATAAATGTTTAAATACTTATTATATTTCATAGAAAGCGTGATATTCTATATGTTCGATTTTTTATTTTATTGTCAATTAAACTCTCTTAATAAGCTACTCAAAATTAATACAACTGATCTGTGTTTTTCCTTTGTTTTATATTAAGATTAGTATCCTTATTTAATTCAGGGATAAAAGGATTAGCTTGAAACACACATGCATTAAAGCGATGAATAAATTTATTTCATTAAAGTAGATTCGTATCATAACTATTTTTAAGAAATAATTTATTTCAACGTATTTTTCATTTATTTGGAACTTAGAATAAAATTAAAGTTCTGAAATGTCAATGTCATAATTTTTTCTATAACATGTTGTTATGAGATATTTTGTATGTAAGTTGGTTCGCTATAAATCACGCTTTTGAATTAAGTCACCTTACGGATTCTGCTAAAGCTCTGATTCTATGAAAGCTGAGCTATATTTTTAAAGTAATCTAATATGACAGTATATTTTATATTATAACGATTATTAAATTCATTGGGTTCAAACTTAGATGAGATCTGAAATGTCAACGTATTTCAACGTCATTATTTTTTTCTGTAAGATGTAGTTATGAGATATTTTGTATCAATTAAAAAAAAAGAATTTAAAAAAAGTATAATAAACTGGTGCACTATATATATATATATATATATATATATATATATTATGATTCACTAGTTGACCCGACCGGCGTTGCCTGAGCCCGTCAAAAAATCGATACAAAAGGGAAAAAAGCTGTAAAAATCGGGAAAAATTTTAAAATTTCAGCACAAATTTCGAATAAACTTTATTCAGAAGAAAACAACATTTATTATATTCAGCTAAAAGAAATAATCCGCATTCCTTTCACTAATGTTGAAAAAATACAGAGAATTACAAAAAAGCTAACATTTCAAAAATCGCAGACGTTCTTTTTGTTTCAGAAAAAAATTTAAATCGTTGCAAAACGTGAAAAAATGCTAACAATCGCATAAACATTTAGCGAAAAATTCAAAAATCGCGTAAAAATTTCCAAAAAAATCAGAAAAGACAAAGGACAAAATTTACTATATTTGGCTGAAAGATTAAAACCTGATTCCTTTTATAAATGAACGATAAACGTTAAATATCGCGTAAAATTGTCGAGAAAAATTCAAAAATTGCAGAGAACAACTCCTATAATATAGGACTAAATGACTGAAATAGAATTTCTTATATATCGAAACACACACATATCGAAAATCTTCACGGATCGCGAAAAATACCTATCACTTCGAAATTGAATAAACCATTCTCGCAAAATTCAAGAATCGCAGAAGACAAAATTTACTATTTTGCCGTAAACTATCGCTTCCGTATTCTTTTTATGAATGTCAAAATATAAACGCGGAACGGGAAAAAAACGCTAGGAATTGCATAAAACAGCATGACAAATTCAAAAGATACTGTAAAAACCGAAAAACATACACCTACTTGCCGATTCTGCTCACATAGGATTCTTCAGAAAACATCATACGAACCTCTATCTTTATTATAAATATTTTTATAATTTACATTCTATGGAGATAGTTATCATATAGAAGATAAGGTCCAAATATCGGCCACAACTTTTATTTTCGATCTAGATCTACAATTTTGAAAATTAGTGGATGAAAAAATCGTGGTAGGTATCTTGATATGTTTCACATTTGTTTAGAAAAAATAATTCAGTTTAGAAAGCGTTTTCTGTTTATAAAAAGAAAAAAATTTCGAAAGTTTTCAAATTTTGAGTTTAGAAAATGGGGTCTTTAAATACCGACAACCTCAGTTTTTTCCAACAAAATCGCATACATAAGGCTAACAATAATAATAAGTGTTTTAATAAGTTTTATTGATTAATAACAGTTAATATGTACAGAAAGAATATAAAATTTGAATAAACAAGCTTTTTTGTCAAATTTATGAAAATCTTAACGACTATCGCTGACAGTCATCTTTCTATTCCATTTCTAGTTTTCTTTTAAAATCTTTATACAAAAAACAGCTTGCTGATTGAAATGTAGATTACTTTTCCCTTCACACGGGGCAAACCCAGACAGGTCCAAATAAAGACTAGCCAGTATTTAGACCACTGTGGGTAGCTGATATTTGGCTCACTGCTATGTTTAAGCTAAAACAGGTATTACTCTTTCATATAGTAAAATACCAATAGCGTTCGTGCGGAATTTGAGAGCTAAATATGTCTAGAAAACAATTTAATCGTCAATCCAGATCAATATACGATCAATATATATATATTTTTTTTTTAATGAGAAATACATACCCGAAATACATTTGATATTCCAGATTTCGTCGTGTAGACATTTTTGCTCATACTGTATGTAAATGAGACGGATTTCAACGACGTACTGCTCGGGCTTTTCTTCTGTCAATTAAAGGTACAAACTTTACATATCGCCGCTCGGCTGCGATGGGCTGAGTTCTCAGACTACCTACTAGCCGGTATTTGGACCTTCTCCTGTATTATATAAATAATTTCTTTAATGATATTTCACTACTGCTATTTTAATTTATTATGGTTCTTTTAACTATCAATATTCCAGTGGACCAGTACGAGGCTTTCACAATGCAGTGTTTGAGATTATTTCCTGATACGTTTTGCATTAATTTTTAATGAACTATAATTTTTAAGAACGTCGTTTCACGAAATGTGAGTTTACTATGTCAAAAGCCTGTTCAAAAAGTTTCTTATGATACATCATTCGTCGTTTCCTATTTGCGTAGAAAAATAGATGCTGACACCATAAATAATATACATGATCATTTTGTTTAAGGGAGGAAAGTAAAAATGACAATATTCTATTTACATATCGAGTTATCGAAATGTTCTTAAGAATAATATATACGAGCAGGAAAGACCGAGCAATGCTCGGTCAAAATTAAATTTGAGTTCAAATATCATGACCCATGACCAAAATGACCCTCTAATTGAATTTTCTCGAACATGTGACTTAGCCCAACAGTTTTATCGTGCCCGAAAACCATAGGATGCAAAATTTAGTGTAAGTAGTCTGAGCCGTTTTTAAGATCAAATAGCTTGACCCATAATGACCCATGACCAAAATGACCCACTAATCGAAATTTCTCGAACATGTAACCTAGCTTAATAGTCTTATTGTTCCCTAAACCTGTAGGGTGCTAAATTTATTTCAAATCCTCTGAACCGTTTTTAAGATAAAATAGCTTGACCCATAATGACCCATGACCAAAATGACCCACTAATTGAATTTTCTCGAACATGTGACCTATCCCAGCAGTCTTCTCGTGCTCGAAAACCATTGGATACAAAATTTAGTGTAAATTGAACCGCCTTTTAGATCTTGACCCACAATGACCCAGAAATGACCCACTAATTGAGTTCTCTCGAACATGTGGCCTAGCCCAATGATTTTCGCGTGCCCGAAACTCGTAGGATACAAAATTTAATCAAAATCGTTAGAGCCGTTTTTTAGATAAAATTAATTTGACCCGCGTTGACCCAAAAATGACCCACTAATCGAAAGTTCTCAAACATGTGACCCAGCCCAATAGTCTTCTCGTGCCCGAAAATGGTCGGATACAAAATTTCGTCAAAATCGTTTGAACCGTTTTTTAGATACAATTAGCTAGACCATGACCCAAAATGACCCAAAACGACCCACTAATCGAATTTTCTTGAACATGTGACCTAGCCCAATGGTTTTCTGGTGCCCCAAAACGGTAGGATACGAAATTTCGTCAAAATCGTTAGAGCCATTTTTAAGATAAAATTTGCATATATATATATATATATATATATATATATATATATATATATATAACCACACACAAGATTTGCTCGTATTAGAATATATGAATGATAAGTTGATAAATTTTAATGAAGCTTTTTGTAAGCACTGACTGAATGTTTAAGGAATTGCATAAATACTTTAAAGAATATTGGCTATTATCGGAACTTATATCGCAATAAAAAATTATATTTCGATCTTGTTATGAGTTTAGTAGCTTTCTATAAAGTTCAAATCAAAGCAGAGACTTTCCAATAATCGAGACATACGCCAAATTATGTATTGTAGCGGAATGTTTTTGGAAATGCGTGAAATGCAGTTATTAAACTAGACGTAATTGTTAACATAAGCATCGAATGCATTATAATATGAGTTATAATAAGATTTTTTATTTTTTTACTTAAATATTGTTTTAAATACAATCGTTTATCAGAATATTTGCTCAACTATAGAGCTCATCGCTTTGTTTTTCTACATTTCTTTTATCTTTCAGCTTTTCGAACGCACAGTTTAAGGAAAATATTCGAATCAACATATGTGTATGTGGAAACACAATACCACACAAGCGTTGCTTTCGATGAGTTGCGATTTGGCGAATTGGTTGTAAATCAATTTCGCAAGAACTGTAACTGGAAAGATTTTAGTACAAAGTGACCGTAGCACTAGGTATTTAATCCCTTTTTAAACCATTTTTAAACCTTTTTGCAACCGATTCTACAGAGAAAATCACCAAGGAAATGCGAAGAAGTATAAGTAATAAGTATTGCGGCATTTTAATCAAGCATTATTAACCCTTTATGCACCGACAGTACTTTAAAGTACCATTAAAAGGAACTTGTTATAAAATTCATTTAACACATCTATTATCAATAATGCAAGCATGAAGGCACTTTTCTTTATCATGTCCCAAAAGCAATATTTGCTGTAGAAAGCAGAAATACTTTTTAATGGTTATTTTCTTTTTTGAATTATAACTGCGCAGCTTTTTCGATGTTGAAAGGCATTCAGTTGAAAGTTTCAGTACTCAAAAATTTCTATTTTATATGATAAACCATAACGTTAGTACATTTCCTAATTCTATAAAATGCTAGAAACAGTATCCTGAAGAAATGATTTGGTTAGAATTGTAAATAGTATAAAAATAACTGTAAATACTGATTTAGTTAATTACATTATAATAAATGAAAAACATATAAAATTTATTCAATGATTGCAGAAATCTACTAATATATTTTCAAATATTCATAAAAATTGCTTTTAAAGACGAAATTTTCATTAATTCATAAAGGGTTAACATAGAAGTTATGTCTCCCGTTTCAAAACTGCAGATCTAGTACTTGAACGACACCGATTCCATTGGGTCAGAACTATATACATAAAAATATCACAAAAATAATTGTAGTGCGTTTTAAATCAATTTGAAGTGAAATGTAATATTTAAGGTGTTATTTCAACGTATGTTCTCTCAACTTGACTATCTTATCAAGATTTCTGATTTGTCATGAATTGAGCCCAATGTGGTCGTTGTGTTGTTTGCGGAATGTTTGATAATTATTGTGAGTAAAATATTTCATCTATTCTTTACAGGTTTTTTATTTCCAAGTTTTCTATTTCAAATTGTTTTCTAGTAATAATACAATATAATTTGAGCCCAATTTGTCGTTGCATTGTTTGCGAAATATAAAATATTTCATCTATTCTTTACAGGTTTTTTATTTCCAATTGTTTTCTGGTAATCATACAATATACCTGGTGGAATATACTGATCTTAGCATAATTGCTAGTATATTTTTATGAAATATCGTATTATTTTTAAAACACGTGTGGATACATCCAGGCTGAAGATTAATATCTACACGTGTTTTTTTCATTTTCAATTCTATTTTAAATCTCTTGTTATTCAAATTTCCATTATATTACATTTTGTGTCATATTAGATCATTTTTCATTTCAAAATCATTTGAATTCATTTGATATCCAACTTCCAATTATTTTACATTTTATGGTATATTATATATAATTTTTTTTCTTTAAATATTCTTCACAAATTTCAGTATTTTTGGCCGATTACCATCGTTCCAAATGCTATGGTAATATTATGTTTGCACTTGTTATTTTATTAACTTTGTGGTATTCTGTCTACGTTTTATTACTAATTATCTTATTGCAGATTTGGTTAGAATGTTACGAGAACTTGATTAATGATTTTCGAAATTCAAAGATATATATATATATATATATATATTACTTTCTACACGCGTACACCAGTGTTTCGAATGTGGAGTAGATTGATTCACACAAGATTTTTTAAATATGAGTTTATCTATAAAAATGTTACCCTTTTTCATTAAATTACATAAGTAATTAACATTCTCTCAAAATAAATTTCTAATAATCGCCCTATTATAATAATAAATTACATTTTAAATTATTATTACTTAAAAAAGAAACATGTTAAGTTGTTCACAAAATCTGTTTACAGAATTTGGGCTGAGAATTGCAAAAGAAGATATTGAGAATATTTATTGAAATATGTATTCGATAAAATATATTTAAACATTTAAGATGCCGCTGGTTTAAGACTCTTAAAAAGTATCTCTGAGAAAGTATTTTCTTTCTGGGAGCTTTTGCCACTTTTTCTATTTTATTATGTATGGATAACTGTTCATAATTTTTTCAGCTATTTAAGCTGAAATAATATGTAGTTAAATGGGATATTGAAGTTTTCACTCTAAAAATGACATTTTCAAAACTGAGCAAAAAATACTCAAATATGAGTATGTCGCATAGTTAAAATGGCTCCGAATCAAAATGACTCAAGTTTAAAACAGGTATATACTTATTTCTGAAAACATGCACACACTCAAGAATAAAACATCATGTGCTCCTATATGATTATGACCATGTTTAAAAAATGAGTATGAACTGACTTCTATGTGTTCATTTTTGAGTATTTCCATGTTTCAAAAATGCATTTGAACTGATTCTAATCCTTTTTGAGTATGTCCATGTTGCAAACATGAAAATGAACTGACATCTATGTGCTCAGTTTGAGTATGTCCATGTGTCAATATTCTGAGTCTGGTATTTCAGAATTGAAAGCATTGTGTCGTCCTATTTCAAAGAAAAAGTTTCATAACAAAATGAAAACATCGCTTTACTCAGATTGGAAAGTGTCATTTTTCTCAGTGTTTTAATTTTAAGTATTATTATATGGAAGGTGGCGATATTTAACGTTCTTTTATCAGTCAAAATCAGATTAATCTTCGATCAGATTAAGTCGGTGAGATAACGTGTAAAACAGATAGTAAGTGAATTTTTTCATGAGAATACTGAAGCGATTCCCATGCTTTATTAAATAGTTTTGGCAGTTGATCATTTATAAATTAATCGTTCAGCAAAAAATAAAAATTAAAAATGCAATAGTTACATAATTTTGCAAGCTAAATAAACCAAGTTAGTAATATATCTTCTGCATTTTTATTTTAAATTTTCTACCGAACGATTAATTTACAATTTAGATGCTTCTAAAAAAAATCAGACAAACAATTTAAATGCTTCGATTAAAACATATTGAAATCTCTTCAGTAATTTTCGAGAAAAGGGTACATCAATGTCAGCTGTTTTATATACTTTTCTTTTGTTATATTAATTAAAACCATGACTTGGTCAAACTTGGTCAAAACACCATCAGTAAAATATTTTATGAAATGGTACGTATATGTTTTAAGGACATTTATGTTGTTTTAATTAATATTTGTAGTACAAGGTGAACGTAACACATGGGCTGATAAGTTCCCGGTCTAATAAAGAAAACACAACTTTTTAACAAAGCTTTATAACTTTATGACTTTATAACTTTAATAAATAACATAACTTTAATAATAAATAATAATAATTCAATAATAATAATAGTAATTTAAAAATAATAATTTTATAATAATAATCTAATAATAATAATTTTAAAAATAATTTAATAATAATAATAATTTAATAATAATAATTTTAAAAATAATTTAATAATAATAATAATTTTATAATAATAATTTAATAAATGATTAATAATAATAATTTAATAATAAATAACATAATTTTATAACGAAAAAGCTCCAAACAGTGCTCAGAATTCGTTGTTGTTTTTGGTCAAAAGTCAACACGCGCGGCAGCCACTTTGACAATAGCTTTTTCATAGACAAATGTTCATTCAAAATAAAACCTACACGTTGCTTGGATATCTTCAAAGTCTGAGCTATCTCCTGCAACTTCACTTTACGGTTCCCCAAAACGATTTTGTGGACTTTTTTTATGTTTTCCGGAGTAACCACCTCTTTTGCGTGGTGAATCACTGGTGTCCGTACGACCACGTTTAAATTTAGCAAACCAGTCAATAATGGTTGATTTACCTGGTGCAGTGTCCGGATAACGCTTATCTAGCCAAGCTTTTGTTTGAACAGTATTTTTTCCCCATCAAATAACAATTCTTGAAATTCTTGTTATCCATTTTTTTGTTTATCAACAACGTCGTACAACTAAAACCACTCTAACGTTTTATCCACACGGCGAATCGTCATGGCATTTTTCTACTACCTTTTAAAGGTTAGTATTTACTAAAAAAAGATCGGTTCGGCGATTGCAACGCCATCTGTGTGCCAGACCGGGAACTTATCAGCCCATGTGTTAGACTCTAAGAGTATGTTTTATCATAACTCAAGTTTTTAATTATTCTTTTGTTGTTTTCCTAATCGCGAATTAACCGCGATTAAGTGCGGATATGTCAAATGATCCTTTTGTTATTCTTTTAATAGACTTATTTAGTTTTTCTTTTCAAGCCATTCTTTATTAAACTGAATCACTTGTATTGATAAAGCAATACAAAATGCCGATCCTATCCATAAAGGCCTGTAATATTAAAATGTTTTTATCAGACATTCAAACAACATTTACTTTGTTTTCCCAAACGGTGACATTATTTATTTTTTCTACCGAACTTTATTTTTTCTAACTTACAGGATGCTTATTAAGATGCTTCTAAAATTATTAAAACATATACTGATATCGCTTCAATAGCATTCGATAAAAGTGTACATCAATGTCAGCTGTATTACATACTTTTACTTTCTTCTATCTTTACAAGAAGAAAGTATTGGATTCATGAACATTTTCGACTTCCGGTTTCCGACAAATTTATACGTTTTAGAAGGTCGTGAACACGTTTTGACTGCTTTTAGAAAATGTCTGGCTGTGAGTCTGTGACTCTGTCTGTCTGTCAGGGACAAAAGTCTTTTGGGCGCTCTATCTCAAAAAGTAATGCACGGAATTTAATAAAACTTTATATTCTGTTATTCCCTGATATAAATTGGTGCTGATTAGTTTTTGGTGTAAATCACGCAGCAGCTGTCGCTGCTATGCTGCATATTTCGTGATTTCCGCAATAGTTCTATCTCAAGAACTAATGCACTGATTTTCATCAAACTTCAGATTCAGTTATACTTTAACATAAATAGACACTGAATAACTTTTGGTGTAGATATCCCAACAGGTGGCGCTGCTATGCTACTTTTTTCATAATTTTTGCTATATCTGAAGAAGTAATCCAGAGAATTTCATCAAATTGTAGATTCAGTTAGACGTTGACATAAGTTGTTGTTGATTAGGTTTTGGTGTAAAACCCCAATAGATGGCGCTGCTATGCTGCAATTTTCATGATTTACATGATTTTAGCAATAGTCCTATCTCAACAACTAATACACGAAATTAAATAAAACTTTAGATTCAGTTAGACCTTGATATAAATTGGTGCTGAGAGTCATTTTTAGTGAATGCGAAACCTGCGTGAGATAGAAGAAAGTTTGGGGATTGGCACATTCGAGTAGTTTGTTGTTGTTTGCTAAATCGCGTATAAATTGCGATTAAGCATGAATATGTCAAATGAATAGATTTATTTAGTTTTTCTTTTCATGCCATTCTTTATTAAATTGAATCACTAGTACTTACTGAAGCAATAGTTGTAAATGAATTCCGATCCTATAAATAAAGGCATGTAATATTAGAATATTTTTTCAGCCATTCAAACAATATTGAATTTGTTTTCACAAACGGTGACATTGGAAATGCAATATAAAAATATGAGAATACATTACGAAAAGAATGCTCTGAAATGTGTTATCGGAATATTTTGAAATTTGAGACAAAAAGCGAAAAAAATGTGCATTTGAAAATATTTTATACATTCTGTGCCTTCAAGCGCTGCGTATCGCATTGTGGGGTTTTGTTTTCTGGTTTTGAAAAATTTTTACATATTTACGTGTTGTCAGCAGTTTTCTACTATTATTTTACAATGGCTTTTGTGAAAATAAAATTATAAAAAAATATTTAAGATGGTTTTATAAAAAATATATGAATATGCTATACATTTTTAGAAAAGAACTCTATAATGAAAATGAAATATTTATATAAAATGATAAAGCAGTTTACCATATACCATAAACCATCCATCCGTTGATAGTTATAGATTAAATATAAGTATTTGAAATTACACCCGATTCTCTTAAGTTTAAAAAAGTAATCAGTGTGTGATTTCTTTACAATAGCTGCGAAAACAATAGTGCCAAATTTAATTAAAACTACTTTGAAATTAACCCAATAATGTGTAACGCGTCTACTCGAAATATTTTGAATTGATTTAAGTCATGAAAAAAAAAACATTTAAGGGAAATGAGCGAATACATCTCATAAAAATGTATTGTTTGTTACATTTTTATAGCCCCCGTTTTATTCACAAAATTTGCATTTTAGAATACACATTCTTTGTGTTTATTTCAATGCATATATTTTATATGCTGCAATTTAACCTTTAAAGACACGGGTGGTGTACTGAATTAGCCAATCAGTGAAAACCAGTTATGAATTATAAAGTAACTAGATGACCGGCCGGCGTTGCCCGAGCCATTGTAATAAACTTAAATCTCTTAAAAAACGGAACTCTGGCCACGGTCTACGATGGCTTCGGAACCGTATACCAGGCATGCTCATACGCTCTAGAAAATCTTTTATTTCCCCCTACCACCGCCAGGGGAGCATTCTGTTCTAAACAAACCTCTTTCCGAACGAACTTCTGAGACAGGTCCCCGCATAGTTAAAGAAAAACCTTGAATGAGGGGCCGGGGGGGGAGGGTTGTTCAAGTACCCTTCAGCAAATGACTAATTAAGAGGACCACTATGCATCTTTCAAAAATCGTTCGTTTGCTTAAGCTTTGAACTTAATTGCAAATTTGGCTTAAACTATTATTCGTAAATAGTGGTAACCGCTACTCATAATTTTAGTTTAATGTTATAAAGAGTGACAATTAAGTTAATTATAATGTTTGAAATCACTTGCGTTAAAATCGGAAAGATAGTTGCTGAGATATGGAAACGGAGCAGAGTTAGAGAAAAACCTTGAAGGACGGTCCGGGAGGGGTGGGGGGGGGTTGTTCAAGTGGCCTTCAGCAAATAACTAATTAGGAGGATCACAATACATCTTTAATGATTGATTCATTTGGTTAAGTTAGGAACTTAATTTGAAATTTGGCTTACTACTTTTACACTACTATTCGGAAATTCTGGTAACTGCTTTCTAGAAATACACCTTGAAGCTTAAATGTAATTAGACCCTTGTCCCTCTTAATTCCCGCAAATATAAAAAAAAAATCTGTTTAATAAAGTTTTCTGTATTAACAATTTCCATCATAATAATAAATGTCATGTAAAAAAAAAACTTAAACCCGACTAATTGTCATGAAGAAAAATATGCCTGCAAAATATTTCAATCAGTGGGACGTATGTGTAATTTGTCATGTACAGGTGGCGTGACATTCGCTAATAAATTCAATCCATATTGGCACTATTTAGTTAGAAATCCTTATTTGTGCATCGCTACTCTGGTTTATTTAATTACTTCTGTGAAGAATCGATGCAACCAACCAGTGAACCAACCAACCCAAGAGAATAAAAGCGTATTTTTAATGAGAGTTCTTTGTGCATTTTAATTAATATTTCAGAAAGTAATTAAAATATTAAAATTCTGAAGTAATGTTGCACCAGAAGAGGGTTTGGACTACCTAAATCTAAATTTCCAGCCTTGTAGGTGGGCCAGATTTTCCTAGCCATTGCCAACAGACACACACACACACACACACACACAGACACACAGAGCGAAACTTTCTTTTATTAGTTTCGATAACGTTATTAATTCTAATTAAATTAGTCTTTTTAGACATGATATTTATTGGGTTTTATACATCTAATGGGCACTGAATTAATCAAATATATCATTAAAAGTTGTTATTTCGGCTTTAACCCCTTAGAAGGCAAGCATGTGGTCTAAAAATGCAAAATTTTGCGATGTTTTGACACCAGTATCTTTGAATAATGAATTTTTATCTTCTCAATCTGCAAAAAATAATAGTAAATATTTTTATTTAATAATACTGGTGGCAAAGTTATATATTAAAAAGTGGTATATAATATATACCGGTGCCCTTCAAGGGGTTAAAATCGGATGGCACGTAGAGTGCGTCCCCCGTGTCTTTATGTGTGTATAAACCATTCATGTCTTTAATGGTTAATAAAATTTTAAATATGGAACTTGTAAGTTTTTTAGCAAAAGTTAAAGAACTATACTAATGGTCTAATGGAATTAAAAAGCAATAGATTTTAAATCAAAGGAAATTCCTATTTACATTTTATTAATATATTTCTTCTATTTTGAGGAGAAACTTCCACGTAATCCACAATAGAAATCAAATTTCAAATAGAATAAGATATTTCCGCTTATAGAAATTAACCCCCGTTCTTCTTGAAACCACTTGTTATTTTTTTATCAAATCAATCAGCTTAAAATGTTCAGAGTTGTATAGATTTCGCTTTGTTTTCGAAACATGATCAACAACTCTGCTAAATGTTCTAAACATCTAAACAGTTCATAATCTTAACCTTTAACTGCTGTGAGAAAAATTGTAGCATAGATACTGTGAGCTGTCTCTGAGACCGCTCACAGTACTTGGGCTCCACACTAAACAAAAGTTCACTAGTATCTATAGTTAAACTGAAAACTACAAGTTAAACTGTGAAAATTGAAAAAAAAAACAGCGATCTGTGAGACTACAAACTGAAGTTAAGGGTTACATGTAGTTAATTCATATTTTAGTATGTCAGTGTATTACAGTAAAAGTATTTGATACAGCTCCATTTTAATAAAGAAATAAATGTCAAGCGTGTAATCGAGCGTTTTTGTAAATATTAACCCTTAACTTCTGTGACAGAAATTGTCGCATAGCTATTGTGAGTTGTTTTTGAGGCAGCTTGATTAAAATATGAATAAAATACTCTATTAGCTCATAGGCAACTGTTATTGTACAAAACTTTATGTATCGTACTATGATAATTAAAAATAACCTATTCAGAAGTCTCTAGCGATAGTACTAGGGCTCGAAAGAAGACGCGTTTCACTAGTATTTATAGTTAAACTGAAAATTAAAAGTTAAATAGTGAAAATTGAGAAAAACAGGGGTCTGCGAGACCGTTAACAACAGTTAAAGCTTAATGAACTATGGCAGTGTTCTAGTAGAAGCAAACAGAGATAAGTCTGGTATAATTAATTTTTGCTTATTAGTATAAAAGATATAATTAGTCTCTCTAAAGGGCGCGAATGGGGTTAGTGCTTATCGGCCGTAATCAATAGTTCCCGGAAGGGAAAAGTCTGCGCGTTTATAAAAAAATTTAATTATTGAAAAAAATTAATTTATTCAACGATTGTTTTAGATTAAATAAAATTAAAAGAAGGAAATGAAGATAAATATAAACAGAATTTTGAATAGGTTTTAATAATCTTTAACCCCGAAATTTAGACGGAATATTAAGATACATTTTAAACTTTTTATCGATTGTCGTTGTTCGGAAAGTGGTTTGCTTTGGGAAAAATAATTCGTACCGCGGTACGAATTTTCAGTGGAAAATTCTGCATCGGAATTAATCTCTAATAATAAAATGATAGAGTTTTATGGTATGAATTAATTTTCCCAAACGGAAAAGGAATTCCGAACAACCCAATAAATATCACATAATATCAAACACTAAAGTGACATATCAAAAAATATTACTTTTGGGATATTAATGTGGAGATTCACAAATATATTTTCCCATCTGTCATTAAAAGTATGTTTAAATATCTTTGAAATGATCTAATAAGAACGGCTTTATCAATTTTTGCTTCTGAAGTTATATAGCCCTGCTGTCCACAAATCTTTAAATAATTGAGTGTAATGTGGCGGATATTGAAGTACATAAACTACTTTAGACTCCAGATATAACAATGAGTGTTGTTTTGAACTGTTAAAAGAAAATAGTGTCCCGTCTTGAAAACGCTTTTCGACTTTTCTGAAACAAATGTTTTTTTTCAACTTGTTTCACTTTAGTAGTAAATGTTCGATATTATATCATACTAATTATGTTATATACTATATATTATATAAATATATATATATATATATATATATTATATAAATATATTATATACTAATATAATAAAAATACAATTCCTGACTGACTGACTGACTGATCATCAACGCAGAGCTGAAAAGACTAAAGTCAGGATCACGAAATTTGTACACGAAATTTGCTGTTATGACCCAGGCAAGTAATAAAAAAGGATTTTTGAAAATTCGTCGCCTAACGGGATTCAAAAGTTTTATGTTAATTTGACAAATCTCAGCAGCAGTTTTAGATATAAGCGTAAAATTCAGCATAACGAATCTACTAAAAAATAGTTAAACGCATATTTTAACTATTTTAGTATTCCAGCCGCTAAGGGAGTTAATGGAGAGTGGAAAGTTTTAGGGCATTTCACCATATATCAGTAGTAGCTTTAGGTAGGAGCGTGAAGTTTAGCATAACAAATCAACTAAAAAAATAGTTAAACACGTATTTCAGCGATTTTAGAAATTTAGCCACCAAGGTAGGTTAAATGGAGAGTCGAAAGTTCTAAATCACTTGGAAATATCTCAGCTACAGTTTTAGGTAGGAGCATAAAATACAGATCAACCAATCTGCTAATAGAACAGGCTAACACGTATTTCAGTGATGTTAGAGCTTATTTTAGCGAATCCGTTGGCTACGAATACGATTATAGAAGATTAGACCAATAAGACAACTATTGCTGATTTTGTAATAGATATTTGTCGTAAGACATTTTTTCAAGGTAAAGCTTTTATTTTTCTTTATTTCATGATATATATAGATGCCATACGAAATAGAGTTCCACTAAGTGTTACGCCAAATGGTTGATTTTTTTTTCGTATTGTCAGGGAAATCGTATTTTTTTCTTTTACATGCAACAAAGAAAATGTACATTTTTATTTATAAAGCCGGAGTTGTTCTATGTTTGTGACAAAGTAACTTCATTTTTTTTCATGATTGTCTTTTAACAACATATGTGCGGAAATGTAAAGAGCTCCGTTATTGTAGTCGCATTTTTATTTATTTTACATGTTTGGTCCTCATGTTTAACATGGACAAAACCGGGTGGTTCTGCTTGTATAAATTAGAAACATAAAAAACATACATTTTCCAAGGAAATTTTAAAATTCCCTACTTACTGCTGATATGTATTTTTTAATTTTCTTAAGCTTTTATTTGTTAGCTTTGATGAAATTCTAACAATTTTTCTTTCTTTCCCTATTTAGCCCTTATCGGTAATTAATTATATTTTTCTCTTATTAATTATTAATTTTTCCTTGCTAATTTTAAACGATTCTTCAATTAGTTTATTTTATTCTTCATTTTTATAAACAATTCGGGACAATTTTCGAGAAAAATGTAATTACTTCATCGTAATAGTTGCAAAACAGATTGCATTGTCGGTATAAACACTGGGACTACTTAGCGGAATGAGCTGTCATTTTAGATTGGCATACTTGAAGCTTCTAGAAAATGATTTCTGTTAAAAATTTCATAGGTAACAATTCAAAATGTTTTTCAAAAAAGAAATTAAATAAGTTTTATAAAACAATAGGAATTTTAATCAGTCAAATGGCTATTTCCCTTTTATTGTCGGACAATTTGGAGATGGATAGGGTGTACTTTTTCTTTTGGAGGAGGCACTATATTGTTGCACTGTACACTATATTGTTGTCTAAATATAATCTCAAAATATTTCTTTGTAATGTTGAAAGAGAAATAAGTATATTAGAAATGCTTTTAGCTCTCTGAACACAATTTACAAAAAACAAAACAAATACGAGCTTATTTAAGAAGCTGCTACAAGCATTGTTTGCGCTGCTATCACTTTCCCCACTCATTTTGGCTTCATTTTCCACTATGAATGCTTATCGCATTATTGTGTGTTCATAATTTTCAGATCTAAAACTAAACATTTCTTCTTTACTTTCCATGTAATATAATTTATTTCTTATATATTAATTTTCTGCGTCAATATGAATGACCAAACAGTACACATTCCTTTAAAACTCGACTTGTTTTAAAATTTGTTTTAACCGCAATAAATTGAAAATTGTTAAATTAATGATTTATCATCCGTACATTTTCGAAATGACAACATTCAAAGTGTGTTACTTGAAATAATCTTTTTAATGAAATGAAATGGATTACGCTTTTATACCGACTTTATACAAAATTAATAAATGAAATACATTTTTACATTTATTGTTACATTGTTACATTTATTGAAATAGACCATAATTCATGAAAGGTGGATGTTAAATTTGAAAAGTGATTCTTTTGCATATTATTTTTTTACATACTTTACAAAATTTGTTATAAAATTGAAACATATATGATTTCTAACAATTGTTTTTAATAACGTTACTAAAATAGGCTAGAAAACATTTGTCTCTCAAAACGTTTACAACTGTTGTTTAAAAACCAAAATCGTAATCTACATTTCAAAATGTAAATGAAGCTACTACAATCGATTAATTATTTCGAGTTTATGTTCAGAGTTCAAGAATGAAATATTATAGATTTTAGAATTAGTTAAATTACTTCTTATTTTGTAGTTTCAAACTTATCAAAATGTATATATTCTAAATGAGAGAATATTAATATATTCGTCTTCTGAAATCGGGGAAAATCAGCAATCAATTTAGATCATCATTAGAATAAATATTGAAGCTGACAGACTGATCTGTTGCATGCTAGAATCAAACACTGGCACATATATCAAATATGCAATCCCACTATTAATATTTTCTTCGGATATTTCTCCGTAAATTATCTTAATCCACTTGCTACATCTGTGAAAACGAAATAAATAAATCTTTTGAAGCAACAATTTATCTCCTCTGCTGGCTATATTACCCGATTTCTTTTCTCACATATCACGTGAATAGATACGTAAGGCTTTCATTTTTATAATAAAGTTCAAGTTGTTATCATTTATTTTTTATCAAAATATTTTCAAATATATGAATGCAGATATAATCAAATAATTTATTTCATATAAATTAAAATTTTGGAAATTATATCTCTGGTTCTAGAGAATAAATACGCACAGACTTTATACAAAATGGGGGATATAAATTAAATATTGGTATATTGAAACAGATTGGACTGTATAAAAGTTGTATGTGAAATTTGAAAAATGAAATTTATGCTATACACCATAATTCATAAATACAAAATTATCAAATCGCACAAAGATTTTGGCTTTTGAGCCCGAGTGGTCTGCTAATCACTTGAGATCATACGAGCAGGCGGCGGGTTCGACTCCCGCTGACTCCATTGCGCACTCTTTGTAGCATTTCCGACTGTATTTTTCAGTGATGTCTACTTCCTTGTGACTATCCCGTCCTCATCAAGGAAACTTACGTAATTGTCGAAGTCCTGTATTTGTTTCTGGGAATAAAAACTTATATATAAATCATTTGATACAACAGCCTGCGTAGCTATAGGTCTCTAAGCAACCGTCTTTCAAATGTTCAAAAGAAAAGAAATTGGATTTTGAGAAAAAAATAACATAAATGTCCTAATAAAATATTTAAATATAATTTTAATTTATTTTTTTAACGGTATCTAGAAATGAGTCAATCCTAATGTTATATTTGCAGTTAAAGTTTTAGCAGAAAATCTTTTAAGCTTCTTAGTCGAGATACTTCTTAAATACCCTAGTGACGTGTGTGTTTAAACTCACATGTTTAAAAACATTGCATCAGAAAATTAATATGTACTTGAATAATCAAATTTCTAGGTTTAAGCATATGTAATTTATTTTATACAACACTAGCTGATTAGTCTACGCCGTTGTCCGAGCCTGTGAAATAACCTGTGGAAAAAAACAGGAAGCGTAGGGTCGTTTCACAGTTTAAAAAAAATTAACTGTTGTTGTCCGAATACTCTGAAATTTTTATCGGTTATAAAATACAACGGTTTTGGAGCTCGTGCAAAAATTTCATGAAAAAATATTGTTATCTAGTTGTAAATAAATATATATATATATATGTGTGTGTGTTTTTCTGGAACTATTTCCGGAACTTTTTAGCAAGAAAAAGTTTTCCTCTTTCAGACTCTGTGAAATTTTAATAGGCTAACGGAATCAAAGCTCTCTTTAAAATTTCTCGGGAAAATGTGTATATTTAGTAGTGAAAACATGAGCCACACCGAAACTGCCCACGTTTTGTTGGTTTCGTTGAAAATTTCTCAATTGTTAATTTTTTAAATACTTCTACTCAGCAGAACGTTCAAAAAATTTTGTAGTTAATGTAAATCTGGTCTATCGAGATGCTCTAAAGCATTGTGTTGAAATACGGAAGTTTAGTTATTTTAAGCGTAGAAAAAAAATACCACCGTGACGCACGAATTAACGTGAGGTCGTGAATTTTTTTGAAAGGGTTGAAATTCGTGTTTTTGATAACGATTGTACCATTAAAAAGAAGAAAATCCTAGCTTTAAATAGGTATATTTTGTGAATTGGTACCTTTAAAATCGAGCCTTAAGGCAGCGTCCCTAAAAGGCAGAAAAAAATCAATCTCTTAAACGACCTTTTTGAATTTTTTTTAAAGGGTTAACATCAATATTTTTTAACTGATTGTGGTGGTTAAGACGTAAACGTACGAAATGTAAGAATATGTTTTCTTTTATTTTTCGTATCACGAACAATTCGGCCGATACACATTAAGGCATACACATAAAATAAAACAGCATTTGGTTTTCCCTTCTACGTCGTCGAAAAAGCCAACACTGAACATGCGCGAGCTCGCCTCCACTGAATAGCAGAAAAATAACGCTTTTTGATGAGTTTTCAATTAATATCTCGGCTAAGTATAAAAAAACTGAGCCTCAGGTGCACCAGGACCTGCCTTGGACTATCGTCATTCACATTTTCAGACTTCTGCGCACGGTAAATTTTCCTAGCAATCGCCAACATACAGACACGAACACACAGAGCGAAACTTTCTTTTATTAGTAGATATTTATATGTAATAAATCATTATCTACTGAAATTTAACCCTTACCTGTTGGGTCATTTCATGGTAACTTACACTACATTTAGAATAATTGACTTCAGTAATTTTAGCAATATAACATAAAAAAATATTCAAAATGTAAAGTTGATGTGATTTTTTTTAATTAATCCTATCCGAACCGAAATTTGGCTGAAAATTCTCCAAATGTAGTGTTATTTCTTGAACAGTGGCAATTAAATTTTATGGTAACTTACGTTCTTTTTTCAGTAACGTAAGTTACCATAGTAAATATAATTTACAGAGTTTAAGAAATAGCACTAAATTTAAGTAATTTTCATAGAAATTTTCCTTTGGATAGCTTTAATTAACAAATCCCATCAACTTTACATTATGAATATTTTTTGGTGTTATATTACTAAAATTACTGAAGTCAATTATTCTAAATGTAACGCAAGTTACCATGGAATGACGCTGTTGTCGGGAAATTATTTTGCGCCAATGGTATCATTTCATCAACAAAATATAATATATATTATTTTTTATAAAATATATATTATAAATTTATAAGTATACTTTATTATTTTTATCTGAAACTTACTGATTGATGAAAAAACTACACGAGCAGAAAAATACGTGGGGACTAAAGGGCAACGCAACACCTGTTAGTTAATTTACGACTATTTCAACTTACACTTTAAAAGTTACAGAATCATTTAATTTTAGAACACAAACATTTGTAGAAACGGTGTAGTTATACAAATTTAAGTAGCGTCATGCTAAAGTATGCCTCTTCCTTAATGACTGACCTCTATGACTTCACCATGTTATTTTAAAACAGTAGCACTCATAGATATAGTTATTTTCTTGTTTTATTCACACCTTTTTGTCCCTGACGCCACAATTTTTTTCACAACACCTCAGTTGTATAAAAATTTAACTTGCCAACCAATCAGAACCGTTTATTCCTGCTGCTGTTAGTGTCTTTAGATACGGTAATTAGATTTGGACTCAACATCTATATACCTCTCTATATCTTATATATAAGTCGTCAGATGAACTATTAAAATAGTTGAACTATGACGCGGTCTGCAAGTTGTGTAAATAGTGAAAAATAAATACACGGAATTTACAGATGAGATTTTGATAACACTAAAGTAGTGAACTTAATATGTGGTTAGCGAGCATCATGCGATCTAGTGGAATTTATTATGCTGCCCGCGGGCAGCATGTGGTCTGCAACTTATGTAAATAATTAAAAATGCTGATATGTACACGTAAATTACGGATGTATTGGAGATAACATAATAATAGTGGAACTCACTATCCAGCCCGTGGGCAGCATGCGGTCTGTATGTTGTATAAATAGTTAACAATAACACGTTTTTTACGAATGTGATTGATATACCAATAAAATAGCAAAATCTATTATGCAGCCTGCGGGCAGCTGTGAAAATAATTAACAATGCTCGTATATACACGGAATTTACAGATGTGATTCAAATACCGTTAAAATGGTGGAACTTGCTATCCAGCCCGTGAGGAGCATGCCGTCCGCAAGTTGTGTAAATAGTTAAAAATGTTCATATATACACGGTATTTACAGATATGATTGATGTACTATTAAAGTAGTGAACTTAATATGAGGCCTGCGAGCAGCATGCGTTTAGAAAGTTGTTCACATATTTAAAAATCCTTGTGTATTCACGAACTCAAGAGACATCATTGACATAATTGATTCATGATCTGTATGATAATTAAAAAAAAAACATTGGGCGGATGGAATTCGCGAATTCGCATGAGATGGTAATCTAAGAAAAAAATATAATAATGCAAATTTAACTACTCTTGTAAAAGGGGTTTACTATATGTTAAGATTTAAAATTATTTAGTCATTTTTATAGCTGTATTCTTTACTGGATAAACTTATTTTAAAAAAATCATTGATGTAATATGTTTATGAAACGAATTTCATTCTTTACATTACAAAATAAACTGCTGATTATAGAGATTTGTGGAATATAGAGTGATGGATTTGAAAGTTTCAGCTGTATTCTATTAATATATTCATAGATGATGCATTCATTAAATTTTATTTCAAATTCAACACATCTCAATCACGATTTGTTTTTCTCACCAACACCGGCTTTACACAGCATGTGTTCTTCCTGTTGAAACAAGATTTCTTCAAATCAGCACATAATTGTTTGATAAAGTTAAACCAATTGTTTTTTTAATTAGGTTATCTAGTAAAAATACACCTATAAAAATGACAAAATAATTTTAAATGTTAACAAATAACAATCACCCTTTACAAGAGTAATTAAATTAATTTTTTTTCTGTCTTAGATTTTCATCTCATGCGAATTCTATCTGCACCATGATGGTCAGGGTTCAATTTAAAAAAAAATAAAGTTGCATCATAATTATTGTAAATCATAGGATTTTATTGTTAATAATTGGTAATTGAAAACTTGTTATGTTTTAATATCTTTATTTTAAAACTTCTTAGATTTTATGTATATATACATTATTTAAAAAGTTTATTTTTCACTTATATGTATTTTAGCATAATTTTATATTTCATTAGCGCACATCTTTGATTTAGCATCGGTAATTAATTTTAAATAAAACAATGTGATGCGATACCACATAACTCAAATCCTGATGATGTCTGTTAAATTTTAAATGAGTTCGTTTGAATGCAGCAGTTATTAAAAACTTGACGTACTAAACAAAAATATAATTCGCAGATTAACAACAACAACAAATATTTCATAAATTGTTTAGGCCCAAGAAGGAGCAGATATTTCGATATTGTTTGCAGCTTGTAAAGCTTAGAAATGAAAAAAGTCTAAAATTTGTTTCGATTTCAATTCAACTGAATCTAAGTTTTTAGGGTGGTTTAAATATATTGTTTGAATTTTATTTTTATTTCTTAAAATTCAATTGCTTTAATCATATGTGTTACAAAAAATTAACCTGAAATTTAGAACCAACTGAATGAATTATCGTAATATCTGCCCTTTCTCGAGACTAAACAATGTAAGTAATATTTTTTTTTTATTTGTTCTGCAAATTAAGTTTCTGTTTTATAAACTTTATAAATGGATTGTAAATTATTTAAATTTGAAACCCAGGCATTTGTAAAGAAACATAAAGTTATTTACGCTAACAAAAGTTTCTTAACGAAACAGGCAAACGGCCATTAAATCCGCTTATTTCAAACAAAACTAACGGAGAGAATTAAATCCTATGCTAATTTTACTGTCCAGAACATACGTATTATGAATGAAGCTATTTGACACTTGGGCTGCTAATTGATATTTTAGTATTCATGTAGTCATTAGTAAAATGGCACTAAACACAATTCTACTCCATTTTAAGATCATAATTATGTATGCTTACAAATAATGTTCGAAAATCTGAAAGTTTTCATTAGTAATTTTAGTGTAAAAATTGAAAGATTTCTTTGAAAATCATTTCATTATAGAACATACTTGTTTTGTACATATAAATTACACAATGGAGGAAAACAATGTAGACGATTTTTGTTGTAGTAGATTGGTAGAATTTTGTATAATGATCATTTATTTATCAGCCCTGAAAATTCCAGTATTTGTATAGATTTTCGGGAATAGAAAATCAATTATAATCCCGAACCGCGGGATTCTATTTTATAGTTGCTTCATGAAAAAATAAAACCCGCATGATTATAATATATTTTAACATTTCAATTTTTTAAAACAAATAATGGATTAAAAGCGACATATATTTTGTAATGTTTCTTTCAATTTGAAACTAAGTTATCCTTTATCGAAAGATTTTATGTATCATCCATTCATTCTATAGAATATATGTATATGTACAATTTAAGTATTATTTCATTCGAAATATCAGGGGAATATCTTGTTTCGGAGTTAAGGGGACAAAAACCTTTCAAAATCTTACAAAATATCAGCTAATTTTAAAGTACATTATACTCGGGAACTATTGAAGTGATTTCAGTAATTGTTTTAACAGTTTTGACAATAGCTAAACTATAAATCGATCGTTTGGTAACCAATAAAATGAGGGGGTTAGAACAACAGCGGAGTAAGTGAATATTTAGTAGTTTGAGAAATGAAGTGTTTTGTGAAACTTGTTGCATTGCCTTTGCATTAAGTGGTCCAACTTGTTTTGCCCAACTTGTTTAGCGACTCCCTAAATGATTTATTTGACTGTCACACTGAACAGAAATTAATATACGTTCAATAAAGTTATCTAGAATTTTAAAATTTTTGACTTACTCCACTGTCATTCTAACCCTCTCAAATAGTAAGTGCAATAGTTACGCGCCTATAAATCTATGTTTTAATTTAAATTAACGCTACAAAAAAAGAACTGATTTTGCGGGGAATCAAAACAATCGAAATACAGTTAATTATAATACCAAATTAATTATTGAAATCTTTTCCGTAATTTTCGAAAAAAGTCACACCAATATCAGTTGTTTTCTATAGGATTTTTCAACTGGTATTGCCCCTTAAGTTTACTGTTTTGATACTGATTTTAGCTGTTAGAAAAAACATAAAAATATGCTCTACTTATTGTGATACACACTGTTAAAAATTTGTAGCAAACTCTCCTGTCATTCGACAATTTTTATAGAGCTAGGGGGCTCTGCCCCCTACGAGCTACGCTCGCCAATCCCCGTTCTGACACCGCAAACTTTAAAAACACTCTGATTTGATCAACTCCGATTACGGAAGATTGAATTATAATTAAAGGACCATTGATTATTTGCTGTATTCGGGTTTCCATTCATTTTCCTTTGACTGAGGGATTTTAAGGCCGAATCAACTGGTGTTGAAACAGCTAACAACTGTTTTCGTGATTGATAAAATAAGATTAATTAATCATTTGAAAATCAACTTGTGCAAAATGGCTAAGTAAGCAATGTTACTGCATCAGGAAATTTTATAACGATGCTAAAGAAATTGGGCACTTCTGTATTATCCCGTCTACTACTTTCTATAAAAGAAAAGAACTGTCGCCAAAATATAGGATTTAAAGCCAAAAGTGCATATTTGTGGCATCACATTCAATTGACATCAGATGCGTTACGCGTGTTAGTTACGTCATCGAGTAATCTTTAATTCAACGTTTATCTGTATTTTTAATTATATTTTACAACTTTCTTAGTTATTTCGTTGATGTAAACGTAATTAAACGTAAAAATATAGTTTTTAATTGAAGGAAAATATTATTAATTACGCTGTTTTAAAATTTACAATAATAGGTAAAATATTTTGTCGAAATAAATTAATCTTATATTACTTAATGATTTTAAAATGCTTAATAATTTAATAATTACTTTTTTTAATATTTGCGCGCAAGTATATATTTTTTAAGTAATTTTCTACATTTACTGCTTTTCACGCGTGATCATTTAATTATTATTTTAAAGTTTTATTTCTGTTTTTAATAGTCACGTGTAAATACATTTCTTAATTGAAAGGGAATATTGTTATGTGCGCTATTTTACAAATTGACAACAATTCAAATAATGGATTTTATGAAATATGAAATAAATCTTCATCAAAATAATGAAATTTTTGAATAAAAAATTGAAATATAACCTCAAAAAAATACTCAGATTAAAAACATAATTGCAGTCTGCACACCGCAAGCTTGTCAACTATATCCTGATAAATTATGGTTATATTCCCGTGCATAGTTTTAGTTTCTATAAAACTTTTTTAAGACAACTATTTTGACGAACTTTAATATTAAATATCTCTTAAAATAATTCTTCGATTTAAAAACTGTCTACTCCAGCGTGTTTATCAAACATTTCTTTATAAAACTACCAATTTTCATATTTTTATATGCAATAGTTTTCTGGATATTAATCGTCCAGAAAGACTTCAAGGCACAAAATCTTCATTGACAGCGGCTGCGGCTGCGGTGGCGGCGGTTACTTTTTAACACTTTCCAACCTAGTTGAAAAGTGTTTATGACTTCGGTTTGTCTGCCGTATGGCCGTCTGCCGTCTGTCCGTGCTCTAACTCCCGTAAATATACTCGGATTCCTCTTCAATTTTTATATGTTATTGTCGTTATCCCGTTATCGTGCATGTTCCCTATTTCAACTGAAGTATGTAGCACTTATAGTTTTTTTACAGGGACACCCAAAAGAGTTCCGTTACATTACGGTCTATGGGGAAAAATCATTTGCGGTTCATTTTAATGATGTTACACAATTTCAAACACATCGTAATTGATATATATCACTAAGGTGCATTACAAGAAGCTTAATATGGAATAGGGTGAGCATAGCACTTATAGTTACTTTACAGGGACAGTCAAAATAATTCCGTTACATTACGTCTATGGAGAAAAATCATCTGCGGTTTATTTAAATAATGTTTAATCATTTTAAACGCATTGAAATTTATATATTTCACTAAGGTGCATTACAAGAGGCTTACTACAGAATAGTGTGTGTATAGCAGTGATCGTTCATTTACAGGGACACACAAAAGAATTCTCTACTGTCGGTTAACAATAATTCCTGGAAGTGCGTTTTAAGTTACTGAACGCAATTTTAATTTTAACTCGCTTTTTAGCACTTTCCAACCTAGTTGAAAAGTGCTTATGACTTCGGTTTGTCTGGCCGTATGGCCGTCTGCCGTCTGGCGTGCTCTAACTCCCGTAAATATGCTCGGATTGCTCTGCAATTTTTATATGTTATTGTCGTTATCTATAGCATGTTCCCTATTTCAACGGAAGTGTGTAGCACTTATAGTTTTATTACAGGGACACTCAAAAAATTCCGTTACATTGCGGTCTATGGGGAAAAATCATTTGCGGTTTATTTAAATAATGTTTCAGTATTTTAAACGCATTGAAATTTATATATATCACTAAGGTGCATTAGAAGAAGCTTAATATGGAATAGGGTGTGCATAGCACTTATAGTTACTTTACAGGGACAGTCAAAAGAATTCCGTTACATGACGTTTATGGAGAAAAATCGTCTGCGGTTTATTTAAATAATGTTTCACTATTTTAAATGCATTGAAATTTATATATATATATCTAAGGTGCATTACAAGAGGCTTACTACAGAATAGTGTGCGTATAGCAGTCATCGTTCATTTACAGAGACACACAAAATAATTCTCTACTGTCTGTTAACACTAATTCCTGGAAGTGCGTTTTAAGTTACTAAACGCGATTTTAAGTTTAACTCGCTTTTTGTCTATTACGTGGTGTGTATAAATTCTGTAGATCCTATACAGGGCAGCACAAAAGTTCGCGAACACGTTTCCGTTTATTGACAGAAACTCCAGAAAGATAATTTTAAACTGTGCTACGCGTTTCCTAACTAAACTAAAATTTAGCATCCTAGCATATACAAATCTATAGATCAGGGTCGGCGAACCTATGGCACGCGTGCCGTAGCTGGCACGCGAGAGGATATTTTTGGCACGTCGTTGATTAAATCAAATTTAATCAAACTCCCCAAAATTCTGTATTTCATTTTTCTTCCATTAAAACATGAGCATGACTGACAATAGCTTTTGATTGTTATAACAAGTATTACTTGTGTACTTGTCATATCAATGAATTACCCATTTCGGAATCATTTAACCCTTAACCCATTCGGGACAATGGGTGCATATATGCACCCTCAAAAAGAGCATACAGAATTTGTTTTAGGCACAAGTAAAAAAGAAAAGTAATATTTCGTTTCTCTAATTATAGCATTTTTGGGATAGTTTAAGTAAAGGTATTTTTTAGTAGCTTTTTTTTAAAAAGTGGTGCCAACCGAATAAAAGTTGTGTAGAAGCCGCCGTTCCCGAAGGGGTTAAATGCATAGTGAAGTTGCATCACTTTTTATTTAACTTTTAATAAATAAATCAACTTCTTTGCCACCACTATATTTATATAGAAATATTAATCGTTGTAAAAATTATACAAAATATGCTGCTAAAGAAAATTAAAAATCTATCTTAAAATTTCTGATGTCTAATCCTTAATATAAGTATAAAAAACTTCAATTTTAAAAGAAAAATTCCTGCATTTAAGTTTAAATTAATTATCTACCCAGATGTGACTCCAATTGATAAACTGATTGTATTCGCTTGGTTGGAAATTTCAGAAATTAAAATGTAGCTTATCGACTTCCAATCCAGCTTAATATGGACTCAGCAATTTGTAAAATTGAAAGAGGATTTGGAGATGATCGAAAAAAAAAGACTGCCAGGCATCATAAACAAAAATGTTGATAGTAAAATTATGTAAACTTTGAATTCAATTCCAGAAGAAGTTGGCATTTGCCTCATGTTGACAATCTCTCCCTCTACTTATGCTTGTGAATCATTATTATCAGAGATGAACAATATTAAGAATTCTAATCGAATCAATTTGTCAGATGACACCAGTTCATCACGTATTTTATTAAAAATAACCAATTATGAGACCATCATATATCACATTAATTTGTTTAATTGTTTTACTTTCTTCTCTTTTTAATTACTTTAAAAATGTGACTATAGTTAAACATTGTTAAACCATCACTGTGCATATTACGCCAGTATATTAAAGTCCCAACCAAAGAAAGAAGTAGTGGTAAAAAATCCTAATAAAACTTGACTCGAAAATATGAAATCTGTTAAACCTTCACTTACTTTATCTTCGATTTACGATTTATCTTTTTTGTATAAACGATAGCGGAAAATTGATAGAAGAAACAGACATTTATGACAATGAGTTAAATGAGAGTAATTACGAACTTGGTGAAGAGAAACTAACACCGAAACTCCAAGATGCTGTTGCTGCATTACGTGCTTTACAAATTTTTTAATTTTCTTCTGAAAAAAAAAAAAAAAAGATTTTGCAAGGCTATGAAATTAGAAAATAAAAGTGAATCAACGAAAATCAAGGAGAAAAGAGATTTCTTTCGTAGACTTTTTAGATAATGTTTTTTATATTTGCTAATTTCTTCTTATGCAATATAATATATTTTTAAAATAATAATTTTCCATTTAATAGCAGGTGTAAAACAAATATTTTGCTGATATGATTCATAAATGATGTTTCTTTTCTCATTTTCTATTTTAAAATAAAATTACCTCAATTATAAAACCACCACGTTGCTTAAAATGTCAAAATCAACAGATCCCAAGCGGCAGCACCATCTATTACCGTAATTATTACAGTCATTTGGCAAGTTGTTTCGATTTGAGTTTTTAATATGTTTTACGATTGCTAAAATTATTTTTTATACTTATCTTCTTTCTATAATTATTACTATAATTAATTAATCTTTTCATGTGACAAGTTATTTTGGTTTGAGTTTTCAATATTATGCATCATTAAATTTAATATGCATGTTGATATTAATATTATCTTAATATTATTACCTGCAAGTATGTTATCCATATATATCTTAATCTAATAATAATAAAAGTAATTCTATTAATTATTTTTAGTTTTTTTTTGGCGCTGATGGGTGGGGTTTGGGGGTTGGCACGCCATGGTCGCTTGAAAATTTTTTTGGAAGAAAATTGGCACGCGGATGTGAAAAGGTTCGCCGACCCTGCTATAGATCATATACAGGGCTGAATAAAAGTATTCGGATATTTTTCCGAATATTGTATCTGTTGGAAATTCCTGAAATTATGTTTTAAAATGTGTTATGCATTTTCCAAATTGTTTACTTAGATGTTATCTTTTAGCTTATTAAACGGTATGTTTTGTAAAATTATTTTGGAAGCGTTGGAAAGTGCTACATAATCTATGCTTGACGCATGATTTTTCGTTCTTGTTGTTTATTACGTGGTGTGTATAAATTCTGTAGATCATATACAGGGAAGCACAAGAGTTCGCAAACACATTTCCGTTTATTGACAGAAACTCCAGAAGGAGAATTTTAAACTGTGCTACGCGTTTCTTAACTGAACTAAAATTTAGCATCCTATATAGTATATATACAGATCTATAGATCATGTACAGGGCTGAATAAAGGTATTCGGATATTTTTCCGAATATTGTATATGATGGAAATTTATGTTGGAAATTCCTGAAATTACGTTTTTAATTATGTTATGCGTTTTCCAAATTGTTTACTTAGATGTTATCTTTCAGCTTATTAAGCGGTAATGATTTGTGAAATTATTTTGGAAGCGTTGGAAAGTGTTACATAATCTATGCTTGACGCATGATTTTTCGTTCTTGTTTTAGTATAGAGAGAAACAGTTACAAAACTGTAATTTATGGTCAAGTAAATGTATCATTAAAAACTGTCCAATGATTAGATAGTTTGTTGCAGGTTTTTAACAGTGTATGGTAAAACTGTAAATGAGATATCAAAGAAATAAACATTTTTCTTCTGATAAACCCGCGGTCGAAACTGAATTGCTATGGAGCCAAATGGCGCTTTCTGATTGTAAGGAAAACGTACTTCCTTTCATTTACTTAGTGTTTCTCCCTAAAAAAATGTGGTTATGGAAGAAAAATACGTAAAAAATAATCAATCGTTGATGAAGTAGTAGATTTATTCATTAATTAGTAAAAGTCCTGTGAAGAGTAGGTGCAATTAGTTCGACATCCACCACTTTTTCTCTTATTGACATCAAAAGTGTCATTTCAAGGAAGACATCTCGGAGTAAAAAAAACCTAAATTATCTTTTTTGTTTTAGATATTCAATAGAGTTATTACATTTTATTCAATCTTTTAAATGAAATTGTTCTTTTGAGCTGAGTGAAAGCTGAGTACCAAGCTCATATGCGTCCACTCCAATGGTTTCTTTATAATTCTTCATCCCTTTTACCGATCGTCATCAAATTCAGCACAGTGATCGCTATACCATATCCAGCATGGTTCACGTAAACAAATCCCAAAAATCATGTCGTTGAGGAATGATTATAGACCATAAGTGCTTTAGACGTAATGTTAATAGTATAAAATGAAATCAGCAACCGATAATGTTTACATATTTTAGAACGTACGAGGTTTCGACAAGGGAAATGTGTACCATGTGCTCACACAATGGATCAGTGGTTACTTCTAGGCCTCGTAACAAACTTTGCCATCTGTATCTTACTAATAGGAGCAAGAACACGATATACGCTTACCACATACTGTAAATTAACAGTCGGTAGTCGTGTTTTTCGATCAATTATTTACTTTTACGCACAGAATTCCCTTACCAGAGCTATCGCAAGAATATTGTTGCAGTAAATACGATAAAAAATTCATTAGTGCTAAGGGCAATTCTATTATTGCAAAGGAGATGTACTTGTGATAAGTTCGCTGTCGGATAAGAACTTACTAAATTAACTAAATAATTATTGAGGTTACATGGTTTCATTGACTATGTGCTGAAACTAAAATCAGTTGATGCAACTTCTTCTGTCTCATAGTAGTCGAATTTTGATATACAGGCAGAAATATTTTTCAAGGCCGCTTTAAACAAAATCTTATGGCCATAGTTCAAGTAAGAAAATTCGAGTTTATTTTTCTCGAAGAGAAAGTTTCTTTTGACAGCTAAAGTAATTAAAATGATTAACACACTGGTGCTATATAATAAAGCAAACAAACTTCTTAATAACGCTATAAATTAAACAAATGCACTAGGTCTTTTGAAAGAGCTTTGTCTTTCTTCATCAGGCGCGCCAAATACGTTCTATCACTTGGAAGGAGGGAGCAAGACCTTCAAGTGGCGTCTTTTGCGCCTAATGAAGAAAGACAAAGTTCTTTCGAAACGCCTAGTGCATTTCTTAAATTCATGGTGTTATTAAGAAGTTTGTTTGCTTTACTTTTTTTATAACTAAAGTAATCTTAATGTTCATTTTTATAATTAGATAATGTCAATGTCTACTTGAGGACATCAAATGCATATTTGTAAATTAACTCGCTGAGCTCCAATTTGTGCGGGCACCGCATGCCCTTCCCTAGTAGATTTTAAGTAAAACATCCTTTTTTTATATTTTGCCCTTTTCTTTTCATATATTTTTTTCGTATTACAATTTACTTTCGAAATGGAGCATGTTTCAAAGAATTCAAGAATTTCTACATAGGATCTACCGGAGCAATTTTCATTTCAATAAAGTTTTTTGATTATTTAGAATCTAGTTAGGACATATATATTTAATTTTAACTTTTCTGAAGCAGTAATATTTATAGTACATTTCTATTGTACGAGTTAAAGACAATTACAACGAAGATTATTGCTTATAAATAGTGGAGTGGTTTTTCTATTGTTCAACAAAGAAAAAGAAGAAAGTTCAATTCTATAAAGTTTTTCCTATTGTTGCGGCCTCTGCAGGTATAAAATTTTTCACGAATATCAAAGCAGACTTCATTGCGTCTCAGGGATTATAATTATATGCCTTTTTAGAGATGTAATTTATCTATAATAATACAAAGCTAATATACATACCATAGTACTTTACATTACTTATATTACATTTATTACAATGATATTACATAAAAAATATTATAAATTCTCTCTTATGCCTATATAAGAAATATTTGTGCTTCGCTGAATATTTATGAAGAAACATGTCGGGAACTTAATACAAACAGACTATGTATGTCTCTAGCGCATTCTAAATGTTAGGATTCCATTGTTTTTATTCGATAAATTTTATGTAAATATGTAAATTTTTATGTATACATTCAAATTAACATTAGAATAAAGCAGTAGTAGAAACAGTAGCCTGTTAATAGTTAAATATGAATTTTCGTGCAAGTTTTAGTTAAACAATATCCAATTACATCCATTTCAAAATGTCACTTGAAGCTAAAAATGTTTCTACTCAAAACATATGCAAGAAGAATAAAATATTAATTTTTAGGAGAATTTTTATTATATTGTAAATAATAATGAAGATAGCTGAATTTTCCGGAACAAGTTCACTCTCAGAAATAAAACACTTAATTTTGACGATTCGGCAATCCTCTAGCTTTATTTCGTTATTTTTGACAATCATTTCGTCACAAAGTCACGTGTGGTTTTTAACAAAACGCGAAACCTCAAATATCTGACGAAACTGCTTCCTCACTGTCAAAAATAAAACGCTCAGTTTTGACGATTCAGCAATTCTTGAGCTACATTTCATTATTTTTGACAATATTTTCGTCTCAATTTCGATTTTTAATGAAATAGAAACTCTCAAATATTTGAGAAAACTGTTTCTCCATTCACGGCCAGACTCAATGCATATTAAGAAAAGGCATTTTAAGCTATTTACACAGTAACTCGCTGTACCTCCTCAAATTCCACGATTTTAGTAAGCAGATATACGTTTATGTTAATCCTGTCACAATTTATTTTTAAAAAAGTTCTTTCAGTTAATACTGAATGTATATAGTTATTGTTTGTGCATTAATTATTTTTTTAGCTGTTAAAATTTTCAGGAATATTTATTATTATTTTTGTTGTTACAAAATCGTTCAAAAAAATCTAAATTTCAGGAGCTTTTTTTCATTAAAAAAATATATTCATATAACAATCAAATTTAAAATATGCATAACTGATCCCTTTCCCCTCTATAAACAGTAACGTGTTCAAATCTTAACCATCATCTAAAATGTATAAACTCTCCTCCAATATGCACTTCAAAATTTATTATTCCTGACCAACAAATTAACTAGACCATATTCTAATCATTCATTGAACAAAAGAAATTTCTCTAATAAATTATATTAATCAAGCCATATTCTAATTATTTATTAACCATAGAAAAACCATAATAATAATCTAGTCTTATTAATTAAAACATGCAGAAATTATAACATCACCGATAAAAATGCAATCTATCTTCTAAAAATATAAACACAGAAACATCCCGTAGATACATTTAAAATCAAATTTACGCAAGATTCCGTTGGCAAGGTAGGTAACGCATAGGCCTTCCACACCCAAGGTCCTGCGTTCGAATCCCTTGAAGACTTGAGAAAAGCGACGTAATTTTTTCCTGTCCTAAAATTTTCAATAGATGGCACCACTGGTCTTTTTTTACACTTTCGAACGAGCAATTTGACGAAATTTGTATCCTCAAAAAAGTGAAGAAATTAATTTTCTCAATTTGAGGAAATATTCACTCGGAGCATTTCCCAGGAAACGGTTTCGTCAAAAACGAAGAGCATTTCGTGAAATTTGAGTATACATTTCTGACAGTGTTAAATATCACGAAAAGTAGCGAGAGTCTTCGTAGTAGTTTTGTTCTTTAGCTTTTGTTGTAAAATTATTAAAATAAACATTTATTTAGATATTCTTCAGACGTTTGGTGTAAGCTTTTAAACATATGAATTCAATACATAAAGAGAAAAATCCCTGTGTATAATTTAATAAACGTGAAACTATCATTTATATCAACCAGTATATTAAAAGCAAGCATTTGTTACACTCTAACACGAAAGTTAATCATGCCTCAAGCATAGATTATGAAATACTTTCCATCACTTCCAGATTACTTTAACAAAACTTCGCTGTTTAATAAGGTAAATATTCTACACAAGTAAATATTTTAGAAAACGCATAACACATTTTAAAACCAGATTTCAGAAATTACCCTCGATACACGAAAAAACACTCTAATTATTTTGTGCAACCCTACATTTTATGTTAAAATTTAGTTTAGTAAGGAAATGCGTAGCACAGTTGAAAATACACCTTCAGCAATGTCTACCAATAAGTAGAAACATACTTGTTTTCTTTTGTAAGGTCCTGTATATATTACTTACGGATTTTTATAACCACCACATATTAAACTAAAATTTCATTCAGCAAAAACACGCTTAAAACTATTGAAATCACACTTCCAAAAGTTGTCATAGGCGGAAATGTATATAGTTCTTTGCGTGGTCTTGTATATTATTTTATTTATGTTCTGCAAATATCTTTGAGTATACAAAATATAGTTCAGCTGGAAAATGTTTATCGCAATTAAAAACGTCATTTAAGAAATTCACGCTTGTACTCAGTAAAGCTTACGAATTATTTTGTGTAGCTCTATATATGATTTATACCATTTATACAGAATGCAAAAAAAAAATGTTGCAACACATGCCATAACTGAAAACGCACTTCCATCAATTATCGCTAATAAACAGTACTTTGTATGAAGTACTGTATCCGACATATTTTGTGTACCCTGTAAATTAACGACAAATACTATTCACATCCTATTCTACAGCAAATATCTGTAGTAAACCTCTGTAACGTATATCAATTTCTTTATACTTGAAATAGTGTAACATAATTAAAATAGGCTGCGAACAGCTTTGTCCCGTAGAATATTATGTAACGGTGTGCCCCTGTAAATGAATGATAAAAGATTTACATTCCATATACTATAGAA
The DNA here is from genome assembly GCA_963931845.1 of Maratus michaelseni. Taxonomy (NCBI): domain Eukaryota; kingdom Metazoa; phylum Arthropoda; class Arachnida; order Araneae; family Salticidae; genus Maratus; species Maratus michaelseni. The sequence goes on from OZ007586.1 coordinate 31,725,443, forward strand.
AGCAGGTTGAAGTGCACCTGAGAAATTCATATAGTAATAGTGTAAGAGGATTCAAATACACCGTAAAAGACTTTTTTCCCATAGACCGTGATATAACTTCAATACAGTATTGCAGATTGACCATAATATAACAACCGTATATTATTGGAATTATTTTGAGTGCCCCTGTAAACGAACTATAAGTGCTACACGTACCATATTCTATAGTAAGCATCTTTTAATGCATTTCAGTGATGTATATAAAATAAAACAGACAAATACTATCCACATCATATTCTACAGCAAATATCTGTAGTAAACTTCTGTACTGTATATCAATTTCATTTTATTTGAAATAGTGTAACATAAGTGTATTATAATTAAATATTGTAATAGAATTAAATAGTGTAATATAATTAAATAGTGTAATACTATTAAATAGTGTAATATAATTAAATAGTGTAATATAATTAAATAGTGTAATACTATTAAATAGTGTAATATAATTAAATAGTGTAACATAACTATAAGTGCTACACGTACATATTCTATAGTAATCATCTTGTTGGTGTTGTTTTTAATCCTAAATGATGTAGCCAATAGACTAGACCAAGTCCATGAGCCCAAAAATTTGGAGGAAGTCCAAAACGATGAAAGGACACTCCCAAAGGTCACTCCTAATCAAGTACAAACAGGAAAGGAGATGGTCAGGGGTGGATGGTGCAGTCTTGCACTTTCAACAAATGGGGAAAATTTTGATACCGTTGTCAAATTTCAGGCATCTCAAGTGTCCAGTCAAAAATCTTGAAATAGCAGACTGCTGGTCACGGCTACCCACAAGAGTAATAGCTCCTCCAGGCTTCTTGCCACAGTACCAGTTGAGAACTGAAGGGGAACGCCAAGATGAGTCGAGAGTATATTTGGCTCTTGAACAAATCTCCAGAAAAGTCAAAGTGGAAGTGTGCGGTGTCAAAGAGCCAGTCTTTAGCCAATGTATCTGCCATTTCATTTCCGCCAAAGCCAACATGCGAATGGATCCATGGAAAGAATATGTCATGGTAGCTTAAAAGTCCTCTTAGTAGAGATATAATAGATAATGAAGTTCTGTCACAAAAATCAGGCCAATTTTGTAAGTGTTGTATAAACATCTTGTTGTGCACTTCAGTGATGTGTATAAAATTCAATATGTTTGAAATAGTGTAACATAAATAAAATACGCTGCCAGGATTATTCTCCATAGACCAAAGTGTAACATCTTTCTTTGAGAACCCTGTAAGCGAACTAAAAATTCTACACACTTCATTTTAAATACCGAACTTGCCATGGTAAAAATCAATAACGTATATCAGTTATATGGTGATCCGAATATATTTACGCGAGTTAGAGCACGGGCAGACAGACAGGCGGGTATACAAACCGAATGCATAAACACTTTTCAACTATGTTGGGACACACTGTACATTCATTTGAAGTAATTTTGCACTGTACGCAGCATTTCTCATAATAAAAAGCGGCTTGTATTGAATCTTTTTTCTAAAATGTTTACAAACAATTTAACAGTGTAACTTAATTTAATAATTTTTGTGTTCTTAATTACTTACAGACATTAATGTAGCTTTTATATTAAAAATGATTGCGTATATAACTCTATGAAAGAATAAATCGTTCTCAGATATAAATTATTTCTAAAATAACACATTAGTTAAATTTCATTTTAATATTTTAACAAAAATGAAAAGATAAACGAAAGTTAGGTAAAACCGTGAAACCGGGACCAATGAAAAGAAGTTTGTCAGAATTTGAGCAGCCCTCCAATGGCTAATATTTCATATATTTATCTCTAAGCAAGAAGAAGGAGCCATTGCGGTATCTACATACTGGCATTTGTGTATTTGCTTTTATAAAAAGTTTATTTTATCTTTTTTTTAAATGTTTGGTAGTTTTCGAAATTCTTAAATATGAACACAATTAAAGTTAATGAACCCTTTTATGTTATGTTGTGTAGCATACTTAATAAGGATTTATTTCACACAATGAAACGGTTGCTAGCAATTATAAGTGCAAGTTTATGACTTGCTTTGCGAATCTCATTATCATGGGGTAAAACCGGATATAGGATAGAAAGGATATTGGAAAACGGTAACTGAAGAGCCCATAAACAATGTTTGAAGAAAATGTAGTCAAAACTACATGGACAAGGATTATTATGATTTTTATGAAGATAATAGATAATGAGGTGAACTTCTTTACTGCAGTTGCCCCACCAGTGGCTGAGAGGTTCTGCTTTCAAAGCTGGTAGACGGGAGGTGCTGGGTTTAAACCCCTGTCGCACCCGTCGGCCTAACCGTTCGAAGTGTTCCGTGGTTTTCTTCGAACCTTGCCGTAAATACGAGTTAGGATCACTTAGAAAGACCCCCATGGAGGGCACTCCCCCCTAGGGCCTATATCCCTCGTGTAAACAATCAACCAACCAACCTTTACTGCAATTTCTCAAAATGCAATGAAGTTTCTGTCTCTTAATATTAAATAATTAGACTAAAATAAGTATCCTGCTATTAAATAATTATACTATTATAATACTACTATAAAATAATTATTATTTGTTTAGTTCCTTAGTTAAAGTTGTAAAATAGTATATAATGTTCCTTTTTGAAAGAAAGTCTAAACTTTTAAATTTCCTGTTAGATTAACATATCCATGCACCTTCACCCCACCGTTGGGGTAAGACCGGATTATTTGACTTTTTATAAATAAAAATATTAAAAATTAATACAAATATGATTAACTACTCATATATTTTAATAATATTATAGTAGAAGTATAAATGCAGAGTATGTGAGCCAAGGTACTTGAAATTCTGGTTTCAAGATGCAAAAATTAATAAAATATGTGGTTTTACTCAACTCTCCCCTAATTTTATGGTTAATTAAAAAAAATACACCTTGAATGAATTTATTAATTTGGATCAGTATTAACATTTTAAATAAAATATTTATTATTATTACGTTGATTTAAGCATCGTAATTGTAATTATTTTTCTACTTAAGAAAATTATTTGCCCTTCACCGATTTATTAACCCTTTCCGGGATAAGTAATTGTGTTGCTGTAATATTGAATTCCCACCAGAATTTCCGAAAATTTTCATGCGAAAATAATGAATCCAATTTCAAATATTGTTTCATATACCACGGTAAGAGCACAATTTTATTAAAGATTCTGGTACAAATTGTCATGAAAATTAAGTGGTATAAATAATATACCACCCCCAATCAAAGGTTTAAATCAAATATTATATGATGGTTATTTTTTCTCATTTATCTTCCTTTGTCCGTTGGAATATCACCATTTTCTACTTTTTGTATATATTTTTTAATTTCTTAGTATCAGTTTTACATACATATTCCACATGCTGTAAATATCAGAGTTGCAATTTAGAAAAATACAATTTTAAAGAATATACAAATATTTTATCATTATGTACAAAGCCTCATTTATATAAAAATAAGCTTTTTAATCCTGAATGCATAGTAATGTATATCATGAAGTTAATAAAATTTGTTAATATGTACAATAGTACATTTAATACAAAGGGAACAAAAAGTAAGATAAATTTATTTAATACATCAACGGGATATTTTTGAAATTCTTCAAATGGAACTAATGACACGTATGTTTCCGTTGATTTTTATTCTTTTCTTTTCTATTGATAAATCAGTTTTTGAAGAAAGTGAAACATTACATGTTTCAATTCTATATTTCCATTAATGGCAATGAACCAAGATGATTTCACGAAGAAACATAATTTTTTATCCATAATTGAGCATAAAGTTAATAAAATAGCTAAAATCAAATACTTGTAATGGAAATAATTTAAGTTTCTAATCTTATTATTATGAGATGTAAAATAAATGCAAAAAATATCCCATAGCATCAAGTGTAACGACAATAATGCATGCGGTATTTGTTAACCCGAAAGCAGACCTCGTCTTTTTTTCAGAATGCGCGTTCAGTCGCCGCCAGTCCCTGCATACGCGAAATGAAAAACAGTAAAACAAATTTCATTTCATATTTGAATATTATATTTCAATGAAGTAATAAATTTGCAGTTTACTTAAATTATACGAGAATTATTTTTAAAGTAGGGTTTATTTTTAAATTAAAAAAAATACTAAGTACATTTAGATTTTTTTTTTTACAAGATTCTTCATAACTTTTTCTACATTTCTGCATAGTTTCCATATCTGTTAAAATATTTTTAAATGGTTTCTAGAAACGGAAAAACATGGAAGTGATTGTTAAGAGCCTACGCTAGTCACGCGAAGAAACGCTTAAGCTAATGTTAAGTCTATGGGAAGGTTCTTGCGCGATTTCTCGCTCGCATTTTAATATTTTTAAGGAATTTTTTTGCATAGGATAGCTGAGGTCGATCTCTAATGTTGTTAGTTTTTACTTTTTGGATTTTGGTTACAGCTGTTTTATAAGCGGACATTTTCAATTTTGGAACCGGTTTGAACCGGTTCTGAAAGTGAAAGTACCCTTATATAAAAAAAACTGGAACCAACATCAAAAAAGTAAAAACTAACAACGTTAGAGATCGACCTCAGCTATCCTATGCAAAAAAAAAAAAAAAAAAAAAAAAAATCATTTAAAAATATTAAAATACGAGCGAAAAATCGCGCAAGAACCTTCCCATGGACTTAACATTAGCTTGCGCGTTTTTTTCTCATGAGTGATGTAGGCTCTTAAAGAGTCAAAACGAAAGGCTATGAAAAACTGTATACGTGAACACTATCCGATCTTGAACAGTGTTAAACTACAAGTGCTATGTTTTAGAATGTAGTTAAAAATTACTTACACAGTCAGGCATCAAATGCCTGTTTTCTTAGCTTCTTACGCAATGCCATTTTGTTTCACACAAAGCAATTTTTGAAAATTTCTTTAAAATATCTTCCCAATCGTTACATCTTTGAAAAAAATCCTGTTTGTATTAAAATGGGACGCCCTGTATCTTAGACTGAATAAATACATTGCGAGCCAAGTTTCATATCTTTTTTTCGTTATAGTAGTGTCCTGTACTTTATCTTTAAGTTCTAACCTTATATTTTCGAGACTCCCTGTAAAATCTGGCTTTAAAGATCATAACAATGATTTTATTAAGTAAGAGAAAAAACTCTTTTTAACGTGCCTGTCACGCTATCTGCTTCCGAACGTAATATTACTGACATATCCAAGGGTAAAATTTAATATTTTATGAATAATTCTTCAGTGGCTTTCGCTGAATGCGGGAGGGGATAAGTAGTTTTGTGAAGATTTTAAAATATGCATCTTTTTCCCTCCAAACTCTGCTTTCCCCTAAGAATTCGCTGTGATTTTATAAATATTAAATTTAGAACTTTCTACATTACGTCACGAGTATATGTTGTGAAAAGTGAAAAGGAAAAATATTTTCTTGGGGAAAAATATATTTTAAATGTTTGGCAGTTGTGCACATTCTGAGATTGTTCTCTTTTTTTATAGAGTCTATTTGAAATTGTCGTTAATTACGTCAAATATGCGCGGTACTGTCTGTTTACCCCTAAATTATCTCCAGACAGATTTTAACTCCTCAAGTTTTATCTGACATTTCTGACATTTAAATATTTTTAAGTTAATAAACAATAAAAGAAAGATAGTAACGCATTTACATAATTAAAGTGTCGGAATTTTTTACTATCAAACGCGCTCTTTGTAGTGATGGTTTTATTTCCAGTTTAATTTATATATACAATATAATATGTATATATTATATATACCGGGTGAACCAAAAGTTCGTTAAAACTTTGAAAATTCATTAAAAAAAAGGAGAAATTATGATAAAGAAGTGCAGTTTGCAAGAAAAGCTTATAAGGTAGTCAGATTTTTTTAGCAGCAAAAAATTTTTTTAGTTAACAATATCACTGGTAGAGGGCGCTGACGACCCGAAACACAATGAACAGGACAACCGTACGCTCCATCCAATTATTCTTGCAATAACAATTGTTCAACATGACCTCCAGAACATTGTACACATTGCACGACACATTGCCCGTTACAGCTGAATGCAACATGTCGGAATGAATTGCAGAAACTCTCCGTTCAAATAGAACAACTTCACCAACAACGCTCGATCGGGTAATGATAACATTCTGAAATCGAATGAGAAATCCTCGTGTATCCCGGTCTTTTATTGCAGGATTAATTTGTATAATTCTGCTGAATCTCTCGCATGTTAGCGCCATTCACGGGTGAATTAAAAAAAAAATTGCTACTAAAAACATCCGACAACCTTGTGAGCCCTTTCTTGCAAACCGCACTTCTTTATCATAATTTCTTCCTTTTTTATGAATTTTTAAAGTTTTAACGAACTTTTGGTTCTCCCGGTATATATATATATCCATTGAAACATCACAGAAACGTCGTGCAATATGTTGGGAAGGAAATATATATATATATTAAATAGGAAAAGTGAACACGTACCAGTTTTAATAATATCCATAAATATCTAGAGAAGAAATAATAAATAGAATTTAAAACAAACAGAATATAATATAGATTGGAGCAAAGAAAGAAAAGAAAATTAAAAACCTGAAAGAAGAAACACAAATATGTAATGAAATGTAACCAACATTAACAATTAAAGAAAAAGGTGAAATTTGGAAATAGATGAAACAAAATTTGAAGATATTGTGAACCATGGCAGAATTATCAAGCCCAAATTACCATAAATTCCACAAAAATGTATGATTTCATCCTTGTCCGAACTATTAAGTTAAATTTGAACAAAATTTGGGCGATCATGCATTAAAAAAACAGAAATAAGATATTAGAAATGAAAAATATAAAAATAAGTGAGGGTAATTTCCCCATATTTAAACTGGAAAAAATGTGGTTAAACTAAAAACGCCGTCAATGATGATTCAACAAAACTTCACCTGTTGCCATGTAATAGTTACTAATTTATTAGATGAATAACAAAAAGAGTGCAAAATGATTTTCATACAAGCGTTATAGTAGAATTAAGTAACATTATGGAACATTGCTGTCATCTATTGTCTGTTCAAGAAAGAGTATGAAATTCAGGTAAATAAGAAATTTAGATTCAATTATGGATATGACATCTTGTGTCAGTATATAACGAATATAAATTTTGCTATCATTGGGGTTTATATGTTTGCACATTCTTTCTGTTAAATCACTTACATTTTGATTGCTGATATATTTGGACAAAGACTGAATTCCTTTATGTGCGAGCTGAGTGGGAATATTTTGGTTAAATATATTTCAATATTTAAAAATTTTAAATAATTGTAAATTCTAATTTTTTTTTTCCTTTTCTAGGAAGAGAACTTTTAATAAAATATTGTTCCAATAAGTGCGTTGCCATATTGGAGATTTTCTGTTTTTTTCCCTCCTTGCCAGGTAGAGAACGTTTAACAAAATAGTTCCAATAAATGCGTTTGACTTATTAAAAAAATTCTAATATTTATTTATTTATTTTATTTATTTTATTTTATTAATTTTTTTTATACATTTCATGCTAGAGAATTTTTTTTTTTTTTGCAAGATATTAGTTCCAATAAGTGAGGTTGCCATATTGGAAATGTTTGGTTATTTTTAAGCTATCAGTGTGTGAATTCTAATTTTATTTTTCAGGGTAAATAATATTTAACAAGATGTTAGTTCCAATAAGTGCGTGTAGCCATATTGGTAAACCTTTTAAGCTTGCATATAATTATTTATAAAATGAAAAATAAATTTGACTTCTACAATAATATTTAAGATTTTATGGGATTATTAATGTTTTGTTAAAATGATATTACACAATACACAATAAATATAAATTATTTAAATGTTGACATATGTAAAAATAAATAGATAAAAGAATTTTATACTGGAAACTTTTCTTAATCTAAATAATTTATATTTATTTAGTTATTGTTTTAATCTTTTACTAGATGGCAGCACCATATAATGTTTTTAAAAAACTATTACTATTATTATTTAGTATTATTCTTTAGTTATTGTTCCATATTATAAAACTAGATGGCAGCACCAAATAAATTATCCCAAAAATTTATTTTTACCTGAAAACTTGGAATACAAGTGAAATTTTTAAATATTCCAATAATATAATATATATATTAAATTTATTTAAGTTAAAAAATATTTCTAGTAAATGAATTTATAGATTTTATGTTATTTATTTGTATTTTTTATATTTTAAATAAGAAATAGTTAAAATCACAATGGTTAAATTAATAACTGTTACTGTTAGCTACTTAACTGTACTTTTAACCTGTACTTTTGAATTAACTTACTCACTTTACCATGTGCTTTGCAAAATTTTGGCTTCGTATTCTGGATAAATGATGTTGTAATGTATAGATTTTCTTTGTCTACCTTTGTATTTATTTGTTTATAAATGTATTTATTTTCTTCCGTTTGATTTGTAGTGTTCAGTGTGGTAATTTTACCACATTCAAGTTCCGTATAGCGCAATTTAATTTTTGTTTTTCCCTTCTCTCTCCTTTTATTTATTTATTTTTTAGTTGCCTGGCAGATTTTAATCATAGTTTTCCTTTTTGTCTAAAATTATTTGTTGATTAAGTTATCCTTTTTAGCCCATCGGCTTCAAAACGTTTATTTAGTTTTTTTTATTTCAATTTTGTCTTTGTGACGTCAGGTTGATTTCATTTCATTTTTAACAAATCAGATTCATATTTTTTTCCGTTTACTTTATATTTTAATTATACCCTCCCTTTGGCATATATTTAGCCCTATGTTGGCATTCCGTTATTTTTATATTTTTTAACACTTTCCAACCTAGTTGAAAAGTGTTTATGACTTCGGTTTGTCTGGCCGTCTGCCGTCTGCCGTCTGGCCGTCTGCCGTCTGTCCGTGCTCTAACTCCCGTAAATATGCTCGGATTGCCCTGCAATTTTTATATGTTATAATCGTTATCTATAGCATGTTCCCTATTTCAACGGAAGTGTGTAACACTTATAGTTTTTTTACAGGGACACTCAAAAGAATTCCGTTACATTGCGGTCTATGGGGAAAAATCATTTATGGTTTATTTAAATAATGTTTCACTATTTTAAACGCATTGAAATTTATATATATCACTAAGGTGCATTAGAAGAAGCTTAATTTGGAATAGGGTGTGCATAGCACTTATACTTACTTTACAGGGACAGTCAAAAGAATTCCGTTACATTACGTCTATGGAGACAAATCGTCTGCGGTTTATTTAAATAATGTTTCCCTATTTTAAACGCATTGAAATTTATATAAGGTTCATTACAAGAGACTTACTACAGAATATTGTGTGTATAGCAGTCATCGTTCATTTACAGGGACACACAAAAGAATTCTCTACTGTATGTTAACAATAATTCCTGGACGTGCGTTTTAAGTTACTGAACGCGATTTTAATTTTAAATCCCTTTTTGTATATTACGTGGTGTGTATAAATTCTGTAGATCCTATACAGGGAAGCACAAAAGTTCGGGAACACATTTCCGTATTATTTAACTCCAGACGGATAATTTTAAACTGTGCTAAGTGTTACCTAACTGAACTAAAATTTAGCATCCTATGTAGTATATATACAAATCTATAGATCCTATACAGGGCTGAATAAAAGTATTCGGATTACTTAGATGTTATCTTTTAGCTTATTAAAGAGTATGATTCGTAAAATTATTTTGGAAGCGTTGGAAAGTGTTACATAATCTATGCTTGACGCATGATTTTTCGTTCTTGTTTCATCTTGTCAATGAAGTTTCGGTTCGTGTAATGGAAGTTCTCATCTGTTTGGCGAGTTTTTCCATGTTACGGCAACCCTGTCCTTGCCCCAATGATAGGTTCACATTTTTTTTTCGGAGTTGTTCTTCGGTTTTCTGGTTGGAGATGGAGTGTATTATAAAATACGTATTTTTTTATGTCATAGATGCATCATATATATATTAGATTATCTTGTGTCAGCTTGTATATTATAATAAGTATTATGTGGACCTCAACCTGGTTAATTTTGTCTTGTTTGTCGAATTTTCAAGGGAAAAAAATGCTTAAATTCATCAACTTTCCACTGGTCAGCTATGAGATGCAATGATTAATAAAATTTGGATGTGTTGGTCCAGTTGGATTGGATATAGTCAAAATAATATTGGCATATCATGTTAAAAATTCTCACAATTTGTATTAAGAAAATAGTAGTAGCAACATGAAGATTATTGATAAGTATAATTGTTTTTGTTCTTATTTGGTTTTACATAGAATTGATATACTTTTTTTTACGAGTTAAATCTGTTTTCTGTCACACGAATAAAGCAATTGGTGTATTATATATAATATATATTTTTTACTTAACCTTTTTCTTGTTATTCAGTGAACATATTTTTGAGGATAAATATATCTATTTTCGTCAAAAGAAAAATAAACTGTTCCTATAGTTAATTAAGTCTATTTCTTTTTTTTATATACTTTGTTGTTATTTGTATATTTATAAGTGGACAAAAAATTAAAAAAATATATATTAATCATCTAAGTTATTTTTGAGTATAGAATCCTCTGAGGAAACAAAAATAGAGAATATGTTCTGTGTGCTCAAATAATTAAAGATATATGTTCTTTAAAAAAATAAAGAACAAATACCTGGGTATACTAGAACATTATGAATTATAATGCAGCTCACCTTTACTCTTAACTTAAAGAAATAATTTAAATCACAACACATTTTCAAAGGTATCCTTCTTTTTCAATTTCTTTCCAATGATTGTTAGGGCTTGGAATTGTCACAAATTTTGGCTTTAAGCTGGCGTCAATTACAGAAAACAATCATTCTTTGCTTATAATGTGGTTTCCCAGCCCTTGAAAAAGTAAATTACATTATAAGCCTACATTTGTGTTTTTTACTTATGTTTCACTTTTTGAATAAATAATACTTCATTTGTTAGGACTATGTTTTATAATGTGTAATTTGACATAGCTATATGGGGTAATAATTTCATTGCGTTTGGTCACTTGCTTCTGTTTCAATGGTTAATTTTTGCAATAAGTTTATATATATATATAAATGCTTGCCTATTGTGAAAAATGTCTATATATATATATATATATATATATATATATATATATATATATATATATATATATATATATATATATATATATATGAGAGAGAGGGGGGATTCTAAAATCATAAGATTAACTTTATGGAAAGGTTCAGCTAAAAACAGTGTTTGCATAAGAAAGCGGAGTCAAAATACACTTATTCAGTCATAAATACAGTTATAAATACAGTCTCAGTAGAACCCGGATTTTCGTTCATAACTTTAACAATAATGAAAATATGTTACTATTATATACAAATATATAAGGTAGGTACCTGTGTTATGGCCATGCTCCTATTATACGTTAGCTAACAAATAAATACGCTTAATTGCATTAGCATACCGTGAAGGAGCCTCCTACTGTATAATGTGATCACTCTCCATTCAGATAGGATGTGGAATTTGACACCGATTTCCTATTTTATGTTTTTGATGTAATCTGTTCTTGTTTTTATCTGATAAATCTCCTTCTTTTGTGCACGTTTTTAAAAGAATGTTTTTTGAATACCATGATACTCTGTTCAGTTTTTAATGCTCTATCAATTGGCGCTGTCCTTGATGGTATATATTTTACAAGTTGTTCAAAATCAAACGATTTTCGTGAAAGCTCACCTGCTCCTGATATGGTCATCCAGAAGTCTATATCAAGTGCTCCACGCAACCCTAGGGTAAAGTCATTTTTATTTGTTCCAATTGCGATAAGTAATTTGTTTTAACAAATTTTTTAAACTCTAAAAGGATTTCGCATTTTTTCTAAATAAAAACTTCAATTGTAATGTCAGTTTTGTTAAGAACTTCATTTTTTATGAAATATTCTGTTTCAAATCCACTTTTGAATAACAAAAAGAATCAATGAGTATAACGTTCATTTGTTTTACACCAAAATTATTTAATTTCGCAGAAAAGAATTTTTCTATTGAAGAAAATCAAGATTTGGGAAACATGGAATAATGGTGGCCATATCGTGTGCACATGTTCCTAATATGGCCACTTGGTAGATTTTTGGAATTCCGTTTTTTTTTTTTTGACTAGTAAAACTATTTTTATGGGGAATGCAATATTTTTTTTTGTTTTAAAGTCTATAAACCTGGGAATGTTAAAAAAATAAAATGGTTTTGATTTTTTTCAAAATGACGGCAGGAAAAATTCTTAAACATGGCCATAACAGGAGCACCCACCTTAGTTTGCTTTTGCGAAATGTGATAATGTCCCAAGAATTTCTGTAAATGACCTGATCTGCATCCATACAGCACTGACCTAGAGACTTCGCACTTGTCCTCGGTTATGGTAGTTCGGAAACAAAAACAAAAGGACTTAAAACTTTTAAATTGAGTGTACAAATTTCAAAAATATTCAATTTTACGAAAGGAAACATATATATATATATATATATATATATGGTAAATTTAAAGTTAAATTATTTTTAAAACAACATGGAAAAAGTTTTCTTTAAAAGCTATGTTGGAATAAAAATAGGAATTCTAAAGAGAAATTTATTGATTCACCAGATAAGTACATACATCATGTAGATTCACTCCTTATTCCATTCACTAACTTGTCCGCAATGCACAACATTTACAAAACACCAATTTGAGAAATACTCATTTAAATGTTTTGAGAAAGATATTGACACTTCGGCAGACGACGCAAACAAAAGACTTCCGAAATTTATTTCTTTAACTAAGCGGTGAGTAACGTGTCGTTAGAAGAGGAATAAAACTAGAATCTTTTAAGGAAAAAACATTTTGGTAAAATAGGTAAAGAAAGAATTATTGACTTAAATTAACTCAAATTAACCACTATTTCCCCTAATATTATATTTTTCCCTCAACGTTTTATATATATATATATCTATATATATCCCTCTATTTAAGTAAATTTATATACTTTCACTTCCGTTCATTTTATCATACCAGTCTTTAACATTTTCAGTATTAGCCGAAAGAATGTCTCATGAATAATATTAGAGTAAGAAAATGATTGATCTCTTACGCTGTAAACTAAAGTTTTAATGACCGGCGTATGAATAAAACTGGATTGTTTATCATAGCTAAACATTATTTTCTGAAATATCATTTGGAATCTCACGAAAAAACAGAAATTTAAAAACAAGCTTGTTTAATGAAAATAAAATAGTTGTTTAGAAAGAAAACAGGCTTTTTTTCGATGAGGAAAAAACTTTGAACGTATTAGTGACAGGTGTTTATGGTCATACTACTATTGAACGACCTACCTGTCGTGGTTCTGTTACCTGCGCACGTTGTGCGGAAGTCGATCACGATGGTAAGTCCTGCAAAAAACTGAGCGCTGCATAAATTGTAAGGGTGACCATACAGCATACTCTCGTTCTTGCCTAAACTGGATCCGTGAGAAAGAAATTCTTGCGGTCAAAATCACTCTAAAACTTCCTTATCTTGAAGCTTGAAAACTTGTTGAATCCAGAACACCATCTGTAGGAGTCTCCTATTCTAGTTTTCTCAGGAGACAATAAAAATCCTTAAGCCATATAAGCACCCAAACTGAATTCTCTTTACCACCAAATGATTCATCTATTACACTAACCAGCACTATAAAGAAAAAAACCCGTAGTCTGTATGTTTCTGCTAGAACAAGACCTATGCCTGCACTAAAACTTTTGCCATCATCATCAGAACTTGTGAAAATAGAATATTCTAATCGTCAATCTAAGCAGTCAACCGAACATGAATCAGGTCAAACTTCTGTTTCATCTGCAAACAAATTGGAAAAACTTATTTCCCCTACACAAAAACAAAACAAAAATCCCATACAGAGAAAGAGAGAAAGAAAACCTTGACCTAAGCCTCTTCACAGTGGAAAACTGTGAAGGGAAAAAAAGAAACCTTGTCTTGATACATCGCTTCTTACTACAAAGAATTCTAAACAGCTGCTGAACTATGCAGAGAAAGCTATGGATTGGGATTCCTACAGTTCTGACTCAAATGATGATAATATTGCTTTTGAGGTATTCAAACCTACGTGATTTTAACGTACGTGATTTAGTGGTAATTTGTTGTTTAAGTTAAGTATATTTTTGCTATAAACTTTGGATATTTTACCAACTGTTGGTTTAAAAATTGTATATATCTTAATTGTGAAAACTTGTGTTTATTTTTTCTAGACATTGTGTTATATTTTCATTGATTGATTTTATTTATACATTTATCATCACATCACGCTTTTCATTTAACTGTTATTTTCATTCATCAATTTTTTATGACAAAGTTTTAAATCAATTTTAAATTTTAATTTGACGTTCGTATTCTAATTTTTTGGCGCAGCCTGTGTCTAAAGGGACTTTGTGCCATTAAACCCCATTCAACCAACCAACCAACCAACCAACTAGTGACAGGTGTATGAATAATAATTGTATATGAATCAAGAATTTAACTCAAATTCAGTTTGTTCCATATATATTGATGTGGTACTATGATATGAAACTTGGTTTCCTTCAAACGCCATTTATTAGAACAACGAATCTCAACATGTGTGCCGCGTCACAGTGGTGCGCCTTGACAAGATATCAGGTGTGCCATAAAAATTTAAATTAAATTGTTTTCAAGATTTTAAGAATTAAAAAAATTATTGATACTTTAGAATTCAACATTTCGTATTCAGCCCACATTTCGATTCAACATTTCGATCAGTTTCAACCACTTAATCACAATCCTGCAATTGTATCCAACCAGTCAAAATTGTCAATTTGCTAGTTTGTATTATCGCCCGACCAATCAAAATTGATAAAACCGATTGGCAAACAAGACGCTCATCTACTTGTTAAGGTGATTGCTGACGTCTGTTGCAACTGATCTATTATACGATTAATTTTAAAAAGGGCTTTAGCGTCAAAATCTTGCATTAATTGGAAGTTTATTTGTCTTCGTAGTCTAATCTTTATAAAAGTATACGATGTAGACATAAAAATGGTCTCACAACTTCAGAAAAATTTAATTATTTCATAGAAAAGTTATGCCTCTTCAAGAGAAAGAGTGACAGTATAAAATGCAGCAGAAATGTTAGTTGAAAAATGAATTAAGAATATGCCCTATCGATAATTCTATGTTACAAAGAAAATAGTCTAAAAGCAGCTTCTATATTTCTTTAAATGATAATATATAATATTTTTAACACTTTTTCGCATTACAAATTGTAATAAATTATTTTGGCTATTTTTGACTTTGATGGCACATTTTGTTTGTGTTAGTAAATAAATTAAAAATGCTATATATTTAGGGATCCCACTCGGTCCGTTTTTTTAACACCACATTTTTTAAAGAAAAGTCTTCTTTATAAATTTTGTAGAAACTAACTTCGAAGTCCGTTTTAGTTGCAAATGTTGTAAATACCTACCACAATTTTCTTAAAAAAAAAAAAATACTGGTTTTCAAAAAACGGACCAACTGGAAGCCCTGTATGTCCTTTTCTTATGTTTTTCTGATCACAATAATTTTAGTGAGCTGCTGAAGTGTAACTATGGGTTTAAGTGTACCATAAGGTACAAAAAGTTGAGAAACGCTGTATTCAAACAAGAATCGAAACTTAAATAAAACCCATCATATCTATATTATATCAACAATAATCGAAAAGTTTTAAGAATTTAGTCATAGTTGGGATGTTTTAAAATAATATTTACTTTATTTTTATCTATCAATGAAATTGTAATCATGAATACATACATAGAGTAAGAATTATTATTTCTTTTGCACTATTCAACATTTGTACTAAATGTGCATTGAAGTTAAACTCATATTGTCAAGTCTACAGTTATTAACTGGAGAAAAGGCAAACATGGAACCAGAGAAACATACCGTAATTTCGCGCGTATGCGCCGCACCTTAGTTAAGACTTTTTCAAACCAGAAATTTTATTGAAAATAAGAAGTCAAATAAGTGCTAAGCAGAAGCAAGTCACATTTCATTTAAAATAAATTCTGGTAGGAAATCAAATTGTCTGGGGTGCGGCGTATACGCGCGAAATTACGCTAAATAAAACCCATCATATCTGTATTATATCATTGATAATACAAATTTTTCCAATTTTAGTCATAGTTGGGTTGTTTTGAAATTATATTTGCTTTATTTTAATCTATCAATAAATAAGGAGAATTTTACTTTTCGGAAACAGTGATATATTTGTGAATAAATAGAATCAGCCAGCTAGCAACAATGCTCCCAATTGATAATATATAAAAAAAATGTATTCATGAACACATACACATACATTGAGTAAGACTTAATATTGATTTTTCACTATCCGACATATATGTGTAATGAATATGCATTGAAGTTAAACTACATGTTCATACTTATCAAGTCTACTGTTATTAGCGGGAGAAAAGTCATACATGTAACCAGAGAAATTATTTAACCCTTAACTGACGTCTTTTATTTTTTTGCGCACTGATTGGTTTCCCCCTTAGCTTGTATGATAATTTTAAAAAAATGAAATGAACTTTTATACAAACATTGGTATTTTTACTTGATTGTGTTTCTCAGTTGAATAAAGTAGCAAGTATATCACATATACGCTTTATTATTTTTATTTAAATGATACTTATTCATGAAAAAATGGCACGAATAGACAAATACATGGGGACTAAATGTCACCAGAACACCAGTTAAAAGTTCAAAAATTTTTTAAGCACGGACCTCGTTTTCATGTGGTGCACATTTTATACCATCAACTAATTAAAATTTCTGGTTCGAAGGATGTTTATTTCACTTTAAAATCATCTAACCGTCGAACAAAAGGACAAAATTGTAATGTTGTTTTCTTTGTAATTTTTTTTTTAAATACTAAAGAAACCAGGAAATTTCAAACGTGAAAAAAACTTAGTTACGTATATGATATAACCCTTGAGACAGCTAATCATTACTTAATGTTTTAAAACTACATTATGTTTGTAGAATTATATTAATTTAAATAATGCTAATATTGCAGTGAAACCTGTAGCACTACAATTATATTACATTACGTTCTACAATTACATTATTTTACTACGGTATCTTTACAAAAATTATATGTTATCATTTCATAGATGATTCGATAGTTTTGGGTGTAAAGTATTCAAAATTGAAACTATATGTGAAATTGTTGAGCGAGCATAGTAAACCGAATGGAAAATTTTTCGAAAAAAGTATAGTGAAAAGGCTATTTATCTCTTTAACTTCACAGCATATGAGTGTCTAATGTATCCTCGGAAATATCGTCAATCATATATACTTATTTCGCTGTCTATCATTTACCTAAAAAATCTATTTGAATCTGGGACTTTATGTAAAATCAATGTCATGGAAAAATGATTTTCAAAAGTAAAATATAGGATATGAGTCGTCTGCCATTGGCGGTTCGTATTTTTTCTTATATACTTTTTACTCTAATTTTAATATATAGTTTGAATGATAATTACAAAATATATTTTTTTGCGAAGATGGAATCTGGGAGCTAAACAGTATTCTGTAAAAATAAATAAATTAAATAATATTAAGTAAAAGTATATTTGTAAATGAATTTTGCCAAAGTAATTTAAAAAATGTTGCCGATTAACTGGAGAAAATAAAGTTATTTATTTAACCCTTTCCGGCACAGACAAATTCTGTTCGCAAAATGAGAAATTACTGACTGACATCGCAATTTACAAACGACTTTCTTAGAAAATAAGAACTCCTTATTTTTAGCTTTCATTGTAGAAACAAAATTTTATTAAAATATTCTTGGTGCCGTATGCAAGTTTGGAATAAAAATTAAGTGTGCCCGGAAAGAGACCAGTGTGCCGGAAAGGGTTAAGCAGATAAGAACAGAAAATGCACAATTGAAATAGATTGCAAACTTAAATTTTACCTAGCTTTGAAATATTTATACCTAAATAACTGATACAATTTAGTTAAATATATCATAATAGTAATACACACACTCACACACAAACATATATATAGTATGATTGTATTCAAGACTTTATATATATATATATATAATCATAAGATAAAATCGACGTAAGATTAATTTAACCAAGTATTAAAATATGTTAGAAATAACTTCAATCCAAAAGTACTAAATGCACTGTATCGATATAAAATAAAAATATACAAATGTTTATAACAAAATTTTGTGAAGCTTTAATGTGCTATACAAATTATTTGGTCCTATTTATATATTAATTTATTAAATGTAAATAATGTAGAAAATGATTAAATTTCAAAGCATTATTATATTTTCAAGAACAAAATTCTTGACCACGTTTCTGTCGATCTAACTGTTTTATACGCCTAAAGTTAAAACTTTAAACTATTGAAGTAACTTTTATGATTCAATGATTTTACTTTTTCGAGAAAGAATTCTTTTTCTGTTTTATGTTAAGGCATTAATGTTCTCTATATATGTCTGAGACGAAATCAAATATATTTTATGTTTCTTTATTCGTTATTAAAACAAGAATAACCTTATTTTGAATTATTTAAAAAAAAATGTATTTGCAATGAAGATATAATTTTTGGTAAAGTTTTATTCTTGAATATGCTGATTTTATTCATAATATTCCCAAAATAATTTCTTGACTTATAAATGTACTGAACCAATAAGTTACATGATATTTTTCTTTTATCCTGTGTTTGTCGCATGTCTATGTTTTTGGTACAAGCCATTTTCCTTTTGTACGTTTTGAAGTCATTAGCCTATTTGAGAGCAACTGCCATGGGTAAAAATATGATACAGGTGGGTTAAAGGTAGAGGGATCCACAGGTTTCGAATTAATTCGGTTCAAAACTTACAAGAAGAAAATAGAGGCTTGTATCCATGAGATATACATGCGACTAACACTTTAGCATTGCTTAAAGATGATTTGCAATTGTAATTTACCTATAATTATGCACTAATTATAACACTGCTAATGTTAAACTAACTGATATTCATAAATCTGAAAGGAGTAAAGTACAGTCTTCAAGAAAGCACAACTCTAATGCCTGCGTCATATATATGGTAGTTTTTGAGTGTTTTTTATTTCTGAATACTCTCAGGAAACGGTCATACATACTACGCTCATGAAATGAGGAAATCATCTGTCTGCTGAATTTGATTCGTTCACTAGCGAAATGTAAACATTCAGTTAAACAGTACAGCGCGCTTATTCAAAGAAACCTTTTGTCTTGATACATGATTTGTATAAACTGTGTATTATATTACCTGTGATCATTGTCGAAATATTTAATCAGTAATTTAAATTGCTAAAAAACATATTCCTTTCTGACCTGTTTCTTTGAAATTTTTTCGTAAGATAAAGGTGTTAAAATGAAAAAAGAAACATATAAATAGCACATTTTTGTTCAAAATTTCCTTTATGTAATTTTTTTACTGTACGTAAATCGCAATAGGAATATTTGGACATAAATGTTGATAAAAATCTTACTTAAACTTTTGATTAATGACCGGGACATATACATCCCACTTACTGATAATAGGGTTGTCCCTGGAAATTGTTTGATATTTTGTTCGTATTACTATTTGTAAAAAGAATCTTTGTGGTAGATGTTGATTGACATTCAATTCCGGAAAAATAAAAATTTTTAGGTACATTTCGTAAGAAATACTACCTATTACATTCTCCCCTAAGATGGAATTTTTGAAAACTTTTTGCAGATCTATCATGACTCCCAGAACCCAAAACCATCCCCAGTTCAAAACTGTATCTATCTATCTATCTATGTCACTTTTTTACAGACACGATTAATTCCAATAATTCTGCACAAATATCTTCCAAACTGATACATAAAATCAAGAGGCATAAAATCTCGATCAAGTTTGTTAATGGGCAAAATCGAACCAAGGGGAGGAAATGGGGGAGTTTTGTGAAAACAGAAAAACCCCCATATCGTCTTAATTATGATACGTATCGAATCCGTTTAAAGTTATTATTACTTGAAGGGAGGTTTTAGAAGGGAAAAAAATCATAACTTTGTGAATTCACGAGATATCTAATCTGCTTAAATTTATTATAAATCCTCTTAACATTATCTAAAACTTTGATATTGACAAGTTTTTTTTATAGGACCAACACTTACAGCAAAAAAAAATAATAATAATAAAAACAAAAAAATCCCTGAAGGCTCCGCCTGCAAACAAGTTAGATTTCGAAGTGGACGGTCCCAACTGCTTCATCATGGCGAAAGGCCATTTCTTCCGCAATTCCCAACAAACAGGTGCCCCAAGGTCTGTGTTTTCGAAATCGACCTGTGCGTGTAGGCCGAGCCGTGAGGGATTTTTTTTTAAAGTGGTACGAAAAAAATAAAAAAATTGTCGCCTGCAGCAGCCCTGCTATGAATCATTGTGATCTCTATAAGTTCCGATCCGTAATCAAATGGTTAAGCCCTGGACATGTCTCTAAACATTTAAAATTTTAAGATATATAAATACATAATATTAATTTAATTTTCTCAACGGAAACATGCTATAATATAGCACCACTACCTGTGTTATCTCTGTACCCAGTAGGTATAGCGTCTTCTTGCTTCTTTTAACATTATTTATTCATTTAAAATGACAGCAGCTAAATTGGCGTAGCGAACGGAGTTTGTAACAAAGTCGAGAAACGTTCGTCGACACGGTGATTTTTCTGAAAGAGTTCTATTATCATATTACCAAAGTTTTTTTTTCAACAAAAATCGTATTCTAATGTGCAAAAGTTCAGATACATTGCAACACTTGTAAATAGTTTATAATTAAAGAATATACATATTATGTATATATATATATATAATAATAAACAATTTTCACCATTTTACCTTAATTAATTTATTCCAAATTCTTACAATATCTACCTTTTTCCCTGTCTTTCAATCATTTCTTAAATATAATTTATATTTTAATTCCACACTTCTATTCAATATATTATTTAATTCTTATTCTAAAAACCTTAATCTGTTAAAAACGACACCTCTTTGTAAAATCCCGTAATTTATTCCTTCATATTTTGAGACATTAAATTTCGATTTCTTTAGAATGTTTCTTAATATCATTTTAATTTTTATTAAAATTATCATTCGATATCCCATGATTCATTTCAACTCCGGCGTCTATTTATTCACCTTAAAATTATGCCGAGTATAATAAACAGTCCCACATCCTTGCAATCCGCTCATTGGTTAAATTACCCCTGCATTGGCGAAAGATTCCTACGCCTCGCTGGGTATAAAACGCATTAAGCAGCCTTGGAGCTCATAATTTTTACGCCTTTTGACTTGCTAAATAAATCCCCTCACTTGGAGGAGAATTGTCTTTAAATTGGTATATCTTTAATAATATGTAACATCTTCATGCTTTTTTCTACGATGTAACGCAGCTCGATCTGAGTTTTAAAACGAACGATTAGTAGAATTGTCTATTCTTTGTGAATTGTCAATAAATTCTTTGGTGAAAATGCAGCT
This sequence comes from Maratus michaelseni, assembly GCA_963931845.1. Classification (NCBI taxonomy): domain Eukaryota; kingdom Metazoa; phylum Arthropoda; class Arachnida; order Araneae; family Salticidae; genus Maratus; species Maratus michaelseni. The sequence goes on from OZ007586.1 coordinate 31,746,988, forward strand.
TCCTTTATCTTGATGGGAAAAGTCCAGTGTATTCGTAAACATCGCCTTCCATCGTGATGACTTCGACTGCAAAATAATTGAATTTACCAATGTATGGCTTACCAGAATTAATATTTCAGTGTTGTATCGACATAAATTACTATGAAATAGAAAGTATTACATATATATGATGTACAACAGAATGGACCAAACATTAAAGGTTTAATCAAAGTATTTACTTTCAATATAAAATTGTGTTCGATACAAAATTCAAATTGCAATAATTTTATTACATATTTCTCCAACATCCTTCTTACATCATGCCTTTCTCATCAGCATGTGTAACTTTCATTTGCATATTCTTTTACCATGATCTGAATACTCCTCTGTGTAACTAAATGTTACTCGACAACCTCCACGGATGCTCTGCAGGTCTTGTCAGGGATTGTTCCCCTTGACTTGCGTGCAGAGCTAGACAGGGACTATACGTCCCTTGTCCGATGGAAGAAGAGCGTTGACGATACCGGATTAGACTCCGAGTCGATCGACCTCTGGAGGCCCACTCCCAGACTAGAGGATCTCTGGCGGGTCCGGTGGACCGCGGATTTGACTCCGCGGACACCATGTTCTTACTACACGGACGGATCCAAGCAAGAGGACGGCACAGTAGGTTGTGCGTTCCTTGCTGTGTCAGGAGACCAAGTAGTAGTGGAGAGCCAGTTCCATCTCTCAGATGGTGCGGAAGTGTTTGCGGCCGAGGTTCATGCGATCAAGGAAGCAATCACCCATGCCCACCTGAGAGGTCTCGGGGAACTCGACGTCTTCTCAGACTCGAGGTCGGCGCTTCAGGCGCTTCACGGACTTGTACCTCAGCACAGGGCCATTGCCGAGATTAGGGACCTGATTGGGACAACAGGAATTGAAGTTCACATGCACTGGGACCGGGCTCATGTCGGTCACATTTTTAATGAAAGGGCGGACATATTGGCAAAAGAAGCCACAACACGACAGTCCGTCGATGTAGTGATTCTGGTCACGCGCCGCCAAGCCAAGAAAGACCTTTTTGGACGAGTTTTGTCCAAATGGCAGGAGAGATGGGACCGATCTGGGACTGGCCGCAGGGCGTATGAATATTTCCCACGCGTCGGTGTCCGCCGACTGCAGGGCGATTTCTATATAAATCAAGTCTTCACGGGACACGGCACCTTCGGTGACCATCAGGCTCGTTTCTTTTACCAGAACTCTACATGTTTTTGTGGATTTGGGGTAAGTAACATAAGCCACGTGCTTTTTCGGTGTGAGCTCTGGAAGTCTGTTCGGGAAAAGTACTTTCCCCGCGACTTTAGGACGCGAACGCCATGCGATCTCTGCCTAGACGGCTACGCAAGGAAAGGAATTCGGCTGATAATTCACCGGCTCCTAATGCGTACATTAGATCGAAACCTTGGTCGCCGAAGAGCTGGCCGCAATTACCGAGCTCTTCGCGGTGAAAGACCGCAGTTGAACGCACCGCCGATCGCCCGTGGTCCCCGAGGTGCGAGAGGCGGAGGTGCAAGTACGCAGGCTTGAGACTTGTCTCGTAAGCAGGCATCGATCTCTCGAAGGATCTCCTTCGCTGAGTGACTATTAAATCTGCCGGGTCCGCTCCTTTAGCGCGCTTGAGGGGGTCCACGTCCCTCAGAGTCCGGTAGTGGATCTTTCTTCTCCATTTTGAGCGTGACCTCCCAAGGGATACCGTGTCGCTTGGATCTCGATGCCTCGCGGGTATCTCCTTGGAGAAGGACTGCTCTTTTGTAGTGATATATATGTAGTTGTGATACATGTAGTTTCTGAGCGTGACCTCCCAAGGGATACCGTGTCGCTTGGATCTCGATGCCTCACGGGTATCTCCTTGGAGAAGGACTGCTCATTTTATAGTGATATATGTGTAGTTGTGTTTATTTGTAGTAGTTATATATATGTAGTAGTGTATGATATGTGAACCTCACGGAGGAAGAGGCTAGTTGCTTGCTTACATAGCATGTCAACGTTTGACCTCTGTGGGAAAGCAAAAGTTGTCGCAGCAGCACGACGACCTGGGAACCATTTCCCCAAGTGGGGTTTCGGCGACGGGGTCGGGCGGTGGCCTTCGTCAATTTGTCACGGGTTCGTCCTGTGGGGAGTTTCCCCAGAGTGGGGTTACTGTCCTGGCGACCTATGTCATCGAACCGTGGGTACTAGGTTAGAGGGTCCGCAGTGAGGTGCGGCTCTCTGGCCGGCCGTAGCGCCGTAGCGAGACAAAGCTACTGGCGCAGTAAAAGTCTCTCAGGACTTGGGAACGGTGGTCGATTGTGTGCGGTGCGTCCCGCACCGGGACGCCTGCGGCGCATGTCTCTTTTTCCATGATCTGAAATTTAATTTACAGAGAATTAAAAGGAACGACAATCTGATTTTTCGAGATAAATGCCTTTCTGTACTATGATTGTTTCTATAATAAATTACAATTGATCTTACGAATTGAGAGTTTCTATTGAGTGAGAGATATCCAAATTCCCAGCTTTCCAAATACACATTTCGATACGGAGTGTCAAAAATGAAAGCGAAACACATGCTCGTCTTATGAAAATCACTTTATTTGATTCTTTCGACATTTGAAAGTGTACTTCTCTACATAAGTCCTATATACAAAGTCTGCCCCCAAATGGGCTAGTGGGCATTTAAATAATAATCTATACGCTATTAAGCCAAGGACCATAGAATTTTAAAAGCAATCAGGTTCAATACTGGAGTTATGTCGGCTTTTAAATCAGCGTAGTGAACGAAGTTCATGAAATTGTTGAAAACGAGCATGCGTGTGTACGTTAACGTTTTTTTTTCCGCAAGAGAGTATTGATATTATCAAAGTTTATTTTTCCAACGAATATAATTCAAAAAATTGAGAAGACTGTTTCGTAAGAAGCCTGATGAACATTGTGCTCTATCGGAGTAAAGAATTAACCGAACATTGCAGTGATTTTGTAATGATCATAAAATAACATACTGAAATGTTCAACCAAATATTATTGAACATGATTAGGCATGCAGATGCGTTTCCAGAAGCTTCAATAGGGCTTGAACATTCATTGTAGTTTATAACAAATTAATACGTTTTTGGAATTTCATTGTATTTTTTCAAAATTTCAATAGCCTTTTTTTGGCGCTATATTTTGTATATATACCAAGTGCGCCAAAAGTTCATTAAAACTTTAAAAATTCAATAAAAAGAAACAATTGATGCTAAAAAATTCCGGTATGCAGGAAAAGGATTAGAGAGACATTTTTTTAATCCGATAGATGGCGCTGCATGCATAACATGAAGCAGATTTATACAAATCAGGCTGTTAGTAATACCCCTCAATGCACACAGATTCTTCATTCGATGCCATCAGTATGCTATCGTTACTAGGTGATTGTTAAACACTTTTACAAGAACGGGGAATAGGCAACTGGCCCATTGCTAAAATTCTGCACGCCAAAGAAAGGCACGGCAAATGACTGAAGACAAGAAAAGGGCCTGTTTCGTGCTCCAATGTCCTCCAAGTTTAATATAAGCGTTACCTCTGGGGGTGCCAATCCAGGTGCAGGTCTCCCATCTGGAATTGGTTCAAAATTGAGAGACCAGCTCTAGAAGTCCAACCTCTCTTGAGGCTCTGGCATCCCTTCTTTCAGAGAAGTGCCTGGGCACTTTCTCTGACACGCCAACAACAACAACATATCTATCTTTAATCCCATGCCGGCAAACCGCAATTTTTGGCATCATTTTTTTCTTTTCAAAGAATTTTTAAATTTTTAAGGAACTTTTGGTGCAAAAGGTATAAAAGTTTGTTTTTAAAAAAATACAAAACAAACACACGGATCCTTCATTTTTGAAACAGAAAATTATGTTTTATTTCAGGTATCAAATTTCAGATATTTATTCTCAAATTTATAAAAGTTTTGTGAATTTACAAAGTACTTTGGAATCATAAAACCACCTATTACAAATAAAAGGATTTTTTTTATTATTATTCAAAAATCAAGGAATTGTTTTCATTAATATATTTTTATATAAATAAATTTTCTTCACATAAGGAAGTTTTCAAATTGTGATTTTTAATTCCGTACATATGTTACATATTTTAATCATTTTATAAATCACGAATAACATTTTTTGTTGTGAAGAATAGCAACAATGACAACATTTATCATTTACCAATACAGAAATATTTCATTTTCATTAAATAAACATTGGCTTTGTAAAAGTTTAGAGTATTTCTTTTAGAAGAATTTACATACAGGTTCTTTCTAAATAAAAGACCAAAGTAATTCAAAACATGCGACTCTTTGTGAATAAAATGTATTTCTATGACACTTTTATTTATTTTTCATGTTATTCAAATAATATGTCGGGCGTATAATTTATAACAATAAAAAAAATTATTTAAAGTGAATATAATATTCATCTTTACGTTTCCTGTAAAATGTATTTCAAAAATATTGAACGATAACGTTAATTTTTAATTTATGATAGTAAATTAATTCTTTAGATATATTTTCTTCTCAATAAAAACAATTTAGCAATTTAAAATATCATATTTTTTAATTTTATATAGATTTAAATTTTTTTACACTTTCCAACATAATTGAAACATGACTTTGGTTTGTCTGTCTGCCGATCGTGCGTACTCTGAATGCCATGTAATTTATGTATGTTATTCAGTTTCAATATGGCACGTTTTCTAGTGAAACCTAAGTGTGTAGCATTTACAGTTCGCTTACAGGGACACTCAAAAGAATTTCTTTGAATAATGGTCTACTGGGAAAGGTCGTTCGCGATATACTTTAATATTCTTATCTTATTTCACACATAATGGAATTGAGAAAATTTTCTTAGGTGCACTAAAATATGCTTTTTGTAGTTTATGTAGTGCTAAGCATACATAATTATTTCACAGGGTCACATAAAAGAATTCAATTTCATAATAGTCTATAGGGAATACTCTTTGCAGCGTATTATAATAATGTTACACAGTTTCAAACATTACGATATTTATATACATTACTGAGGTTCACAACAAACGCATCCCGTAGAAAGTAATGTACCGGGTGGTTATAATATAAGTATCTCTATTTGAAGCTGTCTAATGTGTAATACAAGAACAAAGAATTAAGGGATAAAACTGGATGACATACCTAATTTATTGAAAAATGTCACGCTGAATATGGTTACGCTTTCGCATGGCGGTGCCGATCAAGTTAAGGTTCCACATGACCATTGTTCTGGAGGACACAATCCAGGCAGTGCACAATGTGCTCAACTGTGGAATGTAACGCATCAGGAGTGTTGTTTCGCACATGTTGTGATATGCTAACTTTTAAGTCATAGAGGTACTTGATGTTGCTCATGATTACAACGGCGTTTGCACCGAGAGGTCCCGTAGCACCATCTGTTGGCGATTATTGCAACTATTTTTATTGTTCCGTTTTGCTTCCCACTTCTCAAATAGTAAGTGTAACGATTTTGGTTTCATTCGGGTTATTCATTCAAGCTACTCAAGCTACTTCAGAGAGCTCCAAATAGATATACTTATATTATAACCACCCGGTACATGCCTTTTGTCGTTTATTTACAGGGACACAAAAAGTATTTCTGTTACAGTACTTTCTATTAGCGATCATTTCTGGAATTTTCGGTTACAGTTTTCAGTTGTGGTGTGCGTATTTAGTTTGAACTAAAATTTTGCTTTCTGGTGTGTATGCTTTCGGTGTGTATAAATTTTATATACTATAAGCGGAAGAATTCGCAAGTGTTACTCTGTGTGGGCGTGGATTCCTTAAGGGTATTTTAATAGAGTGAGCACAACTTTATTTATTATAATAAGAAATGTTTTAGAATATATTTAAATTCATATACAGGGCTATGCAAAGATTTGGATACATTGCATGATTGGTAAATTGTAATTTCTGAATTCATGATTAGTAATTTCTGGAAACGTTTTTTATAGTAGTGTTATGGTTTTTTTACCTGAATTAAATTTTAGCTTAATATGTTGCGTGTACAAATATGTATAGATAATATAAATGTGAGTAGAAAAGAATTCGAATACATTTCCGTCAGTTGACATAAAATTCTGAAAGTGAATTTTTAACTGTGTTATTCGTTTTCAAACTAAGGTAAATGTTAATACACTATTTAGAACAAATACAAATCTATAGATCTTATACAAGGCTGCACAAAACAATCTAAGTATCTTTCCGGCTATGCACAGTAATTGTTGAAATCTGGATTTCAAATCTGTTATTCGTTTTCTAAATTATTTATTTTGATAACTTCTTTCGCATTATTAAACGGCGTTGTTTCGTTAACGTATTGTGGACGAATAGGAAAGTGTTTCAATATCTATGCATGACGTTTGATATTTCTTTCATGTTTTAAATTACTGTAAACATACCATTCTTTTACTTTTTAGTTCTTACCGGAATTATCTAGTTATACGTTAGCTTCTGCTAAACAAATTAAAAGAAAGTATAGATATCGCTACAATAATTCCCGAAAGTTAAAGGTACATGAATATCAACTGTTATACGGGTGATTTTACAACTGTTATCACCCTCTTAAGGCTAAGATGTGGATCTCGACAGTGAGCACGAGCCATATTTAGCATGATGTTTATAATCATTATATTTATTTATAAAATTATATAAAATATAAAATTCTTAATGTAAATGTATTTTAGTGTATGTACTATCCGTGATAATAACATGTTTACCTAAATTGGGTGTCAAATGATTTTATATTTTTATACGAAAATCTTTCCAAAAGAACATAATGTTGGGGATCCTCACTGTCTTCGGCAGCGTACACCCTCAAATTTGTATGATTTTATATCTTTAAATAATAAATCTGTTCAAACGAACCTAGTGTTAGGGCCCCCACTGACTTCGACAGCGTACACTGGTCGTGCTACATAAGCTCTGATTTGTTGTCATTTTTTTTTTTTAACGGATATGCAAAGTTTCCCTGGCCCGTGATACGTCACATATACATTATTATATATACAATTATTATACAATTATTATACAATTATTATACAATTATTATAGATACATTAAATATACAAAAAAACAGTGTTGAATGATTTTATATTTTTAGACGAAAATGTTTCCAAACGAACCTAATGCTGGTGGCTTCAATGCCATGGGTAGCGTACACCCTCGAATTTATATGATTTTCTTGTGATAGTGTTATAATAATTGATACACAAGTCAAGTTCAATCTGTTGCAAAGTTTATCAAACAATCTTCTGAACTGATAAAAATGTGATCAAAAGTCCGGGTTTAGATTTTAGAGTGACATCTTCTATTTTTACCTGAATAAATAGTTATTTTTCTAATATAAGGAAACACTTCAGCTGTATGCACTGAAACTATGTAATTTACTATAATTATTTTTATAAATATAGAGATTATTGCTCGGTCGGAATATGCTAGTTACCGAAATTCCATTTTCAAACTTGAGTTATGAAAAATAAATATTTTTTAATGCGAAAATTCAATAACTCTATTTTAACCCCTAAGAAACATCCTAAGTCATCCTAAGAAACTCGAACTACTTTTTCGATTTTGGTTCCAGTTTTTTATATTAGGATACTTTCACTTTCATAACCAGTTCCAACCGTTTCCGAAATTAAAAATGTCCTGCTTATAAAAAACTATAACTAGAATTTTAAAAAAGTAAAAACTAACAACGTTAGGGATCGGCCTCAGCTATCCTATGCAAAAAAAAAATCATTTAAAAGTATTAAAATGCGAGCGAGAAATCTGTGAAGAACCTTCCCATAGACTTAACATTAGCTTGAGTGTTTCTTCTCGTGACTAATGTAGGCTACATCAGTCATGCGAAAAAAGCGAAAGCTAATGTTAAGTCTATGGGAAGGCTCTTGTCAGATTTTTCGCTCGCATTTTAATAATTTTAAATGATGTTTTTTGCATAGGATAGCTGAGGTCGATCTCTAAAGTTGTTAGTTTTTACTTTTTCAATTGTAATTCCAGTTTTTTTATATAAGGGTACTTTCACTGTCAGAACCGGTTCAAAAATTGAAAATGTCCACTTACAAAAAAAACCGTTACCAAAATCAAAAAGTTAAAAACTAACAACGTTAGAGATCGGCCTCAGTTATCCTATGGAAAAAATATCATTTAAAAATATTAAAACACCCGTCTTAACTGCATCACGTATCGTTCCCTAGCAGTGTACCATCGGTTTTTGAAGTGAGTTAATCTCTATGTTCGTGCAGTGCTATTGGAAAGAAATTCACCTCACAAGTTCTAATTTTTCGCACTTTTTTCTGATTTTCAAATATATCCAGCCTGACGGATCGATTTAGGAAAGTAAACCATTGTTTTCTATCGCTTTTTCACAATATTTTGATATCATGTAGAAGTGTGTACGGCCAGCTATCCAGGAGAACCATATTATTGCTATTTGGTCGTCTGTTGGTTCAAAAACCGGATACCCATGGTTTTGCATTTAATTCTTCAATGAATTGTTTCTTCACTCAACAGGTGGTGAAGGACGGATACAATGTTTGGCCACATGAGGCGTGCAGCGAATACGGGAAGTAAAAGCTGAGAAAGCCAATACATGGCAATATTAAAATTCGCTTGAAAACCTGAAAAATGACCTTAAAAATGTATATATATTTTAAAGTTTGATGCAAAATTTATTACAATAAAGCTTTTTGTTACTGTAAGAGTGAAAAGTTTATTGATGATTAGTACCCGGTTTTATCCTACCACCAAAATTCGGAGTTTATTCAGATGGTCCTAGAAAATACCTTTTCCCAAGTAGAGAAGAATTTTCTTATGGCAACAAGTGTAATTTTTCAATAGTCCAGATGTCTTCAAACACTTTTGTAGGGTGTTCCAATTTTTCTGCCGTTCTAGACTGTTGTCACGACTCAAACTATAATACTGGTGAAATTTTGTTTTGTTAAAGTGAAAATTGAAAATAACAAGTGGGTAAGTGTGATCGAAAATCACTCAAAGGGTTTCGTTTAATATTCCTTTCAAAACACTTTATCCTTTCTTTAATAAATTCAAACGAATTTCATTTAGCAACAACAACAAAAAAAAAAGTCATGTTTTTTTATAAAGTAAAAATTTACCGGTCTATTTTTTCCTTTTTTCGAATATTTAAACCAGCCGGATAGCGGTCCAAGCCCACTATTATATTCTGTCATAATAATATCCGTCATGCGGACTAAATGCAATATTTAAAAAAATAATTTCAAAATTAAACAAATTGTACACCTTCAAAATGTTAAAATATGTGAATATTTCCATAATCGAATTTTTATCACGATTCAACATGTTTCTGAAACTCATATATTTACTATTCTCTATTACTCATATTAATACTCGCTTTGTATTATTCTCAAACATTTGAAAAATTAGTTAAACTTCCTATATGACGTCAGATTTTCTTTTTAATTCTCTAATAAAGTGATATTAATCTGCTTTGTCCACTTACACATACTTATACTCCTTGTATTATTGAGCAATCTTAGACATTTTCCGTTTTATTACGACTATGACGTCAATCATTTTTAACACTTTCCAACCTAGTTGAAAAGTGTTTATGACTTCGGTTTGTCTGGCCGTCTGCCGTCTGCCGTCTGTCCGTGCTCTAACTCCCGTAAATATGCTCGGATTGCCCTGCAATTTTTATATGTTATAATCGTTATCTATAGCATGTTCCCTATTTCAACGGAAGTGTGTAGCACTTATAGTTTTTTTACAGGGACACTCAAAAGAATTCCGTGACATTGCGGTCTATGGGGAAAAATCATTTGCGGTTTATTTAAGTAATGTTTCACTATTTTAAACGCATTGAAATTTCTATATATCACTAAGGTGCATTAGAAGAAGCTTAATATGGAATAGGGTGTGCATAGCACTTATACTTACTTTACAGGGACAGTCAAAAGAATTCCGTTACATTACGTCTATGGAGAAAAATCGTCTGCGGTTTATTTAAATAATGTTTCCCTATTTTAAACGCATTGAAATTTATATAAGGTTCATTACAAGAGACTTACTACAGAATATTGTGTGTATAGCAGTCATCGTTCATTTACAGGGACACACAAAAGAATTCTTTACTGTATGTTAACAATAATTCCTGGAAGTGCGTTTTAAGTTACTGAACGCAATTTTAATTTTAAATCGATTTTTGTATATTACGTGGTGTGTATAAATTCTGTAGATCCTATACAGGGCAGCACAAAAGTTCGGGAACACATTTCCGTATTATTTAACTCCAGACGGAGAATTTTAAACTGTGCTACGTGTTTCCTAACTGAACTAAAATTTAGCATCCTATGTAGTATATATACAAATCTATAGATCCTATACAGGGCTGAATAAAATTATTCGGATTACTTAGATGTTATATTTTAGCTTATTAAAGAGTATGATTCGTGAAATTATTTTGGAAGCGTTGGAAAGTGTTACATAATCTATGCTTGACGCATGATTTTTCGTTCTTGTTATTTCATATTTATCTTTTTTTCAATTGGTGAAACTTTTTACTTCATTTTCATTTTTCACGTGAAAATCGTCTGATAGATAATTAATTATTTTAGAAAGAATTTTATTGTGGATTTTAAAACTTTGGCATCTGCTATAACAAAAAATGTTTCAATTTAATAGGAAAAGGCTGTTAGAATTTTGGTTTTTTATCTCTATTTATTAAAATAATACGAATTTTTCAAATTTTAATATTTTGAGCTCTTCACAGTTGCTATTCAGATTAATACACTAAGTTTCAACTCTGTAAGTTACATACTTTTTGAGAATGGCTCTGTGACGGACAGACAACGGAGCGGGGGGTAATAGGGTTTCGTGAGATGAACGAAACCCTAAAAAAAACAGCGGTCTGTGCGACCGCTAACAGAAGTTAAAAGGTGATCTGTTTATAGTTACTAAAATAATATGATTTTAAATTAAATATGTTTTAGATAAAATATAATTTTGCCGAAAGAATTTCGAACTTCCTTTTAATGACATACATTATTTCATCTATATATCCTTTCAACTATAAATCCCTAAATATCAAATAAACGTCAGCAGTAATAAATTTCTCATTTTATAGATTATTGCATAATTAATTGTCTCGTATAACATACTGTATAGGGTCCTTACGTATCCAACAACTTTTCAACCACTTACTGGAAAGGATGAAAGATATTTCATAGATTATCAGTTTCAATCAAATTTAATTGATCAATTTTATCTCTGATATTCATTAACAACCATTCGATTAAAAGTACTTTATTTTTAAGTTTTCCGAAAATTACGATAGAATTAAAATAAAGTTTTAATTTTATTTTGAAATAACTAATTCTCATTATATACGTGGAATAATGATTTTCTGACAACATAAAATAATGTAATAAATAATATCAAAAATATTGCTTTCAGTATCTTTGATTATTTATGGCGCTTTATTCAAAGATAAGATTAAAGAATTGAGATTTTCAAATACCTTATAGAAATGTTAATTTTTATATTTCTAATACTAAAAAGGCGCTTTTAAGTAAAGCTAAAACAAATACAATCTTAATGAAAGACCCATTCCTAAAAATAAAAGAAGCTAGTAAGAAAAATATATGATCAGGCTTCGCACGGGTGCTCACTTTTGAATACCACTATTTTCGAAAGAAATTTTCGCCAAATTTAATCGCAAAATCTTAAGTAAATAAGACAAAGATTACTTTTTTTGAAATAGTGGTATGCAAAAGGTAGAACATGTAAGAAACTTGAATATTTTCTAGCAACACACTTTAAACAGTAACTAAAAAATAAAGTAATTTAATACAGGTAGTACTTCAATTAACAGAAAATATAACTTTCAACGCATTTCTTTTTTAAGAATTTACCAATATTTAACAAATAATTATTGTTGCTCTGAATCTAGGTTGACCAGCTATACATTTAATTTATATGAAATGCCTGTTAAACAACTGAACATTTTTAAATTCAGAAGTTGTTGTAAAGAAATTTACAAAAGTCTCGTCAAAGTTATCTAAATGTAAACATTTTGTAACTTAATTTTTGTACTGTTATGGTGAACTTTTTGTATTAATGAACTCTGAATTTAATTCCAAGGCTTACCGGTGCGCCCTAATTTCATTAAAAAGGAACAAATGTTGCTAAAAAAAATGTGGTTTGCACGAATGGGATTAAAGGGTGATCGAATTTGTTTTAATAAAACGAAAATTGTAGTTCAAACAATTACCGACAGACGGCTCAGGCATGCTTAATATGAAGCAGATGTATGCAAGTTGAAGTTAGGCTTATAAAAAAACATCCGTTTCTTCGAAGTATCTGACAAGCTTCAGTATCCCAGCGCGTAAAATACAGCCTTTTCTCGCCTTGTGTCCTTTTTCCATGCGGAAATTTCGCAATGCGTCGGCCGGTTGTTTATCCCCCGTTCATGTAAAAGAGCTTAACCAATAACGTTTGAACTGGTAAAGATACCATGCTGGTGGCAGCAAAAGAAGAAGCTATGTGCATCGAGGTGTTTTATTGACAGCCTGATTTGCATACATCTGTTTCATATTAGGCATGTCTGCGCCATCTATCGGTAACTTTTTGAACTACAACGTTTTTTGTTATTAAAACTAATCCGATCTCCCTATCATACGATACGTGCAAACTGCAATTTTTCAGTATCATGTTTTCCTTTTTAATGAATTTTTAAAGTTTTAACGAAGTTTTGAGTCACACCCAGTATATAGTACATTTTTTCAATTTAAACAGACAGTTATTTATTCAATGGGTAATTGTTATTACCAGTTGAAATCATTAAATTCATTTAGCAAAGCGTCTTCGCTCAAGCTAAAACGATCAATATACATAGGCGAATTTATGACACTCCAGCCTGATTTACGAAGTTTTTAGACAAAATTTATTGTTATGGGAATCGCACTCAACCATATCTTCAAGAGCTCGTGTAGCCTTAGCACAGTTATCTTAGCCCTTTAACTCATTTTTATAGCTGCCTTAAGTTTTATTTTAAACACACATGCATATTAGAATTGAACTTTGTAACGTATTCGAAAATGTAAGCATCTTAATAATTAATTGGTTTGGCATATTTGCTTATTAAATCTTCACTCTTGAAATGCTGTGATGTTGGATTTTTCTGATTTGTATGCACAATTCCGGTTCATATGAACAATTGTAAAATGACGATTCATTTAGCAAAGGAAAAAGTATTGATCTAATTTTTTCGTATATATTTGAAAAGGATAGAATAATTACCTGTAAAATATTTAAAATGACTGCTCATTAGTTTGACATTTTGAAGTAACTCAATTTTATATTTTAGATATGCATTAAAATAATATCTTCTGAACTTCTTAGTTTTATGCAAAAACACTTTTATATGCAATATATATATATATTAACAAAATAACCTAAAGGTTGACTAAATACTGTTTTCATTTTATTATATTGATTTTAAACTGGAGTTAAGGAAGACAATAAAAATTAGCGAATAGTGTCAGCTACATCACCCGATAACAGCTTATCAGTACGTGTGCGAAAAATTGGCAAAACAGAAGTTAGTTATCTATTCAAATTTTTATCAGAAATTTGGGATAATGAGTACAGAAATATTGCTGTTTTTTTTCGTATTGAAGTTCAAATCAAATTTAGTTAAATTTTAGTCCATTGTATTTTCTGTTTCTGACAAAGGTGTACCGTTTTTAAAGCTATATTATTTTTAATTTTGTTCATAAAGAATTGAATTTTTATGCATAAAGTAAGATGATTATTCCAAGAAGTAAGATGATGAATATCTTCAATGGTGGCTCTTATATGCCTGCAGAAAACAAAGCAATATATATACTGATTATTGATATAACAGTTTATTTTCGAACGTCTAACTTATGTTTTAGAGATTCCTTTGCACAGAGCTAGCCGGGGAGTTACTTAGTTATTTTTTTATGCCTATGAAAGTTTAAATTTAAAAATTATAAATAATTAGTGATGAGCTGATTCGAGGTCTTCTAAGAATCGATACATTAGTTCTCGAGAAATATCTAAATCATTTGGTTAATTCGAATGAATTGCACTCGAGTTTAGTTAACAATGAGAACACTTCTAGACTTTGATCAGGATGAGTGGTGACACTGTGTCTCGTTCACTCATCAAATATTTATTCTACGTATTCTTAACTACAAATTTATATAGCATTAATTATTACATTCGTTTTCTTAAATTTAAAATCATATGTTCGTTTTAACTAAATAAAAATATGGGTAGCTTAGTTGAATTCATTACACATGTGAAAAAATTGAACAAATTTAATTAAACAATTTTCTACGATCTTCCTGCTAACACAGAAGTGAAGGAGAAAAATAGCTCGAACTGATTAGCCTACAATCTGAATAGTAGAATTCACGCCATCATTTTACGATGGACTTAGAAAATCAATCTCTAAACTAAAAACAGTTAAAAGTCAGAATTTTTGTTGCTAGAATTTTCGTTCATAATTTTAATTCCTGGTGGCTTGTATTCAATTCTCCGGTCTGAAATCGAACCAATTCAAGAACATTGCTGGGTCAGACTTTTTGAATTCGAATACTTCCATCACTAGTTATTCGGATTTCGGAACTAACAAGTTACTGTAACTTCAAATTTCCTTGCCTATCAATATTTTTATTTTACTCTTTTTGGAGTTACCTGTCTAGCGAAGACGATAGACTTAGAAAATCAATCTGTAAACTAAAAACAGTGAAAAATCGTAATTTTCGTTGCTATAATTTTCGTTCATAATTTTAATACTTGGTGTCTTGTATTCGATTCTCCGGGCTGAGATCGAAACAATTCAAGAACATTGCTGAGTCAAGGACTCAGACTTTTTGCATTCGAATACTGCCATCACTAGTTATAATGATTTCGGAACTAAAGAGTTATTGTAACTTCAAATTTCATAGCCTATTTATTTTTTATTTTACTCTTTTTGGAGTTTCCTGTGTAGCGAATAATTGGAAGTAGTGATAAATATTTCGCTGTTTTATACGCGACTGAGCTCTGCTTATAAATGGATGATATTCAATTCGAACTACGCATATTTTTGCACATCGAGTTAATATGACGTACTAATTTGTTTAATTTTTTTTTTTTTTTGTGAGAAGCGCAATAATATCAGGTTATTTAATATTCATAAGCTGTGATTAAGTCAAAATCCGTGGTATGTCATTTCTTTTTCTTTAACTAGAATCGAAGCAAGGCCCTCGTCTTAGTGATTGAAGAATTAACAAACTACAAGAATCAAACATCCTTTCCTGTATTTGAAACAATCATTTTCCTACTATTGGTCCTTCAATTTAAACTCTACCTAATATTGATTTTTCTTTATAAATACTTTCTAAACTTAAGACAACTAATAACAAATACTACAGAAATTAGTTTAGTAAAGACTGGTTTTGTATTTTCAAACTTTAAATTTAATTGTATGTGTAGCTTACAGTATGTTAAAACTAAGAACAAATAGTATTTTCCTTTAGATTAAAATAATGTTCTGGCAGTAAATTAATTTTACTTATATTTTCAAAATTTTTAATGAGAAATCAAACATAATAATCTTAAAAATGCATATTAAAATATGCATGCTTAATTTTATCTGGAGTTAAATGCGTGACTTAATTGCATGGTAAACGCAATAAAATATTCATTTAATTACTTTACTTCGCAAATATATCTTCAAAGATATAAAAACTTAAAATGTTTTGAATGGCAATCTCAAATAATATCTTGAGGGAAAAAAGCTTAAAGTATTAAAATTATAAGCTTATAAATATGAATGAGATTTTTACAATGAACAAAAACCAATATTACAGAATAAAAAATGTTATTACAAAGATTTGCATGGGAGTATGAAAATGTGTGTTTTAATTTAATTATCTGCTATCTTTCAAAAAGTATACATTTTTTTTTTTTAATTCAGAGGATTAACAGATATGGTATCTCGTTTCTTATGCAATATATACATTTCCGAAAATTTTATTAAAGAAATAAATTATTATGTTACGATTAGAGTAAATACTCTTGTGCTGGATGTTAACATTTAGATGTGTGAAAATTTTAAAGATTACACGCAGGATGCTTAAATATAAATGATTGTAATTTTCGTAAATGGGAAACGCAAATAATGAAAAAATCACTTAAAGATTTTTAATTTTTTAAATTTCTTTGAGAGAAAATAAATTAGAGAATTTCTTCATATGAATGATTTGCATATTATAAATGAAAATATTCGCATAAAATCCTTATTTAAATGTTATATGCATCGACTCATAGAGTGTATTTTTGAGTATTTTGATATTTTCGGTAAGTTTATCGCCGTTATATGAGTTGTAATTTCCAACCTTTGACTGAAGCTGCCAATGCTCTGCCAGCTGAGCTATCCTGGACGAAACTGGAGGGCTTAATTCACCCAGTTAAACTTACTGATTATACCATCTGGTCTGATATTTGAAGCAGCTCAAAAGAATAAATCTCAGGTAATAGAACTCCAGTAAAAGCTGGGTACGTAATTACACTAGATTAATTTTAACACTATTACTCTAATTGTAAGTATGATTAGTATATATTGGGGTATCATGGTCACACACATATAATTAAACATATCAGTTCGTATTAAACGAAAAAGTTTTATTTTAAAATAACTAACAATTGTAAAATAATGATACTCAAATCTTAGATAACATTACAAGAGATTCCCGTACAATCCAGGATACCGTGCTTTCTCTCTCCAAAACCTAGGTCCGTCTACCCCAGAACACAAAAACATGTCTGCCTGTTAATGGGCAAAAACTGCATCTCCTTCCCCTGTGCTTAATACCTCTAATCCTCCTTGATTGACGAGTCCTTCTTCCTTCCGCCTCCCTATTCTTATTTCAGGGTTCATCGAAATCCATTTCTTTTGTCATGCTATTCATACGAATACCTTCCTGGCATATTTTAAACCCCTTCAGATAATTTTCTTATAGACGGTGTCCACACACATTTAGAAAGGCTATACAAAACATGGAAAGTCTTTCATTTTTACTTGAAATGAACAAAATAGATCTTCTCACTAGGATAATCCTATTAGAATAGGTGTCACTCAAAAACCATCACTTCTCCAGGATTACTTTGATCCTATCAGAATGAATTATGCTGATGGTCCTAATCCATCACAATATCATATATATGATTTATTTACCAATTAGGCTAATTGTGTTAAAATTAATTTACTGTAATTACGTACTCAGCGTTTACTGGAGTTCCAATACCCATGATTTATTCTGTTGAGCTGATTCAAATATCAAACCATATGCTGTGATTAATATGGGTAACTGGGGAAATTAAGTTCTGCAGATTAGTTCAGAATAGGTCAGCTGGCAGAGCATTGGCAACTTCAGCCAAGTGATCCCTGTTTCGAATCCGGGCCCGGGCGTAATTTCGCCCTGTTAGAAAATTACAACTCATATGATTTATTTACCAATTAGAATAACTTTCTTAAAATTCATCTAGTGTTTCTCGTTATATTTAGAATTTTTATATAGAAAATTGATCTCAAAATTCTTTAAACTAATTTTTCTTTAAAAAAAAATATCTGATACAAAAGCATTAATAACGGAGTTTGTATTTTTTATCGTAACAAAAATGTAAGAACAATAAATCATTATTAGTTTTAGGAGGAATTACTTTTAAGCACTTGATAATAAAAAAGAAGGAAGAGATAAAATTAGTTAATCCCTTTAATATATTGAATTTGACGTTGTGTAATTAAATATAGTGATATTTCTTTTTTAAATCAACTTTACAAAATAACATATTCGTTATAATGCATTTAAAATGAAGGTTACAGTATTTTAAATGACAAATATTAGCTAAACAATTACTGGGGATTAACCATTGTTTTTCAATAAAATACAATAAAATTTGAACAAACTGGTACCATGACAGTGCCACTAAGCATATTTTTTTGATTTATTAACTAAATGAGTAAAGAATGAAAATTGAGAGTACACTTCATAATATCAAATATATATATATATATATATATATATAAAGCTGTAATAACTGTAAGCATGTGATTTTTTTCACATTTTTATTAATGAATGTCTTTCTAGAAAAAGTGAAATCTTCCAGTCTTACACTAGCCGAGGGGAAGACCGCATGCATGTGTTGAATCAGGAAATAGAAGTGTTTAGATTTTCTTTTAAAAAGGAACAAAATATTTCATTTTTCATTTTTAAATAAGGAACTAAACAATCAATGTTTCAATCATAAGTCTAATGATTTAATATTTTTTTAAATGACAAATATTTTTCTTACTATACCTGGCATCATGATGCTGTATAGGACGCAGGAATGGCGTCTCACGTCGTCTTTGATGAATCCAGGTTCTGTATGCAGCATCATGATGCCAGCATCCATGTTTGGCGGCATCGTGGAAAACGCACAATGCCAGCTTGCATTCGAATCGTCATACTGTCATATCACCTGGAGTGACGGTATGAAGTGCCATTTTATATACGTCTGGGTAACCTCTTGTTCGCATTGCCGGCAATTTCAACAGCAGCCGTTACATTTCTGATGTGTTACGGTCCATGGTTTTGCAATATCTTCTATGCCTCCGCAACTCTACGTTTTAGCAGATCAATGCACGCCCGCATGCTGCTCATACTATCGTGACCTTCCTTGAAGCAGAACATGTTTGAATGTTGCCCTGGCCGGCACGTTCTCCTGATTTCTCACCAAATGAAAATGTCCTGTCAATGGCTTCTGAGCGACTGGCCCGCCACCACTCGCCCTTCACTATGGTTGATGAACTGTGGCATAGTGTTGAATCTGAATGGACTGCTGTACCCTTACATGACATTCTATCTTTGTTCGACTCCATGGCTAGGCAGATAAATGCTGTTATTGTGGCCAGAGGTGGCTGCTTTGGGTAGTGTTTTATCAGGATATACACCTCCAAATTTTCTGAAAATGTAAACACTTGTGCTTCCCATTATAATGTATTTGTCCAATAAATAACATTATGATATTTGCATTCCTTTATGGTGTTGCATTTTGGATGGGCCAGCAGTGTAGATAGAATCCAACTGGACAGAATCAGGAGTGGGCAGCTGTTTAAAACGATTTCGAACTCATAAAGATATAAAAGGTAAGAAAAGATTTGATCTCACCTAATCAATTTTTGGTTCATTTCATTTATTTAAAGCTTCGAAAATATTCGTAAGTCGTATTTAACAAAATAGAACAGATTTATTACGGGAGGCGATACACAATTTTATACTGGTAACAACCACGCAACTATATACAATGTAAACAAAAACATAACTCTTACAAGCAGACCGCCAAACATGATGCGCACAGATTTTGATGATTTTAAAGTATGTTGTAGGGATGATACCCCTAACTATTCAGGTCAAAGGTTTCCTTCAAATGGGCTTTAGTTTTCGAGAAATTTCGGGTTAAAGTTCAGCATGCATTTCAAATACCATTACTTCGCGATTCTGGACATGGTCTCCGTGGTGCCGTGGTAGCATTCGCGATTTGAGAGTCGCAGATGGGTGTTCTGTCCTCTCCTGTGACTTTTACCTTTTTTTAACAAATTTTATATATTTGTCGCGTTATAAGTTGTATGCAGAATTATGAATTCTGCATCTTTGAACTTTTTGATATTTTCCTAATAAATTTCCATTTACATTTTCGAATATTGCGTGAAAATTTACAGTTTTTGCGCAATTTTTATTCGAATATTTCTGCTGACGAAAATCCAAACTAATTTATGTCTTGATATCTCGTCTTTTCAAAATGATTATTGTTTACATTTATGTATATTTACTTATTTATTTATTGTATTTATGAAATAATACATTTTTTTAATTTACATTTTCTATTTTTAAAAAAATTTAAATGATTAAGAAAAAATTAACAAAATAATATATCCTTTTAATATTTTATTTGTTCTAAATATATTGAAATATGTTAACTACTGAAATATTAAAATATTTATCATCACCGACATCGACATTTTTAGTTTATTAAATATGGATCTAATTGTGTTATACCTATCGCAAAAATATTCTAAACAAATTTCGCATTAAAAATCGCCTTTAAATAATTGTTTTAACAATATTGGAAGAATGTATAAATTAGCATATTATATATTCTTTAAATACTTAAATTGTGATAAATATATTTAAAAATGCATTAAATTTGAAAAAGAAATTATTTCAAACGTGGTATTTGTCTGCAAAGGAAGCGAAACGAAATTGATAAAAAGAAAATTTTATTTATTCTGATATTACCGTAAAAGTCGTTGCAGACGATTTTTTTTCAGATATTTTTTATATGTATTGTAATTTATAAACGATTTTTCATTTCTATTTGAATTTTTCTGTATGGCATCGACTTGTTAGACTGAAAAAAAAATTTATTGTAATACATTATTTTTTATTTGTGCAAATCAAAAATGACGGTGAGTTTGAACTTTACAGTTAAATGTATTTAATTAACATAAAAAATATATATATATATAACTGACTAAAACTTGGATATGATCGTTATTGCTTTAATATTTTATTACTCCTTTCAATATATGTTTTTGGAATTAGTTAGTTTGGAATTTCGTCAATAGAAATATTAATTTCAAAACTGCACAAGGGGAAAAAAAAAAAAAAAAAAAAAAAAAAAAAACGTAAATTTTTACGAAATATTCGAAAATGTAAATGGAATTTATTAGGAAAATATCAAAAAGTTCAAAGATGCAGAATTCATAATTCTGCATACAACTTATAACGCGACAAATATATAAAATTTGTTAAAAAGGGTAAAAGTCACAGGAGAGGACAGAACACCCATCTGCAGCTCTCAAATCGCGAACGCTACCACGGCACCACGGAGACCCTGTCCAGAATCGCGAAGTAATGGCATTTGAAATGCATGCTTAACTTTAAAACGAAATTTCTCGAAAAATAAAGCCCATTTGAAGGAAACCTTTGACCTGAATAGTTAGGGGTATGATCCCTACAACATACTTTAAAATCATCAAAATCTGTGCGCATCATGTTTGGCGGTCTCCTTGTCAGTCAAAAGTTCTAAGCTCTTAGACCCATCTGCTAGTTTAGTTCATTTCGTGACTCTGTTAAACAAACTCGACTATAGCTTACTCGACTCGGCTTAAGAATATAATATCCTCTTGAAACCCAAGCTCACATTTTTTGAGCAAATTTTACAATTTTTTAGATTTATGCTTCTTTTGAGTCTAGAAAGCAATACATATTTTCATTTATTTAAAAAAATTAAAAATACTTTGTTTTTTAGCATATCCAATAGAATGGACATTGTCTTGGACCTTGTAATGGACATTACAAGGTCTTAGTCCTGTAAAAAACTTGCTATTGAATTAGATTAATCCAAATGTAAAATTCTTAATATTTGAGAAAAAATAATGACACAAAATTGAATTCTACATAAAATAATGATGTAAAATTTAATTAGGCACCAAAAAATAACAATAAGAGTTTTAAAAAGTTCATTACCCGTAAAAAATAAATAGATGAACCTGAATTTCAGTAGTTTATAAATGTGCTTC
The DNA here is from genome assembly GCA_963931845.1 of Maratus michaelseni. Classification (NCBI taxonomy): domain Eukaryota; kingdom Metazoa; phylum Arthropoda; class Arachnida; order Araneae; family Salticidae; genus Maratus; species Maratus michaelseni. Next base: position 31,768,634 of record OZ007586.1, read on the forward strand.
TGCAAGTCAATTATTAATTATAGTTAAACGAATATACGAATACAACTTGCATTTCATGCGCACAACGTTATTTTATATTATAATACTTATCAAGTAAGATAGGATCGCTAAATAGGCTTAAAAAACAGATTTTTAAACAAAATACTCAAAAAACCGCATCAAGTTCTTATTCCTAGAAACTCTTCTAGCATCAGAAGTGTGTTTTTTATCGTTTATACGTCACTTCTAAATATCGCATAAATTCAATTTTTGCATCAATAAATAGAAAAAGTGTACTTTAAATACGAAACTTGTTGATCAATGTACTAATTTTCAAAATAATAATAATAATAATAATAATTTACATAATATTACTGATGACAACATAATGACAAGTACTAGTGTTTAATAATATTTTATTTTGTTTTTTAACTCTTCTAAACTCCAGTCATTTGTTTGTTAGAATAATGATAAAGAGTGGCACAGCTACCACAATTGACAAGTAAATGCCAAGAAGAAATGTAAAAGAAATCAAAATGAGCTTATTTATAATCTTATACTGTTATCTTTAAATATATTGTCTTTAAAATTTTGTTGTTATTTAAATATGATTAAATTTATTGATTCAATTATGAATAGCATAGTGACAGAAAAATAATACCAAAAATAGTTACAATGAATAAGACTAACACATAATAAAAGCTTAATTCTAAGTATAGGCATTTACCAAATGCTGCAAAAAAATATTTCCCTAAATATATTTTTAACACTTTCCAACCTACTTGAAAAGTGTTGAAATCGTTTGCGGTTTAATTAAATAATGTTTCACATTTTAAACGCATTGAAATTTATATATATCACTAAGGTGCATTACAAGAGGCTTACTACAGAATATTGTGTGCATAGCAGTCATCGTCCATTTACAGGGACACACAAAAGAATTTTCTACTGTCTGGATTAATATACTGGAAGTGCGTTTTAAGTTGCTGAACACGATTTTAAATTTAACTCACATTTGTCTGTTACTTGGTGTGTATAAACTCTGTATATCATATAAAGGGCAACACAAAAGTTCACGAACACGTTTCCGTTTATTGACAGAAACTCCAGAAGGAGAATTTTAAACTGTGCTACGCGTTTCCTGACTAAACTAAAATTTAGCATCCTATGTAGTATATATACAAATCTATAAATCATATACATGGCTGAATAAAAGTATTGGATATTTTTCCGAATATTGTATATGCTAGAAATATATGTTGGAAATTCCTGAAATTACGTTTTTAAATTTGTTATGCGTTTTCCAAATTGTTTAGTTAGATGTTATCTTTCAGCTTAAAAAAAACGGTAATGATTTTTAAAATTATTTTGGAAGCGTTGGAAAGTGTTACATAATCTATACTTGACGCATGATTTTTCGTTCTTGTTTTTATTTATTTAAGAAAACATATTATCTAATTCTGTATCTATTATATATTTAAATACTGTCTTGATTTTTAAGTAAAAACTAATGTCTTTATTCAGTATACAACAAGAGTCTAATATGAATAAAAACAACTGATGAAGACCCAACGTCCAATAGAATGGACATCAAGTTTTTTTTTGGTTTATTCTCTAAAATATATATTAAATTACTTAAACCGCGATGTCATTTCATTGATACAACATTTAACATTAGAATTGTGTAGCATTAATATAAAAATACTTTAAAAATATATATAAAATTAGAGTTAAAACTGTCTGCTTACCTTCAAAAGTCTTTTTCTTGTTCTCTGCCACTTTCAAATGATTAAAATACATATTTAGCTGCAATTTTTTTATGATTTCGGTGCACAGATAGCAGCACTAGACTATCTAGTACAATGGATAGCAAGTATTTACAAGTTCGAACTGAAATTAAGTATTTTATATAAAAACTAAAAATGTCCATTAGAATGTATTTTATTTTATAGCAGTTTGGACAAAGTATTTGTAAACTAAAAATCTTAAATTATCTGTAAAAAATAAAACTAATTCTTGTAATACTAATATCCTTTTTTTTTATAATAAACATGAACCGCAGTTTTCGCATAGGGAAATAAATTATACAGTATGACCTAAATGATTTTACATTCACCAATATTAATGTGAAAAAAAAAATTAATAAGTGTAGAAACATTTATGCAGCGTTTGAATAGTACAGAAACCATTTTTTCTACCATTATCTTCATTAAAGTTTTTGATAATCTTGGAATCAATATCAGTAACTACTTTCTTAAATCCAGTACCGACACTTTAAAGTTAATTCCATCGGTATGAATGGTATGAGACGTAAAAAGAAAATTTTAGTTCATCTCCTACTCTTTCTCTCTCTGTATACAGGGTGTCCCTAAACTCATGGTACATACGCTAGAGGGTGATAGAACACATCAAGACGAGTAATAGTAAATAGGAAACCAAGGGTCCCAAACGTATTCCAAAGGAGATAGGCGCAATCAAAGTTTAGGGTCCCAAATTGCAAATGATGATAAAAAAGGGAAAAATGGGTCGATTTATTTGCGGTTTTCGCTAAAATCATTCTTTAAATTAGTATTTTCTTAAAAAAAAGTTTTAAGAGAAAGTTATAAAAATGCCGGTAGAGGGCGCTCTAGACTTTGGAGTACAGAATAACTACTTTTTAGCGGGTTTTTTTAACACTGTTAAATGTTTTCTAAAGCTTAGACCTTAACTTAAATTTTGTGTGCACAAGTGAAATCATCGGGACTGGTTAAGTGGAGCAAATTTAACTGTGTTCAGGGAGTTGATTTTTGAACGATCGTATGTAATGAGCAAAATAATAAGTGATGAAGCAAACTTTAAGAGATGATAGTACACATCAAAACAAACAACATTCACTAAGTAATGCATGATTTGAATTCAAACGCAAACGTGTTAGAGCATGTTCAAACTACATGCAAGCGCTATAACTACCATTATGCTGTAAGTTTCCGGAAGAAAAATATGAAAATGTGATATGGGGAAGAAGAAGAACGCGTATGCAAATTTTCGCTAACATAAAAGTTACTTATTCGAGTGCGTAATTGTAAAACTGGGAACTGTTCACAGCAGCTGTCTTCATTTGCTCTGTGGATAGCCGATAATATGGTTTCGTACTTTAACTAGGAGAAGGCCGAGATGCATTACATGTACGGAGCTGCACACAGCAATGCAACAGAAGCTCAAAGATTGTACCGAGAGCGTTTTCCAACCAGACGTGTTCCTGATGCGAGGATATTTCAACGACTGCACCAACAACTGTGCGAATGGGGTTCCTTTGCAAGTTGCATGCAGGATACCGGACGTTCCAGGAGTGTAAGAACGCCATCCGTTACAAATAACATTTTGGATCGTATCAGCGAGAGGCCTGAATCTAGCACGCGGGAACTGTCCGAAGAAGTGAACGTTTCCCGTAATACGGTGTGGCGAGTTCTGCGAGATGAAGGAATGCATCCGTGCCATGCGCAGAGAGTTCAAGGCCTAGAACCAGCGGATTACCATGCACGTGTCAATTTTAGCACGTGGTTGTTCCAAAAAACGGCTGTGGCCCCTGCTTTTTGTGCACATGTGATATGTTCATGGACGAATGCACATTCAGACGCAAGGGTATTTTGAATATCCACAATTATCATGTGTGGTCAAATGAAAACCCATACACAATAAGTCAACGTTCGTTCCAGCGACGTTTCGCGGTCAATATTTGGGCCGGAATCGTTGACGGGCCATACTTACTGCCAACGCACCTGGATGGAGATTCATATATTGGGTTTTTGCAAGAGGTGTTGCCAGAACTATTAAACCATGTTCCAGCACCCATCAGACGACGTATGTGGTTCCAACACGACGGAGCACTGGCCCATTACAGCCTGGATGCCTGTAACGCCCTGAATATCATGTATCCGGGGCGATGGATAGGTCGTGGCGGTCCAATCAGCTGGCCGGCCCGTTCACCCGATTTATCCTGTCTGGACTTTTTCTTGTGGGGTCATATAAAGAGCCTGATATACGAAGATGCTCCCGTAGATTTTGCTGAAGACCTTGTTGCCCGGATATCCGTTGCTTCGGCCACCATAAGAGAGATGCCTGGTGTTTTCGCCAATGTACGGCGGTCAATCCATCGACGGCTTCAAGCCTGCGTTCGTGTTGGAGGCCGCAATTTTGAACAATTCTTGTGATGGAGTACTTCGTGTTGTTTATTTTCATTTGGTTGAATAAAGTGTTTTTCTTCCTTTTGTTGGTTTCTTTTCATTCCATCTCTGTCTGTCCTGTTTTCCATCATTTTGTTATTATGTTGCTCATTACATACGATCGTTCAAAAATCAACCCCCTGAACACAGTTAAATTTGCTTCACTTAACCACTCCCGATGATTTCACTTGTGCACACAAAATTTAAGTTAAGGTCTAAGCTTTAGAAAACATTTAGCAGTGTTAAAAAAAACCCGGTAAAAAGTAGTTATTAGGTACTCCAAAGTCTAGAAAGCCCTCTACCGGCATTTTTATAACGTTCTCTTTAAAACTTTTTTTTAAGAAAATAATAATTTAAAGAATGATTTTAGTGAAAACCGCAAATAAATTGACCCATTTTCCCCTTTTTTATCATCATTTGCAAAGTGGGACCCTAAACTTTGATGGCGCCTATCTCCTTTGGAATACGTTTGGGACCCTTGGTTTCCTATTTACTATTACTCGTCTTGATGTGTTCTATCACCCCCTAGCGTATGTATCATGAGTTTAGGGACACCCTGTATATATATATATATATATATTCACTTTTCATAAAATATTTCTTATCATTACAATTACCTGACAACATCGATATTGACTACTTCAAAACTTTAACTATTTTTTTTAATTTTTCATATCTTCCAAAATAATGCTATTTTTATTCAGACACAAGGGATTTCACAAGGCTCAGCTAGTTCCAGTATGCTTTCATATTTAAATCTTTATTTCTACGAAAGAAGTATATTAATTGTAATATTTTGCTCTATAGATATATAGATGACATAATTATATTTTCCCTTAATGATAATCATTCCATTTCTCTTCCTGTAGCATATCCTTACAATATTGGACTTAGTACTACTTATTTAAAAAATTCTACTATTAATTTTATGGACATTATATCTCTATTCTTTCTAATCATACTTTAACATTCAATATTTATGATAAACGTAATGATTTTTCTTTGAATGTTATTAATTTTACTAAGTTTCATTCATTTCTACATATGTCAGTTTACAGAAATATTCTTATAAACCACTGCAATACTAATGTACTAAACTAAACGTTTATGCTCCTCACATTTCTTTAGGCCAAATTTATTACAATTACAGCATACAGCTTTGTCATATAATTATCCATTGCTTTTCTTTCTTCTTGGATTAAACATTGAAACATTCATCTAATTTTACCAGTACGGGCATTAAATATGCATAAAAATTATAAAAAAAAAAAAAAATTACGGAAGTAGGGCGTGGATTGCTGAGAAACTATTAAAATTAATTTTTTTTAAATTACAAAAATTAAAAAAGAAGAAAATTTCCTCCCCCTCCAAATTATAAAATCAAAATGCTAAAAGAGGATGTGGCGGGACTGCTTAAAAAAGATACAAAAGTTATTTAAAAAATACACTCTTCATTTTACTTACACACAGTCTCCTCATACATGACTAATTATTGTACTACTATCTTCCCATTTCATCTTTATACTATTTAAATTAGTTTTCATTAAATTCTAAATTTTATTTACATTAATTACTACTTTGGTTTAAATTTATTCATTTTTATTCCATCTTGTCCCCTTTCATAATAGATGACAACACCAAATTTATCATTTAACTAGTCTGTAATTTCAGTTATTCTTAAATTTTTATGATATAGATGGCAGCACCAAACATCTTTATTGTACTTTCATAATTTTTATCAATCCAATGACTTTGTGTTTCTTTTAGCAGCCAGTTTAGTTTATCTGGTGATATGAAAAGTTACAGTATTTGTAATGTACTTTTAATCCATTTACATCTTCCCCAATATTAGTTTTTTTGTGAGTTTTGTACATTGCTTTATGATCGCATTTTTATTTATGTTGAATAATAATTTATTTATATTTTCTTGCGTTTTTTGAACTCCAGTAGGTTTTGATTTTGATACTTATATATGTTATTAGGAGCTTAATATTGTTGATTTTAGGCATAACGCTGATAATATTTGATGAAATAACATATATTTACTATGAAGATTGTTATGAAGATCCTCTGAAGTTTCCATAAGATATTAATAATTTTGCATTTTTTATTTTTATTAAGTTTAATGCCACTTCCCTATTGCGAGTTAGCTAACCAAAATATCCGATAGACGAAATCAGCATACAGTGAAAGGGCCTCTTAGTGTATCGTGTGATAATTTTTTATCCATCCACGTTGTGAAATGGACCAGTTAGCTGTTTTATTTTTCGATCAACCTCTTCTTGTTTTTATCTGGTAAGTCTCCCCTTTTTATGCATGTTTTAAAAAGACTTTTTTCACGAATAACGCCATACTCTGTTCGGTTTTAATAGTCTTTGGATTGGTGTTGTCGTTGATGGCCAGGTGACCATATCAAGTGCACCATGGCCATATCAAGTTAACTTTACTTTTATTTTTTCTCCTGACATCTACTCTTGTCTAGAATGATTTCATATTTTTGTTTGTTTTTGTTTTTAAATAAGAACTGAAATTGTAATGTCAATTTTGTTAACAACTTCATTTTAATAAAAGATGCTGTTTTGTATACATTTTGAATAACAAAAAGAATTATTCAATATAATTTTTATTCATTTTAAACTAAAATTATGTAATTTACAAGAGCCACTATGAAATTGAAGAAAATTACGTTTTGTGAACCATGGAACAATGTTGGCCATATCATGTGCATATGTTTCTGACAACTCCGCTAGGTAGACTTTTGGAAATTCGTTTTTTTTTTTGCTTTGTTTATTCCAGTGAAACTATTTTCATGGGGAATGAAATATTTTTTTATGAAAGTCCATTATCCTGAGAACGTTAAACAACAACAACAAAAAGAATTGATTTTTTCAAAATGGCGGCCAGAAAAATTCTTAAATGGCCGTAACAGAGGAACTCACCTTATATACATAGTATACAGCATGTCCACGTATAACCTGACCAACCTTTATTTTCGCAACCGTTGGTCCTAGATGCATACTTCCAATTACAAAAATGGTTTAAATAAGGTAAATAATTATTTTTAAAGCGATTTGGGTCAAGAAAAACATTTATTAAAAAAATACGAAAGTTAAATTTTTATACGGTCCCCCAATCCTATAAGTGATATTTAGTAAAAATTTACTGTGATACTAACAAGTACGACAAAGAAAGTCCCATTCATCTAACATTAAAATTGACCGAGTTATGACACTTTGAAATGCATGACTTATACCACTTTTTTGCATCTAAAAAGAGATGATTTCGGCCATGCTTTCAGGGGTCGTATATAAAGTACTTAAACTTATTTCTAGGTATCTGCGCTTTGAAAGAAATCGTACAACTATTACGATTGAGTTAATTTTTATTAGTTAAGTTTCAGATTAATTAAAATAATTGTATTTTAACATATGTTTTATTTAGAAAGGATTTGAGGCTATGATTTATTTTAACAAAAATTATGTTATTTTCATAAGGTTTTATTTAACTTGCAACGATCGTCTTTGCAGTTTAAAATTGGTACTCGCAGTTTAACTCACTTTCAAATGTCCGATCGAAGTTATATTTTACATACTGACTTAAATCCAATGACAATGTAATATTATTATGATTTTCGACGCTTACTATCTTATACATACTTATATTAGAGGATAACACAAAAAAAATTCGGATAGATTATCGTCAACAAGTTTAAGAAAGAGTTTTAGATTAGATAACATAAACCTGCGATGGTTGTGTTTTTTAAATTTTAAAATTATGTTTTATGTTTGTTTTTTAACGCTGAATAAAAAAAAAATGACCTTCACTTTTAACCATAATATCAGGATTTTTCGCAAATCGTAAATTTCAAGGTTAAAAAACAACGAAAAATCTGATATTATAAAATAGATGTAAGACTTTTTTATTCAGTTTAATTTTATTTAATTCAATAGTTTATTCAAATTTTCGGCTTATACTGGGTTTCTTGCAGCTAAACAGCTCAGAGGTCCGATGAGGTTGGGAGGGGAGGGGGGATAAATTTTAACTTTGAGCTTTACTTTGAAATTTGCAATTTGAGAAAAATCCTAACGTGATGGTTTAAAATGAAGGTCATTTTCGGATTCAGCACTAAAAAATCCATAAGAACCAATTTTCAAAAGATAAAAAACATGGCACAACCCAAAATTTGAAAGACAGTGTAATCTAACAGCATTTTAAAATCAGTATCATTTTGTAAATAATTGAGGCTGTTGTTTTTCATCCTTTTATTTAACAAAAATTCTGTTATTTTTATCCTCTTATATGTACAGTACAAATTGTATATTTTGCATTAATATGTCAGAATGATTATAGATTTCATAATTATATTAGATTGCAATGTTAATTTTTCTCTCAACTATTTTTTTGATATATCTGACGATTATTTATATTTCTACTACATTTGTGAATGACCCCTATTTTGCAGCAAAAAATATACTCCAACTTTAAACAGCTATTATTCGGTCAATTTTAATGTTAGATGAATGGGACTTTTTTTGTCGTACTTGATAGTGTCACAGTAAATTTTTACTAAATATCACTTTTAGGACCTGGGGCCGTATAAAAATTTAACTTTCGTAATTTTTTAATAAATGTTTTTCTTGACCCAAATCACGTTAAAAGTAATTCTTTACCTTATTTAAACTATTTTTGTAATTGGAAGTATGCATCTAGGACCAACGGTTGCGAAAATAAAGGTCGGTCAGGTTATACGTGGACACGCTGTATATATATATATGAGTGTGTATATATATATATATATATATAACCCAAAGCTGAACTCTTAAGACATATTTATGCTGATCTAAGCATGCACTTTTGGGCGCACATTTCTGTCACTGAACGGAGTGAGAAACCAGTTTTGAACTGGTTTCATTTCAGAGTCAAGAAGCAGTGAAGTCATTTCAGAGCGAAGTTGAGATGTCCGAGTTGTCTAAGGCGCCAGAAACAGGAAATCTGGTTTTATAAAGGGAATTCGTGTTCGAACTACGTTCCTGGCTTAACAAGTTTTTCAGATATTGCTAGTGTTCCGTTTTTAATTAATGATTTTATGCTTAACATTTTAATTACCAAATTTAATTACCTGTCAAAACTTTCATTACTTGAATATTTTTTTGATTACACAATAAAACATACTATTTTCTTAAACTACGTTTATATTTCTACGTCTACAGGATAAACTGAACTTTTAAATTTCTCTGAAATGGAGAAAATAAATAATTACTCCTAAAAACTCTCGGTACTTTTATTCATTACTTAAAGATTTATTTTTTGTTACACTATAAGAAAAAATATCTTATACTACCCCTATATCCCCACACCTGCGAAGTAAATACGCGTTTTAAGTTCACGTGAAAGGGTAAACAACTGTAATCTCCCTCTAAAATCTCGGTATTTTTATTCATTAGTTGAAGAAAGTTTTTGTTACATTATAAAAAACTATATCATTACTATATCAGATGTAATTATCCTCAAAACTCTCGCTACTTTTCATTCATTACTTGAACATTTTTTTAGACTTTAAAAAATGGGTATTTTCTTATACTACGCCTGCAGGGTAAATGGATGTTATATGTTCCTCTAAAAGGGGGAACAGAAAAATTATCCCTCAGAACTCTCGGTACTTTTCATTCATCACTTGAAGTTTTTTTTTAAAATTATTATTGATTACTTTATTAAAAATAGAATAATTGTCTGTACTTCGTTTATATTCTTAAAAAGCAAAGAGTGATGATCTAGATTTCAAGTAAATATAAAAATTATGTACAGTTTAGATTAAAAGTTTTCTTTTCATTTTTGAAATATAAACTTTCAAGTCTAAGAAAAAGTATGCATTATTTAGTTCTACATATATTCTGTATTGGCGTTAAATTATTTGAATACTGCAGTGGCCAAAATTAGGTTGTTTTTTTATTTTTAGTGCTTCTAAAATTTACATGCTTACATGAAATATTTTATGTAATGACAAATATTTATTATTTAAAAGAGATTTTAATGGTGAATTGGAAGAAACACAGTACTTAAATACCTTCAATACAGAAATGTGATATATAATTAATAAAAAATGAGTAATTAACTCTTAACTACTGTGAGCGGTCTCACAGACAGCTTTCTTTTTTCAATATTCTCAGTTTAGCTTGAAATTTCAAAATTAACTATAATTACTAGCGAAATTTTGTTTCGTTTGGAGCTCTAAAACTATCGCTAGAGACTTTTGAATAGGTGAATTTTAATTATAATAGCTCAGTACGTAAACAGAATCCCATGCGCTAATAGAGCTTTTTATTCATATTTCAATCGAGCAGTCTAAGAGACCACTCACAGTAGTTTTCCTACAATTTCTGTCACAGCAGTTAAGAGTTAAAAAATATGTTCATAATTTTGCCCACTACTATACAATTTGATTGATATTTTTAAGCATTAAACTTTTTATGATTTATCGTCGGTAACTTTAAGGAAAATATATGAAACATGATTCAATATACATGATATACTGAACGTAAATACCGAAATTTAAAATTAAATACTAAGTACAAAATGTTTACTGATAAAATCTGAATTAAAAATCAAAGATTTAATTTAAAAGTCATGTAATGGAATTTAGTATAAGTGGAGTCTGAACACTTGACTAGGCTGGAGACATAAACAACCATAAATATGTTTTCCGATTTCGTGCCATTTGGACAATAATTCCTGACGTCCCTGAAATGGCCCTTGTGAATTAACACATAGCATATATAGAAACACATGAATATCTCAACTATATCTCTTCTATATCATTCATATATTCTAATACGAGCAAATCTTGTGTGTGGTTATATATATATATATATATATAATATATATATATATATGCAAATTTCATCTTAAAAACGGCTCTAACGATTTTGACGAAATTTCCTATCCTACCGTTTTGGGGCACCAGAAAACCATTGGGCTAGGTCACATATTCGAGAAAATTCGATTAATGGGTCATTTTGGGTCATTTTGGGTCATGGTCTAGCTAATTGTATCTAAAAAACGGTTCAAACGATTTTGACGAAATTTTGTATCCGACCATTTTCGGACACGAGAAGACTATTGGGCTGGGTCACATGTTCGAGAACTTTCGATTAGTGGGTCATTTTTGGGTCAACGCGGGTCAAATTAATTTTATCTAAAAAACGGCTCTGACGATTTTGATTAAATTTTGTATCCTACGAGTTTCGGGCACGCGAAAATCATTGGACTAGTTCACATGTTCTAGAAAATTCGATTAGTGGGTCATTTCTGGGTCATTGTGGGTCTAGATCTAAAAAGCGGCTCAATTTACACTAAATTTTGCATCCAATGGTTTTCGAGCACGAGAAGACTGTTGGGCTAGGTCACATGTTCGAGAAAATTCAATTAGTGAGTCATTTTGGTCATGGGTCATTATGGGTCAAGCTATTTTATCTTAAAAACGGTTCAGAGGATTTGAAATAAATTTAGAAACCTACAGGTTTAGGGAACAAGAAGACTATTAGGCTAGGTCACATGTTCGAGAAATTTCGATTAGTGGGTCATTTTGGTCATGGGTCATTATGGGTCAAGCTATTTTATCTTAAAAACGGCTCAGACTATTTACACTAAATTTTGCATCCTATGGTTTTCGGGCACGAGAAGACTGTTCGGCTAAGTCACATGTTCGAGAAAATTCAATTAGTGGGTCATTTTGGTCATGGGTCATGATATTTGAACTCAAATTTAATTTCTTCCCTGCTCGTAGATTATAAACGTTGTGTCACACAAGGTCTTCTTGTCAAGTTCAATGCAGAACCTAAACGAAGAGGAAAGCCGAGATCGGTTGAAGAACCTAAATTCTCTTCAAGTATTCTGCATTCAAAAACAAAAGAAAGAGTCTTTTCTGTTTCCAAAGACATCTGCCTGCAAATTAGATTATGTCATTGGGCAACATTCGTATGGAATCGAGGCCACTGTGTACTTTGCGCACATAGCAAAATACAATCAAAGCCTCATTCAAAATGCAGCACATGTAATGTTTTCCTTTGTGGAAACGAAATATTTTTAAAATTTTAATTATCTTCAATTATAATCTGTTTAAAATTTTCTTGTTATAGTACATGATATATTAAAATCATATATAAAAATAAAATAATATTTTTTTAAATGCTTTAATTCATTATCAACTTCTGAATGTTTTCGTAAATGTTTAATAATGACGGTTCATAAAAGTCCCATTTCATTAAATTAAGCGTATTAAAGTATGTTACTTTAAAGTATGTACTTTTAAGTATGTACTTTTAAGTATGTACAATTAAGTATGTACAATTAAGTATGTACAATTAAAGTATGTACTTTTTGAAAAGAAAGTATTTTTTGGCAATTTTATTTTAGTTAACACTATATTAAGATGAAATAAAATTTACATGCAATTCCTTTTATTAATTCGAAATGTAGGAAATAAAGGGGATATGTGCCTACCCTCACATCGCTGTTTTTGCGATTTGTTTTATTATTATTATCATCATTTTTATTATTGTAAATTAAAGTTCAAACATTTAGGATTCCAAAAAGGCTTTACTTTAGTTTAGCGATAATTAAAAGCAAAGGTCTAGCCCCAATTATAAACCGGAACTGAACTTTCTGGCACCGAAACTGACCGAAAGAAATCACGAAAAATTTTAAAGCAGCCGTAAATCTTCCACTTGTGGTAGATTACACATCACGAGTTTTTTTTCATTCCCGTGCTGGATGGTAATGTCCCATGTGAATTATTTGGTGGAAAGGAAAAATCAGTTTAGGTTCTTATGTGCCTGACCAATTTTTATTGATGCTTGAGTAAACTAGAATAAGAAACCCCGGCAGACGGAGTTTTGGATTCAACAAGTTTGCGAGCTTCAGGATAAGAAAGATTCTGAGTTATTTTAACAGCAAGAATTTAAAATAAAACTTTGTCACAAGGTTCTGCTCATCTGTTGGTATGTTATGAAGAAAAATATAGCTTGTAAGTATGCATTTATTAAGTTACGACATATCTGCAATCCGTTATGAAAAATAATTTATTTTTCACGTATCCAGTGTGAACCAGAGCGAGAGTATGATGTATTGTGACCTTTATACTTTGCGCAGCGTTCAGAGTTTTCGCAAGGTTTTGTCATCGTGGCCAATTTCAGAACAACGTTTACAGGTAAAAGAACCACGACAGGAAGTCGTAGTACGATCATAACGCTGGCATTTAAAAAAAACGGAGCGGGTTAGAATATAAGTTCGGACAGGACAGCTCAGGTAGGCAGCTTTAATTCTGGTTGGCAATGTAGGGCTATTGAAAGTCAGAATGATGTTCTTCTAAGGAAGCACTTACCCATTCCGATGAATAGTAGTATGGCGTACATCTATGATATTTTCATCTTTTAAATTTTGAGAAGTTCTTCCTTAGTAGAAAATAAAAGTTCTGGTTCTTATATTATACCACGAATTGTATTTAAATTTTGATGAACCTGAATAGAAACAGAAACATAACCTGTTTTTATGTAATTTAAAAGAAATTATGACTGTTCGGCTGAAGAAACCTCAACAGGCAAATCCCCAGACTGCATTTTTTAAAGTGGATAATCATCTTCCAAAACAGATTGAAATGTTTTTTAGATAAGAAACGGTGAAGTTCTCTTAAACGATTTATCAGAAAGACAGTCAGTGCGTTTAATAACGAAGAAACGAGTGAATGAAGTCATCTGTACCATTTGTTCATCTCCACATGCAAGAGAAATAGAAGAATATAAAGTACTTCCTTCCATAGTAAAGAGAAAAACAATTCAGACCCCGGATGCACCACTCACTACCGAGTACAAAAAGAGGATGGACATTCGTGCAACAGTGCTAACTAGGGCACATACGTTCACAAGACACACCCATGTCAGTCTCCACCCTTAACGAGTTTACTAGTATATGACCGCTCACTTGATCCCCAGCCAGTGACAAGTCAGCTGACATGCCGATTGATGCATACGGGACTAATACGCATCTCCTTTCTGCCTGAAGCAGAAGCAAAAGCATTGTGTAGGTCTCCCTCAACTTCCAGAATCCCCTTTCCAGGGACACGGGTCTCAGCGCACGGCAAACACGTGGGTGGTTTACAATTCCCCATAAGTCTATATAGACCGGATTATATCGTCACATGCAGAATTATTCTCACCTCGGAAGAGGAATCCACAATGAGAGTGAAACAAATATGAAAGATTAAGCAAGAGAGTGGAGAGAAAAAAGAAAAGCGAAATATCGATCAGGTGTCCGGTGTAGCGGAACCCGCGAATACCTGATGAATGTATTTTTAAGAAGGGTATATTTTCAATCGGACATTAAAGGGGCTATTTTCAATCGCACAAGAAATGCCTACGAATATCAAGTCTTCTACAAAGCAACAAATCTCCAATGTATTAAAAGATGTTTCAAAACGGGTATCATTGAGAATAACTGTTAGAAAGTAGGCCACCGCTACACCATTCTTTAAATAACTTTTAAGTAAAAAATGTTTTAAAGACAAGCTTTTATTAAAATGTACTGAAAAGGAAAATATGTTGGACTATTGATTGAAATAAATACTTTTTTAAAAGAAATAAATTAAATAGAGAGAGATTTTTTTATCAGTTTGTTTAAATATAAAATGAATATACAATTTTAAATCCAGCATCCTGGAAAGAAAAAAAAATCGACCAGCTTCCTCCTGAGATCCCACATACATTCACGCCCGGCGAGGAACTGAAAGTTGTTCAATAGAAGCAACGGTTCAATAGAAGAGCATCAGCTTATTTCTGAAGCAATTAAATTCACTTGCGTGATCACATACGTGATGATATTTACGTACGCTTATTGGACAAACGTTTTTGCCCCCTGAGGGGTAGCGGAGGAAATTTGCAAATATGTTTTTACAGAATATTGCATTGTCAACGGAAATATGTCACTCTACCAAAAATTAGGTCAATTACAGTACAGTAAGTGTGTTAAAATTAGACTGTAAGATTTCAGCCGAATGGACAGACAAAGTAAGTTAAGCTTTTAGTAATATAAGCTTGCTAAGCTTGTAATAATATAATTAACTATTATTTTTTACAATTAGCTTGTGAAAAATAATATTTTTTTAAATTAAACATTTGGTATATCAATTTTATTACTGTTTTTGATAACTTTCTTGATATGGTTATATATTCCGGTCACCTCGTTCAAATCTCACACACACGAAGTAGATTTCAGATGTATTTAAATTTTTCAAAAACAAAACAACTACTTTTGTTTATATAGAATAATACATATTAATTTACAATATTTTAGAATAATATGCATTTAATATTTTGTAGCGAAGTTAACCATAATTTCTTTAAATATTGATTGCATTTCTCTATGTTGAATAAAAATGAAAATATGCATATACCTATTTATAAAAGTGGTTCAATTGTCTCAGTTTATACATACACTTATTTTAACATTTACACTGGTTTCTGTAAGTATAAATATTTCATTACTTTGTAATTTAATTATAAAATAATCGTTATTTAAACATTTTATTTTCTGAATGAAATTTTTTTAAATGCTGTATAGTGAAGAAAATGAAGTAATAAAATGACAAAGAATGTGATATTCATATTACAATTACTAATGTTATTATTATTATGTTATTATATTATAATATGATTATGTTGTACTTTATTCAATTAAGTTTATAAAATATAGGAAAACAGTTGAAATATGTGGAAAAAATTAATTAAGTCAGATCGTAAAGTTCAATTTTGCTTCCAAGTTCAGAATTTGAACAATGTAACATAAGCAAATAAAACAAACAGATAAATAGAAAATCTATCCACAAACATTTTTCTTCAATAAAGTTTAAATGAGTCACTCTACATGTTTCTTTATTTGAAAAATATACTTTAAGTAGAATAAAATAGATTTCCCTTTAATATATGAGCACGCATTTTATGCTGTTTCCTTATAGTCGACTTTCTAAACCAACACGAGGAAAAGTGATTTTTATACACAATTTATCTGTTTACATTCAGATATACAACAATAAATCTGTATTTATGTATAAATTGTGCAAATGGGGGTAGCATTCACACAAATATTTCTGCCAGAGCATCTCTGGTCCAAACTGAAGTGGTCAGATGCTGTAGATCAGATTAGACCCTTCAGGCCCGTTAGCTTGAAAATAAAATATGACACAAATATAAGAAACACAACAATTTTATTTCAATAACACTGGACAACAATGGTTCTGGCCCAGAACTGAAATTAGTTGATCCTAGATCCGTTTATTGTGCTGATTACAAATATAATTTCCGTTATTCTCTATGTAATTCAGTTTTTGAGAAATTTGCATATTTACGTTTATGCAAATTTAAGCTTTTTTGTGCCATTTTATGGAAATTTTAGGTACAAACAATGCCAGATTGAAATTCCTTTTCTAGATTATGATTACTGGATCATTCGCTTCAAATAAATGTCACAGTCTGCATATTCTTTGCATTTATTTGTCAGTTACTAAGACTAATTTGCATATTTTTCAATAGTGTTATATTTACATTACTTTCAACTTTAAAGTAGTTACCACAGAATTAGCATAGTGTTTTTCTAGACTAGATTTTTATGGTGATTTCGAATCTTCAATCTGTTTCCTTACACCACGTCTAGAGTTTGAGTGAATTTCTACTTTGGTATTGCATTTGGCACACGTTTGAATTACAATGCGATTTAGGGGTGTGTATTTCATTGTCAAAAGAGTGAACAGTGTCAGATTCTTATCAGGGACATACTCTCAAATGCGTATAATCCAAGTAATGAAAAAGTATTAGAATCTATCCTAATTAGCTGAAGTACAACACAAAATAGAATAAAAAGCATTTTCTGGCTTTTTTTACCATTCCAAATTTGGACATGATAGAAGAAAACGGACACCAGATTTGAAATCAGCGTAAAAACTGGTTTAGAAATATATTAACGTACTCATGGTGGCAGAAATATTTGGACATCAAGAAACGTTATTAGAAAAAAATGAAAAATATATAAATTAGGCAAAATATTTCATGGTCACACGTCAGTATAATTTCAGACAACTTTTTTGTAAAATAAACTGGTCAGTAATAATATCATAAAACAAAAAATCCAGTCATACAATGCTTTATGCCTTAAATTTGCATATAATATATAGAAATTCCAAAAATTGTATAAATCAAAATATCCATATATCTCAAAAACTGGACGTGCTGCAAAAAATCTAAAACTAGATTCGGAATCAGCGCAAAAAACTCAATAAGAAACAACTAATTTTGGTTTTGGGGCAGAGCAAAAGTTCAAATTTGCTATCCAATGTAATTAAAAAAGAATATAAGCAGTAAAACGAGTGTAAGTAACTAAATGGCTTTTACTTGAACTGAATCAAAATGAAAATAAGGGGAGAAAATTATTTCCCATCTAGTCTCAATTAGAATTTTTTCCCAAATGTCATATCAGTCTTACAGATGTCTTCACCCTATACTGTAGCAAGCTTCCTCCCTGAACACACAATTATTATCCAAAATCTCTCATGATAATTTTATTATGAAGTACATTTTCGTGAGTAAAATGAAGGAGTAAGATTATAAATGTAGGATGGTAATTTTTGTTTTTCGTACTGTACGTTTTATCGAACCTCTTTAATATCAGATTGCTATAATTCAAATTTTAGAAAAGTAAAAGTATTAAAAATACTTAAAAAACGAGTAAAATAGGTTTAAAAAATAGAATATACAAAGATTTATTTTATGAAATGAATGAATTTTGTTACATATTCATTTTTTTTTCAATTCCTTATTCAATTTTTTTCAAGTAAGAATTACTTCGGTGATGTCATTTATTAAGGAAACAAATGTGACATTAAAAACATTCAAAAGTAAAATATTAAAGCTTAAATATCAATAAAGTCGTAATCAATTCCCTTTATAAACTAAAAGACTCAAACTTATGTTTATAACATCTGATATTTGTATAATTCATTTTAAAAGCACTAGCATTCATTTATTTCGAGTTAAAATATTTCGTTCGTCTGTGGAAAGTGTCAAATTTATGAACTTAGAAAATGAAATTTAGACCTGTTATTAGTAACTGTTACTTTATTTAAATAAAAGTAGTCAGGAGGTTCATTATAAAAGTCGCATATCAGAAGATTTAAGAGAAAATGTCGTAAAAGCTGAAAACCGATAGACTATGTTGAACATCCAATTAAGCTACTAAAATTTTCAGATTTATTTAATGAAGCTTAATTCAACTGCAAAGACTCACGGATCATCCTTAATCGTAAAATTTCGTGTAATAAACTGTAAAATAGTTTGTGCATCTAATTAGAGAATTATCGAAAAATGCTCGGTTGTTTAGTTTATTTAGAAATATTCAGAACTTGAAATTATTTTATAAACGAAATTAGCTTTAAATATAATTTATCATTACTTTATAGGTTACAAATTTAATTGACGTAACATTATCAAACTATTTAAATCAGATATATCACTGGGTTATTTTTAATAATAAATATTAAAAATTTTGTAAATAATTTAAAAAAAAAAATTTAATTCACAAAAAATAACACCATAATATCTATAAAATAAGGGGTTTATGCTCATGAAGCATATAGGATTTCTTTCAGTTTTAAAACTTTACAACACAGTTCAACAGTTTTTATTATTTTGGCTCGTCTGTGTATCAGCCTGTCCGGTTTATAACTTTTGTAATTTTACTAGGTTTTCCTATATTCAAATATAATCACAACATTCTTATGTCATTGAACTATGCTGTAGCATGTTCCCTATTGCAAATGAAATTCTTAGCGTTTATATTTCGTTTGCTGGGACACTCAAAATTAGTCAGATGCATTATTGCCTACGAGCGATTATTCTGTCAAGTACATTTTAATGATGTTTTAGTACTCCAAATATTAGGAAATTGCTATACTTTTTGAAATGCAGAACAATATGTGTCTTGTTGAAGAGGATGTGCGCAGTACTTATCGTTCATTTGAGACACATAAATGAATTTGAACACATTACTCTGTATAGTCAGTGTCTCTTTTAAGTGCGTTTTAGTAATTTTTTTTCTATTTTTAAAATAGGAAAATTGGCGTACGTTACTTTAATAGTTCCCGTTATGGAACACGATAACATCTTCGATATCAAATGGTCTATGGAACATTTAATGTTTAATTATTAGAAAACACAAAATTAATTTTAATACATTATTGTCTATAAACCGTAATTGCTGCAACCATTTTTCCAGTTGCTTTAGGTGTTTTTAAGCTTAACTAAATTTTGGTATATTATGTGTTGTGTATAAGTTTTATAGATACTGTTCAATGCTCCACAAAGGAATTCGAATACAATACCGTTTTTTTGAGATAGCTGTTCGAAACACATTTTCAGTTAATTTACTCGTTATGAAAACTTAACTAAATTTTAGTATATAATTTTACATAGTAGCATATTTAATATAATAGTATATAATTTTAGTACATTTCATGTATAAGTTATAAAGATCATATACAAGGATGCCCAAAAAGATTTGAATAGATTACTATGTAAGTGAAGGGTTTATTAAAATTGCGTTTTTAACGATGATATATTTCAGTTGAATTAAATTTTAGTATTCTATGTAATGTGTGCATAATTTAAATAATTTCATGCAGAAGACCGTGCGACAAAATACATACAATGTATGTATTTATCAGTTGCACTAAATCTTAACATAATATGTAATGTGTTCATAATTTAAATAATTTCATGCACACATCCGAGCAAAAAAAAGTATACACTGTCGTCTGCGAAGGATAATTAATGAAAGCGTGATGCCATTTTTTAGTGTTTTTTGAGTTGAATTAATTTTTTGTATAGTATATGGTGTTTTTAAAAATATATAAATCATGTACGAAGCTTCACAAAATAATTCTAATACATTATTACCTGTGGGATGCAGCTGCTAAATATATATTTCAAGTTTTCTAAATCGTCTATTGAGATTGCTTTTTCACCGTGTGCAAAGATGAAGTTTAGTAACGAAAGTTTGATAGTGGTGGAAAGTTTTTTGCAATGTATGCGCGGTGTACGATTTTTCTATATTGTTAAGGTTCTGCTAAGATGACATACAATATGAGAAAAACTAATAATGATTCCATGTTATGTTTTGTATCTATTTTGTCGTCTACTGTACTTTTAACGGAAGCATATTACACTACTGGCCATTGAAATTGCTACATCAAGAAGGCGACATGCTACAGACGTGAAAATTAAACGACAGGAAGAAGGTGCTGTGATATGCAAATCATTAGCTTTTCAGCACATTCAGGGCATTGGACAAAGCAGGGGCCGGTAGCGACACCTACAATGTGTTTAAATGAGACAATGTTCTAATTCAGACAGTTTCTCATACACAAATTGCATTTGAACGTTGTTGCCTGGTGAAAAGTTGTTGTGATGCCTCGTGTAAGAAGAAGAAATGCGTACGAGCACGTTTTTGACTTTGATAAAAGTCGAATTGTAGCCTACCAGGATTGCGGTTTATCGTATCTCAGTATTGTTGCTCGCGTCGGTCGAGATCCAATGACTGTTCGCAGAATATGGAATCGACGATTTTCAGGATGGGAATACGGAACGCCGTGTGGCATCTCGACGGCCCCCTATCACTAGCAGCCGAGAAGACATGCATGTTATCCACATGGCCTTAATGGATCGTGCAGCCAAGTAACGAGCCCAGAGTCAAGAAATGGGGTCGTTTGTAAGAAAACAAGTGTGTCAGCAAGAACAGTTCGACGACGCGTTTGCAGCAGCATGGACTCTGTGCTCGGAGACCATGGCTGCGGCTTCCCTTGAAGGAGCGTCATAGACAGGAGCGCTTTCAAGGGTGTGACCAACGACAAACCTGGGCGCACGAATGACGAGACCTCATTTTTTCAGATGAATCCAGGCTCTGTTTACAGCATTATGATGGTCGCATCCGTGTTTGGCGGCAACGTGATGAACGCACATTGGCAGCGTGTATTCGTCATCGTCATACTAGTCCATCACCTGGCGTGATGGTATGGGTTGCCATTGGATTCACGTCTCGGTCACCTCTTGTTTGCATTGACGGCACTTTGAACAGTGCACGTTACATTTCTGGTGTGTTACAACCCGTGGCTCTACCCTTTATTCGAGCCCTGCGAAACCCTACGTTTCAGCAGGATAATGCCCGACCGCATGTTGCCTATATTATACGGACTTTTCTTGATACGGAAAACGTTCGGCTGTTGAACTGGCCAGAACGTTCTCCAGATATCTCACCAATAGAAAACGTCTGATCAATTGTCGCCCGAGCGACTGGCTCGTCACCATACGACAGTCACTACGGTTGATGAACTGTGGCATCGTATTGAAGCTGCATAGGCATCTGTACCTGTACATGCCATCCAATATCTGTTTGACTCAATGACCAGGCGCATAGGTGCTGTTATTACTGCCAGAGGCGGAGATTTCTCAGGATCTATGCACCCAAATTTCTTGAAAATTTAATCACTTGTTATTTCTAGTATAATATATTTGTCCAATAAATATCATTTTGTTATCTGCACTTCTTCCTGGTGTAGAAATTTTAATGGCCAGTAGTGTATGTATTATTTTCTTATTTTAAATCTAGTAGTGGAACATTCTATGGATACCAACATTTATGTATGACAAAAAAATGAAGCAATATAGGTGGGCACAAAGTGTTTTTCTGATTACAAAACGTTAGAAAAAAAGACCCATTCAAGATAGTAATGTGAAAATTTTTGCCCTCTTCTTAATGTTTTCTTTGACCTTTCAAACACTTTGCGCAAATGGTCCACAAACGTAAGCAGTGATTCATCAGTTAAAATGGTCGATGTACTGAAAATGATGGATCGAACAACATAGTCCCTACACTCTCTTCATTCATGGTCCCAATCGGACAGGTGCATATCTCAAAAATGGTGTTTCCATTTTAAAAATGAAATAAAGAAAACATAAAGCGATAGAAATTCGTTGTTTGCTGCATTCTACTTGCGAAACCAGTAAATTTTCATTCACAGAAAATTTTAAATTTAGTTACAAAGTTCGCCAAGAGATGGCGCTTCAAGATATCTGCAAGAGCTGTAGGAAAACGTACTCCATTAGATCTATATTCTGTACTTCATCGTCCTGCTTGCATGTGCTGTTCAGGCATTGCTCAGACTTTCTTTGGGGAAACACCTAAAAGATGAGGTGTTGCTCCAAAATCCGAAACTGACTGTCGAACAGAAACAGTACATTTCTGCTACATGCGAGATCATTCCGGCTGTCACCTTAGCACAGGTTTCTGCGAATTTTGTTCTCAGAAATGTTGTTGCTGTAAATCATATATATTTTAAATATATTGTTGTTTACTTTTTGCAGACTTCTTCGTAACATGTTTCTACAATTTTTTTTAGTTTTCCTACATTGACTGAACATTTACTGGTTTCCCAAGAAGAATACGGCAAAGGGTGCATTTTTATCGCTGCCCGTCTTTTATTTATTTTACTTTTGAAATACACCTGTCATTTTTGGAACACACTGTATTACTCCTCTTGATTTATTTTTGGGGGTTCTATCAATTACAGTGTCTTTGTCAAACTTGTTCAGAATATTTATTTAAACATTGGCAACTAGGATATCAGAGGATGAGTCTAATGTTATAGAAGAAATGTTGGACAACATGTTGCGAAAAACATAAGATAGCCTTGTTTTTCTCCGAACTAACAAAGAGGGCGTATATTGAAATTTAGTAAGCTAATGGATCTTATTTCAAACTCTATTACATTATTTATAGTTATTTATATATATATAAATATATATTTGAGTATAATAGTTTTTTTTGTTTCATATACAATTTTGTAATAAGAGAGAGAAATTAAGTGGAGGATGAGACTTATGATGATATTTCTGTTTCCTTTTAAACTATACGGCCAAAAGTCACCGGACATTTTTGATTTGAGATGGTTTGTCGTCTATCTAGATACATACTTGACGCATTCTGTTGAAATTTCATGAATGTAACTAACATGTTTGACCTCATTTTTTCAGTGAAGTTTTGATCACTAGGAGAATTAGGGGACAAATAACAAATTCAATAAAAAATAATATTTTCATTCACCGAAATCTTTCTGAATTTTCAAGAAAACAGACTGGAT
This sequence comes from Maratus michaelseni, assembly GCA_963931845.1. Taxonomy (NCBI): domain Eukaryota; kingdom Metazoa; phylum Arthropoda; class Arachnida; order Araneae; family Salticidae; genus Maratus; species Maratus michaelseni. Next base: position 31,792,046 of record OZ007586.1, read on the forward strand.
TTTTTATATAAATTATCCAACATAGTTGGCTACTAAATGATGAAAAAAATGTTTTGTTACTTAATAAAATAATATGTCATAGAAATGCTCATAGTTCATTAAATATATAATATATTTATATTTTAAATAGAATAGGGTATGTCTACCGTACTTTGTCAAGTTTCCTAAAATGGTGTTAAATATGTTGGGAAATATTGCATGCTATAAACAAGAAACATGCGGAAATTTCTTGAATTTTTTAAAGAAACTTTTATATCTCCATTAATATACGTATTATTCTTACACAAATGAACGCAAATGTTGCACATTGTCCATATAGCCATGTTGTATAGGTACAGATTATTTCGAGAATTTATGTTACAGGGTGATCGAAAATATTTCTTTTCTTATTGAATTTTTTGTTGGTCCATTAATTGCTTTAGTGATCAAACTTTCGCGAAAAAATGTGAATTGAAATAGTTCCTCCTGAAGTTCCAGAACAATTAGTGACGTATTTCTCTAGATATTCGTCAAAACGTCTAAAATCGAAACTATCCTATGACTATTGGATATATAGTGTATGTGTAATATAATAAATTCTAAACATGTGATTTCAACATTAAAATCATGCGGTAAATTCTCTAGTATCTACAGTTTGTTTCCTACTTTTTGGAAACATTTTCTTCGGATATATCAAGACACATCTAAAAGTATACAGGGCGTCGGAAAAAGATTGTAGGCAATGTAGACAAAGCATGCCAGGTAAGTTATATGCAAGGTCAAAAATGAGTTAGAATTTAAGACTACGTTGATAAAATGTCCTGTCACTCATTTACAAAAATGTACACTTTTTAAATTTTTATACTAGCCTGTGTCCAATAAGTTACATTTAAAAACATTTTCTCCATGCTCTGATAAAAAAAGAGTAAAAAATCCATTCTTGTACGACCCAAACTTACCGAGTTATGATACCTCGATTTTTATGAAATTTTGAAAGTTTCCGATAGTAAGAAAAACGCGTTTTTAATGCCGGAAGGCTGCGAAATTTCATACAATTCAAAGTACCATACTCAGTAAGATGTTGTGGTAGAAGATTTAAATATTTACTGTTTTACTCTTCAGAACACGTAGAAAAGTTTCTAAATATAATGTAAAGTCTACGGGACGGTAAAAAAATTAAAAAGTGCAGCTTTGGGAAAACGCATGCCTAGACTATTTGAGGGGGTTAGAATGACAGTGGAGTAGGTCAAAATTTTGAAAAATCTAGATATCCATATTTTTATTGCACGTAGATTAATTTCTGTTCAGTGCAATAGTCAAATGAGTCATAGTTCAAGTAGGAAGTCGCTAGAGGGCAAAACAAGGTGGACAACTTAATACAACGGCAATACGACAAGTTTTACAAAATCCTTCATTTCTCAAATTACTAAATATTACCTTACTTCCACTATCATTCTATATATAACCCCCTCATTTCATAAACATAATCTTAAGTCCTACGATATTTTAAAAATTTTGCAATTTACACTGTTAACGTATCTCCAATAGATGGAAAATTAAAGCGCGTTTCAATATTTTTGGGACACCCTGTATAGTAAAATTTATGATAAAACACTACGAAAGAAATATTTTCATTTCCTATTCATTGTAGAAGATAAGCCAGAAGAAAAATTCAGTTTTAAAAAATTCTCATAGATGGCGGTGTAACTTCAAAGCTGCAAAAAAATGATCAAAAACCCAAGCAATAACAGACGATTTATTCTGTACAATCTACTATCATATTTCAACGTATTCTTCATTTTAGGGTAGTTGGAAAGGGCGCCCATGTGGAGGTCACAGACATCGAATAGACAGTTCTGATTGGGGGCTTGACCTGAACTCAAGTACTATGCTGCTACAACTTGAAAGCTGCAAAAAAATTATCAGAAACCCAAGCAATAACAGACCATTTATTTTGCACAATCTGCTACCATATTTGGACGTATGCTTCATTTTAGGGTAGTTGCAAATGACGCTTTGTGGAGGTTACAGACATCGAATAGACAGTTCTGATTGGCGGTCTTGACCTGATCTGAAATACAATGGTTTATCAACCGATTGCAACTTCCGTATAGGCCGAATCACATCCAAAATTTACTCAATTCCATTCCAAACTTTTAAATATGCTATTAGATTGTATAAAAATGGTTTGTAACTGCTTATATTGATTTTTAGCTATTCGAACGTAAACGTAATTGAAAAGTGTTTAAGAAGTCGGTTTACCTGTCTGCCAAAATTCCGTGTTCTAACTCTCGTAAATATACCCGGATTTCCATGACATTGCTATATGTTATTCATGATTGCTATAGAATGTTCGATATTGAAATTGAAGTGTGTTGCATTTATAGCTCGTTTACAGGGGTACACAAAGGAAATCCGATACATTACGGTCTGTGGTGGAAAATCATATACGATGTATTTTAATGATGTTACGCTATTTCAAACTTTTTAAAATTGATATATATATAACGGAGTTGCACTACAACATGCTTTCTCAGGAGTATAGAATAATAAGCATTTATAGTTAGTTTACAGGGAGGAACAAAATAATTCCATTACATTATTATTTATGGGGAAAAAGCGTTTGCGATGCATTTTAATGGTGTTACTATGATTGATTTCATTATATGAAAAAGTTAAATTTCTTAATAATATTCTGTTTGTGGTGGAAAGTGTTTCGTAATCTATGCTTAATGAATGATTTTTCGTTTTTTTTCTTAGATTTGAGGTATACTTGCGCTATATATAAGATATTTTTTGAACTAACTTTTTTTAAATGCTTAAGTAAAATTTTTAATCTGAAAAACATTTTCAAATCACGCTCTTGTGCGCCAGTTATTTCGCTGTTGGAGGAATTTTAAAAATGTGTTAAAGCCTTTTAGCCTACCCTGTATTTCAAGTGCACTATAAAGTATTCCAGATGTGATAAATCTGCATTATATGGAGCATTTGTTTACTTGTAAAACTAGAAGAGGAATAGTATGTCATGAATGATATACAGAAATTTTGGCCTAATGCACAATTTTAAAAGTTCTATTATGAGTGAAACTCGTGTAGCTTTTCCTCATGTCATTCATACAGAACAAGATTCTTTAATTTACAATATTTCAAGTTACCTTAACAGTGAATTCTCACTCATGAGTAATATAAACATCTACATATTTGTTACAATATCATTCAACCCCAATTCAGATTAATCCATTACAGTTAGAAGCCAGTCTTGTATGCGTCAATTACTATGAGTATGTTGTAACCTAGAGTATCATATAATTTAGTTAGTGGCTTTCACACATTGAATTCAGATGCGATGTTGACGAGTTTAACTCATATGTATAGAATATAAATGAACGGATTATGCTAGGTATGCAGTTTTCATGAATCTAACAAGGAAACCACTTTTGGTACAGCATTGAGACTTGGTGCGTATAGCCCTTTATTAAGTTTGAGAATCAATAAAATTGTTCTGTCAAAATCATATATTTTTTATTTTACACTGCCTAACTTTCTGAAAATGCAATTTTCGAGACCAATTATCAAACTATTACTACAGAAGTTTTCTTGAAAAAGGTACTTTAAAATACAAATTAGTTAACAATAAAAATAAAATATTGAAAAAAGTAGAAAAAATCCTTCAAGAACCTACAGATTTTATTTTGAAAATATACAACATTTTAATTACATTTTTGGTAGCGCGACGTTGGCTTATTCGTTACCGTAGAATTTTTTCCGCCAACACTGGCCGATTGCCATTGTTGTCTGCTGTGTATGAGTAGTGGTTTGGATTCGTAAGTTTGGCGAGTGAACTCGCTTTTGGCGTGAAATCATCAATTAAAAATCCAATAATGAAAAAATAAAAGTTAAAAAAATATATAAAATATATTATTTTAACAAAGAAATGTTATTGGTTGTTTAACATTTTTATGTATAGGGCTACACTACCCAATGCACCAGGTCTCAATGCTGTGCGAGCTGTACCAAATGTGGTTCAATTGTAAATCTGAAAAATCATCGTTCATAAACTATTTTCTTCTTATAATTATGATATAATTAAGGTATTCCAGGACACAAAATTTTATTTTTTTAATTTATTACTAGTCTGACATATATATATAGAACCCAGGTCTCTCGAATTACAGAATATAGCAGGTATAATATATATATATATATATATATATATATATATATATATATATATACAGCGTGTCCACGTATAACCTGACCGACCTTTATTTTCGCAACTGTTGGTCCTAGATGCATACTTCCAATTACAAAAATGGTTTAAATAAGGTAAAGAATTATTTTTCAAGCGATTTGGGTCAAGAAAAACATTTATTAAAAAATTACGAAATTTAAATTTTTATACGGTCCCCCGGTCCTATAAGTGATATTTAGTAAAAATTTACTGTGACACTAACAAGTAAGATAAAAAAAGTCCCATTCATCTACGATTAAAACTGACCGAGTAATAGCTGTTTAAAGTTGGAGTATATTTTTTGTTGCGAAATAGGGGTCATCCACAAATGTAGTAGAAATATAAATAATCGTCAGATATATCAAAAAAATAGTTGAGAGCAAAATTAACATTGCAATCTAATATAAATGTGAAATCTATAATCATTCTGACATATTAATGCAAAATATACAATTTATACTGAACATATAAGAGGATAAAAATAACAGAATTTTTGTTAAATAAAAGGATGAAAAGCAACAGCCTCAATTACGATTTTTAAATGCTGTTAGATTACACTGTCTTTCAAATTTTGGGTTGTGCCATGTTTTTTAGCTTTTGAAAATTGATTCTAATGTATTTTTTAGCGCTGAATCCGAAAATAACCTTCATTTTAAACCATAACGTCAGGATTTTTCTCAAATCGAAAATTTCAAAGCTAAAAAGCTCAAAGTTAAAATTGATAAAAATCGCCTCCCAACCTCATCGAACCCCTGAGCTATTTAGTTGTAAAAACCCAGTATAAGCCAAAAAATTGAATAAATTATTGAATTAAATAAAATTAAACTGAATAAAAAAGTCTTACATCTATTTTATAGTATCAGATTTTTCGCTATTTTTTAACCTTGAAATTTACGATTTGCAAAAAATCTTGACATGATGGTTAAAAGTGAAGGTAATTTTTTTTATTCAGCGTTAAAAAATACATAAAACGTAATTATAAAAGTTAAAAAAACACAACCATCGCAGGTTTCTGTTATCTAATCTAAAACTTTTTCTTAAACTTGTTGACGGTAATCTATCCTAATTTTTTTTTGTGTTATCCTCTAATATGAGTATTATTAAGATGGTAAGCGTCGAAAATCATAATAATATTATATTGTCATCGGATATAAGTCAGTATGTAAAATTTAAATTCGATTGGACATTTGAAAGTGAGTTAAAAGTTCTAGTACAAATTTTAAACTGGAAAGAAGATCGTTGCAAGTTAAATAAAACCTTATGAAAATAATATAATTTTTGTTAAAATAAATCATAGCCTCAAATCCTTACAAAATAAAACATATGATAAAATACAATTATTTTAACTAATCTAAAACTTAACTAATAAAATTTAAGTCAATTGTAATAGTTGTACCATTTTTTTCAAAGCGCAGATACCTTGAAATAAGTTTAAGTACTTTATATACGACCCCTGAAAGCACGGCCGAAATCATCTGTTTTGCGATGCAAAAAAGTGGTATAAGTCATGCATTTCAAAGTTTCATAATTCGGTCAATTTTAATGTTAGATGAGTGGGACTTTTTTTATCTTACTTGTTAGTGTCACAGTAAATTTTTACTAAATATCACGTATAGGACCGGGGGACCGTATAAAAATTTAAATTTCGTAATCTTTTAATAAATGTTTTTCTTGACCCAAATCGCTTGAAAAATAATTCTTTACCTTATTTAAAACATTTTTGTAATTGGAAGTATACATCTAGGACCAACCGTTGCGAAAATAAAGGTCGGTCAAGTTATACGTGGACACGCTGTATATATATATTATTTTTGAAAAATTGAATAGCTATTTTACGTTTAATATTTGATCTTCATTGCCCACTAACGACATCAAAAAGATATTTTATATGAAAAATCAAGTAATCAATCAAATAAAATTTTGAAATTTATTAAAAGCGATATTTTCGTATTAGCCGCAAGCCAGGAGTTAATAGCTAATGAAATCGCCAAAGATATCGATACTTACAGCAGCCTTTTTTTCTGGTAATTTCAGTGGTTTAAGCATATAGTTCCATTAAATGTCAGTTAAATGAGTGTATTATTTGAATTATTTTTTTATTTTCTGGTGAAATTATAATTTTGTTATTGAATGTCAGCCGAAAAAAAATTTAACTATTTATATTGTTTTAAGTGCTAGGATTAATCTTTTGCAATCGGACTGATCGCGGTAGAAAGAGATTAAAAATATAAAATTATTTTTAAAACTATAGTTGTATAAAAAATTATTAAAACTATTAAAATAACTAATTAAAACTATTATATAAAAATTAACTATTGGTTCGATCCCACCTTGTGAATTTTTTAATTTAATATTTTAGAATAATATTTTTGACACGTTACAAGTTAGCAATTATGAGTTCTGCCGCTTTGAACTTTTTTATATATATTTTTAAAAAATAATATGCGTTTATTAATTTTCCCTGAAAAAAAAAATTCTGAAATTTTTAAACTGGTATTTCTGTTCGCGGTATTCTGGTGAGTTCTGGTATTCGCGCGCGCGAATGTCCTAATTTATGAACTAATTTATAACTGACTATTATTGTTTCCGTTTATATATATATATTTACTTCAATTATGAAATTATATATATATATATATATATATATATATATATATATATATGCGTTTCTTATGAAAAATGTATTTAATTTTATTTTTAAAAATGTATTTTTCAGTTGACTAAATAGTTAAGTTTAACGTCGACATTGTTTTTATTTGTAAAATATATTTCGAAATGTAATCTGAAAACTTTACAGAAAAATGTAGTGTATAGGTGACATTAAAAATTTATGTTTGGTAAAAATATATTTGGAAGATTCGACGTGTAAAATATTTTGTAAAAGTTGTACAGAAAAAGGATAAATTTTCATTTAAAATTTCATAAAATTCTAAAAAACTAAATAAAAGTAATTCAGAACAGTGTTAAAAATATAAAAATGTAAATAATAATAAATTAAAAAAAATCTCTACATAAATTAGTTTGTATTTCTGTCAATAAAGATATTAGTTTAAAAATTGCAGAAAAAATATAAATTTTCATAAAAAAAAATAAAAAAATGTAAATGTAATTTATTAGGAAAATATGAAAAAGTTCCAAGTTTTTCAGGATTTATAATTCTGCTTAAAACTTGTAACATGTCAAAAATATAAAATAAATTAAAAAGGTAAAAAGCTCAAGGTGGGATCTAACCCACAATCTCCTGTGTAGCCAGCGCGAAATCTATCTCGGCGCCATGAAGTTCACGTACAGAGGTTTAAACTAAGGGGTATTTGAAACGCATGTTGAACGTTAACCCCAAATTTCTCAAAACGTAAGGCCCATTTGAAGGAAACATTTAACCTGAATCATTAGGGGTATGACCCCTACAACATACTTTAAAATCATCAAAATCTTTGCGCACCCCTTGCGGTCCCCTTGTGAGTCTTGAGGTTAAAATGCAATCTGCACTATCGATTGGTAACCTTAAATTGATGCAAACATAAATGTATTCTTTCGGGAAACATACTTGAAAATTTGTATAAATGTAGAAGAATGATAAACTTCTCCTTTTTTGTGTAAGACTTGAGGTTAAATTGCAACATGTTAGCTTGAGAGGCGCACTATCGGTTGGTCACCTTAAATCGATTCAAAAATAACTGTATTATTTTGAGAAACACACTTGGAAATTGGTATAAGTGTTAAATAATGATGAAATTCAATGTAATTAAGGCAAAAAAAACGAAGATTAATTAATTTGGACTATTTTGTGATTTGTGGTGGCAGTGTCAAATGTTAGTTTGAGAGGTTATTACGGTTTGTCAACCTTAAATGGAGGCTAAAATGAAAATATTGCTTTTAAAAACACAGTTGAAGATAGGCATAAACTAGGAAGAACGATGAAAGTCGATAATGTAAGCCGCACGTAACAGATGAAATGAGGAATAACTATAAGTTGCGTGTATCATAATGTTTTCCCTTAACCCTTCAATTAGTGACTCTATCGCAAAATAAATCTATACTCCCATATAACATGCTTTTCACAACAGAACAACAAAAAGAAAATTATTTCGTGACATGAGAATGAGAAATAAATTGAAGAAGTGACAGTAGGGTTAAGTATTAAAAATTTCAATGTTACGACAAAAAGTAGTACATCGTTTAGTACAACGAAATTGTAATAAATGTATAAACAAAATCGTAAATAAACATTTTGCTGCAGATAGCTCTGATCTCTGACTTCTATAATTACAATTACGTCTTGCAGTGCGGTTTTATTTTATTAACCCTTTCAGGGGCAAGCACTTGTGCTCCTGTAACGTTGAATTCGCACCGGAATTTAGGAAAGATTTTAGTTTAAAATAATGAAAAGCCATTTTTTAACTTTTTCCCGTCAAAGTTAAAAAAGTAAAATTTTATAAAAAGTTTCTGGTTTGAATCGGATTAAAATTAGGTGGTATATAATATATACCACCGCCCCTCAAAGGGTTAATTTTAGAATTATCATGAGAATGAAAAACGAATCGAAGAAGTGGCAGAAGGGTATTTAGTATTTAAAAATTTAAAGTTACGATAAAAGTTGTAGATATTTTAACACAACTAAATTGTAATAAATTTATGAACAAAATCGTAAAAAAACATTTTAAATGGAAATAGCTTTGATCTGAGACCTCTAGAATTAGAGTTACGTCTTGCATTATGGTTTTATTTTATTAATTTAATATTATTACTTACTGTGTCTTGTACACATGACGTATTGTGTTTACATATATCCTTTTTCTCACCGCGTAGTTACCAACATTATTTATTTATCTAAATGAAATAAAACAAGAGAATGGATTAAATAAAAAAATTATAACCACATAGAAACAAGAAACATTTTATTAAATGAAGAGTTCGGGTGTAAAATATGGTAATTAACCATTTGGGGTTTTTTTCTGATTTTAATATGGAAATATTTAACTGCATCCTGACGTCCTTTTAAAAGTTCAAGTTTTACTTATTTTTAATAGATGCCATTATAATCAAAGATAAATGTTAGTATTTATTACAAAATCTTAACAGATCCAATAAAATAAAATATATGAGACAAACATTTTTGAACGTGTTTAACTGAATATTCAGTTTTAACAAAATAGCTTTTGTAGGGAAAGCAATCATAATAATTTTGATTGTAGATTTCTTTAAAAACTTCAATATTTTGAAATTGCACTTTGTTAATTTCCTTGTTTAACACCCTTCATGTGTTAACTACTCATTTCGTTCAAATTTTCTGTTTTTGAATTGCGAAAACCGGAAAGTTGGTAGCTGTGGCAAATTACACAAATACAAGTCTTACTGTCCACACTGCCGTCGTGTGACATGGAAAATAAGTTACTGTGACATCGTTATCTATAGTTTTGTCATAAGCGTCAAATAATGTTATTTTGTGACTTGTGACTCAAAAATCGGTCATGGTGATTTCACAGCGAAGTCACAAACTGACGGTAACCTGGGAGTCATAAAGAAACGAATTAAAGAAAACGCAATATTGCCATATTCCTAAATATGCTACTTGTGAACATATGTGACGTCGTAGTGACCTTACATCTACTTGGTTATAAAAAAGTGATTAACATGTTACTGAAATTAAATGGATATTGGATAGTTAATTTATATAATTTTCATGGTTTTTCATTAACAGTTATTTTTTCTATATATTAACATATTCAAATAATATTATTTAAAATTGCTTTATCTTTATGTTTAATTTTGTATTCATTTGCAAATTATTTTATGGAATTTTTAATTATTAATTCCTATGAATAGTTAATTTCTTTCATGGTATTCATTATGCTCACTATTTAAATATTTTTTCTGCAACATTAATTTAAATCTTTACTTTGATAGCAGTCTTTTATATTAAATTACTTTTTTTTTACTTGCCTTGGTATTTAATAACTCCTACATCTTGGTTATCAAAATCAGTAATAAAAAACATTTTATATTAATCAAAGTTAAACATTGACCTGAATTCAATCTCTTTAAACTAATGGTATGTCCTTCTTGTTTCTAACATAGAATTAAATTTATATGTGTATTTTTTAAAAGAGTTTTCATACTATCGAAAGAGACTTACGAGTCTGAGTTTTATTTATTAGAGAAGCAATATATATATATATATATATATATATATATATATAATTTATAACCTGCACAATTATCTATTTTTATAATAACAAAATGTAAAATGTGGAGTATGGAAAAAGCTTTTCGCAATCGTTCACCCGATAAAAAGATAAAATAAAAAGTAATAAAAATAATTTTTAAAAATATTTAAACACGAGGAAGTTTTAGAAAAATTTCTATTAGTTAAATATGTATATATATATATTGAATAAGGGAAAAGTTTTAAAGTTTGTAGTTTAATTTATCTCATGAAACATTGTGCGTTACGCATAGCAGCGATGTAAATTATGAGCTACATACATAATTTCCGATGTCATAGATTAATTTTATGCATCGTTTACTTCTCTGTTCAGAAATATCTTTTAATTATACCAACAATTTAATATCAAAATGGTGAATGCAACTCATAACAAAAGGTACTGTGTGAAATGAATTAACAGAGGAATAAATACAAAATAAAATGTGTTATATAAAATACGAAGTAACGGAAAACATAAAGTGTTTCTATATATTTATTTCGCTGAGTAATTATTCTTAGATTATTAAATGAGTGAGAAAATAGTAGAGGATTGGATGACAAACAATAATATTTTTACTTGATACCAGTTACAGTAGTTGAATCTTAGTAGATTTGGACTATCGAAATATTTTAGAAATAAAAATATGAATGATTGTTTTACAGGTAAAAGAAACACGCGCCGCAGGCGTCCCGGTGCGGGACGCACCGCACACAATCGACCACCGTGCCCAAGTCCTGAGAGACTTATATTGCACCAGTAGCTTTGTCTCGCTACGGCGCTACGGCCGGCCAGAGAGCCGCACCTCACTGCAGACTCTCCAACCTAGTACCCACGATTCGATGACATAGGAGGACAGCAACCCCATTCTGGGGAAACTCCCCACAGGACGAACCCGTGGCAAATTGACGAAGGCCACCCGCCGACCCCGACGCCGAAAACCCCATTTGGGGAAACGGTTCTGGGTCGTCGTGCTGCCGCGACAACTTTTGCTTTCCCACAGAGGTCGAACGTTGACATGTTATGTAAACAAGCAACTAGCCTCTTCCTCCGTGAGGTTCACATATCATACACTACTACATATATATAACTACTGCAAATAAATACCACTACACATACAACAATATAAAAGAGCAGTCCTTCTCCAAGGGGATACCCGCGAGGCATCGAGATCCAAGCGACACGGTATCCCTTGGGAGGTCACGCTCAGAAATTACATGTAACACAACTACATATATATCACTACAAAAAGCAGTCCTTCTCCAAGGAGATACCCGCGAGGCATCGAGATCCAAGCGACCCGGTATCCCTTGGGAGGTCACGCTCAAATGGAGAAGAAAGATCCACTACCGGACTCTGAGGGACGTGGACCCCCTCAAGCGCGCTAAAGGAGCGGACCAGGCAGATTTAATAGTCACTCAGCGAAGGAGATCCTTCGAGAGATCGATGCCTGCTTACGAGACAAGTCTCAAGCCTGCGTACTTACACCTCCGCCTCTCGCACCGCGGGGACTACGGGTGATCGGCGGTGCGTTCAACTGCGGTCTTTCACCGCGAAGAGTTCGGTAATTGCGGCCAGCTCGTCGGCGACCAAGGTTTCGATCTAACGTACGCATTAGGAGCCGGTTAATTATCAGCCGAACTCCTTTCCTTGCGTAGCCGTCTAGGCATAGATCGCATGGTGTTCGCGTCCTAAAGTCGCGGGGAAAGTACTTTTCCCGAACAGACTTCCAGAGCTCACACCGAAAAAGCACGTGGCTTATGTTACTTACCGCAACTCCACAAAAACATGTAGAGTTCTGGTAAAAGAAACGAGCCTGATGGTCACCGAAGGTTCCGTGTCCCGTAAAGACCTGGTTTATGTAGAAATCGCCCTGCAGTTGGCGGACGCCGACGCGTGGGAAAGACTCATACGCCCTGCGACCAGTCTCAGATCGGTCCCATCTCTCCTGCCATCTGGACAAAACTCGTCCAAAAAGGTCTTTCTTGGCTTGGCGGCGCGTGACCAGAATCACTACATCGACGGACTGTCGTGTAGTGGCTTCTTTTGCCAATATGTCCGCCCTTTCATTAAAAATGTGACCGACATGAGCCCGGACCCAGTGCATGTGAACCTCAATTCCTGTTGTCCCAATCAGGTCCCTGATCTCGGCAATGGCCCTGTGCTGAGGCACAAGTCCGTGAAGCGCCTGAAGCGCCGACCTCGAGTCTGAGTAGACGTCGAGTTCCCCGAGACCTCTCAGGTGGGCATGGGTGATTGCTTCCTTGATCGCATGAACCTCGGCCGCAAACACTTCCGCACCATCTGAGAGACGGAACTGGCTCTACACGACTACTTGGTCTCCTGACACAGCAAGGAACGCACAACCTACTGTACCGTTCTCTTGCTTGGATCCGTCCGTGTAATAAGAACACGGTGTCCGCGGAGTCAAATCCGCGGTCCACCGGACCCGCCAGAGATCCTCTAGTCTGGGAGTGGGCCTCCAGAGGTCGAACGACTCGGAGTCTAATCCGGTACCGTCAACGCTCTTCTTCCATCGGACAATGGACGTATAGTCCCTGTCCAGCCCTGCACGCAAGTCGAGGGAAGAATCCCTGACAAAACCTACAGAGCATCCGTGGAGGTTGTCGAGTAACATTTTGTTACACAGAGGAGTAGGTTCATCTGCATGCTGAGCAACTATCACTACCTTACTGGAGTAATACCAAATAGATGCCGCGTAAAGAATTATTCTTTCCGCTACGACTGAATAAAGCATCTTGCGAAGCTTCGGTCTGAGACCCCAGTTGGCAGCTGCGAGTCGGCTCATCTTATTCAACACCTTAAATGCTTTCTCCTGAACTGCAGTCAGGTGAGGCATCCAACTTAGGTGGGAATCGATTATGACGCCCAAGTACAGAATCTGCCATTTCCAGCGAATTCTGCTCCCTTCCATGAGGATGGGAATAGATGGGGCATGTTTTAATTTGCCCGCGGGCTTCACAATCGTGTAACCGCACTTCTCAAAGCTGAAAGTGAGACTGCATTCCGTCGCCCAGGCGTGGATCTCTGAAAGAACCGGCCCTAGCAACTCCGCGAATCTCATTGCAGCCCGTCGTCGTGCGGCCACAAAGACGTCATCGGCGAAAACCAAGACAACATAGGTTTCGTCTTTCTCGTCTGGGAGCCGTCTCAACAGAAATTCAATGACCACCAACCACAAGTAGGGTCCGAGACACGAACCTTGGGGTACTCCAACATTGAAATAGTGATCCCCATCATCTGACAGGAGGACAGACCTACCCCATAGGTAGTCGTCTATCAACCCACGGAGCCAGGGTTCGACGCCCAATTCCTCGAGGAATCGGAGCACATCTTTACGTCGAACACTGTTGAACGCTGACTTGATATCAAGGGTGAGAAGACACGTGAAATCTCCACGGCTCTTCGAAACAGCTATGTACTCCATCACTCTATGGAGCACATCGACCGTACAGACATTTTTTCGAAAGCCGTACTGCCGTGCATCGAGCAAACGTTTGGACTCCAAATACAGTACCAGGCGTGTTGCGCACATTTTGTCTAATACCTTCCCAAAGGTCGGTAAGAGACAAATTGGGCGGTAGGTCGCCGGGTCACTACGCTTCTTTCCTGGTTTGAGAAAAAACACAGCAATGGCCCGCTTCCATGTCCGCGGGAAACAAGATTCACTCAGGCAGTGGTTGTACAAGGATAACAGCCACTGAGGGTGGTGTTTCAAGACTTCGCGGACGATCTCCAGGCTGAAACCATCATGGCCAGGCGCCTTATTAGGCGGCAGCGATTCCACTGCTAATTCAAGTTCATGAATCGAAAACAGCCTAGGTTCGTCGGTCTTAATGCATGCGACCTGGGAAACATCGTCAACCGAAAGGAAGTGGTGTCTTGTAAGCGCGGCCTGGGATTCCTCCCAGGTCGAGACCTCTTGCCCGGATGGGAGCACAAGCATCTCCTGCGCTTCCCTTCTCCACTTACCTCGCACCACCTCTACTAACTGGCCTAGTTTGTCCGTACTAAGTCCTTCAGAAATGAATCTTCGGAACGAAGCACGCTTTGCCTGCAGGATCGCCTTCATGTACTCTGCCCGCTTACGCTACAGGTAAACCTGTTTTACAGGTAAATTATGTCATTTCTAATGTACATTACAAGGCTGCCACTGGCGGGTTTTTTATTATTATTTTGCTTAGCACTATTTCTAAGCAATAGTAAACTATGTAGAAGATTAGTAAAAACCCACTATTAATATTATTGTTCTAAAATAGTGGAAGACAAAAGAAAATAGGCGCTATTGGCAGCTCTGACATTAAAAATATTTCTTTTGTAATTTAGGCAACATAAGATAGTAATTCCATCTGTCTTTTGCCCATTTTATATATTTTTATATCATTTTTAGATCAAATATTTTCAAGGTATAAAACATATCGTTAAATAAAAACCGCATACCTTAACCCGCATATATAAGTGCTTGGTGAAAGAAATTCCAACAGACTATAATGTAACTTTGCATAAATACTCTGCACTTATTCGTGTATTTCATTTTAACTCTTAACTGCTGTCAGCGGTCTCACAGACTTCTGCTTTTATCAAATTTCACAGTTTTTTCGAATATCCAGCTTTATTCACATAGGACATCTGGTATTACCCCCAAAAGAATGAAAATGGAAATGCACGTGGTAACAATGCGCATATAAATGCTAGGAACGATTTCATTGTTTGAAATAAATCCTTATGAAATAGGCTATACACATTCACATAAAAAAGTTTGAGTAACTTTAAATTTGTTCATTCTAAGAATTTTGAAAAGTACCATATATTAAAGCAAAAGATTCCATAACCGAAGCTCCAAAAATATCAGTATGGAGATAGCATAATGACCGAACCTTTTTCTTACCAGAGATAATTATTTTAACCAGTACCTGCTACAGGATTGCTCAAACCAAGTTAAAACTAAGATATCCGGTTTCAACCGCACATATGGTTTTACCCCCCTTTCCTGTAAAGGCAGTGGTTTTCATCAAATGCATATTTATAAAAATATTCAGAAAGAAATATAAGAAAAATTTAATCATCTGGTCTTATCTCAGTCTTACAGGAATTGTTACAGGAAATGCTAATATTACAGGAAATGAAAGAGTTTTGACTGTAATTTGACAAGGAACAAGTTATTGTATTGTGCAATTTTAGCAATTTTAGTTCACTTATTCGAAAAGTGGTCGTTTATATAAAAAAAAAATAGAAATCTTTCTCAACTATTCAAATATTTTTTTACATAAACTGTATCGAGAATTATTTAATTTATAATAGAGGGCCAAATGTATTTGAAGTTTCGTCCAATATGACTTAAATAATCCCATATCAACATTGACTGAATGGGACTTATATAAACCCACATGAGCCTTCTTAACCTTGTTACAGCAGTTTTTCTAAGGATTTTGAGACTGTGGTGGGATTGTACAAAACCAATATTTTTTTAATCTGAAAATTATATAAGATTAACCTTCACACCAAGACATTCTTAATTAACCCTTCAGTGGCCAAATTTTACGACACACTAGATGTTTCTTACATAGTTCTCAAACATGGCACCGAAATTACCTAAAAGTTTTATGTTCTCCTCAATTAACCTCTTCCCTTCGGACAAGAATCGGTTTTTACGTTTTCCAGTCCAGTATTGTGCGTGTTTGATAGACTTTAATTAAGACACTCTTGAAAGTATACATATTTATTCGCATTCTAAAGATTTATTTCTTTAATAATGTGATTGTGTATGTGTTACACTAAGTTATTATTTTGTAATACGTAGTCAATCGAAAAATATTTTGTAAAAAAAATTACCATTTCCTTAAAAACTGAAAAAATAGAAAGATAGTCAACGTTTGTTTGATGACGAACCAGAAGAATCAGTTGAAGTTAAAACTTTTTATATTGGTAGAGATAAAACTACAACATGGCATGACATAAAATCTATCAAGTGCAGCTAAACGATAAAGGTTATACATTGTAATATTTCTTTCTGGCATTAAACTTTTTTCAAAACATAATAGGAGATGAAACTGGATCATTCTTTGAAATTAATGCAAGTGTTTTGAAAGTAATAGAGTATTGTATATTGCTCTTTTTACACTTAACCATGCTTTATATTGTCTTTATGTGATAATCTTTTTGTTTCATCATTAATAAATGGTACTTGCCATTTTTAAATGGATTTTTCTGAATATTCTTCTAATTGCAAATTTTATTCAAATTTCATTTTCTGTATTGAATATATTGATATATATATATTGATATACGTATATAATTACGTATCTAACATTTGTTTAATTATTATTATGAGATATGAAGCATTTGTAACAGTGTAATAGAACGAAAAACTTGCGTCGTAAAGAGTACGAAAGGTTAAATGCAGAAATACAAGATCGATTAATTTAACATTACAACCTTGAAGGGTTACCTAGAGATGGTATTGCTCTAACTAGTATTAACATGATCTCCGAAATAAGTCAATAGAAATTCCATAGAGTCAGATCGCTGAAATGCGGCTTAAATGGTTTAAATATGTGATATTCAACATCGTGCTTTAATACGACAGCCTAGAGTAGAGAATACGATATTAGATTCCGAGTATGTTTCTCTTATATTAATGTAAACTTGGGAACATTAAATATTACTACCAAAGCATTAAAAAAAGTAAATCGTTCTATACCAGGTGTTTTTTGGCACTAAAAACAAAAATGCGCGCTTTTAGGGGCCCAAAACAATGAATTTTTAACAAATTCACAGTATCATAACTTTGTAAGTTTTGGTCATCAAAAGAAATTTATTTTTTAACGTATTTTAATGCAGGGAACCATCTTTCTAAATATGCGTTATAGGAAAATGGGCCGAATAAAATGTAAATTTCTTAATTTAATATGCATGCAACATGTAAAGCAAATGCTATATCTAAAAATATACTTCATTTGAATAAATTTTGTAACTGAAAGCACGATTCTGTCATCAGTAGCTTAAGATAATCACGAAGACGTCAATAATTCCACAATACATTCATTTTCCTCTAAGTGAAATAATGTCATGGAGGTTTTACTTAGCTGTGCATGATGATGGAAATAACAAAACAATGAAATACGATTATGATAAGATATATATATATATATATATATATATGTGGGTGTGTGTGTGGTAATATACAGGGTGTTGAAAAATTCGGCCGCCAAATTAAGAGGGGTGATAGAAGGAATTAAGAGGATAAAAACTTACCACAGAACAAGGTTGTGACGTCGAGTGGAACAAAAAGGGCCCATAATAAATAGGAAAAACATGTATTTGACGTAAAGCATAATTACAATGCATTACAGTTCAATGTCAGAAAGGAGGCGACGAGACATTTTTATAGGAATATATTTTAACGCGTCCGGCAATCCTTTGTCCGTCGGTGACGGCTGTGCAAAGACCTTCGTGGCCGCAACTTCGAACAATTTCTATAAAAATGTGTCGTCATCTCCTTTCTGATGCTGATCTGCAATGCATTGTAATCATGCTTGACGTCCTATAAGTGTTTTGTCTACTTATTATTGGCCCCTTTTGTTCCACTTGACGCCACACCCATCATAACTATTTTTGCGATTTTCTCCCACTAAACGTGGTTTTAAATCCCATGTTCTATAGTATGTTTTCATCCTCTTGATACCTTCTATCATCCCTCTTAATTTGTCGGTGTGGGAATGATTTTGCAAAACTTGAAATGATAGGGAATTTTATGGATCACCAAAGACACAAAAGTAATAATCTGCTGTCAATCAACCATAATCAATGATAGTGCATTAGCGTGGGTTTTAAACATACTTTTCTCTGTGACTTTGTGACTGTCAATGTGAGCTCACAGTGAGTACATCACGATTCTGCATCGGGTTTTGTGACCATATTTTACATGAACCCAACACAGAAACTTCGGAGCGACTTCTTTTTATGGAAGATACGATTTGAATTAGAATTCTGCATTGGGAACTCATAAGGCTTTTAAAACTTTTTAAGACTATTTTTTTCAAAATAATTAACAAATGCACTACACTGCACTGCACTGCACGAAAGGAAAAAACAATGATGGAGAAAAAGAAGGATTTATCCCGTTTTTCCTTTAAATTTCTTTCCAAATCTTTTTATTTTCTTTTGATGTCTGGTAGAATAAATCAGAAAGTAAAATAACAGTATTTTTGTAAAATTTCTTGAAGAATGGAAACGAAAATGGGACTATTTATTTATCTTCTGCGTATTATATATGTTTTATATATTTCTTTTAATTCAGCTTTTTTTAAGAGTCTAAGACAATGAGAGATAGAAATGTATGGCACAATTTAATTATACATTTCACGAAATTTTAAAAAGTAGATCTCTTAAAATTAAATGTTGATTATTTATTTTATTTCTTGTTCTTATAAATCTTTTTCTCAAGGTCACATTTTGGTTATAGTGTGACGTCACAGAATATCGGTATTTTCGTCAAATATTTGACGTGACGTGAAGAGAAACACAGACATCAGAGAAATGTCAAAAAATTAAAATGTGACAAAATATTCATTTTGGTGCACAAAATGTTTAAAAATTTTCCTTTTTTTCCCTTAGGATTTCTAAGACGTTCACAATTTCGACAGAGTGTGACGTCACATAGTATTGAAATATAAGTCACAGATGTGACGTGACGTACGCGATTTTCAGTTACGTTACACCAACATCACAAATACCATTCTTGTTATATGTAATCGCAACTATAATTTTTATGTTACAATTTTTAGGCAACGATTTTCTGGCGCCCCTGGAAATGTTACGACCTCAGCAATCCCTGCCCCGCCCTACTTCTCATTCGCTACGTCATTGATTAAAGATATATTACATTTAAAAATAGAAAAGGAATTTAACTATCTTGAAATTGAATAATCATTTTTTATTTTAGTATACATTTGTGAGTGAAAAGTATTAAAATATGTAATTACATTTCTTTTCTGATCAAGGATTGGAACCACATACTATTTGAAATCGGAATGAAAATCATTTCAAAATCAGTGTCTCACAACATTAATAATTCTACTTAAAGTACTCAAATCCCACAAAAAATACGATGATCCAAACCCCGACCCAAACCTAATGTACTTCAAGACCAAATTGACCCGAAATGAAAAACGATTAATCAATATTTTGATGATGTGACGGAAAAAATACTCCAATTATATCTATAGTTTTATCTTTATTTTAATGTAGAAGATTATATACTCATATCCATTTTTTTTCGTCTGAAACAATATTGTAGACTGTCCTTTTAAAAATGGGTAACCAAACCTGAACCGCAAGAGTCAAAACAATAACCCGAAACGATAAGAGTCAACCGGACTCAAATTCGATATGAGACAAAAATGATTAGCAACGCAAGACCATATGGATCTGCAAGTTGGGTTGCATTCGGGTAAAATTGATAATCCGACCATAGGAAAAACTTATTCAGATTCATTTTAATTCCCTTTCTTGAAAATATGACTCATTTTGACGGGCAGTTGACGATGATATATTACAAATTTTTACGTGTTACCTGTAAAAAAACTTTATACGATACGATGACTATTATTACTGTGGTAAGTAATTACTGTGGTAAACATCATATTAAAATATCGTGACGATTGGTCAATTTTTACGAAAGTAAAAGTTTAAAAAGTAAAAAAGACAAAAGAAAACAGGCAGAGAAATATATTATTTATACATCCTGGTGATATTGGAGCGGAGGAAACTGAAGACTGAGACCGTTTCAACAAAAGGAAAAATAATGAAAATTGGAGTGCCCGTTTAAGAGTTATGAGTGGGAATATATAAAAAAAGAGATAAAACGAATTGTACAATTTCCAATTTTTTGTATGCTCGTCACAGAATAAGGGTCTTGGGTCGATGCATATTTGATAACAGCGTGATCTGGACGAGTGGACTGTGGTATCTTCTCCCCAATATTTTTACCCCATTTAATCCCCCTGTATCAATTAGCCAAAAGACTTGTCGATGCTTAACAAGTACTTCATTTCCTTTGTTTTTAATGTCGGTTTATAAGGTTTTCTGTCTTTATGAACTGTGGTTTTGTTTAAATAATACAGAAAGCTTTTCCTTAAAATAGATTCATTTATTTCATACAATGAATTCTTTCAACATTCTACAATCTATATAATAAAGGACAAACGTGTACGTGCGTAACGCTGACGTCATTTTGCGAATGGCAACAGTTGACGATGAAATTTCGGTTTTGCGATTTTTGCTGCTACGATTTTTTCAATTTCTAAACATCGCACATTTTTAATTTTTACACCGTTATATAGGGAATAAAATCTACTTTCAAATGCAATTTGTTTGAAAATTCTAACTTAATTGACCGATTTATTATAGCACTTAAATTAAATTTAAAGCATTATTTTTTAAAAATCTATCTCTATCGCTTGCAGACTATTACAAAATATTAATCTGTTTGCACTTTAAACAATATAAAAAGTTCATTATTTGTTTCCAGCTAATATTCAATAACGAAATTAAAACTTCATTAAGGAATAAATAAAATAGTATAAATAAAACAGGAAATAAACGCTTAAAACTGCTAAAAATATCAGAATAAAAAAATTGCTGTAGATAACGAAATTTTTAGAGGTTTTTTTTTGTGTTGTTAAAGGGCAATCTAACAAAAATCATTAAATGTAAAAAAAAGTATTTGTTTGTAATAACAAAAAAAGAATGGTTTTCACATACATTCTCTATCCCGGGAAGCCCGGGTTAGATGCCCTAGTACTCTTAACATTATAAAGTATGTGATATTTAAAATTACTTTGCTTCATTATTTATTGGAATAATCACAAAATATCATCGGTTGAAATTATTCTAAAATATTGACTTATTAACTAGCGTGTACTCTAAAATTATAGATATAATAAATTAATCATATATATTCATTGTTGATTATAAAAGATGTTTAATATTTACGAATAAACTTTTTTAAAAATTTGTCGGAATTAGATATATATCATTTGATTTCAAATTCATCTTGAGAAAGTTAATTGTATTAGTAAAGAATAAAGCAAACATTGATATTTAAAGTAAATTATAGAAATGCATATTGTTCAAAATGTTTCTACAATAAATGATATAGATCCAACAAGATAAATAAAATATATAACGAAAATACGTAAACATTCCTTTTCAATGATTTTTAAATTAGATATTTATTGAATAGTTTGTAAGTTTTAAAACTCAGAATGCTTAAATAAGAATAAACAATACAATTATGTATTTGTCTCTATATAGAATTATTTTCTCTTTCAGTGAAATAATCTAATAGTGCAAATTCTAATCTTCTTTGAATGTGATTAATGTTATTATTGAATCAAAGAGGAAGTTTGAAAGTTAATTTAAATACAATTCTTTTAAAAGTGACAATACTCACAAAATTTGCATGATACTTTATACATAACTTAAGCATTGATTTTTCTCAGCAAAGATAAGTATTCTAGAACTTTTGGGAATGAATGCAGTTTTTCGTATCTTAATTAGAATAAATAGGTGATTGATTTCATGAATCTATATAACTGTTTAGTAGTTCTTAGGAGAAAACTTATTATTTTTGGAACCAAAGATTACGTCTGTACATTAAGTAAACGACTATACGTATTTCTGGTATTATCTAAGTATGAAACAACATCCTACACGTGCACTTAACAATCCCGATAACAGTGCACTCTTCGTAAATTAAGCTAATTTAACCTACGATTTCATAATATATTAAACATAAAATTTTAAACGTGGCAATACTCGTAAATTCGCATGATACTTTTAGAGCTAGTTTAGAATTTATTTTTTCTTAAAAAGGTATAACAGGGTGGTCACAGACCTGGAAAACATGGAAATATCAGGGAATTTTGTTAACCTGGAAATAACATGGAAATATCAGGGAAATTCAAACTAAACCTGGAAATCCATTGAAACAAATGTTAATTTCCATTACGATTGCAGTAATCTGGAAGAAAAAATATAATCTCAGCTCTCGGGATTATTCCGTGCATGAAACCAGCTTGGATTATATTTTTATACCAGTCTTCGAGCTCAGCCTCATGGTGAAAATTTTATTTATATAAAAATGAAAAAAAAAAAACTCGCGTTATTTGAGAAACAAGAATGTGGCCTAAGTTTCTTACAGTGTTTTACAAAAATCATGTAAAAACTGAAAGTAAACTGAATTGATAATAACGGATAAAAGAGAAATATTCTTTCTGATTTTGAATCCTCTTTACACTCACTGTTACTAACATAAAGAAGCCCTGAGATATTTCTCTACTGTTTGAAGTCCTTTGTTTATTGGAAAACAGAACTAATGTCTTTCTGCCATAATTGTACAATGATATTTTAGCAGAATGAAAACAGTGACTTTTGAAGATTTTTGCCAGTGGTTAGAAATAAAAAACAAATTTGCCATTTTTAAATGATTTTCAGGAACAGGAAAATTGAGGCTTTTAAATGAAAATATTAATCTTGAAACAATTTTAAAATGTTATAATGCTGTTAACAAATTTCTGCTGTGTACTTTCAATATCTATCTCAGCCAAAAAAAAAGGTTCATATTTATTTATTTATTTTTATTTATTTATCTCTAGGATGAAAATGAATGATTGTATTTTCCTTGTACAAATATTTAATTGGTGAAACTTGATATGCGATTCATTCTTAGATAATGGGAAATTTTATGTTCTTCTCTAAAAAATATGAATTAATCAAGCCAACTATGAATGTTTGGTTTTTGTGAGCATTTGTGTCTAAGCACATTATGTACTTTAAATATGAAAAAAAAATCATCTAAAAAATTGTAAAGTTGTAAATGTCATCGCCAAGGGTTGTCCCAAAACTTCAAATTTATTAATTGAAACCCTTATTTTTAAGATTTGGAAAGCTTTCGAACAAATGCAATGATTATGTGAGTATATTTCCTGTCTCTATTTTTGACACATTTGACATTTTAGGGAAAACAAAAAACATTTCAACTAATTATCCGGTTCTTATCTATTACCTTGTGGACCACTTTCCATAAAAAAATGAGTGCCAAAGTACAATGTCAAATAAACAAATTTAAGAATGTTGCCATTCCAAACTTTTATACGTAAGAATATTAAGAAAACTGGAGTTTAAAACATCACTGAAGAATAGGGTGCTTTAGAAATTTCAAATAGATTTGATTAATTTAAGACATTGCATAGCAAAAATGTAGCATTCATAATGTAACGCCAATTATTCTAAACATTCTTTTGCCCAAAATCACCTGAACGAATGAAATTTTGTATCTGGTATGCCGATATACCAAACATACGAATATATTGACATACCAGATATAAAATTTCATTCGTTCAGACGATTTTGGACAAAAGAATGTTTAGAATAATTGGCGTTCCATTATGAATGCTAAATGTTTGCTGTGCAATATCTTAAGTTAATCAAATCTCTTTGAAATTTTTTCAATACTTTCCATGGCCTTTCACGATTTTCTATATTGTTTTATGGAATTTTGTGCATATGCTCAAACAATATTAAGATTATATATACGTAATATAAGATTATATATATGTAAGATTCTTCTTTACCATTTTTACAATTTTGAAATAATATGTATGTCTTTTTAATCATACTTTTTTTTATTTACTGGATGTTTTAGCATATCAGAAAGGGGAATTAAATAAAATCAGGCTAAAAGTTATCAGGCTAATAAAGTTTCTGCCTTTCGACATTTTATTAGAAGGGCCTTTAATGTCTGTACCCCTAATCAATTAAATAACGAAATAAATAAAATACGTGACATCGCAAGAAATAACGGATACAAAGACAGCACCATAACTAAATTAATTACGAGCATGGATAATAATAAAAAGAAGAAAACTTTTAATGAACGAAACTCAAAAATATCAATTTTACAATATTTTCCAGGATTCTTTGAAAGATTAAAATATAAACTTAGAAAATTTAATATCTGCCTTAGTGCAAAACTTTCCACAAAATTAAAAAACATAGTATGTAGAAAAACAGACCCACTAGAACCTAACCAACTTTCCGGTGTTTATGAAATCCCATTCATCAAGGCAGATGGAACAATACAATACTGTATAGGAATGACAAACAGAAAATTTAAAACAAGAATAAAATAACATATGGCAGATATCAAACATGACAGAAGAACCACCGCTTTAGCCAGACAATATAGAAAAGAGCAGTTGCAGATTGATTTCAAGAATAGTAAAATAATTTTTCAATCAAGAGCTTATTTCTCATCCATTATCCGTGAATCCATAGAAATATATTTGCGGAAAGATTGCATTTGCAACGAAACCTCTTCCTTTGAATTAGCTAAAATTTGGCACGCGATGATCGATAGATTGAAAAATCAATAAAAATAAAAACAAATAATAATTTTTCACGTTCCCCAGTTATGGCCATTTCAAGCACCTGCTAGCCTTGGACATGCGATCTCGTGGTATATGTTTACTATTTTCAAAAGCATTCGAGAAAATAGTGTATTTATCATTAAGATCCGAAGATGTCACCGATAGTTGTGAACGAAACATATGTTATTTACATTAAAAATGTATTTTAAATATTCCGTGTTATATTTTTATCACTTTAAGCGTTATGGACTTTAATTTAAAGTTAACAAGTGATTGTATTATACTATTTATAAAATCAGGCTAATCTGACATTCTTAAAAATGAGATTTTCTGAACTTTTAAGAAAACTTATATGCTTAGAAATTTACAAATAATCTAACATTATTAACTGCGGATTTTAAGGTGTCATATATTATGCGAAGAGAGATGAACTGTTCTGGAAATTGACGTTGTGGCCTCTGATCTGAAGATTTGCTTGTTTTAGAATTTAAATACAAAATTATTAAATTAAACAAAAATATGATTTTTTTAGATATTACATTTATGGATGAAACATAAATATTTTATTTTACATATTTAACGATACATATAAAAAAGTTAATATAAGCAGTGCCCATTTCATTTGTATTAGACAAAATTTTAATGATCATTTCATAAACATTACATTAAAACTTGAAACTATAAAAAGGAAAAAAAAAGTTAAAATTTGCAGTAATTATTCCGGAGGTCAAAAATCTCTAACGTGATTCAAAATAGTGACAAAATAATCATCCTTTCTATGCATTAGATGCCATACAAACACAGTTAAACATGAATCTAACTGTTGACGTGCTGTTCGGCAGTGTTTCTTGTTTCACCATTTAATTGAGCCCCAAAGGTGTTCGATGTTTTGTGTGTGTGCACCAGTATCTAGATCTACAAAATTATAACGATTTTGCGAATCCTGCAGCATTTAATTTAGTCAGTTTTATAAACCTGTCATGAACAGTGGCGTAGCGTCAGGGGGGGCACGATCATTTTTCTACCAGTATAATTATATACTACATTTAGCCTTATTTAATCTTTGAACGGTATGAATTAAATAAGGCCAAATATAGTATATAAAAATACTGGTAGTAAAGTGTTCCGTGCCCCCCTTGACGCTACGCCTCTGGTCATGAATCCGAAAGAGTGATAGAGCCATCTTTTATATATTATTTTATTCCTTCCATCAGTCTGTTGGGAGCTTTTATTCTAAAACATTCATCAGTTTCTCAGAATAATCCTTTAAACAACCATTGTTGAGGAAGAATTCGATCATCTTTATTATTATTATTATTTTATTTTATGTTTTTCCTTTTACAAGAAACTTTTATCAGTATCTACAATTGTTTTTGACCCTCCAATTTTTCCAGATTTTCTTGTTAGAAGGTTAGATATACAAACTTCTCTGAGATAATTATTCCAATCAACAACTATACAATGACTTAAAATTGTTTTTTTTCTCCATTTTATTGATGTTGATTCATAAGACCAGGTATAAATGAACTTTAATGCAGTTACAGATGCTAATTTGGAGCCATCCAACCAGCTTCCTTTTCTAGTGGATATTCTTTTATCACAGTTTTTCACATTAGACCGTCACTGTTTATCAGTTTGTAGATAGTATCATATCATGCCCATCAAAACACACTTTTTCATGGCAAAATTCCATATTTTTGAAAATAGGTTATTGCGCATTTTCTTTAGATGGCTGATCACAGATCTGTATCATTTTTGCTCAAAATTCAAGAGAAAGCATGGAAGTAGAAGTTAACTAATAGACTTTTCATTAGAAACACAAAACTGTCTTCCTCAAAATAAACAAAAATGGAAAATGTACATCACGTGCTAGCTTTATATTTAAAATCAAACGTTATTTTACCCTTTCGTTATTTTGAAGTTAAATCCAACAGTTGTTAATTAATTTTTCTTAATTATCATTTCGGCTTGTGGATAAATGTTTGTGACGTCAGTTAAAATTGATAGATTCTATGCATAACAACATTTTTGCAGCGTTTTTCTGTTTTATTATCATGACATCTTCGTTTAATGACATAATTGTTATTTTAATTAACGAAAGAACTAAAAAATTAGTAAAACATCATTAAAAGTACAGAGAAATCATCGAATTAAAAATCTCTTGATAACATAACAAACATGTGTAAACTCTTTTTTTTTTCAATGAAAAGTGGTTGACGGGATAATAGACAAGTACCAATTGTCCTGATTTGAAGTTCGTCTCTATTTTCATTACCGTGATGCACAGTAATTTTTTATTCAACTCTTCACTAGGTGTTGTTTTGATACGACAGTATTCTTACTTTATACAGTACCACAAGGTCTAACAAGCAGTACTGTCTATTTTTCATTAACCATGCAATAACTTCCCAGGTAGCACAGAGATATCGGCCAATATCCACGGCAATATTGGCCAATATTTCGAAAGTCGCTGAATGTCGAACGTCAAATTTACAACATCTGTCGATATTCACAGACATAACTTAAAATTAGTTTAAAAAAGAAAGCATTCAAAAGAGCTTTTTGCATTACTTATGACATCATAGGACAGAAATAGTAGTCTAAGCAATAAAATTTAATAATTTTGCAATTTTTAAAAAACTTGACTTTTTAATGTCTTATTTTTAATATTTGGTTACATTGGCCAATGTTGTAAAAATGATATTACTATTACAACATTCAGGGATATCTATCGACATTCGTAAAAAACAATATCATTTTTGGGACATTTCAAGATATCTGTCGACATTCAGCAGATCTGAAAAAGTTTGTAATCTTCACCGAAGTGAACGGAAAGCTCTAAAAGACCGCCCATTTGTGTAGTTTTCGTCCATGTGCATTTGATGGAGGCGTCGGGCGTGAAATTTGCACAGAAAGTAAAAGCCTATATAATAATTTTCTGTAGAAATCTATAGTTATTTTTATATATCAGAAAAGCATGTGAAAAACAAAAGATGTTTTTATACTATTTTTATACTATGTATTTTATACTATTTTTAAAAATGTTTTTACAAGAAAAAAAATTAATTTGTGTAATTTTTAAATGGATGCTTGTTTATCTTTTTTAAAATGTTTCGAATTTCCGACTTTTATGAGAATTTTATTTTTTATTTTTGTAAGAATACAAGTTTAGTTTCAAAAGTAGGTCACTGATTTTTTAATTAGACACTATTAATAATAAATATTTTATATAATGCATATAATTAATTATTATTATTATATAATAAGCTTTTAGGGCTAATTTATGTGGTGTTAACTTTTCTGTAGTGCATCAATTTTTGAAAAAATGTACACATATTTCTGACTTAAAATTAATAAAATGTATATATTTAATTTCTCACAAAGCAAAATTCAAAGTAATGGGGTTGTTAAAACTTTCTTTATAGTTTTGTGCAAGGGGAACACATGATTTTTAACGCAGCAAGCTTTAAAAATTTCTTATTTCGTTTAAATTTCTAAGTTTTTAATTTCTTATTTACTTTAAAATAATTTTTTACAAAATTTCCAAAAAACTCAAGTGATATTTAAATAAATCGTTGCTAAAAGAACGTAAAAAAATATTTCGATTGTGATTGAAAAATACGAGATAATTAAATGATAGTTTTGTCATTTGTTAGACATTTTTTATTCCAGTAACAGAAAAATCTACTCCCACCAGCTTTTGTTAACAGCTCTTTATAACAGGTTTTTCCCTGGATTTCTATTGATCATGCTTATTAGTACTTGGGTTTGTTTTGTCTTGTTACATGACGAGACCAGACTTTCCTTCAGGTGAGATCTCTCGTTTTACAATGAGGGATTCCTGTCCGCCACACCTGGAGTGCAAATAAGATATTGTTATTCAGTAATGAAAAAAATAAATCATTTAATATTCAAAAATGTTATTCAGGAATGTTAGAAAAATATATCGCGCAATATCAAATGATGATATTCAGCGATGACAGAAAAAAATATCACTTAATGTAAAAAAATGATATTCAGAGATGTTGGAAAATATTGGCCAACATTCACAGATGTCAAAAACTAATATTGACAAATATTATTTTAGGGGGGGGGGTTATTTAACGTTGGCCAATATCAAAATTTGATATTGGCCGACATTACATTTTGATATTGGCCAATATCTTTGTGCTACCTGGGTTATTGTGGGATTTTTTTTAAATATAAATTTTTACTAAGTAACTGTATGCATTAGAGTAATGTAAAAGGAATTATCTATGAAAATTTCATTATTTTAACCCTAACCTGGAATTTTGAGGCTAACCTGGAAATATCATTGAAATATCAGAGAATTTTAACATAAGATATTTGTGACCACCCTGTATAAGTATTAAAGAACTATTGTAAATAAATGCATTTTTTTATTTCGAAATAAAACAACTATTGTTGATAAATACACTGCTCAAAACAATTAAAGGATATTGCAGTTTTAGGTGTTTGGCCCCCTTCTAACCTACCAACAATTCTCCAAGCTTCTGAATCTGTCAAATGACTTCGCTGAGACATCGTACTCATCGAAACAAAGCAATCACTGAATGCCGATCATCCTTGTCTTCATTCTCTTTTATCCAGTTGAAAGTCAAATTTCATTCGCTGCCACTGAAGCGACGTTTTTGACGTCGAACTCAAAATTTGCATACTCCACAGTTTGAAAACCAGAAAAATTTGCATTTGTGATTCTCTTCTTCTATTTTCGGCAAAAAAAATTTCGTTTATATCTTTATTTTATATAAAACTTCAAATATCCTTTAATTGTTTTGAGCAGTGTAGAATTTTGTATTTTTCCATGAATCTACTTAATTGTCTACTTCTTACAAGAAAACAGTACCATTATTTCTATTTCGATGCATTAAGTAAATGACTGTAGATAGTTATTTTAGTAATTAAGTAAGAAGCTATTGCCTTACCGTCCACTTAGCAATTACGAATATAATACAGCATTCAGCAAGTTAGAAATTGAGCGTCAAACGTGACAAATGAGGTGTGTTCGTACTTGAGGTGTGTTCGTGGGTGTGTGACGTTTCGGCGTGATGTATTAATTGCACAGTGGAAAATCATTGAATTAAATACAATTTGAAGTTTCATCTAAATACTATAACCAGGTTCAATACATTCCTTGATAAAAGTTAGATAAAGGCAAGAAGAAGACAGATCCATGAATTTTAGTCCATTTGGTTTTATTATTATTATTTAATTAAAGCAGAGATCAAAAATAGTATTGCCCAAACGATGTTAGGTACTATTACTAGTACAAGAGTTTGCGAGCGAGTGTGTTTCACTTGTCATCAGAAAAACTCGAATCAAAAATATTTCGCCAAAGTGTTTGCGATCTTGTCGGCTTTTCTTTAAACACAACATAGACTACAATGAAATTTTCATCAATCAGAGAAAGTTTTGGCATTAATCTTACTTTTGGCATAAATCTTATTAATCCTTTTAAAGGGGTCGCCAAGATGGGTGCATATGTTTTGACCACTAGTATGTGCGGCGCTTGAAACTTTCGCATTTTTGACCTCGCGACATAATGAATTTCAGTTGCCTGTAGATTATTTTTAGAACAAATTTAACGTGATGATATATTGGAAAAATGTTGTGAGAGACTGCATCGACAAAATAAGGGTATGAGAAATATCTATTCAATTGTGGTTTCATTTCTTTGGCAAGATATAACGGAAAGATTTTAATGTAGATTATAATAGGTAAAGCTAACTGAATAACTGTGTTTTTATTTTACTACAAACCGTCAGTGTCTTTAACGGTTAACATTTTAAAAGTATTGTGTATGAAATTTTTCAAGGAATTATTTTCCGAAGCATAAAACACATTTCAGTGTGAGATACTCTAACAAACGAACAAAACAATACTTATAATGACATCCGTTTGTCTTATTTAGAGGTTGAATAACTAAACATGAATGAAAAAATTCTTGAGTGATTCCACTACTTTCCGAACACATTTTTTAGAACACCGTGAATGCAGATAAATTTTTGACACAATGGAATCGGCTGGATTTGTACACTGGGGCTTCCGTTTCGTAACTGGAGACGTTAACTCTGAACAACAAATGCTTGACTACATCGCCGCAACATTTTTTACTTATACTCTGTTATACTTACTTGATGCGTTTCCATATAGAATAGCTCGCAAAATGGTTTAAATATCTAATCCTTCGGCTGATTTGTACGACATTCTATAAATTCTTTCTTAAATTTCCAGTAGTGTATAAAATATTCGCCAAATGGAAGTTCATTCAGAAGTACCGTTTTTCAGCTATCGTGTTCACTCAGACACAAATACACGAGAATTAAAATGCTTTTCACACTATGTGTTCGGAAAGTAAAAATGAATAGTTCGCGAGTAGATAATATGTGGAAAGTGAAGTGCTAAACATACTTCACGACACCACATTACCGTATATTTTCGTGTATAAGCCGAGTATACGACTTTTGAGGGAGAAATTGTTCTAAATAAGAAACCCATATATAAGCTGATGTCACAGAAAGGTAATGAAAAAATTCGAGACGTAATTTAAAAAAAGTTTCCTTCGTCACCATCGCTGAATGGGTGAAAAAAGCTTGACTTGAAATACCATAAGAAATGATCGTCCGATCTTTTAAAACATGTTGTATCAGTTATTCGATGGATGGAACTGAGGAGGATGCAATTTTTGAAAAAGATGGCGACGACGATGATGATGAAGTAGACTCTGACGACATCCATCCTCATTTTCCAATGAAAGGAAGTGATTTTAAGGAGTTGTTTGAAAATTCAGATAATGACTTGGATAGTGAATGATGATTGGTGACTTTTTCACTGTAAACGAATGGGACATCAAAACAATTTTGAAAATTTGTAATTTTTTTTATGCTATTTATATTTAATCTGTTTTATTTTAAAATATAAATTTTGAAAATTTTCTTTCACTAATATATATAAGCCACCCCCCCCCCCCTCCTACTTTTGAGACAAGAAAAATTCCAAATATTCTTGGCTTATGTCTGGAAATATCTGGTAAATGAATTTTTTTCAATATGGGGATGTTTAATATTTACTTAAAATCTCATTTTACACCTAGTATATATCAATTGAAGTGAATTTTCTTCATAATTCAGAACGCACATTTACGGCAACTACTTCTCCTGGAGGCTATAGAAACAGCAATTCTACATTATTCTTTGATATTTTAACAAGCAAATATGAAAAGAAGAGATATATAATAAGATTTTTAATGCAATAAAGACAATTTTATTTTTTATTTTAGAATATCAATTTTGGAAATTTTCTTTCACTGATATAAATAAGCCATCACCCCCCCCCCCTCCGTCCCCTCCTATTTTGAGACAAGAAAAAATCCAAATATTTTCGGATTAGATACGGAAATACATGGTAAATTATTTTATTCCATATGAGGAAGTTTAATATTTACTTAAAATCTCATTTCACACCCAGTATATATTAATTGAAGTTAAATTTCTTCATAATTGAGACTCTCATTTACGGTAACTACTTCTCCTGGAGGACATAGAAACAGCAATTCTACATTATTCTTTGATATTGTAATAAGCAAATATGAAAAAAGGGGATATAAAATAAGATGTTTAAAGCAATAAAGACATTTTTTTTTTTTTTTTTTTTTTTTTTTAGAATATCAATTTTGGAAAGTTTCTTTCACCTGATATATATAAGCCGCCCACTCTCCTCCTACATTTGAGACAAGAAAATTTTCAAATATTCTCGGCTTATGTACGGAAGAATATGGTAAATTAATTATTCCATATGGGGCAGTTTAATACTTACTTAAAATCTCATTTTGCACCAGTAAATATTAGTTGAAGTTAAATTTCTTCGTAATTATGAACGCACATTTACGGTAACTACTTCTCCTGGAGGACATAGAAACAGCAATTCTACATTATTCTTTGATATTGTAATAAGCAAATATGAAAAAAAAACGATATAAAATAAGATGTTTAAAGCATTAAAGACTTTTTTATTTTTTTTATTTTTTTAGAATATCAATTTTGGAAATTTTCTGTCACCTGATATATATGTAAGCCGCCCACTCCCCTCCTACATTTGAGACAAGAAAAATTCCAAATATTCTCGGCTTATGTACGGAAATATATGGTAAATTAATTATTTCATATGGGGCAGTTTAATACTTACTTAAAATCTCATTTTGCACCAGTAAATATTAGTTGAAATTAAATTTCTTCGTAATTATGAACGCACATTTACGGTAATTACTTCTCCTGGAGGCCATAAAAACAGCAATTCTATATTATTATTTGATATTTTAACAGAGAAATATGAAAAGAAGAGATATAAAATAAGATTTTTAATGCAATAAAGACATAATTTAACAATTCCTTTGTTCAGGAAACTGAAATATATAGAAAATTAAGTTATCTTAAAGAAGATTAATTGATAAATTCTGAAGCCGCATGTTCACAATTAGATTTTAATAGAAGCATAAAACTTTATACAAAACAAAATATTCAACTAATTGCATTGAGAAACTCTGCTTAACTGCCGCTTGTATTTCAGTAATAAATTTTCTACATTTAGCTAAATTAACATACTGATTCAAATAACATATTTGATTTTCTGTTTCTGTACAATTTTCCAGGTGAAAATAGGAAATTACACAAACTGACCGATTTTAAAATGATCAACAACACAGTTATATATATATATATATATATATATATATTGAAATCTTATTTCTTTACTTGCTACTATTTACTCATAATAAAATCTGGACAAATAAATAATTTTAAATTTAATAAAATTCTTTACAATGTAAGTACACTTCGAATACATTAAAGAATAAGATATTGTAAATAAACAGTTGAAAATAACAAAAAAAATCTAAACATTGTTGAAAGGATCCATTTTCAATAAGCAAGGAATGTTTTTGTTATAAAAATGGTTTATTTTGATGATTTCATGTTAAAAGAAATATCATTTTAATCTAGTAAATATGTATATCAAACATGAATTTATCGCTTAATGCCAATTTCAGCTCTTAGTTCTCCGTAATAGACATCTTCCTTCCAATGTTTTTTCTGTTAATTTTTTTTTACTTCTTTATACTTATATATATATATAGGTAGAAGAAAAGAGAATAATAACTGTATTTTTTTTTATTACAATATTTTTGTTTTTTAGCTTTTACTATATATAAGTATATAAAAAAAAATTAACAAATTTAACAAAAGAAAACACCGGAGGAAAAATGTGTCTATTATGTTGAACTAAGAGCTGAAATTTTCATTAACCTTCCTACCCTGAATGGGTCGAATCGACCCATTTCTATAGTTTATTTCATTCTATTCGAACCAGAAATTTCTTCTTAAAGTAAGTTGAATAAAAGCCACAGAGAACTAAGTTAAATAAATCTGTTAAATAGTTTTAAATAAAAATTCTGGTGTGAAATGTTTTTAACAAGGTTGAGTAAAATTTCAACAGGGTAGGAAGGTTAAGCGAGAAATTCGGGCTTCAGATACATATTTATTAGATCAAAAGGATAATTATTTTAAAAACAGCCTAATACACAAAAATCATATTTTAAGTATAATTTTCATCAAAATTATGTTTGTAACGCTCATTTACTTTTGCCGTCTTCTGCGCTTTGTCAGAGGGCACTATGAACGCTGGTTTCTCGCTGGACTTTAACCCCCCCCCCTCCCCCGTAGAGCATTACAATTCAGCTTCTGATACAGAGGTTGTAATCGAATGACCGGTGTTTGTTTTTAAAGTATAGATTCTGTGAATCTGTGGTGTGAAATGTCTAGGTGTAACTATGTATAAAGTTGTGTATTGTGTGTGTTATCTAAAAAAGTATGATATGTAAATCCTTACTGCGTCGAAATTCGTACATTACATGTTTAATTACATTATATATACACTGTACAATAAAAAAGCTGTTTCTTGATCTAAGAAGAAAGTTTACGAAAATATAATTTCTTATGAGTTACCCACGATTCCGAAAAGCATTCCTTTACACTGTAATAAAAAGAAAACGGCCCAGTTAAACTGATGGCATTGAACTCGAAGGCTATTTCTGCATGATATACCGATTTATCTAAATTAAGGAAGGGGATTAGCCCACCCCCGTTTCCCCCTTTATACTTAACCAATGACCCTTCAAATCTAATCAGGGAAGAGCCTTATCAGAATAAACCTGTATACCAAATTTGAAGCAAATTGGATAATTCTGCATGAAAAACCTGTTTATCTAAATTAAGGGAAGGGATTTGCCCCCCGCTCCTTTCCCCTTTTTACTTAACCAATGAGCCCCCAAAACTAATAAGGGAAGTACTTTATCACAATGAGCCTATATACAAAATTTGAAGCAAATTGGAAAATTCTGCATGAAAAACCCATTTATCTTATTTAAGGGGATTAGCGCCCCGTTCTCACCTTTATACTTAACCAATGAACCCCAAAAACTATTCAGGGAAGCACCTTATCAGAATGAACGTATATACGAAATTTGAAGCAAATCGGATATTTCTATCAATAGCCATCGCGTTACGTGCATACATACATATATACATACAGAACCTGTGTGAACATTAGCTTACCCTGTGAGCTAAAAACTACTCGTAAACGATTCATAAAATTAAGGGCAGCAAAAGAAACTGTTGTTCCAGAAATGCTTTTTTAAGTCTCGGAAATCTATTGATGTCTGTGGTTTCTGAAGATAGTGAAACGCTTTTCGGAATCGTGAGTAACTCGAAAGAGGTTATATTTTCGTCTTCATTATTATTAGATCAAGAGAAATTTATCTTGTTTTAACAGTGTAATAGTAACTTCAAATGTTATATCTATTATTACATTAATCAGTTGAGTTGCATTGTTATAAACCCTCATTAACGAACACTGCCCCCTCTTTATAAGATGCTTTTCATGCTATGTAATTAACCGTTTTTTTGCTAGTGCAAAAAAGCATCATTTACTAAAGGGCAATATTCATTTATGAAAATAAATGTTTGGATAAACAATTTTTTTGTTTTAAACGATAACGTTTGTTTTCAAAGTAAACGTGCTGTAAACTGTAACTATTTACATTATTTGGTTACCAGTCGGAATTTTTTTATTGAAAAAACAGTGTAATATTTTTAATTACCTGAAAATTTTAAATTTGGAATTGCCTAAAAATTGAAAACTTAGAAACCTCAACAATCAATATAATTTCGACATTAAAAGTAGAATTTATAATTTTTTTTCGCAGCCACTGATTTTCGGAAACGTTTCCGAGTAGTTTTTATATTTTCGGAAACATTTCTGAGTAGTTTTTATAGCGTATTAATGATTTTTCAAACCAGAATATACGTTTTTAGGATACTAACAATTCATAATTAAACATTTTTGGATGCGTTATTGAATTTATATATGCAACAGCAAAAAATTACTATTAGTTTTAATGTTAATGTTAATGCTGTTAATTTACCAGGTTTGTCTGTAAATTATGTTTGTTGAATATGAAAATGTTTACTTCAGGATTAATTGCAACCGAAAAACCTTTATTCCGAGTCGAGAAAAAAACTGATTAATATTCGCTATACTAACTACGCGCAAACGTTTCGGAAAATCGGTGTCAGAAAAACAAACTTTCTTATAAATGCTTCTTTAAATCTGAAAAATCTATTAGTCTTTTGAAAATGAATCTTTAAATCTCGAACATACGTACATAAGTTTCTGATATTTGTCAAGATAAGGAACATTGTTCGGAATCATGTGGAATTCGGAAGAGGTAATTGTACACTATCAGAAATTCTTTCTTCAAATCACGGAAATTTTACCAGCAGCAATGCTGTCGGTATATTTCCGTTATTTGAAGCATGTAAGTTTCTTTTTCCTCCGTTATAGTAGGTAAAATATAGGTCAATTGAAGAATGAAAATGGAGATAAAAAAACTTACTTGTTCGGTGCTGCCATCTAGAAACTCTCACCAAAGTACTTATTATTTTATTAATTTCAAGAACATTGTCGTCGGCTTTGGATTTGAACCCGGACCTAACCGTTATGAGTCTCGTATGTTAACCATTGCGCTATCAGATGTTCGTCAAAGGTTGAGTTTGAAATAAATACACTGCTCAAAACAATTAAAGGATATTTGAAGTTTTATATAAAATAAAGATATAAACGAAATTTTTTTTGCCGAAAATAGAAGAAGAGAATCACAAATGCAAATTTTTCTGGTTTTCAAACTGTGGAGTATGCAAATTTTGAGTTCGACGTCAAAAACGTCGCTTCAGCGGCAGCGAATGAAATTTGACTTTCAACTGGATAAAAGACAATGAAGACAAGGATGATCGGCATTCAGTGATTGCTTTGTTTCGATGAGTACGATGTCTCAGCGAAGTCATTTGACAGATTCAGAAGCTTGGAGAATTGTTGGTAGGTTAGAAGGGGGCCAAACTCCAGCCGAAGTAGCGCAAGCCTTTGGAGTGTCACAAAGTGTCATTTCCAGGATCTGGAACCGTTTTTTGGAGAGTGGATGTGCAGGCCGAAGACCAGGGCAAGGTCGTAGACGGGCAACAACGCCCAATGAAGATCGGTATTTAGCGTTAACAGCTCGGAAACACCGAAACATGAACGCTACTCTTCTCCAACAACACCTTCGCTCGGCTACAGGCACCACGATTTCAACTCAGACTGTCCGAAACCGGCTCCATGCTGTAGGTCTGTATGCTCGCCGACCGATGGTATGTGTTAGATTAACATCAAGGCATCGTCGCGACCGCAGGGAGTGGGCAACCGAGCATGTCAACTGGAGGAGAAATGAATGGAGCAATATTCTGTTTTCTGACGAGTCCCGTTTTTCTGTGCATCCGGATAATAGGCGTATTTTCATCTGGAGGGACCGTGGCAGTAGGAATAATTCTGCGTTCCTGCACGAAAGTGTCAGATTTGGCGGTGGAGGAGTGTTGGTGTATGGTGGCATCTCCATTGACGGGCGCACTGACCTCTACATCATTCGAGATGGAGCTCTGACTGGTCGCCGATATAGGGATGAGATCCTCAGACCTATTGTAGTCCCTTACGCTGCAGCAATCGGAGATAACTTCATTTTAATGGACGATAACTGCAGGCCACATCGTGCAAACTTGGTGGAGGATTTCCTTTTCGAGGAAGGAATCGTTCGAATGGAATGGCCAGCGTGTTTTCCAGACATGAATCCAATCGAGCACGTTTGGACGCTCTAGGAAGACGAGTTTCTGGCCGCCAACAACCCCCACAAACTCTCCAAGAACTGGAAAGAGCTCTTCTGGAAGAGTGGGGCAGAATACCCCAACTCGTCATTAATAGCCTCATTGAGTCCATGCCTCAAAGGTGTTCAACGTTGCTGGCCGCTCGTGGAAACCATACCACCTACTGAAAATTATTTTCTTTGAAGAAAACACCTTTTCTTATTCTTTTTTTCTCATATGCACAAATTGTGTTTTTTTCCTTTTGTACACAAATGCGCAATAAAATGTATTTTTTTCTGCCAAACATGTGTAATTTATTCTCATATAACCTATTATGTCTGTCGACCATGTATCAATCAGCTAAAAAGTTTCCCAGATACAAAATCCACCTAAAACTGCAATATCCTTTAATTGTTTTGAGCAGTGTATATCGCTTTCTTGAAATAGATACGGTCTGATAAATTTGCTAGTCACCGGACGGGGTGCCAAAAT
This sequence comes from Maratus michaelseni, assembly GCA_963931845.1. Classification (NCBI taxonomy): domain Eukaryota; kingdom Metazoa; phylum Arthropoda; class Arachnida; order Araneae; family Salticidae; genus Maratus; species Maratus michaelseni. The sequence continues at coordinate 31,830,645 of OZ007586.1, forward strand.
TATACCAATACGTAGTGTACGGCATCCCAATTAGCTTCAATCACCCAGTGAGAGGTCAAACGGTACCACAACTACATTTCCAATTTCTATCGCACTCTAGGGTTCCAAATGGTGCCGCCTTTTCACCCCGGGGTCCTAAACAGCACTTGTTTGTCACCTTCAGTTTTAACAGTGCAAATAGCAATTTTTAATGATACCCTTGTTTAGCGCTATGTCCAGTAGTATTATAAAATTAATAAACCTCAAACTGTTAAAAAATGAATAATTCAATTACAGTTAATCATGGAATTCGTAACTGATTTTTCACTAAGTGGCGCACTCAGTACGTCTTCCGCGTCTTTACAGGTTAACCCTTCACTGGTGTTAGCCAATAACATTTTTGTGCGGTCGTTACAATAAACAAATTTAGATTATCTTAAGATAAATCTATAACCTACAAATTTCTAAAGCTTGCATGTAAAAATATTAAGTAGTTTCACAGAAATATATCACCAAATTTAAAAAGAAACAAGTGGGTAAGTGTGATCGAAGATCGCACAAAGGGTTTCGTTTAATATTCCTTTCAAAACACTTTATCCTTTCTTTAATAAATCCAAACAAATTTCATTTAGCAACAAAAAAAAAAGTCATGTTTTTTATAAAGTAAAAATTTACCGGTCTATTTTTTCGTTTTAATTTAATATCTAAACCAGCCCGATAGCGGGCGAAGCCTGCTATTATGCTCTGTCATAATAACATCTGTCATGTGGACTAAATGCGATATTTAAAAACAATTTCAAAATTGAACATGGTGTACACCTTCAAAATGTTAAAATATGCGAATATTTCCATAATCGGGTTTTTATCATGATTCAATACGTTCCTCAAACTCATATATTTACTATTTTCTATTACTCATATTGATACTCGCTTTGTATTATTCTCAAGATAAATCCGTTAAACTTCCGGTATGACGTCAGATTAATTTTTTTTAATTCTCTAATGACGTGATATTAATCTGCTTTGTGTACATACACATACTCATACTCCTTGTATTATTGAGAAATCTTTGAAAATTTCCACTTTATTACCTATATGCCTGAATCATTTTTATTTCATATTAATCTTTTTTTTTAACTGATGAAACTTTTTATTCCATTTTCATATTTCTCGTGGAAATCTTTCAATAGAAAATTAATTATTGTGGAAAAAATTTTATTGTGGATTTTTAATTGTTGGCAACTGCTATAACGAAAAATGTTTAAATTTAATAGGAAAAGGCTGTTAGAATTTTTGTCTTTTATCTCTATATATTAAAATAATACGATTTTTTCAAATTTTAATATTTTGAGCTTCATAGCCGATATTCAGTTATATATACACACAATTTCAACTCTGTAAGTTACATAGGTTCTGAGAACGGCTCTGTGACGGACAGACAACGGAGTTGGATTAATAGGGTTTCGTCAGAAGAACGAAACCCTAATAAAAACGAAAAATCATGCGTTAAGCATAGATTATGAAACACTTTTCAACACATTCAGAATATTGCAACAAAACTTCATAGACTAATAAGATAAAAGGTGATATCTAAGTAAATAATTTGGAATCATATAACATATCTAAAAACCCAGTTTCAGTAATTACCATTAAGGCTGCTCGTCAGTAAACTTCCCGATTCCCCTCGCTTATGTTATTCCTATGGGCGTAGGATGCATTCGTATTTTTAATATATCTCCCCAGGAAGTTAATATTTTTAACTTCTGTTTTCTGTGTAATGTCTCTTTTTTTTCTTAGTTATCTAAATATTTCTAAACTATGTGCTTAATTTAAATTTTTATGTGTTCAAATCTTATCGAAACTGACTAAGATTTTAACATTTCATATAAAATTCAGTATATATTTTAGAAAAAAATTAAAAACTAAGAAAAAAAGAGATATTCTTTAAGAACAGTACAAAGAAAACAGAAGTTAAAAATATTAATTTTCCGAAGAGATATTTTAATGATACGAATGCATCCTACGCCCATAGGAATAACATTAGCGCAGGGAATCGGGAAGTTTACTGACGAGCAACCTTAATACTAGGAAAAATAGCCGAAATGTTTTGTGCACCTCTGTATATGATTAATAGATTTGTGTATAGGCTGCATAGTGTGCGAAAAATTAAATCAGTTTGGAAACGCACAGCACAGCTGAAAATTTCCATTTGACAATTTCGGTCAATGAACGATATTGTACTCGACATCTTTTGCTCTGCCCTGTATATAATCTATAGAATTTATACACACCAAGCAATATGCAAAAAAATAGTTAAATTTAAAAATGCGTGCCACAACTGTATACGCGCTTCCAGCAATTATTGTTCCTAGACAGTACTGCACCGATTTCTTTGGGTATCCCTGTAAATAAACGATAACTGCTATTCACTCCATAATCTATAGTAAGTATCTTGTAATGCACCTCAGTGATATATAGGAATTTCAACCTGTTTGAAATATATTAACATCATTAAAATACACCTCAAACGATTTTTCCCCGTAGGCCGTAATGTAAGGTAAATATTTTGAGTGTCCCTGTAAATGACCTATAAATTCTGCACACTTCATTTTCAATACCGAATAGTAACCATGAATAACATAGTAAACATAGTAACCATAGTAAACATGAATAACATATATCAATTGCATGCTAATTCGTGCCTATTTACGCGAGTTAGAGCACGGAAAGACAGATAGACAGACAAACCGAATTCGTAAACACTTTTCAACTTTGTTGGAAAGTATTAAAAATCACGTTTTTTTTGCACTTTTTAGATAAATTATTTTAAAGTGTCCATTTAACCGTTACTTACATTGAGAACATCGACACTATTTTTGTCATAACTAGTGCAAATATTGATTTTTTTTTTTTTTGGGGGGGGGGAGTTTCTTTTAAAATGCTCAGAAAATGTTGCTCTTTTACGGATAAGTTTTCCAAAAATTCAAACTTTTTGAAGATTTAACAGTAGCATATCCCCTTAAAAATATCTCTAAACATCTAACAGAAATTAGTTGAAAAGTTAGATAAACAAAACCGCCATTATTTTCTACACGACCTCATATTTTCATCTGAATTTTAAAATTATCTATAGTTTACTAGAATTTTAAAAACAAGTTGGAAATTTAAAGTCAAACTTGACAAATGAGGTGCTTTCGTACTATAGCTAGTTATATAAATATTCAGATAGTGATGATTTTTAATTCTGTGAAATAAATTATATCGTCTGCAGATTAATTTCTGTCATAAAATAAGTATCTCGGTCGCTTGACGATTAAACCTCGGAAGTTCCTATAACAAAAAAGCACCGATTTTTTAAAAAAAATCAAATTTCTTAATAAATATTTTTATTAATATATTCTAAAGTTTTGATTCGATTTTCATAAAATTTGAAATGTCACGACTAAACTCTGCAAAGATAATATATCTTAAATTTCAAACCATTCGGTTGGGTAGTTTTTGCGTTGTTATATGCGGACAGACGGACGAACGGACAGACGGATGAACGGACAGACGGACGGACAGACGGACAGACCAGACGACGACAATAGGTGCTACGTATTTATATAATTATGCACGCACCTAAAAATACATTTATTAGGTATGAGTTTTTTTTATTTTCTGATCCACAACATTTAAAATAGTGCGATTTTAAATCTTATTTTTTTCTGTAGAAGTATTGCCCCCTCTTTGTATTATTTATTAACTTTATCATTAATTTTTAAAATATGGTTGGATGCTTAAAACACATGCTTTCGTGAAGTGTTACGGAAATTTTTAAACAAGCTATACTTTATTTTATAATAATTACCACACGTTAGTGCATAATTTTTTTTCTAACAATCGCATAATAAATGCACAGCTAAAAATTAATATATTTAACTGTAAATGTCATAACTTTAAATAGAGAAAACTCAAAAGGGAATTTAGCTATTTATTCTATTCAGTAATATCGAAAACGGATATTTATGTGCATTTTGTAAAATTCTGGATGAATAAAAATTTCTCAACTTATAAAAAGGGGTGTCATCGATTTGAAGATTAATTTAAAAAAGTCCTGTGAGGTAGATATTCTCTCAGTCGGTGTATAGAATGATTCATAGTTTAAATTCCTCCTGACAGGTAAAATCGATTCTGGAACGCATTTTTTATCATATTGCTCACTGCCATTTGTACTCGACGGCTTTGTTAAACGAAATGGAAATTCTGAGGGAAAAGCTGTTTTACTATAATTTTAAATAGTACGAGATTTCGATTTCACTTAAATTATCTAAACATTTGCTTGCTTACATTTTTTTTTTTTTTTTTTTTTTTTTTTGATAAGTGAACTAGTTCTCAGATTTTTCTGAATGAGATTAAATTTACAAACATTTCAAACATTTCACTTAGAAAATCTTTAAACGAATAAACCATCATTTTAAAGTAAAAAAAAAAAAATCGAAAATGACTTCACTCGAATCTATAAAATACCGTAGATTCAAATAAATTCCGAACACAATAGAATCAGCTGGATTCGAACACTGGGATTGCCTTTCAAAACTTACTAATGCTTGATTACATCGCCGTAATATTTATCACTTACACTCTAAAACTTTCTTGGTGATTTTCACTAAAGAATAGATCGCAAAATGGATTGAAAGGGGTTTAATATTGGTTTAAATACCTCATCCGTCGGCCGATTTACAGTTCTTGAAATGGTAGACAATAACAATTTCACCTAATGGAAACACTATCGGCAGTACCGTTTTGAGGCTATTTAATTTTATTGCCTAAGAGGGACTACTCAGACAAGGAAACCAAGTATGTAGAGCATAATATCCCTCCCGATCCCTTTATTAAGGTATTAAAAAATACAGAGTTCAGCCGTAGCTGAAGCCGCCAGAAAACTCAAGAATGGGCGGCAATTACATAAATACAAGTACGAAAAACAATCGGCCTACGTCCATTCCTGCCAAGAATTCTCCAATCGCAAGCAAGTGACAGGGATTGATCGAGGCTAGGCTTTACGGTAGTGGTCCGTCACTGCCGGAAAACAGATTTCCCCTTGCGACACTGGACAGCGAGGGGCATCAGTAGGCTGTGGAAGCTTTTGGGTGCGGAGAAACGCCATCGCGGCGGGGGCGGGATTCTCTGCCAGAACTCTACGCGCAACAGAACTGACAGACAAGGCTCCCTAAGTTAAATTTGACAGGTAAGTTAGATGTTTATATATAATTTTTTTTTAGTTTCCTCTTAAGAAGTGGACGTGTGAGGAAATTTGTGAGCCAATTTTTAGGCGGGTTTTGGGTGTACCTGAGACGCCATTAGCTTGTCAGTGTGCAATGAAAATATGGATGTGACGCTGTGCCTTGTTCACCACCTTCACAGTCTGAAGATGCACATTTGAATTTGTGTAGGTACTGGCAGAAGGGTCCATGATCAGTAATAAAGCTGTAGTGTGAGGGGTGAGGTAAAATAGTGTGTAGGAGACTTTGAGGATTAGCGTATCAGTATATCGGCCTTTTGTTGAAGTGGTGCTGCAATGTACTTACCAGTCTTTCTGAATATTTATTTTTAGGGATCGTTTGATGTACACTATATTTCCGATGATGATTGGTCACTTGTGATTTTAGACGTTTTGTTAAATATCTGGAAAGATACATCAGGAATTATCCTGAAACTTTCGGAGTGTAAACAACATGACTGACGTCATATATTTTCGCGAAGATTTTTTCCCGAAACCCCATAAGGGTTCCCCATTCGTCAACAAATTGAAGAAAAACGAATATATTTTGGATAACCCTGTAAAAACTAATATTGCAAAAGCATTCAAACTGTAGATTATGATTAAGTGGATTATTGTAATAATTTGGGTTCATTTTTATGAAGATAGCATGTATACTCAAAGAGAAATTCAGGTTTTTATAAAAACAGTCCCAGATTTTATCAAGTTTTTTGCTTATAATTTGCAGAGTTTTTAATATAAAAACAAGTTATTTTCAGAAAATATGACAAACAAAATTGTACACAACAACCTGTAATCAGAATTAAAAAATAATAAAAATTGTTTGAAAAATGAGCAAGTTTACTAAATATTGTTTCACTGCGCATGCGCGATATCAATCAAAATATACTGTGCATAATATATTAGCTAAATATATAGACCAACTTTTATGAAAGTCTCAAAAACATAGCTTGAAAATTCTGATAGTAATCGTCGATAGAATAAGCTCGAATTTCGCTGTTCCCAAAAGGAAGCAAAAAGATGAGGGGTTGTATCCAAATATACTAGCTTATGAAAGTTGACCTAATAAGAATGAAGTGTCTCTCATTCTATATTTGATACAACCTCTCATCTTTTTGCTTCCTTTTGGGAACAGCGAAATTCGAGCTTATTCTATCGACGATTACTATCAGAATTTCCAAGCTATGTTTTTGAGACTTTCATAAGAGTTGGTCTATACATTTAGCTAATATATTATGCACAGTATATTTTGATTGAATTCGCGCATGCGCAGTGAAACAATATTTAGTAAACCTGCTCATTTTTCATACAATTTTTATTATTTTTTAAATTCTGATTGCAGGGTGTTGTGTACAATTTTGTTTGTCATATTTTCTGAAAATGTGCGATATTGTTTTCTCTTGCTTCAAAAAATCCCTCTTTTTAAAAAGTCTTGTGGTCCGAATGGAAGTAACATTTTGTTAATTTTTTCAGCTAGGAGCGCACTATTATGGAATACGTTGTACATGAAACTGTGAGATAATATCATACAAATGAGCTATTCAATCGTAAATTAAGTTATTTTGAAAATTGTTTCATAGCTAATCGATAATAATTTATATTTTAATACTTACTCATGTCTCTTTTATCATTAATCCTTTTACACTTTAACATTCAAATATCTTGATCATCTTTTTATTAGTCATCGTGTATTTGTGCAAAAATATTTTCTTGCCAAAGTATCTTAGCCTTAGCTTTATAAAAATTTTCCTTATTAATATAAAATAAACTCACATCTTCAATTTCCACGCCACATAATATTAAAAACTTGCATTTTTAATAAATCAGTTATGTGTTTCTTTAATAATGCATTCAGGCTGATAATATTAATATTTAATGCATTGTTACTTACAGAACTCATGATACGGTGGGTGTTTATTATTTAAATACGTGAAATTAATCTCAGTAAAGTACGGAAATTTCTAATAAAGATTCTCAATTTTGATATTGTTACACAAATACCATGTTTCTAATCTTTACATTTTGGAAAAGAAACACTTTACATCTGTAAAATGTTTATTATTTCCGTTCTAGGTAATTTTTTTTGAAAATCTGAAAATAAAATGTATACAGTTTTATATGTTATCTATCAATGTTGTTTGATGTGTATTCCATAAAAGAATTGTTAATCCCGTGGTACAAATTTATTAACACCCTTAAAGAATTCTAGATAAGCTTTATCTGTATTTTTCTCAATAATATTTGTATAATAAAGGGATATTACAGGAAGAAAACACTTAAGAGCCTACATCAGTCATGCGAAAAAACGCGCAAGCTAATGTTAAGTCTATGGGAAGGTTCTTGCGCTATTTCTCGTTAGCATTTTAATATTTTTAAATGATGTTTTTTGCATAGGATAGCTGAGGTCGATCTCTAACGTTGTTAGTTTTTACTTTTTCGATTTTGGTTCCAATTTTTTATATAAGGGTACTTTCACTTTCAGAACCGGTTCCAACCGGTTCCAAAATTGAAAAAGTCTGCTTATTAAAAAACTGTAACCAAAATCAAAAAAGTAAAAACTAACAACGTTAGAGATCGACCTCAGCTATCCTATGCAAAAAAAATCATTTAAAAATATTAAAATGCGAGCGAGAAATTGCCCAAGAACCTCCCCATAGACTTAACATTAGCTTGAGCGTTTTTTCGCGTGGATAGGCTCTTAAAGGCAAATATTTAATATGAAGATAAAGAACAAATATATTAATACTATTTCATTGGCCATTCCAATTCTCCAGATATTTAGTTATATAATAGTTATATAAATATGTAGTTATCTCTATATATACTTCTCTTACGTGGCGCGGAAAATAGGGTGAATTTCTTGATTATCGTTTGGCAACAAACGTTGTTTCCAGCTCCAATATGGCGGCGATTGTGAGAGCAGTGAAAATGAAACTAGCAATTATTAAAAATAAAATAACATGTACGGAATCCAAAGCGTTCGAGATGAATCCTCATTTTAATTATGAGTAATATCGTTAATTCCAAATGAATTCTCAACTCTTATTAAAAATTTATTTACAAATTTCACTCAATCATACGAATCAATCTAAAACAAATCTAAAAATTTGGCCATTTCATCTGGGAACGGGCGGAAGACGGCAGGCAGACTGACATGACTTACGGGTTTTTAATTCGTTTTATTATCTTGAATTGGCACTGATGGTGGAGCTTAAGGGTTCTGAAACAGCTGTTTGCCAGTATACATGTTTTTAATTTGTGCTATTTCAACATTGTACATTTATTTTTAATTATTTTTAATACGAATCAATCTTCAATCATACGAAAGCCGGAGAGAATAAATATATCAACTGTCAAGATTGCACCTGCTGCCATCTGTTGCTGTCTTGGTGAAATATAAACAGGTAGTGTTTTTTTTAATGAATTTAAGCCGTGCTGTACAATGTTATAGGAGCAATGAGTTTTAAACTAATTGATTTTCCAAGATCCTTTTTTCATAGTATTTAAATGATTTATGTCCATTAGTAGCACCAATATAAATGCATTTTTAATTGTGTTTTCAACGAAGTTTTCAATTCCTTTTTTCACATTTAAAAAAAATGTCTTTATATGTTAAAATGATTTATGGTAGTACTCATTCCAGCTAGAATTGCTTGGGACCGCGTAGCGGTCAAAATGTGAATTGATTCGCAATTCACGGGGGTTGGCGAGCCTTAGCGAGTAGGGGACTGAGCCCCCTAGTATAAATATATAGTAGTTATATAAATATGTATGCAAATTTTATTTTAAAAACGGCTCTAACGATTTTGACGAAATTTTGTATCCTACCGTTTTGGGGTACCAAAAAACCATTGGGTTAGGTCACATGTTCGACAAAATTTGATTAGTGGGTCATTTTGGGTCACCATGGATCAAGGTCAAGCTAATTGTATCTAAAAACGGATCAAACGATCTTGACTAAATTTTGTATCTAGAATTTTCGAGCACAAGAAGACTATTGGTCTGGGTCCCATGTTTAAGAACTTTCGATTAGTGGGTCATTTTTGGGTCAACGCGGGTTAAGTTAATTTTATCTAAATAAACAGTTCTAACGATTTTCGTTAAATTTTGTATCCTACGAGTTTCGCTCATGAGAAAATCATTGGGCTAGGTCACATATCCGAGAAAATTTGATTAGCGTGTTATTTTTGGGTCACTGTGGGTCAAGCTAATTTTATCTAAAAAACGGCTCAGACTATTTAGACTAAATTTTGCATCCTATGGTTTTCGAGAACGTGAAGACTGTTGGGCTAGGTCACATGTTCGAGAAATTCCGATTAGAGGGTCATTTTGGTCATGGGTCATTATGGGTCAAGCTATTTTTATCTTAAAAACGATTCAGACGATTTGAACTAAATTTTGTATCCTACGGTTTTTGTGCACCAGAAAACCATTGGGCTAGGTCACATGCTCGAGAAAATACGATTAGTGGGTCATTTTTGGGTCACTGTGGGTCAAGTTTTTGGGTCAAGTTAATTTTATGTAAAAAATGGCTCAGGCTATTTTGACTATATTTTATATCCTACGGGTTTCGGGCACGAGAAGACAATTCGGATTGGTCACATGTTCGAGAAAATTTGATTAGTGTCTAATTTTGATTATGTATCATTATGGGTCAAGCTATTTTTATAAAATAAAAGGTATTATAGTAATAAGAAAGAGAAAAAAATATATCGAGTTGAAATCAAAACTAATAGAACTATAAAAGTCCGAGCATAGCACGGACTTCCCTGCTCGTATTATATAAACACGGAAGGATACACGTGTTGTAGTGAATATCATAACACATATTGTTTTCTTGTCAATCTAAGTACCGGGTGCTCCATAAGTTCGTTAAAACTTTAAAATTCATTAAAAAGAAACAAATGATGTTAAAAATTAGAGGTTTGCAATAATGGGATTAGAGGAAGATTGGATTTCTTTTAATAAAAATAATTGGTTAAAAAATTAACGATAGACGGTGCTGCATGTGTAATAAAAAACAGATTTATGCAAATCAGGCTGTCAAAATTACCTCTCAATGGACACAGATTCTTCATTCGATGCCAACAGTATGCTTTCGTTACCAGATCAAGCGCTGTTGGTTAAACACTTTTACAAGAACAGGGGGTCAGCAAATGACGCATTACGAAAATTCTGCACGGTAAAATGACTGAAGACGAGAAAAGAGACTGTTTCACCTGCTGGGATACTAAAGCTTGTCAGACACTTTGCAGAAATGAGTATTTTACTATAAGCCTAATTTGCATACATCTACTTCATATTAGGCATGCTAGCGCCATCTATTGGTAGTTTTATTAACAGCTTTTTTGTTATTAAAAAAAATCCGATCTTTCTCTAATCCCATTCCTGCAAACCGCCATTTTAAGACATCATTTGTTCTTTTCTAATGAATTCTCAAAGTTTTTCCGAACTTATGGCGCACCCCGTAGATTTACGTGTGGCAGAGCGCAAAAAGATAGACAGACGATCGCATAACGACTAACTCATTAACACTGATCGTTTATGTTTAAAAGTGTACAAAATGAAGTAAATTTTGCTTTTTAAAACAGTAAATAAAAATAATTAATTACACATCTCAATAATGTATTGGTAAAATTAACACTTTTGTAAAAGTGTATTTGGATTTTAATATTTGGAATAAATATATTAAACCAATGAAAAAATTTCTTTTTATTATTTTAATCTACTTTTATATTAAAACTTTTAATCAGAATAACACTAATGAAAATGTACCACATACGTTTTTAGTAGTGTGAGCTTCCTTCAAACAGAGAAAATGATTATTTTAGTTTATTATACAAAAGTACAAAATGTGTTCTCGATTAACCTTAATTATTTTATGCAATTATAGAATGTATGGAGACATGAAAGAAAGCGATGATATTTTTTATACTGTGCTTATAACCAGAAAAGTTTGTCATATTATTAAGTTTTTTTCGCCGAAAAATATTTCAATTTTCAGTTTGTAGTAATTTAATCATGCTACCTTAAGATTAAAATTAACTGTACTTACTCATCTTAAAATCAATGATAATTTTTTTTCTATTTGGGAAAAACAATATGTAACTCTTTTACCAACGTCAAAAACTCACAGAAAGTAATTGTTTACAGAAAAAAGCTGTTTTAAAGAAGGTGAATTGAGCAAAACTTCACTTGTTTGGCTTATTAAAAATGAACAGTATCTTAATTCTATACGATACATTTATACGATATACGATACATTTATAGTTTATTAAAACACATTGTATTGTGGGTAACCCTTATTTCAAAAGCATATAATTCACGAATAAAGAAAAGGCATTATAAAGAATTTCACCTAAGAAAATGGCAATTTTAACTGCAATTTCCAGCAGCAAACTGCCCCCTAATTGTATTTATGGATAAAGATTACTTAATAATATTATGAAGTTTGCTCATTGATAGAATAGAGATAAAATTACGATTATGTTAAGAGTTTTAAAAAAAAATTACTGAAAGATTAATTTGTATCCCTAGTCGAATGTAATATTGGTAAAATAATAGTGTTTCTACGACATATATGAAATATGGTAGAAATACTATTGATTTACACAAAGTTCGTTGTACCAGTGATAGAAAAAATACAATTGAACAATTTTTTGAAAACCGTATGTTTTCCGTTGGAAAGTAATTCTATAAAATCTTTTTATCTCAAAATCTCTTTTTTTATGTAATTACAAAATACACAAGGATCAACGAGGTATCAGACGTAGGATTCTTTCACATAACATTCTTTTCACGTAACATTCTTTTCACATAATCACCCAGATTTCATTAAAACACGTTAATTAAAAAGAAATGAAGAACCTATCAACAAACAATATCAAAGATCTTTACATGGGTCCGCTAGTAATTAGAAATACAGATCAATCAAATTTGATTTCATTACTCTAAGTTCAAAAATCAAGAGAATTATTAAAACTCTAGTAGAAATATTGCGTTATTGTTTCTCTCTGATTTATAGCCAAATAAACTCGAGTATATCGAATTTCAATTTCGGGTTTGGGAAAGATATTTCTTTGATGAAAAAAGTTCATTTCTCCCAATGAACGACCTTCGTAAAGATCTTTTATGTTCAGAAGAAATATCTACTTACGCAATAGGAAATCAATGACAAGCATTTACTTCTAGGAAACACATTATAAGTATGATAAAGTGTCCTTTAACCTGGTAAATAGTGAAAAGTAAAATGAAATATCAAAGTGCTTCTTAGTTTATTTTGACTATGTTTACAGCAAATATTCACTTACGCAATAGGAAAATCAATGGAAGACATTTACTTCGAGGTAACACATTAAAAGTACGATATTTAGTGGCCTTTTACTTACCAAATAGTGAAAAATAAAATGAAATATAAACGTGATTAATAGTGGATTTGGAGCTTGTTTAAAGCGTATGCCCACTTACGTAACGGGGAATCAATGGCAAACATTTATTTCTAGGAAGCACATTAAAAATATGATAAACTGGCCTTTAATCTGCTAAATAGTGAAAAATAAAATGAAGTATTAATGTGCTTACTATTTGATGTTTACGGCGTATAAATGTCAAGTCACATATTTCTTAAGTTGTAACACTATTTTGACGCCCTGAAATTTAACGCTTTTCTAGAATCTGTTTCAAGAAATGAGAAGCGTTTGTAAAATTCCATTTGCACTAAATCATTATACATATATTAAAGTAGAAAACGCTATTTGTTTGCGTTGATATATTAAGCAAGAAAGAAAACTCACGCGTCAAGCATGGATTACACTTTCCAACACATTCAGAATACTGTAAAAAATCTTCAACAGATAATAAGGTGAAAAGTGATATCAAATTAAACTATTTGGAAAACGCATAAAACATTTGAAAACACAATTTCTCTAATTACCATCTATAGTCGAAAACTAATTACAATTATTTGTGAATCGCTATATACGATCTATCAATTTGTATATATACTGTATCGATTTGTAACTATATATTATGCTAAAATTTAGTTCAGTTAGAAAACGCTTAACACAGTTGAGATTCCTTTTCAGCAATTTCCGTCATTAAACTGAAATGTATTCGAATTATTTTGTACAGCCCTGTATCTGAATAATTTATACACACCAAGTCAAATGAAAAAATTTATTACATTTAAAAATGCATACGATAACTAAAAGTACACTTCCAGCAATTATCGCTCGTAGACAGTACTGTAACCCAATACTTTTGTGTGTCCCTGTATATGAACGATAAATGTTCATCATATTCAACAGTAAGCATCTCGTTATGTACCTCAGTAATATATATAAATTTCAATATATTGGAAATAGTATAACATGATTAAAATACATAGCAAAACGATTTTTTGGCATATACCATGATATAACAGAATACTTTTTACCATCTCTGTAAATGAACTATGAACTCTACATACTTAATTTTCAATACCGAACATGACATAGTAAGTCTCTATAACATATATTAATTATACAGAAATCCGACTATATTTACGTGAGTTAGAGCTCAGACGGCCAGACAAACTTAATTCATAAACACTTTTGAACTATGTTGGTAAGTGTTAAAAATGAGGGCTTGAAAGCTGATGGGCGGGAGTGTCTTGAAAAAAAGTGGGTCACGAAATTGACACGATACATCATCGTATGCTTAACCTAGAACAATGAAAAAAAATAAATGTACTATTATTATTTTAACATAAACTGATTTGCTCGAGTCCCGACTGGACACATTTTCATTCAATTGAAAATTTACAATTCGTATGATCTATTTACCAATTAAATTAATAAAAGTGTAATTGTGTATCGATAGTTTATTGGAATTACTTTATCTGCGGTTTAGTCCGTCGAGCTGTTTTAAATAACAATGAAACAAAATAAATGTACCATTATTATTTTAACATAAACTGATTTATTCGATTCCGGACCTGGACACATTTTCATTCAATTGAAAATTTACTATTCGTATGATCTATTTACCAATTAAAATAATAAAAGTGTAATTATGTATCGATAGTTTATTGGAATTACTTTATCTGAGGTTTAGTCCGTCTATCTGTTTCAAATGACAATGAAACAAAATAAATGTACTATTATTATTTTAACATAAGCTGATTTGCTCGAGTCCCGACTGGACACATTTTCATTCAATTGAAAGTTTACTATTCGTATGATCGATTTACCAATTAAAATAATAAAAATGTAATTATGTATCGATAGTTTATTGGAATTACTTTATCTGCGGTTTAGTCCGTCGAGCTTTTTCAAATAACAATGAAACAAAATAAATGTACTATTATTATTTTAACATAAACTGATTTGCTAGAATCCCGACTGGACACATTTTCATTCAATTGAAAATTTACTATTCGTATGATCTATTTACCAATTAAAATAATAAAAGCGTAATTTTGTACCGATAGTTTATTGGAATTAATTTATCTGTGGTTTAGTCCGTCGAGTTGTTTCAAATAACAATGAAACAAAATAAATGTAGTATTATTATTTTAACATAAACTAATTTTTTTGAGTCCCGACCTGGTTTACTATTTGTATGATCTGTTTACCAATTAAAATAATAAAAGTGTAATTCTGTACCGATAGTTTATTGGAATTACTTTATCTGCGGTTTAGTCTGTCGCGCTGTTTCAAATAACATGCCAGATGTCATTACCGTATGGTTTTTTGAGTTAACTGTGTTGGCTGGGATGTCGTTCAGATAGCTCAATTGCAAGAGCATTGGGAATTAAAGCTAATAGTTTCTGGGTTCGAATCCAGACCTAGACAAATTTTCACTGAACCAGAAAAATTACTTCTCGTATACAAAATTGTAGTCCATAAGATAGTGAATGACGCAGTCGTTTAAAGAAAAATATTCATTTTTAATGTAAAGGGGCATCTATTTAAAATAATATGTAATTTTTCAGCCAATTTTTCGTTATTTAAAGTTACACAGAAAAGCGGGATATCAATATTTCTAAAATAATCCTGTGTATTTCACTATTAAAATATGTGACAGTTAATTTTAAAAAGATAAAGGTGAGTGATTGAAAATTTGAGGAGTGAGAGTCCACCAATTTGATCTGAGAAAATATCCTTTAAATTTTTTATACGGTTTAATTTAATCGCTCTGGCGCGCTCTATTTATATAGATTCAAAAATGACCTTTGACTTTCTATATAGATTTCTAACTAATAAAATATACAGCGTTTCCCAGAAAGGTCTTTATCATTCTAAACATTAATAACAAAAATACTAACAGGTGAAATGCAATGCAGTTTTCTCCAAAAGAATGAAGAAATACAACAGTTTTTTCTGGTATCAATTGCCTGAGATATGAAATGACAAATCATGACATAATCACTCATCAATCCTCACTGTTACATCACAAATGTTAAAAACAATTCGAGGGAAATCGAGTACAGGCTCGATATTATTCGTGCTTTTAACGGAGCTCACGTACATCTATATCGAAGGTGCTGAAATAAAACTATTATATTTCTTCTTTCTTTTCTAGCAAACTGCATTTCAATTCACCTGTTAGTATTTTTTGTTATTAATGTTGCTGTATAATGCTAAATAATGCTGTATTTTTTGTGCGTATTCTGTAAACGACAGAAGAAATTTTGAAATTTAGAAACGGTTACAGTAGTGTTACCGATTAAGAGGTTAGTTAGGATATAGTCAAACCAGTATGAATTTTGAAACATGCATTCACGATAAGTTGGCGTTGAGTAACGCAAATTTAGACGAATTTGTTCACTAAATAAGATGACAATTATAAATATCAACTACAATCTTAAAACTGTGCCTCTGATTTAAGAGGTACATTCTGAATTTTTGTGCCTCTGAATATTAAGAGGCACGTGGTGCCTTTGAAATTAAGAGGCACATAGTGCCTTTGAGATTCAGAGGCACAGCGTAAGTGCCTTTGAAATTAAGAGGCCCAATGTGCCGCTGAATATATATATTCAAGTGCCTCTTATTTTAAAATACATTCTGTGCCTCTTATAATGGTGGCACATGCTTGTGCCACCATTATAAGAGGCACAGAATGTAATTTAATTGTACTTTATATTATATTTATATCTTTACAGTAAATTCTGTCTACTGCAGAAAGATTTTCCAGCATGGCATATCCAAAGACATAGATTAAATTTTGTCTAAGGCAGAATACTATCTGTAATAGAAAATTTTCTCACTCCCAATTTATTGAAATAAATATTAAAATGTGTGTCCATGTGGCCTAAGTCAGTTCTGTGGTTCAATAAAGAACCTTGTCAATATATCACTTTATTGTATACATAACAAAATACATAAAAAGGCGTAAAAGCTTTATTAAAAATAATCAGTGTAAAATAATCATAGTATTGATCTTGTGATAATGACAACAATTAATTTCAACTCTCTAAAGTAACTCTTATCATAAATATTTTATTACTGGTATCCTAAACGTTAAATTTATTTAAAAATAACTAATTTGTTTCATTAGTATATATTTCCATTATATTGAATTCTGATTCTAAATAAAATACAATTATAAAAACATTATCTATTACTTTTTGTAGGATGTCCATTACTGAAATTTTGGGTGTTTTGATTTATTTTTGTTATTGCAGTTAAATTTCGATTACAATGGGGAATGTAGCTGAGATTAGTTAAATATCGTTGGCAGATTAATATCAGTGTTGAATTCATATATTTTTCTCCGGGAGGGATTTTTGAGGCTTCGGGGGGGGGGGGGTAGAGTTGAACTTTTTGTTTGTTAAAAATAATAACATCTCACACTTTTCGGGGTGGGACATCATTGTTCTGGAGAGGAAATTCCCCCCGGGCCACCCCCTGAATTCAACACTGATTAATATAATACAAAAGAAACTGGACTTTAATAGCTATAACTATTCATTAAAAAATTAAATTTCTCAAGGGAATGATACATTTACCCGGTATATACATATGTTTGTAACATAAAACATTTCTTTTAGTGTGTCAGTTTTTATACTACACATTCAAAGAAAATAATCAAGTACTAAACTAAATATACTTACTTATTGCAGACTTTTCTATAACTGCATCATGATCAGCAGGTGGATGATTGCAATAATGACACCATCCATTGTACGTAACGTTATGTTTCCTAACATAAATTCATTTGCATTTTCTACAGGAACGCCTCTGCGGCGTCGTTTTAAATCGTAGGAAAACATAACTCCTATAATCAGCGATTAATATTGTTGCAATCCTGAACGATAATAATAACAAGAGCGTAATTAAAAAACGAAAGCACAAAAACTCTTGAGTCAAAATAATCGTCTTGCGAAAAGGATATATATATAAACTCTGTTTGTGTCGTCAGGTGCCGCCATTCGAATAATCCCCAAGACACCACGCCAGACGCCATTTTTCTGGTCAAAGGTCCATTCTTCCGCCAGACCCCTATCGCTCATTGAAAATAAATATCCCGCTCAATGCATCATGGGTTAAACATTTCTACGCATGCGCGTTTCTCCACTGTACCGCTGAATAAATGATCGGTTTTTTTAAAAGGCACACATTTAGCTCGGTGCCTCCGAAAATTTTCGTTCTGTCATCAGTGCCTCTGAAAGATTTTGACAGCGTCATCTGTGCCTTTCATTTCTTTGTGCCTTTGATGTTTATCGGCTTATCAGAGGCACTTTGTCTGTGTGCCTCTCATATTAAATTATAGAAGGCACGATGCTCTGGTGCCCTATATATCAGAGGCACAATTTTAAGTGTGTAGAATATACTAGTTTTGCATTAACCACATAACAATTTTTACCGAATGCATTTCGGACAATTTTTCTTCTGCACTAGTCAATTGATTTACCCATAAAATTTCCAAATTTTTGTTGTACCTAAAATGAGCATAAATAATGCAATACTTATAACAATTTTGATTTCTGCTTTGAATTTATGTGACTTTTTAAAATATAAAATCGTTTATCAAAAAGATCCTTATTTTCGACAATGTGGCAGAAAAGAGCAAAAGTTAAGTGGTTAAATATTGCTTTTCTTTACCATTTTTAGCAATTTTATTTTCCGTAGAATATCGAACACTTTCAAGCTCTTCGGTCAACTTATCGTCGCTGGATTATATTTGCCTTTGATACAATCTTTAAGATTCATTGTCTATTGTTGCTGATCAGCTAATAACGTATTTCACTATATATCAGGTAATAAATATTAATGGTATTTGAAAAAAAATTCTTGCAATTTTTAAATAAGTAATTTTCTCAAAATACCGATAAATTTAGTTCCACAAAATTAAATGCGAAATTGGGATAAATAAAAACTTCTAGGTAGTAATATAGGATCAGAGCATGTAGTTCGGAATTAAATGAAGTAACACTTGAATGAATTAATTATATGCATTTTACGTTAAACACAGATATGTACAAATACATATGCATTCCGTTAAAAAAAGACTTAAAACATAATTTGTAATTCTACGTCTTACGTCTGCGTCTTAAAATAACATCTTTTTTCACTGCTCTCCTTTACAGTTCTCCGCGAAAAAAACATGACAGTCTTTTTCTTTTCAATCATATCACTTCATTTCAAACACCGGCTCTTTAGCCACGCCTCCAGCATTCAGGCAGTCTGTAGAGAGCCTTTATCCGAGACTAGTATTCGTAAGTCGTAAATAAGCTATGCATGACCTAGTGGAAAAGAAGTAGCCTTCCCATAGTAATATTTTCCTAATTTTTCTTTAGAAGAAAATCGACAAATAACGAAAATATATAAACAAATAGTTACATAAATCTTAAATTTTTAGAGGCAATCACTCGTATCTTGTTAAAAAGTTAGCATCTGTGCCAATATAATTTCTATCTACCATTTATCTAATTGTGCAATGATTACTATACATAAAAGTTCAAAAGTATTTAAACAAAGAAAAGCCGCGTTTAGTGTGTTGATAGTAAATTCCATCATTTGAAATTCCAATACTGTTGCAACTTACGCCATTAAAATCGCCGTTTCATTATGTGCGTTCGTAATTATATAAATACGTAGCACCTATAGTCGTTGTCTGGTCTGTCAGTCTGTCCGCATATAACAGAGCAAAAACTACTCAACCGAGTGGTTCGAAATTTAATTATATAATCGTTGCAGAATTTTTTCATTTCAAATTTTATGAAAATCGAATCAAAATTTAAAAAGATATTAATAAAAGTTTTCTTCATTCTATTAAATCCTATCATACGTAATTACTTTAATGATATCCCATGACAGGTAATGATTCTAGGTTGCCATGTTGATTACGTTCTATTTAAGATGGAGTCATATTATTTCCATATTACTGAATTTAAAAACCAAATTTGTATACTGAAATTGCTTAATTACAGCAATTCTATAATCTACCGACAATGTTTTGGATAGATATTTCCGCAGAAATAGATATTAAATAGAAAAAGAGGCTAAATATGGATTTCAAGTTCCGATACTTTCAAAGCTAGGCTTAAGTTTTCCATTGGAACTTTCAGTAAATGCCAACAAAAGATAAAAGGTTGCCAGCTTAAAATGTACTTACTTTATTACGGGAATTAATCATATCAGAAAAACAGACGATATAATTCATTTCACTGAAATAATAACGATGGTTTTATTACATTGTCTTGTATTGGATATTTACGCATAGTATAATTTTAATGTAACAGAATTGTAATTAATTGTTTGTAAAAACGTATTGAAACTTAATTTCATAAATTAAAATGAATATCTATAATATGAAAATCAGCCCATAAATAAATTTTGTATTCATGCATTTTTGCAAAAATGCGCAACAGCTATTGCACCAAGATGTGAATATTTATAAAACTAGTTTTAGTACGAACTTACCTTATTTGTCACGTATGACGTACAATTTCTAACTTGTTATTATTATTTAGGGTGTCCCAAAAAGATTGAAAGACGCTTTAGTTTTTTCTTGTTGAGTAATAAATAGGCAAATGTTCAAAATAGAGTAGGAATTTAGATTATGTTAATGAAATTGTTCTCCAATTATTTTTTAAAGAATTACATTTTTTAAATTTTTATACAAAAAATTGGTCAATCATTTTTTTTTATTTTCGTAGAACAAGATCATTACAAATATGCATACTCGTATGTTTAAAATGAACTGATTTATAATAACAAAAATGCTGACTTCTACCAATTTTGTTTACCATTTAAAATACTCTATCGTCAGTAAAATTAGGGACAACCAAAGACGTAATTATAACGTTCTTTGCATAAAAATATGGCAAAAAATCGGGAAAAGATTGCGTCACAAATACATCTAAAGTAAGCAGTTTTAACTCTTAGAACCATAATAGAAGAACACTATTCATAAACAATTTTGCAAGTGTTTTCTTTAAATTTCTGCACGTAACTGAACCAATACATTTAATTATAAAATATAGAGAGACAAGTTTTCTAATGATCTTCTTGCAGCGAAAAAAAAAGTCTAATTAACAAAATTCCTTTTTAAGGGTTCTATAAAAATGTAAAAAGTTTATTTTTAAAAATAAATGGCAAGACAATTTCTTTATTATAATCTTATTTCTTACCTTTATTTGAACACGTATTCAGTTTACATTGTAAGTTAATCTCCAACAGTTAATGCATTAAACCTCGTATCAAACACGTTGGAACACTCTGTATATTATAAGCTTGTTTAGGTTAATTTCAACTTTGATAATTTGAACTTTTTACATTTTACGACGGAGTTGGAATTAAAAAATACATATGTACATATTGTTAAAAAAGTATTACTTTGAAATCACGCCTCAAAAATGAACTACAATGTATTCTTCATTCATTCAATCCATGCTAAATATCACATTTTATGCTATGAATGTACATGTATAATTGTTGGAACTGTTCTTTATAATGATATAAATATGTAAGAATATTTTTAGAAAAATATGACATTTTAGAGGAATAAATCTTAAAAAATGAAAAAAAAATGTATTGCAAACATGTATAAAAGTATAAATAACATGTATTGGACATGCATTCACATTCTGCAAAAATAGATATTTTTGACGGAGTTCTTGGTTAAAACATTTAACAAGTTTTTCATGCACTTTAAGACAATATTACGTGTGAAACACAAAACATATAAGCTCACGAAATCTCGCGTGACTCACAAATTAAATTCAATTTGGGTAGTACTATTTTACATTGCATGCATACTGAGTACATAGTAAGATAATTTATATTATGCTGAAGATACATTTCTATTTTTTAACTAACTCTATCATTCAGATTAAATTTCTCTTTTCTTTTATGCTGAATGGATTTATATATAAATGTACTGGATGTGAACTTCTGTTTATATCATTATTTCCGTAAACATCCGAATTCCTATAACATAAATGGATAGTGAAATAGTACCGGCAAACTCGGAGAAACTATGAGCATTTGAAATAATTTCGTATCCAAAGTTTAGTAAAGGATTTTGAATGAGCCAGTTTAAATACATAAAATGTTTTTGAATGCATGTACATATACCATAAATGTTTTATATTTACTTTTAAAAAGAAATGCTACATGGTAATAGTAATAATGTAAATACTATTAACATTTGGTAATGAATAAACATTTAATTAACATTTGTATTGGGACTATGTATAATTCTGCAGTGGAAATCGAGTAAATTTCAAGCGCAAAATATTTAGAAAAAAATTAATCAAATATGTTCCATTCTGTTCAATGACTTTCTGCCATCTCTCCACGAGCTTCATTATCCCTCTTTCATAGAAATCCTGATATATTTGGAAAAAGAAGTCATCCAAGTGGTTTTTGAAGACGTCCAGGGAACTGAAGTTCTTGTTATTCGCTGCTCAAACGCCATACAAATAAGCTATTTTTGAAGCGGATGATCACTGGTGATGAAACATGGATTGTTTACGATAATGTCAGTCGAAAAGAATCGTGGTCAAAGCGCAGAGAGTCTGCTCAGACAGTCGCAAAGGCTGGATTATACCCCATGCTCTGTATCTGGTGGCATTGGATGGGAGTAATCTATTATGAGCTGCTACCACCCAACCAAACGATTGATTTTACAAAGTACTGCTTACAACTGGACAAATTAAAGCGAGCATTCAACCAGAAGCGGCCCGAATTGTATAACAAAAGGGCGTTGTGTTCCACCATGAAAACGCCAGACAACACATTTCTCTGATGACCATGGAAAATTATTGCGGCTTGGAGGGGATGTTTTGAAGCACCCACCGTATAGTCCAGATCATGCACATTCAGATTATCACTTGTTTCGGGAGCTACAGAGCAATTTGAATAACAAGAACTTCAGTTATCTGGACGTCCTCAAAAACCACTTGGATGACTTCTTTGCCCAAAAATCTCAGGATTTCTATCAAAGAGGGATAATGAAGCTCGTGCAGAGATGGCAGAAAGTTATTGAACAGAATGGAATATATTTGATTGATTAAAATTGTTAATAATATTATGTATAAAAAATATTAATAATAATACGTTAATTATATAATTTTTTTTTTCTAAATATTTTACGTCTGAAATTTACTCAATTTTCGGTACGGAATTATGCACAGATTCAATAACAATTTAATATTTTATTTGATTATTTAAAGCAGAAAATCAAATGTTAAAAACATTCGTGCACATCAAAATACGATAAAAATGGATGAAGTAGAGAGCTTTATTTTTCACTTACTTTCAAAAGTATTCAAAAAAAGGTAGGAAAAAAGTTACACTTTTTTTCAAATATTTTTTTAAAAACTGTTATATCGAAAAACTGTTATATAAAGAAACGTTTATAACGTCAACAATATACGCTTTATTCGTACACAAATGCATACAAACATTGTACAGGGTTTATGATATTTGTTACAGTTGAATGCCTAAGGGGGGCCACTCGGCCCAGCAAAGCCAGGCCGTAGAGCGTTAGCACCTCCCCCGGGATGTTCCCCGGCACGCGGGGATTCGTTTTGGGTGATTCCAGCCACCGGCGGAAGGGAAGGCACGACGCCGAGACCGCCAGCGCACGCGCAAACGGCCCAAACAACAACAAAAAAGAAAAGAAAGAAAATACAAACTAGGCCAAAGGCCGGCACTGCCAGGACAAGCCTAAGCGCGACAAGGGGCAGGCAAGAAAGCTAAAAACAAAAAAAAAGAAAAAGAAACTGAAAAAAGCCTGAACCGCTGGAGCCTGCACTCCCTCGCGACAGACAGCGGCAGGTGCAGTGATGAAGAACTTGTAGGTGAACAGTCCTTAACGCTCCTGCGTCATGACACACAGTTCGCGGCCAAGGCGGTCCTTGGATAAAAATGATGCGCCGGAATCTGAGAAGCTCAGTTCCCACGCGACAGATGGCGCCACAAGTTGTTGCGTTGGAGAGATGAGGCCGCTGCTAAAGACTGCGAAGGGAGCACAGCAAGCTGCTCAAACACTGACAAGGTACAGCCAAAATAAGGAAAAGTCAGGAGAAGGAGGGTAGGAAGATCAATTACAGTACTGATTGGTGGTGAAGAATTTAATATGTTTAGTTAAAAATTTGATAAAAGCTAGAGTTGGTTACTCAATTTGTTAAGTTCGATAAATCCATTAAGAAATTAAAAATATTTTTTAATGTTTTTTAGTAAGATTGGTCTTGTTAGAATATTGGTTAGCCAAGAGGGTGGGGGAATTTCGGGAGATCTGAGATGCCAGGCAACGGTCAGTGGCCAGTCAAAATAGTAATGAGAAGGCAAGCCCCGCTGGCCACATGGACACACATTGGAGGCTGCACGTTTATAATATTTGAGGTAAGTAGGGAATGGACCATGTCCTGTGAAGAACGCTGAGGTGTGGGGGGCGAGGTTAAGCAGGTTTAGGGAGACAAAAGGGAGCAATTTGTGAGTATGTCGACCTTTATCCGAGTAATCCCAGTGGTCCTGCCACTGAGGAATGATTTTAGACTATAAAAACCCTCTAATGTAGGATGGGGGAACAGGGAGGGAAAGATCAATATTTGTGCTTCCCGTAGCTTCTTTTGCCAATTTATTAGCTAATTCATTGCCAGCAATGCCAATGTGTGCCTTCACATGGCCCAGGGCTACTCGCCGTGCAAGGTCTTTTAAAAGTATTTTCATTTGGAGTACAATGGGATGTTTTGTGCGGTGAGTAAAGATTGCTTGTAGGCTGGAGAGGCTGTCTGAATATAGCCTGTAAAATTGTACTGTTGGGTTAGAGACAATCCATTCCAATGCCCGCAGAATCGCGAACAGCTCAGCCTGGAAGACAGTGTTGTTATCACCGATTCTGCAGGCCCACTTATGGGTCACGACCTCGCCTTTCATGGCACAGAATTCTGCTGCCACGCCAGTCTCCGTGCGTGACCCGTCAGTGAAAATGGTCGGACAGCGGGGAGAGTAGCTGTGTTCAAAACCGTGCCTGGTTGTGTTTATCTGTAAGTGAGATGTCTCTTCTGCGGGATGTATTCTCCAACTGGGAACCTTCCTCTGTAGTTGTATTTGTGGAAAAAGTGCTGCACACGTTGGTTCATGTTCTAGGTGTGTGATCCTGTTTTTCTGGTATTCATATTGGAGTGTTATTGTTATGGGAGGAATACCTGTTATTACTGTGAGTGCGTCCGTTGAGATTGTCCTGTATCCTCGAGCAATTTGCAGCAAAAAGAGCCGTTGCATCGAGGTCAATTTGTCCTTCACGGCTTGCGTGAGGTTACCTCCCCAGACGCCCACACAGTAGAAAATTATCCGCTCCACTATTGTGTGGTACCAGATTTTTAACATTGTTGGCTTTATTCCCCAGGATTTTGACGTTAGTTTACGTGCGTTTAAGTGTAATTTTCCTACTTTAATCCTGAGGGTGTTGATATGTTCCGTCCAGCTTTGGTGTTCATCTATGGTGAGGCCAAGAAGTTTGAGGTGTGAGACATGCTCGACACTAACCCCGTTCACTCTTATGATTGGTTTACGTTCAAGTTTGCGTGGTTTGGAAAATGTGACTGCTTGTGATTTTTGGCTTGATAGCTGGAGGTTGAGGTTTGTTAGCAGTTGGCAGAATACGGGGAGGGCTTGAGCCGCCATTGCCTCCAAGTCCATGCGCCGCCTGCCCGAGAAAATAAAGCTGAAGTCATCAGCGAATGCAAAGAGAATGAAGCCTCTAGATTCTAGCTCTTTTAGAAATATGTTAGTTATGAGTAACCAAAGTATTGGGCCAAGGCAGGAGCCTTGGGGCAGCCCTTTTCGAGCTGATGTACCGAAGTGCCTGAACCCCAATTGATCATTATGCTACGAAGGCTTAAGTAGGATGCGATGGTTCCAGCTATATTAGCCGGGCAGCGAATTTCAAATAGTTGCTGGATAATGTCCCTCCATTCTACATTATCGAAAGCACCTTTAATATCTAGTGAAACAAGTGAGGTGTAGTCTCCTTTGCTGATGGTTTCATTGCAAGTGGTAAGAATGTCATAAAGGGCCTTGTCACATGACCGACCCTCTCTGAACCCATATTGCCTATGATGCAAGATGCCATTCGTCTCCATGAAGTGCACCAGTCGTGTGACTAGTAGTTTTTCTAGCAGCTTCCCCAGAGTTGGTAGGAGACAAATAGGTCTATAGGAGGTGGGTTCTGAGGCATTCTTTCCTTTTTTCAGGAAGTAGACGGCCTCACCTTGCTTCAGTGTTTGAGGGAAGTAATTGTGATTGAGACACAGATTGGCCCATCTGGTGAACAACTTTGGGATGATTTTGAAAGTTAATTTTAAAATTTTGAAGTCCACGCAGTCTGGGCCAGGGGCTTTTATATCATTAAATGTATGTAGAGCAGATGATACTTCAGCTTTAGAAAAGGGTTTATCATTAGGTGTCGAAAAATTGAGGTCTGAATTGTCCCTGTTGGGATACGAGGATGGTCCGAAAAGTGCTGCAGTTAGGTGCTCCATATTTGCTTGCCTGGATGAAATAGAGGGTGGAAGCTCAAGTTTAATTTCGTCTGGTGTGAAGAAATTTCCTGTAAAAAATTTTTGTGCCGTGCCAAAAGGTTCTGATTGATTGCTGCAGAAATTCCGCCAGGCTTTGACTCTGGCATCCTGAACACTTTTCTTGAATTTTGATGAGAGTATTTTGTACTGAGCGCCAAGGTTTTCAAAATAAGGCGTGTTTCCGTGTGTTTCTCGTAGATGTTTAATCTTTCTCCTTAGCGCTGTGAGTTTGTTTCGTTGTGTCTTTAGTTCGGTGGTCCAGAACGAGAAGACTGGAGTCCTCCGAGTATTTTTTAGTCTAAAGGATGCTCGTGCCGCCTCTTGCAGGGAAGCAATAAGTTTTTTTGTGAAGGAGTTAATGTCGGTGATGTTTGTTGCATCCCTTAGGTGTTGTGCAAGGAGTGGTCTGTGTGTTTTAATGATTTGTGTAAACTTTTTAAAATTTCCTCGGGTTGTGTTGAAACGTCGTTTAGTTGTAGTCAGTGGTGTGATGTCAAAGCCGAAACATATGTATTTATGGTCCGAGGCATTGTGGATGTCCATTACTCGCCAGTCCCTGATTTTTTGTGCCGCCTTCGGATTCGCCAGCGTATGATCTGGGAATCCTTTGTGTGTTGTAATACCTGTGTTGTTCATTCTGACAAATGTGTGTGTTCTGTTATCAATGTTAACAATGGTTAAATTATGGACTGCGAGATGCTCGATGAGACTGTCTCCGCGGATGGTTTCCTGTGGGCAACCCCAAACAGTGGAGTTTGCGTTGAAGTCACCTCCGCAAATGAAGTACTGCTTATGAGTTATTAAGTGTTGCCACTCCATAAGGGTTTCATCAAAATTGAAACGCGGTGCTGCGTAGGTAGAGCCTATGGATTAGTCAGTGATATTTTTTAACGAAGGATAACAAGTATTATAACAAGCCACATTTAGTATGTTGTTTTTAAGGGTGTAATTAGTGTAACTGAAAAATCTACTGGTATTTCTAGTTAACCCTTTAGACAATAACTGAAAGTAAAATGTAATTTTACATAACATTCTCATGTTAATTTCATAGAGTAGATTATTTATATTATGTATAATCTATTTTTGAAAAAAGAAATGATATCTACAAAAACTAACTCTTCAAAAGTAAAAAAAACAGCCAAGCTTAAAAAAAAAGAAAACGAAAGTTGTTGCTAAAAAATGGTGTGATATCAAATTTCCAAGCTTTTATTATAGTACTTATTTAACTTTTTCCATTAAATAAGTTATCATATATATAAGTCGAGTGCTACGTATATGTTAATAGAAATCGTTTTCTCCTGTACTAAATACATCCTAACGTGTTTCTGAAAATTTAATTTTTTTCAAATTATGCATGATGGGCTTGGCGGCCATCTTTCCTTATTTCTAAACACCCAAATTTCTAAAGTAGAAGCGTAATATGTTTGCAATGTAATATGTTTATAACAATGTCGAACTTCAGATTTTAACTACGGACAGATAAATTGAGGAAGACTGATATTTTGATAAATTGATTTTTACTACTTTGAAATGATTAATTACTCTAAAAAATAAATCATAAGATGAATCCTTAAGATAAGTCATCATTATTTTAAGACACAATTTTCAGAACATACAAGTCCATAAACGAAACGCTTAAAATATTTGCTTAAGTTACAATTTTGAACTTCGGATTTTAACTACAGATAGGGGTGCTTAGAATTTTGTGTATAATATGGAAAGATGGCCGCCAAGCCCATCATGCATAATTTGAAAAAATTGAATTTTCAGAAACACGTTAGGATGTATTTAGTACAGGAGAAAACGATTTCTATTAACATATACATAGCACTCGACTTATATATATGATAACTTATTTAATGGAAAAAGTTAAATAAGTACTATAATAAAAGCTTGGAAATTTGATATCGCACCATTTTTTAGCAACAACTTTCGTTTTCTTTTTTTTTTCAAGCTTGGCTTTTTTTTTACTTTTGAAACGTTATTTTTTGTAGATTCAATTTACTGCTAATCCCCAAATTGCCCACGTCACTAAGTGTTCAGTGTAATATATGCGTTAAAATATATTAATTACACTTTTGAAGTTCTAGAACAATTCGTTAATTATTTCGTATCTAGAATTTCAGCAAATATTCTGATGTGTCCGGTGAAATTTTGACCATGTTCATATGAGTTACCTTTTCTTCAAAATTAATATCCTATCTCAGTTTGGATATTGAGCTTTACCCCGAATATTTGAAAACTTTTGAAATAAAATTGCTTTTGTCAGTTCTCCCATTAATGAAGCTACAAAAAATTTCATGTTATTGAGCATAAACGTTTTTCTATGGGTAGACAGTATATGTTTTAACCAGCAATTAAAAAATGCATTCTTATATATTATAATATAAACGTATAGCTGCCACAATATATTTTTTAGAGTTATTCAAATGCACAGAATATATACTCTTCGCCGTCTGTCATTCCCAATGAATATATAAATTTTATTTACTTCAGAAATATGTAAATATTATATAAAGTGTGTTAACAAATAATCCATAAATTAAAAATGTTTCAACTATAATTTCTTAAAATACATTCGAGAAGTCTTTTGTACTTAAAAATGCATTCAGTATTTAAATGTTTTTTTAATGTTTTCTTAATACTTGAAACTAAAGAAGCGTGAAATTGTTTCACATTTTTCAAAATTTTATATTAAAAGAACGTACTAAGATGTGAGCATCACATAATAAAACATTAAGCTCAAAGTAAAAGTAAATTAAAGAAAATTTTTTAATTAATCGGGCGAGTTGGCTGAAAATGCAAAATCACATTTTATAGTTTAAGATCCTCTAAACCTATATTAAAGCGCCCATTACCCAGCTTACTAGGGTATAATTCACAACCTTCTGACAGTAAGTGCTGAATTCAGCTAAATGAAAGGCAAAACCAGAAATGTATTTAAAGGGCAATAATTTTTTAAAGATAATGCTTTCAAATGACGGGCAAGGGCGTAAAACATAATAACTGGTAATTTTGATTTATTAGGATTTTCGTATAAAATTATGTAACTGCATCCTGGCATACTTTTAAAAGTACAAAGTTTATTCATTACTCAATAGATGTGAAAGATAAATTTTTGATAGTTGCAACGAGTTTTTGTTATTAAAAGTCAGTAAGTTCAACAAGAACGAAAAATCATGCGTAATCATAGATTATGAACGAGATTTCACCTTTAATTAAGGTGAAAGGTGATAAGTAGTAAAAAGTTTAGGAAACATATAGCATATTTAAAAATCCAGTTTTAGCAATTACCATCCATAGTTTAAAAAGTAGTCCAATGATACTGTGCAGCCCTGTATATGATCTATAGATTCGGTTATATACTACATAGCATGATGCAATTTAGATCAGTTAGAAAATTCACATTTAGCAATTTTCGCCAATCAATGGAAATGCACTCGAAATATTTTGTACAGTCCTGTATACTATCTAAAGGATTTTGAGAACACAACATATTAAGCTAAAATTTAATTCAGGTAAAAAACGCATGAGGCAGCTTAACACTCACTTATAGCAATTACCGACCATAAATGACAATGTATCTTGTTGTTTGCGCAGCCCTGTATATGAATTTATTTATATTCCGCAAAATTATCTTAGTCTACTAAATATAGTTCAGAAGGATAAACAGAATTTATACACGCCACGTACTATGCAAATAATTAGTTAAAATTTAAAACGCAAACCAAAGTTGAAGACGCACTTATCACACATAGAGTGCAATTATCGCACTAAATCTGCAACCGAACTCTTTTGTGTGTCCCTGTAAATGAAGGATAAAAGCAATGCTCACCATACTTTTCAGTGAGCAATTTATAGTGTACCTCAGTAATGCATATAAATTTCATTATGTCTGAACTAGTGAAACATCATTAAATTATACTGCAAACGATTTTCGGCCGTAAAACATTGTGCCACAGAATTCTTTTGTGGAATTCTTTTGTGTCACCCTGTAAATGAATAATAAATGATTTGCACCCCATATTTTACATAAAGCATATTTTAATGCGCTTCATAATTGTGTATCAATTTCATATGATGTAAAATCATCAAAATGCACTTGAAACGATTTTTTCTCATTGACTGTAATTTAACAGAACACTTTTGACTGTTTCTGTAAAGAAACTATAAATGTTACGTACTTAATTTTCAATAGGGAACATGCTATAGTAAACGTAAATAACATACAAAAATTTCAGTATATTTACATGACTTAGATCACGGGCGGACAGTCAGACAGCCAGACAAACCGAAGTTATAAACACTTTTCAACGAAGTTGAGATGTGTTAATAAAAATGATATACTATCAGACAAATATGCTGCACTCCGTTAATTGAAATTTCAGTCTTAACAAATCAGCTGTTTTGGAGTAAGCAATCATAATAACTTTGATTGTAAATGGTTTTAGAATACCTAATTATTGTACCTAACTAGAAAACCTTAATATTTTATATATAAAAATAAATTACTTTTGAACTTATTGCCCATTACTTTTGAAATTTTAATTTTTGCATAGTTTCCGCACAAATTGTAATATACTTCAAAAATATTAATTTCAAAGATTATTTTCTGAAAGAGCGTGAAGGGAAAAAATGGAAATCAAGAAACAAGAGACTAATATTTCAATTTCTTTTTTTTTAAAGGGAAATTGTTGAAGTAAATAAAGTAAAGTAATGAATGCTTTTGAATCCTTAAAATTAAATTCCCTTATGCAATCAACTTACTGAAAAGAAATGCTTTTATGAGGCTTTATCGATTTAATTTTCAAATTCCCAGGAAATATTTCATTTCTTGTCATGTTGCAATTATTTTTTCTAGCTGAAACGATGTTTTGTTGCGATTTATTTTTATATAATTTTGTAAATAAGAAATATCTGTTTCAGAGGACATTGTCGTAAATGAAATTTGAAAAATAAAGTTATACTTATGTTTTATTTTAATAAATGTATTTAATTAGATAAAAGATATTATGTAAAGCAGCCTGTACAGATATTAAGGATTCCTATCTAAATTAAAATTGCTAAGAAGGCCTACCTACATTAAAATGGCAATTTTTGTGTAAAATTTCATTAATATTATTACAAGCTTTTATTTAACTTCTCTTGTATGTTCGTTCGGATTGACACACTTACTGTAGTACAATTGACCTATTTTTTGTTAATGTGAAGTATCTACGGTAACAATAGAATATTCTGTTGAAAAATAGTTGAAATTTGCCTCCGCCATCCTTAGGAAACACATTTGTCTAATAAGGGCCCGTAAATATCATTTATTGCTTCAGAAATATTATGTTATTCGATTTAACCGTAGCATGGTTAGTAAAAGTGCCATCTTCCAGTTGCTCGCAGGTGTGAATGGATGTGGGTTCGATCCTCAAGCGGAGATCGTTGAGTTTGGTCTTGCCAGGAAGCTTTATTTAAATTTGTGCATCCATTTTAATATTTTTAAACAAACTGTTAAAAATAACTCGCAATTTAATTTATTTCTTTTAAAAATGTGTTTATTTCAATCAATTATCCTTTAACAAATTTTCCCTTATAAGTACATTATATTAAAAGCTTGTCTTTAATTTTTTTTTCACTTATAATTTATTTTATTTTCATTTAGTTCTTTTACTTATTTTTGTTTACTTGTATTCATTTATTTTCTTCGGTGGTCACATACGATTCCAAAAATGTACTATTTCATATAAAGTCTATAGTTGCGAATATAAAGCTAATTTAGTAAACCAGATATGAAATAAAGATAACCATAATTTGTAGTTAAGACAAGGTAAATGTAAACATTGGAGATATTTTGGTTTTATAATGGTTATTTAGGTTTAATTATAAGAAAATGAACACTTTTATTACCATAGCTCTACATGTATCCAAGCTCGGTGTGCATTGAAACACATTTAATTTACTTAATGTTTAATATATTTTGTTACAAAGCAGTAGCACGCTTCTTGGCATGATTTTTTCAGATATCAAGTCTGGTCAGATCAACAGAATCTGCTGACCATTATTTTAGGTCTATCGTTTTATCCAACAAGTCCGCTGTCACAAATTTTATTACAAACGGGAAATTTCCTAAACATTGATCTGAGAAATGGCACCGAAAATAAAATTACATTTTTACTGTTGACATTTATAATTGCTCTTCTATCACATCAATTATTACTCTTCTAAAATATTTTCTATCTGTAATAGCGTAACTATTATCCGAAAAAATACGTCAGGGCTGCTCGTCAGTAAACTTCCCGATTCCCCTCGCTAATGTTAATCCTATGGGCGTAGGATTCACTCGTATTTTTAAAATCTCTCCTCAGGAAATTAATATTTTTAACTTCTGTTTTCTTTGTACAGTTCTTAAAGGATGTCTCTTTTTACCTTAGTTATCAAAATATTTCTAAAATATCTGCTTAATTTATAATTTTACGTGTTAATATCGTAGCGAAACTGAATAAGATTTTAACACTTCACATAAAATTAAGTATATATTTTAGAAAATTTTTGACAACTAAGAAAAAAAGAGGCATCCTTTAAGAAAAGTACAAAGAAAACAGAAGTTTAAAATATTAATTTCTTGAGAAGATATTTTAAAAATATGAATGCACCCTACACCCATAGGATTAACATTAGTGAGGGGAATCGGGAAGTTTACTGACGAGCAGCCTTAAGCGCTACCTATGAAAGGGTAAGAATGATGCTAATGCCATAGGACTGGTATCATCTGCTTGCACTTCAAATGTATCGTCAATTGCAACCACATACTTATAAAAAGTGTAGGATCCAAGATCTCTTTTTACACCTCTGAGCAGAAAACAGTTTATTAAATTGTATCTTGCTTACATATGTTAGTTTTATTAGTAAATGCGTGTCTGCATTATAGTCACATACTACTGCATGCAAATAATTATAATAATTATAATGTCCATTAAATCACAGAGCGTATTTAAGATAGTGATTAAATTTTTAAATTTTATAAAACATTTACATTTTAGAGCTTCAAATAAAGTTATTTTTAATTACAACAAATCATTTTAAACTAAACTGAAGATACTCTAACAATTTTGTAACTGATTTTTTTTATCGTATCGTGTGCCGTTTTGGAGACAGAAACGCTCATTTCGCAGTTTGCCGCTAGGTGGCACTTTATGCGGTCTCCTCGCGTAGCGCATAATAAATTTACGGTAAATAGACACTAGGTACACAGCATATTATTTTGAACCCTGTATAAATGCCATATCTGTATTAGATAAAATTTGTTAAAAATAAATTTTCTATTAACATCTTAAATCACAGAGGCATATCAAATTTTGGTACAGCTGTCGCAGACGCACCGTGGTATATTTTCGGCGTCAAAATGGTGATTTTATGCTTGAGCAACTTAGAAACATTGGCGAGATTTTGCTTAGTATAGCAACGCGGTAGAGCAGTTTACATGTGATCTATATTAAATTAAATATTGTGTATGTTATAATAAATTAATCATTGTGTGTGCTTTATAATAAAATATTTTGTGTGTGTTTAATATTAAAAATGTGTGTTTTATAATTAATGTGAAGGAATGCAGCTATTAGCAATGATTATTTTCATTTTAGCACGTTTAAACACGTTGCTGCATCCTAAAGTCTCTTACTGACGTGAGGGAATGCAGTTACCTAACTCTCTATTTTTAATAGTATTTTACTATCAGCGTAGCTTTGCAACACTTTTATTTTTACATATATCGTAAATTTTGATGTATTTTATTATATATGTAAAGAAGAAAGTGTTGCACGATTGCGCTCATATAAATAATTGAGGTAAAATTAGGAGAAATTGCGTATTTGTCATCAAAAACTACGAATAATACGAACTTTGAGCTTGTGTAAGTTATATAAATCCGAACAAAATGCAAAAACTATTGTTGAAATCGTACAGGATAAACCTTCTAATATTAAAAAGTGAAATAATTAAGTCAGTATAACAAAATCGAATTTTAGTCTTATTTCATGAGCCAAAAACTCGGCTTATGCACCCTGATCCTTTTAAAATTAATCATCGGGATCGGACTTAAGATGTAAATTTTAACTATTTACAAAGAAAAAAATAGGAAGAATTTGCTAGGTTTTATTTTAGAAGCAAGCATAAAGTCTACATTTTTAAAAAGTTTTGCAATCCTCTAAAAATATATATATATATATATATATATATATATATATATATATATTTTAGATGGGATATACAGAAACATATTTTTTTTTTATTCTGAAGCCTTGTTGCAGTCAGTGGTAGTAACGTAAAGACGCCGTGGGATATCCCTTTCCTAGCCTAACTTTCTATTTGAAGTCCTTTTTATGAATTAATGGAAAACAGAACTCCTGTCTCTCTGCTATAGCTGTAAAATGATATTTTAAAAGAGTAATAATTGTGATTTTTATACATTTCCGCGAATGGCTGGATATCAATACTAATGATTTTGCTATTTTAAACAGGTTTTCAAAGGTGTGAAAATCACGAAATGTCATCATGGGGAAGTATTTAATTAAATAGATATTTCTGTGCAAAAAGATATTTTTGAAGGAGAAAATTAATATTGTAGCTATTTTAAAATCTTATTAATCATTATCTACTACTTCTTATCCGTATAAAGCTCGGGCAGTCTCGAGGTCGGACACAAATTATTTCGTGCTCGGGAGGGCTCAGATTGCAAATCTTCGAGGTAGGATTCGGAAAAAAGAAACCGAACGTATGTCTAGTACCTACTTCATAAAACTCTCTCCAGAGACAAATATACAAAATATTATACTTTGTCATAATAATGTCTGTCATGTGGACTAAATACGATATTTAAAAAAATCAATTTCAAAATGCTAAAATATGCCAATATTTCCATAATCGGGTTTTTATCATGATTCAAATAAGTTTTTCAAACTCATATGATGTTATAATCACTTGCTGATGTCATATCTACTTGCTTTCTCTATTACTTTTATTGATACTCTCTTTATGTTATTCTCAAACATTTGAAAAAGTCCGTTAAACTTCCAATATGACGTCAGATTAATTTTCTTTTTAACTCTCTAATGACATCATATGAACCTGCTTTCTGTACTTACACATAATCATACTCCTTGTATTATTGAGAAATGTTTGAAAATTTTAGTTTTATTACCAATATGACGTCACATTAATTTTTTTTAATTGCTGAAAATTTTTAATTAATTTTCATTTTTCACGTAGAAATCTCTCAAAAGAAAATTAATTATTGTAAAATTAATTTTATTGTGGATTTTTAATTGTTGGCAACTGTTATAACGAAAAATGTTTAAATTTAATAGGAAAAGGCTGTTAGATTTTTGGATTTTTATCTCTCTATATTAAAATAATACGATTTTTTAAAAAATTATGATTTTCAGCTTCATAGTAGGTATTCAGCTATAAGTACACAAAATTTCAAGTCTGTAAGTTATATAGTTTCTGAGAACCGGTTCTGTGGCGGACAGACGACGTAGCGGGACAAATAGGGTTTTGTGAGATGAATAAAACCCTAAAAACAGACAAAAAAACTGGCAAAAAAAAAACTCTCTACAGACAGACGTTTAACACTTATATAATAATTCATTCCGATGTATAGTTTTCTCAAAAACAATTATCAAATGTCAGTATCTTTTTAAGCATAGTAGATAGTATAACCCATTAAGAACTTTTGTATGGATTTTCTTTGCTATGCATATTTCTTGATTTGGTAATTTTCCTTACAAATAGTCGTTTATGGAAACATTAAAAATTTATAAATACTTTTTTTTATCTGTGTAATATACAAACGGTTGTGCATTCACACGGGATGTTTCATTGGATGCATAGCTTCACATGGTTCTTAAATTTTCATGCCACATTTTCCGAATTCGCCTTATTTAACTACAGAATTTCTATCATTAAATAAAACCGATACTACCTTTCGGAAAATGTGGTACTAGAGTTCCAGAAACGGACGCACTCTATAACTACACCATTGAAAGACCCAGTACGTTACATTGCATTCATAAAATAGTTATAAATATTATTTTAATCAAAATTATAATACCTAAAGGTAATTTAAAATAATTACAGCTTATTTCTAAAAAAATAGAAATGTATCACCTTGTAGAGATGACGCTCAACTTTTATGATTATCCCTGCATATTAGAGTGAACTTTTTAAAAATAACGAGCAGAGCAGACCGAGCTATACTCGGTCAAAATTAGCTTAGGGTTCAAATATCATGACCTATGACCAAAATAAACCCACTAATCAAATTTTCTCGAACATGTGACACAGCCCAATAGTTTTCTCGTACCCGAAAATGGTAGGATACAAAATTTAGTCAAAATCGTTTTTTAGATACAATGAGCTTGACCCTGACCAATTTTGATTCAAAATGACCCACTAATAGAATTTTTACGAACATGTGACCTAGCCAATTGTTTTGTGATGCTTCAAAACGGTAGGATACACAATTTCGTCAAAATCGTTAGAGCCGTTTTTAAGATAAAATTTGCATATTATATATAACCACACACACAAGATTTGCTCGTATTAGACTATATGATTAGAATGGTTTAATCTGTATAGATAATATTTACACTTCTGATTAAATATCGCCATGTATCATAAACCCTCATCATTGTTTTTTCAAGATAGATTATACAAAATTGTCTTTTTGTTCAGGTATTTAGTTAATGTTTAAAATTAGGTAAAAATAATCTCGAATCAAAACTTGAAAATGATTTTCTTGTGGAAAAAAGATTATTTAATAAAAGCTTACTGTTAATATGTATTCAGTTTACTTTGGGTGATAAATATTAAAATGCATGTAGAAGTTTTTTTTTTTTCGAATTACTGCTTTACAAAATTAATTTAGAAATCAATAAAACTGCAAAATTATACGTAATTATTGTTTGAAAGCCTTATTAGTATTTGTCAAATTTATATAGTATTATGTTTTATAATTTGTATGATATCGTGTATATTATATTAACACTGTATAGTCTTATATTATATTAATATAGTGTATAGTCATATATTATAGATCATATCGTGTATTTTATATATAGAAAAAAATCTCGGACATTAGAAGAAAATGATTTTCATGTTAGCATAATTAAAAAAAAAAGTTTTGAAAGAATTTAAAACAGCGATTACCTTTGAAAAATAATTTTACCTATTGAAATATCAATCCATAGTTAAACTTATAGTTTCTTCAGTTTCACAGAAGAAAAATCTGCTATCGGAAAATGAAAAGAAAGACAAATATAGATTTTTTAATAAAGTTTCTTTCACAGCTGTTGAAATTGACGTTCGTTACAGGTTTTACAAAATGTCAGTATTTTAGAGAAAGTATTGGATATTTAAAATAATATTTTTAGAAATATTTTTCCGATTACGTATTCAGCGTAAATATTCTGTTCATTCATTTTTTTTTAATTTTCAAATATTTTTAAATTATTCTGCTTAAAAGGTAAGTTTACCTTATTGTTGGCACATTTTAATCGTTACGGATCGTTAACTGTATTTAGATTTCCGTGCACAAGTTAATTTGCGTTTAAAATATTAAATATTTCGAAATAAATTTTATGTTATTTTCACATGACCTTTATTAAAATATAATAAAGATATAAAACACTTAAAATAGCCATTCACGATGACACAGATGGATATCTATATATAGCTATCTATATATATTACGTTAAACTCCAGTTACAGTCTTAATTCACCTTACAAATTTCTTGATGATTTACAGAGTTTTGTTTGCCCTACCGGTTATATCATGGCTTCTCTCGATGTTGTTTCGCTGTTTACTCCAATCCCTTTCGAACTGGTCTGTAAAGTAATTAAATATATCTGGCCCACGCAAACACACCCTACTGATTTTAATGTCGAGGAGATTATTGAATTGTTTAAGTTGTGTTTGACTTCAAACTGTTTTGTATTTAATAATTGCTTTTATAGTCAAATTTCTGGTACCGCTATGGGGTTCCCCCTCTCTGTTGTAATTGCTGAACTTATAATGCTGAATATTGAAAATACTATTAATTCTGAACTTGGTCCAAGTATTCTTTATTGGAGACGTTATGTCGACGATATTTTTTTTTTTATAGTGAAAGAAGCAGATTTAAATAATATTCTCAGGATTTCTAACTCTATTGGTGACCCTATTAAGTTTACCGTTGAAATTGAAAATAATGCTGAATTACCATTTCTCGACATTCTAATCCGCAGACACACAACTGATATCTCTCAATCTATCATCACTACTGTTTACAGAAAACCTACATCAACTGGTCAATATACTAATTTCAATTCAATATGCCCTTTTAAGCCATAAAATTGCCGTTATTAAGACTTTAGCCTTCAGGGCCATTAGATATTGCAGTTCCAGTAATGATTTTGAAATTGAGAAATGTAAAATTTTTCGCGATTTGGTTAATAATAGCTATCCTATTGATCTTGTTAAAAAAATCTTTAAGAATACTTTAAATTTTGTGAATTCTACTAACTATACATGTTATAAAATTAAGGAGACTGGAAAATTTTATTTACTCACATAGGAAACATTGTCTAAATTATTTATCTAGAATTCCATACCGTATATTGTTTCATAAAAAACAAACAATAGCACATTAAAGTGCAATTATTTTACTTACAATTTCTACATTAAAAAAATTTTGTTATGTAAGTGTTGTTTTAATGACTTAGTAGATATATGAGTTTCGTATAGCTGTCGAAAATATTCAGTTCATACCATGCACCCCACATTTTAGGCCTCAAATTTTGGTATAAACACCCGAGTAAATGCGGTATATAGCGATATAAAGCCAGTACAAACTATATCTGTTGAATATTTTTGTTACTAGGGTGTTATTTTTATTTTTCATCTTATTATGGCATACTTTGATCATATTATTATACAATGAGCTGTTATTTATTCTTTTAAATGTTATAGTATTTAATTATTCGCATCATACGTAAAACATTTCAAAAGGATGATAAAAACGTATTTTTCTAATGGAAAATTCATTTTTACAATCAAATAAAACCTAGTAATTAATTTTATCTCTAACAGAATATTGAGATAGGTTGAGAAGATCGTGTATAAAATATTACACGATTATTCTCAAAAGAGTTTCGTAGCTAAAAATAAACAAATTCATCTCTATGTAAAGTAACTAAATTTTCTTTTACACAAATAATTTTATTTTTTATTCATCTAACTGCAGAATTTACATTCAATGTCTTGAAATGTATGAAAAATACGTGCTCATTATTTTTCGAAATGTTTTTCGGAAATTAATTTTGTAATATAATATAGAAAAACCACAGCCCTGGCAAGATTAAATCAAGAAGAAACTATCCAAATCAATTTCAATGAAAGTAAAATAATTTTTCCTCCAGTCTATACTATCCATCCATAATAAGAGAAACCATAGAGATACTAATACGCAAAAATACAATATGTAACGATACAGCATCTGTTAACTTACCAAAATCGTGGCTCGAGTTTCACCATAGTTACAGATATGAAAATAAACAGCCAAGTAAAAATAAAAGATAACGTGCGTAATTTTTTAAAAAGTGCATGAGAATTAAATGGTAGCATTTTAAATAACTTCAAAACCCGTGCAATTATGGAATATTCTCATTTGTTTTTGAAAATGACTCGAAGTGAGTCGAAACATGTCAAAAAACCTAATAAAAGTTCTTTTAATTTGTATTATGTTGTTAATTTAAAAGAAATATATGAAATATATATCTCCTGATGAAAAAAAAATCAAATCTTAAAACACAATAGAAATAGTGAGCCTTTTGTTCTTCGTACGAAAATAGCTAATTATGTTTTTTTTACAAGCGTTCTTAAGACTTTACACGTTTTACCTTTTCATTAAACGTTTTCTTGGAATTTATCCGAAAATCCATAAAACAGTTTCGTAGAAGATAAAATAAATATTGCCTTAATGGTAAAGTTCCACATTCCTTTCTTCATGAAAACATCCGCAAAAAAAGAAGAGTTCAAAACAAATTTTTCTTTTTCATTTTTTAGGGGTTTTTTTTCAACTTGATTAATTTCTTAGATAAACATAATAAGCTGCTCTTTCAAAGTCAGTTTAACAATTAATATTTTCTGCCCAAATAATTAACAGTTATAAAAATAAAAGTATAAAGACAGAATATCTATCTAAAATGAAATGTTTTGACACATAAACAAAAATTATGGTTTAATAAAGCTATAAACTTGCGAATTTTTGAAGTATATTTCATTTTTTGTTTTTGTATTAACATAATTTATAATGAGAGGATATAGCATACCCCTATATCTAAATACTTTACGAGTAATATTCCGAATCCTGATTTTGTATCTCGGAGTTTAGTGAAATATTATGCAAATAATGATATAAATAATAAGCTGCTGTTTTTATGATTAGTGAATTCCCTTGATTATTAACATGTATATTATAATTTGAGGTTGTTAAAGATCAGACATTTTTTTAACCGTATGAAAAAAATAAGCATTTATTATTATTATTTTTTTTAGATTTAGCTATATTTTTTAAATATCCATTTATTTTATTTCAAAATATAAGAAAACTCTAAATTTTCCGTACATTGTATAACAATAATCAACTTTTATTTTTAAAATTTGATGTGTTGTTATTAAGTCGGTTTGATCTATGCGGTAAAAAGACATAAATTACGTTGAAACAGTACCTGTTGCACTAATATTTGTGACTTAAAATAGACGCAAAACAATTAAATAAAGAGAGAAAAAGACTAAAAAAAAATCGTGTTACAAAATGTTCAATTGACCGCCCTCAGAGAAGATGACATGCAAAATATTTTAGACAATAATGAAGATGCAACAGGCCTAAAACAATTCACATAATCCGACTTTTAATGGTGTTATTCGTGTCATACAAATTTAGCGTATTCGGCATTTTATCTATCCAGATCTAAAAATTCAGGGTGGCTAGTGGTCAGGGAAAAATACAGTCAAAAAAAGTGATAAACACCAGTATATTCTTATAGAAAAATTTATCCTAAGTATTCGATCAAATAATTAATTTGAATTTTTCTATAAGAATATACTGGTGTTTATCACTTTTTTTGACTGTATTTTTCCCTGACCACTAGCCACCCTGAAATTCATGGAAGCGTGTTCGGGTGCCTATAGCGGCAACGGAATAGTGAAGCAATCACCAATGTGATAATAAATATTATATGATTGCAATATCAAAAAAATTCTCCTGGAGTACACTTTGAAAACGCACTGTTCTTCTTTTCTTGTACCCTATGTCGACGGTTGTTGTGTTACAAGCACCATTCTATTATCTTATAGTTTTTCACTTTACAGACCACTATGCCATGCTAAAATATGGACATTAGCACTTAAAACTTTCTAAATTTTGTCGATGCAACGGCCAACATATGAGCACCTTTTCTGTTTTCTCACCCCATTATGTTTCAAATACCTACACTTCAAAATATATTAAAATTCCTTGCATTGCCAAGTAGCACAGATTGTTGGCAGTTTCTCGAAATCGTTGGGAATTGGTAGCCTTGACAAATGATCGGAAAATGGGTGCAAAGATCCCTCTAATTTGGAGCGAATCTGAGCAGAATTCTGAGTAGCAAATGGTTGGACACTGTTGGACTTTGTTGGCAAAATGGTATGGCAAGGCGGACATTTCTTACTGTGGGCCAACACGGAACGACAATTAGCCAAGTTAAGGTTCTGGTTCAGCAGAGTGGAATGGACTACCGATTGGATAGAGCTGTACAAGCCCCGCTCAGCGGGGATACTCACTATCCAAGGACTCTAAACAAGAGGCAGGGTCCGGCCAAACCCCCGAGGAAAGCCGGCTCATCTTTTAAAATATTTCAACGAATATACGCAAATAAACAAATACAAAACAGAAACAGAATGAGAATTTAATTGATATGATGTTTACAAAATGATATTTACAACATAAGTCTAAATTAAAGTACAGAGAGTCACCAAAGCCACTCAGCTGCTATAGAAGCAGCATCTGCTGCATTATGAAATAATAGCTTGTTATTATCTACCACGACAATTAACCAATATTTAGCCAACGCTGCACAACCATTTTTTGTTACTTACCTTACGAAAATAGTTCATAGAGTTGTATAGAACTCTATATATTTCTTTAAAAGTTCTATTGAATAGCCAACTGAATAGAAATACTATTTCTATAGAGTTTTGAAGAGTTCTATAGAATACTTTTTCTAAAGAAAATGTTTCTATCGAATTGTTAGAAGTTCTGTAGAATTATTTTCTATAGAACAGTTTTTCTATAGAGTACTATAAACCTTATAATATTAAGTTCTATGGGCTAATAATTCTAAAAAAAATTTGTTTTTATTAAATAAATAGATACTTCTCTATTATCCAGGCGGCCATTTTTCAGAACAAAAAACTATCGCCAAACTGTAACGCCACATAAATGGGAGAACGGTGCCATTGGAATATCAAAATAAATAAATAAATAAA
Organism: Maratus michaelseni; assembly: GCA_963931845.1. NCBI lineage: Eukaryota > Metazoa > Arthropoda > Arachnida > Araneae > Salticidae > Maratus > Maratus michaelseni. Next base: position 31,873,458 of record OZ007586.1, read on the forward strand.
ATATAAGAATTTAAGGACACAATTGTTATTTTAATTAATGAAATAACTATTAAATCAGTAAAACATAATGAAAGATACACGCAAATGTCGAATTAAAAACCACTTGATGACATAACAAACACGTATAATGCTTCTGACAACAAGTAAATGGGACTGCATATTTGGCGTTTAATCTTACAGTTTGGTGATAGTTTTTTGTTATGAAAAGTGGTCGACGGGATAATAGAGAAGTACCAAAAAATATTTCTTGGTCTTTTAAAATTTATGTGTGTAGTAATTTAAATTATTTTTTTATTTTAATGTATAGTTATAAATAAATTTATTTATAACTATACATTAAAATAGAAAAATAATAATCAATTTTGTAATACATCAGTTTAATATATAATAGTACTCCATAGATTTAATATGATTATATATATATAATTCAATTAAATTCTAATACATTGTGATTCAATTGTCAATGTAATAATATATCAGTCGAACTACTGAATTAAACATGATTAATTAATTTCTTTATAATTCCTTAATTTGGTGGTTAATTTTATAATAATTTATTAATTTGTTGTTAAATTTATAAAACCATCCATCTAATTTAATAAACTTTATTCACTTTAATAGTTTTGTAATATTTATTCAAATATTTTAATCTGAAGTATAAATATTTAAACAATTGTTTCAGTTTTAACAAATAATTTATTATATTTTTAAATATTTTTACAAGACTATATATGATTGGGAATGGAAATCCCAAAAGAAATAAAGTTTAAATAGTATAATAAGAGTTTCGAAACTGTCAATGGTTGCATCATACTGAAAGTATTGGTTCATCGTCCGATCACTGAAGTCAAGCAGCATCGAGTGGGGTTAATATTTGGGAGGGTGACCACCTGGATTCTATAAATGTTTTTATAGAAGCTTTATATTTTTTCTATAGATATTTTTATAGAAGCTTTATATTTTTTCTATAGATATTTTTATAGCTCTATAAACATTTCTATTGAACTTCTACAGATATTTCTATAGCTTTAGATTAAACAAGCTTATAGAAAAACGGGCGGGCCATAATTCTATAGGATTCTATAATGCATTTTCTATAAATATTTTTTATAGAATTCTATAAGGAAATTTTGTAAGGGTTGGGTAGTGCGGTTGGTAGGAGCTCGTATAAAGGTAAAAAATTAATTATGGCCCTCCTGTATATTATTAATTCACAAAATTTTAAAACCATGTATTTATATAACTCAGTTCTTAATTATCGATGTACTTAGCTGAAGTTTACTATTAGCCCTAAAGTAGCCTTATGTAGGTATACGTAGCTTATGATTTTAAAATTATCTTTAAAATCTGATTATATAATCTTTAAAAATTCTGTAAAGCAAAGACTGTTAAAAACAATACTATTATTATAGTTTCTTGGGTATTAAAAATTCGGACACACACTCCTAGGCATATTAATTTCATTTTCGGAATTTGTTTTTGTCTATATGAACATTTATATTTCACGTCTTCTCTTATTGCATACATATTAAAAAAATTAATTCTACTATGCTTTTGTTGTTACACCTGTAATTGTTTTTCTAAAAATAGAAACAGATATATAGAACAAACACAAAGAAAAAAGCACCATAGATTGAATAACAATAAATCAGTAAGTTCAAATCGATTAATCTATTTTTTAATTCATTCTTATCAAAAAAATAATCTTCACTCACTCATTTAATATATCTGTAAATGTCTATAAAACCGCAATGCAATGACTAGTATTGTTGTTAAAATGGACTGGTGTATGTAACTTGAAATATATGATAAAGGCCTATGTTATATTATTAGTAAAATTATTTTTATCGACATTATACTCTTACAAAATTAAGACATAATATGAAGCACTATTGGAAGCAATGTATAGTCATGGTAAAAAAAAAAACTAGTCGTTGGGGGTCAACGTAATACTGACCCATCATGGATATGCATAATATAAAATATGAAAAAAAAACATGTGTAAACTATTTATAAATTGCATTGCAATTCGAATAAAATCGGGGCTTGATGACGTCATAAACTTTAAATGCTCTGTAACTAGCAAATTTAAAATGATATTAACTAACGGTTTACTGCTTCGGATTAAGCGTCTCCTTTCCAATTAAAATATATCTTTGCATTGAAATTTGAATGAAATACACGGTCATGAAAAATAGAAGATTGTGGAAAATAGGATTATAAATATCTCGGCAACTCATTATCCGATCGACTTAATTTTTTATGCAAAATTTATGGTTTTTTATTGTCTTTTATAGTAATTCCTTAAAATAAACAATTTCGAAAATTTTATATACCTTTTATCAGAACGAATAATTCGAGAGTCCGAAAAAAATAGTTTCGGATAATCGAGATTGCTGAAATTCAATAAGCTTCTTCCCATTATTACATACTAAGTACATACCAAATTTCAAGTCTCTATCTCAATTTGTTCGGGAGATAGAGCGTTTACTTACAGACACACACACACACACACACAGGCAGACAGGCAGACGGACGACAATTTTTTTTCTAAAATTATGTTTTTCGGAATCTGTGTATCCCAAATTATACATCATTCCGTCATGTCGTTTTTAAGTTGTGTTTAAAATAATTAACCGCATTGCAATCAGTTAGGCAACGATTAAACATGAATTTAACATTAGGCGTTCCAAACTTTAAATCCGCATAATTCCTAAATAACTTGACCGTATGACTTTCTGTTTGGTAAGCGAAAGTAAAATGTTCCGAGAAATCCAAAGAGTTAGATCTTATTATAGGATTTTTTAATGTCTGTTACAATTTCTATAAGTACACGGCCCCTAAGTAAAATTTATGCATAACAATAAATAGTAGACTTTATTTCAATTATTCAATTGGTATGTCTTTTTATACGATGACTAGCAGGTCTTCGCCCGTCTAGCCGGTCGCTTTTTAGTGGGGACCAAATGCATTCTGCAGCGTACTGCCTTGACTTCCCTTAGGGCCCAGAAATTGAATTTTACATGCAAACAGAGAAATTTAAATAAAATTAACTAAATAATATATATATATATATATATATAATTATAATATCTATGAATTTCAAAAACATATCAAGTTCTAATATCATTCTACTAAAATCTACAAAGAGATAATTAATGATAGTGTGTAATCAGAGTACCACATAGCTAATAATTAACTTGTGCAATCATAAAATTACCATAGCATGTGCTTCAATGGTAATTAGCCAAATTTACTCATACCTGAAGAACATTTAAAAAGAAAGAGAGAGAAAGGGGAAAAAATTATAAATTGGAGTTGCTATTAATTAAACACAAATGGATTAACAAATTAATTATGAACATTATTCAGTGGAAAAACTGGACCACAAGAGAACCAATCAAGAATTGGATATGAAAAAACATATGTGGATGTACTCGTCAGCTTGGCTGCACCCACATGTGTTTTAAAAATAATTCAGTATTTCATAATTCTACTGGCATGATGCTAAGAACAGTAGAATCAGCCAAGTATACTGAATTATTACCAGACAACAATTGGAAAAATTTTAAATTGGAAATATGTAAAATGTAAAATGTAAATAAAAAACCATTAAGAAATATATAATATATCACTTACAACGATTATCCTAAAATCTTTATAAATCACCACACTGAATTACCACCAGATATCATTTTTGAAATAACATTGTAAATTAGAACCCTTAAATTGTAGAAAAAATGTTTTACTCACAAGAATGATCCAGAATCCTCAAAATATAGCAACTTCTGCATAATGATCAATTCCACATGGCACGTATCAAACATGTTGACATTCGAGTCGAGTTGAGAGAAATGATTTGAAAGACAAGTTGAGAGCTCATTTTTTTTTTTTTTTTTTTTTTTTTTTAAACACAACTCGATCAATGAAACCCCAACACAAAATAATTCAAAAACACACAAAACTATTCTGTTGATAATACTCTTATAACAAAATTATATCCGTGAATATATAATTACTCCATCTAATTTTAATTCCTGAAAGTAAAATTAATATACAAGCAATAGCTCCCTCTATAGTTAAATTAAAAATAATATCAATAATATCATCAACTAACTAAAACGTAAAGTGTCGCCATCTGTTGGTATTATAATTATTCATAATTAATATTTAGTTACATATCCATATTATTATTAACAAAATCACTTCATTAGATTTAATCAATATATAAATTTTAATAAACAATACTTCCTTGTAGTTTTTACATTAAATTCGAATAAAATCCTACAATATGAATAAATATACACAGAATTTATTCATCCTGCACAGCATTTCAAATATTCTTAACAAGAGTATATTTTGTAAAAGAGATATTATTTTAAAACAAAGTGCTATGCTGCCAGCTGTGTTAAACCACTGATATATATTATAAACTTATAATTAAATTATTAATTTTTTATTGTTACTTCTACTTAAATATATTTTAGACTTGTTATTAAATAATTAATGTATTGTTTATACTTATACTTAATTATATTTTAGATTTCATAGATTAATTTAACATCAAATTAAATAATTATTATTATTACTACTGTGCTTCAATCAAATTTATGCTATGCAGTAATTAAAAATACTTATTAAATTTAATTTCATAGATAAAAATAAAAAAACTATATATATATTTATACACTTTGCAAATAGATATGTTTGTGAGTTATAATAACCAATGTTATCCATGTATAATTTTATGTGTTATTGTATAAGTTAAATTATAAATGTATGAAAACTGCTCATCAAAGACACCCTAAACATATGTGATCGGCAACGCACAATCACATACTATACAGAGTGTATATAATGTTCAATCAAATTTTAAATTTTCTAATATGTTATAATTGTATTAATGTATGTTATAATTGTAATATTATATCTATTGTTATATGTTATCGCACATTAAAACAAAAATTTTATTACATACAGTTTCGGGAAAATAATAATATTTTTCCATAATCCCTCTGACAAAATACCACTGGCCCCGTGCGTATTTAACTAAGATGAGCGCAGAGCTTTCAGATGAAATAAATAAAAATGGGATTGCCTAAGATGAATTGCGATCATTGTAAATGGGTACTGTCACGCCCATAAATTATCAATGAGGTAATCAAAATAACGGGGCCCTGTGTATTTCTCAGCCGTATATCGTTAATGCAGCGATCACTATAACGTGCATAAATCATTAAACGTACGCTTGTAATCTGACTATACGGTAATCACCATAAGGCATCCTTGTGCATTTCCTAGCACATAAGTATGGCAATCAGTATTTAAATCGCATTTTTTTACTTTCAAAAAATGTATTTTGAAAAAAGGTGGAAGTGTAACATTTTGTTTAAATTTTAAATCCGATCGCTAAAAGACGAAAATCGAAAATAAAATTATAAAATGGGAAATAAAAAAATATATTCCTTGGAAAAAAATGTCACACAAAATATATAATAAAAAGTCAGCAATAGTTCTTTTTCGTCTAATCTTCCGCAATCGGGTTCACAGCCGATGTCGCCCACAAATTCGCTAGCTCTAAAATCGCTGAAATACATGATTAACTGATTTTTTGTAGATTTGTAAAGCGGTGTCTCACATTCTTACTTAAAACTGCTGCTGAGATAAGGCACAATTACCTAAACTTTTTGACACACAGTGTGACACTGTAGATAGATTATTATCTAAAATTGCTGAAATACATATTTAACTATTTTTTAGTACATTTGTTATCCAAAATTTCACGCTCATACCTATTTCTGAGATACGGCAAAATTACATAAAAAAATTCTATCCCCAATTAAAACCCCTTTAGTGGCTGAATTTTTTTAATCGCGGAAATACATATTTAACTATTTTTAGTAGATTTGTTATCCTGTATCGATTTCAAGCTCCTAACTAAAAATGCTGCTGAGATATGGCAAACATTCGAAATGGCCTAAAATTTTCGACCCCCATTTTGTTCTCTTAATGGATGAATTTATAAAATCGCTGAAATATGTGTTTAATTATTCTTATAACAGATTTGTTATCTTTAATTTCACGCTTCTAACTATAACTTCTAATGAGATATCGCAAAATGACATAAGACATTCAACCCACTATTTAACCCGCCTTAGTGGCCGAATTTGTAAAATCACTGAAATACTTGTTTAACTATTTTTTTAAGGAGATTTGTTATCCTGAATTTCACTTTTTTTTCTGAAACTGCTGATGAAATATGGTGAAAAGATGAAATCACCGAAAATTTTCGTCCCTTCATTTAACCCCCTTTGTAGTTGAATTTTTAAAATAACCTGAAATGCATGTTTAACTATCCTTTAGTAGATTTGTTATCCCGAATTTCACGATCCTAACTATAACTTCTACTGAGATATGGAAAAAGGACGTAAAACAATCGACCCCCCATTTAACCTTCTTAGTGTCTGAATTTCTAAAATCGCTGATATACATGTTTAACTATTTTTTAGTAGATTTGTTATCCTGAGTGTTATGATTCTACCTATAATTTCTACTGAGATACGTCAAAATGACCTAAAATATTTAACCTCCCCCCCCCCCTTAGTTGCTGAATTTCTAAAATTGCTGAAATACATGTTTATCTATACTTTTTTGTAGATGTGTTACCTCGAATTCCGAGCTCCTAACTAAAAATGCTGCTGAGATATGGCGAACAGGCAAAATGACCTAAAAATTCCGCCCCCCATTTAACCCCCTTAATGGATGAATTTCTAAAATTGCTGAAATATGTGTTTAATTTTTTTTAGTAGATTTGTTATCCTGAATTTCACGTTCCTTCCTAAAACTGCTGCTGAGATATGGCGAAAACGCGAAATGACTATAAACTTTCGACCCCCATTTAACCTCCTTAGTGGTTGAATTTTTAACATCACTGAAATATGTGTTTAACTTTTAGTACATTTGATATCCTGAATTTCGCGCTTTTAACTAAAACTGTTGTTGAGATATGGCGAAAAGGCAAAATGACCTAAAACGTTAGACCCCCCCATTTAACCCCTTAGTGGTTAAATTTCTTAAATCGCTTAAATACGTGTTTAGTAATTTTTTAGTAGATTTGTTATCTTGAATTTCACGCTCTTACCTAAAACTGCTGATGAGATATTGTGAAAATGTGAAATCACCGAAAAGTTTGGACCCCCCCCCCCCCCATTTAACCCACTTAGTGGTTGACTTTCTAAAATCGCCTGAAATACATGTTGTACTATTCTTTAGTAGAATTGTTATCCCGAATTTCACGCTCCTACTTAAAACTCCTGCTGATATATTCCGAAAAGACAAAATTATCTCAAACTTTCGACCCCCCCCCAATTAAACCCCCTCAGGGTGTGAATTTTCAAAAATCCTTTCTTAGTGGGTGCCGACATTTTGTAAAGAACGTGTCTTCAAAATTTCATTGCTCTAGGACAAACGATTGAGGCTCGGCGTTGATTATGAGAAAATCAAGCTACTCTTTTATCTAAGTATAGATCTGTGGCATTGTAAATAGTGGGTTATGACTGTTTTATATTCTTTGACTGAGAAAGTTTAAGTGTCTCCAAAAAATCACGCAACACAATAATTAGAAATGAAGAGAAACAAAAAGGTAGAACAAGAAATATATAAATGAAAATTATTTCTTATTTTGAAGCGTGTTTGTATTTTCAGTTCTCTAAATGTTGAGAAATTTCTGTCCATTTCATTTAATTCTCTGTATTATTGTAAGAAAATAAAATAAAATAATGTCATTTTACAAGAGGTTTTTGTGTTATAACAATGATTATTAATATAATTCATGGCTAATGATTATACACCATAGACAAAGGCGTTAAAATAGGTTGATGAAGAAATTATACGAATAGATGCATGTAAATGATAATTCACAGTAAAAATATTACATAAGATAGAAATTGATAAATGTCAAGGTGTTAATTCAACTATTTTATTTTAAAATAATATTAGACTCCTTATTTTGCAAATAACGAATAATTATACTATCTGTTACGGGTCATTTGAAAGCATGGGTAGCTTAATATTTTAGTGTGTTCAGTATAAAAATATAACAGTGGCTACAAATGTAAAATGCATTTCTTGACAAAGATTTATATTTAATATAAATGGTACCATATTTCTTAAAATTAAAAACTGTAAATACATTTCGTTTAATTTTATATATTGTGGAGGCCTAAAATAAACTTATACATTTTAAATTAATACAAAATCATCCATTGGTATTTGCATTTGAGAATGTATTTTTCTCAAAAATGGTTTCTTTGTTGAAACAAAACATTAAAATTTCGTAAAAATTAAATTGTGATTTACCGAAAGCTGGTATTACATCATAAACTCACAGAAATAAATGTAAAATATATTACAGATCAGTGCCCGTCACTCAAGCTAGTATATTCGTTTTAACGATAATATTGAGGTATAACGCTGAAATAAAGAGTATCGCCTTTTATGCAGTTAATTAAGAACTAATAATTTCGATTTGTGTTTATATATAAAAATGCATTACGGCATTTTAACCCAAACACAACTACCGTTCGTCATAGATAAGACGTTTTAACACAAGTTACGAAATACTTTCATTCATCTTGTAAGTGATGATACTTTAAAAATATAAAACATTCATATATTACATATTAATGCATAAAGATATTTTATAATTACAAATTATTCAAATTTATCATTATATTTTTTTGTCATGACCTCTTAAAATTTTGCTGAAAAATGTACTTTATATTTAGAAAAAGTCCTTCTTGAATCAAATTATTCACTTTTAATTTACACATGGGTAATCAAAATATATATTTTTTAATTAATGAAAAAGATAGAGTTTTTACCAGGAAATCTCAATTATAAGAAGATCAAATCTCAGATACTTACTGTACTTATTAACATTAATTTATCATTCGGAGAATTTTATTTCTTCATAGGAAGAAACGTAGGAAAAGCATAATTTTTTTCTTTTAACTTTTTCCCATGAGACATGGTGCACTTCTTTGTATTATGATATTTGTTCGATTGGCTTCTTGTTACTTTGTGTTGGTACTTAATTTAGATATTGCACTCAAGGGAGCTCAGATTCTGCTCTTTCTTTGAATGTAGCCAATGTTTTTTTTTTTGTGGCATTGTATCTCTTAAACAGAGTAACATCCGTTAATTTGACATGGATTGCATTTTGGTGTCTTTCATTTTTTTAACGAAATATTTATAGTATTTAATTATTAAGATCTTTTTAGAAATAAAAATATACCCGTTCAATGAAAATTTAAAATATGCTTTTTTTTTTAAATCTTTCCAGATACTTCTAGTGTTGTTGTAATGTTTAGTAGAAAAGAAATAAAAATTAAATTATTCCGTACTATGGTTGTAAAACATATTTTTCTGCGTTTTTCAATTCTTATTCGACAGCACATTTTAACAAATTAAAATGCAAAATAAGTTTTTGTAGCACAAAGCAAATTTTTTAAATGTCACTATTAGACTCAAGATTACTTTGTTCTAAATATAATTAATAGGAAAAAAGAGCAGTATAAAAAAATTGATATTTCAATACATTATTTCCTTACCACACTTTCTAAAATAAATGCGATAACTTAAAGCTATACATGATACACACACAAACACACACACACACACACATATATATATATAATATAAATAACCCAATATTAACCCGTATCTATTATCATTTATATATCTACAATTTTCTATAAAATTACTTTTTTAATAGCGCTAAGTAAGTGAGAATAAAGCACTTTATCAAATATTCTATCTTTGCAACACCCGCAGCCAAAAACTACGCTTTATGCTTGATCAGACTTCAGACTTTTAACTTTATTACAAATATCGAATATCTGCATTTGAAAAATGCCGATGATTAATGTCAAGGAAAAAGGTAACAGTCCGCTCGTCTCACTTAAGAAAAATAATGGAAAATACTGGATTTTTAAGCAATACCAAAATAGATTTAATTTTCATTTTTATTCTTCCTCTTAAGAAGCTGATATATATATATATATTAAGTCAAAATTTAAAACTTTAAACCTTGTTGCTGTTCACGCTGAAGAGACTACTTCACTCACGGGTAAACACCCGCTCGCTAAAGTTAATATTATGGGACAGTTATTTTATAATATCTCGTTTGAATTTCAATATTTTAAAATACTTTTATTTGCATTGGATAGCCGAGGTTGATCTCTACGCAGGCCGTTTTTTACTTTTTCGAATTTGGTTGCAGTTATTTTTTATGAAGATACTGCCACTTTCAAAACCGGTTCTAAATGTGAAAGTACCCTCATAAAAAAACCTGTAAACAAACTCAATAAAGTAAAAAACGGCCTGTGTATAGATCAACCTCAGCTATCCAATTAAAAAAATCATTTAAAAATACTGAAATGCAAACGAGATATTATAAAATAACTGTCCCATAGGATTAACATTAACGAGCGGATGTTTGAGTGAAGTAGCCTGTTAAGTGAGAACAGCAACGATGTTTAAAGTTTACAATTTTGACTTAATATGTAGATCAGCTTCTTAAGAGGATGAATAAAAATGAAAAGGAAATCGATTTTAGTATTGCTTATAAAACCTGCATCCAAAATCGAAAAAGTACAAAACGGCCTGCATAGAGATCAACTTCAGCCCTCCAATGCAAAAAAAAAATCATTTAAACATATTGAAATGCAAAACGAGAAAGTATAAAATAACTGTCCTATAGAATTAACATTAGTGAGTGGGTGTTTTTCCACGACAGAAGTAGCCTTATAAGGCTACTACAGACCTTATAAGGCTACTAAGACAGACCTTATAAGGCTACTAAGACAGAAGTAGCCTACGCTAATCACGCGAAGAAACGCTCAAGTTAATATTAAGTCTATGGGGAAGGTTCTTGCGCGATTTCTCGCTCGCATTTAAATATTTTTAAATGATTTTTTTGCATTGCATAGCTGAGGCCGATCCCTAACGTTGTTAGTTTTTACTTTTTTGATTTTAGTTGCAGTTTTTTTATAAGTGGATATTTCTAATTTCGGAACCGGTTGGAACCGGTTCTGAAGAAGCGAGAAATCACGCAAGAACCTTCCCATTGACTTAACATTAGATTGCGCGTTTTTTCGCATGACTGATGTAGCCTTTTGAAGGTGTAGGTCAGTCACAAACAAAATCACACACTGTAGTGCAGAGATAAAGATGCCTTGTTCCCTCAAAATGACAGATGTGTGAAAAACCATGAAGGATTCTCTGAAAACATCTCTATTTAAAGACTTTCTCAGTTTAACTCATTGACTCGTCTCAATGGGTTGCAACTGGTGGCAAAATGATTGATCATCTTAGCAGAAGACAGAAGTGAAACGTAAAAACTGTAAAAGTCCGTTTTATATAAAGAATAAAAAAAAATTTAAACTGAAAACCAACTATTTTTGTCAGTATACATGAATTAGAAAATCTGTTAATCTGATGAAATATTCGTTTTTCGGATGCTATCAGTTTTCAAGTAAACACTTTAATGTTCAAAAAATAGGTTCAACAAACAAGCATATTAAATTATCAGCATTTAATTAATATTAAAATTAACTTTATTTTGTTATTCTTGCATGTATAAATTCCTTTACGCAGCTGAAAATATTTATTTGTGAATTAGTATCATCCAAAAACCGAAATTTCTTGCTTAGAAAACTGATTAATACAGAATTGAACTACTCCGAAAGTTTCGGTATTTTTATTTTTTTTTAAATAAACTGTTGTGTAAAAAATGCTTAGTAAATTTTGGAAATCTATTCGTTTCTGAGGATAAAGAATCGTGGATAACTCGGAAGACCCTACATTGTATTTTGTAAAGAATTTGCTAGATCCAGAGAAAATTCCCTTTTTTCTTCCTTCTATCTATAATAGAAGAAAGTATGGTAATCGACATTTTTTTCGACTTCCGGTTTTCAATGTATTTACACGTTTTAGGGGTCAGAGATCCTGAAAAACATGTTTTTACAAAATGTCTGTCTGTATGTCTGTCCGTCAATCTGTCCACATTGTCTCATCGAAAAATGTATGAAGTTATGCATAGAATTGAAGCAATTTTTTTATAGGTTTGTGACTTGCCAGCAGGTGCTTCTTGAATTTGGAGATATTCCGCCGGAAGGAGGCGTTGTAATAGCGATTTTTGTGCCATTTTCATTATTGTACCATCGAAAAGTGTATAAAGTTATGCATAGCATTGAACGAAATTTTTATAGGCTTGTGACTGTGGCCAACAGGTTCTTCTCGACCTGCTTGAATTAGGAGATATTCCACTGGTTGGTTGGTTGGTTGGTTGGTTGATTGGGGTTTTATGGCACAAAGTCCCTTTAGGGACATGCTGCGCCAAAAAAAGATTAAAATAAGAACGTCAAGTTGAAATATAAAAATGATTGAAATGATTTAAACTTTGTCATAAAAACAAGATGAATGAAAATAACATTTAAATGAAGAGAGTGATATGGTGATAAATGTATAATTAAAATCATTCAATGAAAATATAACACAATGTCTAAAAGAAAATTAACAGAAGTTTTCACAATTAAAATATAAACAATGTCTAAACTAACAATTGGTAAAATGTTAAAATTTTCGAGCAAAAATATATTTAAAATCACGTAGGCTCAAATACCTCAAAAACAGTATTATCATCCTCATTTGTGTCAGAACTGTACGACTCTGAATCCATAGCTTCCTCTGCATAGTGCAGCAACTGTTTTGAATCTTTTTTATTAAGGAGCGATGTACCAAAACAGGCTTTCTTGTTTCCTCCCTTCACAGTTTTCCACTGTGAAGAGGCTTGGGTTGAGGTTTTCTTTCTCTCTTTCTGTGCACATGATTTTTGGTTTGCTTTTTGAGTAGGGGAAACAGGTTTTGCAGATGAAACGGAAGTTTTACCTGACTCATGTTCGGTTGACTGTTTAAATTGATGATTATTAGGGTATTCTATTTTCACAGGTTCTGATGATAGTGCCCAAAGTTCTAGATCAGGTATGGCTTTTTTAAAAGTTGGACAGTACACATCACGGGTTTTCTTCTATTTAGTACAGGTTAGTGTCATAGAGGGATCATTTGGTGGTAAAGAGAATTCAGTATGAGTGCCTATATGTCTTAAGGATTTTGTTTGTTGCTTGAGTAAACTGGAATAGGAAACTCCTACAGATGGTGTTCTGGATTCCACAAGTTTTCGAGCTTCAGGATAAGAAAGTTTTTGAGTGATTTTAACTGCAAGGATTTCTTTTTCACGAGTCCAGTTTGGGCAAGAGCGGGAGTATGCTGTATGGTCACCCTTACAGTTTGTACAACATTCCGGCTTTTCGCATGACTTACCATCGTGCCCCACTTCTGCACAACGTGCGCAGGTAACAGAACCACGACAGGTAGTTTGAGTATGACCATAGCGCTGGCACTTAAAACAACGGAGTGGGTTAGGTATATAAGGTCGGACAGGACAGCTCAGGTAGGCAGCTTTAATTCTGGTTGGCAAAGTAGGGCTATTGAAAGTCAGAATGATGTGCTTTGTGGGAAGCACTTGTCCATTCCGACGGATAGTAATACGGCGTGCATCTATGACATTTTCTTCTTTTAAATATTGTAGGAGTTCGTCTTTTGTAGAGAGTAAAAGATCTGGTTCTGATATTACACCACGACTAGTATTTAGAGTTTGATGGGCCTGAACAGAAACTGAAAAATTGCCTATTGCTTTGCAATTTGAGAGAAATTTTGAGTGTTTGTCTGAAGAGACCTCAACAAGTAAATCCCCAGACTGTAGCTTTTTAAGTGAATAACCGTCTCCGAAAACAGATTGAAATGTTTTCTCAATAAGAAATGGTGAAGTTCTCTTAAAAGAACTATCGGAAAGACTGTCAGTACGATGGATAACAAAAAAGCGAGTGAGTGACGTATTCTGCACAATTTGTTGCTCTCCAGATGGGAGAGAGATATGAGGAGTTGAAGTTTTTCCATCCATATTAAAGTGAAAACGAATTCAGACCCCGGCCGCAGCACACACTACTGAGCCCAACAAGGGGATGCAAATTCATGCACCAGTGCTAACCAGGGCCCATACGCTCACATGACACACCTATTTCAGTTTCCACCCTTAACGAAATGACTAGTATGTGCCTGCTCACTTGATCCCCAGCCAGTGACATACAAGTCAGCTGACCAGCCGATTGATGCATACTTACCAATATGCACCTCCCGTCTACCTGAAGCAGAGGCCAAAGCAGTGTGTTGATTTCCCTCAACTGCCAGGATCCCCCTTTCCAGGGACACGGGTCGCCACGCACGGCAAACGCGTGGGTGGTTTACAATTCTCCATAAGTCGATATAAACAGGATGATATCGGCTTATGCAGAATCGCCCTCACCTCAAAAGAGGAAACCACAATGAGAGTGAAACAAAGAAGAAAGATTAGACAAGAGAAAGGAGAGGAAAAAAGAAAAGAGAAAGATCGCTCAGGTGCCCGGGGTTGCGAAGCCCGTGAATACCTAAAGAAGGTATCCCCCTGGGGGGATATTCCACTGGAAAGGGGCGCTGTAATACCGATTTTTATGTCATTTTCATTATAGTATCTTCGAAAAATGTATAAAGTTATGCATAGAATTGAACCAAATTTTATGTTTATGTTTTGGATTAATTGAATTTGGGGCTATTCCGCGGGAAAGGGGCGCTGTGATTACTATTTTTGTGCAATTTTCTCGATTTATCATAGTTCTGTTGCAAATAGGGTTATTGTGCAGATAAGGTAAACCGGCGCTTTGCAAGCAGCTGACGTAAAACAGTATAACAAAAAATACTGATTTTATTGGCTCTGTCATATGGAGTTTTGATTTATTAACATGTATGAGTTAGAAGAAAGTTTTGGGATTGGCACATCCGACTAGCTTACAGTGTAGAGGTTCCGGTTTGAGTATTGATTCTTGCATGTCGACAATGGTAACTCGTTTTTTTTTTTAATCTCTATATTAGTATTTAAGATTAAAAAACTATATACTTGAATATAAATGTTCGTAAATATCTAAATAAAATATGAAACTGATATGAAAGATATAATTATAGATATTTTTTTTTCCAAAATCACATTAAATTAAAATAAAATTTCTTTCATTTCGGGTTTCAGGAGGAATTAAAATAGAATATTTAGCTTTGGGTTGCATATAATATTACTTAAATAATACTAACATGGATAACAATAAAATCTTGTCCGAAACACACAGAAAATGCTCCTTAAGGGCGGTTTTACCTTTTCCTTAGAATGTATTTACCAAACATTAAAAATTTGAATAAAATTCGTAAAAAAAATGCATTCTGTTTATAATAACATTATGTTTGAGAGCTATTCGAACAAACATACTTGAAATAATGTGTATTTGTTTATACTTTCAAGGATGTCTATATTGAATACGTGTTCCAACGAATACATTTAGTATTAGACAATATGTTATTCAAAAATCTTTCTACTTTCGTTGGTGGGTATTTCATATTTCTTAGGATAAATATTTAAAAAAAAATGTGAGCACGATGTTTTTTTAATGTATTTGTAAAATGAGCCACAAATAACTGTTTTTTAGGTTAAAAGAAGCTCGAATATTATCATAAACCTATCTGTAGTTTATCTTTACATTTTTGTCTGTAATTTATATTATATGAAACAAACATTTATTAAAAATGGGAATATGTTTATGAAAGAGATGACATTATGTTAGTCACATTATTTTTTATTAGTGCAAAGGGGAAAAGAATGCACATATATGAACAACGTCAATTTTAGCTAAATAACAACAGATAGAAATAGTTTTAAAAAATTCAGTAGTTTATATTAATCTAATTAACTATTGACAACTTAAAAAAGATTGTTATCCGATATTAATTGGATTAAATGGACGTTGTTTATACATTTCCACTCTTTAGAAAGGTTACAATAAATATTTAATTAGTTTTTTAATAAAAATAATTAATTAAACTTATTTTTTTGCTTTGAATATGGTTTTTTCTCATTTAGTTTATTAAAATTTGAATAATTTTCAAATTTTATATGTGTGTGATATAAAGGTTTAGTAAATTATAAACGAAAGAATTTTTTTCTCATTCGGATTTTAAGAGAAATTCTAATAAATGTTCTGTTTAATATTAATATTCAAATTTCCAAATGCCTTTATGTAAATATCGTCGATGAATGTAAATAACTATTCAAATGAATTAAATAAAACAGTAGAAAATGTGGATTAAATTTCAATGGAAATTGCTCGAACCTTAAAAATGAAGTCAGTCAGAGTTACAAATAATAAATTTGATGTTTGTTTACAGATAACTGCGGAAACTAGAAAAATTAAATATGGATATTTTGCTAATGGAAATGACTTTAAAGTGGAATTTGCAAAATAAATATCTCTGAAGCATTTAAAATATATATGTTCCGTACAAAAATGCTTTCAGAAAGTATTCAGTTTTGTAAATTTGGATTAACGTATAGATTTATTAGATAAAGCTGAATTTGATCAGAAGTACAAGAAGTACTTAAAAAGTGATGTAGAAGCAGGAATGCTTGAATTAATGAAATATATAAGAAAATAATTATACAATTATTATGTGCTAATCGTGTTCCTCCCCAAGTCATGTACAGGGTGGTCATAAAAAAAAACTTTAGAGTCAAAAGTCTCTTACGTAATAACTTGCATGGGTTTCACGCAGAAAAAAGTCAATTAATGGCACTGAAAGAACATAATATGAGCAGAGTCCTCAGAGGGCTAAGAAAAAAGGTTTCATGCTTTGACGAAGAGTAGTTCAAACTAGTGTGTAAGCTTGTTGTTAACATACACAAGTAGCTAAGCCTCAGAGCACACACATAGACGATGTTTACGCGGAAAAATATTATCTGTCGTTTAAAATGAGGCTACTCGCAAATGAAAGTATCCTATGAACTGTTATTTGCACAGAGTGTCATATTGAGGCATTTGCAACCGTCCCAAAAGGAAGGAAACCTAAGCAGATGTTTCATAACATATCGTACCAGAGTTATAATACCAAAAGACGACAGGTATTCGATAGCAACTGGCAGAAAGAACAGACTGAGTACAGCAGCAGAGCTATTTCGGCATCTACTGGTACTACAGTTTTGAGGCGTACCGTGTATAGATAGTTGGGAGAACCTGTATGTCAACAGACCTGTCAGATGTTCCACTCACGATAACTCACTGCCGTTTCTCATTAGCCTGTTACAGAGAACGGGGTAACCGAACACCAGACCAGTGGTCCAGTGTGTTGTTTACGGATGAAGCCATGTATCTGACTCATGGCGTATCTTCATATTAGAGTACAAGTGATCCGTTACAACCATAAAAATATCATTCGAGACCAAACGTATGGTGGCGCTGATTGGTGTGGTATTATCCTGGGTTCTCGAACAGCTCTCCAGGTGGTACAAAGTGGAACCATGACAGGCCACTTTTATCAGGTTTTCATTTTGCAACAACATGTTTGTCTGGCCAGGGTCGCAGATGACAACAGCCATCCTCACCATGCAACCGCCGTTGGCGAATGATTGAAAAAGAGGTTACCACGCATAGGGTAGCATTACCTGCTTTTCTTTGTCGATTTTAACCCGTTTCAGCAAGCATAGGGCATGCTTGGGTGAAGTGTTTCAGCACAGTATTTACCGCCTACGCCTATTCGGGAATTTATAATGACAATGATTCTTGAAGGGAATGGCCTACCCCCAGACCAGTTACCGTAATTTCCGGCGTATAAGCCGCGGCTCAAATAAATCTCTTTACGACCAGAAATTTTATTTCCTAAAAAGTAACTTTTATCTACTTTGAACTTATTTTACTATTTTAAAAAAAATAAAATTTCTGGTTTGAAAAGAACTTATTTGAGCCGCGGCTTATACGCCGGAAATTACGGTATATAATTTGGTTCTCAGTATGCGAACACGTTACACTGTAATGCAGCGCATGACAAGCATAAATTCTATTAATCTTCTTAATCGTATACTGGTAGTTTTACATACACGTGACATATATACTCGAAGGAGCATTTCCCTTATTTTATTGAGAAATGTGGCACATGCACTGCGCTGTTCCTATTTTATATTAAATAGGATTCATGTTTAGAGACATTTTGTTGTGTTTTTAGACTTATTTTATACAATCATTATCCTTCATTTATGAGGCTGCGTATATGATGGCACATGTACTGTGTTTTTTTTGTGCTGTTCCTATTTTACATTAAATAGAATTCATGTTTAGAGAAACCTATTTTGTTGTGTTTTTAGACTTATTTCATACAAATTATCATTATCCTTCATTTATGAGGCTGAGTATATTTTATATCCGCAAATAAATATGTCTTCGACATCATAATCTTATTTAGTTTGCATTTGATGCATAAAAATACAACATATAAGCTTCTAAAAATGAAGTAGTAGATAAATGAGCATTTTAAAATTATTTGTTGTTGCGCGAACAATTGATATATAGAGAGGGAGATGACTGAATAAGTACGCTGAAGAACAGTTCTATAGAAAGGAATTTTTTAAAAGAAAAATTCTGGTGGATTTTTTCTTTACAAAATAAAACACGAGAACATTATTACATACTCTAAAAATTATCACTAAGGACAATTCTGATTTCGTTCAGTGAGTTTGTAAAAATAAAATTTAATATATTTATGTCACAGATTAATTAAGAGTTTATTTTCACAAAAGAACATTTAAGAAAAGACCAATAAGATTAAGGGAAACCTTTGATCCTATACCTGTGAATAAAAAATAATGAATAAATACGAACTGAAAGTAAATCTTATAGGGTTTAAGTCAGTCTCGTTGTTTCTTTAATGCTTTAGATTTAGATACTTTAATATTTTATAAATTAAAAGAACTTTCAGGGGAATTCCATTTTGTTATGCCCAAAATATCGTATATTTTCAGTTTTTTGGCATCCTTGAAGTGTGTAGAATATTTGGCTGAAACAAATTTCGAATATTTAAATTATTTAAGAAGTTATGGTACTTTGACCAGAATGGTGAGTCTCTGGAAAAACATACAGCTTGATGTTACAGCGTCTTTTTCATATGTTTTTCAATACGTGGGGCAGAGTAGCGTTTGAACTAATCAAGCGTTTTTCAAAGCATTAATCGCGTTTGAAAGATACTTTAATCGTTTTTTGGAAGTCATGAACGTGTTCATTGTTAAATAATTAACTGTTAAATACTTACCCAAGACTTTTAAATTTGAAAAGAACATACACGAAATTCATACGTTAATTCTCCAATAAGTACCATATTCTTATCTGTCTGTAAATTTTAATGAATATAGATTCATGGACCCGCAAATTTCCTTGGTTTTCATAAACCATATATCTGTTTTTGTTTCAGATGCCTCTCGAGGCATAATCTTGCATTGCGCAATCTCGCGCACGCTGCTCACACACGCGTTTAAAAATAATGATACCGCCACTAGATTTTATATCTTTTACAAGCAAAAAAATGTCAAAATATACAAAAATATACTTCTTTAGTTGAAAACAATCATATTTCGTTTAAATGATCCTTCATTAATAAACAAAAAATCTTAAAAACCGCATACTTTTGGCCTGAAAAAGTGGAATCTATTCTTAAAGTTCCGCTAAAATCTTCATCTAAAAGTTCTTTGGTACGTTTGTTAACATTTCAGCCGGCGCACAGTGGGGTGTTTTGAGGATCTAGGTGGACAAAATTATTGCGTTGAAGTTTAATTAGGTTTTGCTGGGTTTTCGAATGTATCAGTAATAAAATAACCAAACAGTGATAAATATTTGAATTATTTAATTATTTATATTATTATTATTATTATTATTATATTATTACTTATATTATTATTTTTTTTAAATTATAGTATTGTATTGTCATTGAAACTACACATGTATTCAAAGTTTCAGCTCAATCGGATAATTAAAAGTGGTGAACATTGACTTGCAAGATTTGAATTAAACACTCAGACGCACACTTCTAGTTAATATAACCTAATGATTCGCAAACTTTCGCAGTAGCTGTCTTAAGTTTTCAATACTTTAGGAATGACACTTTTATTTAAAAAAATGCTTATTGTTTAATAATGCTTAATACTGTATTAAAAGTCAAGATGAAATTTGAAAACAAGATGGCGCTTATTTTCAAACAACAATAGGTTAAATCGTGTGACAAACATGTGACGTATGTCCAGTAAACTCCTGCTTTCGAATAAAACAGAAAAGTCACGACTTGCTTTCGAACTTACAGAAAAATAATGCAACTGTTGAAAGTCTCTCAAATCAGCTGCCTTCTTTACGGTTGTAGTTAATCCACACATCGGGTTTTTTCGACAAAACTCATACGGATCTCGACAAAAGAGACATTCAGCTACCAGTATACGCGGTCTTGTTAAATTCCGAGATAATCGGAAAAATGAATTTTGTCCACCTAGATCATCAAAACGCCCCACTGTGCGGCGCTCGTAAATATTTGTACGAGAAGCCACGTGACGTAATGGGCGCACGTTAGTTACTGTATTCTAAATGCAAGGTATTAAATAACAGGCTTAAGAAATGTGTTAGTAGAGCATTTACACACATCAGTAATAAAAATGGAATTATAATTTTATGTGCAATTAAGTAAGAATAAAATTTCCAAAAAATCAACTTTGTAAAATTTGCAAGAGGTCGCTCGCTAGAAGATTAACCCATTTGTTCCAAGAATTATTATTCCTTGAGAATATATACAATTTAAACGCACAGCTCTCTTCTCCTTCACCTATTACACATCTCTACAAAATGTACGTTTGTGATAATAAAAAGAAATCATTCAAGCTGTGTACACTTTCGGAATGCTTATTCCAAAAATTACCCCAATTTTGTTCTATTGTGTCATTTTTCGCACATGTGTTAACATGTGTTACATCGATATATATATATAGTCTGTTGATCCTAAGAATAGTAAATAAATAAAGTAGAACAGTTTTATTTGAAAACGTATATACATAGATAATGCACTAAAGAAAATTTAAATTCATTTTTTTTTTTAGTCAAAACCATTATACTGCCTTTTATTTTTGATAGTTATGCTGTTTTTAAAAAAAAGCAAGAACGAAAAATCATGCGTCAAGTAATATGTAACACTTTTCAACACTTCCAAAATAATTTTGCAAATCTTTATCGTAAGGTGTAAGATGATATCTAACTAAACAATTTTGAAAAAGCAAAACATATTTGAAAATCCAATTTCAGGATTTATCAACAATATTCGGAAAAATATCCGAGCTCTTTTGTGCAGCAATATTCTATATTGAATCTGGTTTCTTAATATCATTATTTTAATAAATAAATAAAATTGTTAACCGACATCTAACAGAGAAAGTTATACAATACACTTTTGTATGTTTTTTGATGCATGTAAACGCTAACCTGATTTAAAACCTGTTAGATTGATATAGAATCTTGCCTCAGGTCGGATATCCCGATTATACCTGCAACCGATCCAATCCGTCGTTCGGATTCGGTCGGTTTGACACTAATTCCTTTCATTGTGGGTATAGTTCAATTCGGGTTGTCTGTAATTGTTTCGGGTACGGATCGGGTTCAGGTTGTGTTTTGATTCTTGAGCGTGGAGTTTGGGCTTAACCCAATTTTTAAAAAGAAAGAATGATATTTCGAATGAAAAACAATATATTTGAATATGCATGACTCTTTACATTGAATGACTTTTCAACATAAAATATAAAATTAATACTAGCGATATGATATAGATTATTTCTCCATAATTACATTAAATCGTGTATCAATTTTTTTTTATTGCTAGTTTCGAGATGAGTTTAGGTTGAAATATTTCAGGTTCGAGTCTGGTTGCAGGCGAAGAAAAACTCTGTCATGTTACAGGTTTTGTTTAAATAAAATTTTCTGTCTCGGGTCAGACTGGGGGTTTAACTTAAATAGAATTGCGAAGTACACTTGTCCACGTATAACTTTTGATCGGATGCTCCAATTTTGATAATTGTTTTGTTGGAAAGTGCTCATTTATAGGGTGGTCACATTATAAACTGCATCAGGATCCAAAAATAGTACATATGTCTGATAGCCCGTTTCCTTTACGTGGTTTCACTTTCTAGGCTGTAACTTTCGTACTAATTGGCAATCGCTTTGAATTTTCCATTTATTGATTATATTGAATACCATAAGGTATAATGTCTGGAAGATTTAGTGTGGCAATCAGCAAGCCGAAAAGTGCTAAAAAATTGTATCCAATAAATATTTAATGATGCTAAGTGAACGAATTGAATGAGATAAATGTTGATCTGGTTGTTCAAATGCAAAAATTCCATAAGAATTTCATTGGGAAAGCGTTTCAGCCATTGAAGAGCTAGTAGATGTCGCTGCGTTCGACATTTGTCATTCAGCATCATTCATGGGATTAAATGTTTAGAACTTTTTTAAGCATTACTGAAATAGACGGTTACCTCTTTTAGACTTTTATTTTAAGACATGCATTGTACTAATGCATGTCGTTAAAATATTCATCGTGTCGTGTAAATTTTTTTACAGGGTCACATCAAAAATTTTAATATATAATCGACTACTGCAGGGGCAAAACCGCATGATGGTGGAAAAATTGTCACCATCATTTTCAAATACTAATATTTGCTTTATTTAATTTCAGAATTTTTTTCATTCAATAAGGCAAAGGTTAGTATTACATAGTAATGAAAAATGTTACTTTGGCCTGCGGGGTCACCACACCAGGACTACTTTATTTCAAAATGAGCAATATTGACAAGTGTAGAAATTAAAATGCATGTAAAAAACAATAAAGGGTTGTCACAAATATCACTCTGCTGGGTCTAAGACCTCTCACTGTAATGCGCAAATTGGCGTGTAATAAGTTACGAAACAATCGCTTGAATATTTTTTTCCTTAAAAATTACTTCTTTTAAGCATCATTTCCTAACAAACACCAGTATTTTTAACTTTCAGTTTGTAAGGTAAAAAACAAATAAAATCGAAACACTTAGATATAAATTTAGAAAGCGGTCTTAACCAATATATACAGGGTGTCCCAGCTCAGATATTACAAACTTCGGGGGAAGGTAGGGTACACCTAGACGTCTCGGAATTACATAGGAAAGCCGGATCGGAAACGCTTTCCTGAATCCTGACGCGGTAGAGGGCATTGAAATAGGTACGGGTGTTTCACGCGTGCTTGTTTCAAAGCTTCATTTCACATTTTTTAGACATAAAACACAAGGAAAGGAAAGGACACAAAATAGGAAAAAAAGGGTCCGTTCATAAACATAAAATGAAAAGTAACAAAAGGTGAAGTAATATCAAAGGAGGTGTTGAACTGACGACCCCCGCATGTGATGCAGGCCTCACATCTGCTCTGCATGAAAGTTCGAACATCTTTAAATGTTCCAGTAGTGTGTTGGATTTCCCCGGCAACTAAATATCTGTTCGTGTTATCCACTATGGTACCACTCTCGTAAATCCGGAGCCAATGATCAGCTTTGTGTTATCCAGCCTTTTCAATGCCCTTACTGCGTCAGAAAGGCGTTTCCGACCCGGCATTCCTACCTGATTCCGAGTCGTCTAGATGTACCTTACCTGCCCTCAAAATTTGTAACATCTTAGTTGATACATATAAATCACACAGTAGCGAAATATATACGCATATGATAAAGCATGAAAAAGAATACTGATTTTAAAACGTAGAATATTGTGCCTAAATATATTATTTTTAAACGAAACCAATTGCGTGTTACATATGGATTTTGAAAAAATAAATGCAGCTTCATACCGATTGCTGCTTTGTCATCTATACTAATAAAAGAAAGTTTCGCTCTGTGTGTGTGTGTGTGTGTCTGTCTGTGTGTGTGTCTGAGGAGGCTGGAAATTTAGGTATGGATAGTCCAAGAACTGGACATGTGCACCTGAGCCTCAGAATTTTAATATTTTGATAATTAGCCTAGATATTAATTAAATTCTCATTAACCATCGCTTCTAAAATATCATCTTTTAAATCAAAATGGCGAAAGAAACGAACCGGCGCATTGGATTTGGAAGCGGAAATGAACGAATTCGAAATTATTTTACTAATTGACGAATTTTAAGAAAACTAATTGAGATATCAATTTTAAAATTTCTGAGCATATGTAAAAAAATATTCTGTATCTAACTATGTGATTTTTGAAAAATTCGGTTGGTAAGTTTTTTAATTTATGCAAAAAACTGATAAAAAATAAGCTTTTTTTCTCTTGGGTTGGTTGGTTCACTGGTTGTTTGCATCGATTCTTCACAAAAGTAATTAAATAAACCAGAGTAGTGATGCATAAATAAGGATTTCTAACTAAATAGTGTGAATATGGATTGAAGTTTTCAGCGTAGAGCCATGCGAATGTCGCGCCACCTGCACATGACAAATTACACATACGTCCCCCTGATTGAAATATTTTTCAGGCGCATTTTTCTTCATGAAAATTAGTCGGGTTTAAAGTTTTTTTTTTTTTTTTTTTTTTTTACATGACATTTATTATTATGATGGAGATTGTTAATACAGAAAACTTTATTTAACAGATTCTTTTTTATATTTGCGGGAATGAAGAGGGGCAAGGGTCTAATTACATTTAAGCTTCAAGGTGTATTTCTAGAAAGCAGTTACCAGAATTTCCGAATAATAGTCTAAGCCAAATTTCAAATTAAGTTCCTAGCTTAATCAAATGAATCAATCTTTAAAGATGTATTATGATCCTCCTAATTAGTTATTTGCTGAAGGCCACTTAAACAACCCCCCCCCCCCGTCCCGACCCGTCCTTCAAGGTTTTTTCTCTAACTCTGCTCCGTTTCCATATCTCAGCAACTATCTTTCCGATTTCAACGCAAGTGATTTCAAACATTATAATTAATTTAATAGTCACCCTTTATAACATTAAACTAAATTTATGAGTAGCGGATACCACTATTTACGAATAACAGTTTAAGCCAATTTTGTAATTAAATTCAAAGCTTAAAGAAACGAACGAATTTAGAAAGATGCATAGTGGTCCTCCTAATTAGTCATTTGCTGACGGGCACTTGAACATCCCCTCGCCCCCCCCCTTCCGGGACCTCCTTCAAGGTTTTTTCTTTAACTATGCTCCGTTTCCATATCTCAGCAACTATTTTTCTGGTTTCAACGCAAGTGGTTCCAAACATTATAATAATTAACTTAATAGTCACTCTTTATAACATTAAACTAAATTTATGAGTATCGGTTACCACTATTTCCGAATAATAGTTTAAGCCAAATTTGTAGTTACGTTCCTAGCTTAAGCAAACTAACGAATTTTGAAAGATGCATAGTGGTCCTTCTAATTAGTCATTTGCCGAAGGAAACTTGAACAACCCCTCCCCCCCGGCCCTCCCTTCAAGGGTTTTTCTCTAACTATGCTCCGTTTCCATATCTCAGCAACTATCTTTCCGATTTCAACACAAGTGATTTCAAACATTATAATTAATTTAATAGTCACCCTTTATAACATTAAACTAAATTTATGAGTAGCGGTTACCACTATTTACGAATAATAGTTTAAGCCAAATTTGTAATTAAGTTCAAAGCTTAAGCAAACGAACGAATTTTGAAAGATGCATAGTGGTCCTCCTAATTAATCATTTGCTGAAGGACACTTGAACAAGCCCTCCCCCCCCCGGCCCTCCCTTCAAGGTTTTTTCCTCTAACTATGCTCCGTTTCCATATCTCAGCAACTATCTTTCCGATTTCAGCACAAGTGATTCCAAACATTATAATTATCTTAAATGTCACTCTTTATAACATTAAACTAAATTTATGAGTAGCGGTTACCACTATTTACGAATAATAGTTTAAGCCAAATTTGTAGTTAAGTTCAAAGCTTAAGCAAACGAACGATTTTTGAAAGATGCATAGTGGTCCTCCTAATTAATCATTTGCTGAAGGACACTTGAACAAGCCCTCCCCCCCGGCCCTCCCTTCAAGGTTTTTTCCTCTAACTATGCTCCGTTTCCATATCTCAGCAACTATCTTTCCGATTTCAGCACAAGTGATTCCAAACATTATAATTATCTTAAATGTCACTCTTTATAACATTAAACTAAATTTATGAGTAGCGGTTACCACTATTTACGAATAATAGTTTAAGCCAAATTTGTAGTTAAGTTCAAAGCTTAAGCAAACGAACGATTTTTGAAAGATGCATAGTGGTCCTCCTAATAAGTCATTTGCTGAAGGGTACATGAACAACCCTCCCCCCCCGGCCCCTCCTTCAAGGTTTTTCTCTAACTATGGCCCGTTCCTATATATCAGCAACTATCTTTCCGATTTCAACGCAAGTGATTCCAAACATTATATTTAACTTAATAGTCACCCTTTATAACATTAACTTAAATTTATGAATAGCGGTTACCACTATTTACAAATAAGAGTTTAAACCAAATTTGTAATTAAATTCCTAGCTTAACAAAACGAACGAATTTTTATGCATGCATAGTGGGCCTCCTAATTAGTCATTTTCTGAAGGACACTCGAACATCCCCTCCCCTCGGCACCTCACCCAAGATTTTTTTCTCTAACTGTGCCTAATTGCAATAACTGGGCTAATAATGTTCCAATCTTCTCGAAACCAGCTCAATTTTGTAGTGCGCTTACTATACAGTAACGTAGGCAGCGGGGACCTGTCTCAGAAGTTCGTTCGGAAAGAGGTTTGTTTGGAACAGAATGCTCCCCTGGCGGTGGTAGGGAGAAATAAAAGATTTTCTAGAGCGTACGAGCATGCCGGGTATACGGTTCCGAAGTCATAGTAGACCGTGGCCAGAGTTCCGTTTTTTAAGAGATTTAAGTTTATTACAAGGGCTCGGGCAACGCCGGGCGGGTCAGCTAGTATTTAATAAAAACAGAACCGAAAATTTTCTGTAATCTTATAATATATATAAATGAGATCTGTAATATGAATAAATATGTTTATATAAAATTGAATATAAAATTTTAAAATCTCATTACCTTTCGTTTCTTCCCAATTACTTTTGTTGGGATCTCTTAATATAGCCATTGAAAGCTGCGTTAAAACTAAAATACAGGGTGATTTTTTTTTAAAGTTGTGATAGTAAAATCCTATAACAGAAGAACCACTGATCCAAATTACCTGAAATTTCACCAGTATGCTTCCAAAGCAATGGGAATTTTTTTGGCGTAGTGAGAGTAATACTTAAAATCGCACCGACAGATGGCGCTATGGGTTAACATCAACTGGTTTCCTTCCTCTACCTGGTTTTAGGATCAGTGAAGTAGTCTGTTCAAATTTCAAAACCATCTTCCCTAAGTCTTCTGTCGTCATTGACCATTTTCTTAAATTCTTAAGTGTCCTAAATCTCTTAAGAGCAGATGCTGCGCTGTTATTAGTCTGATAATACAGTTTCACAAACAACGCACGGTCCGTCAATGAAACAGTCATTGCGAGGATATCCGTAGAATAATAAACACGAGAAGTGCGTGCTTCACGTTTTTACTGTACGTGTGTCGTGCACAAGCTCGTCTCCCGATTTTGCTGCTTATACAGCGCCATCTATCGGTGGGATTTTAAGTTTTTTTTTAACCACGTCAAAAAAATTCCCATTGCTTTGGTAGCACACTAGTGAAATTTCAGGTCATTTGGATCAGTGGTTCTTTTGTTATAGGGATTTACTTTCACAACTTAAAAAAAATCACCCTGTACATACGGTGGTATAAAGTGGAGAAAAGTCCATAAGTTTAAAGTGATAATAGAAAAAAGAACTATCAGTGCCTAGTTGAGTAAAGTTTATAACGCATTTTCTTAATAAAATCTGCTAACTAAATATATTTGAGTATAGAATCACGGTTGTAATAACAAACTAGATTTGTATTGTAAATTACAAGATTATTTAAAGCTTAACAATATTTCATTGAAAGCAGGGAGACTTTATAAGTAAATCAAAAAGTATTAATGGAGATATCTATTTAATAATTGATAAGAAATACAATTGAAATTACTGATTTTCTTTTCTTTCGTAAATATTTAATATGTTCGCCAAAGGTTTCTACGCACAAAGTTAGTTGAATTAAATTATGATTAATGACTTAATTAGAGACTTATTTCAGGAAAGATTTTTTTTATTTATAAGTTAACAAGCAATTAATAATATATAGTTGACTATATCTTTTCTTATTGTAGTAATTAATTGTAGATAAATAATTTATAAATACACTTATGAGAGAAATTGAATTTGAAGATTTTATTTCCGTACTTAAATCATATTACAACAAAGGACGTACACCGATCAAAGTATTTGTTTAATAACCCAGTTTTCTTAAATTTTTCTACATAATTTGCATAATTAAAAGTACAGTTAACCTTTGGAAATGTATGCATAGAATAAACTATGTCCGCGTTATACCAATGGCGAAAATACTTTTTCTTCTAGGTTAAAGTTGCAGTGTTCTCTAAAAAATGGTTTCAACATTTTTTTAAAAATATTGATTTGAATCACTATATAAAATCATGTTTTTTTTCGGTGAAGAAGTTTTGTTCTTTTATGGCAAAAAAAAATATGATATAGGATATTTCTGAAAGAGTAAATACGTGGAATATTTTATTTTACAAAAATTAATTCAGTAAATATAAGTTCATTAAAATTTTATAAAATTATTCTGTTCTAAAGCAGTATTTCTCAACTTTTTTTCATCTGGCGGTGCACCCGAATTCCAGGTTAAATTTTTTGCGGGGAACGAAATTTATGATGATTGAAAAATTATTAGAGAATTTTTAATTTATTTGATAACAGAAACCAAATGTTACATAATAAATAAACAAATTAAAATATTTTGTTATTATTTGTAACAAAAAGATGTTTTTAAATATTGTCTATACAAGATAAGGCTACTGTACATAGGCTACCGTGCATTGTAACATGATAGCTCCATTAGTTTTTGTTTCTTCTTTTCTTGAGAATCACTTCCTATAACTTTTTGGAATTGAATTATTGAGTTTCTACGAGTGGGGCAAGCGAATAATACATCACTGAAACAAAATTGCTTATTTTAGTTAGCTTGTGGAATTGTAAATTTTTTTCGTCATCATATTTTTCTTATGTAATTGTTCCACATAGTTGGGTTTTCTATAAAATTTTAATCATCATGTAATACAGACTAGTCCATAATATACACACGATTAGATAGAAAAGACTCAAACGTAGTATTTGTATGTGCATAATAGGGCATTGTATTGTTGAAAAATAAAACATATAATTCCAATTTCTTTAAAAATTGGTAAAAATTGATTATGAAGCACCCTTCTGTAATAGCTAGAATTTATGTGATCATTAAAAAATATCATAAATGTTTTACCTTACAATTCAAAGAAAAATTACGAAACCATTTCTTCTTTCTGTTTGAAAATAAAAAAAATTATTTTGCATGTAACACAACTAAATTATTTTTCTCATCAATAAATATTACTATAGTTTTTAATGAGTTAAATTTACATTGTCCAGCTTGTTGACAAATTTACCGACGTAATTTGTGAATATGAGAACATTTTTATTTCTAGGCGACAAAGGGGGACGAGGGGTCCTAACAGTTTGGGAAGTGTTTGAATAGCAAGGACAATATATAGTAATTTTAAATAATCACATGAATGCAAGAGATTACCAAACGTTACTTAATTTACTTTTCGACATTCCGTTAAATACGACATCCCGAAAATCTACTCAGTACTTGCAATAATGGTCGATAAGATATTCGCCAAATGGGAGCTCACTCAGAAGTACCGTTTGGGTGTTATCATGTTGAGACACACACACACACACACAAATCATGATTACAAAACTTTTCTTGAACCATGTGTTTGGAAAGTGAAAATATAAGAACATTCTGTGTACCCTAACAACGTTTTCAAATTTCCTGGCGATTTGGGAATTTTTATGAAAGTTAATGTATTACATATACAGAGCTGCCAAGTCTCCGGCTTCTTGAATACCAGTATTTTATTACAGAAAATATTTCTTTATTTAATCGGAACATTTTGCGATTTAAAAGAACAACATTTTCTCTAAGAAAATAATGGTATGGGAAAAGCCGGAGACTGGGCAACTCTGCGTATAACACAGACAGACAGACAGAAAAACTGTACGCTGCAAGGATATATGTACTACTAAACCGTCAGAAGGATGCATTTCCAAAAAGAAAAATAAATAAAACTAATTCTAAAAATCGGAGCGTTTATTCAAAAATTATCCGTGGATATACATCGAATAAAACAAACATGCAAATTGATTGTATAACTTTCCTTGTTGAAAGTCTGTATAAAAACTATTCTTAATAGCTAAATAATATTAGCAAACTGTTTTTATTTTAAAGGACTTATAATGGGCCTTAAAAGTATTATTGTTCTATAAATAACTTTTTTGTTATTTGGAAAAGTTTTATAGTACAAAAACTAGATCAAATTATAAACGAGAATGAATAAATTCCCATTTTTTTTGTGTGTGAGCCTATAACTAAAAAGATTGGATTTCTTGAATATTTTTTTCGTCGGCGACGTTCAAAGCTATCAGAAGTCTTTAAAAATGCTGATGACTCCCCACTCAAGTGATTTTTTAAAAGAGTATTCTACAAAAATTAGGTTAAAAATTCCCGATTGGTAATTTAATTTAGTTTGGAGAAGCTTCTAATTAGGTTAACTTTCTTCACCGAAAAAGATACTCAATATTTCTGATGAAAATTGCAATTCATTAAAAAAAAAAGAATCTAGAATATAAATAAATTGTAAAGTTAATGACAATTTGTGCATTTTCTGAGTCAAACATATATTTATTTATACAAAATACGTATGTAAATAAATATTTGCAAACTGGTTTTTTTAAACAGATTTCTTAAAAATGTAATTAGTATTGTGTAAAACCTTATTATATTTATCTGTACTTTTATAGTAGAGCAAAGTGAACAAAATTATAACAAAACGAGAATAAATAAGTCCGTATTTTTTTGTTTTATCTGCGAAGCCTATGCCTCAAATAAAATGCTACTCTCAAATTTATTTTTTTTCTTGGACGTCCCAAGTAATCGAAGGGTTGAAGTGTTTATAACTCCTGACTCAAGTAATTTTTAGAAAAGTGTTCTACAAAAGTTAGTGTTCAAATTATCGATTAGTAATTTAATTTGGAATAGATGAGTTTATGTTTAGATTAAACTTTTCTTAGCTAAAAACTTAATCAATATTTATGAAGAAAATTGGAATTCATATTTTTTTTAAAATACCTAGAAATATAAATTGAAAAATAAAATATTTCATAAATTTTTTGGGTCAAAAATATATTGGAAGAAATAATCTACATACAAAATAATTCGTATTTTTTTTTAAATTTTAAACAGCTTTTTTCTATTATGTAATTTTTAATATAAATAATTTGTAACAGTTTCCGGTAATGTGTGTTATAGCAGAATAAATATATCAAAACAAAAATTAAACTAGAATAAATAAATTAGCAAGTTTTTGCGGTAGGGGGCTATATTTCAAAAGATTGGACTTCTTGAACAAACACTTTTCTTTATCTTTGATATTAAACGATATCGTAGACTCTCATCGATATCGTAACTCCTCACTCAACTGACTTTTATAAAAAGTATTCTAGACAAACTTGATTTAAAGTGTTTGACTGGGAATTTATTTTGGAATGGAAAAGTTTTTGATTACAGTAAATTTTCTTAGCGGAAAATGCATGGAATCGTATGAAAGAAATTTGAATTTATTCTTTAAAAAAATGAAAGCAAGATGACATTTTATCAATTTTCAGAGTAAGTATATATATTAAATAATACGTATAAAAATCTCTCTTTTTGGAATTTTGTAGTTTTAAAACTTCCAATGATATTTTTGTAGTCAGATAGTATAAGCAAAAGTGATTAAAGTTTCAAAAATCACAAGTCAGTTATAATTTTTTATTTTATTTTGAAGATGATTTCATTAGACTTAAAACATAACTAAATTTGAATTTGTAAAATATTTGAAAAATGTTGAATTCAATTTTATCTAGATTTATTAACATGTAATGAAAGCACATTAAAGTATTAAACATGATGTAATCAAATAATAAAAGATGAGAATCCAGAAGAGTTGCATTCAGTCAAATAATTAAAAGAGACCTTTTTTTACAAAATAATGACTTGGAAATACAATTTAAACCTAATGACTAAAATAACCTGGATTTGTTTTAAATATGGTTTTAGATCTACGGTAATGCCAAAAAATATGAAAAGTTTGTAATCCAATTCTGGTAACTGTTCTTTATTGAATTGCTGTCAAACTTTGCGACTTATTAATACTTTTATTTGCGAATAGAAAATTTAAAGAAAATTTATGTTATTGAATGCAGCAAAAATCTCTATTTAAAAAAATTATTACTGGTATATAACAAGGATTGGTAGCTATGTGGTGGCTGTTTGAGAATTGAATATTTGGGTAATTGAGAATTAGAATCGTCCCTCCTTTATTCCTAAATTCGCTCCAGTAGAAAAGTTTTTTAAAACTTCGAAAATGTTTAATAATTTTTATCAGAAAGGATTGAAAACACTTCACAATTATAAAAAATGGAAAAAAAGTTGAGATTTTTTTGCAATTAATACAAAACCATACATATTTCATTTAAGGAAACATTAACTCCCAAATAGAATTCAATAACAGCAATTGTTTAAATTTCTGAAAGATATTAAAAGATTTAATATTCAATCCTGATATACAAGCTAATTTAACAAAATTTCCCAAAGTGTCATTTTTATTTTCTACAATTATATAAGCAACAATATGCCATCTTCATCTGTAACATATTTTTTATTCCCATAATAGAGGGAATCGAAAGTGCAAAAAAATAAAGCAATTAAACATTCCATTCAAGAAAAATCTCATTATGTTAATGACGAAAATAATCTTTTCTCTCGTAATTTATTCAGCAATTTCTTATCTTATCTTTTTGTATCATTGGAAAGTATTGTAGGCATTTTTCTGGAATTAAAATTTCCATTAGAAATTTCATTGCCGTGATTTAATATCCCCTCCTAAAAACATAAATGCGTAATATGTTTTGAAGAAGAAAAGTACAAGTTAACGATTTGTAATTGCCAGTGAGACAAGCAACAATTAATGCACCTTGATGACATAATAATTATATTCAAAGACGATTAATTTCTCCTCTGAAAAAAATATAACGTTGATTAGTTCATTGCATACAATTTTCTAATTGATTACTGATAATACCTTTTTATGAGTTAAAGAACACATATGGAAGAATAATTTGCAATTTTTTCTAAAAATTATATGTGTGCTATACCAGAACAATTCTGAAGTGTTATAAATATTAGATATTCTTAACCCTAGGCAGCTGCACGTCCTGGTATCGCAGAAACGGCTGCACGGTAGTAAACATTACAAATTTTATGTAAATCATGGATTTTAGATAGGAAAATAAATAAAATATGTAATTTTACTTATTTTATTTATTTTCAGCCTTTTTATATCAGTAAAAAAACATTCAATCTTAAAATAGTGAATATGCATGAACGTCAAAGCTATTGAAAGAACAAAAAAAAGGGGAATACATACGCTCGTTCTCCGTGCTTAAGAGCCTACACTACACTGTAAAAAAATTCTCAGGGTACTAAAAATTTTTTAGTATATTTGTATTCTACAGATTTTTTAAGTAACCAGTACTAAAAATCGGTACTAAAAGACTATAAAATGTTTTGTATTCTTACTCAGTTACAAGAAAATCTGTAAGAATTACTAGAAAACAGCTAGCAATGATTCCGACTTTTAGTACCGGTTACTAAAAAAATCTGTGGAATACAAATATGCTAAAAAAATTTTTGGTAATTTCCAAAAATCAGTTAGAAAACTAAACTTTTTTTAGAAGATCGACCCATTTTTTTTTACAGTGTAGTCATGCGAAAAAACGCGCAAGCCAATGTTCAGTCTACACTGTTAAAAATTTGCCGCAAACTGTCCAGTCATTCGACCGTTTTTGTTGAAAAGGGTTACATAATCATAATTTAACTCTATTCTGACCATAATATGGACAATAATAGGGTCAGAATAGAGTTAAATTACAGTTATGTAACCCTTTTCTCTAAAAACGGTCAAATGACTGGAGAGTTTGCTGCAAATTTTTAACAGTGTATGAGAAGGTTATTTTAAAATTTCTAGCTCGCATTTTAATATTTTTGATTTTTTTTTTTGCATAGGATAGCTGAGGTCGATCTATAACGTTGTTAGTTTTTACTTTTCGATTTTGGTTACAGTTTTTTTTATAATAATGGTATTTTCACTTTCAGAACCGGTACCAAAATTGAAAATGTCCGCTTATAAGAAAACTGTAACCAAAATCAAAAAATGTAAAAACTAACAACGTTGAGATTGACTTCAGCTATTCTATGCAAAAAATATCATTTAAAAATATTAAAATGCGAGCGAGAAATCTGCGAAGAATTTTCCCATAAACTTAACATTAACTTGAGCGTTTCTTCGCGTGCCTAAGCGTAGGCTCTTAAGGCTCTTCATCAGTGAGATTTCAAATTCCCCTCGCTAATGTTAAACCTATGGACGTGTGATGCATTCGTATTTAAAAAATATCTCCTCAGGAAATTAATATTTTTAACTATATTTTTTTCTGTATACTCTTGTTAAAGGATGTCTCTTTTTTTCTTAGTTGTAAAAATATTTCTAAAATCTAGACCAAATTTCTAATTTATGCGTTAAAATTTTAGCGAAACTGAGTAAGATTTTAAAACTTTACAAAAAATTAAGTATATAGTTTAGAAATATTTTGACAACTAAAAACACGTAGACATATTTCAAGAAGAGTACGCACAAAAGAAAAGGTAAAAATATTAATTTCCGGAGGAGATTTTTAAAAATACGAATGCATCATACGCCCATGGGTTTAACATTAGCGAGGGGAATTTGAAATCTCGTTGATGAAGAACGTTAACTCCCCTGTACGCTAGGCACATCTCTTTACCGCTCGCCGTAAAAATTACTACCATGCAACGATCTAGGGTTAAAAAGATGCATTTTTCAGCGTAATATAACTTGAAAAATGAAATTAAAAGTACAATGGGCTTATAAACATATAAATATAAAATGCGCAAGGAAAATGGAATATGTATAATGTAATTTTTTTCGGAGTTGTAAGTAAGTATTTCTTATTACAAACATACTACAAATAATTTAAGTATTTCTAATAAGTTTGTATTTAAAGCACGAGGTAGGAACATGATAGTGTTTAAAATATAGAAAGAAAAATAAAACAGTGACCATCACAAGATAATTTAGAATAAATAAGAAACTATATGTACAGGGTTGGCAAAAAGTAAGTTATCCACTTCAGATGTTAAATACAAATTATGTAATATAGTCCTGGTTACTGGTACCAATCTGTTACTAATAACATGTATTATTAAATGCTATAATTAAATTATAGAAATTGTCCCAAACTTAAAAATATATTTGGTATTAACATATAAGTTTGACATATTTGGATTTTTCAATACATTTTTCATTAGGATACCCAACGGGAACTCATTCAGTCAAGGGGTTTAGAAATGATAAAGATTTAATGTTTAGAACTCCTGATGTGACATTCAATTTTAATCGCTGCAAAACATAATGCGATACGAGTCATTTTTTTAAGCATAACTCAAAAACCTTTTAACGAAATGAGCTGTAATTTTGCACTCTCATATTTAAAGGTTTTGGGAATTGATCTTAAAAAATTGTCTGTTAAAAGATGTCTGATAAAATATATATATAGGTTACAATTTGTATTTTGTCGAAAATTAATTTTGAAATTATTCATTGTTTTTCTTTTTTGAAAGCAATATGAATTACAACGTATGATTCTTTTAGCAGAAATATACAGCGTTCTTACAAATGAATCATCGGGTTTTGATACGTTACTACGTGTGAACTAGGAAGCGTGTATGTTTTCATGACAACTCAAACGAGAGGGCGTTAACTACAGTTTCGCACTGCGTATGTGTCATGTGCGTATGGTTGCCATGGTTGCTGCATGAACGTCGTGTTCTAAAGGGCGACTGGACAGCAGAAAGCAACTGGAACGCGATATCAACGGTTTCATTTACCGACAGGATGGAGCTACGCCACACTGGCACAAACAGGTTCATGACTCGACAACTCCCACAACGATGGATTAGTCGATGTGGCCGGGATGACAAGACACTGTTTTGATGGTGACGCAGGTAGCCCGACCTTTCGCCGTATGATTTCTTCGTTTGGGGATATGTTAAATACTTTGTTTATGTACCACCGTTACCTACCCCTTTGGCTGAGTTGCCGAACCGCATCATGACTGCATTCGTGACACCAACGTGACCATGCTGAGTAATGTGTAGAGCAAACTGAACTATCGTCTTGACATCTGCCGTATCACTCAAGGAGCACATATTGAACATCTGTAGTATGGACGTCAATCTTGTAAACTGTCGGTTTATTTTCATATATAACTCATTGTTGTAACCCAATTATGTTCCGAAATAAACGCTTTGGAAACCTGATGATTATTTTGTAATAACCCTGTATTTTCAAGGGCATCAGATATGCGAAACTAAAATTCCGAATAGTAGTTCTTGAGTTGTGCTTAAGAAACTATCCGCATTTAACTATCCGCATTGTGAATCAATTAAAATTGAAGTTGAAATTAAGAGTTCCAAACTAAAATATGCATAATTCCTAAACTACTTGACCGAATGACATGTCATTTGGTGCCATAAGGTAATATTTACTGATGAATCTGAATAGGATGTCAAAATTAGATGTTCGCATTGAAACATTTCAAATTTGCTACAATTTGTATATGTAGACGAACCCTAAGAAAAATTTAAGTATAGCAATAATTAGTAGATGTTATTGTTAGTCTATTGACACTAGTCCTATTTTTATAGGATGATTTGTTGCAGAGTAAGTAGCTGGTAATCACTTTTTTTCCGAATTGTACGAGTTTTCAGTTATTAAATTTTATCTCTGCAGATATAGAGCAGAGAATTCATCACAATGTTGTTGTGTTTTTGGATATTTGACAAAGGCTTTTGCCCCTTGGTACAGGAAATATGATTTTGCGATTATATAACGCTGCTGTAAGTAAATGTTGAAGTTGAAATTAAGAGTTCCAAACTAAAATATGCATAATTCCTAAACTACTTGACCGAATGACATGTCATGCCACATGTCATGTCACATGACAAGCGAAACATTTATTGTAAGCCTATTAAACATTTATATTCAATGGTTGGAGTATCACAGTTGAGATTTTTTCCCAACAGAGTGAAAATATGCCGGGACCAGGACTCGAACCTGGGTACTTTGGTTTGCCGTACCAACACTCTCCCTACTGAGCTATCCCGACGATATCCTGGTCTGGCATATCTCACTCTTATTTGTTGGACAAGGTTGCGAACTGCAGCGCTAATTTCATTCATCCGAGCTATAACTATAGCATTTACATGATGAATATTGAAACAGCACGGAAACTCCTGTATACCATGCAATTAGGCATATCTCACTCTTATTTGTTGGACAAGGCTGCGAACTGCAGCACTAATTTCATTCATCCGAGCTATAACTATAGCATTTACATGATGAATCTTGAAACAGCACGGAAACACCTGTACACCATGCAATTAGGCATATCTCACTCTTATTTGTTGGACAAGGCTGCGAACTACAGCGCTAATTTCATTCATCCGAGCTATAACTATAGCATTTACATGATGAATATTGAAACAGCACGGAAACTCCTGTATACCATGCAATTAGGCATATCTCACTCTTATTTGTTGGACAAGGCTGCGAACTGCAGCGCTAATTTCATTCATCCGAGCTATAACTATAGCATTTACATGATGAATATTGAAACAGCACGGAAACTCCTGTATACCATGCAATTAGGCATATCTCACTCTTATTTGTTGGACAAGGCTGCGAACTGCAGCGCTAATTTCATTCATCCGAGCTATAACTATAGCATTTACATGATGAATATTGAAACAGCACGGAAACTCCTGTATACCATGCAATTAGGCATATCTCACTCTTATTTGTTGGACAAGGCTGCGAACTGCAGCGCTAATTTCATTCATCCGAGCTATAACTATAGCATTTACATGATGAATATTGAAACAGCACGGAAACTCCTGTATACCATGCAATTAGGCATATCTCACTCTTATTTGTTGGACAAGGCTGCGAAATGCAGCGCTAATTTCATTCATCCGAGCTATAACTATAGCATTTACATGATGAATCTTGAAACAGCACGGAAACTCCTGTATACCATGCAATTAGCACCATGCATGCACCTAATGAATATAATTTACCCAGTTGAATATACTTTCCTCTGTTCATTATGGCCTATTAAACATTTTTTGTGGAAGTGTATTAAAATATATTAGTCTCTTGTAAACGTATTTGAGTGTTTCAGCATTACCTTTCGACGAACTTTAGGAAATTTTTATTTAACAAATGACAAACACATGGTTCGAGTTATCTGTGGTTTACTCGTCGTGCGCTTTGGAGCAGTAGAATTGCCTCTGACCTCTCTGAAGAGGATTGCATAACCCTGTACATTAAATACGAAACTAATAAGAATGCAAATAAGGATTTACATAATTAAAATATAGGTATTTAATATGTAATTTTCTGTAATCATTGTAGTTCTATCCTTAATATAATTTAAAAAATCTGACGTTATAAAATTTTTATTGCTTTCAAATAAGCACTCATACATTCATTATGCAGTTTCATTTGGAACCTTTTATTAGAGATTTAAATTTGCAGAAACACTTTATTTGTTCTTTTCAATACCCCATAAATGAATTCCTCTTTGTTTTATTTTAACACATTTTAATTAACCTCTTTACCGGCGACAGGTATAGGGAAACAGTGCTTTTACCCCCGACTTATCTCGGGGCAAACGGTGAAGTGGTTAATTTAAATGTTCGAATTTTTATTTTACAAAGTCCACCTAAAGTGTATAGACCAATTAACACAATCAATCGAAAAAATCAGTAAACTTGTGAACGTTGGGAAAAATTATTTGCTGCTAAGAATCGAAATCATTGCGAAATGAAATTTAATCTTCACAAAAATATGTAAATGCGTGTATATTTGTGAAATATGTATTACCATATAAATTTAACCTTTAACTTCAGTGAGCGGACTACGGGACTGCACCACATTTTTAGGTGCGTTCATAGTTATTTAAACACGTAGCAACCACAGTCGTCGTCTGGTCCGCGTCCGTCTATTTGTTCGTCTGTCCGCATATAACAACGCAAAATCTACCCAACCGAATGGTTTGAAATTTAATATAGATAATCGTTGCAACATTTTGTCGAGTCATTTCAAATATTATGAAAATCTAATCAAAACTTAAAAAGATATTAAGTTTTCTTCATTCTATTTACACCTATCATACATAATCTATATAATAAAAGCACAAGTCATGTGACTGAGGAAAACAAATAAGGGCTGACCATTTCTTATTTCATATGCCACGCAGTCATTTTTATTCAAATTTATTTTTTAGAAAAAATTCCATAAAAGTTACATTTTTAGAAAGATCTTTCAAAAAAATTGTTTGTTTCAGAGATGAGTTGCATTAAAAAATGTATAGATTATGAGATAACTTGAGTTAAAATTAGGTTAACAGCCCAATATTTATCCAAATATCCATTAAAGTAAATAAACACAAGATATTTGTTCATTGTGAATCATAGAAATATTAAAACATATGGAGGTAATCATTCGCAATGCAAGATCTCCATTGTGAATTTTGCAGCGCTATCTGGTGTCAAAAAAAATTTTCGCATCTGTAAGCGTGGTATACGTAATAAGAGAAAAGAAAGACTTGCTCATTTTGCTTATAACAGATGATATAATTCATTTCACTGAAATGATAACGGAGATTTTTTTACCTTGTAAAACTATTTATAGTAAGAACGCACCTCATTTGTCATGTTTAATGTAGAACTTACAATTTGTTTAACTCCCCCTTAAACATTTTAAAATGGATATGGATCAATTCCCTAATTTCCTACTTTCCTTAAACGAGCACCGGAAGATACATACCATGTGTGTTACTTGTCAGGTTTTTTTTTTACTTTTATTCAAGCGGTCTGTCAAACCGACAGCAGTTCATGTTTAAGCATAAAAACATGTTAAAAACCTTTTTCTTGATACGTAAGCAATAATCTACTTACAAAATTATTCGTATTGTAAATTTAATTTTTATATAAATAACTTGTAATATTTTGTGTAATTTTACAGTAAATCAATTTGATCAAAATAAAATGCTTGTGATTTTTTCTGTAGTCATGTAATAACTTTTTATGGTTTTAACGACATTGAAACAAAGGTAACTAAGTTTAAATCTAGTTTCGTAATGCATACTTCATTACTTAAAAAAATATTCTGCAAAAAAGAGGTTTAAATTTCTCGAGTGATAATTGAATTTGATAACTCTTTTATTCTAAACACTTTTCTGAAAAATTAAATTTTTACATAAATAACTTGTAATTTTTTTTTGTAATTTTATAATAAATTAAATTGATCAAAATAAAAACGAAACGAGAATAAATATATTTGCATTTTTATTATCAGTGAGAAAAGATCTGAAAGATTGGAATTCTTGAATTTAAATAATAATAAAAATCTTCGACGGTCAACGCTATTGAGAATTCTGATGTGTTCATTACTAATCACATAAATAACTGTTAAAAAACGTTTTCTACAAATATTACGTTTAAAAATCTCGATTGGTATTTTAATTTGGAATAGAAAAGTTTCTGATTAGTTTAACCTTTCTTTGTATAGGAAGTATTCTAGATTTATGAACAACAAGTTGGAAATTGTACGTCAAACGTTACAAACGAGGTGCGTTCGTACGCACGTTTTAGAATTAAATTCATGATATCCCGTGCGTAGAACGGGTTAAACAGCTAGTTAAGTATATATTTTATGACACTGTTCATACAAATATCTTAACTAGTTATATAAATATTCAGATATATATGTATCAGCTAGTTATATAAATATTCAGATCTTGATGATTTTTAATTCTGTGAAATGAATTATATCGTCTGCAGATTAATTTCTGTAATAAAATAAGTATCTTGGTCGCTTGACGATTTAACATCCATCGGAAGCTCCTCCAACAAGAAAGCACCGATTTAAAAAAAAAAAAAAAATCAAATTTCTTAATAAATATTTTTATTAATATCTCCTAAAGTTTTGATTCGATTTTAATAAAATTTGAAATGTCTCGACAAAATTCTGCAAAGATAATATATTTTAAATTGCAAACCATTTGGTTGGGTAGTTTTTGCGTTGTTATATGCGGACAGACAGACGGACGGACAGACAGACGGACAGACAGACAGACGGACGGACAGACGGACGGACCAAACGACGACTATAGGTGCTACGTATTTATATAATTACGAACGCACCTAAAAATGGACATCGTTCCTTTAATAAACACATCACTACATAGTATAAAACAAAGTCGCTTTTTCTGTCCCTATATCCCTATGTACGCTTAAATCTTTAAAACTACGCAACGGATTTTGATGCGGTTTTTTTTAATAGATAGAGTGATTCAAGAGGAAGGTTTATATGTATATCCATTAAATAGTGGAGAAATACTGTTATTTTTGAGGTTTTTAATGTGATGTCGTAAATAATTTCATTTTTTCCGCTTATACATTGCAAACGCAGGCTGAACCCTACAAGATTTATCAAAATAATGTACTAATTATTGTACACATTAAAAAGGTCTACAGAAAACACAAAGAGATGAAGGTTTTCAATGTTAACCCGAAGCAAAGCGAGGGAGGGCCGCTAGTAGAAATATAAATTGAAAAACAGAATAGGCATTTTATCAACTTTTGGGATCAAAAATAGTTTTATACTTAAAAACAATACGTATATGTAACTCTTTTTGAAATTATTGTAGTCTTGGAAATGCCTATGATATATATATATATATTTTTTTTTTTTTTTTTTTGAAGTGAAAACTTCTTTAAGCGCGTTGGGCATTTTTGAGATGGGAAAAAACCATTGAACTCGCGACACTGTTGCTGTAACCGGCACCTCTCTGTATATTTGAAGTGAAAACTTCTTTAGGCGCGTTGGGCATTTTTTGAGACGGGAAAAAACCATTGAACTCGCGACACTGTTACTGTAACCGACACCTCTGTATATTTGAAGTGAAAACTTCTTTAGGTGCGTTGGGCATTTTTTGAGATGGGAAAAAACCATTGAACTCGCGACACTGTTACTGTAACCGACACCTCTGTATATAACTATGTACATGTGTTGTGTATAGTTCGGTATGAGGTAGGGTGGGGCAGACGCGTCGCATGCTTTCCTGTGCGCTATTGGTTACGCTATTGGCTTGCCTGTGCGCAGTTGATGCAGTCTTTATAAGATATTTAAGTAGATTCGAATCACAATTGTTTGTTTCCTATTTTAGTTACCATAAACCTATAGTATCAGTTCTGGAATATAATGATAATAATGATGATGGTAATGATGATGATGGAAGAATTGTTGAAATTGTGGATGAAAATTCATAAGTTTCATTGGTATTCATTTCAAAGAATACCAATTAATTAAATTTCATATTTCATGTATTTGTAAATTTACGTTTTAAGCAATAGATTGTATGTAAAATAATATGCATTATTTTTCATGTACAATAGCGCATTAAATGAAAATAGTAATATAATTTTTGTAGTAGTAGTTTATAATAATGAATAAAAAACAAAACAAAAAACCACTTCATTTAAAATATTTC
The DNA here is from genome assembly GCA_963931845.1 of Maratus michaelseni. Classification (NCBI taxonomy): domain Eukaryota; kingdom Metazoa; phylum Arthropoda; class Arachnida; order Araneae; family Salticidae; genus Maratus; species Maratus michaelseni. Next base: position 31,916,405 of record OZ007586.1, read on the forward strand.
CTGCACAATAAAACATTTCCTGACGATTCAAAAAATACACATGTAATTGTTCAAGTTTTCACTTCTGTCGGCACTCGCGGAGTGCCATTGTTTTTGTAGTCTTGTACTAACATTTTATGGTTATAAGGACATTGAAACAAGCATAACTAAGTTTAAATCTAGTTTGCTAACACATACATCATTACTTTAAAAAAGTATTCTGAAAAAAAAAAAAAGGTTTAAAATTCACGAATGATAATTTAAAGTGAAATAGAATCCTGCTTGGATTAACTTTTCATAGCGTAAACTGTGTGGAGTATTTATAAAGAAAATTTTAATTTGTTTTTTAAAAAAGCACATACACATTTTAATTGAAGAAAGATTCGACATTTCCTGATCTCGCAAGAAGATTTACGAAAATAAAATATAGCCTATTCTACGTTAACCACTTTTCAAAAAACCGTTTCTTTATCTTCAGAAACCGGAGAAACCAATAGATTAATGAGGTTTAATGGGAGCATTTCTCTGAAACAAATATTTTTCTACCCTTCTAATTTCTTTTTCTACCCTTAATTTTCAGAAAATTTCCTGAATAATTTTTAAGGTGTATTAATCAATTTTCTAAACTCATAATCAATACGAAATATCAGTTTTTTTAATGCTATCAAGTCTCAAGTAAACATTCTCATATGAACATTAAATTTTATACATGCAAGAGTAACGAAATTATGTTCATTTTATGCTGTTAATTTATCATGTTTGCCTGTTAAACATATTTATTGAACATGAAAATGTTTACTTTAGAATTGATTTAATCGGTATAACGGATATTTCGTGATGATACCAGGAAGAGAAAATTGATTAATACACTATAAAATCTATTGGGAATCATTTTTGAAAACTATGGTCACCAAAAGATACTTAAGTTTCTTTAAATATCTTAAATCTTTAATTTCTGAGGATAAAGGAACGCTGTACGTAATTCTGGGTAGCTAGAGAAGAGATTACATTATATTTTCGTAAACCTACTTGCTATACCAAGAAATATTTCTGTTCTTTTACTGTGTGAAGATGCAGACCTTCATGTACAAAAATATTTAAAAAGCATTTTTTTCCCCAAAAAAATTACGATTGGAACATCTAATTTAAATCATATTATTAAAGCACTCGGTAATCTTTGAAAAATGTGTTTTCAGGTCTAGAATTCTGTCCAAAAATATCAAGCCATCGTAATACAATTCAGTGCTATATTTTATTTGTGGCTTAGCTGCCCTTTTTTACATACCACTAGTCTAAAAAGTAATTTTTACCTCACAGGCTATCAAAGCCTGAGAGCTAATGTGCCCGCCCGTTCTGTATGTATGTATGTACGTATGTATGTACGTAACGCGATAACTCTTGATAGAAATATCCGATTTGTTTAAAATTTTGGTTATAGGTTCATTGTGATAAGGCGCTTCCCTGATTAGTTTTGGGGTTTCATTGGTTAAGTATAAAGGGGGGAACGGGGGGCTAATTCCCCCTTAATTTAGATAAATGGGGTTTTTATGCAGAATCATCCTATTTGCTTCAAATTTTGTATATAAGTTCATTGTGATAAGGCGCTTCCCTGATTAGTTTGGAGGTTCATTGGTTAACTATAAAAGGGGGAACAAGGGGTTGATTACCCCCCCCCCCTTAAGTTAGATAAATTGGTTTTTCATGTAGAATTATCTGATTTCCTTCAAATTTTGTATATAGGTTCATTGTGATAAGGCGCTTCCCTGGTTAGTTTTGGGGGTTCACTGGTTAGGTATAAAGGGGGGAACAGCGGGGGTTAATCCATCCCCTTAATTTATTATCGATTTTTTTAGAGCATTATTCTTTGAAATAAGAGTATAATATACAATTATTGTGAATAGCCTGTGAGCTCAATGCCATCAGTTTAACTGGGCACTTTTCTTTTTATTGATTTATTTCATAGTAACGTTCTGTTGTTAAATACGTAAAATATTTCTATTAAGAAAAGTGGTACTCAATAATGAGAGGTTTGGCAGTTATGAAATGGCTATTTGAAAATAAAAAATAAAAAAAATATATAAGAATTTGAATAGATTTGTTTTACTGTTTTTTTTTCACCCAATGAAAAAAATTATCACTATTTTCACTATTTATCCATTATTTGTATTATCACTCTTCACTATTATCACTATTTATTACTATCATTGTTTTCACTCATTATGAAACATGATTGTCAAAATTACGTGATGTCTAATAATATCTGTCTGAAGGGATTGAAACGCGTCAAAATAATATAAAATTACAATAAAAGACATATCTTGTTTGTAATAAATACAAAGTTTTACCTTATTTTTTGAAACGTTAAATCCCAAACTGAATTCAGTTAATAGAAATTGTTTAAATTTCTGATGTAGTTAAAACACTTAATATTCAGGCGTGATAAAATACCAGCGAATTTGAGAAAATTTACCAAATTGTCATTTTTATTTACTAGAATCATAGAAGAAACAGTATGTCATGTTCATCTATAACAAGTTTTGCTCCCTTTACAAAGGGTAGGAAAATTTTTTATAAAGCATTCCATTTTAGAAAAATCTAATTATGTTAGTGCAGAAAATAATCTTTTTCCTCGTAAATTATTCATCTATTTCTTATCTTTTTACAGCATTGCAAGTTATCTACGGCATTTTTCTGGAAACGAAATTTTCATTAGAAACTTCACTGCCTCATTTTAATATCCCTTCCTAAAAACATGAATGTAATTTGTTTTGGAGAGGAAAAATACAATTTAACGATTTGTAATTTCCAAAGAGACAAGCAACAATTACTGTACATTGATGACATATTAATTATATTTAAAGACAAATAATGTTTCCTCTGAAAATTCTAAGGTTGATTAGTTCATTGCGTGCAATTTGCTAATTGACTATTGAAAATGTATTCAAATAATACTTCTACTGTTTAAACTGTTAATACTGTTTAAAAATAAATATAGAAAAAGAATAATTTGTAATTTTGCATGAAACTTCCGTTTGTAATAAACCATATATATTCGGATAACTGAAATTTTTACTAAAAAAAAAACAGAGGCATATATGTTTGATATATTCGATATTATTCAATAAATTGATGTAGATTAATTGATGTAGATTTCTGTTAAATATAATATAAAAAAATATAAAATGAAATAAAAAGCGTAATGAGCTTATAAACATATAAATATACGAAAAGAAATTGGAACATGTAAGAAGCATGATTTTACGGCGTTCATGTGTTCATCTGGTAAGTATGGAAAAGGCTGTGTATGAAAAAGATAGTGTATCAAATATAGAAAAAAAGTTATTTTATTTTAAACTGTCGCAAATTTCGCCAATAGCATATTTCTTTTAGCCAAGAGTATAGCATTTAGTTTTCACTTGTGTTAAGGAAAAACAGTGATTTGAAATTAAAATTAATGTTTTAGGTTCTGTGATTATTTCTTCTTGTTTTTATATATATTTTAAATGAAATAGGTTGGTTGGATGTATAAGTTTTTATGGCACAAAGTCCCTTAAGGGACATGCTGCGCCAAAAAAAAGTAAAAAATATCAAGAGGCGAAACAGAAACAATGCAAGTAAAATCAAAGAAAGCAATGGGAAAAGTAATCTGGATGGGGTTCACATCCAGATATCGTCATAAAAGTGCAGAAGAAAAAAACTTTCAAGTCCAAAAAAACAGTACAGTAAACTGTAAAATTATTTAAAAAATAAAATGGTTTAAAAAAGTGCAATCTGGATAGGGTTCCCATCTAGATGTAAAAAAAGTTTAAAATATAAAAATGGGTTTTAAATGAAATAGGTGAAAGGCATGTATTTTAAAAGTATGTATTTTGAGGCCTCGATACTTATAATTGCCTGAAAAATAGGTCAACTTTTGGATTTATTTTGAGACAATAGACAAGAGTTATGAACATTCTATTTTTCACAAATGTTTATTAAGTGTTTAAGAATTGAATCATATTTTTTAATCAAAACATATGCACGTTTACGTACAATAGGGCGGTCAGAAGAGTCTGTGGTTTGTGTAAGTTCCTGCTTATTCATGACATTGTCTGGAATGAGAAACGCATTTCTTTATATTAGTAAAAATAATGTATTATGGAATAAACCTAAAATACATTGAACAATTATTTAAAAATGACAAAATGAATATTTGAAATTAATTTTGATTCTTTGACCTATTGTTTTCGTCTTTGACCTGCTGTAGAAAATATAAATATGGACAATTTTAACATATTATAAGTTCATTCCAAGGTCAAAAGTGTCTTTGCCGAGAAAAAAAACTAAAGTAATTTAGTTCAACGGTTCAGTTGACGCAGATTTGAAAAATGTTGTTTCGACAAAAAACCTATTTAAAGTTTTCGTAAACTCTTTGACTCATAACATTTTTGCCAATCACCCGTCTTGCAGAAAATTTATTTTGAGGGTTTTGGGTGTTGCCGAACACGAATTTGAGATTAAAATATATATATATATATATATATATATATATATATATATATATATATATATATATATAAACTTACACTTAGTCTGATAATCTTGGAATATACAAGAGTAGTCCTTCTACCTTATAATTTTGCATATCAAAGATTTATTCTTCTCGTTTCACGATGAGAGCACTTTTCGCAGCACTGGACATACCACGTTCTACATTCCGGACAAGAAATTCATCTGCATAGATGTAAGTCCTGGCTTCCAGACCAACAGAAATTCCCAAAACGCTCATTGTTCTTAATAAAGAAAATCTTCCTTAAATAAATTTGCAGCTATATATGTAGAGCTTTGTGTAGTATTATAACCTGACCGCCCTTATCTGGCAGAAAGCAAGTGGCAGGCTATAGCAACATAAATAACGAATGGATTCAAAAGCCCTTTTAGCAGCACATTCTACGAAACTTATACCTTTCAAAGAATGAAAAAAAAATGGACTTTTTAAAAAACTATAAACAAACGTGACCTTAAATGAAGGTGCCGTATTTTAGAGAAAGCAGTGAAAGGTTTATATTTTAATTAAATGAATGCAAAATGAATGAGGGCGATGGTAACAATATTTTGCGATTTATCAGCTGCATCCAGCTAACATAATAAGACAAAAAAAATTAAAGATTATTTTAAAACAATGACCACCAAACGAATATAAATACTATAAATTTGAAAATTTATTTACAGGGTTAAAAAAAATAAGTAACCTACTTCAGAGATCTCTGGAGTGCGTACTACTACTCAGAAATTTATATTATTGAAACTACAGGTATTGCAGAGGATGTGCCGAGTCATATGTCAAATTGGAATTTTGTGGTATAGAAATTTATAATAAAGGTATGTTTTGAGATATGGAATAAAGCATTCGTCACTCCATGTTTTTTTTTTTTTTTGGGGGGGGGGGTATCTGGACAGACTCGCTGCACTTTGCTACAGGAAATATGATTTTGACATTTCAGCACTTTTGATCATAAATGTAGACATTTAAGCATTTATTGTAGGCATATTAAATATCTATATTATAAAGGACAAACGTGTCCGTGCGTAATGCTGACGTCATTTTGCGAATGGCAACACTTGACGACGAAATTTCGATTTTGTAATTTTTGCTACTGCATTTTTTAAAATTTCTAAACATCGCATACTTTTAATTTTTACACCGTTATATAGGGGAAATTTATTATAGCATTTATATTAAATTTCGGGTACGATTTTTTTTATCTATATCTATCGCTTGCAGATTACTAAACTAACGATTACAAAATATTAATCCATTTGCACTTTAAACAATATAAAAAAATTCACCTTTTATTTCGAGCTAATATTCCATAACGAAAATAAAATTTCATTAACCAAGAAATGAAATAGTATAAGTAAAACACAAATTTAACAGACATGTAATCAAAATAAGCGCTTAAAACCGCTGAAATTATTAGAATAAGAAAAGATATCAAAAATTTTAGCGATTTCTTCGGCTATTAACTTCTAGCACGAGACCAATACGAAATTTTATTTGAATATATAATTTACATAGTCCATACAAAAATGCTCTTTGGTGTTGTTAGGGGGCAATCTAAGAAAATTATTAAATGTAAAAAAAAATGGTTTTCACTTATATTTTCTATCCCGGGAAGCCCGGGTTGGATGCCCTAGTTTATATAAAAGATTATTAGGAATTAACACATATGCCACCTGGATCACTTATTTGAATGTTACAACGCCATCTGTCAACGTATTTTCGTACTGAAGGTATATTTTTTATATATATACCGCTAACCAGCCCCTACCTGCCTGGCATGAGTGCCTAGCTTGATGAGTTAGTACCTGGGAGCAGGGCGGAAATCGCCTGCTCACAGCATGGCTGTGATCCACCTGACTATAGTTTTGTTGGCATCGCTGCAGTACTTGCTCTCTAGTGGTTTGCTACTGTTATCTTTGTTTGACGTTTCAAGGTTTCTATTTAATTTAAAATTTGACAAGCGCGACATTTCAGTTATCTGTAGCTTCAATATCGTGCCATTTGGAAAGAAGAATTCATCCCCGAGTCCTATTAAATGGGTAACTTATTTTTTTGGTAACCCAGTACTTTAGTTGTGAAACTAAAAATAATGCTAGTAATTTATTTACTTATAATTAAAGTAGAAATAGTTAAAATTTAATTTTCTGCGATTTTTTTTGTTATATTCTATAGATATTTTTTTTTATAAAAATTGGTGATTTTCAAAGAAATATCATTTTTACATAGATGTTTTAACATATTTTTCTAATATTTACGAGCAATTATACAAGTAACAAGTATGTCCTCAGGGATGTCAAAAAACTATTAATTCCAATTCGATGACAAACTGGAGTGAAAAAGAAATGTGTAGTATAGTGATAAATGAAACAACACTTTGCATTGAAATGCATTTTTACATTTTTTTATCTGTGTATTTATTTTGGAAATTTAATAAAATATATTTTTTATGAAACCATTAAAAAAAGAGGAAACATTTTCATTGAAACAATTAGGTTTGAGTAAAGAACATGAAATTGTAGTGTTCCATTGTATTATTGACGTATTTATTTTAATACTTGTGTGTATTTTTTATAAACCATATTTTGAAAAAAAAAGTAATTTTGTACTATCAAAGACAAATTTATATATTTTTCTGCCTATGCTTTGTTTTTAAGAGATATTAGCAAACATTGCTCGCTTAGAAGCAGTTTACTTCATAATAAAAATTCACTATTATTTTTTATATAACTTAAATCATGAATAAAATATTGTGTAAAATATTTTGCCAAAATTCATTTATTTTTCAAAAGTCTCAAAGTCAAAGTTCTCTTCATTTTAATTTGATGAATTTTCTGTCCTGATATATTATGTTTAATTCGAAATTCTGAAGGAACGGAAATGTTGTATAACGGAAATTTTTGCATATATTAAATGCATATATTCATACGTATAAGCGCGAAAGAAAATATCACAGAAATAAATGTTGTTATCAGACTGCACTGCCACACTACAGAGCCGAGGTTCGGCTACAGGTGTGGTCAGGGTTACTCAAGTTTTCACCCTTTCGAGGTCGATTAAATGAGCACGAAACATGCTTGGGGAAGTAAATACTAGGAGTTCTACAAAACGCTGTTTTTTAGAGTGCTGATCAGGCCCCTACGTATCGGGCTTTTGCCTAGCTTAACGGGTGGTTGTCTGGCACCGGGGCAAGGATTCGACTGATCTCTTCATGGCGAAGAGCTGTTTGATAAGCCTCTAGGCCGACGTGTCTTCAGTGCACCTTGTTGTCTAAGTTGCTTTTCCTTAGTTGGCCGGTTGCTAATTGATGTTTGGATGAGTCGATTCAGCACTGCATGTGCATAGTGTAGCGAAGTCCTGCTGGACGGATCAGAGATGCTTTAGTATTTACTAATTTTACGTTGCATCACACACCCATACGTCATGCCAACGCTACACGAGTTGGTCTCGAAATTTTGAACCTTGGTCAGTTGACGAGACCTTATATAGAGTTATAGTCCACAGGGAACTTGGATGACTTTGCACCCACCACGGATTTTACATACACCGGGCGCCATTAGCGTACATTATTCTACAAAGCGCTTACCCCTTGACTCGGACATGGTGTTATATAGCATTAAAAGTCGTATGGTCCGGAAAGTGCAATTTCGTACCGCAGAATAAGAACCTACATCGATTTTAGCCAAATCCATACCGCATACCAAAATCCTACATCGATTGTAGCGCTATGCAGTTTAGTTTTCGAAGTAAATGTGAAGCATTGCCTGAGAAACAGAAAGTATTGCATTATACGCATCGATTATAGCGCCAGTCACAATGCAAAAGCATGTAAGCCGTTATACTGTGACGAAATTTCCGAAATCTTGGCCGAAACATGAATCACTTTCAGCTTTTCCGAGTTTTGTTTTTCGAAATAAGGAAATGTTCAGAAAAAAAATTGTTTTGCTGAATTGCCATTGATCAATATTTTATGAAAGATAGATCCAACGAAATACATGTTTGTGAAATCTTATGAATCTGAGTATGAAACTTTCTGAGTATATACTTTCGTGCATTTATTAAGTAAAATAATAAAAAAATAAAACTACATTTTATTTAATTTAAAACAATTAAATGCAGTTATAATTACTAATGTAGTAAAGTTAAAAAAAAAAAAAATATTTTGACGCATGCCTTGTTCCTACGCAATACCGTGATATTTCAAACTTTTTTAGATAAATCTATACTAATATTATAAAGGAGTAAAGATTGTTTTTTTTGTTTGTTTGTTTGTAGGGGGTAATCTCTGGAACTACCGAACCGATTTCAAAAGTGATGGTGGCAAATTGATGGTGACAACCCCTGCTCGAACATAGGCTATATTTTATGTCGGTGCCACTACCCCAGGGGGTGCAGGAGCGAAAAACGTTCTAAAATTGCGATATTTTTTATACTGAAGGAGCTAGAAAATTGAAATTTGGCATTGTAGTTACTTACAAGATGTAAATGCTCTCTAAAAACAAAATTTAAAAAAATTCGAAATTTAAAAGGGTGAAATGAGCGAAAAGCGTTCTAAAAACATTCTAAATTACAATTTCTATGGAATCTCTGGAACTACCGAACCGATTTCAAAAGTGATGGTGGCAAATTGATGGTGACAACCCCTGCTCCAACATAGGCTATATTTTATGTCGGTGTCACTACCCCAGGGGGTGCAGGAGCAAAAAACGTTCTAAAATTGCGATTTTTTTTTATACTGAAGGAGCTAGAAATTTGAAATTTGGCGTTGTAGTTACTTATAAGATGTAAATGCTCTCTAAAAACAAAATTTTAAAAAATTCGAAATTTAAAAGGGTGAAATGAGCGAAAAGCGTTCTAAAAACATTCTAAATTACAATTTCTATAGAATCTGTAGAACTACCGGACCGATTTCAAAAGTGATGGTGGCAAATTGGTGGTGACAATCCCTGCTCCAACAGCCTCTTTAATAAAAAGCTATGCTTTTCTGACGACTGGGTTTTTCGCTACTTGTTGCCACAGATTAATCTCGGAAAATGAAACATTTGAAGTTACTGAAAAAAATAGTAGCTCGAAAAGTATTTGTCAGAAAATTGTTAGGCAAACTGCGTTTGAAAGGTAAAAAATTGTATTTTGCTTGATATAAATTTCAAATCTAATGATTATGCCATTTTTCAAATATTGAATTTGAAAATTACCAAATTTCACAATGGAGTACCATAGCAAAATCTTCATGCGTAAAAAGATAATGATAAGGGCGACGTGTCCTGGCGTGTATATTGGCTATATCACGTGTCACAAATTATATAATATCCTTATTATTCTGTTAAAATATAAAAATGAATTATGAAATGTCAATATTCTGTTGGATTAAAAGTTCGTTATAAGAAATTGACCAGCGTAGCTTGCTAGTATGTATTAAAATGTGAACTTAATGATCCTCTGACGGCTTTTCTTAAAATCATTAAACACTTTCAATGAAAATCTACTGATACAGCTTTAGTGAAAGACAGTCCACATTTAAACATTAATATTAATCTCTAAAGATATATTATAAAGATATATCTATATCGCATATGATTTTTAAATTATGGGGGTACTTAATTTTTAAAATATGCAGCAACACCAATGTCCCTAGTAGCACACAACATGGATAAAATATTTTTAAAAAAGACATTAAAACGAAATATCTTGGTTTTCAACGTTTTTAAAATTATGAGTGTTTTGGGTGTTACGGTCTAAAATAAACTATTATGCATTTTCGTTAAATCCATAAGGATGACATAAACATATTCTAGAACCATTAACCTGTAATTATGCAAAGTTAAGCGTGGTAGGAATGCAACTTTTGTTTCATGGTTTTCGCCAATGCTTGTTGCGTAGCATATTTCAGTCAAATAGTTGAAGACAATTGTTGAAAGTGTCTATGCGCTTGATTTCAAAAATGATTTTGGTGTGGGGATAATTACTTGTGATTTAATGTGAACTATACACATGCGTAAATTTTTTTTCTTTCGAATACATTGTGTAAGGAAAGTATTGTAATCATTACTTGTGTATGTGATAAAGTGAACACGAGGAACCTCAAAAGGGCGCTCTATTCTATTGCGCTCTCATTTATCGAATATGTTATTGACCACTGAAGAAAAAACTGTACAGATTTTTACAAAAATAGGCAGCGAATTTAGTTTTTAATCCATTTGCATGCAATTTGGAGACCGATTCTATAGGAAAAATCACGAAGAAAATGAGACAGAGTATAAGTGCTCTAAATATTGTGGCGATGTTCTCGAGCAGTATTGGAGCAAAGGTAACATCTTCATTTCCAAATTGTGAGATACAATGTTCGAATCCCGCCTATTCCATTGACATTTTTTAAAAAATCCCATTTTTCACTTTCTGGGCACATACACTAGTGTTTAAACGTCGAGTGGAGTCAACATATTATATATTTGTAGCAAACGTTTCTTTTATTGGAAAAATTTCAATTCTGAAGTATACGTCGTTCCGTATTCGAGAAATTTTATGCATAACTCGAAACTTTTATGGTGAAAAACCTTCTCATAATAATCCAGAACGGCGATTTTGATTTATAAAAAATTAAACTAATTATGGAAAAAAGTTATAACATAATTTTGAAAAAGAAATAAATGTAAATTTTTAATAAAATAAATATATTAGCCCGTAATTGTGTTTACTGTTTTAAACACGTTCTCTAAAGCCAGTGCAATGAAAATTAAATTCCTCCGGCCAATCACCTACTTTATATAAAGTTTCGGCAACATTTCATTAGTCACGGATCTTGTTAAACATCTCACTTCATTATCTTTATTTCTGATGAATACGTTTAGCTTCTGAAGATTGTATGAGAAAGTTATGTAACATTTTGTGTTACTGTGTTAGATCCCAACACCGGCGTTTGCTCATTTTAATTGTAAGCTAAGATTATATGCTACTTTTTTTTTTTAATACGCGCGTTAAGAGTTGAGAGAATTGAAAAAAATAAACTCTACAAAGTTGCCTTGGTTAATAAGCCCAACGGCATTTATTCTGAAAGAAATTAAATCACTTTTTCTTTAAGAAACTTTAGCTATTTATAGTAAAATATGCACTCATAATATCAAATTATTTCCTATTTATAATTTTTCACCGCGTTTCAATTTTACAGGAGAATAAGAAAATCAAATACTTTTTAAAGAAAAGCAAACAAAAAAGATACTTCAAATCAGTTTGAATACTTTACACGGAATTTTATGCCATTATGGAGTTAATCAAATTTATTATTATAATGGCCAAAACAAGAAATGGAAAATGAAAAAAATTAACGAAAATATTAGCACAAAACAACTAAATCTTTTAATTATATTTTTGGATATTCTTTATTCCACACGTATAAAATGCTTTGAATTACATTTCTATATTTTAAAAAAATCAGATATTTTATGGAGTTCGACAGAATAAATACAATCAAAAGGCTCCGAAGTTCTATAAAAGAAATACTTTTATGTGTCTGTGAGTCTCAGATTTTTAAAACTGCAACTTCGAATGAAAATAAATTTTAATCGCTCAGATCCTTAAGCTGTTAGATAAAATTTCTGAAAACAAAGAACAAATCCGAGTTGGAACTCTAAGCTTCCGGGATTAAAAAAAAAAACATTTTATACGGACAACATACGATAAATTACGTAAATGATGTTGCAGAAGAATATTTTTGTTAACTTTTTGCTATCTGAAATTTTAATAATAGTACGTACTTACATTTTACATTATTCTCTAATTATAAATACTATTGTTATTACTTGTACGTAGTAATGATAATACAGGTTGTTAAATAAAATATTTACTAAATTTAAATTATTATAACGCTCCGGATTATAATCATCCGGATCATCTTCATTGAAAGTGTAAACTAACCTTGGAATGTAACTTTAAGAACTATTAAGAACCACTTTCTCTGGAACCGGCAAATGACACACCACAGAAATTATTTTTTTTTCCAAGCTGTATTTATTTTTGGACAAATTTGAGCCTAGAATCTTATAGGAAGGAAATGAATCTACAACTGGTAATTTTTTGGTCAAAAAAGAACATTCGAAAATAATAAAAAAAAGTACTTCATATTTGGGCACTTTACCCTAACTAGTGATCATCTTCTTTGAAATCGTAAACTAACCTTTGGATGTAACTTTTCCAACATAAACACTTTAAAATACGATGAATATTTGACTTCTAAAATCGTGCCTCGCTAGCCACTTGCCAAACAGACCTATAAGGATCTGTTCATTTACGGAGCTTGTTGATGACCGCGGTCTTTCCGAAAGTTTCTTGTCCATACATTGAAGAGATCGATCTCAACTGAAACTTCTTTCTAATTCTAGCGATTGTAAGTCGCTTAAAAGGATTTGTTATCAAACACTATTTTTGCACTTTAACTACGTTTCCGAACGTCCAGGAACATTTTAGGATAAATTTCCATTGCTAAAAGCTTAGTCTGGTTTTATTTATTATTTCAAGTTAGTTTAGCTTGAAGGGAAAAGAATAACGCACCAGTTATTAGCGAATGAATTGTGTGTATATAATTTTGAAACATTAAAAAATGACAGGTTTAACTGTTATCACTCCATTTATGTTTCAGCATTTAGTAACAGAACTAGCTTTTTAACCCGTTCTATGCACGTGAGTTCATGAATTTAATTCTAAAATTAAAAATAAAAATCAGTACAACCAAACTAAAGTTTATGAATATAAACATTTTATGTCTATTAAATATCAGTATTTACACAGCCAATATGAAACAATTATGTACACAAAAAATAAGTTATGTCTTAAAAAATAAATATTTTTCTACTACTGTGCATTTTTTTAATGAAATTTAATTTATCATGTTGCTATGGTAGAAGACGATACAGAAATCTCTTTGGAATAAAGGGATAAATAGAGTAAAAAGTTTTGTTGATGTTTGTGATAAAATGTTTTTCTTTATTTTTTAAAAAAGGTAATAATTAAGCGCAAATAAATAATCTCTAATTATTTACATGCGAGGTAAAAGAATTATGGTAATACCCGCTACAGCTTCTTAGTATTTCAGCGTGGCGTACCTCTCAAATTGCAGTAAACATTTAAAACTGGTTAGAACTCTCGCGATTACGGGTTAAACATTAAAAAAGCCAAAAATTCGTCAAAAACATAAAATAAAAAACAATCTATTTAAATTTTTTGGCCTCAATCGATCATGGGTCCCCTACCAGCAACCCGTGTGCCAAATTTCGTAGACCTACTTCCTGTGTTTTCCGAGATTTTGAGGTTAAATAGATAGATACGCGCACGAATTTTAATAGAGTAGATACAAAAAGTACGTTTAAGACTTTCGTTTGAAATATTTTTTCCATTCTTTTGAAATTAAAAATGGAGCTACACGTCTGAAACATTAATCTATATTATAAGCCAAAAACTTGTTCTAGATTTTCGCTGACGTCATATCGACTGTGGTAACGATATAGTCAGGCCGTTTAATTTTTTTCTCAAATTTAATTACTTCTTAACATAACTATTTTAATTTTTACACCGTCAAATAGGGTAAAAAAATGTAGTTTCAAATGCAGTTTATTTGAAAGCTTTATCTCAGATTACTGATGTATTATGGTTTTAAAAATTATTTGCAAGCATAATTTTCTTTAAATATATCTCTATCGCGTGTAATTCCATTGCGACAGATTAACCCGATTGCACGTAAAATAATATAAAGAGTTCAGTGTTTGTGTTCGGATAATATCCCATAACTAAATTAACATTACATCAATAAATAAATGAATAAAAGAAATAATATAAATAAACACAAATTTAATCGAACTACGTCTTTAAGAAGTGGAACAATCAGAATAAAAAAGACTGATTGACAAAGCGAAATGTTACGCGATTTCCTCGGCTATTAACTATATATGCATGCTGGTAATACGATAGTATCACATTTAATAAATTTCAAAACATTATTTGAATACATAATTTATATTTTTCATATAAAAATGTGTAGTTAGTGGGCAATCTAGAAAAGTCATTGACTGAGAATTTTTAATGATGTGGTTCTCACTCCTTAGTCAATGACTTATCTAGTACTCCTGATTTTCCAAGTATTTCAAAAGCTTCAATTTAATTTCCCTTTTTTGGTTTACTTTTTTTTCTTTCGTTCTCCGGTAGATGTCTCTACTTGTCACTCAGCTGTTTCAGGTTGCTTTTTGGAGGTCCCTATCCGAAAAGATTATATAAGCCACCGCCTCTCTGTTGTTTTGCTCAGTCTTGCTTTTTCTACCACGCTGTGCTTTGCTCTTTGTCGTACTGAAGAAGAATCTCGCTTGTGGATTCGAGACAGCTGTTTGATGCTTTTTTGTGTATTATTTGGGCATTTTTAATGTCGGTTTTCTGCCTTTTAATATTCTTGCTCAAAGGTTTTATTTGTTATTTTTATAGTTCTTATGCATTTTCAGTTTTCGGCGTGACTTTCAATGTTTTTCCTTTTTATGACTGTTTTCAGCTGTTTTTTTTTTTTTTTTCAAAATATTACCTTCATTTTTGCCTCGATCTAGGGTTACCATTTTACGCCCCAAAGCTAACAAATGACGCTGTTGATTCAAATCTCACAAAATTTTACTATCATCGTTTTTCTCTCTGACCCTTCATATATTCTGCAATTTTGTAATATTTGACGTGTTATCCTATTTAAAATCCTTGGGATCATCAACTTAAAATAATTTATTCTTGTATATAATAAGGAGGAGATATCATGAAGGAATTACTTTTTCTAATCTAAGAATTTTAATAAAAAATTTCTACATGTGGAAAACTTACATTAATGATATCCATTAATGAATTTCATTAATGATATTTATTTACTGCGTGAATATACAGGGTGGTCATAAAGTCTTTCACTGATTACAAAATATTATTACAAAATAACTATTGAATGTAATACTGTAAATTTTTTATTATGGTAAAGTCATGTTCTTAAGTTTTTTTTGTCTAGTCTCTACCGTCGCTCGTGAATACCTTGATGACAAATTTCCTCGAAGATGGATCGCACGGGATGGACTGTATCCTCTAGAATTTTTTTCCTTTTTGGGGTAAATACAGGAATGAGTGTTTGTAACACCAGTAAAATATATTCCATCACTCAAGGTCAGGATTACAGATGTCTAGTATGATAGCCCAAATGTTTCGAAAAAGATGACGTGAAATGGAATACCGCCTTGACATTCTTCGAGCTACCAAGGGTTCTCATATCAAAATTTACTTACGTAAGTACTTGTATTAAAAACTTCATAAATGTCTTTGCGATATATTGACACAAACATATACCTAATCTAATTAAATTAGTTTTTCTTCAATAATTGTAATCAGGGAAAGAATGTATATTCCCATCGAAGATTTGAACAAAAATGATATAAAAAGTAATTCGCTTTCATCAAAATCATATTTAAGAATTTTATTTTAAGTTAATATAATAATTTATTTTACCTAAGTATATAGCATCATGCAATAAATAATTAATATTAGAATATTTCCCCTATGAAATGATATAACACTCTTCCCATTATCAAACTTAGCGTGTGCTTCCTTATCATTGATAAATAGCGAATTCCTAAATTATTAGATTTAGAGGTAGAATTCCATATTTCAGAAGTTTTTTACAAGTTCTTCTTCATTATATGAAAAACTATTTATGTCAAAATAATTATTTAAACAAATGTTACGAAATTTAACTTTTTATAATGGTCCCTGTGTCCTATAAATTATACTTAGAAAAATTTTGCACATGCTTAAACAAGTAAAAATTCAGTTCTTCTACGACCAAAACTTATCGAGTTATGATACCTTGAATTTTGTAAATTTTCGACGTTTTCTGGTACATAAAACAGATAGTCAGTTTATTTGTGCCAAAAAACGCCAAAACTTCATAAAGTTCAAAGCATAACTCGGTAAATTTTTGTTTTACAAAAAGAGGAATTTTTGCTTGAAAATTATTCTAAATATAATAAAAAGTACCTTTTGACCATATAAGAATTTAATCTTCGAAACATTTTTAAAAATAACCATTTCGAAAACTGATATATGATAAAGAACAATATTTGAAATATTTTTGTAACTGGGACTATACCTCTGAAACTAACAATTTAGATATTATAATTAGTCAACAATAAGAAGAGACACTGCATAATCCATATACTCAATTGTATCGTTCGAAAATAAATGTTTTAAGGAACAAACCGTTTAAAAAATATATTAATAAGTCTCACGATTTCTTTCAAGAATAAAACGTATTGTTAAAACAATAATTAAAAATTTGTAGCTCTCAGTAGAACTATAAAAGCTTGGACATTTTCATCATAATTGGACATTTTCAGGGTGATTAGAGAGAAAATGCGATATGTTTCATATCAGATAAGTAAAAGGTGACACCGACGAAATTCTATATTATGTAAAAGCTCTTCAGGTAAAATCTTTCCTCACATATGATGAAAAAAAATTAATAAAATGATTCTCGTATTGCCACATTCAGTCTTAGGAATAAAATATGTCTAAAATTCGAATCAGCAATGTTAGTTTTTTGTTATTGGAAATGAAGTAATATTTTCTTTTTAAAGATATGACATCTTGCATACGTAAATAAATAAACACACACACAGATATATATATATAGTGAGCAAAAAAAGTATTTGCACACACGCAATTTTTTACCTAAGTACTCCTAAAATACAAATGTGTAAAAATTGTTTTAACTATTACTTTATTTAAATAATAAGCAAACACAAATAACTAACGTTTTATAATAATAGTCATTAAAAAAATAAAGCAGCAATTTCTCGTGACAAAAAAGTATTTGCAAAAGAAACATTGACAGATTAAAAATCAATTAAACTTGAAAATTATGCAAATTGTCAGCACATCAGTCCCGAACAAATGTGTAAAATGTGTAAAAATTGTACTAAAATGTAAAAATGTAAAAATGTAACTAAAAACTATAGCTAGTCCCGCCTTTTGAAGTCACGTAATATAACTAGTAAGTCTTGAGATCAGGAGCCTCAACGTCAGCTCTGAAAATGATTGTTTTTTAATCTCACTTTTCATATTATTTAGCATCTTCCAATCTGCAAATTAAAACTTTTAAATTACATATATATTTATAGGCATATGAAATAATTCGAAGGTTTCAGAAATTAGAAACGTTAAATAATACCTGGTTTATTTTAATATTCTGACATTCTTATAAAGTTATTCTTGTAATTTTTTAGATAATATAAAAATACATTTATAAAAAAAAAATACATAAATATTGCAGCAAATTAGTGCGAGTTACTTGAATTTTATTATTTTGATATTCTTTGAAATAGGGTTGCTAAGCAACTAATAAATTAAAGACCAAAGTAAAAATAAATGCATTTTAAAATTTGTAAAAAATATGAAAGTAAAATGTTTTATATTTCCCGAACAGATGCAAAAAATAATTTAAACAATTAATTTCTAAATTCTAATAAATGTATCGGTAAATTTTCAAAGCTTTTGGATATATTTACAACATACATATAAAAAAATTAGCATCTATAATTTTATGTTTAAATCCATTATTCAAATACATGATTTTCATTTTAGTTAAAAATGAAATTTGAAAATCGTCTGCGTTCCCATAGGAAAGCATTATAACCTAAAAAGAAATGTTCTATATTTTTCGAATAAATGAACCAAATGTAACTAAAAACTATACAGCTAATTCCGGGTACCTCACCAACATATCTACCAAAAGTCAACCTAATCGGATCATTTTTGCGGCAGTTATCGTTGAACAGACAGACAAACAGACAGAAACGAAAAACTTTTCGGGTCTCAACAGTGAGACTAAACTGACGTTTTGGCAACTAGTAAATCTGCAGATCAGGAGCCTCAACGTCAGCTCAAGTCACTGTTTTTTAATCTCAATTTTCATATTATTTAGCATCTTACAATCCGCAATTTAATTTTTTCTATTGCATACATTTTTATAGGCATATACAATTCTTCGGAGGTTTCAGAAATTAGAAACGTTCAATTAAACACGGTTTATGCAATGATATTCTGAAATTCTTAGGAACTTCTTATTCATGCAACTTTTTAGATTAAAAAAAAACTTGTATTAAAATAAATTCTTCATTTATGTCAATAGAATACAAAAATAATTTATTTTGCTAATAAATTATTGGAACAAACAAGTGCGAGTTACTTTTATTATTTTTATCTTCTTCGAAATATCGTTGCTAGGCAACTGATAAATTAAAGAGCAAAGTAAAAAGAAATGCATTTTAAAATTTGTAAAAAACATGAAAATAAAAGTTTTATATTTCCGGAACAGATGCAAAAAAAATTTCCCATCATTTAAACAATTAATATCTCAATTCTAATAAATGTATCGGCAATTTTTCAAAATTATTGGATATATTTAAATCCTCCATATCGAAAATCAACATCCATAATTTTACGTTGAAATCCTTTATTCAAATATGCGATTTCCAATTCAGTTAAAAATGAAATTTGAAAATCGTCTGCAGTCCCATAGGAAAGCATTATAACCTAAAAAGAAATGTCCTGTATTTTTCGAACGAATGAACCAAATGTAACTAAAAAGTATACAGCTAATTCCGGGTACCTCACCAACATACCTACCAAAAATCAACCTAATCGGATCATTTTTACGGCAGTTATCGTGGAACAGACAGACAAACAGACGGAAACCAAAAACTTTTCGGGTCTCAACAGTAAGCCTTCACTGACGTTTCGGCAATAACTCAAACGGGGATTCTGATAGCTTTTGTTGCCATGTCGCCGAAAACGTGTGAGCTTTCTGTAGCTATACGTAAAAAGATTATCTTTTCACGATTCTAGATTAAGTTACCGAGAAATAGGTAACAGTTAAATTTAAACTTTTCTAGCGTTCGTTTTGTAATAAAAAATAAAATAGAGACTGGTACGACAACAAATAAGCTGCGAAATGAGCGTCCAAGAAAGCTAAATGCAAGACAAAGGAGGGCCATCATAAGGGAATCTACAAAAAAGCCCTTTCTAAGTGCACGAGAATTCACTGTTTCAATTTTGGGAACTATAATTACACCGCAAACTATTAGAAATATCCTTCATGATGCAGCTATTAGACAAATAGCCCTCGAAAGAACCACTTATCAGTGAAACTAACAGGCTGAAAAGACTTGCTTTTGTCAAAGATTATACCGGCAAACCACCGGAGGTTTGGAAAAATATTTTTTTTTTCCGATGAAAATAAGTTTAATATTTTCGGCTCAGATGGAAAGAAAACTATGGGGGAGAAAGCCAAATACGTCCCTTCAAACAAAAACTTGAAACCAACTGTAAAACATGGCGGTGATCATATAATGATTTGGGGATGCTTGTATTTTAATGGGGTTAGGGGAAATGACCTTTATTGAAGGCAATATAAACGCGAAACAATATATTACTATATTGCGAGATAATTTATTTAATGGTGCTCTGAAATTGACAATTGTTGATTCATATGTTCGACAAGGTAATGATCACAGACACACGGCTAACATTACGAAGTTATGGTTGTTGCATAATGTAAAAAAATCGATTTGAAACTCCACCACAATCACCAGATCTCATACTTTTTGAAAATCTGTGGCATATTTTTATTTTGGATATGCAAATACGGAAAAGGAAAAATGCTAACAAAGCTGATCTTAAGGAAGCTTTTAAGGAAAAATGGCTAAAAACAGCGAAACTTGTCACAAACTGATCAAATCAATTCCCAGACGATTACACTTTGTAATTGAAGCAAAAGGCATGCATACTAAATACTAGTACTGTTTTTTAATTTTCTATTTTCACTATATTTTTATTCTTACTGCTGGTGTGCAAATACGCTTGGCATCACAAATGTTACTCTTTTACATTTTCAAATTTTGTATTCATTTATATATGGGGGTGTGGAATACCACAGTGCATTTCTAGGTTTAAACAGGCAGATAAATAAATGCTACACTGAAACCTCGTTAAACTGCCTAACAAGAATGTTTGTTTTCTCTTTTGTTTCGTTAATTCAATCATGCTTTCTAATTTTAGGAGCATTCCTTAATTTTCTACTTATGATTTTACAGAGAAAATTAAAATCCTACAAAGGTACATAATGTGCCTATGAAGCTTTCACATAATTTCTTAACACAAATTTTTGTTTCTTCTATCATTTTGCAGCTATATGTAGAAAAAAAGTGTAATTATAAGTCGAAAATGACGGTTTAACAGTGTTTGTTATCTTTCGAGTGACGGTTTATTAGATTTCTTAGAAATATTTTCGTATCGCTCTGGCCGGTACTATTAAGGAACTTGGACCATATACTGGCTGACGTTTTCAACGAGTGACGATTTTAAAAAGGTCTTACTATATTAGTAATTTTTTTCACGCTTACATATGTTAAGAGTGCTTAAAATTAATATATCGAAATCTTAAACTTAGTGAATAGACTTAAATTAAAACATTTGAAGAAAACATCTTTTAACTTTCTCACTGACACGCCCGTGTTGACTAAGCTCAAGCTGTTTACCACGTTGACTAAGCTCCAGGTTTCACTGAAGTACAAACATTATTTAACCCTTTATATCCTGAATTAATTTTCCAGCTACTTTTTAGATGCTCAGAATCCTTGATTATTCCCACCAGTTATTTTTTTTTTGTAAAGTTTTCCTTATCTAATCATAGCATTTTTACGATTCAATTAGGTGAAAATTTCTCATTTGAAAAACCGGTGGTAACAGATTAAAAATTCTGTAAAAGACTTTCGTCGCGAAGGGGTTAAAGTGGTACTTATAAGTACCGTCAGGATAAAAAGGGTTAAATTAACATAACTCTACGGATATAAAGCAGTTTTAATACACTGAATAATACGCTCAAGGATTATTTTACATAATGTTGGAATAATCATCTTTTTTAACAGTTAAAATAAAATACAGAGAAAACAATATTACAATTTTTCTTTCTGCTGGACAGTCAGAGGGTTGAAAATCAAATAAAGTTATTTGTTTTATTTGATGAAGTTCATCCCGATGATGATGTATTTATGTGTAATATACTAATGAAGTGTTTCATTTAATAGTGTTTCATCTGTTTCATTTAATATTTAAGCTTAAAATGCATGTAATGGAAAAATTCGAAAAAAATTAATTGTTCACATTTCATAGAAAATTCAACGTCACTTTTCCGTCAAACTACAGTTATTAAATCTCAAAACTAACGATTTTCTGCTGAAAGCATAGCAACGTTTTAAATCTTTAAGCTTACTTTAATTTATCTAAAAGATTTTCTGAACTTATCCAATATGTTTTATGACATTAGTTCACGGTAAATGATTTTCGATATAATATATTCTCAATATTATTCAAAGCACATTTACTATAAAGCTTAATTGAGCATATGATTAAAATATTCATAATTTCACGCAACACTTTTCATCATGTAAGATTAATTTTTCTGTAATATGCATTTTCAAAATTTATTAAAGAATGTTTATTCACTATGAATTTTGTTATAGTTTTATATTAGAAACAGGGAAGAATTCAACAATTCCTAAAATATTCAAACAGTTATTTTCCATTTCTGATTGCATTCTATGTTGTCCGATATTTTAATACATACATATTATATATATATATATATATATATTTTCCACATTCCAAAATATTTTTCTGTCACATGAATAGAGTAAGAATATATTAAGAATCAAATTTTAAAATTGAATTTTCCAAGTATGTATCTATATCAAAGCTGTCATTCTACATTCGGTAAAACATCCTACGGTTTTATTTATTATAGGTTTCTTTGAAAGTTTGGCATTTTCAACATACTTTATCGATTTAGAGTGTCATTTTGAAATACAACGTTTTCCAAAAGTGAAAAAAGTCTTACTCATTAAAGTATACTTTCAATTGCTTTTTTTCATTACACCGAGTATCCTAAAATTTAATTAAGATACATAAAATGACACAGAAAGCGAACAGCTATTAAAATTATTCTTGCTAATATGATGTGTAAAGTCCTGAATTTCTATGGTATTATTCATTGTTTTAGTACCATATGTTACCGCCCAATGGCGTTGCATCGTGCCAAACTGTAAGAATGGTCAAAATAACTTTACAATTTCAAAAAAAAAAAAAGAAAGAAAGAAAACTTAATTTCGGAACAGAAATAATGTTAAAATCTGAGTGAACTTTGATCCATCTCTATATCACTCAAACGCAAGAATAGTGACACAAGTTAAAAATACTACCATGAGAGGGAAAATAACTTTTTTTTTTTATTGTAACATAAAACTATAGCATTTAGCTTTGCATTCAACTGTAAAAACGTACATAAAAGAGTAAAACTCTTAAGAATCAAGACTTAGAAGAAATAAGAAGGATTGAGTCGTTTTAACCCCCATACAATTTACCCCCTTCTGAGATTGCAAAGTGCCATGGAGAGTAAGCTAGCGGTTTGTGGCTAACTACACTTATCACAATTTTTGCTTTAGCAAAACGTACGTACATAAGTCAGACCATTTAGTGCAACAATAGGCAAAATGAATTCTTTGCGTAATATCACTTATTTGCGTATCAGTGATATCTTGGTTTGAACATTCTTAGAGCTTAAGACAGCAGAGCGACATCTTCCGGTGAATTATCGTACTAAAATAAAGAATCATACTAAGGAAATTCGAAACTTCATACATTAATCTCCTGCAAATAAATTTAAATGCTCTCACCATTTGCTGGCTATTTCATTTTAACCCATCAACAATTTATTTTTTTCACACAATGAACTAATACACATGGGTAAAACACCACTTTTTCTAAGCTAAAATGTTCGCCTTATTTAATCGAAAAATTCCTGTCTATAAAGAAAACTAAAATTACAATTAAATATGAGTGGTATGCTAAAGCTTTGAATAAAGGTGAAAGCAAACTTTTCTTCCAAGTACGGTGTACAAGGAAAACTGTTAAAGGGGTTAAAAACCGTCAACGCATTTTAGAACAGGCTTCTGCTGACGATGAAAAATAAGATATAGGGTAGTAACGAAAAGACGCGATTGTGGAAAACTTGAAACTGGCGTATTTTACATTTGACAACAATTTGTATTACAATTTTCAATCTCTTTAGAACTAAAATGTAAAAAAAAAAATTAAATAGGGAAATTTTTAAATGTTAGATAAACAAAAATAATTATCATGCTAGAAAGTTAAAATATTATATAGCACTGATACAAGGAAAATTGATTTTTAATTACGGTTACATAGTAGCCAACATTCCGGGTTTTTTTTTCCGAGGTTTGTTCAAGTAAACTAAATATTATTTGCTCAAATATAATTTGAAGTAGAAAGTATGTTTAAGAACAGAAATAAGAAAGTACTACATATAAACAAGTCACATTATTAAATAATTTTATTAAATAACTTTTATGGTACCGTGCATGCGTTTTGACTCGAAAAAAAAAACGAATGATTAGCAACAATGTGGTTAATATATACAGGGTACTCAAAAGTGGACTTGAAGTTTTTAAAATACGACAATAAATAAACTGTTAAAGTTATTCTTGCAGGAGAATAATATCTGACGTAAAGAATTTTATTAATACGCTTACTTCTTTTAGCTCCGAATATCACTGATATGATTGCGATGAAGTTGTCTCAAACTTTAATAATGCTTAAAATAACCTTGCTTTTTTAAAGCGCAAGCTATTTCTTGGTGTTTCAATTGAATGAAGGATGAAAACTAAGTGAACTTTGATCCATTTTTATACGTTAGTTTGAGTTTTCTAACAGATTGAAACATTGCAGCGCTATCAGTTGATGATAATTGGAAGTAAAACAAGGATTCATCGTGACGAAATTCCGAACTTCACTCAATAATCACCTGCAAGGATAACTGCAATAGACTTCACAGTTTGCTTGTTACGCATTTTAACCCGGGAGAAGTCTTGCATACCCAGGGAATGACGGGTTTTCCTTTGTCAAAAATACATATAAATAATAATTATCACCGGTACTTCTCTATTATCTCGTCGACCACTTTTCATAACAAAAAACTATCGCCAAACTAAAATTAAACGCCAAAAATGCAGTCCCATTTACTGGATGTCAGAAGCATTATACGTGTTTGTTATGTCATCAAGTGTTTTTTAATTCAACATTTGCGTGTATTTTTCATTATGATTTACTGATATATTAATTATTTCATTAATTAAAATAACAATTGTGTCCTTAAATTCTTATATTTTATTTATTTATTTATTTTGATATTCCAAAGGCAACGTTCTCCCGTTTATTTGGTGTTACAGTTTGGTAGTTTTTTGATACGAAAAGTGGTTGACGGGATAATAGAGAAGTACCTCATCACCTTATTTAGTCCAAACACAATTGTTACCACTTCTGCGAGAAAGCAAGTTGAAGATTACTTTTCGAAAAATAGTGGTGATAATTGTAAAAACTGTACGCACTCTGGGTATATCATACCCGGCGCGACTACTCCCGTGTTAAAACTTTTTAATATGTTATCTTTAAGAAGATTAATTAAAATAAAATTTACCGTACATTTAAAACATATTACAGATATATTCACACTTAATTGCGTATAATGAATGGAAAATAACAAATAAATACTTAATGTATCGTTGATTTCACTTCAGTATATGAATTATTAGACATTTTGTTCGTTAAAATAAACACATTTCATTTTCGTTTCTGTTTAAAATTTACATGTTTTGAAAATATCCGCCTTCTTTATAAATGAAAGATGATATTTGGGAATAGAAAGTATTTTCTCAAAGATGAAATTTCAGATAAAAAGGGAAGGGTAAGTCTATACCGTTACAAGAAAAGTACATTGGAGTTAATCAACTGAAGTGCAATGGAATAATAATCACACCTTATTTAGTCAATAACAATTGTTATCATTTCTGCGATAAATTTGAAGATTACTTTTCGAAAAATATTGTTGATAATTGTAAAAACTGTACGCACTCTGGGTATGTCATACTCGGATTAAAACTTGTCCGAGTATGTCCCAGTATATGAATGTTGGATGTTAATATAAAAATTCGTGTATTTAATCCGGGTATGTCCCGGATTAAAACTTGTAATATGTTAGTTTTAAATAGATTAATTAATATAAAATTTACCGTGCATTCGAAATAGATAACAGACATATTCTCACTTAATTGTGTATAATGAATGGAAAATAACAAATCAATACTTCATATTTTGCTGATTTCACTTCAATATATGAATTATTAGACATATTTTTCATTAAAATAAACACATTTCATCTTCGTTTCTGTTTAAAATTTACATGTTTTGAAAATATCCGCTTCTTTATAAATGTAAGATGATATTTGGGCATAGAAAGTATTCTCAAAATTGAAATTTCAGATAAAAAGGGAAGCGCAGTCTATACCGCTACAAGAAAAGTACATTGGAGTTAATCAACTGAAGTACGTGGGAATTCAGAAATAAGGCTGTGAATAAAAGCTAGTTAGTCTAAGAAATCTTAAGTAGCTTTGAGGTTTCCTTTATTTCAGTGGTTGGTTGTTTAATTAGAAAATTTAATAAACAGATGCGCTGCAAATTTTTGTAACATTTAAAGTAATATTAATTACATAAGTAGTAAAATTATAGCATTTTCTGATTAAAACTTTTTTTAAATAAATTAATAAAATTCTTTTCATTTCTTTTCTTTGATTCAGGTCGGGATGGTAAAAACAAAATAAATTTCGTACACGGTGTTCTAAAATGATTGAAACGCGCTTTGTTTTTTTACCTGTGTGAGATATGTAGACAATGTAAATTACATATATATAAGATAGGAAATATGTTTGTGTTAACGAAATAGCATTGTCATTATTTTCAAAGTTCACACTTTAATTTTTATATTAACATCCTAGACAAAATTGGTCAGCTATTATATTTTTTTAGGTTGCAGCAACATCATGATAAACAAATACATACCTATAACATAAAAACTGGATGATGTATGTTAAATTAAAAATTGAACATTGTAAATAGGGACCATACATAAAATTAGAAATTTAAATGTGAAACACACAACAAAAAATAGGAAACATGGATGATAATACGAAGAAAGTCATTAAGTCACAAAAGATAATTAAATAATAACTTACAATGATATTCACTTCAAAACTATTTTTACTTCTCAACAAATTCTCCACCAATATTTATGCATTTATATCACTTTTTATCAGTGCCCCAACACCAGCTGCATAAGATTCTTTGGGTTGCTGTGTCAGGTTGAACACAGGAGACACTTCAAAAGTTTGGATGGCAACTTCTTCAACATCCACCATATAGCTTCGACTTAGCCCCAAGCGATTTTCATCTGTTTAGTCCACTAAAAAAACCATCTTGGAAGCAACATGATGTTCACAGATGATGGAAAGGTTCAACTTGAAGTCCTAATGTGGCGAGACATAATCTTCAAAAAATTTAAAAGATCTCCAGGTGTAATAATAAATTTTCTTCGATTAAAAGAAGATTATGGAGCAAAAAACAGCCATTATAAAAAGAATGAGCAACGGGAAAACAACTTTAGGCGAAATTTCAAGAGATGCACTGATAGCAATGTCAAAAAGTACTTTGTCCAGAGTAGTCAAGAGCTATAAGATGATGAGGTACAGGAAAAGAAAGTCCCAACCACGTATGACTAAAATGAATCAGCAGAATCACCTGGGTTGGGCAAAATATCACATGTCCTGGAAGTTAGAATATGAAAGAGTAATATTTCCCGATGAAAAAAATTCAATTTGGATGATCCGGACGGTTTTTCTTATTATTGGCACGATCTGCCCAAGAAACCAGAAACGTTTTCAAAACAGCAGCAGGGTGGAGGTTCGCTCATGGTTTGGGCTGCATTTTGGATTTCATGGTAAGATCAAGGTTACGTTTCCCTCTGGCAGAATGAGTGCATTAACCTACCAAGATCTACTTGAAGAAAACTTGCTGTCATTTTCTGAGGAAATCCATCTACACGGCAAACGGCACTTGGGAATGGTTTCTTAATAATGGTGTACATGCAATTCCATGGCCATATGTTTCTCCTGATTTAAATCCAATGGAAAATGTATGGAGTCTACTGGTTAGAGCTGTTTACGCAAATGGAAAACAATATGCCGCAATTTCAGAATTAAAAGCTGCTATCATCTTCCAGTAGAATGAAATCCACAAAATATATTGAAAGCTTGGTCCACTCCATGTCTGATCGCGTTTTTACATTAATTAAAAGATCCGGTGCATACACTGGCTATTAATCTACATATTTGACCAATGTTCATATCAATATGAAACACATCAAAATGGAAAAATGAATTTTATTTTATGCGTAAATCGCTGTTTCAATTATATTTTGTTATAAAATAAAACGATTTGTTCTATTTCTAACATTGATTAGACTTCAGTTTGTTTAATAACATTTTCTCATTTTTTATGCTTAAAAAACTGGGTGTTCATATCATTTTGAACCCAGTGTATTACAGATCCTTAAATTACTCTTTAACTAAATTATTTATGTACTTATTTATTAAACTCTCTTATTTAATTCTGTGAAAAAAATAAAAAAAAGAGTTGTACGAATAATTATTTTGCCAACTATACTTTTTTATTTTTATCTGAATGTTACTGATTGATGATGAAATTACAGTTGTAGAAAAATACGTGGGGATTAAATAGCACCACAATACCAGCTAAGAGTTAACCATTTTTTACACAACAGGTAGCGAAATTTTCAAATGACCACCGCATGCTACTTTTAGCAACATCATGCTATTACGAAGTACAAACTAGCCATTTATTAACAATAATTAATTGTACAATCAATTTACACTGGATATGTATTTCGAAATAACAAAAATTATGTATCTTCTTTTTAGGTGCGTTCGTAATTATATAAATACGTAGCACCTATAGTCGTCGTTTGTTCCGTCCGTCTGTCCGTCCGTCTGTCTGTCTGTCCGTCCGTCTGTCTGTCTGTCCGCATATAACAACGCAAAAACTACCCAACCAAATGGTTTGCAATTTAAAATATATTATCTTTGCAGAATTTTGTCGAGACATTTCAAATTTTATTAAAATCGAATCAAAACTTTAGGAGATATTAATAAAAATATTTATTAAGAAATTTGATTTTTTTTTTAAATCGGTGCTTTTTTGTTATAGGAGCTTCCGATGGATGTTAAATCGTCAAGCGACCGAGAAACTTATTTTATTACAGAAATTAATCTGCAGACGATATAATTCATTTCACAGAATTAAAAATTATCAAGATCTGAGTATTTATATAACTAGCTGATACATATATATCTGAATATTTATATAACTAGTTAAGATATTTGTATGAACAGTGTCATAAAATATATACTTAACTAGCTGTTTAACCCGTTCTACGCACGGGATATCATGAATTTAATTCTAAAACGTGCGTACGAACGCACCTCGTTTGTAACGTTTGACGTACAATTTCCAACTTGTTTATTATTACTTTAGTGTTTTCTTCCTCAATATCGTTTATGCTAACATAAGCGCAACTAATGAGAATAGTAAAGCTTCTCCTCAGTAATTTCGGTACAAATATATCTTCCACATCTTCATACTCATCGTAATTGTTAACGATCATTCATCATTCTAAGTATTTTATTTCCAAACACAAAAACAGATCAGGTTTCTATCCCTTTTTAGCCCTCCTGATAAAGATATATATCTATGCTACATTACTCTGTGTTATCATAGTTGTTCGTTTCATGTGAGATTGGTTTGCTACCCAATTTAGATATTGTACTTAAGGGAATTGTTTATCTGATTTGCTGTTTCTTGGAACGATATTCGTGTAATCGATTTATGTGTTTTCGTTTATTTTTTAAAACGTATTACGCCCATTCAATTCTTTCAATGCATCATTTGATTACTCTTCAAATTTTTTTTATCCACACAAAGTTGACATTGTAGAAGTTGTTGATTCAAATCAAAAGTTTGTTTCCAAGAAAATTAATCGAATCGTTTTAGCTAGATGAAATATTTTGTTTTCCTTTTATGATTTATTCCTTTCGAGTTTTTTTCTGTAAACCTAGAATTTTTTAAGATTTTGTTTTTAAAGTTTATCGGAAAAGATCGAATTCGAAATAGCATTTATTCTTTAGAGAATTAAACAGAGGTTTAAATATGTAAAATCAACGTAAATGAAATGTAAACTGAATTTCATCTTTAAAAAAATAGAAACAAAATTATTCAAAATTACCGATTTTATATAATAACTTATTATAAAACTGTATCGAAAAAAATATAACATGATTCCTGAAAAGAGGTGTAAATCTGACCAATGACAAAATTTCAACCATCCAATAATGCGCAAAGTTTGTTTATTCATTCCTAAGTTTATGTATAAAAAAATAAGTATATAATATTTCATATCTTTATTATAAAGTGCAAGGTCTTAACTTAGTGTATGGACTTTTTGAAAAAAATTGAAATGATTTTTAGTAGATTTTTAAAATAGTTATAAACTCCTTTACAATTTAAAGATGCAAAGAAAAAAGTGTTTTAGGAATAGGGTTAATAATGCATAAATTATTGAAACAATTTATATAATACAATGTTAATAACGAAATTGTATATTAATTGTGCATTACTTTGCATTTTTTGGAAAGCACTACTAATATAAGTGGAGGAAAAAGCTTTGCTACATTTTCAATATAAAATAAAATAAAACAATTAATATATCATAAAATCTTTAAAAATCCATCTGTTATTCTCTTCAATGTTATATTCACGTTTAAATATTCCTCTTCTAAAGAGGCAAAAAATATCAAGTAATTTTTTGAATATTGCATCTGTCTGTCAAACGTAGAAAACTGTTGCCATACTATGGTGCCATAATAAAATAGAAATGCATATAATTTAAAGTATCATAACTCGGTAAGTTTTAGTGGTACAAACACGGAATTGTTCCTGCTTTACTTGTCAAAGCATGCAAAATTTTATCCTATATATAACTTATAGTACCCAGGGACCGTACAAAAATTTAAATTCCGTGAATTTGTTAGAAATATCTAATTCGGCGTAAATGAGTATGATGAAGAACAATATTTGAATTTTTTTCAGTTCAAATTATACCTCTAAAACTAGTGGATTGGGAATTAGCTATTATCAACGACAAGAAAGGGATACCCTGTATATCGGAAATCATCAAAATATGCATCATATATTTTGATGCATATATTCATCAAAATAATTACGACTGCGGTCATCATAAAGCATTATCATTTCAAGAGGAAATTTTCCGATAAAATTTCCTTGCAATATATGATTCTCGCATTTTAGTAATGAAATTGAACGAGCGATAATCTAAAAGATGAAAACCGAATGACATTGCGGTCACGCTCGTGGAAGATCATTAATGAAAGATTAAACCAGCCTCTTGAGATAACAGTGAAGAACATTACGAATATTACTGAAATAATTCATCCGATTTGCATTATAAATAATCTACATCTATGCACAATTTAATACTCACTTTTAAAAATAATTATGCTATTTATATTTTTACGCAAGTATTTGAATAAAATTAAGGTAAAAACTTGGCGAACAATAACCGTACAATTAAAAAATAAGAAATCAAAAGTTAAAATTAAAATACAATTATATTTATATGCTGAGTCATCGCGATTTTTAACCAAATTAAGATATTAATTTTATGTCAACATAAATGATTATATATATTTTTTTCGTTGGCAGATTTTATTTTAGCGACAAAGTGCCTTTGATTAATCTAGTCTTACTGTTAAATATATATTTATTTTTATTGTGCTTGAGATACTGTCTTGCCTGTTTACTATTCTAAAAGTGAACTCTTCCCAATCAAAATGTCTTAATTACAAAAAAATTTAATAGGTAAACAAAATAGGTAAATGATAACGTGCTCTTAATATTTGAATAGAATTTTCAAAAAATTAACGTGTTATCGCCAATTTGGTAATATTTGTAATGCTGCACTGTCAGTGCCCAATTTGGCACCGTTTTACCAAATATTACCAAGAGAGGCAATCATTTGCTTAATTTTTGTCGCTAATTTAGATTTTCCTTGAACGCAAGTTGGACTTTCAATCACATTGAAGTCCTCTGACTTTTGCATAAAAGGATATTACAACTTCAATGTGATTCACAACAAAGGATATTACAACTTCAATGTGTGTACCAAGGAATTTATCTCGTGCTTATGAAGGGGTAAAACAATACTTCTTAAATAACTCTTTCTGTCCCAAAAAACATTAAAGCTTTTTTAAAAAAAAATAACGCTATCAATACTGCTCTTCATTTAATTGATCGTTTGCATTGTAATATTTTATAAATAAAATATAGATTCATTAACCCGTTCACTGCCAGCTCAAATTTTGTAAGTTTATTCATATTGCCAAATCTGATATAAACGTTAATAAACGTTTTGCGTATAAATATAAATATTGGGATTATTATATTATATTATAATTATTACAATTATATATAATTAATATAATTATATATATATATATATATATTATAAATATAAATATTTTTATAAATATAAATAACTTTGCAACCACTTTTACAACCAAGAGTATACTCGTGGTTGGTAGCGAATGGGTTAATGTGAAAATTGCAGCAAATCAGCTGTTACATATCAACACAAACTATATTTAAATGTTTAACTATACATTAAATAATATACAGTAAGTAGGGTTTATATTACATAATATCTACTAGATAATATATATATAATGATATATATTAGAAAATATATGATAGATAATGCACATTAAGTAGGAACATTGTTACCGATATACAGGGTGATCAAGAAACAAAAATTTTGTAACTAAATTTTGCAATAATATAAATTTGCTCATTTTTTCATCAGCATTGCTAAATTTTGCTCATAGTTATTTACATTTAAAGTCCGATATAATGTATTTACTGTGAATTCATATAATTTATTTTTCTTATGATTCTTTACGTCTGATTTTCTGTGAATCATATAATTAGCAGCATATAATTTATTCTTTATTGCTTTTTATCCATTATCTATTTCTAATGTCGTCCCAATAAAAAAAACCAGTTACTATTTTCATTTTAAAACGTGTTCGGACAATTATTTTAAATGAAATTTTCTTTATTTTTTTTTCAAACATGTTATACTCTAGGATTTTCTTTATACTTAAGAATTTTTAAATCCGCAGATTGGTTAAGAAAGTATATCATTATTACTTGATGGGTATTCATTACGGCTTCAAGGAAAAGAAAAACTCAACTGGCATCGATTTCAGATTTTTCTCCTGGAATCTCATCCCAGTGGGTGAGGAATAATAGGTAGTTAAGACTAAAGTGGTGGCTCTATTGATCGAGGCAAGCAGATTTATTGTCATTTGATGAGTAGTCTTCGTTGAATTAAGGAAATATCTCAAAATCCATTGCTTATATTTTGCAGGAAATCAGAGAAAACGGAACAGAAAACTTCATTTGACAGCTAAACGTTTTTATAGAAGAAATTAATGTGTGAATCCAAAATTAAAGAAAATTAGCCACGCTTATTTACATTTATAGTCCAATAGGATGAATTCACTGTCTAAGTTATTAAGTAAATGTTGTAATTATAAGTAAATTTGTTTCATAAAAAATAATTTTATTGAAGGGAATAAAAAGTTATTTCAATTGTTGTTTAATCACTTTGTTTTTTGCCTTATTTTTGCTTATAGATTTATATATTATGTCTGCTTATATATTATTTTTGCTTAATCAAATTAGCAATGGAAAAAAGAAACATTTTGTGAACAAGTATTTTTACAATAGTTGTAATTTTCCAACTGAGTGAAAAATTGTCCAGGCCAGGATTCGAACCAAGGACCTTTGGCATAAGCTGCCAATGCTACGTCATGTGAGCTACCCCGGACAAATCTGGTGAACACAATTCACCCACAGGTTGGTTGGTTGCTTGTATAAGGTTTAATGGCGCAAGGTCCCATTGGGGACAAGCTGCGCCAAAGTAACAGTTAAGAAAAAACTAATAAATTAAGAGATTCACAACAAAACCAAAAAAGAAAAAGCATACTGAGCAAAACATCTGGATGGGGTCACCCATCCAGATATAGTCAATTTTTAAAACAAATATTATGAGTTCTTAAAAAAGTAAAGTATAAAAGTAATATACAAAGAAATACTATCTGGATGGGGTGCCCCATCCAGATGTCAAGTTAAACATGACATTGTTATAGCTAAAACATGAAGGATGTATAAAAACTATATCTCAAAATAAAAACCAGAATGTTTTAAAAAATGAAAGAGTGCCCCATGAGGTGTTTCCCCCAATGAGGTTTGTCAAGATTGGTGATGATGAATCAAACTATATTCTATACAAGTGCCGGAGGCCCGGACAGTCAGTTAAAACATGATAAATGATCAGGTAATCAAAATGACAATGTGGACACATGAGTGCATCCTCCCGAAGTAAAAGATGTTTATGAGTGATCCTTGAATGTCCAATTCTCAGACGAGTCAAAAGAACATCTGTTTTTCTTGGATAACTCGGAGGCCAGGTCATGATTGTGGGTTTTATATGATGCAGCTTATTATTGTATTCTATATCCCAACTTTCTTGCCATTTATTATGAATAAAGTGTTTTATAAATAGTTTAACGTCTGAAAATGGAATTTTATGGTGTAATGGATTAAGAGCAAGTCTTGCCGCCTCATCTGCTTTTTCATTTCCAGGAATACCCATGTGTCCAGGTACCCACAAAATAAAATATTATAACCACGCCTAGTCAAATTATTATAAAAATCCAGGATGGCTGAGACATAAGAATGCTTTTTAAAAGATTTCATTGCGTCAATACAACTATTTGAGTCAGTATATATGATGAAGGATGTATTATGATGATGAGATATATGTAACATGGCTCTCTCTATAGCAATCAACTCTGCCGTAAAGACAGAAATTGAACTGTGAAGCCGATAACTGAATTTAGTGTTATCAATAAAAACCCCGCAACCAACAATATTCCAACTCTTGGAACCATCTGTATAAATATCAGTATAGCTATTATATTTTGCACGATGTGCAGCAAACAATTGTTGCAAAACAGTAGAAGCCAAGTTGTTTTTGTCATAACCTTTAAAAGGATGGAGAGAAATAATTTTAGGAGGATTCCAAGGAGGGAGCACATGCAAAGGACATGGACTCACCTCAATATTATTCAATGGGCCATTATTGATAATGTTTCTGATTCTGACTCCAAAAGATGGGATGCAAGATGGTCGATGCTGATAAAGAATATCATTGTCAGTATTTAAAAGATAGGTGTGAAGAGGATGACCAGGATGAGAGAGGACACGGTAATATAATTCTAATGAGGGTTTTTCACGAGTATGGTGTAATGATGGTTCATTACAGTCAACATAAAGACTTAAAATTGGAGATGTACGAAATGCACCAGAGCAGACACGGAGTGCGCTGTGGTGCACAGTGTCAAGTTTTTTAAGAACTGATTTACTGGCAGAACCATAGACCTGGCAGGCATAGTCGATTTTTGTACGGATTACAGCTCTATAGATTTTAAGGAGAGCAGTACGGTCAGCTCCCCAAGAAGTATTTGAAAGTACTTAATTAGGTTAAGGGATTTCTCGCATTTTGTCCTTAATTGTAAAACATGTGGTAAAAAAGTAAGTTTACTGTCAAAATGCAGGCCAAGATAACGAACATTGCTAAATAGATGAATTGAATTGATGGGCAAATACTGAATACATAATCGGGCAAATATTGTACACATAATCGGCAATTTATCACCCCCAGTGAATATGTTAAATTATTTAACCAAATCTGTTATATACTTGTGTATAAATCCTTAATTAAATATATCCTGGAAAATACAATCATCATCCGATATACAAAATACATTTTTTCTCATGAGATTTTTTCCTTTTACCTTTTTATAATTAGGGTACTTAGAGGTGTTTACATTTGGTTTATGTATAGTAATTTTCAGCGTATTTAGTCATAGATATCAGTCGTTAAATAAGGCGAAGATTATTATTCAAAATAGGGATTTTAAAATCTAAGAACCTCTACTCATCCTGATAAAAACTAACGGATAACTCGATGAGTGGCTTAAAAACTTTGCTTTTAACCTTTATAATAAATCAGAAATTTAAACTGGATAATAAAGTGCAGTATAAAAAGGACAAAATAATATATATATAATGATTGCATATTTAAAATCGTCACAATGCTACTTAATAGTTTTTGCGTTAAGAGAAAGCAGTGGTAGAATAAATCATAAATTTATTAAATTTTACTTCTGGTATAAATCAATAATTCCAAATGAGAAACCGGCTTCGCTGGCGGGAACATTAAAGCGATTCCTTTGAGAAATCTCTCAAATAATGTCTCGCGTCACATTAGATAATTTCTAAGTTAAATAGAATTTAAGCAAATTTAATATTCCAGAAATTTAAATTGGACAATAAAATGAAAAGATAAAAGATAAAATAAACAATTACATTCTTGAAATTGTCAGAAAGATAATTATTGGATTTTGTGTCCAGAGAAGGCCGCGGTAGGATAAATCATAAATTTATTATGTTTTAGTTCTGGAATTTGTCAGTAATTCTCAGTTAGAAATTAGTTCCATTGACGATAACATTGAAGTGATTACTTTGAGAATTTTTTCAAATAATGCCTCGCGTAATCTTAGATAATTTTTAAGTTAGTAATAATTTAAGCATGCATAATATCCCAGAAATTTAAATCGGACAATAAAATGCAGACATACATAGATAACAATAAAGGAAGAATAAAATATAGACATGGATAACAATAAAGAATATAATAACTGATAGTATATTTAACAATTAACTGATGTTAGCGATCTCAAAGACCGTTGTTTGTTTCAATTTTCACAGTTTAATTTCTAATTTTCAGTTTAATAATAGATACTAGTGAAACCGTGTTTCATTTGGAGCCCTAGTACTACCGATAGAGATTTTTGAGTAGGTGAATATTATTATAATAATCCGGTACATAAAGTTTAATACAAACAAAATTCTTATGAGTTAATAGAGCTTTTTGTTCGTCTTTCGATCAAGCAATTTCAGTGACCGCTCATAGTACACTGTAAAAAATGACCAATGTTTCTTATTTTATGAAAATATACTATAACCACGAACGAAAATATAATATAATCTTCTGAGTTATCCGAAATTCCGAATAGCGTGTTCCATTGTCTTTTGAATCTCCAGAACCCAATACATTTCCAAAATTTAAAGAATTATTTATAAAAACAAAGTATTTTTCGGTGCCCGTATTTTTCAGAAACGTTTCCGAAGGGTTTTTATAGTGTATCAATGAGTGTCCTCAGCCTGGAATACCTGTTTTTCGAATGCTATCCATTCTCAAATAAAGATTTTCATGCTCAAAAAATATGTTAACAGACAAACATGCAAAATTAACATCGTTAACAATAACATTAAGATTATTTCTTTACTATTTCATGTGGAAATTAATTTATGCGGCTGAAAACGTTTACTTGGGAATGGATGACATTCGAAAAACAGGTATTCCAGGCTCAGGACACTAATTAATACATTATACAAACCCTTCGGAAACGTTTCTGAAAAATACGGGCAGCGAAAAATACTTTTTTTTATAAATAAATTCTTTAAATATTGGAAATGTATTGAGTTCTGGGGGATTCAAAAGACAATGGAACACGCTATTCAGAATTTCGGATAACTCAGAAGATTATATTATTTTTTCGTTCGTGGTTATAGTATATTTTCGTAAAATAAGAAACATTGGTCATTTTTTTACAGTGTATGAAGCGATAATTTTTGTGACAACAGTCATTTAACACCGTCACATAGATTATTAGAAACATTTGCGTTCAAATAAAGCTGCATTAAAATAAATAAAATGTATTAAATTTTACTTCTGGAATAAGTCAATATTTCTGAGATTGAAGACAGTTTCGTTGACAAAAATGTAGAAGTGATCCCTTTGAAAAATATCGCAAATAATGTCTCGTGTCACATTAGATAATTTCTAAGCTAAGTTAAATTAAACACCTAAAAATTTAAGTTGGACAATAAAGTGCAGATAGGAAAATGACAATGAATAGAAATGCATAACTAAAATCGACTAAATATACTTATTAGCTTCTGCGTTCAATGAAAGTAGCGGATGAATAAATGATAAATGTATAAAATTTTACTAATGGAGTATGTCACTAATTCTGAGTTAGAAGCCAGTTCCTTTGAGGGGAACATTGAACTTATTTCTTTGAAAAATCTTTTATATAATGTCTCGCGTATCATTAAATAATTTCTAAGATAAATTGAATTTAAACACTCATAATATCCCAGAAAATAAAATTTGACAATAAAATGCAGACATAATGAAAACAATGACTAGAATAAACAGTTGCATCTTTAAAATCGCCTCAAAAATTCTTATTAGTTACAAAGGCGTGAAAAGTAAATCATAAATTTATTAAATTTTACTTCTGTAATATGTCGATAATTCTGAGTTAGAAGCCATTTTCGTAGACGAAAATATTGAAGTGATTCCTTTGAGGAATTTTTCAAATAATGTATCGCGTCACATTAGATAATTTCTAAGTTAAGTTTAATTCAAACAACACCTATAATATCCCGGATATTTAAATTGGACAATAAAGTGAAAACAGGAAGAGGATTGTGAATAAAATAAATTATTGCACATTTAAAATCGTCACAAGGTTACTTGTTACCTTCTGCTTTCAGAGAAGTCCAGAGTAGAATAAATCATAAATTTATGAAATTTTACATCTGGAATATGTCAGTAATTCAGAGTTGAAACCAGTTCTGTTGAGAAGAACATTGAAGTGATTTCTTTGAAAAATCTTTCAAATAATATCACGCGTCACATTAGATAATTTCTAAGTTAAATAGAATTTAAATACGCATAATATCCCAGAAATTTAAATTGAACAATTAAATGCTGACATAAATAGAACAATAAAGAACAGAACAAACGGTTTCATATTAAAACATTGTCACAAAGATAGTTATTAGCTTCTGTGTTCAATGAAAGTCGCGGATGAATAAATAAATTTATAAAATTTTACTAATGGAATATGTCTATAATTCTGAGTTAGAAGCCAGTTCCTTAGAGGAGAACATTGAAGTAATTCCTTTGAAAAATCTTTCAAATAATATTTCGCCGCACATTAGATAATTTCTAAGTTAAATATAATTTAAACACGCATAATATCCCAGAAATTTAAATTGAACAATTGAATGCTGACATAAATAGAACAATAAAGAATAGAACAAACGGTTTCATATTAAAAAATTGTCACAAAGATAGTTATTAGCTTCTGCGTTCAATGAAAGTCGCGGATGAATAAATAAATTTATAAAATTTTACTAATGGAATATGTCAATAATTCTGAGTTAGAAGCCAGTTCTTTTGAGGAGAACATTGAAGTGATTCCTTTCAAATAATATCTCGCCGCATATTAGATAATTTCTAAGTTAAATATAATTTAAACACGCATAATATCAGAAATTTAAATCGGACAATAAAATACAATCATAAAGAGAACAATAAATAATATAATAAACGATTGCATAATTAAAATCCTCACAGAGATAATTGTTAGCT
This sequence comes from Maratus michaelseni, assembly GCA_963931845.1. Lineage (NCBI taxonomy): Eukaryota > Metazoa > Arthropoda > Arachnida > Araneae > Salticidae > Maratus > Maratus michaelseni. Next base: position 31,955,671 of record OZ007586.1, read on the forward strand.
TTTGCATTTAGACAAAACCCATTAGAATAAATGATAATGATATGAAATTTTACATATGAAATATGTAAATAATTCAGAGTTAGATGCCAGTTTCATTGACTAGGACATTGAAGTGATTTCTTTGAGAAACATTTTACTTAATGTTTAGCGTCACATTAGATATTTTCTAAGTTAAGTTTAATTTAAACAACACCTATAATATCCCAGATATTGAATTTGGACAATAAAAGTGCAAACGGGAAGAAAATAGCTAATATAATAAACAATTGCACATTTAAAATCGTCACAAAGTTACTTATTACATTCTGCGTTCACAGAAGGCCACGGTAGAATAAATCATAAATTTATGAAATTTTACGTCTGGAATATGGCAATAATTCCGAGTTAGAAACCAGTTCCGTTGAGGAGAACATTTAATTGATTCCTTTGAGAATTCTTTCAAATAATATCACGCGTCACATTAGATAATTTTTAAGTTAAGTAGAATTTGAACTCTCATAATATCCCAGAAATTTAAATTGAACAATAAAATGCACACATAAAGAGAACAATAAAGGACGGACAAATAAACGGTTTCATATTTAAAATTTTCACAAAGATAATTATTAGCTTCTGCGTTTAAATAACATTGCGGATGAATAAATCATAAATTTATGAAATTTTACATTAGGAATATGTCAATAATTCTGAGTTAGAAAGTGAGATAGTTCTCAGTTCCGTTGAGGAGAACATTAAAGTGGTTCATTTGAGAAATCTCTGAAATTATGTCTCGCGTCGCATTACATAATTTTTAAGTAAAATAGAATTTAAGCGCGCATAATATCCCAAACCTTTAAATCTGACAATAAAATGCAGTCATAAAGAGAAAATAAAGAATAGAATAAACGATTGCATACATAAAATCGTCACAAAGATAAGATAATTGTTAGTTTTTGCATTCAGAGAAAACACGTTAGAATAAATAATAATGATATGAATTTTTACATCTGGAATAGGTAAATAATTCAGAGTTAGAGGCCAGTTCCATTAACAAGGACGATGAAGTGATCCCTTTGAGAAATATCTCAAATAATGTTTCGCATCGCATTAGATAATTCTAAGTTAAGACGCATATAATTTTGGGGGTTTACCTTCTATAATTATTTAAGAGGGCAGCAAAATTTGGCAAATCCTTTGGAAAATAGCTGATATTAACATACCTTATTCTTTAGAACTATTGAAACAATTTTAAAAACTTTTTTTAAATATTTTGGTATTATAATTAACTATGTTTTGACCGTTTTGTTTTTTTAGATAATCAATTTGTTTTTAGTAAGAATAAAGAAACGTAACCTTAAAAAAACACTAATTATTTTTTTGTTTGCGAAATAGCGTAACTATTTCTTTAAAAATTTAAATGCACAGTCCTGGAAAAATAAGGTTACTCCCTACTAACTCTGCTGCAAATAAATGGATAAAAATGTGAATATGCCAACCTATTAGTGAAAACGTCTACTAATTAATCCTATACTTAATGAAGCTTCTGGAGTCGTCTACACATTGAAATTGCAGCAAAAAATTATAGCACGTAGTTTTGACACCACATTTAGATTCTTCAGTAAATTGTATCTTTAGATGTCATTCGGTCAAGCAATTGAGGAATTATACAGATGTAACGTTTGAAACTCCTAACGTTAAATTCATTTTTAATCGTTGCAAAAAGAATTGCAATTTGGTAATGTTTTTCAAGCATATCTCCAAAAAGACTAGGCAGATTGAACTTTAAATACGGATTCGCATATTTGAAGCTTCTGTAAATCGATTTCTGTGAAAAATTATAAGTTTTAATTAATAAATATGTATATGTATATACAGGGTGTATCTGAAATGCTTCAACAAACTTAGGAGGATCATAGTACTCATGAAGACGAACAAAAAATGCAATGGAACATGGGGTCGTAAATGATGTTTAAAGGGTGAAAATTGCAAAACTAATAAAAATATCGAAATTTCTCATGCTGTTTTTCTGCAGAACTGGCTAGTAGCACGAAGCTGGTTTTCCTTTCACTTTGTGCATATCCAGTCAGAAAGAGATAACAAAAACGTGGAAGAAAGCCAAACAAATCTGTAAGCAGGAATCCACATATGCAAATTTTCCACCATCTTAGAAACAAACCAATATCCTACCAGGTTTTCTTTCTGCTACACGAGCCGGCGTGCTACAACAAATTTGGTACATACACGATGATGCTCTGCCTCATTTTTCTGTGGACGTGCGTACCCATATAGCACATGTGCTTCCCTAGGACGTCCCCAGGAAGATTGACATTCATCCTCCAGGCATCCCTGAGGATGCAAAAATTTGTCATCAGGAGGTCCTCAGGAACCGAAAATGTCCGCCTCATAGCATCCCAGGGAGCTCCGCAGGACCTCCTTCAGGTTCCTCCTCAGGTTGTTCTAGGGAAGATTTCAGGAAGTAATACCGGAAGAATTTGGGAGACTTCAGGGTCACTTAATGTGCATAAAAAACATCCGAAGTTATTATTATTCGACGTAATGTAAAAAGTATTTAATTTTTTTCTTTTCTTTTTTTTTTAATTAATAAATACGGACATTATCTTTTAAAAATTTACATAATACACATAACTTTTATTAATCACGCACACAGAATCACATGACAGTTATGACACAGATTTTACGGAATAAACTTTCTTACCGCCCACTGGATTTGAACCTGGGTACTTACGCATACGAGAAACACGCTCTAGTGATTACGCTACACGGCCGTTGTACCTAAATCGTTTATAAGGTATTCATGTATATCTTTCTCTTCTTATGAAAGTCAGTAAATAGAAAAAATGCATATTTTTATGCTTCGTATAGCAGGAATTCTGTAACTTTTATTGCAAATAAAGATGCATACCCTTTGATATATATTCAATACAATATTAAATTGATAACTAGAAAAAAAGCATATCAATTATTTAAGGCTGTTCTCAAACCCAAAGGAGCTGTTTTCTGACACATTTTTTAACTCGTTTTTGTTCGGAAATGCATTAAATTGACAGGTGGCCTTATTTAGAAGTTATGTAATACTAGAAAAATGTTTTCCTTTTATTATTATTATTTATTATTATTATTATTATTATTATTTTGTAAACGCAGATCTTTTAGAAAATACTGTGAAAGTCGTCGTTTTGAACCGAATTCCCCACGTGGCATCACAATAAAAGGGAAAAGGGAAGGGGTGTTTTATCATTTTAGTTAGGAGCCACATATATCAGGGTCAGGGGTCTATGATAAAGGGGCCAATTAAATAAAAATATTTAAAATTAAATAAATTAAATTATAAATTATAAATAATCACAATTAAACAAAGTAAGAGAAAAATTGACGTTTTTATGAACCAAAAATTGAAAAACAAATTCAAAATGCACTTTTTTTTAAATTAGAAATATTATAATTTTAAATTTAGAATTAGAATACGCAAAACTCAATTTGATTTCTAACATTGATATTACCATATTACAAGTTGTTAAACGATATATCTATAAAAGCTTTTCTGAGTTTATGCATGCTAGGCTGTTCTGAAATTCAAATTGGCTACTTTATGACATATTTTTTAGTTCATTTTTGTTCGGAAACGCTTGAAACTGGCAGGTGTTCTTATTTATAAACTTTGTAATCAAAAGATGTTTTCCATTTTTTTGGTAAAGACAGAAGATCTTTCAGAAAATACCGTCAAAGTCGGTGTTTTCAGCTGAATTTCCGACGCCGTAGCACGAGAAAGGAGAAAAACGTGTCGTCATGTAACATGAATCACTTATAACCCGATAAATAATTTATTTATCAAAAAATGGAAAATTCATTTCGATCTCAAATCAATTCAATAGTCAGGCCAGCCAATTTTATGTCTTTGTGTTTAAAAATAAGTCAAAAGATGTGTCAGAAAGTTTCGCGTTGCTGAGCAGATCATTTGAGAAACACCATAAGATACATAAATACATCGTTTAATTTTCAATTACCTACATGAAACTGCTGTTTAAAATGACAATAATATTTCTTTAGCTCTTAATTTTTAAAGTATGGGTATTTCTACTCTATATTTGTAACTAGTTAAATATGAAAAAAAGTACTGTTAATAAAATTTGTGTCTGTAACAAAAATATTTTTTTTTCTTATTGTAATAAATAAAACTAATTTACAATTAAATCTCCATTTAGCGATCTTTTGAAATCCTGTGAAAACATTCAATACATAGAAATTTCATTATGCACTATTTTTCATTGAAATATAATTTCATTTTAGCTAACAAAACTAATATTTCACGAGATTTAAAATGCCTAAATGTACGGATACTTTGACATAAAATTTGAGTTCTTTGTTATGATTGTCAACGAAGTATTGTGTAAAAATTCTAAACAAGGAAATCCTTTAAAAGCAATACTTTTGTCTTTTATAGAATCATTGGTCGACTGCTTTAAAGATTATTTTTCTATTGTACCGACAATTGTTTATTTTAGTTATCTCAAAGCTAAATTTGAAATAGCTTACTCCTTATTCTGGGAAGAAGAACGTTTCTCTCCTTTCAACCATGGAACTAAGTTCCATGCTTTCAACTACTTTTCTTTGCAAGTATTGCATGCATTCCAGTAAGCATACATATCCATTCTTCATCCATCAAAAGGAATTGGAGGTTGCTCAGTACTATTCATGTTCTTATTGTAGTTAAAATTCTACCCTTACCTGACTAAAGATATTTGCATTATGGGACTTTAGCAGCTGATTATATAATCGTTCTTGACATCTGGATAGAAGTATTTCCTTGCTTAAACAGGAGTGAAGAATTTGCACGAAAAATAATCTTTTATAAATATCCTAAACTAAATAGTTTGCCAAATATAAAATAGGTTTCTTAAATGAAAGTTTTAACAACTAAAGCAAAACACAACTCGGTTTTAAATTCTGGAGAAATATTTGTTATTTAGAAATATAAATATTTATTTATATTTTCTGAATCTGTATGTTGTTAATATTTCTTAAGTTCACTAAATTGAGATTTCACCTTCATTATTAAGAATTAAAAAATATATACCATGTATCGTAATTTGAAAGAGGTAATAGAAAATAACTAATTTGTATTTAAAAAATAAAATAAAACTAATATGGTAAAACCTCCAGAACAGACGCTTCATAAAAATTCATACATAATTAAAAATTGACATCATTTAGCGAACATATGCTCATTACCAACACATATATAAAGTATATTAAATGAGACAATTGGTATTGACCAGGTCCGTGATAATAATCAGCACGAATTTATATCTTTAACCCGATTTTGTAAGAATGTATAGTTTAAAATAAAAATATTTCAAGCAAAACTCTTATTCAGGGGGGAGGGGGAGGGGGGGTATGTTTGTATTTTTTAAAACCAAATGTGCCATTTCAATAGAGCATGTAATCTCTTTAAGTTGGTGTTATAATTTAGACTTAAAAGTAAATTATTGATTTGATAATGACGATAAATATAAAAGTATTAATTAGTTGAAAATGTAATAATAAAATACATAAATATATATGTAATTTTTAAAAAGATCAGAAAAAATAATTAATAGAAGAATAATAATAAAAGTAAATATGCTCGATATGACTTAAATATGATTCAATTTTGAAACTTACATGAAAATTAACTTTTACAATCGAAATAAGATTTTTTTAAATAGATTGTTTAATTTAAAAATGCTTATCTCTAATCTATTAACTATCAAATTCTGAATAGATACAAATATATAAATATATATTAAATTGTTGATAAAACTCTTATTCGTAACAAATTTTTGATTCCTTTTGATTTCTTACAGTTTCGGAAGAAAAACCCTCATTTATTAGAAATAATAAAAGATATATATATATATATATGATAATTTAAAATGGTCAGCGAAAAAAAAAATAATAAATCTAATTTATATTTTAAAATTAAATAGTGATCCAAAAATTATTTATATATATAATTCAAATTAATATGAAATGATTAATTATTTAATACAAATAATAATAATAATTCAATATATAAGGCTATATTTAAAGGATCAGAAGAAATAATTTTTAGTAGGTATCTCTAATTTTTACTTTATAAAATAAGGTTTATATACAAATATATAAATATATATTAAACTTCGTGTTTCGAAAAAAATAATTATGATTTCTTATAATTGAAAATAAAAATAATTTATTAGGAGAAAGTAAATCAATTTTATATTTAAAATTAAATTATTTCTATAGAAACTAATAAAGTATATAAGTGAAATCAATGTAAAATTATTAGTTAGATGAAAAAGTAATAGTAAAAATATATAAGTAATTGTTGAAAGTTCAGAAAAAATAATTAATGAATATAATGATAAAATGAATTAATATATAAGTTAATTTTTAAAAGATCAGAAATAAAATAAATAATAAATTTTCAATTTATATTTAAAGATTAATTTATTTTAATTATTTATTTAACTACATTTTGATTGCATTTTATAAATTAAAAAAATATCTAAATAAGGATAATTAAATATTGTAACAATAATTAAAAGTTAAACAATAACCAGATGTGCTTAGGAAATAAAATAAATCCAATAATAATATAAACTTTATTAATTAAAAAATCGAACCACATCAAATCAAATATTTTTTTAAATAAAAAATTATAATAAGTTATTTTAGTGTCAAAATCACCCATGAGATGGCACCAGCACCGTCTCTTCCTAGGTACTTCCTTGGGAATATCATCCCGAGGAGCTTGCTCCCTGGGAGGGATCTGGGAGGTCAGTCCTGAGGAGCTTGCTCCCTGGGAGGGATCTGGGAGATCAGTCCTGGGGAAGTGATGAAAGAATCTTCCCCAGGAACGCCTGATAGCGTCATTACAGTTTCAGGAGGAATTTGGGATGAATTGGAACTCCTGGAGAGGTTTTCAGGAGCTTTGGTGCTATATGGGTAACCACCTTGATGGAGTTTATCTGGCAAGATGGATTGGACATGGTAGCCCTGTTGCTTGGCCTCTACGCTCACCGGACCTTAACCCTTTGAATTTCTTCTTCCGGGGACAGATGAAATCCCTCATTTATGAGACGCCAGTCGAAACTCCAGCGAGTAGTGGCGTGTATTGTGACCGCTGCAGGAGAAATCCAGGAAACTCCCGGAATCTTCGAGCGTGTCTGCCAGTCGTTCCTCCGTAGATGTACTCTGTGTAATAATGTCCACGGTCAACACTTTGAACAATTGTTGTAAAATATTTGTTTTCTGTGGACATCACGAGCTGTGTTGTACCTATTCTGTGCAATAAATATTTTTCTGGAGTGTTTCTTTCTTGTCTCAGTTTGTCCATTTTCAGACGCATTTTCTCGATTTTCATCCTTTAAACGTCATTTGCGACCCCATGTTCCATTGCATTTTTTATTCGTCTTCATGAGTACTATCCTCCTCTAAATTTGTTGGAGTATTTCAGATAACCCGGTATATATATATATATATATATGTGTGTGTGTGATGATTTCGACTCTCCAGTTCGATCAATGCGTTGACAGTCATAATTAGGTGTTGAGAAACATTCACCAACTTGAATAGGTTTTCCCATTTCGAATAGCACCGTGTGGTAATAATTCTTTGTACAAGCAAATATGAGTTGAAAATCAAACTTTATTTGCATTTTCAGGTTATCAATCTCGGAGAAATACTGGGTGAATTAAAATTTTATCGAAGAATTAATGCACTCCATTACTACAAGCGGCACTCTTCATAATTCTCCTCTTTGAGAACACACGATTTTATTTAGATGAGTTGGCTGTAAAAATTTGGCACTAAGCACCCATCAAAAATTGTAGAACTGCACATCACTGAATTATAAAGGACATATGGGAATAGTAGACGCCAATAAACTTTGCAATATTTCCTTTAACTACCGACAGTCGTCAAATTCTCTGAGGAAATCAGGGCGCGAATCTAGTTTTAACCAAGCTTGTCGAAGATTACAAAACACGTCACATGACCTTCTTGTTCCAATAATAATCGTTTTAAAGGGATTTAATTAATATTTCCGGTGCATTAATTTTCAAGAAAATAAACTTCCTAGCGCGAAAATTGTTCCAGAAACTTCCATAGTCTCAGTTTCAGATGACTACAGTATAAACAAATCAAAATATCTGTTTCGAGAGTGTAGTTAAAAATAGCTTCGAATTTAACAAACGATAAAGAAAAAAATTGAATCATTGACGCGGGGGAAAAATATGAGAGCATTTTGAAATATTGTATTAGACATTTAGTATTTAATGAAAGAATGGTTTTAAAGAAATAGCATTTTTTAGAGCGGAATAATTTAAGAGCTATGACATTTTAGCATTTAAATAAAGAATTTATAGTGGTTTGATATACACGGGAGTAATAATGAATTTTAATAGTGGATTAAAAATAAAAGGGCTTTATTTAAGTAGTTAACGCCCTTTTTAGATTTAAGTACTTTGGAGTAAATATTATTAAGTGGATTAAGATCTTATACCTTTACATATGGAGATTGATTGTTTAATTTAAGATGGGATTTTAATTTAATTAATCGGAGTTATATATGGAATATTATATAAAGGAAAAAATATATAGAATTAAATTTAATTATGGCAATATATATATATATATATATATATATATATATATATATATATATATATGATATTAATTTAAAAAAAATATTTTTTTAATAAGTATTCGAAAATAATTTGAACTGTAGGCTGTAGGGGTTAGTAATGATAGTTAGTAGGAGGTTACCTTTTCTTCCACGACTGTAAATAAAACCGAGAAAAATAATACTTTCTGGAAATGGAACCTTATTTATTTTAAAGCAAACATTGAGAAGGAAAAGTAAGTAACTTAATAAAGCAAAACATGCTAAGATATATTTTACTTTCCAAAATGAAAAAAAGACCATTCATTTCAAAAGGTCAGAATGAGAAAAATAATGACCGAATTCTTCGAACAAGACATATACATTTGTGTTTTGTTATTGAGTATATAGAAGGAAATAGTAGAAGCTTTAACATCTGGACAATGTTTATAAAGATACTTAAGTAAAATAGCAGGAAGCTAATGAAATTCAATAGCAGCAGATATGTAATACATGAAATGTTTTGTATAACAAAATTAAAATAAGCATATAATGTCAAATAAATTAAAGCATAAAACAAAGAATTTTATGATACGTCATCAAGCTAATGGCGTAAACAATTTAATACTACATTACCATTCGTATAATACAATTGAGAATTTTTTTTATCATTATTTTACAGATGTTTTCCATTTATTCGTCCGAAGTGAAATACTATAGCCTCAAAATGAGGTATAAAATTAGTTTTAATATATTATAAATGATGAGCTTGTATATAAAACATAGTAACTGATATTTTACATGTTATCTTCTGATTTTCTTGGAAAAATATTTAATTTCATCCTGACATCCATATAAACTACAAAGTTCATTCAATAGGTTTATTCTTAATCAAAGATAATTTTTAGATAAGTAAAACGAGTTTCTGTTTTTAATATTCATTAAGCCAAATAAAATATTCTATCAGAAAAAAGGTGTTGTACGTAGTTACCAGAGGGTCAAATTCTAATAAATCAACGGTTTTGGAGAAAGTAATAATTATAGTTTTGGTTGTAGATTTTTTTTTACAAAACCTTACTCTTGAATATCTCGAAACTTGTATTTTGTAAGTTACCTTGTTTTAAATACAACGCTTTCAATTATTGATTAAATAAATAAACTAAAGTCTCGCAAATAATCGAAAACAAACACTGATGGAAATCTGTTAATGTTTCATTAAAGAAAAATGTTGATTTGAAGTTAAATTAAATTACAATTTTTTGTTCTACAAATGATTTTGAAATATAAATTATTGACAACAAACTTTAAACGTTTACAATTTTAATTCAAATTTATATTAATTTTTTTTTCGGTGTGATTCTCCGTAGTTATGGTGCCATTTTGAAATCGGCCGGGACCAATCCGGGAGGGTTATGGACAGAGGTTGGTCCAAGCGACTTTACCCGAACCCCGCACAGTGGAGGGAGGAGAACTTTTCCTAGAAATTGCTTAAAAATCACAAACGTAGTGTTAAAGATGTGATTACATGGTCTATCTCCTGTGAGATCATGTCATGAACTATTTTATGTAAGATCATGTAATGGTCTATCCTATGGTCTATATATAAGGCATTAATACACTAGTTTGAATTTGTTTTGCAGCAATGTTTAAAATTGCTTTTTTTATAATGTGGGAAAATAACAAATTAACATATCACTAACACACCATATAGGAACTGCTTATACATAAAATGAAAATGTATATTTTGTGAGATATTCTACATTATTGCAATTTGAAAAGATTCTTCTAAAAGTTTTTCATAAAAAGTACTATCATATTAAAACATCTAAAAGTATTATCATATTAACTCATCTAAAAGTATTATCATATTAACTCATCTAAAAGTATTATCATATTAAAACATTATCACAATTTGAAAAACTTTTTACAGAAAAAGCTCCCAGCACGAAGATCCTTCAACAATTTTTTTTGTTTATGCAATTTGTATAGAAAATTTAAGTGCTTCACAAAGTTTAAATATGAGAAATATTCTATATTAATCGTTTTACGCACGTATTCACACTCTTTACCAACTACCGGTAAAGTTGGTTGGTTGGTTGATTGGGGTTTTATTGCACAAAGTCCCTTTAGGGACATGCTCTGCCAAAACAGATTAAAATAAGAACGTCAAGTTGAAATATAAAAACGATTTAAACTTTGTCATAAAAACAAGATGAATGAAAGTAACATTTAAATGAAAAGAATGAGATGGTGATAAATGTATAATTAAAATCAATCAATGAAAATGTAACACAATGTCTAAAAGAAAATAAACAGAAGTTTTCACAATTAAAATATAAACAATGTCTAAACTAATACTTGGTAAAATATTCAAATTTTCGAGCAAAAATATATTTAAAATCACGTAGACTCAAATACCTCAAAAACAGTATTATCATCCTCATTTGTGTCAGAACTGTAGGACTCTGAATCCATAGCTTCCTCTGCATAGTGCAGCAACTGTTTTGAATCTTTTTTATTAAGGAGCGTTGTACCAAAACAGGCTTTCTTGTTTCTTCCCTTCACAGTTTTCCACTGTGAAGAGGCTTGGGTTGAGGCTCTCTTTCTCTCTTTCTGTGCACATGATTTTTGGTTTGCTTTTTGAGTAAGGGAAACGGGTTTTTCTATTTTGTTTGCAGATGGAACGGATGTTTTTACTGACTCATGTTCGGTTGACTGTTTAAATTGACGATTATTAGGGTATTCTATTTTCACAGGTTCTGATGATGGTGCCCAACGTTCTAGATCAGGTATGGCTTTTTTAAAAGTCGGACAGCACACATCACGGGTTTTCTTCTTTTTAGTGCTGGTTAGTGTCACAGAAGGATCATTTGGTGGTACAGAGAATTCAGTTTGGGTGCTTATGTGTCTTAAGGATTTTGTTTGTTGCTTAAGTAAACTGGAATAAGAAACTCCTACAGATGGAGTTCTGGATTCCACGATTTTACGAGCTTCAGGATAAGAAAGTTTTTGAGATATTTTGACTGCAAGAATTTCTTTTTTCACGAGTCCAGTTTGGGCAAGAGCGGGAGTATGCTGTATGGTCACCTTTACAGTTTGTACAACGTTTAGGCTTTTCGAATGATTTACCATCGTGGCCGACTTCTGCACAACGTGCGCAGTTTACAGAACCACAACAGATAGTTGTAGTATGACCATACGCTGGCATTTAAAACAAAGGAGTGGGTTAGGTATATAAGGTCGGACAGGACAGCTCAGGTATGCAGCTTTGATTCTGGTTGGCAGAGTAGGGCAATTGAAAGTCAGAATGATGTGCTTTGTGAGAAGCACTTGCCCATTCCGACGAATAGTAATACGGCGTGCATCTATGACATTTTCTTCTTTTAAATTTTGTAGGAGTTCGTCTTTTGTAGAGAGTAAAAGATCTGGTTCTGATATTACACCACGACTTGTGTTTAGAGTTTGATAGGCCTGAACAGAAACAGAAAAATTGCCTATTTCTTTGCAATTTGAGAGAAATTTTGAGTGTTTGTCTGAAGAGACCTCAACAAGTAAATCCCCAGACTGTAGCTTTTTAAGTGAATAACAGTCTCCGAAAACAGATTGAAATGTTTTCCCGATGAGAAATGGTGAAGTTCTCTTAAAAGACCTATCAGACAGACTGTCAGTACGATGGATAACAAAAAAGCGAGTGAATGACGTATTCTGCACAATTTGTTGCTCTCCAGATGGGAGAGAGATAGGAGGAGTTGAGGTTTTTCCATCCATAATAAAGTGAAGACTAATTCAGACTCCGGCCGCACCACCCACTACCGAGCCCAACAAGGCGATGCACATTCATGCACCAGTGCTAACCAGGGCACATACGCTCACATGACACACCTATTTCAGTTTCCACCCTTAACGAAATGACTAGTATGTGCCTGCTCACTTGATCCCCAGCCAGTGACAAACAAGTCAGCTGACCAGCCGATTGATGCATACGGGACCAATATGCACCTCCCGTCTACCTGAAGCAGAGGCCAAAGCAGTGTGTTGGTTTCCCTCAACTGCCAGGATCCCCCTTTCCAGGGACACGGGTCGCCACGCACGGCAAACGCGTGGGTGGTTTACAATTCTCCATAAGTCGATATAAACAGGATGATATCGGCTTATGCAGAATCGCCCTCACCTCAGAAGAGGAAACCACAATGAGAGTGAAACAAAGAAGAAAGATTAGACAAGAGAAATGAGAGGAAAAAAGAAAAGAGAAAGATTTCTCAGGTGCCCGGGGTTGCGAAGCCCGTGAATACCTAAAGAAAGTATCCCCTGGGGGGGTTCCTTTAAGCTGGTTTTCATGCATTAAGTATCAGTTAGAATAAATCTTAGTTCCAAGGACATGTTTCACGCTCTTTAAAGGCTCAAAAATTAATATATATATATATATGTGTGTGTGTGTGTATGTATTTATGTTGTTCAGCAAAACCTTTTCTTAAAGCTATATTTTGAAAAATGAAATATTTCAAAAAAAGTAACACTTTAATATCTTCGTGAGATACAAATTTTATGAAACCTGTAATATATTCTAGCTCTGCATGTGACTGGAAGTTTGAAGAAAAGAATTTATTGTCTAATAAAATAAAATTTCATTTTATGTTTCAATATGTATATTCTTTACGTGAATAATAATTTTCAGCTTGCCCTCAGATGTTCCGAACATTGACAGAAAAATTTGTTTCTGTGTAAAAATATACAAATGTAAGATATTTTGAGAAAGATTGATTTCAAACTTCTTTAAGCGTATCCTTTCAAGTTAAAAGATGAAATAAGATGCAATTGTGATTTTCTTATTCAATATTTTGGATATCAATCTGAAAATAGTGTATTTCAATGAATTAAATCACTTAATTTTATGACTTCATTCTATTTTATTTGTGATAATTTAAATCTAAAAAATTATTAAATATAGTGCAATCTTTTATTCCATTAATGAATGTGCAGATGATGAAAATGAAATATACACTGCAAATTCCCAGCACACATTGGGAACACATTTGGATTACTTTGATTCAAAAAAATGTTTCAGTTACCTTAATGTGTACTGAATGTGTTCCCTTAATGTGTACTGAATGTGTTCCCTTAATGTGTACTGAATGTGTTCCCTTAATGTGTTCTGAATATGCTCCTCTATAAAGCATGTGTTCTGAAAGTGTACCGAAAGTGTTCTGCTCAGGATGTCTGTTAAATCTAAACTTGGGAACACATTTGAGAACGGATTGGGAGCAATTTGGACACACTTGTGAAATCATCGCTTTCAAAAAGTGCACTAGAAAGTGTGCTGAACAAAAGAAGTGTTCTCAGAAGTATTCTAAAATCTGTTCCAAAAAGTGCGCTTCAAAGTGTTCCAAAAAAGTGTTCTGAAAAGTGTATAAAGATTTGCAGTGGATATATGATTCATATATAAGAAAGGCTAGACTTTAAATAATTTAAACATTAAAATTCATTTTCTGTAAGAACAACTTAAAACTAATGTTTACGGTTGTATTTCATCTACACTTTGATTTTTTTAAGAAATACATTTCAATCCAATTATTATTTTGTATTTAACTATCAATAAAAAAAGTCTACACAAACTTTAAAAAATAATAATGTAGCATTATTTAAAAAAAAAACCTATATCATAAAACGAATCAAATTATATTTTCTATTCACTTAAAAATGTATCGTGTTTTTTTTAATGTAAATTAAAATAAGTAAAAAATACAGCATCAGAATTTACCAGTATAACGTACCAAGCAAACATGCATCTATCATTGTACGATATTTAATACATACCAGAGGATAAATATGTGTACTCGGTGTACAAAACATAGGTAAATATCATTTTTTACTGAAAACTAATATATTTTTTACATCCAATATATTTTTAGATTAGGTACTAATGACACAGAAAAGTAGTTTTAACACTTTCCAACCTAGTTGAAAAGTGTTTATGACTTCGGTTTGTCTGGCCGTCTGCCGTCTGTCCGTGCTCTAACTCCCGTAAATATGCTCGGATTGCCCTGCAATTTTTATATGTTATTGTCGTCATCTATAGCATGTTCCCTTCAACTGAACTGTGTAGCACTTACAGTTTTTTTACAGGGACACTCAAAAGAATTCCGTTACATTACGGTCTATGGGGAAAAATCATTTACGGTTTATTTTACTGATTTTACACAATTACAAACACATTGTAATTGATATATATCACTAAAGTGCATTACAAGAAGCTTAATATGGAATAGGGTGTGCATAGCACTTATAGTTACTTTACAAGGACAGTCAAAAGAATTCCGTTGCATTATGTCTATAGAGAAAAATCGTTTGCGGTTTATTTAAATAATGTTTCACTATTTTAAACGCATTGAAATTTATATATATATCACTAAGATGCATTACAAGAGGCTTACTACAGAATATTGTGTGTATAACAGTCATCGTTCATTTACAGGGACACACAAAAGAATTCCCTACTGTCTGTTAACAATAATTCCTGGAAGTGCGTTTTAAGTTGCTGAACGCGATTTTAAATTTAACTCACTTTTTGTCTATTACTTGGTGTGTATAAATTATGTAGATCATATACAAGGCAGCACAAAAGTTCGCGAACACATTTCCGTTTATTGACAGAAACTCCAGAAGGAGAATTTTAAAGTGTGCGACGTGTTTCCTAATTAAACTAAAATTTAGCATCCTATGTAGTATATATACAAATCTATAGATCATATACAGGGTTGAATAAAAGTATTCGGATATTTTTCCGAATATTGTATATGTTGGAAATTCCTGAAATTACGTTTTTAAATATGTTATGCGTTTTCCAAATTGTTTACTTAGATGTTATCTTTCAGCTTATTAAACGGTAATTATTTGTAAAATTATTTTGGAAGCGTTGGAAAGTGTTACATAATCTATGCTTGACGTATAATTTTTTGTTCTTGTTAACCTTTAAAAGACGCAAGCGGTTTGCAGTTTCCCAAAGACACGGGCGGCGTACTCTATGCATCATGGTCTTTTAAAGCCTAAGTAACAACTTTTAAAGAAATTCTTCTTTAATACAATGTCAACTAATAATTGTTAAAAAAAAAACTAATTTAATTACAATTAACATAACACGGATGGTTTATTGTAACATAAACACACGGGCGGCGTATTTCATGCGTGAATGCTTTTAAAGCCTAAATACCATTTTTTTATGCTAATGTAGAATAGTGTCAAATGTCTAGTAATTGTATAAAATTAATAGACATGACATTTATAAATAATGTTTATTTAAGTAACAAAATATTATATGTTACAAACAAATACAAGGGGGCATATTCCGGCATTCTCCAACTTGAAATATTGGCTCAACATTGAAGAGACTTTGGGAAGAGGGTAAATAAAGCGCAAATATTGATCATGAAATCATTTTAGAATTCACAAGTGTTTTTTCACTGAGTGGCTCGCTCAGTAACAGCCCGTGTCTTTAAATGTTAAATGAAAAATATTAATTATGTTTCAAATAAAGATTATAAATTTATTAATAACGGTACGTTTGTATTAGCCTCTCGTCGGACAGAATAACGGAAGATATCGTCAATAATTTCGATACTTACAGAATCTTTTTTAATTCTTATTATTTCAGTATGGTTAAGCACGTATTTCGATTACATATCCGCTAAACTTGTTTTTTATTTATTGATGATCTTTTAATTTCGTTATGGAAGATTCAGAAACAAATGGTGAAGTAGGTATATTGTTTTAAGGGGAAAAAGAACAATTTTTCGTAATTGGGCTGCACACGATTGAGATAGATTTTTTAAAAAATCATACTTGAAAATTATTTTAAAACCATAAAAATCAGTAAATTCAGATTGTTTTCAAACAAAATGCATTTGAAATTACATTTCTTTGTTTATTCATAAAGTATAAAAGTTGACTTGCGATAATTACAGTCTATGTGTGATAAGTGCGTTTTCAACTTTGGCTTGCGTTTTCATGTTTAACTAAAAGTTTTCATAGCATGTGGTGTGTGTTGATCAAGCACAGGTCTACACAAGGGAATTCGTAAGTATTACAGACTAATGAGAGTGAATTGATTAGGGTAGTTTTGAATTGTAGTACGCATTTTCCTGCTGAACTATAATTAGTAGACTTATAGAAGTTTGTGGAAAATAAATTAACATACAGGGCTTCTCAAAGAACAAGGTACATTGTCGATACGTATGGTTGGTACATATGGTTGTTAATTGCTGGAAGTTTATTTTAAGTTGTCTTATGCATTTTGTACCTGAATTAAATTTTAGCTTAATATGGAGTGTGCACAAAAGTCTTTTGATAATATACAGGGTTGTACAAAAGATTTTGAGGGCATTTCATCGATTGGCGAAAATTAGTAAAAGTTAATTTTCTAACTGAACTAATTTTTATCATGCTATGTAGTATATATCCAAATCAATAGATCATATACAGGGCTACACAAAATATATCGACTACATTTTTTACTATGATTGATAATTGCTTAAACTGGACTTTTAAATGTGTTATGTTTCCTATACTGTATACTTACTTCTTTCACCTTATTTTACGGTGAAGTTTCGTTACAGTTTTCTGAATGTTTTGACAAGTGTTTCATGACGCATGATTTTTCGTTCTTGTTTACTGTTTGTAAGCTTTATGTTAAAGTCGTTTGGTAATAAATGTAAGATTTTTTAAAATTCAACATCATTTTTTCTTAATAAGTTATTTCAGAGCTGTCCAATATTTTTGCCTGAAATCCAAATGCCACCAGTTTTTCCGTACAGTAATTTTCGCTTTATTTAATCACAGAACTTCTGCATTAAAAAGGGTAATATTTTAATTCAAAAATACTGGTAGCTTTGCGGCTTACAGGTTTAAGATTAACAACTCTGATCTATGATAATTGGGTACACAAGTTTCAAAGTCGAAATAAATATAATATTTTAGAAGTTTTTGGTGGGTTTCAATAACAATTCAAGGTGTTGAGGATTTTTGAAGTAAGTCTCCACAACTTTTTCTACTCGTGTCATTTCTTCATCAATCAGTACGATTCAGATAATAATAATAAAGTATATAAATTATATACAAAGTACTTTTTTCTAGAGACAAGTACAGTTATGTACAAATACCATTGTTTTTAAAAAGTTCTTTTTTTTTAATACGTTATAGGACGAAACTGGCGCCATGACTCCAGTTGCACACACAAATTTCATGAAGCCAGCAGAGGGTTGAGGAATAAAATGACAAAAATAATTGTAGATATGCATGTTAAATCGTAGATTCAATTATTCTAGGTGGTACTTAACAAGTTTTTTTTTTTTTTTCAAAAATAATTATATTTATTAAAACCAGATGTAAATTTAATTTTTGAATTCCCTCATAATATAAAAATAGAATAGCATTTTAAAGATTGTAATTATGCAGATAATCTTAATTGTAAATTAATTCCAAAGAAACGGAGGCGCTTGAAATAGTGACACTTAGGTACATAGGGGAAAGTAGGGCGGAAACGTAAAAGTTTGCTGTAAAGGGATATCTCAGTTTTGATTCAATTTGAGATGCGCCCTAGCAAATAATTGTTAAAATACTTAGCTCTAGGCAAGAATCGTCTATTATAGTATCTCTGTACTGGATTTGTGTCGTTTCAATGCCTAAAAGTTTATTATACTAATTTTATATTTTAATATTTGCTATTTTTTTAATTTCGTGTATGAACACATTTAAAGTTATTCACACTTTTTACATTATTTTGTGTAGCTTATTGAATAAAGATCTATTTCTCTCGAAAAAACTGATTTTAGAATATTTATGTATATTTTTAAGATTTAGATTGCGATTCTCATTCTTTTGGGATAAGGCAAAATATCCTACGGGGCATAAAACCAGCTATTGGAAAACAATGTTTTAACAGCCCATAAAAAATAATTCAAGTTAAAACTACATGGTCAAGAGTGATTATGAATTTTCTAAAGAGTTGAACAAATTTTCTGCAAATTTTCAAATTGTAATTGAGATAATTATCATGTTCTCTTTAAATATTAAATGATCAGATTATATGTGAAATGTCATTACTTAAATTCCTTACTTATAATTTAACATTTGGTTCTTTATTTTAATAAAGTCTAAACTGTTTCCGTATAAAGTCTAACTTGTAAGATTTACATATCCACGCGATCTTACCCCACTGTTGGGTTGGTTGGTTGTATTGAGTTTAATGGCACAAGGTCCCTATGGGGACAAGCTGCGCCAAAGAAAGCCCCACTGTTGGGATAAGACCAAGTAATTGACTTAACTTTTTCTATCAACGTATTTATTAATATAGATGTGATAAATAAATCATATTTATAACGATATTATTGTACAAATATAAGCACAAAGTTTCTATGAAAAGTCCCATTGAATTATGTTAGAAAGTCTCGATTCAAGAAACAGCTAATAATAGGGTAAAATATTTTAGCCTACTTTTTCCTAATTCCTTAAAAATGCGTATTATTTATATTTGCATTATTAAATGCTCTTGGTGATATTTTAATTTTGTTTCGGAATGTGAAATATTCCAAAGTTTAAAAAATATTCCTAGATATTTCAACAGGTTCAAATATCCCTAAAAATATTTGAATGAAAACATTCATTTAAAACCCATTAGTCATTAATTCTTGTGAATTTACCAAACGCCAAGGATTAACATGTTTGTCTGTTTATCACATTAGTATTTGCTACTTAAAATTATCCTAATTGAAGAATCATTAATGCTAAAATTTCTCAACTCATTGCAACATACATTCAGTTCTTTGATGTTTATTCATTAAATTTACTTTAACGAGGTTTGTTTTACTTCTAAAACAAAAGTCATTACCAACTCCATGAAATTAAATATTCATAATCGATTAAAATTCAGTGTTGATTTCTAAATTTACCAAAACTTAATATACTCGTTTAATTAGCATAACAAATATTTTACATAAAATACACATTTTCGCGTTTATAACACTTTCCAACATAGTTGAAAAGTGTTTATATGAATTCTATTAGACTGTGCTCCAATGCGCATAAATATACTCTGATGGACATGTGATTCTTATATGTTAATGACGTTTACTATGGGATGTTCTATGGAAGAAGGGTATAGCGTTTAAAATTCGTTTACAATAACACACAAATGAATTCAGTTATATTAGGGTTTACTGAAAAAAAGTGTTTGCAGTGCATTTTTTTAATTGCTTATTTAGCTATTTCATTCCATTGAAGAAAAAATGAAATTTCTTAATGAAATTCTAATGCTGTTGGAAAGTGTTTCTAAACCTATGTATGACTTTTTGTTCTTGTTAATCCTACAATGTTCGAAAGATACATTAATATTATTATATTTGTTAGAAGTAGGTAGCGTTGAATGGTATATTCGGGTGAAAAGTGATATCTCCATTTTGATACGATTTGATCAGTTCTATAAAGGATAGTGGCTGAAATACTTAGCAAGAGGAAGAAGCGGTTATTACGGTATCTAGAAACTGATATTGCTGTAGTTTCTGTGTTTGGGAGTTTCTTTGATCATTTTTTAATGCTTGCTATTTTTTAAAATACTTATATATGAACACTCTTTCGAATTACCAAAACTGTTCAACTTATTGAGTGAACCATATTTATGAAGAACTGAATTCCGCCAATAGAATTTAACTTTAACTCTTAAATGGCGTTGTGGTGCCATTTAGTCACCAAGTATTTTTCCTGTGTTGTATTTTTTTTTCCCTAATATGGAAGGTTCGGACAAAAATAATAAAGTACATAAGTGTGATATCCCATACAGTACAATAACGTCCTGAGGACATACGATGAACGTCATATGTAGAATAACGCCTCGTCCGTTGGACGTCCTACAATATCCCATCCATGTCCTGAGGACGTCCAGTGGGGAGCAAAAAGAGACTCCTATGCTCGTCCTGTGGACGTCATTTTTAGCCATGTATAGGATGACAATAGGACGCTCATAGGACGAGATAAATAATACAATTGCGCATCCTCTGCTTGTCCGGCAAGCGTCATTTTTAGACGTTTATAGGATGCTCATAGGATCAGTAGTGGACGCTTTATATAAAAAGGAAAATTATTTTTAAAAATCGGGTGGGGGGGAATTGTCCCACCCTGCTTTACCAAATGATGCCTTGAATTTTTATTAATTTTATCTTAACTTGTGCAGAGGTGCGCAGTAAAACATTTTTATTAAAAAATAGTGGTAATCTGTTCAAGTACCACTATTTTTAATTTAAATGTTTTAGTATGCACCACTGCACAAGTTAAGATAAAATTAATAGAAATTCGAGACATCATTTGAGAAGGGCAGGGTAGGGCAATCCCCCCCCCCTGATTTTTAAAAATAATTTTCTTTTTTTTTAAGCTGCCCCACCCTGCCCTTCCCAAATGATGTCTCGAATTTCTATTAATTTTATTTTAACTTGTGCAGAAGTACACAGTAAAACATATTTGTTTAAAAAATAGTGGTAACCTGTCCAAGCTACCACTAGTTTTAATTGAAATGTTTTAGTATGCACCACTGCACAAGTTAAGATAAAATTAATAGAAATCAAAAGCATTATTTAGGAAGGACAGCCTGGGGTAATTGCAACCCCCACCCCTTCTGATTTTTAAATATCATCTGTTGTTTTTCCTTTTATTAGTTTAATGTTTTTGCAAATACTGAGCTGGGCTAGTTGAGCTAAAGCCGAAAGGTAGGCCTCCTTGCCCAGTTTGACTTTGACTTTGTTTTTGCAAATATAGTAATAATTCTTTATTAATAAATCATAATAAAAATATTCATTTGTAAATACGCATAAAAAATTATGTTGAAAAAATACTAGTTTGAGTGAAGAATCTGGATTTAACATTATATTTTTCTATCAGGTGAATTTTACCCTTTCCAAGGAAATCTGTATCAAATTTGTGATAACGATTTAGAAAATAACTTAATTAAATATTGTAGGTAATTTGTATATGAAATAAATTCAATTTATTTTCTTTCATATTCCTCATGAATTTTTATTTAATACTGTTTTCAAATCTAAACCGGCTACTTTTGATACATTTTTAAAGTCATTTTCACCTATAAATAAATTAAAAACTGCAAATTTTATGTAATTTTGATAAAAATAAGGTCAAATAGCACTTTCTATTTTCCTATGAAAAAAAGCTAGGGTCTTTCTTTTTTCTACACCGTCAAAATTTAAATTTTAATCTGATTTTTGGGATACAACAGCTTGAAAAGGCAGTCATCAAAAATACTAGTTACAATTCAATAATGGTATCATTTAATAGATAAAAGAAAAATGCTACAAATTTGTAGGTATTCAAATAATAACATCTGCAAATTTCATTTTTTACGAGCATTTAAACGACCACAATTTAATACATGTCTCATTCGAGAAAAAAGAAAAATGTAGTATAATTCTTAGGAATTTATACAGTGCCTGAAAATTTTAGGTATTTAGGTTCAAAAATGAGTTTGTAAATGTGCAAGGTTTCATTTAAAATTAAATATTTGAGTATACCTTAAATGAAATATCAACAAAATAAGTCCTCTCATAACAAAGTTTTTATTAGGTTATTTTACAGTTGTTATCAATACCAATTTGCTCAATCTTTTTTTTTTTTTTTTTTTTTTTTTAAGATAATATTCTATAAAAACAAAAAGCGATAAAGAATATTACCTATACCTACTAAGTGGCAAAGAAATAAGGATAACCCAGAAAGAAAACAATTCTTTCTCAAATAATTTTTGTATTTCTTATAAATGTCTTTGTTTCTGAACTAATTACATTTCAGTAAAGGGAAAAAAATCACAAAAATACTTTTTTTTAAGTATGTAAACATTTAGCTCAATATTTACTTTAATAATTATCATTACTACTATTGATAATATATTAATAACTTCTATTAATAATCAATTATATACATATTACATTCAATTTAAATAAACCATATTTTTTTTATTTTATTCTTTTCAGATTCTTTGGTGAAAAAACTTGGTTGAAAATCCTCATGCTGATCAATTACCATGATACATGAATTTTAGCATCTAATTTTTACCATAAATCAAAGGAAAATAATAGTAACATGTGAAATATGAAAGCAATTAGTTAGACATTATTTTCAAGTACTATAATATAGTCCATTAAAAAAACTTGTTTTTTATTCAGGTAGAGTTGGTTATAGTATTTTCTCTTTTCTTTAAATTTTGATAGCTTGAAGTAAAAACACACAAGATCATAAGAATTTAACAATATTTATATCAATAACTTATAGATCATACATAAATTTTTGCATAAAATTAGCTCCAAATTACTAGTTTAAGAAAATGTGACGTCATGACAGGAGAAGGAGAAAAAAACACAAAATTTGTGTTGCGTAATTAGTGGAGGATGCTTTACATGATAGAAAAAAAATATATTAAGACTTGGACTATATGTTAAAGAAAAAAGTTACATATCAGATTTATAAAGTACCCAAATTTCATCGTATTCAACATCTCTTACCTGATAACTTGTTCTGTTCTTGATGATGGTATTTTGAATCACTAAAAATTATTGTTTCAATGAAATAAGAAATATATACCTTCAAATCTAGTTATTTTATTTATGAAATTCTATTGAATTCTTTAATCATTTTTTATAGTAAATGTATAAAAATACTTTTGCAACATAAATCATTTTTCATAAAATACTTAATGAACATCTTAAATTGAATCTATTTACTTCTATTCAAATATGGATGTAATATTTTTAAATAACTACACAATTATATTATGCACTACTTCAGAATGCAATAATTTTAAGTTTTAAACAATAAAATTCAGCTTCAGCAGTGTATACGTTTTGAAAAATTGTTAGAAAAATAAAACATACATAACTGTAAAATAACAACACCAACAAATATATTTAATATTTAATGCACTTTAATTTACATTTTTAAACTTTATTACAAAACATTTAGATTTTTTGCATGACATTAATTGTCTTTAAAACTTCTTCAATGTGTGCACTCGATATATTATTTTCTTTCTCAACAGCATCTGGAACAAATAATTTGTAAAAATAGATTAAAATTCAGAGTAAAATATCATTATGAATACAGAAGTTAAAAGAAAATAAGAAAAATTTTTAAACTCTTTTCACATAAATTAAAATATTTCTCGCTAACATTTTACTATTTTTAAATGATTTTTTTTCCATCGGATAGCTGAAATCGACTCTAACTTGGCTATTTTTTTTTACCTTTTTTATTTTGGAAGGTACTTACACTTTCAAAACCGGTTCATAAAAAAAAACCTGCAATCAAAATTGAAAATGTAAAAAATACCCTAGTTAGAAATCTATCTCAGCTATCTTATGGAAAAAAATAAAATAAGAATGTTAAAATGCAAGAGAGAAATTTGAAAAGAATGCTCTCATAGGTTTAACATTGGCGTGTCAGTTTCTCTGTGTCTCCAGTGTAGACTCTCTTAATGCGCTTCTCCTACATTTAATTATACACATCATTTTTATTTTCTGAATAAATTTAGATACATTTAGAAATTTAGATATTTTTTATATCATTTTAGAATCATTTAGATATTTTTTAAAACATTTAGATTTTTTGCATGACATTAATTGTCTTTAAAATTCTTCAATGTGTGCACTCGATATATTATTTTCTTTCTCAACAGCATCTGGAACAAATAATTTGTAAAAACTGATTAAAATTCAGAGTAAAATATCATTATGAATACAGAAGTTAAAAGAAAATACGAAAATTTTTAAAAATATTTTCACATAAATTAAAATATTTCTCGCTAACATTTTAATATTTTTAAATGATTTTTTTTCTATCGGATAGCTGAAATCGACTCTAACTTGGCTATTTTTTTTTTACTTTTTTATTTTGGAAGTTACTTACACTTTCGAAACCAGTTCATAAAACTGCACTCAAAATTGAAAAAGTAAAAAATACCCTGGTTAGAAATCTATCTCAGTTATCCTATGGAAAAAAATAAAAAATAAAATAAGAATGTTAAAATGCAAGAGAGAAATTTGAAAAGAATGCTCCCATAGGTTTAACATTAGCGTGTCAGTTTCTCTGTGTCTCCAGTGTAGACTCTTAATGTGCCTCTCCTACATTTAATTATACACATCATTTTTATTTTCTGAATAAATTTCCCCCTTGTAACAAAACTGAAGATCAACTGAAAATAGAAACAATTTCATGGAAATTTAAATAATTTGCTTTTTACGTATCAAAAAACAAAACTACAGAAAATTTTATGTTTTATACAACAAAATATTAATTTCTTTTTGCTTTTGTTGAAAATTTTGAACATAAATGCATGCCGTCTGCTATGTCATTCCCCAACCTATTGTGCAGTTTAAAACTTTGAAAAAAAAAAAAAAAAAAAAAAAAAAAAAAAACAGAAAAGATTCATTCTAATCAAGCTATAAATAATTTATCTAAATTAGACAGTTTATCTTTCAATGGTTGTTCTAAATAAATTTTATCCGAAGTAATTATTGGCTCTATATTTTAAAACTTAGTTTCAAATGCAAAGCTTAGAACAGCCAAAGCAAAAGTTCTTTATCAACAGAATGACAAAATCAAACACATTTGAAAAATTCATTTACATTTGTTCTGACTGAAAATATTATAAATATCATAAATAACAATATTTTGAAAGTATCAAATATGTGAAAATATCAAACTTCATGATATTTTGAAAATAAACCAGATTATAGGACTATATCTGCATGAACTTGAAAAAGTTATTTTAACAAACTGTTTGATAAATGGCTTGATATAAAAATTTAAAAGTATAAAACCAAGCCGATAAAATATAAACAATTTTCAATGGACATGACTGTGGTGATAATAAATATAAATGTGTTGCAGGAATCAATATCAAGGTTCGTAAATATGATATTTTGATATACAGTAGACTCCCTCATATCCGCCACCCTAAAATCTGCAAATTTTTTAAATCTGCACATTGTTTTCGATGTAAACAATGAAACTTACAGTTAAGATCTACGTGTAAAATTTAAGTTTTTTTTTTAAATTTTTATATCATTCTGTACACATTTTAATATATAATTCTTTTTGATATGATTCAACTCATGTTTTCTCATGAAGGAGTAATAAATTTATTTCTGAAAAAATTCTCTAGATAGGGCTGATATCAGTGGCTATCACAATATTTTTACAAATTATTTTATGCATTAATCAAGCTTTTTTGGTTATTAAGTATGGCTAAACATGAAAACTTTGTTATTTTAAGATTTTGAAGTGAATTATCAATGTATATTTATAAGATTCACTGAATAAGAGTCTGAGTTTCACTGAATAATTCAAGAAAAAAATATCTCATCATTATGCATATTTAGTTATGCATTATTAATTATTTACTTAACCTTAACTTTTAATATTTCAAATTTTTTTTTTTTTTAATTTTCTTAATTTTTTTTATTTTACTTTATTGTAAGCATTCATTATGATTTTGAATGCATTATTAAATTCAAATTATTGTTTAAAAAATGTAAACAAAACAGTGACCAGAAATCCACAAAATTCTAAAATCTGCATAATCTCTGGTTTTAAGCTATGCAGATTTAAAGAAGTCTACTGCATATCCAAAACTTTCAAAATAATCAACTTTTTGCTAATTAAAAATGTTTTCAAACTTAATATAAATTAAAAAAAGCCAGGAAAAAGTTTATCTACAAAACGGCATAGTCAATAAAAGTTGAAAAATTCATTTACGCTTATTTTGACTGAAAATATCATACAGAAAGATATTTTGAAAACAAATATCAAATATATGAAAACATCAAATATGATATTTTGAAAAGAAATATCAGATATAAATAACCCTGATCAACACAGAAATATAACATGTTCAATGTAGAGATCAGCAGCGGACAATTACACTGTGTCCGAGTCGTGCCATGTCTGGAAATTTCGGCCTGTGCAGACCCGTAAATTTAAGTCATATCTATGTCTAAGACAAAAGATAGCACTTTTCAAAGAATACTGATAATGAACATCAAATATCAAATATTTTCATAAAGTATAATTTTACTGCAGGAAAGTATATTAAAAAATATATAACAAGGACATACCATATATGTATAATTTTTATATAAATTGATATTTTCTTATGCCTTATTAAGAAATAGTTAAAGAAAACTTACCAATTTTAGAAATTAATTTCTTGCAGTATTTTATGTAGAACTCGACCTTGTCTCGACCCTCCTCCATGTTGTTTGCTGTATTTTTTTTATTTTAATTTATCCATGCTGTGACTTTATGAATCCTACAAATTGTGTATACAAAAAAGAAAAAAACAAATTAATATGCAAAAAACAAATTTCTCATAAAAGTTACATTTTATTATTATCTTATTTACTAGTTTATATTTTAAAATAAAATTTAATATGGGCAATCACATGTAGCATTAGGATGCTTCTGTTATCATTACATTTGATCTAAGCAAATTAGTACGAGTTTGATCATCCAATTCCCATTGCAATAGAAATTAATAATCACTATAAAAAGTACAAAATAAAACTGATATGCCTGAAATATCACATTGTTTTATTTATTTTTGGTCTTAAGATCAAGGGCACTTGCTGGACAAAATTAAGAGTAGGGAGCAAGAATTAAAAAAACTTTGCAACTAAGACTTTTTACAAAGACCTGTAGAAAGTAAAAGGATAGAGAAAAGAGGAATGTTATTTCAAGAGAAGTTATATTAATAAGTTTAGTATAGTAGCGAATGAAAAATAATGTAATTTTTATGTATGATAAATAAAGAAACATTAATTTTTAATTATTTCATGAATTAAAAAAATACAATAGAATTACAGCAGGATTGAATAACCTGTTTTTCCTAAAGAAATAAGAAAGTTGTATAATTATTGCAAAATTTTCAGCACACAGACTTTGAAATATTGCAATTTGGAAAAACGTTTTATAAAAGATCTTTGCACAGAAATAGGAGTACATTTCACTACGTTAGAAAGAGGCTGGGTACATTTTACCAATTTTAAAAAGAGGCAGGATACATTTGACTGATTTTAAAAAGGGCAGAATACTGCACATTTAAATAATGACCTAGAGGGAACACTAGCCAAAGCTATGTTATTTAAACTGGAGAACATTAATATGAAATAAACTAGACTAAAAATCTTGGCAGAATCCAAGAACAAGCGAGCTACCCGATTTGGCGATTTTTTTGACGCGCGCCAACCGATAAATGTAAAACACAAACTGATAGCAAGAAAATCTCATTTATCACCTCGCCAAATCCAACACTGCCAACTTCCTCGCTTGTTCTTGGATTCAACCAAAATTTTGTCAGAACAGCTCATGCAAGACAGATTTTAAACACATTAAATATAAAAAATAACATTGAAATGTAACATAAAAATCAAAAAGTAAGTTTCTACTGACTTTTTTTTTTTAACATTAAGAAATGAAATAGTGTGTTATCTTTTTTGTCAGGGGTACTCTGACACCTGAACCCACCGCCCCCTAAAAAAAAAAGCTAAAAACCAGGTAGTATTTTTTTAAATAAAAATTAGTACAAATTGCAGGTACAAGAGTGTTATATAGGTAGTCAACAACTGGATCTTTACCCTTGGGCTCCACATATAGGGTTCGGATTTGAAAATCCTAATTTTACAAAATTATTTTTATAAATATGTTATTCTTGAAGTAAAAAGATACTTCATCGTTCATTATAATTTTTATGAACTTTTGTTAAGCTAAATAATTTTATTGCTTAAATTATTTTATTAGTTGAATTTAAAGCTTATGAATATTTTTACTTGTTCTTCAACAATAAAATTGTTAATGTATTTTTATATCTAACACAACGGCTCCCAAACTATGGATCGCAAGCGATGTTTTGGCAAGCCATGTAACGATCTATCTTTAAAAATATACTGTTAACTTCGGTGAAAATAAAATAAACAAAGGTTTGTTTTATGATTATACCACATTATACTTACAATTTACAATTATTTACATTAAAAATGCCTGTAACAGTTTCCGTGTGGTGTACAGGCTTGTTTGAATGTTTGCTTTATTCACGATAAATTGAGAAAATACCCTTACAATTCAGAACAAAACCCAAAAGTTAACTTTAAAAACTTAAAATTCGAAAGTTTACTTACCTTAAAAACTAAAATGCAAGCTGTAAGTCCATAAAATATAATAGTAAACGATATATGATGAACAATCAAAACACAGAAGACGAAGAGTTGAAAGTTGAAGTTGTTTCTTTTCGAAACGTGACAACTTGAGATTTGGGGCATGCGCATTGATAATTCCGCTGCTACGGATGTCCCCTGGACGAAAATGGATAGTTCATCCTGATTCTGACGTTCTCTGAACGTCTGAATTATAGCGTGTACAGGATCTGACGGTTGTAGAACCACTGGGATCTGTATGGGACGTCCAGAGGATGCTTTTGGTTGTATGGGATACTTACTGATTTATTCAACAGGAAAATGCAGTCACGTTATAAAAAAATAATTTTTTTATAAGTTATACTATTAGCTACAGACGAAATGGTACCAAGACGCCAGTTCACACAAAACAAAATCACGACACATGTTAAAGATTAATAAGTAGAAGATTGCTATTTTAAAATAGTAGTATTCAAAAGTTAAAATATAACGAATCCTGTTTTTTACACCTGTGTTAGATACATAAAATGCAAAAATAAAAACATTAATTCATTTATTATTTGTTTTTAACTTTACGTTATTACATTTATTCTTTGTATTCCATAGAAAGTCTTATTACTAGATTTGGTGATGCTCCGTGAACTTTCACGTCGTTTGATTGTGCTGCTTTCCTATCACAAATTTCACTTCCAGCCAAAAAACAACCAATAATTCCACAATAAATGCCAAACATGTTTTTGTTTTCTTCAGAAAGTCTTATTAATAGATTTGGTGCTGCCCCGTGAACTTTCACACCGTTTGATTGTGCTGTTTCCCTCTGACAAGTTTTACTCCCTGCCAAAAGAGGACCAATAAGATCACAATAATTGCCAAATATGTCTTTGGTTTCTGGAAAAAATGTTATTACTAGATTTGGTGCTTGCCCGTGAAATTTTCCGTTGTTTGATTGTGCTGCTTCTCTCCGAAAAGTTTCACTATCAGCCAAGAAATAATCAATAATTCCACAATAATGCCAAATATGTCTGTTTTCTGCAGGAAGTCTTATTAATAGATTTGGTGCTGTCTCGTGAACTTTCGCGTCTGTTGATTGTGCAAATTTCACTCCTAACCAAAAAACAACCAATAATTCCAGAATAAATGCCGAATATGTCTTCGAGCATAATTAATAGATGACAAAGTAAAGAAATGTATCTTTAAAATGCAAAGATTATCGAAGTATAATTATCGGAACGAATGGTTTTACTACAATTAAAAGGCTTTAAAATCAAAAGTCGGCATACAAATTGAAGGAAACATTTTCTTCAAAATCTTTTCTATGATATCACGTGACATAATGGATGTATTATAATAAAATTATTTTTTAACAAAACTTGATTTTTTTATTATTCAGCTAAAATAAATCTAATAAAAGGATAAATTTGAAATATGGAATACATTTTCATTAAAAAAAATTAGAAATAAATTTAAAAATTACGAAAATTGAAACGAAGCTTAATTTCTATCTTTAAGAGAACTTTACTTTTGAAAAATTTTAAAAGAATGTTGTTTCTGATGCCTCTAAATAATTCTTTTTACATTTCCCATAAAATTTATTATATCGGAAAATGAACATTTGTGAATGCTTTAAAATTTTAGGAAAAACATTTAACTGTACTAAAGGTGCTGCTGTAGTCAAAATTAATTTGCACCCAGAATCACTGCACTAGAGAAAATTTAAATGAAAACATATGCACAATTAATTTTTAATGTAATATATTGCAATTTAAATGAATGCACTATTAACAATGTAAAGGAAACCAAGCATATTATTAATTAATTTTTAAAGTGGTTTAAATTTTCTAGAATAATATTAAAAAAATGGACTATGATTATTAATTATAAAGCCTGCTTATTTATTTGATTAAAATGTATTGCGAATTAGTGCACAAAAAAGCACGTTAATCCAGTTGGAAAAGAAAATATTTTAAAAATTAATCTTAGAATTTGTTTTAATTATCTGCTATTTGCTTTAATTATTTGTTATAATTAATTATTTGTTTTAGGTTTCGTTTAAAAATATTTAATCCATATGTAAAAAATGTCTCCTTCAAATAAATAAAAGTGCATTACTCTTGCACAACAACCAACAAATAACATTTTAAAATATATTGCAATCTATCATTTACATATACGAGCAAATGTTGTGTGTGTGTGTGTGTGTGGTTCTGCAAATTTTATCTAAAAAACGGCTTTAACGATTTTGACTAAATTTTGTATCCTACAATTTTGTGTTACGAGAAGACACGTGTTTCACATGTTTGGGAAAATTCTATTAGTGGGTCGTTTTTGCGTCACTGCGGGTCAAGCTAATTATATCTAAAACGGCTCTAACGATTTTGATTAAATTTTGTATCTTACCGTTTTGGATTACGAGAAGACCATTGGGCTAAGTCACGTGTTCGAGAAAATTCGATTAGTGGGTCATTTTTGTGACGCTATGGGTCAAGCTAATTATCTAAAAAACGGTTCTAACTATTTTGACAAAATTTTGTATTCTACCAGCTTCGGGTATGAAAAGACCATTGGTCTGGTTTACATGTTAAAGAAAACTCGATTAGTGGCTCATTTGGATCACTATGGGTCAGGGTCAAGCTCATTTTATCTAAAAAATGGCTCAAACGATTTTGATTAAATTTTGTGTTTTGGATTACGAGAAGACCATTAGGCTAAGTCACATATTCAAGAAAATTCAATTAGTGGATCAATTTTGGGTCACTACAGGTCAATACATTTTAATGTGAATGAAGGCTGAAACAGTTATTAAGTTTTTGAACAGTTAGCAGTAAACGAAGTTGCAAAGTCATTTGCCAAATAACACCAAATTTGGCGAAATGTTAGCGACATTGGAGAGAAAATAGACTTTCAAGATTACCAATGCCAAAAAACATAAGTGGCATCAAAGGAAATAATTTCGCCAAGTTTGCGACTTTTCATCCGACATTTGGCAAAAAAAATGGCTTTCAGAATCTGAAGGAATTTTCTACACAATCCCAAAAGGATCCGAAATACATGATTCAACCAATCATGAGAAACCATCTTCCATAGGCCCTCTGTCGTCATTGGACCTTTTCTTAAATTCTTAAGTGTCCAAAATCCCCTAAGAGCAGTTGCTGCGCTGTCATTATTCTGATAATACAGTTTCCCTAACAACGCACGGTCCGTCAATGGCGCAGTCATTGCAAAGATTTCCGCAGAATAATAAACACGAGGTGTGCATACTTCACCCTTTTTACCGCCAATATGTGCGTGTGCCGGGCGCAAGTTCGTCTCCCAACTTTACTGCATGTACAGCGCCATCTGTTGGTGCGATTTTAAGTTTTTTTTTAACCAAGAAATTTCAGGTCATTTGGATCAGTGGTTCTACTGTTATAGGGTTTCACTTTCACAACTTTAAAAAAAATCACCCTGTAGAATAAACATAGATTTCTCCTCAATAACTACATGAATTAATTATACAAGTCATTTTCTCCAAAAATGTCAGGTAAAAATTGTTTTGAACGATATTAAGAGAATACAGATACTTTATAAGGAAATGAAATTAGAAATATTTTAGGGGCGTGAGACGGGAAAGTGAAATCAAAACTCCAAATTGAACAGCATTGCTGAAGTCTATGTGATTTTTTTACTTTCTTCTATCTTTAGATGAAGAAAATATTGGATTCATGAAAATTTTAGGTTTCCGATTTTCAACTTATTTATACGTTTTAGAAGGTCCTGAACACGATTTTACTGTTTTTAGAAAACGTCTGTCTGTGAGTATGTCTGTCTGCCTGTGCGTGACGAACATTTTGTGGACGCTCTATCTATAGAACTAATGCAAAAGACATTGATATAAATTAGTGTTGGTTACGTGTATATCGTCTAACAGGTGGCGCTGCTATGCTGCAATTTTTACGATTTCCACAATAGGTCTATTTCAAGAATTAATGCGCGGATTTTTATCAAATTTCAGATTCAGTTAGACGTTGACATAAGTTGTTGCTGGTTTTGATGTAAATATCCCAACAGGTGGCGTTTCTATGCTACATATTTTTAGGATTTACACGATTTTACCGATAGTCATATCTCAAGAATTAATGCACGGAATTTCATCAAACTTCATATTCCGTTATTCTAAAACATTAACATGTATGATATAGAAGAATGCTTTGGGATTGTCACATGCGACTATTTTTAATTTGCCACGCGCGCAATTTTCCAATATTAATCATTCAATCCGTTAGACAGCTTCCATTACAAAAACTAAGAAGCTGCAGCTTCGGAGAAAAGCAAGTCACAAAAATGTGGGGTATTTTCACCGATTATGACCTCTAGACCCCAGAACACCCTCCGTTCAAATGTTTATTTAGATATATATATGTATATGCCTTACATTTGTCATGCTATAGCATTCGTCGTTATGAACAAATTGGATATCAATGACTACGTGTAACAAGACATACCAAGGCCTCAACCAAGTTCGTTAGCCAGCTTCATCCACTATCTCATTTCAACATGGCGGTCACTTAAATATTTTAAATTCAGATTGATTCACAAGAAATTAGCAATCCAAAATGACTTATCTTAATCGGCTTTGGTATAAGGATTCCGGAACATTTTTTGTTTTGCTTCTACCTTAAAAAAATGACTGAGTGACTATTTTAAAAAATGACTGACTGAAAAATGATTGAATTAAAAATAGCAGTTTGTAATTCTATTGTGGCTGATATTTTTAAGATAACATATTAAAAATAAGGGGTTACTTCATAAACGAGTGCAATTTATGAGTATTACAGAATGTGGTTTCTCGGAAAGTTTATTTCATTGTTGTAACTAATCTTCCACTTACATAAGGTTTTATACCTACCGGCATGTCGAAAATACTTGTACTGTTGGGTCTTTCTTTCAGGAAAATAAAACAAGATATTTGGAAACTCTTTTTGTACATTAATTATTACACTTTAAAGAAAAGGAAATGATTTTTGTAATGACGAAATAACCCCCTACCCATAGATGGTGTGGCTCTGGTTGCCGCACACGCTGATCACCGCAACTCTGTCAAATGTTATCTGAAATTACAAAAAGTATATTATGTTTACTCCAAACATATAAAACTAGAGAGTAATCGTTCGATGTTGCAAAAATTGATTTTCAACAAAATGGTGACCGTACAAAGTTAAGTTACTGTTTTCACAAAATATTTTTAACTTCGATTGTGTATAAAAAAAACAGAAAAAATCATCAGATCGCCAAAAGGAATGATTAAAAATAAGATTACTTTTATTCATTAAAAATTTGATTACTTTCTAGATAATAATGATTGGTCAACATTGCATGAGATTTGTTCGAGTTAGCGTGACCACAGACTTTAAAAACATAGTTGTGAGGTAATCGCGTTTATAAATTCAAATTGTGATTTACGTATGATAGAAAAAAGTAAATTACAAGGCGTAAATTTCTCAATTTTTATCGGATCAACTAGAAAATTTAACTGAATATTCTTTACTAATTGTACTTTCAGAAAATCCAATAAAACAAAAATGCATTTTTTGAAAGTTTTCAAGATTGTATAACCACTTAAAAGTACATAGTAATGTCAACCAGCATGAAATTATCGCCTAGTTTGGTGATACTTCATAAAATATCGCCAAATTTGGCGTCAAAAAAGATCGCCATAAAGGCAGTCAATCTGACGATAGTTGTTTTAACAACTTTTTTTTTTTAATTCTCGTCCAAATTCAATATGGAAGAAAACTGCGAAAGCTTTTATAATCAGGTTTCACGCATTTCGTCTCCGTGTGTTAGAGTAATATTTGCTAATTTTTTAAAATATGGGAATAGGAAAGCTATTTTTTTCATCCTTGTACAGGCGGGAAGAACTTTTATTTCATATCTTAAGAGTTTTTTATTAAAATGTCATCAAGACTGTCGCGGTGCAAGATAACGTTTCCTAGAAGATATCATACAGCTGTTTTCACCCAAAATCAGAGGAAAAATCGGAGATAATTTTTTAAGTAAATAGTTTACCACATTGTTGACATAAGAATGAAATATTATTATTTTCAATAATATAAAAAAACAGTGCGATTAAATAGATAGAAGACATCAGTATTTATTGCACACAGAAATTATATTAATGCAATTAATGAATAGAGTAAAAATTGTTTATTATAGGGTGTATTCAAATCCAAACTGCTTATTTTGAGACACATTTGTAAATTCATTTTTGCTCTAAAATGCATCCAATTGGCAGGTTCTCTTATTCAGAAACTTTATAATGTCCGTATTGCCTCGATTTTTTTTATAAAGGCAGAATATATTTTTAAAAAGGCTGTGAAAGTGGACATTTTGAACTGAATTTCCCGAAGTGATAGCGCTGGAAACAAAAAAAATATCGTACTGTGAAAATAATTGTAAATCAATTTCTAATTAATTGAACGAAAAACAAAATCATGGGGCCCTTATAAATGTCTTCATAAATCACGCCACCAAGTTTCATGTTTTTATTTTTAAAAATGAGTCTGAAAATGTGTCTCAAAAATTTGAGTTGTTGAGCGTGGAAAAATATTTCTTTTGAAAACCGCCTTAATAGTTAATTTTAATTAAGTGGGCATCAATGTGAACGCCGGTACATATGTCATAATTTAGGACTTTCTTGTGGATTTTAGTAGTATTACTAACTGTTAGGAGGTTCTGCAATATTTAAGTTGTATTTGGAGAGTGTTTCGTATTTAAAACATTTTCATAGTTCATATTTGGTATCCATGTAAACAAGGGTATCCTGAAAATTCAGTGTCAGCTGGCCAATTTCACCGAACATTCCTGAAACATCAATCAAAACACAATATTAATGTAATTAATCTTTACCGTATTGGCTATGGCGTAGTGTGTGGGATTTTTTCAAACTTTGAATATTTGTCAATATGGCGGCAAAAAGAAAAAGAATGAAAAGAAAAGGCCCCATAAAAATCGAAAAATGAAAATATAAAAGAATCTTGTGTAACTCCAAAGAGAAATCAATTGTGAATGTTTGCAAAATGTTAAAGGAAAGGTTCTCGGGCAATCCAAGGGACCGGATAAAAAAAAGTTCATTTTGAGAAAGATGCATTTACAGCTTAATATTTGTTTTATAAGCAATTAGTTACAGCGGCATATTTGTCGCTCTAACTTAGTAATAACTCAATTTTGAAAAAATAATTTTTGGACTATAATCCAGACATTATAAGCTATTAGTAAACTTAAAAATATTTTCGATTTTGTGAAATCTTTAAACTGATGTCCCCTTTTAAGGCGCAAGGATCTGAACGCAGGTAAAATATCGTGTGGAAGGGAGATTTTCGTACATACGGTTTATCTGTTCAATTTTACGATTAAATGCAAACGATTTCTCGTCAATGATTCGATCAATGACAATGAAACTTACCAAAACATAGATCTGTGTAAGAGAGACATAATAACGTGGTTTGAAATTTGATCTGGGCCCTGAATAATATAGTAGGTCAGATTCTTTCTTCAGTTTTTTTCAACCCGGAATATCGGTTTGTCGGATGCTATCAATTTTCAAATAAACATTTTCAGCTACGTAATTGAATTTATACATGCAAAAATGACAAAATTATATCATCTTAATGTTGATGTTAATGCTGTTAATTTAGCATGTTTGTTGAACATGAAAATGTTTACTTAACAAAAAAACTTATCTTCCGGGTTGAGAAAACTGTATAAAACACTGTAAAACCTACTCGAGTCGTTTCCGTAAATCACGGGCAGCAAATGAAAATTTGTTTTCATGACAACTTCTTTAATCTTAAAAATATATTGGTTTCGGAGGTTTGTAAAGATAACGGTACATTTTTTGGAATCGTGTATAACATGGAAGAAGTTATATTTTACTAGGTGTACCGGTTAATTCCCGCAGTTTTACTTAATAGATGGCAGCAGCTATTAATGCAACGTTCAATCATTTGACATATAGTGTGTTTTGTTGTACTAACATAAGGCTTGAAAACCATAAATGTCAAAAGTTCTCAAAGTAATAACATCATATAAATATTCGTGCTCAAAAATGTCGAATTTCGTTCCTTCCAAAGAGTATTTGCGGACTGTGCTTTTGTTTCTGTTTCATTCCAAGAAATCGGCTGCTGAAAGTCATAGAACTCTTGTGAAAGTTCATGGTGACAATGCATTATCAGAAACGACATGCAGAGATTGGTTTCGACGATTTAAAAGTGGTGATTACAGCGTTGAAGACAAAGAACGTCCAGGTCAGCCAAAAAAGTTTGAAGATCCCGAATTGGAAGCTTTGCTCGACGAAGATCCGTATCAGATCAGTCCGAAACAGTTAATGGCTAACGCTACCGACAACAAATGATGAATTTGAACCATGAATTGATCGAAAAACGGCCAGAATGGGCTAGAAGACATGGAAAAGTGATTTTGCAGCATGACAATGCTCCGGCTCATACCACAACTTTGGTCACGGACACCGTAAAAGAGCTGGGATGGGAACTGCTACCTCCCCCGCCGTACTCTCCGGACCTGGCCCCGTCCGACTACTATTTGTTTTCATCAATGTCGCACGCATTGGGAGAGCAACACTTCGATTCGTACGAAAATGTGAAAAAATGGCTCGATGACTGGTTTGGCTCAAAAAACGAACAATTTTTTTGGCGAGGCATCCACAAATTGCCAGAAAGATGGGGAAAATGTGTAGCTAGCGATGGCCGCTAGTTTGAATAATCCATTTTTATTATTTCCTATGTATTTTTAGCTTCAAAAATCAATAAAAAACAGCGGGAATTAACCGGTACACCTAGTATTTTCATTTGTAGTTATATAATATTATTGTATAATAATAAAAATGTTTTCTTATACAAGAAATCAGTTATAATTCATCTATTTTATTTTCCTAAAATATTTTATAATGTTGCTTCAAAACGCTATACGCATTCACATTTTCCGACGAAACAGTAAAAATTTGCACACTCGTGTTTCCAGCATGTAGGGGATGATATGTATCTCAAATTTAGGTCTAACTAAATATAATATTGAAAACGTACACTGAAAAATAAAGACAAATATTTCGTATTCGAAAAAAATGTAATATAATCACAAACAAAAATGTACAATAACCAAAACTAAGTTACCCAAAATTTCGAAAAGTGTTCTGTATCTTTTGAAACCTTAAAAATTAACGTATTTTTGAGAATTAAAGAAGCATTTATATAAACAAAGTTTCTTTTCCTGTCATTGATTTTCGGAAAACGTTTCCGAGTAGGTTTAATAGTATATTAACCAGTGTCCTCAACTTGGAATATCGGTTTTACGAATGCTATCTATTCTCAAGTAAACATCTTCATGTTAAACAATTATGTTTTAGTTTACAGACAAGCATAATAAATGAACACCATTAAAATTAACGTTCTAAAAAAATATTTTGTTACCCTTGCATGTATGAAATCAGTTTTGTAGTTGAAAATGCTTAATTGAAAATGGATTGTATCCTAGAAATCAATATTCCGGTTTGAGGAAACTGCTTAAAAACGACTCAGAAACGTTTCCGAAAATCCCTGGCTGCAAAAGAAACTACACTGTCAAAAATGACCAATGTTCCTTATTTTATGAAAATATACTATAACCACGAACGACAATATAATATAATCTTCTGAATTATCCGAAATTCCGAATAGCGTGTTTCATTGTCTTTTGAATTCCCAGAAACCAATAAATTTCCAAAATTTAAAGAATTATTTATAAAAACAAAGTATTTTTCGCCGTCCTCTTATTTTTCAAACACGTTTCCGAAGGGTTTTTATAGTGTATTAATCAGTGTCCTCAGCCTCGAATGCCATCCATTCTGAAGTAAACGTTTTCAGCCGCATAAGTTAATTTATACATGAAAGAGTAAAGAAATAATCTTAATTTTAATTTTATTGTTAACGCTGTTAATTTTGCATGTTTGTCTGTTAAACATATTTCTTGAGCATTAAAATGTTTACTTGAGAATTGATAGCATTCGAAAAACAGGTATTCCAGGCTGAGGACACTGATTAATACACTATAAAAACCCTTCGGTAACGTTTCTGAAAAATACGGGCAGCGAAAAATACTTTGTTTTTATAAATAATTCTTTAAATTTTGGAAAAGTATTGGTTTATGGTTATTCAAAAGACAATGGAACACGCTATTCGGAATTTCGGATAACTCAGAAGATTACATTATATTTTCGTTCGTGGTTATAGTATAAGGTAAAGACAGGAGAGATGACGCAGTCGGAGAGATTGCACACAAAGGGGAACGGGGGACGGAGTAGAGTGCTCGCGCAGCGACTTCAGCTAGTTGTACAACATCAGTAGTAGAGTATGTACTCAAATGTGTACGTGGATTGTTTCGAGCGTTTACGATAAACATTGATATTTTGATTTATTTTCACAATGTAAGTGCTTGAATTTTCAGAACTATTCGTCAGAACTTCTATAGTAAGTCAGAAGTACAAAATATTTTAAATCTAAACGATTTCTCATAAGCTACTAACTTAGACTAACGCTGCTAACATCAACGGCTCGTTTTAGAAGCGTCCATGTTTAAATAAAAGGCCGCGTAATCTCTCCTACCGAAATTGGAGAGTTTGCGCATCTGCTACTTAGGAGAGATGACGCATGGTTTCCATTAGGTTCTATGTTAGGAGAGATTATGTAGCTAATTGGTAAATTTGCATAAATTGCAGATTACATTTAAAACATATGAATGAATCAATTTTGAAATAATTTTTGAAAAACACATAACTATCGAAACTAAATTTGGCAATATAATAATTTGCTAAAGAATACTTTTGCCGATAAAAAATTTTGTTTATAAATTAACAATACTGTTGCTATTAAATTAATTTTATACAAATATTTTTGTTCATAAATTAATAATGCCTTTGTTAAAAAATAAACTATATATATAATGAAACGAATTGTAACGAAAAGGGCAGCAATTAAACGGTTTTCAACTAACATAAATAGTTTCATATAAAAATTAACTTATAAATACAGCTTACCATGTAATGTTTTTGATGAGTGGAAGTTCTGCTTTTTAAGAAACTTAAAAAGAGAATTTGTTAGAGATTGCGACGGTGGGTCTCAAGAGGATTAACTAAAGGAAGTTAACTAAATCCATTAAAGAACATCAGAGTAAATTTATAATTACATACGTCGATAAGGCTAATACAAGTTATTCATTAATCTGTAAAAAATATTATGATGAAATCTTAAATGAAAGTTATAATAACAGAGATAACTATGAACTATTGAAATCGAAAGCTTCAATAATGGAAAACAGGGTTAAGACATTATATGAAAAAGTTAAGCTGAAGCAGAAAAGTCAAAATTTCCCACATCTTGTTCTAGTGCCAAAGTTTCATAAAAAACCAGTGAAATTTAGAATTGTAACTTGTGGGTGTATGAGGGGAATAGAGTATTTAAACAGAGTCGTGGAATACCAGTGGGGGGGGGGGGTGAGAGAAGAGTTGCAGTTCAATTTTAGCCAACGTCTACTTACATACATATGAGAATAACAATAATTTAAATAGAGAAATGGTGAGTTACAGGTACAGTGATGATGTTTTAATAGTTGGACTAAATAATGCAAATGTAAACTTAGATTTTATATACTATCCCAATACTTTAAAGCTAAAACTCCCCTTCCGGGATATTAAAAACATAAATTATCTGGATGTAAATTTAAAATTGGAAAATGACAATTTGAATACAAGGGTTTATGGCAAAACAAACGATTTCAATTTTAAAACTTTAAAGACCTTACATTTTGATTCAAACGTGCATATTTCAAATTTTAGAAATGTGTTTACGAATGGTATAGATCGTATCGAGAGATTGTGTTCAAGGTTTGGCGATGCCACTGGCGAATTTATGAAGTGGATTATAAAGGCATTGATGCAGTTTGTAAGGAGAAATATGATTAATTTTATAGGAAAGAGTAAATATCAAGTTGAACTTAATTCATTTTTAAATGCTAAAGGTGGTCTGGATCAGTTGTTCGTTGAGTTTAGCTAGGGATGAGTTCTGTTGCCTGTTGCTCTGTGTTTCGGTTAATTGTATAGTTTAATTTGGTCTCGGCAGGAGAAGGGGGGGGGCGTTGCTTGGATAAATATTAGTTTTAACCCTGCTATTCATGTCGTTAGCCATAACCTCCTGCCTCTGGTTTATTTTATTTTTCTGGTATTGTTTTAATGTTAGTTATTTTGCATTTGATTATATTCGAGTTATAGTTTTAATTGGTTATATTTTAGGGTTCTTTTGAATTATTGTTATTTGTTTTTCGTCTATGTGGTGCAGTTAGTGTGAATTTATAATTGAATTTGAGTATATATATATATATATACATCTTGTTAATTTATGACCAATTAATTATTTGCTAATAAATTAATCTTCTTAACTACTTTAAGCTAAATTTCCTGATAAATGATTGTTTTATTTTTGTTAATATGTAACGCGCGTTGGAACTTTTTAATACATTTTCCCATATTTTTTCAGGTTACAATGCCAAATATTTACAGAAGAAAAACGAACAAAGGATCGTGGACCGAAGAAAATCTAAAATTAACCGTAGAGGCAGTACAAAATGAATCACTCAAAATGCGTGCAGCAGGCAGGAAATTCAGTATTCCGGAATCCATCTTGAGACATAGGCGCAAGAAAAATGATTTTAAGAAGAGAAAGATGGGTCCAGATTCTCAACTAGGTACGGAAGCGGAGAAGAAAT
The DNA here is from genome assembly GCA_963931845.1 of Maratus michaelseni. Lineage (NCBI taxonomy): Eukaryota > Metazoa > Arthropoda > Arachnida > Araneae > Salticidae > Maratus > Maratus michaelseni. The sequence continues at coordinate 31,997,308 of OZ007586.1, forward strand.
TAGCTGGTCACATACAAAAACTTCAGGTAGTTGGATTTGCACCTAAACAAAGTGATGTAAGAAAGTTAGCATACAATTTTGCTGAAGCACTGGAGAAAAAACACACTTTCAATAAAGAAAAAAAAATAGCAGGAAAAGTTTGGTTTTCCTCGTTCATGCGAAGACATCCTGAGTTAAGTATCAGAAAAGCTCAAGGTATTAGCAGAGCTAGAGCAGAAGGTATGAACCGTGAGGAAGTGAAAGCTTATTTTACTCTTTCCATATTGACAGATAATAATCTATTTTTGAAGCCTGGCTGTATTTGGAACTGTGATGAGATTGGAATTCAGCTGAACAATGACCCTGGTAAAGTGGTTGCTGCAAAAGGCAGTAAAGATGTTCACGTTGTCACTAGTGCCGAAAAGGGTGAAACGGTGACTATTTTAGCTTGCTGCAACGCAGAAGGGCAGTCTCTGCCACCTTTCTGCATTTTAAAAGGGGTCTACGCTAAACTTCAATACGCCAGAGATGCACCACCAGGAACTGCAATTAAGATGAGGAAAGAGAGCGCCTATATAAACAGTCAACTATTCATGGACTCGCTTACCAAGCATTTTATTCCACGAAAGCCTGCTGGTACACATTTGTTAATTCTAGATGGCCATGCGTCACACATGAATTGTCCAAACATGCTGCAAGTCACCTTTGATAACGATATAATAATCTTGTGTCTACCTAGCCATAATACGCATTATTTACAGCCGTTGGATCGGGTAGTGTTCAAGCCCTTTAAAACTTATTTTAAAGACGCTTGCGGGAAAATGGTAACAACTCGCCGTGGGACTGGAAAAATATCGAGAGAGGACTTTGGTAGTCTCTTAAATTCAGCCTGGTCTCGCTGTGCTACTGTCCAACTTGCCACATCTGCCTTTCGTGCAACTAGAATTTACCCATTAAATATTGAAGTGATTCCACAACACGCATATTTGCTAGGCTGTGATCGAAGCATGAATCAAACTGTTTCTGAAACCGTTGCGTTACCCTCAGAATCCACTGATCACCAATTCGTTTCAACAACAGTACTAGTTACAACCACTGAAACTCAAACTTCTCCTATTCGAGGCCTATCCTCACTTCCCATTGCAGCAGCTACATGTATTTGTCAACCCTCAACTTCTGAGGAGTCTAATGCTACTCTCAGAAATACACCTACGAAAGTTTTGGAAAAACTTTCACCCATTCCAAGAAGTTTAATGCCATCAAAATCAAAGAGGAAACAGAGTGCAATGAATGTTACTGATCCAGAAAATATACATGAAAAAAGACTTAAGAAGGAAGCAGCTACAAAAAAAAAAGAAGCAAACAGGTAAAGATAAGATGCTCCCAGAAAAAGTGCGATCTAAAAAAACCGAAGGAAAGAAATGAAGGGAAATGAGGATGAATGTACTGAATGTCTGGAAATGTACCAAGAGACAACTTCGACCAGTGATTGGATTCAATGTCTTACTTGTGGCAGATGGTTGCATGAAAGCTGCACTATTTACAACAATAAGTGCATTGATTGTGGACGACAACAACTTCGGTCTGAAAACAAAAAACATTGAAACTGTGTGAATAAAAATGGACTAATTGTAAGTTAAATATGTTATAAAGTAACTTAATGTTATATAGTAATCTCATCTGGGCTTTTTTCTGATTCTTTAATTTTTTTCCGTTAATTAAAATTATTTAATTGTTCTCAAAATTATTTTCTTTTTCTGATTCTTTAACCATTAGGCTGAAATATTCACTCCTAATATAATAACGTTTGTTCACAAAAACCTTACAATAATATTATTTAAGTTTAATTATTATTGTTAACAATTTAATTGTAGTTATTATTAATAACAATCTCTCCTACCCATGTGCGCAATCACACCAACCCCGCAAGGACAGATTGCGCAAAATAGTTTTATTGGTTTTATTACAACTGCTCTATTAAATTACAGCATAACAACAAAATAGCAATGGAAATGCATAAAAAACAAATGAAGTCAAAGTTATCCCTGCATAGTTTAGCAAAAAATTAATATTTAGATTTTTTATTATCATTTTAATGAATTGTGCGCAGACTATTCTAGCTTTACCTTATTTTCATAAAATAAGAAACATTGGTCATTTTTTACAATGTATGTTTTTATAAATACTTCTTTAACTCTCGAAATTTTATTATTTGCTGAAATTTCTAAACATAAAGAATGCTTTTCGAAATCGTTGGTTACTCAGAAGAGGCTTTGTATATTTTCGCATGCGGTTTTATTATATTTTCGTTGACTGAGAGACATTTGTCTTTTTTACAATGTATTGTATCCGAGTGAAACGATACTCAGGCAACAATTTTCCTTGATTCAAACAATTTAATTCAAATATTAATTAGTTTTAGAACTTTTATTTTCATCTGTTCAGATATTTTATAATTTATTTTAAACTGAAACCGTCATTATTGATTAAAATACTTAGAAAATCATTTTGTAACCTGAGAAATAAATTTAATCCTACGAACTGATACTGATATCTGAAAAATTATACAATTATTCCATATTTATTTATTTGCATTTCGAAGATATTGTTTCGTTTACGGAATTAAATTTTCAATTTCATTGAATAGAAATTACCTTAAACATTATTTCAATTGCTCTTGTAAATCTCTACATATTTCTTAGAATGCTTGAGGCGTTTTTTAAAGATAATTCGTTTTCCGTTATTATTTATTATTTTATTATTTATACAAAAAAGGACCTCCAATGTTGAAAGCGTGATTTCTTTTGTACTAAGGAAAAACAATTATATTTAATATCATAAAAAAACAATGACATGTTATGGATGTACTAATTGAAAATTATGAATGTAATTTTCATTTGCTAAAATTTCTCTTATCTATTTTAAGTATTAACTACAATCCACAAAATTGGAAATATGATCAGAAATGTTTTAAATATTTCACGATAAATATAATAGAAGAAATTATCACAATAAAAGTATTAAATTCACTTAAAAAGTTTTACTTAAAATCTCTCTTTACATGAATATCTTTTGTAAATGAATATGATATTCAACTGAATACAATTAATTTTTTTATTATTATTTTTTTAATTTTGCGAAAAGTTTTAGAATGCATTTGAAACTTTAAAATAGAAATAGTACACCAACATTCTTTTGTGGTTGTAAGGTAACAGAATAATGAAATTATTTTTTAATATTTCTATTGAATTAAATCTTAATAATTATTTGCAACCTTAACCTATACAACCTATATACTACACATGTTAGTACTTTATCTATTTGTTTCGGATTGTTATTACTGAATATTAAATATATAAAAAGTAACACATTTTCTCACATTAAATGGTAATACTTTAGAGCTTAGAAAGTTTTGCATATTAGATATTTTTTTTCTTAAATATAAATTAAAAGAAATATAACCTTATGCATCAATTTACCGTGTTTCATCCTCGGTATGTAAAGGACCTTTCAACTATTGTTTTTTTTTTTAGTGATTTACAATACCTTTCTGATATACAGGGTGGTTATAAAATAAGTATCCCTATTTGGAGCTGACTGTAGCTTGAAGAAATAACCCGAATGAAACCAAAATCGGTACACATACTATTCGAGAAGGGGGAAGAAGAATGGAACAATAAAAAATAGTTACAATAATCGGCAACAGATGGCGCTACGGGGCCTGTCGTTGCAAACACCGTTGTAATCATTAGTAAAATCAAAACGCGGTCATTTCTGCCATTAACTTTGTACGACATGGCTCTGAGTTTACCAGATCGCGCTTTAATTTTAAAACTATCCTACGTTAACAGCTCAAACAGTGCAGTTGCTTTACGTGAATTTAGGCGTGTGAAAGGAATGCGTAAATGAAAAGGTCCTTTGACACCGTGTGCAGTGAGAAGAATGGTAAAAAAATTCGAGGAGACTGGATCATTTACTGTACAATGTGAAAGAGGGAGGAACCGGTACTTCTCCGCATGCAAGAAGTAATTGCCACTGCGATTCTGGAGTCATCAGGGACTCCGGAAGCCGGTCCTAGTGCACGTGCAGTTGCCCGAAATTTGGATATTCCATATGCTACTGTTCGAAAAGTCCTTAGAAAAGTAATCCAATTTTATCATTATAAAATTAGTTGTCATCAACAATTGTTACCAGGTGACGCGCAGCAGAGACTGGATTTTGCTTTAACGTTTTTAGCACGAATGCAGGTGGATGATGCCTTCTTATGGAAAATTTTATGGGGAGACGAAGCCCATTTTCATACGAATGGGACAGTCAATACGCAGAACTGCAGAATATGGGCTTCGCAGCCACGAACTGTTATTCACGAAATACCCACTCTCCAAAAATCACTGTGTGGTGTGGCTTTACTGCAAGTTTCATTCTTGGTCTTTATTTTTTTAGGAGTTACGGCCAACAGTCCCTGTAACGTGTTCGGTTACTGCACAAAGATACCTGCGCATGTTACAAACTTTCGTAGTTCCTCAACTGCAGCAAAGACAGTGCCTTTCTGAAACAATTTTTATGCAAGACGGAGCCCTGCCCCATATTGGGCGAGCAGTACAACAGTTCTTACGAAAACATTTCACAGATGATAGAGTAATAATCCAGTATTTTTGTCTGACGTGGCCTCCTCGATCCCCTGATCTGACGCCATGTGATTTTTGGCTTTGGGGGTACTTAAAATCTATTGTGTACCGTGGAGGTGTCGCAAACCTCAATGACTTAAAAGCATATCAAAACATGTGCGAAACATCACTCCTGGTGCGTTACATTCCGCAGTTGAGCACGTCGTCCACCGCCTGGATTGTGTCTTTCAGCACAATGGTCATGTGAAACCTGAACTTGAACGGCACCGCCATGCGAAATCTTAACCACATACTGTGACATTTTCCAATAAATTAGGTATACCATCCGACTTTGTGCCTTAATTCTTTGTTCTTGAATTGCACATTACATTTCACACTCAAAAGCGCCCTCTGTCGGCTATTATTGAATTATTTTTTATTGCTCCATTCTTCTTCCCCCTTCTCAAATAGTATGTGTACCAATTTAGGTTTCATTCGGGTTATTCCTTCAAGCTACAGACAGCTCCAAATAGGGATACTTACCACCAGGTACAATAAGTTGTTTTATGAAGGAAAAGGATTTAAACAAGAAAGAATGCAAATAAAATGGTAAATTTAAAACTAAATTAAGAAATTTCACAACCACACTTTTCCTACGATTTTGAATTTTTTTTTAATTATAAAAGCGCATTTCATACTTTTCTTAAAAGTGTGCTTTATAAGTACAAGATTTAAAACTAAAAGGTGAGATTATGTAAATGTACAGTAAAATTGGCTAGGGTGAAACCCGTTATTGACACCTAACCAGTAACTGACACTTGAGCAAAAATCTAAATCAAATAAGCATTTTGTTGTAAAATTGTGCAAAGTAATGCATATGGTGGTAAATTAGACACTTCTTTTTATTTTGGAATCAATTTATTCACCACTAGAGGATGAAAAACAAACAATGAGGAAGAAACATTTGAGAATACTAAAAGTGCCATTTTGAAGCAACCATCTTATTTCTAAAATTAAGGAAGTGTTTTCCTAATCTATTTGTAATGCAACCATCCTAAACTTTATTCCTAAAGCTATACTTGTAGATATTAGTTTAAAGATGCATATGATATATTAGGGCCATGATTTAGGGTTTACAGAAATTTAACTTAGCTTAATGGGGAGTGCCTGTTATTGGTTCCCAGAATTTTACTTCACCAGTCTCTGACAGAGGTGTTAGTTATTGGTTATATTAAATAAAGTTGAAATCTATTATTTGAACTGTTTAGAAATGCATAATAATAAATTAAATTTAACTTGTAGTAAGCACCATTAAAATTTAAGTTGTTTTACCGGTGTCTGACACCAGATGTCAGTTACTGGTTCATAAATGTCAGTTATTGGATATCTGCATTATTAATAATGCATTACAGCTTACTAAATCCCACCTTTTATAATAAATATTAATGTATTTTCTTTCTATTATAAAGAATAAGGGTTTTCTTAAAGCACTTTAATCTTTTAACCCTTTCCGGCGCGGAGTAAGTCTGTTTGTAAAATGATGAAATAATGCACTGACACCAGTATTTACAAACGAATTCATTAGATAACAAAAACTTGCTTATTTTCTGGTACTTAATAAAAGGAAAATTTTAATTAAGCATTCTTGGTGCCATTTGTCAGCTTTGGAATTAAAATTAGGTGTCCTTTTTTGTGGACACCGACCGTTAAAGGGTTAAAATAAAGTACCAGTCACTGATTCACTTTGTGTCAGTTATTGGTGTTCCAAAATGGGGATGGTGTCAGTTACTGGAGTTTTTAACCATATTTATGAATAAAATTAAATTTTATTACTAAAATGAATAATTTTTCAAAATTTTGCCAGCAATAATTCTTTAATATATCTTTACTATACTTTCAAAAGCAAAGGTAAGTATAAAACAGATGTAAATTTTTGTAATAACGATTTGAACAAGAAAGAAACCTTAAAGTGTCAGTTACTGGGGTTTCACCCTATTTACTAAACATTATAGAAGAACCGTTCATAAAAATATTGAATCAATTGAAAAATATATGGTAGTCATTTTGATCATACTGGTGTATTAAAAATTAATTTAAAGATAAGGGCGGTAAAGGACATTTTTCGCAAATTTTTAAATATCGGATTTGCACTAAACTTCGTTAGAATATGCTACGGATGGCTAAATTTATTTTAAACAAAAAATTACAAAACTGATATTTTTGCAATTTTTTGAATATTGAAGGGTTTTCTGAACTGCTTCTTTACCGAGGGTGTATATGTGCACCTTTAAATGTGCATAAAGCAATTGTTTTCGGTAGCAGTGATAATGCAAATAATATTTCCCTTATTTATTTAAAACATTTCCTTGATGAAATAAATAAAGGTAACTGCTTAAAAAAAGTGGTACCCACCGAACAAAATTCGTGTATCAGACACTGGTCCCGAATGGGTTAAGGTTTTTAATTTATTTAAAATACATCTTTAAAAACCTTATTCGATAACCTCTCCTTAACAATTTCATATATCATCATGTATCTCTAAGCATCTCGATATTTATTGGCAGATTTCGATCATTTAGTACACCGAGAAACTTCCATTAATTTGTCGAGTTAAATGTAGTCTTAATTATTGGTAGAATAGTAAATATACGGTCAGTATGCTTTACTGAAAAAATAAAGATATAAGAATCGTTTATTTCAGGTTCCTATGAAATACTCTGTAAACATATTTTTTTCCTTTATGTATAATTGTGATATATGATGTTTCTCTTTCTTTTTTGTTTTGTTTAAAATTAGGGAAAACATTCTTTCTTTAAGTAATAATAAGGAAGGTCTCCTTAAAGTGCATGCTCAGAATATTTCGAAAAAAAGACTGATGATTCTAAATATGTACTTTATACAAGATCAGTGAAATTTCTCTGTGTAATGTAAATAGAAAATCTGCAAAAATAAATATATAAATAAATAAATAATCTATCGAGTTTTCAACAGAAGGGATTTGGTTGGTTGGTTGGTTGAGTGGGGTTTTATGGCACAAAGTCCCTTTAGAGACATGCTGTGCCAAAAAAGAAATTAAAATAAGAACATCAAATTGAACTATAAAATCGATTTAAAACTTTGTCATAAAAACAAGATGAATGAAAATAACACAATAAATACAAAGAGTGATATGATGATAAATGTATAAAGTCCTTCAATGAAAATGTAACACAACGTCTTATAGAAATAAACACACGTTTTCACAATTAAAATATAAACAAACAATCTTTAAACTAACAATTGGTAAGATGTTCAATAAACTAATAGTTGGTAATTTTTTTAAAGTTTCAAGCATTACATTTACAATCACGTAGGCTGGAATTCCTCAAAAACAGTATTATCATTATCATCATTTGAGTCAGAGCTGTAAGATTCTGAATCCATATCTTCTTCTGCATAGTGCAGCAGCTGTTTGGAATCCTTTGTAGTAGGAAGCGGTGTATCAAGACAGAATTTCTTGTTTTTGCCCTTCACAGTTTTCCACTGTGAAGAGGCTTGGGTTGAGGTTTTCTCTCTCTGTGCACATGATTTGAGTTTTGTTTTTTGTGTAGTGGAAATAGGTTTTTTCAAATTGTTTGCAGATGAAACAGATTTTTGACCTGACTCACGTTTAATAAACTGGTTATTTTCATGATTATAATATTCTATTTTCACGGGTTCTGCTGATGGTGGCAAAAGTTTTAGAGCTGGCATAGGTCTTATTCTAGCGGAAACAGCCATGCTGCGGGGTTTTTTCGTTATAGTGCTGGTTTGTGTAGTACAAGAATCCGGTGTTAAAGAGATATCAGTTTGGGTGCTTATATGTCTTAAGGATTTTATTTGTTGCTTGAGTAAACTAGAATAAGAAACTCCTACAGATGGTGTTCTAGATTCAACCAGTTTTCGAGCTTCAGGATAAGATAGTTTCTGAGTGATTTTGATGGCTAGAATTTCTTTCTCACGGATCCAGTTTGGGCAAGAACGAGAATATGCTGCATGGTCACCCTTGCAGTTTTTACAGCGTTCGGATTTTTCACATGAGTTAGTCTCATGGCCGGCTTCTGAACATCTTGCACATGTAACAGATCCACTACAAGTTTTACTGTGGCCATAACGCTGGCACTTGAAGCAACGGAGAGGGTTAGGAATATATGGCCGAACGGGACAACTCAGGTATGTAGCTTCAATTCTAGTTGGTAGAGTAGGGCTACTGAAAGTCAGAATAATGTGTTTTGTAAGAAGTACTTGCTCATTCCGACGAATAGCGATACGGCGTACGACTATAACATTTTGATCATTTAAATTAAGAAAGAGTTCGTCTTTTGTAGAGAGTAAAAGATCTGGTTCTGATATTACACCACGACTTGTGTTTAGAGTTTGATGGGCAAGAACAGAAACAGAAAAATTGCCTATTTCTTTGCAATTTGAGAGAAATCTTGAGTGTTTATCTGAAGAGACCTCAACAAGTAAATCCCCAGACTGTAGCTTTTTAAGTGAATAACCGTCTCCGAAAACAGATTGAAATGTTTTCCCGGTAAGAAATGGTGAAGTTCTCTTAAAAGAACTATCAGAAAGACTGTCAGTACGATGGATAACAAAAAAGCGAGTTAATGAAATCATCTGTTCAGTTTGTTGCTCTCCACATGGGAGAGAAGTAAAAGGAAGGGAATTTTTTCCATTTATATTAAAGAGAAAACTAGTTCAGACCCCGACCGCACCACCCACTACCGAGCCCAACAAGGGGATGCACATTCATGCACCAGTGCTAACCAGGGTCCATACGCTCACATGACACACCTATTTCAGTTTCCACCTTTAACGAATTGACTAGTATGTGCCTGCTCACTTGATCCCCAGCCAGTGACAAACAAGTCGGCTGACCAGCCGATTGATGCATACGGGACCAATATGCACCTCCCGTCTACCTGAAGCAGAGGCCAAAGCAGTGTGTTGGTTTCCCTCAACTGTCAGGATCCCCTTTCCAGGGACACGGGTCGCCACGCACGGCAAACGCGTGGGTGGTTTACAATTCTCCATAAGTCGATATAAACAGGATGATATCGGCTTATGCAGAATCGCCCTCACCTCAGAAGGGGAAACCACAATGAGAGTGAAACAAAGAATAAAGATTAGACAAGAGAATGTAGAGGAAAAAAGAAAAGAGAAAGATCGCTCAGGTGCCCGGGGTTGCGAAGCCCGTGAATGCCTAAAGAAGGTATCCCCCTGGTGGCAGAAGGGATTTGGTGCCACATAGTTTGGCGGAGAAGACTGGTGTTCCCCAAATTCACGTGATTGAATTTATATTTAATGAATACATTATTCCTTTCTTGTATAAAATTATATTTTAATACATGCAAGTTGTGTGAATGATAATTTCAACACTATTATCTTTAAATATATTTTACTATCTTACCCAGCTGGCGATGCTCGTGACAACAACCTTAAATGTACCTGAAATCAGTCTTGAATAATTTTTTATTTTTAAAAGAGTATTAAAATACAGATTTCTGCCACAAATTGACAGCCAGATATTTTGTTGTAGAAAATTTAAATTAAATTGAATGTTACCTGGTGAATAAAATAGTCACTTGTAAACACATTAAAAACCATTAAGTAAAGTGTTTAAGTATATTGTAACTGTACAAAAAATAATTATATCTAACAAAAACATAACTGTGAAAAGAGAGAGCCAAGTTCTGTAAAACAAAAAAAAAACAAGAAAAGAAGTGATATGTAAGTGGGTGCCAAGTTCAAATAAAATTCACTCAAACTTATCTACTGAAGTATTATAGCATTGTTTAAATTGTTTAAAAATAAAAAATATTGATAGCATATTAATAATAAATCTAGAACTTGGCAAGTTTATGATAAATATTATGCCTATCATTTTCATGTCTTAAAATGATGATGATAATATTAATAACACTGTCATTATAATAAATTTTAATATTGTTATTATTATAAACAAATGACGTGTTAAAGATTTGATAAACAAATAAACGCACAAATACACTTCCGCTCGTCTTTGATTATCACTCTAGCGATCCCCATTTCCGGAAACCTCAATACAGACTAAGGCCTGACAAAGAGACAAATACACTTACGCTTGTCCTTGGTCATCACTCTAGAGACTCCACCCCTTTCAGGAGCCTCAATACACTGAAATTAAGGCCTCCAAACATGAAATAATGTTTTGGTATAATAACGTCATTAATAATGATAAATGACTTAGGTAAAAACTTGCCAAGTTCTAGATTTATTATTAATATGCTATCAATGTTTTTTTAGTTTGAGTGAATTTTATTTGAATTTGGCACCCACTTTCTATCCCTTCTTTTCTTGTTTTGTTTTTCACAGAACTTGGCTCCTTTTTTTCACAGTTATGTTTTTGTTAGATATCCATTTACGGCTATTAAAGTCAGTTTTACATCTTTCAAAAATATTTAAAATTGTAAATATTAAATGTTTTTTCAAATGTTACTTATTCAGTCATTTTAAACATTTATGCGTCAATTTATGAATTAATGATATTTTCACCTTCCAAAGCATTTTTCGTGAATTTTTAAAATTACGTTCGAATATTTTTGCATTCATTAAATGGATTTTTAAAACATTTCGTCTATTAAAATTAATAAATTAATTCATATTTTTTGTGACTTTGTGTTACATTTAAAACTCTATAAATTCATTTCTTTAAAATAAAATTTTTATTATTTTCTAGAAGGAGAAAACGTAAAAATATAACGTCCAGAGAATGTAAATATAGAATATTTTTCAGAACTAAAGCATTCTATTTCATGTTAACATAAAAGAACATTTATAATTGGAAAAGAAATACATTTAATATTTTATTTTACTTTCTACAACGGATAATGCTTTTGGAACATGATAAAGTAAAGCATCTAAAAACGAACCCTAATCTGTATTACTGCCAATCGATGTGTAAAATTAATTTTATTACAAGTTTTCTTTAATGGTACTTCCAATCACCGCGGGTTAAAATGCTGCAGAAAAATCGACGTTTCTAAAAATAAACATTTGTTTAAAGAAATTGATGCATTCTATAAAAATTGGACTCTCAATTGAATGTCGGTTTCAGCAAGCTAGAATTTCTTTTAAAATTTATTTTTTATCCGAGACCATAATTTAGACATTTGTTGCTTTTCAAATATGAAATTGCGGATGTATATATGTATTATGCATCTCTTTTGCATTATCTGAAAAGAAAAATTGGACTCTGACTCAAAGAAAATATGCCTTAAATTCTTTTTAAAAACATTTTAAAATTCTCCATTGCATTCCAAATTTCTTTATCTCTAAATGTAAATAAACTCAATAAAATATTTCAACAGCTCATTTAAAAATACCATGCATAATATAATTTTTAAAGTTATTCTTTCATCAATTATTAACAATAACATTAAGCGTTCGACATTAAGCTTTTCATTCACACATTTTCACTCAGTTTGAAAAATTACAACGTGTATGATTTCTTTACCAATCACCAAGCTGTATTAAAGGGTTACATACGTTTTCAACTTTCAAAAAATCGATTTTTTTTTCTTACAGAAATTAATTCTTTATATTATGTAGAATTATGGGCAAAAAGATTTAAAGTGATATCTCCATTTTTAAGAAAGATATGTGTAAGAATGTGAGCGCGCGCATGACCGATAAAACCGACCTTGATGAAAAGATTCTACGAAAGATTCTACTCCCTTATTGAAGCTGTAGATGGCACAGGATTGTCCACAGTATGACAAAGGAATAGTAAATTAAGTGTAAGTTGAAAAAAAATATTTTTTTTCTTCTAACTCTTTAAACACTATATTCTGGAAATTACATTTTTCAACATGGACAACATGATAACTTGAAGAATATTTAACATTTTTGGATAAAATTTGCACTTCGCTACGCTTTATAAATTTGAGCCGATGTCATTTAGCTACAAACTCATTTTACAAGGAGAAACTGAGATTTTAATAAACTTTTGTTAGCACAGGTAGTTAGAAGGATATTTTGGTACAGGTGAACGCGACTGCAGTTTTCCGACGTAATATGTGACCAAACAAAAAAAAATTAAATACTTAAAGCAATAAAAGAACAACATGAAATTGGGATAAAGTATCCGAATGCTGACTTTTATTTTTTGACATTATGGAGCCAATTTGGAATTTATACGATCATTTAAAGCCTTTTTTTCCAAGTTAACGTTAAGTTGTCGGCATTCGGCTACTTTACCCTATTGGTTTTTCAATTAATTTTACTCCCTTCCTAAACAAAAATTCCAAAATGCGTGAATTTTTTGCCACCGATAACTTATGTAACTCTTTAAAATAATAATATGAAAAATACAGAAAGTATTTCTCTAATCGGAATACAACCATTGATCATAATTTTACTCGAGATGAGGTATTTTAACGAACTTTTCACCAGAATTAGTTTGCTGTGTGTGAAATGGAATGACATCGCAAAAAGCGCGGGAAGTATAAATTTTTTCTAGCAGCGACACTGTATATAATCGGAAATAGGAGGCGTCTAATTCAGCCCTTTTTGGATGTAGAGAGTGCCCACTTCTGCCCATTCTCGTGATATCGTAATATTTCACATGAAAAAGGAAAATCTGTTACAAATTATTACAATATCTTCATTATTCTTCCGTGTTAGGACTAGAGTGAGACACCCTGTATTTGTGACTGAATAAATGAATTACGACCCTGTTTTCCTGTATAAAATGATTTAGTTGAAGTATGCTGTACCACCCCTAAAAGTGTATCTACCCTTACAAAAAATTTCTTACAGAATTCTATAAAAAATATTTATAGAAAACGCATTATAGAATCCTGTTGAATTATGGCCCGTTTTTCTATAAGCTTGTTTGACCAAAAGCTATAGAAATATCTGTAGAAGTTCAATAGAAATGTCTGTAGAGCACCTATAAAAAAATATCTATAGAAAATATATAGAGCTTCTATAAAAATATCTATAGCATTTTATATAGAACCCGGGTGATCACCCTCCAAAATACTAACCACCCTCGATGCTGCTTGACTTCAGTGATTGGACGAAGAACCAGTACTCTTAGCTTGATATAACAATTGACACTTTCGAAACTCTTATTACACTATTTCAACTTTATTTCTTTTGAGATTTTCATTCCCAATCATATATAGTCTTATAAAAATCTTTAAAATATGATAAATTATTATTTGTTAAAATTGAAACAATTGTTTAAATATTTATACTTCAGATTAAAATATTTGAATAAAATTACAATATTATTAAAGTGAATAAAGTTTATTAAATTAGATGGATGGTTTTATAAATTTAACAGCAAATTAATAAATGATTATAAAATTAACCAAAAAATTAATGAATTATAGACAAATTAATTAATCATAATTTAACTCAATAGTTTGACTGATATATTATTACATTGACAATTGAATCAATGTATTAAAATTGAATTAAATATATATAAATAATCACATTAAATCTATGAAGTACTGTTATATATTAAACTGATGTATTACAAAATTAATTATTTTTTTATTTTTAATATATATCTATAAATAATTTACTACATACATAAAAGACCAAGAAATATATTTTTTAATAAAAAACAAACAAACAAAAAATCAAAAGAATCTTTAGTTTATAGAACTTAAGGTTTATAGTACTCTATAGAAAATATGTTCTATAGGGAAAAAATTCTACAAAACTTCTAAGACTTCTATAGAAACTTCAAAAAAAGTATTCTATAAAACTCTTGAAAACTCTATAGAAATAGTATTCTATAGAATGGCTATTCTATAGAACTTGTAAATAATTCTATAGTGTTTTATACAGCTCTATGAACTATTTTCGTAAGGGTAAGGACTTTTGACTCAAATTGTATATCAAATACACTATAATGAAATAACATTCAAATACCATCCACTATCCGGAAAACAAATAATATTTTCAATTGAATTTAAAGAAACGTCTATCGTTATTTAAGATTTATTTTAAGTACGTTATTCGCTTTTTACGATGGCATGATTTCTAAGGCAAACAAACTGTTGCAGAAACAGGTACTTGACACAAATTCTTTTTTCTTCTGTCATGCATTTATTTCATTTTCAAATACAAATACATTCATTTTACACTTTATGCCTATTTTTATATTCGTTTTCCATCATACGACGACGGATTATTTTTATTCCCTCGAGTGTCTTTCTTACTTTTTAATTCTCTGTTCAATAGCTAAATATATTTAAAGTAGCCAAATAATATTTTTAAAAACAATAATTCTCAATTTAGAAACATTGTTCAGCTTATTTTTTTCACATAGCATTTTTTACATTAATTCTGTTCTCTACGGGTAGAAATCATTTGGACTCTGTGCATCAGAATAAAAAAAAGTATATTTTTGCCAGAATCAATCAATTTCTTGTACATTCCATGTCACGTAACTGTTTATTATGTGTGTGGACCTATGCTGCCGTTTTGGAGAAATTTCCCAAATTACTCGTCAAAACCCAAAAAACATGTTATTCTTTAAATGCACATCTTTGCATATTTGGAGATTATATCCTTGGATAACATTTAGATCATCAAATGCGTTGTACAAATTCATAACAGTTTCTTTTACGCTTTACATTGTTAGTGTTGACTATTTAGATAATTAATTACTTTTATTTATTGTTTTAATGTGTTATACTTAAATATTTCATTTTTATAGAGGGTTTTTTACTTACCCATCATACGTAGTATAGGGTAAGTCTTGTAATCGTTTTGAAAATCGAAAAATTTTTTTTGACGGATTTACACGTTTCAGACACTGGAGATTCCAAAAAACATATTTTTAGAAAAAAAAATTTGCCGTCCGTCTGTGTGTCTGTGTGTGTGTGTGTCTGTGTGTGTGTCTGTGTGTGTGTCTGTGTGTCTGTAAACGCTTTATCTCCCGAACAAATTGCGATAGAGACTTGCAATTTGGTATGTACTTATTATGTAATAATGGGAAGAAGCCTATTTCATTTCAATAACCTCGATTAACCGGAACATTTTTTTTCGGACTCTCGAAATATTCGTTCTGATGAAAGGTATATAAAAATTTTCGAAATTGTTTATTTTAAGTAGTAAATATAAAAAACAATAAAAAAACATAAATTTTGCATAAAACATGATGTCGATCGGATAATGAGTTGCCGAGATATTTGTAATCCTATTTTCCACACTCTTCGATTTTTCATGACCCTGTATTTCATCCAAATTTCACTTCAAAGATATATTTTAGTTGGAAATTTGACGCTTAATCAGATGCAATAAACCGCTAGTTAATAGGAGTATTATTTTTGGAGTTATAAGGAAAAAACTCTTTCAAGCAATTCAGTAATCGAGCCTTTTTATGACGTCATCAAGCCACGATTTTATTTGAATTGCAATGCATTTTATAAGTAGTTTACATTTTAATATTTTACATTATACATATACAGGATGGGTAAGTATTACGGTGGCCCCCAACGACTAGTTTTCTTGGTGTTACAACATAGGATTTATTTCAAGACGGCCGCATAGGTAGATTTTTATTGTAAGTATATAAAATGTATAGGAAAATCACTCAATGAATGAATACGTGCACATTTAAATACATTATATCTCTCATAAAAGTTTGAGATTTCATCGCATCCATTGAAATAATGAATGCGTCAAAGCATTTGTAATATCTATAATACTTATAAAAATATTACTAATGACTGCTTTTAAGTATTATTTAATTTTTTTATTTAATTAAGGCACAACATAACTTGCATTTTTTTTAAATGTTCAGAAATTTTCACTCACATGTCCCTCATGAGATCTATGTTTCATGAAGCATTGCTCCGTTGCAATTATGCGACACAATTCTTCATTTTGATTATTTGCGTATTTGCAGATCAAACACTGGAAAATAGAAGGCTCTTAGTGTTTTGTCCAAGAATTCGGGAAACTTGGCCATTGTGCGCCCGTTTGGTTGTCAGTGTAATAAATACCATGTTACTATTACACCCACTCTATCGTGTCTTTTACTTAACGAATAATGCTTTTAATTTTTTCCAGTGAGGTCCTCCTTAGTCTACGTATGCCCATCCATCATTGCAGGTGTGACATACAAATAAATTATTAGCGTACGTAAAATTAATTTTTTAAGCCCCAAACTTTTGTATTATACAGTTTTTTTAAAAGACAAATTTAAAAACGAATTTAAATTGGAATGACAGTAGGAAATTGGAATGACCTTGTAGTTAAAACTGATAAAATATTCATTAAAAACAAGCTTAAAAGGTGTTGAAAATGAGACAGACATATGTAAAATATATTAAAACATATTTAATCTCGAGGTCCTCCGAACGCAAACGCGTTCATCTTCAAGGGGAACTGCTGACTGATAATACAATTGTCATTTCCACTGCGCCATTACGTAACGGAGTTTGAACCCGGATATCACTATCATACAAACACACAAGTCAAATAAACTAGCCATCCTGAACACTAAAGATTATATTGAAAAAATAAAAACATGCATTAAAGATAATACCAACATCAGTAGAAAAACAAAGGATTTAATCAAAAATGGTAAATGGCCAACAGGGATGAAAAATAACATAAAAATCAATAGAACTGCAGTTACGCCAGGTTAATTGGTCGTCTTAAAAACACAAAATGAACTACTCCCTTAGACCTATTGTGTCGAAACACTTAGCTCCTATGGATTCGAAAAAGCATTTGTACGCCTTTTCTTAAAACCATTCTTTAGTCCTCGGATTATGTAATAGATTTCACAACTGAATTTATGAAGAAAATTAA
Organism: Maratus michaelseni; assembly: GCA_963931845.1. NCBI lineage: Eukaryota > Metazoa > Arthropoda > Arachnida > Araneae > Salticidae > Maratus > Maratus michaelseni. The sequence continues at coordinate 32,014,740 of OZ007586.1, forward strand.
AGCTATTACGATAAATCATAACAGTATAGTTGCAAATTTAGACGTTGTATCTCTCTCTACCCATCAATAGACGCCAATGAAATAGTAGAAGTCATAGAGTCCATTGATAATAACCATACTTTTAATCAAGACATACGGACCAACCTGAAATCAGTCATTAATCTTATAACGCATAATAAAGTATTTATATTCAACCAAACCTTTTACAAACAAACAATAGAGGGCCCCCAATGGGATCACCCATTTCCGGTTTAATAGCAGAGCTGAAACTTAGACCCTTAGAAAAGCATAACTAGAATATATTTCAAAATGTTCAGCCATTCTACGGTGATAAGTATAAATATCCCTTTTCTGTTGCGAGTATAGAAAATAAATATGCACACTTTGTCTAATGATGTGCAGTACAATTTTAACTATAAGTGAAATTCTCTTTATTAATAGTTGCAGATTGTCTATATAAAAGTGAAGCTGCATAAAATTAAATCTGTAGCCGTACGAAAGCTTGAAATATCATTCGACTTGAGAAAGCTATTTTATCATGCATATGTTATGCATTTACTAATTAAAATGTTTCATTTATTTTCTGCCAAAAATTACATGTTGAAATTTTACAAGTTACCCCAATTAATTCATAATTGTTTGATAAAATTTATATTTTCCCTCAGATGACCACTTTTACATGAATTTGGCGAGTGCTTTCCCATAATTTTCTAATATAGTTATTTTTGCAAGGAAAACATTTCAAACTAAATCAAGCGCGCGTTACCGTAGCTACCAAGCATTGGCGCGGCAATCAAGCAAACTTCCACCATCAATTTTGAACTGTTATTTTGTGTTAATTAATTGCAGTGATTAAATAGGACAATTTTTTAATTAGTGGTAGAAGTACGGCTGATTGCCTATTTCGTCCCCGTCAAGTCGGCGCATATGCGTTCAACATTTTTAGAGTTTCGTTCATGTGACGAAAGATTATTTGTCTCACTATTCTGTCTGTCGGTCACAGAGGTCGTTCTCGGAAACTGCATAAGTTAGAGACTTGAAATTTTGAATACTTATAGTTAAATACATCCCATCACACGGCAAATCATAAAATTTTGAAAAAGTATTATATTATTTTAATTAAATGAATTAATTTAAAGATAACCAACCATTTCTGCGATTTAGATTTTAAAACAAAACCTTAATTTCAGTCTTTTTTTGCGTAGAATAGGTGGCTCAGTGGTAGCGCATTTACCTGCTATTCAAAAGGTTCCTGTTTGGAGCTGGGAGTCATAGTTTGAAAAAATTTTCCCGGAATAGATTTTATTATCTAATAGATACAATTTTACAGAATTTTTGTAACTTTACCATTTTTAAGTCAAAAGTTATTGAAAAATAATTTATCAATCTTTTTTTTATTAAAAAATTCTTTTTTGAGAAATTTCGAAATTTTAAATTTTGTTTAAACTTCTGCTAAATTTTTGAAATTTTGGAATTTTAAATTTCGTTTAAACAATTTGTTTTGTTTTGAGAAAATTAGAAATTTTACTTGAACATACACCAAATTCTTGAGAAATTTCAGCATTTTAAATTTCGTTTAATTTTTTTTTTTAATTTTACATTTTATGTAAATATCCACTAAATTTTGCATTTTATTTAAATAAATAACTTTTTTAAAAAAGCTCTTATTTTTAAATAATAAATTTCCTCTTTAAATAATTAATTCTCGTTAAAGACTAGTGTGGCCACCTCACTTTAAATTTATTAAACTGCTGCCATCTCTGTTCTTATTGATAAAGTGTATTGATAAGGATTATATATTAATGATTAAGATTTGTTAATTAAAGGATAAATTGTTTTGAAATTAATATTAAAATAATCCTTTGTACGATCTTCGATCACACTTACCCAATTGTTGTAATGGACGTTTAGTTTCCTATCATAGTTTTCGAGATAGGCTTAGTAACATAAAAAAAATTATCAAATTATTTTCTTTGATATCACACAATCAGTTGGCTATAGACATACGTTTATGTGTTCAAAGGATATTTAAGTGTATTCCAACTTCACTTTGGAACCTGTATATTAACTGAAAGGAGAACAATAATTATTCTCTCTCATACATTTTAAATTTATGATATTAAAAAATTCTGAAATTAAAAATATATTAATATTTTACATCTATTAGAACATTTTATGCCTCTACAACTTTCACTTATAAGATTGCTGCCTTCAATTCATTCATCAAGCGTGCTTTTCTGGTTTGTTCAAGTGAATTCATCCAAGATGAACTTAATTTTATCAGAGATATCGCCATTGACCATGGTTTCCCCGCTCATCACGTACAGAAAATTATAGAAAAATTCAATGGCCATTTAATTCAGCATCCTGTCCCTAGCAATAATAAACCAAACTATCGGAAATTCCAATATATACCTATTATATTTGAAAGGATTAAAAGGGCCCTCCGTAAATACAATATCCATCTTATTGCTGTCCCTCCCAGAAAATTGGTTGACTTAGTTTCATATAAATTAGATCCTATCCCCCCTGATCAATTCGCAGGTGTTTATGAAATCCCCATTAGCTTAAATAATAATAGTATAATATTTTACATTGGTATGACTAAAAGAAAGTTTTTGGAAAGATTAAAAGAGCATAAAAACGACATAAAATTTGGAAAATTATCCACTGCACTCTCCCGGTTTTACGCTAAAAATAATGATATTGTAATTAATTTCGATAAAGCAAGAATTATCCATAGGTTCAATAACCCATTTAAAGCCGCCATTAGGGAATCATTGGAAATTAAAATTAGAAAAGATTGTATTTGTAATGATAACTTTTCTTTCAGCATACCTGGTTTATGGGATACATTTTTAACCCCTTGTTAATTCATTGTTTTGTTTTTCGCTCTTTGGCAACAAAGAGTGCCCGCTTATTTTATTTAAATTTTTCCATACTGTTGATTTCATTCTTCTCGTGTCGAAAATTAAAAGATCAGTAGTCGTTTATGTTGTTCCTCTTCCCCGATGATGGCTTTAAGTTTGAAGCCGAAACATGTAGGATTTTAGCTCTTTTATGAGTTTAAAACAATTTTTACACTGATTTTAGCAACTAATAAGCACAATTTGTGCAATTTGTGTTTTTAAAATATTTTACATCCATTGTTGAAGTTATAATATCTCGCAATTAATAAAGTATTTATACGTACACAGCCTTTACTGTTATTAATAAAAATCAAAATATATTATCTGACATACATTTGCACAGGCAAATTCAATTGCTTTTTCACGTTTTATTTGTTTTCATGTAACAGAGATTTGCAAACTGAAAAAAAAAAAGAAATATATATTTTTTTAAATATTCGCATAACATACATTAAAGCCAATAGATTATGTTGTCGAATCTATTTACCCAACGGTATATATAATTTTTCTGTTTATTCAGGAACTGTTTATAAATGACAATGAACGTTTTATTATTTCTAGATAAATAAACGTATCTTTCAAAGATAACAAAAGAATGAACAATAAACGAATAAATAAACAAAACAGCCTTTCCTTAATGTATGATAATAAGGACATTATCGGATACATTACAAGAAGAGCCAATTTCATTTTAATGTCATTTAAGTATATCAAAAGTGCCATATTTTCTCATAAATAGGTTTATAAAGATTAGAGCCATTTATTATTAATGTTTATTAAAGGAATAAATATAATTAATAGTTTAATTATTTTTCATAACTGAGTTTAATATAATTAAAAACCATGAATAATAAAATTATGAAATAATTATCGGTTAATTTGTAGTTGTACTATTGCGTACGTTTGTGAAAAAAATTGTAAAAAATACATAAATAAAGGATAGAAATTTCTCTTTTACACCATTTTTAAATAGAAAATTTCCGTCTTTATAAATCAGAATTCATAAGTATTAGAAATGGTATACTAATATATATTGTAACACTTTTCTAAATAACCCAAAACAAATCTAGTGTATTTTTTATTATGTATATGTATCAAGTATATATGTTTTACTTTTGATGATTCTAAATAATTCCGCACACACATCTTCAATTAAAAATGAAATAAAATATTTGAACTTTATGCATTTTACGTAACTCAGTTGAATATAATTTACATCTTGACTAATAAAATTATGTAATAATTTTCAGAATAATTTGTAGTTATACATTACTTGATAGCAATTTTAATCAAAATTGCACCACAAAAAAAATAATAATAAAGGATTGAAATTTCGCTTTTACATTAATGTATTTACATTAGGAAACTTAATTATAAATCAGAATTCAAAACTAATACAATTGATATTCTGATTCATACATAACAGTATTTTTTCTAAATAAACAATAAAATATTTTAAGTATTTTCCTGTGACTTAACTGTATCAAGCATATACAGTCCCTGGCCAAATTATTAGACGCAGTCGTTTTTATTATAATTTATTAAATATCTGGAAAGATACATGAGGAATTATCCTGAAACTTCAGGAGTGTAAACAACATGATAAACGTCATATATTTCCGCGAAGATTTTTTCCCGAAACCCCATAAGGGGTCGTCAACAAATTGAAGAAAAACGAATATCTTTCGGATAACCCTGTAAAACGTAATATTGCAAAAAGCATTCAAACTGTAGATTATGATTAAGTGGCTTATTGTAATAATTTGGGTTCATTTTTATGAAGATAGCATGTATACTCGAAGAGAAATTCAAGTTTTTATAAAAACAGTCCCAAATTTTACCAAGTTTTTTTCTTATAATTTGCAGAGTTTTTAATATAAAAACAAGTTATTTTCAGAAAATATGACAAACAAAATTATACACAATACCCTACAATCAGAATTAAAAAATAATAAAAATTGTATGAAAAATGAGCAGGTTTACTAAATATTGTTTCACTGCGCATGCGCGAACGCAATCAAAATGTAATATGCATAATGTATTAGCTAAATATATAGACCAACTTTTGTGAAAGTCTCAAAAACATAGCTTGAAAATTCTGATAGTAATCGTCGATAGAATAAGCTCGAATTTCGCTGTTCCCAAAAGGAAGCAAAAAGATGAAGGGTTGTATCCAAATATACTAGCTTATGAAAGTTGACATAATAAGAATGAAGTGTCTCTCATTCTATATTTGATACAACCCCTCATCTTTTTGCTTCCGTTTGGGAACAGCGAAATTCGAGCTTATTTTATCGACTATTACTATCAGAATTTTCAAGCTATGTTTTTGAGACTTTCATAAAAGTTGGTCTATACATTTAGCTAATATATTATGTAATTGTATATTTTGATTGAATTCGCGCATGCGCAGTGAAACAATATTTAGTAAACCTGCTCATTTTTCATACAATTTTTATTATCTTTTAATTCTGATTTCAGGGTATGGTGTATAATTTTGCTTTTCATATTTTCTGAAAATAACTTGTTTTTATATTAAAAACTCTGCAAATTATAAGCAAAAAACTTGATAAAAATGGGGACTGTTTTTACAAAAACGGGAATTTCTCTTCGAGTATACATGCTATCTTCATAAAAATGAACCCAAATTATTACAATAAGCCACTTAATCATAATCTACAGTTTGAATGCTTTTTGCAATATTAATTTTTACAGGGTTATCCAAAAGATATTCGTTTTTCTTCAATTTGTTGACGGCCCCTTATGGGGTTTCGGGAAAAAATCTTCGCGGAAATATATGACGTTTATCATGTTGTTTACACTCCTGAAGTTTCAGGATAATTCCTCATGTATTTTTCGAGATATTTAATAAATTATAATAAAAACAATTGCGTCTAATAATTTGGCCAGGGACTGTATATATACAAATATATATCTTTGTTTTACTTTCAATGATATTAAACAATTCTTCACAATAATAGAAAATGCTTCAGATATTTTAATGTGGTGTACCTTTATTCATAAAACATATACTTTAGAATAATCGAGTAAATGCTATCCAATTAAAAAGAAAAAACGTTGAAGAAAATATTTTTAAATAAAGAGTATTATCATTTTAAAAAATGTAAAGAATCATTTTATACTAAATAAGGAAATTTATTATTATTATGCCGTTTTATATTACTATACCAACGTGATACATATTATCAGGATTGGGCAAAATTTAATCTGATTAACGATTGAAAATGGTATGATTCAATTTCTAATCATGATTAATAAGTACCGATAAAACTAATTTCAATCATATTCTTTGATTAATTTAAATCGTATTATTCGATTAGTGATTGACGATTAATGACTAAATTAATTTCAATCGCAATCTTTGCTAAATGCCATTAATCAATTTCGTTAATCATGATTAATGACTAAAATATTAATCATATTTTATATAATTGGAACCGATTGGGAAATTGAGGTTTTTTTTATATATATATTTAAAATAGGTTTTTCAGTCCTAACTTTAGTAAATATCATTGAATAGTCATGAAATATATGTAGCTGTTCAGATTGGTTGGTTGTATAAGGTTTAATGGCACGTGGTCCCATTGGGGATACGCTGCGCCAAAGTAAAGTTTAAGAAAAAATATATTACAAAATCCACAACAAAAACCAAAAAGTAAACAAAGCTTAATGAGAAAATCATCTGGATGAGGTTACCCATCCAGATATAGTCATACAGTGTATAAAACAAATATTAAGAATTCTTAAATAGTAAAGTATAAAAGTAAAAGTAATACACTAAGAAATACTATCTGGATGCGGTGTAGCCCAGGATTAATTAAAAATAATATGCTTAGCATTTATTGTTCATTTAAAAAAGCCTTATATAATTATTCGAACTTAATAGAGCGTATTACACTCATGTCCAAAACTAAGGTCATAAACATAAAATCTGTCAAAACTATTCACTGTGTTGCCCCGAAATTTGGCGCAGAGGTATATTACAATGGGAGAAAGAATATAGCAACATAACAATATGGAAAAGATTTTAATTGTGAATTAAGATACAGGGTATATCAAAAAGTGTCAAATCATGAATCAGAGATAAAGCATTTATCTCGGGAAAAGTATGTCTAATATGGAGTGTGACCACTGTGCACTCCTATACAAGCCTTACAATGAGCTCTCAAACTGTTTATGAGGGTGTCAATAAATGTTTGTGGCAACAAAACCCATTCTTCCAAAAGCACGGCCATTAACTCCTGGCTGGTCATGTCAGGAAGGTTACGCTGTGCAATGGCTCTTCCTAGACCATCCCAATGTCACCAGAAAGGCCATCTAGGACCGCCACAGAGCAACGGCACCTGCACAGAATAACTACTTGGCATTAAACGCACGATGACATAGACTGGCAACGACTCCTCAGCTTGCTCATGACCTTACTGCTGCGTCTGGAATAAGAATTTCCAGGCAAACAGTATATAGACGTCTAGCAGAAAGGGCCCTTTACGCCCAGCATCCAGTCGTGTGTGTCCCTTTCACTGCATGAAACAGGAGATCCGGGTTGTTGTGGAGCCGAAGACATCAGTTTTGGACACAACAAGAATAGGGGCGTGTTCTTTTCAGTGATGAGTCGTGATTCACTACGCAAAGTGATTCTCGTCGAATCTTCATCTGGAAAGAACATGGAGCTCGCTATCATCCCTCCTACGTACAAGAAATCGACAGATTTGGTGGCACAGGAATCCTTGTTTGCGGCGGCATAATGTTGGGCAGCCGTACCCACTGCACGTCTTCGATGCAGGTACTGTCAACGCACATCCCTATAAGGATGGGGTCCTTGAAGCCTATGTGAGGTTGTTCCTGGGTGTTGTAGGCCCAGACTGCGAGATACCCCCGATACTGCGAGAACACACAGAGATCACGTTGTTGATGATTTTCATGAAGAAGAGGATATTCGCCGTATGAATTGGCCCTCGAGGTCTCCAGACCTCAATCCTATTGAGCGTGTTTGGGATGGTCTAGGAAGAGCCATACCACAGCATAACCCTACTCCCAGGACCAGCCAGGAGTTAAAAGCCGCGCTTTTGGAAGAATAGCTTTGTTGCCACAAACATTTACTGATACTCTCATAAACAGTATGAGAGCTCGTTGTTAGGCTTGTATAGCGGTGCACGGTGGTTACATTTCATATTAGGCAGACTTTTCTCGATATAAATGCTTTACCTCTTATTCATGATTTAACTCTTTTTGATATGCCCTGTATCTTAATTCATAATTAAAATCTTTGCCATATTGTTATGTTACTATATTCTTTCTCCTATTGTAACATACCTCTGTGCCAAATTTCGTGGCAGCACAGTGAATAGTTCATCAGTTTTCACAGATTTTATATTTGTGACCTTAATTTTGGACATGAGTGTAGCTATAATAATTTTCAATCCTTCTTAATGACTCTGTACTACTTCAAACAAAAAGTTGTTGACGTGTTATGGAGGCAAACTACAATATATGTACACACTCTAAAAAAGATCTTATTTTACAAAAAAAAAATGTCAACCAGGACGCCAGTAAAAGCTGTTTATTTTATGGAAATAATCAATATTTATCACTAAACTACGTGCAAAAGATGTGAAAATAACTGAAAGTGTAATAAATACAGATTATTTCTTGTATTCCTGGCTGACAGTTTCTTCTCTATAATATGAACAGTTTTTTACGGTTTAGGAACAATCAACAGTTATCATGCAGCACTCAGCAAAAGAACTTCGATATATTATAAACTTTTGGTTGGTTGGTTGGTTGATCGGGGTTTTATGGCACAAAGTCCCTTTAGGGACATGCTGCGCCAAAAAAGAACGCACTAAAAAACCACAAAAGTGACGCTAAAAAAAGCTAAAAAATAAACAAAGTCTAATGAAACAATTATCTGGATGGGACCCATCCAGATATAGTCATACAGTGTATAAAACAAATATAAAGTCTTAAAAAAAGTAAAGTATAAAAAATACTACATTAAGAAATCTTATCTGGATGGGGTTACTCCATCCAGATATCAAGTTAAACAAGTATAAACTAACTTTGTTATATATAAAACATGACCGGTATATGAAAACTATATCTCAAAATAAAAGCCAGTTTGTTTTAAAAAATGAAAGAGTGCCCCATGAGGTGTTTTCCCAATGAGGTTTGTCAAGATTGGTGATGATGAATTAAAATAAATTCTGTACAAGTGCCGGAGACCCGGACAGTCAGTCAAAATATGATAAATAGTCAAGGTATCAAAATGACAGTGTGGACACATGGGTGCATCCTCCCGGAGTAAGAGATGTTTATGGGTTATCCTTGAATGTCCAATTCTCAGACGAGTCAGAAGAACATCTGTTTTCCTTGGATAACTTCGAGGCCAGGTCATGATTATAGGTTTGATATTGTGCAGTTTATTATTGTGTCCTAAATCCCAACTTTCTTGCCATTTATTATGAATAAAATGTTTTATAAGGAGTTTAATGTCTGGGAATGGAATTTTATGATTTAATGGATTAAGAGCAAGTTTTGCCGCCTCATCTGCTTTTTCATTGCCAGGAATACCCATGTGTCCAAGTACCCAAAAAATAAAATATTATAACCACGTCTAGTCAATTTATAATAAAAATCCAGGATGGCTGAAACATAAGGATGCTTTTTAAAAGATTTGATTGCGTCAATAGAACTATTTGAGTCAGTATATATGATAAAGGATGTTTTATGATGAAGAGATATGTGCAACATGGCTCTCTCTATTGCAATCAACTCTGCCGTAAAGACCGAAATTGAAGGGAGAAGCCGATAACTGAATTTAGTGTTATCAATAAAAACCCCACAACCAACAATATTCCCATTTTTGGAACCATCTGTATACATATCAGTTTAGTTATTATATTTTGCACGATGTGCAGCAAGTAATTGTTGGAAAACAGAAGAAGCCAAGTTGTTTTTGTCATAACCTTTAAAAGGATGGAGAGAGGTAATTTTAGGAGGATTCCAAGGAGGGAGCACATGCAAAGGATATGGAATCACCTCCATATTATTCAACGGGCCATTATTAATACAATTTCTCATTCTGACTCCAAAAGATGGGATGCAAGATGGTCTATGCTGATAAAGAATATCATTGTCAGTATTTAAAAGATAGGTGTGAAGAGGATGACCAGGATGAGAAAGGACACGGTAATACAATTCTAATGAAAGTTTTTCACGAGTATAGTGTAATGCTGGTTCACTACAGTCAACATATAGACTCAAAACCAGGGATGTACGAAATGCACCAGAGCAGACACTGACTGCACTATGGTGCACAGTGTCTAGTTTCATGAGAACAGATTTTCGTGCTGAACCATAGATCTGGCAGGCATAGTCCATTTTTGATCGTACCACAGCTCGATAAATTTTTAAGAGAGAGGTACGGTCTGCTCCCCAAGAAGTATTTGACAGTACCCTCAATAAATTAAGCGATATTTTACACTTACGGCAAAATGTGAAAGATGTGGTAAAAATGTAAGTTTTTTGTCAAAATGCAGGCCAAGATATCGAACATCAGGAATTTGAGATGAACCAATAAAAATTTCAGGATCTGGATGCAGACCCCTACGTCTACAGAAATGCACACAAGATGTTTTGTCATGAGATATTAAGAAACCGTTTTTGTTAGTCCAGCTAAGAATACGTTTGATTGCTATTTGCAGTTGTCTTTCAATAACACGAATATCTTGTCCCATACACATAATATGGAAGTCATCAACATAGAGATCCCCCTTCACAGAAGGAGGAAGTTGTTTGATGATGTCATTTATTTTGATAGCAAAGAGGGTGACACTCAAGACACTGCCCTGAGGTACACCCTCTTCTTGTACATAAAGACTAGATAGTATTCCCCCAATTCTATCTTGAAATCGTCGAATGGCAAGAAAGTTTTTAATAAAAATTGGAAGGTTCCCACGAAAGTCCAGGTGAAAAAGATCACGAAGAATCCCATAACGCCATGTTCTGTCATAAGATTTCGCCATGTCAAAAAATACTGAGACCAAATGGCTGCGTTTTAGAAAGGATGTCCGTATGTGATGTTCCAAATGGATTAAATTATCGATAGTTGATCTACCACGTCGAAATCCACTTTGAAATGCAGCAAGGCAATTGTTAGTTTCTAAAATATGGATGAGGCGGCAATTTACCATTTTCTCAAGGAGTTTGCAAAGGCAGATAGAGAGTGCAATCGGCCTGTAATTATTGGGATTTGTAGCATCTTTTCCTGGTTTAGGAAAAGGTATAATTATAGCTCTGCACCAAGCATTAGGAAATGTCTGCTCCATCAATATCCTATTAAAGAAGGAAAGAAGATTATTCAAGGACAGAGCAGAAAGGTGCTTGAGCATAATGTATGTAATCCCATCGTGACCTGGGGCAGATAAATGGCTATCTCTCAAGCATTTTATCATCTCTGATTTAATAAGTGGTTCATTATATGCGTATGAGTGATGAGAATTAAAATTAATCCTGGTTCTTTCAGTTTGTCTTTTATATGATAAAAAAGGTTCTGGGTATGAGTCAGAGCTTGAAATGGATGCTAGGGTACTCCCTATTGTCTCAGCGATATTTTTAGGTGATGCAATGGTTTGACCATTTTGTTCTAAAATAGAAATAGGATTATCAGAGTACAGGCCCATACATTTTTTTTACTTTATTCCACAGTTCTTTACTTGAGGTATTGGAATTAATGCTTGAGATGTAGTTGATCCAGGATTCACGTTGGCTTTTGCGTCGAACTCTTTTAGCTTCAGCCTTTGCTTTTTTATATGCCATATAGTTAGTATTATTTGGGTACCTTCAAAATATTCCCCAAGCCTTCTGTTGTTTTTTCTTGGCATTTTGGCAATCACTATTCCACCATGGTTTTCTATGTTTATGTTTAAATGAAGACTTTGGAATGCTAGATTCTGTAGCACTGGTAAAACATTGAGTTATATTATCAAGTGCATTGTCAATATCCCCCTGTATCATGTGAGCTGTGATGTTTGCAAGTGCTGTAAATGTTGGCCAGTCGGCTCTGTCATAACTATAACGATTGGTAGAATTATAAGAATCCTCATCAGGAGTAGTCAGTGTAATAAAAGTAGGAAAGTGGTCACTGCCGTGCAGCTCATTAGAGACCCAGAAATTCCAGAATGGATAGAGTATTGGGGAGCAAATTGTAAGGTCTATTGCATGGAAAGTACGGGTTGGCTCATGAAAATAAGTGTGATCACCATTATTGAGCAGGCATAAGCCGTTGTCAGAAATAATTTTTTCGATTATATCACCACGTTGGTTAGAGTCACGGTTGCCCCAGATTTGACTGTGTGCATTAAATTCTCCAATAAGTATGTATGGAGTCGGAATATAATCTTTTGTTTTACTTTATTTTCTGTTTTGTGGTAGTTAGTTTTTAATTTCGACTTAATAAATAAAATTTGAATGCATGGAGATGTGATTAGACTAGCAATAAGAATTAATTATCAATAATAGGGTTTACAGTAAACGACAAATCAATTGCTAATGGTGACCTTTACCATTAACAATTAGATATATTGTAATATTTTAGAAACTAATGTATAGGTAATTATTTTTAAAAACACACAGATAAAATCACGTAATCCTGTATCCATTATTTATTTCCTTCAATGGCTCTTAGTATTGGTATATGAATAATATTTATATAAATGAAATTTTCTTGGAATACTTTTAACTTTTTGATTACGGGACAGGTTAGTTGGTTGATTGGTGTTTTATGGCACAAAGTCCCTTTAGGGACATGCTACGCCAACAAAAAGATTAAAATAAGAACGTCAAGTTCAAATATGAAAACGATTTAAACTTTGTAATAAAAACAAGATGAATGAAAGTAACATTTAAATGAAAAGAATGATATGGTGATAAATGTATAATTAAAATCATTCAATGAAAATATAACACAATGTCTACAAGAAAATAAACAGAAGTTTTCACAATTAAAATATAAACAATGTCTAAACTAACATTTGGTAAAATGTTCAAATTTTTGAGCAAAAATATATTTAAAATCAGGTAGGCTCAAATATCTCAAAGACAGTATTATCATCCTCATTTGTGTCAGAACTGTAAGACTCTGAATCCATAGCTTCCTCTGCATAGTGCAGCAACAGTTTTGAATTTTTTATTAGGGAGCGATGTACCAAAACGGGCTTTCTTGTTTCTTCCCTTCACAGTTTTCCACTGTGAAGAGACTTGGGTTGACGCTCTCTTTCTCTCTTCCTGTGCACATGATTTTTGGTTTGCTTTTTGAGTATGGGAAACAGGTTTTTCTATTTTGTTTGCAGATGAAACGGAAGTTTTTACTGACTCGTGTTCGGTTGACTGTTTAAATTGACGATTATTAGGGTATTCTATTTTCACAGGTTCTGATGATGGTGCCCAACGTTCTAGATCAGGTATGGCTTTTTTAAAAGTCTGACAGCACACAACACGGGTTTTCTTCTTTTTAGTGCTGGTTAGTGTCATAGAAGGATAATTTGGTGGTAAAGAGAGAATTCAGTTTAGGTGCTTATGTGTCTTAGGGATTTTGTTTGTTGCTTAAATAAACTGGAATGAGAAACTCCTACAGATGGAGTTCTTGATTAAACGATTTTACGAGCTTCAGAATAAGAAAGTTTTTGAGAGATTTTGACTGCAAGAATCTCTTTTTCACGAGTCCAGTTTGGGCAAGAGCGGGAGTATGCTGTATGGTCACCTTTACAGTTTGTACAATGTTCAGGCTTTTCGCATGATTTACCATCGTGGCCGACTTCTGCACAACGTGGACAGAAGGTAACCGAACCACGACAGGTAGTTTTAGTATGACCATAGCGCTGGCATTTAAAACAACGGAGTGGGTTAGGTATATAAGGTCGGACAGGACAGATCAGGTAGGCAGCATTGATTCCGGTTGGCAAAGTAGGGCTATTGAAAATCAGAATGATGTGCTTTGTGGGAAGCACTTGCCCATTCCGACGAATAGTAATACGGCGTGCATCTATGACATTTTCTTCTTTTAAATTTTGTAGGAGTTAGTCTTTTGTAGAGAGTAAAAGATCTGGTTCTGATATTACACCACGACTTGTGTTTAGAGTTTGATGGGCCTGAACAAAAACAGAAAAATTGCCTATTTCTTTGCAATTTAAGAGAAATCTTGAGTGTTTGTCTGAAGAGACCTCAACAAGTAAATCCCCAGACTGTAGCTTTTTAAGTGAATAACCATCTCCAGGGACACGGGTCGCCACGCACGGCAAATGCGTGGGTGGTTTACAATTCTCCATTAGTCGATATAAACAGGATGATATCGGCTTATGCAGAATCGCCTTCACCTCAGAAGAGGAAACCACAATGAGAGTAAAACAAAGAAGACAGATTAGACAAGAGAATGGAGAGGAAAAAAAAAGAGAAAGATCGCTCAGGTGCCCGGGTTTGCGAAGCCCGTGAATACCTAAAGAAGGTATCCCCCTGGGGGGGGATTACGGGACAGGACTGGCGACTATTTTTATATTCAATCGTACAACAATTTACGAAATATTCTCTTTGAGGTAGATATATCTCAAAAATACCTTAGTATAAGTGTACGGCAGCGATTATTTTTCAAAAAGTGGTACGAACAGAATAAAAAAGTAGTCGCTGGGACGTACGGTGTCCAAAATTCGTAATCTAAAGGTTAAGGGATAGATTAATAAAATTAAACTGATAACAATTGTTTTTTAGACAAATATATATTTTTAAAATGTAATTAAAACACGTCTTATTATTAAACGCTGCAATTTCTTTTGGAAATAAATTTAGTAAAATAATAATATTTTACAGTTTTACGCTTTTTAAGCAGCGTTTAAACTTTTTCGGAAGAAGAAAATTTAGGTTAAAAAAATTGGGATCATACATAAAGAGTAAAAATGACACGAGATCAGGCCAATCTACCTTATCCTGATATAAAAATAAACAGTTGATTTTGTTAGAATAATCAAAACATTTCTTCAATGGAATGTTTATCGAAATTTGTTCGAACATCTGTCGGGCAACAAATTTATTGCATAATAGCAGAAATCCCTTTGTTTTAATACCATCTAATCATTAAGCAAATTTTTTATTTCTATTTACGAACTAAAACACTCTCCAGAAAGGGGACTCTGCCTGGCAAGAAATGGTGCTTTTAAGGGCCAACACTTCGTAAATACAGAGTATGTGGCAACACATTTGAGTGAAATTTTTATAGTGTTTTATTAACTGGTCTTTCAACATACAGCCGAGTACGGTCATATTGAGTAACAAACTTGTCGTGCATTTCGGCCCATTCAAGAAGTTTTTCCTTCAATGTAGATTAAAAATAGATTAGAAATTGTTCAAATAGAATTGTTCAAATAGATTAAAAGTTGCTTGTAGCATTCACCATTTATTTTCTGACATGGTCGCAACAGTTCTCATTTTATTACAATTTTTTTTACTCCATCAGATACACTGCATAAACTTATTCATATGTATGTTCTGCTTCCGCATTGATGGAACTGGATAACTAGAACGCACACATAGCTTTAGTAGCTTGGAATTAGCGTAATGAATCTATTTTTCAAATCGGTATGAACTGTATAATAAAATCCTATTTTTTCCACTTTAAATCGGAGAATTACATATGGTTTTAAAGTCCCAAGTACCTTTCTTTCAATTCATATGGGACCCAATTTCCTTGATTTTAATCCATGTCCATTGCATGTAGAGAATGAGAAATACATCGTTAGGTAACTTTAATGTAGCAGATAATTCTTATTTTTATCAGCAAGAATTCCATCAAAGACGGAGTTAGTCTGCATCGGGTAGGATAATCAGATTCCAAACTGGTGGATCGGGTCGGGTGAGGTTGACGTTATTTTTTTTTTATTATTGCGAGTAGTATCCAGTTTGGTTTCGGATTACGATTTCAATCGTATGTATCAGGTTCGGGTTGACCTGTTTTTTCAAAAAAGAATACCAATTTTTATTCAAATGAAATACCATATATTTCCAACAATATGCCCACTAGAGTCCCTTGCCACCCTCTTAATTTCGGAACCGCTGCTGCTATATTCATAAAAGTAGTGTCTAGGTATAGTAAAGTAGCCATGCGCTACTCAATGAAACCGCCTAAAGCACCACCTGGTGGAATGTTGCGGAGTTAGCATTCCTATCTCGAAAACGGAAAGAGATAGAGAGAAAAGGTGATTTGCAAAGTTGTAGAGTATAATCAATTTAGTACGAAAAGACACATTGTGGACATTAATACGAAGAATAGAATGGTTTAAACACGCATTTGTCTTTTCGTAATTTCCTACACTGTGATGTGACAAAACGATCTTAGAAAGAAAAAAGCAACTAGTTATAATAATATACCTTTATGTTAGATTTTCAAACTTCTCACCGTCAGCTGCAATGCATATTTGGATGCTTGTTTGAATTTCACGTTGCATACATTGGAGCATAGATGGTGACACGTTGGCACAAGTGTCCGTAATAGCGTTGTTTAATGTTCTGCAATGTTTGTAGAGGGGTCGCACAGACCTGCTGTTTCATACCTGGTTCTTTCTTTCTTTCTTTCTAAGATCGTTTTGTCACGTCACAGTGTAGGAAATCACAAAAAAACAAATGGGCGTTTTAACTGTTCTATTCTTCGCATTAATGTCCACAAGGTGTCTTTTCGTACTAAATCGATTATACTCTACAACTTTGTAAATCTCTTTTTTACTCTATCTCTTTCCGTTTACGAGATAGGAATGCTAACTCCGCAGCATTTCACCAGGTGGCGCTGTAGGTGGTTCCGCATGGCTATTTTACTATACCTAGACACCACTTTTATGAATATAGCAACAGCCGTTCCGAAGTTAAGAGGGTTAACAGAGGGTTAAAGTCAAAGGACTTTAGTGGGCATACTCAATATATTATATATATATATTCATTAATGTACAACATATGTTAATTTTTCCATATCTATTTATATAAAAGCCGTTCTTGGTATGTATGTTCCTTATACAAATCTACAGTTTTTATCAGATTTGAACGAAACTTGATGTACATACGTTTTAGAACACGAGTAAAAATACTGTCAACTTTAAAATTTTCTCTTACCATTTTTTACCATTTTTTTTTCAAAAATCTTCCATCGTTTATCATTACAGAAATCTATTTATTTTTCAATTTCTAATGCAATTTCTTCCCTGTTGCCATAAAAAGAAACTATGTATGGACAATATTTTTGCTAACCAATAAAAAATCAGATTCTCTCACTATAATTTGAAATTCGAAACTGAGGTCAATTTGGGCTGATAAAGTGATTTTTTTTTTTTTTTTTTTTTTTTTTTTGCATATTACAAAGATTAGTAAAAGTGCATTTAAACGACATAGTACATTTATTTACATGTGTTTGGAGATAAAAATAAATAATATAACTTCTAATTTTACAAAGGTAAATTGTTTCCACTGGTTTGTTAATATAAAAGTACATTTTCCAAGTACGAAAAATATTTTTGCGTATTCAAGTTTTATGATTCAATTTATTCTACATAATCTACAATCGTCTGTCAAATAGTGACATTTAGAAATCATTACATCGTAACTTTTTCAGCTTGAGCTTCAACCAAGGAGGCAAATTTAAGTTCCTTAGATTTTGGTTGAGAATAATTGCTCACTATTAATAAAAATTGGATTTAAAGAAAACAATACAGCATTTTCCATTAATTAATTATTTAAAGATGGGTATTAAAACAAACGGGATATAAAATAAAATGGTTTATCGGAAAAAAATGACGTAAAAATTTTAATGTAAAACATTCATTTTAATTTTAAAAACTAATATATATTTTTTAAAGTTTGACAAAGTGGCGACATTTTTATTTCCCCAGCTGCGAATTTATTATCCAATTCTTAAAAGAACAATATATTTTTGAGAAATAATGTTTTGCATCAAAAATCGCATAAGTTCATAACGCAATTTTAACAAATTCTATTTAAATTACATTTTAAAAATAATTTTTGAGTTAAATTTAGTATTTAATAATATTAATGTTTAAAATTTTTCTATGAGTACAGTAGTATTGGATTTCTTTAATCCCTTTCATGTTTTAAGTAGAAAATGTGCATGTGATGTCACGCACGCAAATAAAGGTGTTTTTCTCAACTACTTGTAGGTTAAAAGTAACAATTCTTGCAGAGTTAGTAAATCATAATGTATTATTTCCTACACATAATATAATGTATTCTAACTACTTGAAAATTACGAGAAACCTACCGAAACTTCAAGCAATTTAGCTCAACATTTTGCCTACGTTAAGTTGACAAATATGCATATAGTTATCTATAAATATAAATGCATAGTTGTACATGATTCAGGAAGTGAAATATTTTTTTTAACTAGAGAAGTATTGGTTCATAGGAAAATCTATCCACGGTGAAAGTGTTAGTCATATTTTAAATCATGTGCCTGTTTTCATTCAGAAAATATTAGTATTTTATAGCAATTACACAAAGTAGAGCAATTTCCGCAGAAAGTATTGGTCCCCAAAGCATACGTTTAACATCCTTTTACCGTACAATCATCCAGAATATTAAATTTCGATAAAATTCAATAAATATATTAAAGTCGATGTAAAAGTTGTTAGCATATGTAATTTTCATTGGAGAATGGAATTTGCATTTGACATCGTTCACGTGAAATTTAAAGAACGCTAATAATTAAACAAGAAAATCCCCCTCCTGTTTTTAAAAGCACCATAATTATGGAAAAGAGCAAGAGAAAATCAATTAAAAATCCAGGTATTATTAGTTATCTTTCTCTGATACTTATATAATTCCTTATAATTTTAAAATACCTAAATCTATAGTTTAAAATGTCTCTGCAGGTAATTTTTGCCCCTCATTAAAATACATTCCTGTCAAATTTCGAAACTCTCATAATCCTAAACTAAAACACAAAAATCAATATGACAATGCTCCATAATTGGAGAGCTTTTTTCAGATTATTTTCGCAATTCAAATAAATAAGCAACTCTATAGCTTAACAAATAAGCATTTAGGCTTTGAAAGTTTTTATAGCGTGATAAACATTTTGATTTTATTGGTAGATCTAAAGCTGTTAAAAGAGTGGCACTGTGAAATAAAAATACCAAAAATATATGAGGTATAAAAAAGGTATTTTTCTACTTATTTTATTTATTTTTTAAACTTTTATGCTGTACCATGTTTTATTTTATTTTTTAAATATAATATAACTTTAACTACCATATAATAATATATCAAACTGTTTTGTAGAAGAAACATAATTTATGTCAGTTTTTAGATTATTCCAATCAAATAAAATTCATATCTAAAGTGACATCTTAATTAACGAATTTTCTCCAAAATATTTACTAATATAATCACTTTGAAAAATATTCTTTGCCACAAAAACTTAAATTAAATCAATTTCTATGAACGGAATAAATGTAAAATATAATAAATATAAATGCTAAAATAGAACAAGAAAGAAAAAAGTGTTCCACACTTAATCTTAGTGAAAGAGTGTGAAATTTCAAGCTCATGAATGAAATTTAAATGATGATTCTATATATAAAAACAGAAATACGCAAATTGTGATTATCAGAAGTATTATCTACTATAAAATATAATAAAGAGTTTGTTAATCAATGCATTAATTTTCTTTAAATGTAACGTGAACGAAGTCACGGGTAACAGCTAGTTTAACATAAAATTTATATTAGAGGATATAATTGGAAATTATATTTTTTCCCATTTTGTGTAAAAACGTGGATTAAATTTATTTAATTTCGAGCATGGTACGAGTTTGGGTTTAAGTGCTCCGGATTGGGGTTGACGAAATTTTTTTGTCGGATCCGGGTACATAACCCACGCAGGACTGCAGAGGGAGTCGTATAAGTAGAGAGAAAATGGGGATCCGACCTCAGGAGGAGGAGTGAGTAGTGAGGAGGGAGGAGGGCTCCTCCTCCCGAAGTGCCCTCCTCCTCCTCCCGAAGTGCCCTCCTCCTCCGAAAGTGCCCTCCTCCTCCTGAAGTGCCCACCTCCTCCCGAAGTGCCCTCCTCCACCACCCAAGATAAGGGGATTAGTGTTAATTAATTTTAATTGCGAGACTTAGAAATTTTTCGAAGACATTTTTTTTCAACTAGAGTACGAGGTGTGTTTCAACGGATTTATTTTAGTAAATTAGAAATTAATTTAATTTTAATTGCGAGACTTAGAAAATTTTTGAAGCATTTTTTTTTCAACGAGAGTAGGCCATTCGATATACATGTTAGAGTATATTACAGGCGAATTTTAAAAGTCAATAGTGGTTTAATTAAAAATGGTAATTCATTAATTTTAATTGGGGAACTTAGAAATATTTCGAAGCAATTTTTTTTTTCAACGAGAGTATACAGTTATGAGTGTATGCAGTAGAAGTGAATGAATAATTAAAAATAATAATTAAAAAGAATCATTAATTTTAATTGGGGAACTTAGAAATTTTTCGAAGCAAATTTTTTTTTCTAAACGAGAGTACGCAGTTTGAATAGGAGTATATGCAGTAGAAGTGAATGAATAATTAAAAATAATAATTAAAAAGGGTCATTAATTAATTTTAATTAAGGAACTTAGAAATTTTTCGAAGCAATTTTTTTTTCGCGTAGAAATATCTATTACAGTACAAGGTGAATTTTAACGAATTACAAATTTAATTAATTTTAATTGGGGAACTTAGACATTTTTCGAAGCATTTTTTTTTCTAAACGAGAGTATACAGTTTGAATATGAGTGTATGCAGTAGAAGTGAATGAAATAAATTAAAAATGGTCATTCATTAATTTTAATTGTAGAACTTAAGAAATTTTTGTGATTTTTCGTTTTAAAAATTGCCAAAAAATAGAATTTTCAGTTTTAAAAGTCGCCAAAAGTAGAATTTTTAGAGTTAAAAGTCGCCAAAAGTAGGATTTTCAGCTGAAAGTAATCTAAGATATAAACTCTCAACTGAAATGAATTTTGCCTTAAGGTGTGTGCTTTTAGCTAGAAGTGACCTAGAGTCAAAACTTCCTGGTCCCAGGAATCATCACGGGAGTTATAGTAAAAAATACAGGGTCACGTATGAATTATACAGCACTAAATTTAACAGCTCGCCCCCCCCCCTCCCTTTTTTTACCCAGAGGGGCCTTTCGATAGCCTAACAATACACACTTCAAAAAACTAGATGATAAAAAAAACAGAATTTTAACGTATATATAAAGTAGTAAATAAACAAGAATGAAAAATCATGCGTAGCGACATAATTCATGAATCACTTTCCAACATCATTGAAATGTTATGTGAACAAAATATAATTTTACCAGCTAGTGCATAGTTAATTAAAATAGTGAACAGATCCCCTTTTTAATAAAAATTTAACCCTTCACAATACTCCATTTATGCATAAGGACACTTCATAAAATTAGATAATTTACACTTTACCCTGTTTTTCCAACTCAAGTTAGGCTAAAAGTAAAGCTTACACATCGATAGGTTCAAAATATAGAAATCCTTCAAAAGAAACTAGAAAAAGTTAAAAATTTAAGCCCTGCTCATAAAATAATGCGACTACCCAGCGCCCTTCACAAATAATATAACCCTATTCCTATTCGAATTCCAGCGCCCTTCGCAAAATAAGTCCAATAGATTCATGTTATTTTATGGCGACAGAAATACGAGAGACCTTTCATAAAAATCCAAGATCACTGTTTGACAATGTACCCTGTAAAAATATTTTAAGAAATAGACTGCTATTCTCAAATGAATACGAATTCATGCAATGTAAAAATAGGTTTTACACGAATGCATTTATAGTATAACGTTCAAAATATAGATTTTAGAAAAAAAAATTACATATTTCACCAAATTTATCATACAAATCTGTAAAATAGAGTAGAGCGTTTCATGAAAAATAATTGAATTTCGAGTGATTATGCTTTAAAATACATATTTATAACTGAAACTAAGAAATGAATGTTACCCCATCAACAGAAGGATTGCTGAATCATGATGAGTCATATTATCAGATAAGCGAAGATCTTGCTTTGACACGATGAATCACTCGTGATAAGGAATACGGCTATTGGGCTTTTTCACAAATTTAATCAGTTTCTGAGACATTTCGTGTAGTCCTATATAGGTTCTACACTTCATATATACATATGGTGATATATATGTATATATATACTAAAATCTGTTAAGTTTTAAAAGGCTTCACTGTGTATTTAATGAAAAATAAGAACTAAGAAATAGCCATTAAGCGATACCCTTAAGAATTTTGAGGATAAGAGACGGATTTTAATGAATTTGATACAGGTTAGGGTAAAAAAAATACAGGGTCCCCTATAAGATATATGAATTAAATAACAAAATTAAAATTAAATTGAATTCGTTTATGCTTTTTGTATTGCAAAGTATAGAAAAAATATACTAAATTGAGTTTTTAGTATTTTAACTTAAAAATTTCTTTTGAGGAATGTATAGGATAACTAACCTTTTGACTTTGTTTTTATAAAATATATATTGTACTATTTAGTTAGGGCATTAATTCAAAAAAATGTTTGTTTTTAATATTGAAAAAATACACATAAAGTTATCTTACCTAAAAAGTGTAATCATAATGTACTGGACTTCATACAAATTCGACCTTCTACTATGCTTGTCTTACAACAACTGAACGGTAATGTGTTTGCTTATCTCTTAAAACCACGGGATATCGTGACGTCATGGATAAGGCATATGGTAGAATACAGAATGAATAGGTATTATAAGACTGAAAAATAAAATAATCATAAATCATAAATTTTGCATACTTCATACAAACACTTACAGTTATGAGAAATGATTGCTACTATTAACCATGTGAGAAAATGAATCAATAGCTAATCTTAAGAGCGTACAATAGTCACGCGAAGAAACGCTCACGCTAATGTTAAGTCTATGGGAAGGTTATCGCGCGTTTTCTCGCTCGCATTTTAATATTTTTAAATAATTTTTTTTTCATAGGATAGCTGAGACCAATCTACAACGTTGTTAGTTTTTACTTTTTCGATTTCTGTTTTAGTTTATTTCTGAGGACCAACTCAATAGTTAGATCCAGTAAAAATCGAGTTGTTGTGTCTTTTAAACTTTTATAAAATCGATACCAGCAAAATTAAAAAAAAATTAAGAACTAAGAACGATAGCTCAGGGTTTAAGCTTTCCAAAAATATGCTTTTTATAATTCTACTGCAATTACAACGAGTATAATCACGGGATAACTTTGAGAAAAATTGAGAAAAAAATCTGAATTAATTATATGCGGACTGCCTCCAATCGGGTACGCCCACTGGTATTCTGTGATTCGACAAGCATTCTCTGAACTCTGTAGATACGCCCCTCGGAAAAACCTCACCGCGATAATGGCTATATGTTTTTCTGATATATATTTTTTTTTCTGTATGTATATCCACGCAAAACTTTAGAAGGGATACTCAAAATTTAATACTTTTTTTTTTCTTTTGATGGAAAAGTATATCTTTCCAGTTGACTGTAAGCAATAAGTTTATTTTTCTGAATATTTACATTGCTTTTTTCTTTACTTTATAAATTTTAACGTTCGTAACAATTGACTAATAGCCCCAGAGCGGACTTGGGGAGACTCCAGGGGAGGGGGGGGGGAGTGTTCATTGGTTAAGTATAAAAGGGGGAGGGTTAGCCCCCCCCCCTTGAATTTGATAAATGAGTTTTTCATGCAGAATTATCCAATTTTCTTCAAATTTTGTACATAGGTTCATCGTGATAAGGTACTTTTCTGATTAGATTTAGGAGTTCATTGGTTAAGTATAAAGGGGGGGAACGGGGGCTAACACCCCTTACTTTAGATAAGTGGGTTTTTCATGCAGAATTATCCAATTTTCTTCAAATTTTGTATATAGGTTCATTCTGATCAAGCGCTTTTCTGATTAGTTTTGGGGGTTCACTGGTTAACTATAAGGGGGGAGGGGTATGATTCTCCCCTTAATATATTGTCGATTTGTTTATTTTTCGAGGGGCTTATTTCAAATTCTTTGAAATAAGAGTATAATATACAATTAGTGTGAATAGCCTGTGAGCTCAATGCCCTCAGTTTAACTGGGCAGTTTTCCTTTTGTATTTCTTTCATTAGTGCCACACAAAAGTATTCTTTTACATGATGATCTACGGGGGAAAACTATTTGCAGCATATTTTAATTGTGTTACGCCATTTCAAATATAATGAAATGGATATACATTATTGAGGTTTACAAGAAGACACTTGTTATGCGAAAAGCATTTATCATTCCTTTACAGGGACACACAAAATATTTCGGGTATAATACTGTGTCCGAAATATTGCTTAAAAGCCATAATTGGAAGTAGGACTTTAGTTAGGTATGCGTTTAACTAAATTTTTGAATGCTATGAGTTATGTATAAATGCTACAGATCATATACAGGGCTAAACAAAAAAATTTGTAAGCATTACGGTGCAGCAGCGTAAATTGATTAAAATGGGTTTTTAATCGAGTTATGAATTTTGAACGTGAAATATATTTAGTATACCAAGGAAGGCTTGTGGAATATAAATAAAATCATATACAGGACCACGTAAAGAACTGAATACATGGCTGACTATGTATGCGACAATTCCTGGAAGTGTGATTTCAGCGTATATATATTTTTTTCTGTATGTATATCCACGCAAAACTTTAGAAGGGATACTCCAATTTTAATACTTTTTTTTTTCTTTTGATGGAGAAGTATATCTTTCCAGTAGACTGTAAGCAATAAGTTTATCTTTCTGAATATTTACGTGCTTTTTTTTTACTTTATAAATTTTAACGTTCGTAATAATTGACTAATAGCCCCAGAGCGGACTTGGAGAGACTCCAGGGGAAAGGGGGGGGGGAGGGTTCATTGGTTAAGTATAAAAGGGGGAGGGTTACCCCCCCCCCCCTTGAATTTGATAAATGAGTTTTTCATGCAGAATTATCCAATTTTCTTCAAATTTTGTGCATAAATTAATCGTGATAAGGTACTTTTCTGATTAGTTTTGGGGGTTCATTGGTTATGTATAAAGGGAGGGAACGGGTGCTAACTTCCCTTAATTCAGATAAATGGGTTTTTCCTGCAGAATTATCAAATTTTCTTCAAATTTTGTACATAGGTTCATCGTGATAAAGCGCTTTTCTGATTAGTTTTGGGGGTTCATTGGTTAAGTATAAAAGGGGTAAAGAGGGGCGGGGGCTAATCCTTCCCCCCCTTAATTTAGATAAATGGGTTTTTCATGCGGAATTATCCAATTTTCTTCAAATTTTGTATATAGGTTCATTCTGATCAAGCGCTTTTCTGATTAGTTTTGGGGGTTCACTGGTTAACTATAAGGGGGGAGGGGTATGATTCTCCCCTTAATATATTGTCGATTTCTTTATTTTTCGAGGGGCTTATTTCAAATTCTTTGAAATAAGGATATAATATACAATTAGTGTGAATAAGCTGTGAGCTCAATGCCCTCAGTTTAACTGGGCAGTTTTCCTTTTGTATTTCTTTCATTTACAGTGCCACACAAAAGTATTCTTTTAGATGATGATCTACGGGGGAAAAACTATTTGCAGCATATTTTAATTATGTTACGCCATTTCAAATATAATGAAATGGATATACATTATTGAGGTTTACTACAAGACATTTGTTATGCGAAAAGGATTTATCATTCTTTTACAGGGACATATAAATATTTCAGATATAGTACTGTGTCCGAAGTATTGCTTATAAGCCATAATTGGAAGTAGGATTTTAGTTAGGTATGGGTTTGACTAAATTTTTGAATGCTATGTGTTATGTATAAATGCTAGAGATCATATACAGGGCTAAACAAAAAAATTTGTAAGCATTACGGTGCAGCAGCGTAAATTGATTAAAATGGGTTTTTAATCGAGTTATGAATTTTGAACGTGAAATATATTTAGTATACCAAGGAAGGTTTGTGGAATATAAATAAAATCATATACAGGACCACGTAAAGAACTGAATACATGGCTGACTATGTATGCGATAATTCCTGGAAGTGTGATTTCAGCGTGTATTTGCCTGAATGAAACTATAGCTTAATATGTCGCGTGTACAAAAAGCTTATGTTATATACAGGGCTGTACAAAATAATTCAAGTATGTTTCCATCTATTGGTAGAAACTGTTGAAGATGAATTTCCAACTGTGTTTTTTTTTGTTTTATTGCTAAACTAAACTGCAGCATACTATAGGGTATATACAAATATATAAATTATATACAGGGCTGCAGAAAAGAATTGGAGTACTTTTCCGGCTGTGGATGGTAATTGTTGAAACCTGGTTTTCAAATTTGTTTTGTGTTTTTCTGAAATGTTTACTTAGATAGCTTATTTACCTTATTAAACAGCGATGGTTTGTTAAAGTATTCTGTTAGTGTTGCAAAGTGTTTCATAATCTATGCTTGGTACAGGATTTTACTAATTTTACTAATGAACAAAATTTTAGATAAATAATTAAGATATAGATTGGAAATTGTGGATGAGAAGGGATGTCATCTGCCGACACGACTAGCGTAGTGTCTTCGTTATATTCTGATTATAAAAAAAAATAATTTTTTTAATGATCACGTTAATGTATGCGAAGGTGGTTTTCTTGAACATATTATATTGCGGGTATGGGGAGGGAGGGGGTTAACGCCTTGCTCTGATTTTCACAAAACAAATTCCCAAGAAATTTAATATTTTTAGCTTCTAACGTAGCGTTTTTTAAATGTTATGTATAGAGAATACGGGAAATTTTAAATAACGATTTTCATAAATGTTTAATTTATGTTCCTAATAAAAGTACACAACCCGTATATGCCTGATGGTTACCAACAATCAAAGTAAATGAATTGTTGTTGAGCACTTAACCGAGTGCCCTACAAGCAATCCTACGAGTTTTATTTATCTAACTGTGCATTCTTATCTCGGGTTCTACGGATTCCCAATCACAACGGCCTTTAGATGATTCGACTTTGTTTTCGTTCGTGATACAGATTTTAGTTCCACCTTCCACCGCCAAGGGCGGCATTATTTTTTAGAGTTCTGTGGGCCTGATTTCGATGGGCATTGGTTCATTCAACTCCTTTAAGCAACGCGTACCCGTGTTGGATGTTCGTATGGGACAAATTGCGCCCCCTGGCGTTGAAATGCGTTACTAAAGGATTATGAGCGCGTGTGCAGCACGCTTGCTATTCGATGCTGGAGGCAGCGGGAACACAATTTGGAGTTTTATTCGGAAGGTGGTTTCTTTGGAACAGGGTGCGTCCCCTAGCGGCGGGAGGTGGAACTAAAAAAGTTTGCAGCGCGTGCGCTGCATGCATACTATACGGTCCGGCAGGCAGTGGGAACACGTGTTGGTGGTTCGTTTTAACAGAATGCGCCCGTACTTGCGGAAAGTGGAGATACAGGATTTTCAGTCGACGTGCAAAGCAGTTTTAAATAAATAATTTAATACAAAATCAGGTTAAAGATATAAAATCATACAAACTTTAGTTTTGTTTAATTTTATTATCATGGGTCCGAGCAACGCCGGGCGGGTCAGCTAGTATATATATATATATATATATATATAATTATAATATCTATGAATTTCAAAATACATATCAAGTTCTTATATCATTCTACTTTAATCTACAAAGAGATAAATAATGATATTGTGTAAACAGAATACCACATATCTAATAATTAACATGTGCAATTATAATTTTACCATAGCATGTGCTTCAATGGTAATTGGCCAAATTTACTCATACCTGAATATTATTTAAAAAAGAAAGAGAGAGAAAGGGAAAAAAAATTATAGATTGGAGTTGCTATTAAGTAAACACAAATGGATTAATAAATCAAATATGAACATTATACAATGGAAAACTGGACCACAAGAGAACAAACAAGAATTGGATATGAAAAAACACATGTAGATGTACTCGTCAGCTTGGTTGCACCCACATGTGTTTTAAAAAATAATTCAGTATTTCATAATTTTACTGGCATGATGCTAAGAACAGTAGAATCAAAACCAAGTATACTGAATTATTACCAGGTAACAATTGGAAAAAATAAGATTGGAAATATTTAAATTGGAAATAAAAAACCATTAAGAATATATAATATAATTCACTTACATCGATTATCTTAAAACATTATAAATCACCTCACTAAATTACCACTAGATATCATTTTTGAAATAATATTGGAAATTAGAACCTTTAAATTGTAAATAAAATAATATAGAAACTTCTGCATAATATCCACGTCCACATGGCATATATATATATATATATATATATATACCGG
This sequence comes from Maratus michaelseni, assembly GCA_963931845.1. Classification (NCBI taxonomy): domain Eukaryota; kingdom Metazoa; phylum Arthropoda; class Arachnida; order Araneae; family Salticidae; genus Maratus; species Maratus michaelseni. The sequence goes on from OZ007586.1 coordinate 32,043,084, forward strand.
GTTCGTCATAAATTCGTGCAAACTTTAAATATTCATAATAAAAGAAGTAATGCTCAGAAAAATTTTCGGTTTGCGCGAGTATGATCAGAAGGTTTTTGGATTTTTTTCCATGTATAATAAAAAATTATTTCAAAAGTAACCGATAGAGGGCACTCACACGTCATACTGAGGCGTTTTATGCAAATCAGGCAAACACAAATAGACAATAAAACAAATCACAATAATATGACACTGTGCATTTATTTTAAAGTAAAAGATGATCAACATGACCTCTATCACCAGGTATTAGGGAAGTGAGGCGCGTCAATACACCTGTTACAGCTGAATGTAGCATGTCGGCATCGATGCCACCGACGGTCCGTCGAATGGCATCTTTCAGTTCCACCAAAGTTTCTGGGGAACCCCGGTGTACACGACACTTTAAGTATCCCCACACCCAAATACCTGCCGGGGTCATGTCTGGAGATCGTGCGGGCCACTCAAACTTACATCCTCAACTTATTACTCGGTCTTCAGTGAAAGTGTTCAACAGGAACGTCTTGACTTCAAGTGCAACCTGGGGCGGGGTACCATCCTGCATGCAGGCAAAACGTGGTCACGCAAAAGCGTAAAATACCGTTCTGCAGTGACGGTACAGGTTTTCCAGCCGAATTTAGGACAAGACTCTTCAAAAAAGAAAGGACCCAGAACCAGGGACCGACTTAGACTATCTGGGGCCCGGGGCAAGCATCATTCTGGAAGGCCCCCTTCTATCTATCCATGAAAATTGTTCGGGAATTATGTTGAAGTCACTAGTATTAAACTCTCTCTCTCTCTCTCTCTCTCTCTCTCTCTCTCTCTCTCCATACCTATTTTATGTATACATAAATTTCGAACCAAGTGCTATTTACATCTTATACATATACAGTGTATTACAAGAAAGGGTCACAACTTTAACAAATGACAGAACACTGTTTTTTGGTATAGGAATTTAATGACGGATGTGAACGTTTGAAGTGTAAATGCAGATCTTTCAATCACTCTTGGTTATTTGTTATAATGTAAAATTTTCTATTATATTATAAAATTTAATATTTGTTGTGCATCAGCATGTATTTGGCCGATTCTATAATATGGAAAGATAAGTGCAGGCATGCCCTGATACTAATAGCAACAAATTTCAACACTTGTTACGTTGTTACTTCATTCCCCATGCTCTAAAATACCTTTATATAAATTTTTATAACATTAGTTTTCTGATGTTGTAGATTGTTCTTTTTAGGGGAGGAGGGGACTTGGGGCACAGAAAGCAGAGGGTGGAAGTGGAGGGCTACACTCCTTTCCTAAATCTTTGAAAATGTAATAATTTTTGTCATTTTTGGCCAATTTAAACCATTTTGCATGCGTTTAACAAAAATCCTAATTAAGAGCAGAGGGGAGGGAGGGGGGCTCTCAGATTGGGGGCCTGGGGCAGCTGCCCCACAGGCCCCTGCATAAGTTGGGAACTGCCCAGAACAAAAGACGCGGTGAAACCACACCAAACAGTCAAATGAGGAGCATGCAGTGGCTTGGTCAGGTACTCACGAGGGTTTGACGTTGTTCAACATACGACTGCGTATTGACGATTTCATTGATTTTATTGATTTTGCGTATTGACGTCATCATGCAATGAAAAATGTGCTTCATCCGTCCAGTTGACGGTCAACAACCATTGTGGGTCCCGCTCCGATTTTGCCAGCGTCCATGTAGCAAACTTTAGTCTTTTATCTGTATCTGCCAGTAATAACTGGTGAATTGCCTGTATCTTGTACGGATACAGATCCAAGATTCCGTTCAGAATATGTCGAATCGACGATTACGGAATCCCCGTTATTCTCCCAGCTTCACGAGCACTGCTACTCCCCATTGATGTCTCGGCTTCCAATTCTTCCATGACACTTTTTACAACATTGACGCGATCCGTGCTCGAGGATGGTCTGCCACTACGTGGACGATCCTCCAAACTCCCCGTTTTCTCAAAATGTCGTACTAAATTGAGTATCCCTTTCAATGAAATAGGTTTTTTTTGCGCCTGAAGTTCTTTCTCCGTGCGAAACTTTCGCAATGCAATAGTTCTCGATTCACCATTCTTGTAAAAAAGTTTAACCACCAGCGCTCGATCTGGTAACTATAGCATGCTGTCGAGATCAAATGACGAATCCATTTCCAGGCAGGTGTTTTATTGCGAGCCTGATTTTCATAAAACGCCTCAGTTTTACGTATGAGAGCTCTCTATTGGTTACTTTTGGAATCATTTTTTTCTTATACTACATGGAAAAAAAATCCAAAATCCTTCTGATCATACTCGCTTAAAACGAAAAATTTTCCGAGCATTACTTCTTTTATTATGATTTTTTTAAGTTTGCACGAATTTATGACGCAACCGGTCTATATATATATATATATATATATGTGTGTGTGTGTGTGTGTGTAATATAAAATTATATATAACACGTTATCAGTATGATCAGGCCTGAATCCTGTTTTAACTGCAGCATTGGTTAAGAGATCAATGAAAGTTTTTTCAAGACAAGCGCTGACTGTGTCACAAAACGTTAACTAAATGGCTGATATAATTCACACTCTTAGTGTAAGCAGCAGTTGAAATATTTAGAGTATTTGCAGTCGTACAATCGAGCTGAGTAGTGGCAACAGTTCCGAAAGTTGTTTCTCCAAAGCATTTAGGATACTGGGTTTGAGACAAACAGTTTATTCCATACTAAATTATACTAATGCACAACTCCACATAAACACAAATTCAATAGAAGCTTCAGACCCAATTAGATCTCTTAAAATTTATTGATGAAAATCTATCGACGCGTAGAGGAAGGACTTCTCAAGTGACGAGGTTATTTGGACCCTTCGGCATGCGTAAAACTTTGCCTTCCAAGTCAGTGTATGCGGTATAAGTATAAAAAAAAACTAAAATCTAAGTTACATTGTGCTCTGTAAGAAACCAACGAAATCTGTGTTAGGAGAAAAAATGGGTAGTAAGAGGTGGAGCGCTTGCTAATGATTGAAAAAGTGGGCCAAAAGGGGGTGCCATTGACATCGTGTCGTAACTCTTTCTTTTAGAGCAGAATTTTAAAAAGGTGAATAGTTTATGCGGGAGTTGAAAGGAATCATGGGATATGGAATGATAATTTTAAAAAAAATGGTGTTACAAAATGTTCCAAAGAAATAAAAATTCAATGTCTTAAAGTATCAAGAAATAAAACAAGTGTGTTTTACAAGAAGTGTTGCATTTAATAGAATAATGTTTTTAGATTAAGAATTAAAAGAAGATGTTGATTTAAAGTTACGGAATTAAAATATAAATGGTACTTAAGATATTGTAAAACGAAAGGAAAAAAAGTAGAATTGTAAGAATTTGGATTAAATTAATTAAACTAAAATAGCGAAAATTTATTGTTATTACATATATATATATATATATATATATATATATATATTAGTTAAATTAGGTAAAAAAATCGATTTTACTCAAAAAAGAAACTAAAATAATGCTTTAGAATTTAAAAGAAATATATGTAACAAATAACTTTCCCATTCCTTTAAAATTATGTACAATTTATTTTTTAAAGTTATAAAAAACACTCGCGCAGAAAATATATTCTAAACGAACACATTTAAAAATAATTAATAGTTGAAAAAAATCGATTTTTTCAAGAAAGGAAACATTTTTTACCGAATTTTATTCTAAATATAATATTCATATTTTACATCTAACAATCCAATTAAGAATATATATAATTCATGTTTTATCCTCTAGTAATACTAAATTTTGAAACCTTCATCACTTTCTCATTACGCAATCTCCCCGCATTTAACTTAAAAATAACCAGGTTTCTAAGTCCTAAGCCGCGATTTGAAGAAATCCAGTATCATCATTCAAAATCCTATTCTAGAAAGGGCCCAATGGTCTTACATGTAAAACACTAAGGCTGAAGGCACTGAGGTCCCTAGTTCGAGTCAAAGGTCAGCCATAAAATATTCTTGAGGTATATCAAATAATAAATATCTACAGATGGCTGCACAAAGAGAGATGTAATTTTTTTATAACCGAGGTTATTCATAACGGAAAATTTTGCTTTCCTGACAGTAATGCCAGGAATATTTCTGTGATTCGAAGAATTTCTGAGAGAGTAACGGAAAGTAACCGCTTCTTCAAACGGAGTTTTTCCTTTTTTTATCTCTTAAAACGAAAAATCTATTATCGGAACGGGAAAAGTCCGGCAACTTTGCTGCCAGTAATTTTACCGTGAATTAATGGATTTATTTTAACAGTGCAGGGTAAGTTATAACCATGTCAGGACTCTCGTCCGTTCTAAAACGACACAATACTCCCCACATTAAAGAATGTGACAAAAGGGCAGCCGTTCCAGAATGTGATCGGAACGCACTTGGATGCGATGTTAAATGTTGTCGCCCAGCATACAGAGGTACCAGTGGGTAGAGAGAGACAGGGTGAGCTCACATCTCAGTAACATCGCTTATGACTCAATGGAGGAATTGCACATTGTAATAAAATTCTCAAAGGAACAACGAACCCTTTGGAAATAGATCTATAGGATAGAACGTTACAACACTAGTAATAGTAAAATGGTTGTTCGGATTTTTTTAGAATTATCTTATACTACAGTAGGACGATATATATACAAAGCATTCATAGAAAATATTTTTTAGAGGAAATGTCTATATCAGGACACATTGGGAGATACATTCTCGAAGTCGTATAAAGGCTTCAGTTTACTACTAGTGACAATTTTAAGCTTTAATTACTCTGCAGTATTCAGAATTAAGTCAAAAATATTAACTAGATATAAGACTGTTTGTTTCTTTATAGCTAAGAACTTTGACGGGCTCCTCCGGAGATTTCGACTCGAACCCTTCAGTGAGAAAGACGACCGGGAGCCCAACACAGCGAGATGTTTGACACGACGCGACGGGGGCAGGACACGGTTGCACCGCCACCTCCATGTGGTGCGCCGGTGATAGAGGTGAAGCAGGACACTGAGTTTGGGTCTACCCTTCATAATCTTAGGTTTTCTGCAGCGTGAAGACTCGGTCAATGTTGGAAGTCTGCTCCCTAGGTGGTAGAAGGATGCCTCGTAGGCATATCTCAGTTGCTCTAGCCGGACCCTCGCCCTTCGTCGAGGAAGGTGACGCTGAGCAACGACTAGCTAACAGCGGTCATATTGTTTCAAAATCTTTATCTAGAGCCGTTACGGAGGCAAGATTGAACTCCGAATAGCACGGTGCATGGTGGCTGTGCAGTGACGCTTGGTTACTGGGTGAGGCGGCTTGAAGCAACACTCTGTACTAGCACCTCCTCCACTAGGATTCGATGATCAGAAAATGCTGTACAATAAGCGTCGTTGGGGTAGTCCGGCATAAGGCCTATTACCCGGTTCGCTCTTTTGGGTTCCAGCTACGAAGCTGTCGGAGGACTTCAGTGTCCCCCCAAGTGTTTTGTGGTGGTGTCCTCGATGTGTGGGCTACACTGCATATCGACATTTGTCGTCAATCTCTTGGGTTAAAAGGAGTGGTCAGCAGGTGGTGGCGCTGCTACCGGCACGCAGCACTTACAGGAGGACCCTCCTGGTCTAGTGCGTTAAAGTCCCCCAAGACATGGGCGCGGCGGTTGACGTGCGTCATTTTATAACTAAAATTATTTGTAATTCGGTAAACAATTTTTTAAACATATTAAAGGAACATACATTCAGTACCTATGATACGTTGGCTGAAATAAGCATAAAACCCCATAAAACTAGCTTAGATATGTTGTTTAGCTGTCTACATGGGTCGAAATTTCCAGGCCCGGAATTTCAACGCCCTGCACAAAAAAATTTAATGGCTCAACTGATATAAAAGCTAAAAGTTCGGCCCAGATCGACCCGGCCCGTACAAATATATATTTATATTGGCCTGGTACGATATAAAAGCTAAAAGTTTTACCCGAGGTCGGCTCAGCCCGTACTAAAGCTTAATTGAGACGGGCTGGCACGACTTAATTTCTAAAAACATGCCAGAGGGAGGCATTAAAAACTCTACCTCGAAGAGTCGCCTTAATCAGGTATTCAGGGTCAACCCAATAAAAAAAGAAGACTGGCCCAAACAAACCTGCAAATGTAGGACAGACAAAGTAAGGCCCGGGCTTGGCTCAACCCTGAAAGAGCGAAGACCATGTCCGGTCCCAGTAAAGTGAATGGAAACCGGACCAGGTTCGAAACAAACCCGTTCCCAGACCCAAACATCTTTCTTCCCTAATACCCTAATTTCTTCCCTAATAAATAATAATTCTAGTTTTTTTAAAACGAATGATAACAAAAAGGAACTGATTTTCCAGAAAACAAAACTATCCGAATATAGCTAATTATAATACTTATAATATATACTTATTGAAATTACTTCAGTAGTTCTAGAGAAAAAAGAAGGGTCGAAAATTTTCACAAATCCAATACTTTCTTTCTTGTGTAGATAGAAGAAAACTTGTCGGATGTGCCACTCCAAAACTTTATTTTATCTCATACATGTTTCACATACACCAAAAACACAAAAGTCACATACACAAAAGTCGAACTGAATCTAAAGATTTATTAAATTCCATGCTTTAGTTCATGAGATATGACTGTCGCAAAAATCGTGTAAATCCTGAAAAATACAGCCTAGCAGCGCAACGTGTTGAGAAATTTACATCAAAACCTAATAAGCAACAATTTATGTCAACATCTAATTGAATTTGAAGTTTGATGAAATTCTGTGCATTAGTTTTTCAGATATAGCTATCGTGAAAATAGAGAAAAATGTAGCATAGTTTACAACTTAGCCTACTATATTTTAACGACTACAGTGTAGCCACCTGTTGAAAGATTTGCACAAAAAACTAATCAGCACTAATATATATGTGCAGGTCTAACATAATATAAAGTTTTAATAAATTCCGTGCATTAATTATTGAGATATAGCTTGAAAATCATGAATGACCAGCATACAGTGCCATCTGTTGGGCGGTATACACCTAAACATAATCATCAACAACTTATGTCCACGTCCAACTGAATTTGAAGTTTGATCAAAATTTTTGCATTTGCTCAGGAGAAAGTTTTTTGCGAAAATCCTGAAAAATGCAGCGCCACCTCTTGCGCGATTTTCACCAAAATCTAACAAGTAAAACATTTGTCAACGTCTAACTAAATCTGAAATTTAATGAAAATCCCTGCAATAGTCCTTGAGATATTGCTATATTCAAAATCGTGAATAATGCAGCATAGCACCACCACCCAGTGGGCGGTATGCACCAAAACTTAATCAGCAACAATCTATGCCAATGTCTAACTGAATCTGAAATTTGTTGGTAATCCCTGCATTAGTTTTTGAGAAAGAGCTATTGAGGAATTCGAGAAAAATACAGCACAGCAACGCGATTTACACCAAAATTGTGCGATTTACACCAAAAACGGATCAGCACCAATTTATATCAAAGTCTAACTGGATAGTTTTATTAAATTCCATCCATTAATAAGACTATCGCTAAAATCGTGTGAATCCGGAAAATATGCTGCATAAGCTGCGTCACCTGTTGGGAAATTTAAACGAAACCGTAATAAGCAACAATTTATGCCAACGTCTAACTGAATCTGTAATGTAATGAAAATCCGTGCATTAGTCCTTCAGATAGACTTATCTTGAAAATCGTGAATAACGCAGCATACCAGCGCTACCGGTTGGGCGCTATACACCAATACTTAATCAGCAACAACTTATGACCACGTCTAAATGAATCTGAAGTTTGACGAAATTCTGTGCATTAGTGTTTTAGATTTAGCTTTCGTGAAAATCATAAAAAAGTAGCATAGCAATGTCATCTTTTGGGCTATTTACACCAAAGCATGCAATCACACTCTCAGAAATAAAACACTCAATTTTGACGATTCCGCAATCCTCAGGCCTCATTTCGTTATTTTTGACAATCATTTCGTCACAGAGTCACGTGGTTTTTGACGAAACGCGAATCCTCAAATATCTTGACGAAACTGTTTCCTCGCTGTCAAAAATAAAACTCTCACTTTTGACGATTTCGCAATTCTTGAGCTATATTTCGTCATTTTTTGACAATTATTTCGTCTCAAAATTAAGTGATTTTTAATGAAATGGAAAATCTCAAATATTTGACAAAAATATTTCCCCATTCCCGGCCAGATTATTTTTGTTACAAAATCGTTCAAAAAAAAAAAAAAAATACACGAAAGTATTAAATTTCGTTAAAAACGCTTAAAAAATTCTTCTAAAGTTACAGAATTTCGTTAAAAACGGTTAAAATAGTAAAATGCGAACATCATTTGGTCCATTTTCGATCGAAAGCATCAACATTTTTCCAATGGTTTAAAAAAAAAAATCACAATTTTAGGAGCTTTTTTTTATTTAAGAAATATATTCATATAACAATCAAATTTAAAATATGTATAACTGACCCCCCCCCCCCCCCCGTCTATAAACAGTAATCTTATCCGCTAAAATTGATGAACTCGCCTCCAAAATATGCACTTCAAAATTAATTATTTCTGATCAACAATTAGACCATATTTTAATTATTCATTGAACAAAGGAAATTTCTCTAATAAATTATATTAATCAAGCCATTTTCTAATTATTTATTAACCATAGAAAAACCATAATAATAAACTGGCCTTATTAATTAAAACATGCAGAAAGTATAACAGCACCGATAAAAATACAATCTGCTTTCTAAAAATATAAACACACATCAACATCGCATAAATACATTTAAAATCAAATAATTCCGAAGTCACGATAGCGAAGTGGTTAGAGCACTTAGCTGCCAAGCCAAACCTCGCGTGTTCGAGTCCGATCAAATCTCAGTGATCTTATTTTGCCCGTAGTCAATTAAAGATGCTTCTAAAAACTCCGATAGATGGCAGCACCAACCTTTTTTTGGAACTTTCGTCAAAGAAACAATTTGAGGAAACTGATTTCTTCGTAATTTTGAGGATGCAAATTTACTCGATTTGACGAAATGTTTACTCGGAGCATTTTTCAAGAAATAGTTTCGTCAAAAACGAAGAAAATTTCTTGAAATTTGAGTACTCATTTTTGAAAGTGCATCGTCTATTTATATCACGATCAAACAGAATCTGAAATTTTATGAAATTCTGTGCATTAGTTCTTGAAATATAGCAATCGTGAAAATCGTGAAAAATGTAGCATAGCAGCGCCACCAGGTGAGCGATTTAAACCAAAAACTAATCAGCCTAATCAGCACCAACTTATATGAAGGTCATTACTGAATACAAATATTTATTAAATTTCGTGCATTATTTCTTGAGACGTAGCTATCTTGAGAATCGTGAATAATGCATTATACAGCGCCACCTGTTGCGAGATATACAACAAAGCATAACAAGCAACAACTTATATCCACGTTTACCAGAATCTGAAGTTTGATGAAAATCTGTGCATTAGTTCTTGAGATAGAGCTATCTTGAAAATCATGAATAATGCAGCATAGCAGTGTCACCTGTTGGGCGGTATACACCAAAATTTAATCAAGGACTTATGTCCACTTCCAACTAAATCTGATGTTTGATGAAAATCTGTGTATTAGTTCTTGAGATAGAGCTAGTGTGCAAATCCTGTAAAATGCAGTATAGCTGCGCCACCTGTTTGGCGATTTACATCAAAAAATAATCAGTACACATTTATCAAAGTCTAACTGAATCTAAAATTTTATTAAATTCCGTGCATTAGTTCTTGAGATATGACTATCACTAAAATCGTGTGAAATCCTGAAACATGCATTATGGAAGCGCCACTTGTTGGACGATTTACACCAAAACCAATTACGCAACAACTTATTTCAATGTCTATCTAAACCTGTACTGTAATGAAAATCCGTGCATTAGTCCTTGAGATAGAGTTATCTTGAAATTCATGAATACTGCAGTTTAGCAGCGCTACATATTGGGCGGTATACACCAAAACCTAATCAACAACTTACGTACACTTCTAACTAAATCTGATGTTTGAAGAAAATCTGTATATTAGTTCTTGAGATAGAGCTAGCGCGCAAATCCTGAAAAATGCAGCATAACTGCGCCACCTGTTTGGCGATTTACATAAAAAAATAATCAGTACACATTTATCAAATTCTAACTGAATCTAAAATTTTATTAAATTCCGTGCATTAGTTCTTGAGATATGACTATCGCTAAAATCGTGTAAATCCTGAAAAATGTAACTTATAGCAACACCACCTGTTCGTCGGTATACACGAAAACTTAATAAGCAAAAACTTATGTCCACATGTAACGGAATTTGAAGTTTGATGAAAATCTGTGCATTAGTTCTTGAGATAGAGCTATGGAGCAAATCCTGAAAAAGTGCAGCATAGCAGCGCCACTTGTTGGGCGATTTACACCAAAACCTAAAAAGCAACAACTTATGTCAACGTCTAACGGAATCTGTAATTTAATGAAAATCCGTGCATTATTTCTTCAGATATAGCTAAATAATATCATGAATAATGCAGCGTACATTTTGGGCGGTATACATTAAAACTTAATCAGCAACAACCTAAGTCAATGTCTAACTGAATCTGAAATTTGTTGAAACTCCCTGCGTTACTTCTTGAAATAGAGCTATTACGGAAATCGAGAAAAATACAGTATACGTCTAACTGAATCTGAAGGTAGATGAAAATCTGTGCATTAGTTTTGATATACAGCTGTTGCAGAAATCCTGAAAAATGCAGCATACCAACGCCACCTGTTGGGCGATTTATACCAAACCCTAATAAGTGACATCTTATGTCAACGTCTAACTGTATCTTAAATTTAATGAAAATCTGTGCTTTAGTTCTTGAGATATAGCTATCTTGAAAATCGTGAATAATGCAGCAGAGCAACACCACCTTTTGGGCGGTATGCACCGAAACCTTATCAGCAACAACTTTTGTGAATGTCAAACTCAAACTGAAATTTATTGTAAATCCATGCATTAGTTTTTGTGATAAAGCTATTGTGGAGATCCTGAAAAATGCAGCGTATAAGCGCAACCTGTTGGGCGGTATACACCAAAACCTAATCAGCAACATCTTATGTCGACGTTTATCTGAATCTCAAGGTATATGAAAATTTGTGCATTAGTTCTTGATGTACAGCTATTGTGGGAATCCTGAAAATTGCAGCACAGCAGCGCCATGTTTTGGGCAATTTACACCAAAACATACTAAGCAGCAACTTATGTCAGCGTCTTACTAAATGTAAAATTTGAAAAAAATTCGTGCATTTGTCGATATAGCTTTCTTGAAAATCCTGAATAATGCAGCTTCGCAGCTCCACCTGTTCGGCGGTATACAGCTAAACCTAATCAGAAACTTCTTATGTCCACATCTATCCGAATCTGAAGGTAGATGTAAATTTGTGCATTAGTCCTTGAAATACAGCTAATGCGGAAATCGTGAAAAATGCAGCATAGCAGCGCCACCTTTTGGCGATATTCACCAAAAACTAATCATCACCATTTTATATCAAGACATAACTGAATCTAAACTTTTATTAAATTCCATGCATTAGTTCTTGAGATGTGACTATCATTAAAATCGTATAAATCCTGATAAATGCAGCATAGCACCGCCACCTGTTGGGCAATTTACACGAAAACCTAATAAACAACATCTTATGTCAACGTCTTACTGAATCTAAAATTTGATGAAAATTCGAGCATTATTCCTTGAGATATAACTTTCTTGAAAATCCTGAATAATGCAGCTTCGCAGCGCCACCTCTTGGGTGGTATAGAGCTAAACCTAATCAGAAATTTCTTATGTCCACTCTAATTGAATCTGAAGGTAGATGAAAATCTGTGCATTAGTCCTTGAAATACAGCTAATGCGGAAATCGTGAAAAATGCAGCATAGCAGCGCCACTTTTTGGGCGATATTCACCGAAACTAATCAGCACAAATTTACATCAATACCTAACTGAATCTAAAGTTTTATTAAATTCCATGCATTAGTTTCTCGAAATATGACTATCACTAAAATAGTGTAAATCCTGAAAAATGGAGCATAGCAGCGCCACCTGTTGGGTAGTTAACACCAAAACCAAATAAGCAACAACTTATATCAACGTAATAACTGAATCTTAAATTTAATGAAAATTCATTCATTAGTTCTTGAGATATGAAAATCGTGAATAATGCAGCATGTTTTGGGCGGTTTACACCAAAACCTAATCAGCAACAACTTATATCCACGCCTAGCTGAATCGGAAGGTAGGTGAACATCTGTGTATTAGTTCTTGAGAGAGAGCTATTGCGGAAATCGTGAAAAAAGCAGCATAAATGGTTCGCACCAAAAACTAATCAGCACCAATTTATATCAAGGTCTAAATGAATCTAAAATTTTATTAAATTCTGTGTTTTAGTTCTTGAGATAGACCGCCCCAAAATTTTTTTGTCATATACATACAGACAGACATTTTCTAAAAACAGTCATAGCGTATTCAGGTCTTCTAAAACGTATAAATCCGTTTAAAATCGGAAGTCGAAAATTTTTACGAATCCAATATTTTCTTCTTGTAAAGATAGAAACTCCGGAGCCCAATGCAATAACGCTTCCGAAAAACGAATCCTAAATTACCCTTTCCTTTTCCTCCCATCTCCAATCTTTTGCCTTCTTTTGTATCAAAACACTAATAAGTGACGTAAAGTGTCGCTCACGTAAGAAATGGAGATGAAACGGGCTCGGTTTTTATATCAGTCTTGGGGTTTCGGCAGACTCCAGCTCAATCTGTTTTTAAATTTCAAATTTTAATTTTTTTCCATTTCAAATCATTTTAACGCTATTTTGATCAGAATAAAAAGTAAAGTCTTTTTCTATTCTTCATAGCTGCGAACTATTCATTTTTTGTGTTAACACAATTTCCGAATCATAATTCTGAGCTTATTTAATCGCAGAATTATGCGATTAACTAACACTAAGATTCGGCAAAGATTTATATTTGGAAGTAATAATGACTAAAAAGTAGAATAGTTGATAGCTAAGTGTGCGCAGAGAGATGCATTTAAATTTTTTATTATGTGAAAAAATAATAATAATATAAAAATACTTCAAATTTTGAAAATAATATATGAAATATAAATATGCAGACTGGAGTGACGGCGGAGGGGAACGGTACGCTACGGTTGTTAATACTACGGAATATTAGGGCTCCGGTAATTTTTTTTTTTTTTTTTTTTTTTTTTTAGAAATTAAGCCCTGGGTGGGGGCAAATTTCTAAAAAAATCTAATTTTCTAAACTCTAAATTTTCCAAAAAATGGGGATCGGCCCATCGCTCTCTCTTTTCACTTAGATTTAATTTCCCCTTTCCCCTAGTACAAAATACACAATGTTTTAAATCTGTATATCTGTTTAACGTTTTTCTTTTCTAATTCCATGCAAAGATAAAATGCAAAATCCTTTCTTTTTGTAGACTTAAAATCTTGGCAACTACCCAAGAGTGACAGAAATGTCAGTTATCTTTTGTTGAAATCATTCTTTTTCTCAATTGGAGGAGTTGTCTTGTCAATCATTTGAAGTTAGACCATCCTCTTATTTGTTTCTCAACGCCAGCCGCCATCTTGAACCGAAAATTTCTGTGACTAGCGTAGCCTCTTAATAGTGTATGTCATATTTAACTAACAGGCTCGAACATGCGTGAATTTTGACTAGAATTATTCACTGAATGTAAAAAAAAGATTTATATTTAGATCTAATATTTATATCGTTTAACATTTTAAAATTCTATTAAAAGTATATACATTAGTATGCTTGTGAAAGGTTTATTTTTAAGACGAAACATTGTGTGAAGTGTCCTGTGTTAAGGTTAAAACTTTCGTGAAGGGCTCTGTTTTAAAGTTTCGTGAAGGGGTCTGTTTGAAGGATCCTGTTTTTAAATAACTTAAGAACACACAATTTATTCCTAAACATTCAACTCGATTCGTTATATATGCTTCATTGAGTATTCAATCAAAAATAATAACTAAGAAATAAAATTAACAATACTAATTAAGAGGCAGCCTTAAGAATTTTTGGAATAAGAGATTGGTTTTAATTAAAAAGGTTAATGAACCTAATTCGATACAAGTCTTACTAAAATAGAAATTACACTAAAAATACAGAGTCTCCTACAATATATGAATTATACTCCACTAAATTTAATAGCACCCTCCCCTATTTTCATAGAAATGGCTTCAATATAATTTAGGCTAACAATATACACTTCAAAAAATACATAGTGACCACAAGAAGGACAGGAATTCGAAATGTACTACTACTTAATAAAATATAATTTCTCTTATAGCATAAAATATATTAACAAGTCCTGTAAAAATATATTGACAAGACTATATGAACTATTAATACATGATTTAAAACATATTGGTTATACAAAACATATATATATATATATATATATATATATATATATATATAAAAATTTATCGTTACCTTAAAATTTCCATGATTTACTCGACTTCACAGAAATTCAACTGGATTCTTCACCACGTGGTTTGATGACATCACTGATCGCGATAACATTCTAGATAAGATTCACTGATAAGAACACATTTCAATTCATTTCTTCTAAAGAAAGTATACGAGTTGATTCTAAGGTCTAGGTATGTAGATATATAGTAGGTTAGTAGTAATATATTTTTAAAGTACTTTTTATTTTGTTTTAAAAGAAATGGATATTTTTCTCTTTAGGTAGGGTCGTCAAAATTAAAACATAAAATATTAAATTTAATCTTTAGTAATACAAAGACTTACGCATACAGAAACGCATGTGGTGAAAAGTTATAGATATTAAACCCTGCTTATAAAATAATGCGACTATTTATATATTTTTTTTTTCATTCATGTGCATCACATATAATTACAAAATTCAATTTTTTTTTGTTGTTGGTAAGGATAATCCAAAAAACTCATGCAATAAAACGCTTGTGAAACCGAAAATTGGATATAATCTGTGTTCTAATTGTGAAAAAGTATTAGGTTGGAAACGTATACATGATTACAATCATCTATCAGAGATGTATACAGGGAAGCTGTACATACGGAATGTAACTTGAACTATAAGCAGTGTAAAACAATTCCTGTGATATTCCATAACTCGAAAAACTATGATGGTCATCATATTATGACAAAGCTAGGAAAGTTCAAAGATCATGAAATCGACGTGATTGTCTCTTCTTCTATGAAGAATTATATAACCTTTAAAATCAGAAAGCCAACATGTCCTATTTATAGGGCCTTCATATATTATTTTCGTTTGCGCTGGTTTTGAACCCGCAAACTTCAGCTTAGACTTATTATTGATACGCTAACCATTGGGCTGTCCGTGCCCTGATGCTTTCTCGCTTTCTTATAAATACTATCTATTACAATCATACTTTTTTCGACTCGTGATATATCATTTGAATTTACCTATATATATATATGTTGGGTTTGCTATACTAGATGTATCTAAACATTGCATATATGACTTTCATTATAACTTGATATAGAATACTTAACATATTCAAACACAAATAATATTTCTAAGGATATAGAACAATGTCGTGATTTCTTTAACTTCTCTAAGTATTCAAAACCACATCGTCTAAACCGCACAAGTTTCGAACCCACAAATATATAATCAGACTTGTCATTTTATACCCAGGACGCTAACCACAGGGCTAAGTGAGCCCCCGCTTATTTTATAGTAACCACGCTAACTATTGGGCTTAGTGAGCCCCAGGCTAACTTATACCCACCACGCTAAGTATTAGGCTGAGTGAGCCCCAGGCTATTTTATACCCACTACGCTTACTGGGCTTAGTGTGCCCCCGCTTATTTTATAGCTACCACGATAACCACAGGGCTAAGTGAGCATCCACTTATTATATAGTGAACACGCTAACTACTGGGCTGATTAAGCCCCAGGTATTTTATAACCATCACGCTAATTACTGGGCTGAGTGAGCCCCAGGTTATTTAGTCGCATGAATATGATTTCCAAGGTATATGTCCTAACTTGATTTAGACCATTGCCTATGGTAAGATAAAGCTGGGAAGTAAATTGGTAAACTATGTACCTCGAAAACTCACTTGTATTTTATTAAATATCTGCAGAAATTTGCATAGTTTATTAAAATTATATACATTCTCATTAGTTTATAAATCTACTAACTTATAATATCTATATGGTAACTTGGATTATTAGTATTCCCACTTACAAATTTCTTTTGTAGATTTAATATGATAAACACTAACATGAGACTGACTAAACTTTTACCATTTTCATTTCAACTTAGTTTTAGGAAATTTATCTACATAGCTTTAAATTTTACTGTTTAGTAAGTCTATTATTTCAATACGTCACCAATGACGTCAGCGATCACGTGACTATGTCATAAAAGAACCAATTGCTAATTGCAATCAACAATTTACCTCTAATTGATTTGTATAATATATATGGATAAATTAATACATGATTTTTCTATGTATTATTTCGTAATACATAGCACATGTACTATGTTTTGAATGATACCACATGGTCACGTGATATCACTTAAACAGTGACGTCACATGTCACGTGATCATGTCTTATCAGTGATTATATTAGCTGATAAGGCCCTGAACAAGCATTCACTTTTCTCAGAGTCTTGGTGTGAGACGGTTGGGTGCTTAGCTAGCTGGCGTGTTAGGTAAGAATAGTATTTGTATATATTTTTTTTTAATATGACTTTAAATTAATTTGATACCTACTATGTAAAACGATATGAATATGTTTTGAATATTAGAACTAAAAAATATTACTTTGAAATAATAGACTTACTAAACAGTAAAATTTAAAGCTATGTAGATAAATTTCCTAAAACTAAGTTGAAATGAAAATGGTAAAAGTTTAGTCAGTCTCATGTTAGTGTTTATCATATTAAATCTACAAAAGAAATTTTTAAGTGGGAATACTAATAATCCAAGTTACCATATAGATATTATAAGATAGTAGATTCCTAAACTAATGAGAATGTATATAATTTTAATAAACTATGCTAATTTCTGCAGATATTTAATAAAATACAAGTGAGTTTTCGAGGTACATAGTTTACCAATTTACTTCCCAGCTTTATCTTACCATAGGCAATGGTCTAAATCAAGTTAGGACATATACCTTGGAAATCATATTCATGCGACTAAATAACCTGGGGCTCACTCAGCCCAGTAATTAGCGTGATGGTTATAAAATACCTGGGGCTTAATCAGCCCAGTAGTTAGCGTGTTGACTATATAGTAAGTGGGGGCTAACTTAGCCCTGTGGTTATCGTGGTAGCTATAAAATAAGCGGGGGCACACTAAGCCCAGTAAGCGTGGTGGGTATAAAATAGCCTGGGGCTCACTCAGCCTAATACTTAGCGTGGTGGGTATAAAATAGCCTGGTGCTCACTCAGCCTAATAGTTAGCATGGTGACTATAAAATAAGCGGGCGCTCACTTAGCCCTGTGGTTTTAGCATGGTGGCTATAAAATAAGCGGGGGTTCACTAAGCCCAATAGTTAGCGTGGTGGGTATAAGTTAGCCTGGGGCTCACTAAGCCCAATAGTTAGCGTGGTGACTATAAAATAAGCGGGGGCTCACTTAGCCCTGTGGTTAGCGTCCTGGGTATAAAATGACAAGTCTGATTATATACTTGTGGGTTCGAAACTTGTGCGGTTTAGACGATGTGGTTTTGAATACTTAGAGAAGTTAAAGATATCACGACATTGTTCTATATCCTTATAAATATTATTTGTGTTTGAATATGTTAAGTATTCTATATCAAGTTATAATGAAAGTCATATATGCAAAGTTTAGAGACCTCTAGTATAGCAAACCCAACATATATATATAGGTCAATTCAAATGATATATCACGAGTCGAAAAAAGTGTGATTGTAATAGATAGTATTTATAAGAAAGCGAGAAAGCATCAGGGCACGGACAGCCCAATGGTTAGCGTATCAATAATAAGTCCAAGGTGAAGTTCGCGGGTTCAAAACCAGCGCAAACGAAAATAATATATGAAGGCCCTATAAATAGGACATGTTGGCTTTCTGATTTTAAAGGTTATATAATTCTTCATAGAAGAAGAGACAATCACGTCGATTTCATGATCTTTGAACTTTCCTAGCTTTTTCATAATATGATGACCATCATAGTTTTTCGAGTTATGGAATATCACAGGAAATGTTTTACACTGCTTATAGTTCAAGTTACATTCCGTATGTACAGCTTCCCTGTATACATCTCTGATAGATGATTGTAATCATGTATACGTTTCCAACCTAATACTTTTTCACAATTAGAACACAGATTATATCCAATTTTCGGTTTCACAAGCGTTTTATTGCATGAGTTTTTTGGATTATCCTTACCAACAACAAAAAAAAATTGAATTTTATAATTATATGTGATGCATATGAATGAAAAATAAAAAATATATAAATAGTCGCATTATTTTATAAGCAGGGTTTAATATCTATAACTTTTCACCACATGCGTTTCTGCATGCGTAAGTCTTTGTATTACTAAAGATTAAATTTAATAATTTATGTTTTAATTTTGACTACCCTACGTAAACAGAAAAATAACCATTTCTTTTAAAACAAAATAAAAAGTACTTTAAAAATATATTACTACTAACCTACTATATATCTACATACCTAGACCTAAGAATCAACTCGTATACTTTCTTTCGAAGAAATGAATTGAAATGTGTTCTTATCAGTGAGTCTTATCTAGAATGTTATCGCGATCAGTGATGTCATCAAACCACGTGGTGAAGAATCCAGTTGAATTTCTGTGAAATCGAGTAAATCATGGAAATTTTAAGGTAACGATAAATTTATATATATATATATATATATGTTTTGTATAACCAATATGTTTTAAATCATGTATTAATAGTTCATATAGTCTTGTCAATATATTTTTACAGGACTTGTTAATATATTTTATGCTATAAGAGAAATTATATTTTTCTTAAATAGTAGTACATTTCGAATTCCTGTCCTTCTTGTGGTCACTATGTATTTTTTGAAGTGTTAGCCTAAGTTGCTAGCCTAAATTATATTGAAGCCATTTCTATGAAAATAGAGGAGGGTGCTATTAAATTTAGTGGTTGGTTGGTTGGTTGTATAATTTTTAATGGCGCAAGGTCCCATTGGGGACAAGCTGCGCCAAAGTAAAAGATAAGAAGAAGCTAAAAATTTAAAAGATTCATAACAAAACCAAAAAAGAACAAAGGATAATGAGCAAAACATCTGGATGGGGTCACCCATCCAGATATAGTCAATGTTTAAAACAAATATTATGAGTTCTTAAAAAAGTAATATACTAAGAAATATACTGCTCAAAACAATTAAAGGATATTTGATGTTTTATATAAAATAAAGATATAAACGAAATTTTTTTTGCAGAAAATAGAAGAAGAGAATCGCAAATGCAAATTTTTCTGATTTTCAAACTGTGGAGTATGCAAATTTTGAGTTCGACGTCAAAAACGTCGCTTCAGCGGCAGCGAATGAAATTTGACTTTCAACTGGATAAAAGAGAATGAAGACAAGGATGATCGGCATTCAGTGATTGCTTTGTTTCGATGAGTACGAAGTCTCAGCGAAGTCATTTGACAGATTCAGAAGCTTGGAGAATTGTTGGTAGGTTAGAAGTGGGCCAAATTCAAGCCGAAGTAGCGCAAGCCATTGGAGTGTCACAAAGTGTCATTTCCAGGATCTGGAACCGTTTTTTGGAGAGTGGATGTGCAGGCCGAAGACCAGGGCAAGGTCGTAGACGGGCAACAACGCTCAATGAAGATCGGTATTTAGCGTTAACAGCTCGGAACACCGAAACATGAACGCTACTCTTCTCCAACAACACCTTCGCTCGGCTACAGGCACCACGATTTCAACTCAGACTGTCCGAAACTGGCTCCATGCTGTAGGTCTGTATGCTCGCCGACCGATGGTATGTGTTAGATTAACATCAAGCATCGTCGCGACCGCAGGGAGTGGGCAACCGAGCATGTCAACTGGAGGAGAAATGAATGGAGCAATATTCTGTTTTCTGACGAGTCCCGTTTTTCTGTGCATCCGGATAATAGGCGTATTTTCATCTGGAGGGACCGTGGCAGTAGGAATAATCCTGCGTTCGTGCACGAAAGTGTCAGATTTGGCGGTGGAGGAGTGTTGGTGTATGGTGGCATCTCCATTGACGGGCGCACTGACCTCTACATCATTAGAGATGGAGCTCTGACTGGTCGCCGATATAGGGATGAGATCCTCAGACCTATTGTAGTCCCTTACGCTGCAGCAATCGGAGATAACTTCATTTTAATGGATGATAACTGCAGGCCACATCGTGCAAACCTGGTGGAGGATTTCCTTTTCGAGGAAGGAATCGTTCGAATGGAATGGCCAGCGTGTTCTCCAGACATGAATCCAATCGAGCACGTTTGGGACGCTCTAGGAAGACGAGTTTCTGGCCGCCAACAACCCCCCCAAACTCTCCAAGAACTGGAAAGAGCTCTTCTGGAAGAGTGGGGCAGAATACCCCAACTCGTCATTAATAGCCTCATTGAGTCCATGCCTCAAAGGTGTTCAACGTTGCTGGCCGCCCGGGGAAACCATACCCCCTACTGAAAATGATTTTCTTTGAAGAAAACACCTTTTCTTATTCTTTTTTTCTCATATGCACAAATTGTGTTTTTTTCCTTTTGTACACAAATGCGCAATAAAATGCATTTTTTTCTGCCAAACATGTGTAATTTATTCTCATATAACCTACTATGTCTGTCGACCATGTATCAATCAGCTAAAAAGTTTCCCAGATACAAAATCCACCTAAAACTGCAATATCCTTTAATTGTTTTGAGCAGTGTACTATCTGGAGAAATATATCTGGATGGGGTACCCCATCCAGATGTCAATTAGACAAGTATACATTAACATTGGTATAGCTAAAACATAAAATGTATAAAAACTATATTTCAAAATAAAAACCAGAATGTTTTAAAAAATGAAAGAGTGCCCCATGAGGTGTTTCCCCAATGACGTTTGTCAAGATTGGTGAAGATGAATTAAAATAAATTCTATACAAGTACCGGAGGCCCGGGCAGTCAGTTAAAATATGAAAAATGGTCAGGCAATCAAAATGACAATGTGGACACATGGGCGCATCCTCCCGATGTAAGAGATGTTTATGGGTTATCCTTGAATGTCCATTTCTCAGACGAGTCAAAATGACATCGGTTTTTCTTGGATAAATCGGAGGCCAAGTCATGATTGTGGGTTTTATATGATGCAGCTTATTATTGTATTCTATATCCCAACTTTCTTGCCATTTATTATGAATACAGTGTTTTATAAATAGTTTAACGTCAGAGAACGGAATTTTATGGTGTAATGGATTAAGAGCTGCCTCATCTGCTTTTTCATTTCCAGGTATACCCATGTGTCCAGGTACCCAGAAGAATAAAATATTATAACCACGCCTAGTCAAATTATTATGAAAATCCAGGATGGATGAGACAAAAGGATGCTTTTTAAAAGATTTCATTGCGTCAATAGAACTATTTGAGTCAGTATATATGATGAAGGATGTTTTATGATGATGAGATATGTGTAACATGGCTCTCTCTATTGCAATCAACTCTGCCGTAAAGACAGAAATTGAGGTGTGAAGCCGATAACTAAAGCTAGTTTTATCAACAAAAACCCCGCAACCGACAATATCCCCACACTTGGAACCATCTGTATAAATATCAGTAAAGCTGTTATATTTTGCACGATGTGCAGCAAATAATTGTTGAAAAACAGTGGGAGCCAAGTTGTTCTTGTCATAACCTTTAAAAGGGTGGAGAGAGGTAATTTTGGGGGGATTCCAAGGAGGGAGAACATGCAAAGGACATGGACTCACCTCGAAATTTTTCAATGGGCCATTATCGGTAATATTTCTCATTCTTACACCAAAAGATGGGATGCATGATGGTCGATGCTGATATAGAATATCATTGTCAGTGTTTAAAAGATAGGTGTGAAGAGGATGACCAGGATGAGAGAGGACACGGTAATATAATTCTAATGAGAGTTTTTCACGAGTATGGTGTAATGATGGTTCATTACAGTCAACGTAAAGACTTAAAATTGGAGATGTACGAAATGCACCAGAGCAGACACGGAGTCCACTATGGTGCACAGTGTCTAGTTTTTTAAGAACAGATTTTCGTGCTGAACCATAGACCTGGCAGGCATAGTTCATTTTTGATCGTACCACAGCTCGATAAATTTTTAATAGAGAGGTACGATCTGCTCCCCAAGAAGTATTTGAAAGTACTTTAATTATGTTAAGGGATTTTCCGCATTTTGTCCTTAATTGTAAAACATGTGGTAAAAAAGTAAGTTTACTGTCAAAATGCAGGCCAAGATAACGAACATTGTCCACAACAGGAATTTGGGATGAACCGATAAAAATTTCAGGATCTGGATGCAGATCCCTACGTCTACAGAAATGCACACAAGATGTTTTGTCATGAGATATTAAGAAACAGTTTTTGTTAGTCCAGCTAAGAATACTTTTGATTGCTATTTGCAGTTGTCTTTCAATAAAACGAATATCCTGTCCCATACACATAATGCGGAAGTCGTCAACATAGAGATCGCCCTTCACAGAAGAAGGGAGTTGTTTAATAATGTCATTAATTTTAATAGCAAAGAGGGTGACACTCAGGACACTACCCTGAGGTACACCCTCTTCTTGTACATAAAAACTAGATAGTATTCCTCCAATTCTAACTTGAAATCGTCGAATGGCAAGAAAGTTTTTAATAAAAATTGGAAGGTTCCCACGAAAGTCCAGGTTAAAAAGATCGCGAAGTATCCCGTAACGCCATGTTCTATCATAAGCTTTCGCCATGTCAAAAAATACTGACACCAAATGGTTGCGTTTTAGAAAGGCTGCTCGCACGTGATTTTCCAAATGAATTAAATTATCGATAGTAGACCTACCACGTCGAAATCCACTTTGAAATGCAGCAAGGCAATTGTTAGTTTCTAAAATACGGATGAGGCGGCAATTTACCATTTTTTCAAGAAGTTTGCAAAGGCAGCTAGAGAGTGCAATCGGCCTGTAATTATTGGGATTGGTAGCATCTTTTCCTGGTTTGGGAAAAGGTATAATTATAGCTCTGCACCAAGCATTAGGAAAAGTCTGCTCCATCCATATCCTATTAAAGAAGGAGAGAAGATTATTCAAGGATAGAGCAGAAAGGTGCTTGAGCATAATGTATGTAATCCCATCGTGACCTGGGACAGATAAATGGCTGTCTCTCAAGCATTTTATCATCTCTGATTTGATAAATGATTTATTATATGCATATGAGTTATGAGAGTTAAAATTAATCCTGGTTCTTTCAGTTTGTCTTTTATATGTTAAAAAAGGTTATGGGTATGAGTCAGAGCTTGAAATAGATGCTAGGGTACTACCTATTGTCTCAGCGATGTTTTAGGTGAGGCGATGGTTTGACCGTTATGTTTTAAAATAGAGATATGATTATCAGAGTATAGGCCCATACATTTTTTCACTTTATTCCAGAGTTCTTTACTTGATGTATTGGAATTAATGCTCGAGATGTAGTTGATCCAGGATTCACGCTGGCTTTTGCGTCGCACTCTTCTAGCTTCAGCCTTTGCTTTTTGATATGCCATATAGTTAATATTAGTTGGGTACCTCCGAAATATTCCCCAGGCTTTCTGTTGTTTTTTCTTGGCATTTTGGCAATCACTATTCCACCATGGCTTTCTATGTTTATGTTTGGATGATGTTTTTGGAATGCTAAAATCTGCAGCATTGATAATACATTGAGTTATATTATCAAGCACATTGTCAATATTCCCCTGTATCATGTCAGCTGTGATGTTTGCAAGTGTTGTAAATGTTGACCAGTCGGCTCTGTCATATATATATCGTTTGTTAAAATTATAACAATCCCTATCAGCAGGAGTAGTCAGTGAAAAAAAAGTAGGAAAGTGGTCACTGCCGTGCAGGTCATTAGAGACCCAGAAGTTCCAGAAAGGATAGAGTACTGGGGAGCAAATTGTAAGGTCTATTGCATGGAATGTACGGGATGGCTCATGAAAATAAGTGTGATCACCATTATTGAGCAGGCATAAGCCGTTGTCAGAAATAAATTTTTCTACAGTATCACCACGTTGGTTAGAGTCACGGTTGCCCCAGAGTTGGCTGTGTGCATTAAAATCTCCAACAAGGATGTATGGAGTCTGGGGTTGGAGAAGGAGATTATCGAGATGTGCTGACTGAATAGTTTGGTTTGGAGGTAAATAAATGGTACATATTGTTATGAGTTGTTTAATATGTACACGGACTGCAACAGCTTGTAGGTTTGTATTTAGAGATATATAAGAATGGGGTAGATTATTGGAAATGAAAAGAGCTACTCCACCAGTGGCCCTTCCATTAGCTGCAAAATCTTTCCTGTAGGTAGTATAGTAACGTAATTTTGCCTTGTCATTGGGTTTTAGATGGGTTTCTTGTAGAGCTAAGCATAATGGTTGATGGTCAGAGAGAATATTACGGATTTCAGCACGTTTATTATGATATGCATGACAGTTCCACGAGATAATATTAGTCATTATTGATTTTTTAGATAGATATATCAACGTCACTTTGTTCGGAGGTAGTAGACATATCATCTACTCCATCGGTCAGTTCTGCATCCGGTTCTGGATGAAGCTCCACCGCGTCTTCATCCTGCATACGCATCACATTTATTTTATTATTTTTATTTGGTTGAGTTTCTGTGTTGGGTGGTTTAATTTTTTTCCTCTTGTTAGCTGGGTTTTCAGATGATACAGAGGTTTTAATTGTTTGTAGGCCATGTTTTTCTGTGTCAGATCTGCTCTTTTGTTTCATAGGTGTTGTTTTGGGGGTATTTTGAGAGGTTTTTATATGGATTGGAATTTTAGGAAACATTGATTGTGATGACTTTGAATTGACATCTTGTGTTGATTTAGGAGGAAGAGAATTTACTGATTTAGAAGAAACAGATTGTGTTGATTTAGTTGTAGCAGCAGGTTTAGTAAACGGGGTTTCTTTTTGCTTTGATAAGACACTTAATTCTATAATGGATTCAGTTTGAGTTGCTATATTTTTATAAGTTTTGGAAGCAGTTTTTGATATGGCAGCAGCATATGATACTCCAACTTTGGTGGTCCTGGATTCAACTATTTTTCTGGCTTCAGAGTATGATATGTTTTCTTTTGTGCGTATTGTCTGTATTTCTTTTTCTTTTTTCCATTGTTCACAAGATTTAGAGTAGGATGGGTGCTCTTTTTTACAATTTATGCAGTGAGCTGGGGCGTTACAGTCAGTACTTTCGTGACCAACTGTACCACACCGACCACAGGTGATTTTAACACGGCATGCTGTTTTAGAGTGTCCAAAACGTTGGCATTTAAAACAGCGCAGGGGGTTTGGGATGTACGGTCTTTCGGAGCATGATAAATATCCAGCTTTTATTGTTTTAGGTAAATTAGGAGTATTGAATGTGAGGATAATGTGCTTTGTACGAATTTGTGTTTGATTAGGTGGTATTTGTTCATCACGACGGAAGATTTTTATTCTTCTTGCTTCAATGACATTTTGTTCTTTCAAATTATCAACCATTTCCTGTTCAGTAACATGCATAAGATCTGACTCAGAAATTACTCCTCGAGATGTATTTAAAGTTCTGTGCGGAGATATGCTGACTACGATGTTTGTAAAATGAGTACATTTTATTAAATTAGATGCCTGAGTACTATTGCTTACTTCAATTAAAAGATCGCCTGAACTCAAGTTTTTCACTGTCTTGGGTTCACCAACCAAACCTTGGATTGCTTTATTAACAAAAAGGGAGATGTTTGATCAAAGATCCCTTCTTGGCGTTTCACAAAAAAATCTTTCATCAGTTTTAGTAGCATTAAATTTGGCATTTTTGCATTCCATATTGGAAGCAAAAACCTCAACTCTCTCTCCCCATGAATTACTTTGGCCCTGGTTATCTACTTTTGAGCCAGAGGCCAATGAAATATTCTCTTTATTCGCTTGTGGGGCTTCCTCATCGCATATCATATTTCCGTCAGTTGTAGCCATAGTTAAGAGTTTGATTTTTTGAACGCCAGGCATCCGGCCTGGTCACCGACCCTTCTTCTTTCCCTTACTTTAGGCGAAGGTCTCAAAAGGATGAAAACTATTCCCAACAAGCTTCCACGTTTTTCGAACGTTGGATTAAACTCGATAGCATTTCCTAGTATCTAGTTCTTTCACTTTGGAATCAGGTAGTCAGTAGGTAAGCCTTTACAGCTCTGTCCAACATACAACCCCTTTCACCGAAAGGCACCAGTCTCCCGGTGTTGGTCCTAACAGCCACCATACAATGTATGGCGTCCTCCGATCACGGAACCGGAACTCGGAAAATGCCCTGCACTCTGGGACTCAAGATCAGCCTAAAAAGGTAGAACCGAGTGGAAGAGATTAAAAAACCTCAGCACCCAGAGTGTCTCACGTGAAAATAAAAAAATCCACTATTGTATAAAAAAGGAAACAATATCAGAGAAAACTTAGAAACAAGGTGTATTTTTTGTCTTTTTCAATCTTTTTTAATTTTTTTAATTTTTTTTTCTTTTTTTTTTTTACCAAAAGAACGAAAACAACGTTAGCAGAACAAAGAACAATATGAACAAAAGAGTTAGTAAAACAATCAAACACGAACAAGAACAAAGAGGTATAACTAACTGAAAAGAGAAGATTTAAAAGTGTGAAACAAAGAAAAAAGGATAGGCAACTAAAAAGAGAAGAAGGCAAGAAAGGAGAAAGATCGCTCAGGAATCCGGGGTCGCGAAACCCGTAAATACCTAAAGAAGGTATTCCCCTGGGGGATTAAATTTAGTGGAGTATAATTCATATATTGTAGGAGACTCTGTATTTTTAGTGTAATTTCTATTTTAGTAAGACTCGTATCGAATAAGGTTCATTAACCTATTTAATTAAAACCAATCTCTTATTCCAAAAATTCTTAAGGCTGCCTCTTAATTAGTATTGTTAATTTTATTTCTTTGTTTTTATTTTTGATTGAATACTCAATGAAGCATATATAACGAATAGAGTTGAATGTTTAGGAATAAATTGTGTGTTCTTAAGTTATTTAAAAACAGGATCCTTCAAACAGACCCCTTCATGAAACTTTAAAACAGAGCCCTTCACGAAAGTTTTAACCTTAACACAGGAAACTTCACACAATGTTTCGTCTTAAAAATAAACTTTTCACAAGCATACTAATGTATATACTTTTAATAGAATTTTAAAATGTTAAACGATATAAATATTAGATCTAAATATAAATCTTTTTTTTACATTCAGTGAATAATTCTAGTCAAAATTCACGCATGTTCGAGCCTGTTAGTTAAATATGACATACACTATTAAGATTAGCTAATGATTCATTTTCTCATATGGTTAATAGTAGCAATCATTTCTCATAACTGTAAGTGTTTGTATGAAGTATGCAAAATTTATGATTTATGATTATTTTATTTTTCAGTCTTATAATACCTATTCATTCTGTATTCTACCATATGCCTTATCCATGACGTCACGATATCCCGTGGTTTTAAGAGATAAGCAAACACATTACCGTTCAGTTGTTGTAAGACAAGCATAGTAGAAGGTCGAATTCGTATGAAGTCCAGTACATTATAATTACACTTTTTAGGTAAGATAACTTTATGTGTATTTTTTCAATATTAAAAACAAACATTTTTTTGAAATAATGCCCTAACTAAATAGTACAATATATATTTTATAAAAACAAAGTCAAAAGGTTAGTTATCCTATACATTCCTCAAAAGAAATTTTTAAGTTAAAATACTAAAAACTCAATTTAGTATATTTTTTCTATACTTTGAAATACAAAAAGCATAAACGAATTCAATTTAATTTTAAGTTATTTAATTCATATATCTTATAGGGGACCCTGTATTTTTTTACCCTAATCTGTATCAAATTCATAAAAATCCGTCTCTTATCCTTAAAATTCTTAAGGGTATCGCTTAATGGCTATTTCTTAGTTCTTATTTTTCATTAAATACACAGTGAAGCCTTTAAAACTTAACAGATTTTAGTATATATATACATATATATCACCATATGTATATATGAAGAGTAGAACCTATATAGGACTACACGAAATGTCTCAGAAACTGATTAAATTTGTGAAAAAGCCCAATAGCCGTATTCCTTATCGCGAGTGATTCATCGTGTCAAAGCAAGATCTTCGCTTATCTGATAATATGACTCATTATGATTCAGCAATCCTTCTGTTGATGGGGTAACATTCATTTCTTAGTTTCAGTTATAAATATGTATTTTAAAGCATAATCACTCGAAATTCAATTATTTTTCATGAAACGCTCTACCCTATTTTACAGATTTGTATGATAAATTTGGTGAAATATGTAATTTTTTTTTTCTAAAATCTATATTTTGAACGTTATACTAAAAATGCATTCGTGTAAAACCTATTTTTACATTGCATGAATTCGTATTCATTTGAGAATAGCAGTCTATTTCTTAAAATATTTTTACAGGGTACATTGTGAAGAGGTCTTTTCTTTCAAACAGTGATCTTGGATTTTTATGGTTGGTTGGTTGGTTGGTTGTATGGAATTTAATGGCACAAGGTCCATAGGGGACAAGCTGCGCCAAAGAAAAAATATTTTTTTTTTAAACCACAAAATTTAATATTAACAAAAGTAAAAAAGGAAACAAAGTTTAATGAGAACGCTATCTGGATGGGGTTACCCATCCAGATATAGTCACAAGTGTATAAAACAAATATAAAGAATTCTTAAAAAAGTAATGTACAAAAATACAACATTAAGAAATATGACCTGGATGGGGTTACCCCATCCAGCTGTCCAGATAAAAAAATATAAACTAACATTGTTATATATAAAACATGAAGGGTATATAAAAACTAGATATCAAAATAAAACCCAGAATGTTTTAAAAAATGAAAGAGTGCCCCATGAGGTGTTTCCCCAATGAGGTTAGTCAAGATTGGTGATGATGAATTAAAATAAATTCTGTACAAGTGCCGGAGGCCCGGACAGTCAGTTAAAAGATGAAAAATAGTCAAGCAATCAAAATGAGAGTGTGGACACATGGGTGTGTCCTCCCGAAGTAAAAGATGTTTATGAGTGATCCTTGAATGTCCAATTCTCAGACGAGTCAGCAGAACATCTGTTTTTCTAGGATAGCTCGGAGGCCAGGTCATGATTGTGGGTTTGATATGGTGCAGCTTATTATTGTATTCTGAATCCCAACTTTCTTGCCATTTTTTATGAATAAAGTGTTTTATAAAGTGTTTAATGTCTGAGAATGGAATTTTATGGTGTAATGGATTAAGAGCAAGTTTTGCCGCCTCATCTGCTTTTTCATTTCCAGGAATACCCATGTGTCCAGGTACCCAGCAAAATAAAATATTATGACCACGTCTTGTCAATTTATAATAAAAATCCAGGATGGCTGAGACATACGGATGCTTTTTAAAAGATTTCATTGCGTCAATAGAACTATTTGAGTCAGTATATATGATAAAAGATGTTTTATGATGATGAGATATATGTAACATGGCTCTCTCTATCGCAATCAGCTCTGCCGTAAAGACTGACATTGAAGAGTGAAGCCGATAACTGAAACTATTGTTATCAATAAAAACCCCACAACCGACAGTATCCCCACTCTTGGAACCATCTGTATAAATGTCAGTATAGCTATTATATTTTGCACGATGTGTAGCAAATAATTGTTGGAAAACAGTAGCAGCCAAGTTGTTTTTGTCATAACCTTTAAAAGGATGGAGAGAGGTGATTTTAGGAGGATTCCAAGGAGGGAGCACATGCAAAGGACATGGACTCACCTCAATATTATTCAAAGGACCATTATTGATGATGTCTCTCATTCTAACTCCAAAAGATGGGATGCATGAAGGTCGATGCTGATAAAGAATATCATTGTCAGTATTTAAAAGATAGGTGTGAAGAGGATGACCAGGATGAGAGAGGACACGGTAATATAATTCTAATGAGAGTTTTTCACGAGTCTGATGTAATGATGGCTCATTACAGTCAACATAGAGACTTAAAATTGGAGACGTACGAAATGCACCAGAGCAGACACGAAGTGCGCTGTGGTGCACAGTGTCAAGTTTTTTAAGAACAGATTTACTGGCAGAACCATAGACCTGGCAGGCATAGTCGATTTTTGTACGGATCACAGCTCTATATATTTTAAGGAGAGCAGTACGGTCAGCTCCCCAAGAAGTATTGGAAAGTACTTTAAGTAGGCAGAGGGATTTTTCGCATTTTGTCCGTAACTGTAAAATATGTGATAAATAAGTAAGTTTGCTGTCAAAAATTAGGCCGAGATAACGAACGTTGTCCACAACAGGAATTTTAGTAGAATCAATAAAAATTTCAGGATCTGGATGCAGACCCCTTCGTCTACAGAAATGCACACAAGATGTTTTGTCATGAGAAATTAAGAAACCATTTTTGTTAGTCCAGCTAAGAATACTTTTGATTGCAATTTGCAGTTGTCTCTCAATAAAACGAATATCCTGTCCTGTACACATAATGTGGAAGTCATCAACATAGAGATCTCCCTTCACAGAAGGAGGAAGTTGTTTAATGATGTCGTTAATTTTAATAGCAAAGAGAGTGACACTCAAGACACTGACCTGGTACACCCTCTTCTTGTACATAAAAACTAGATAGGATTCCTCCAATTCGAACTTGAAATCGTCGGATGGCAAGAAAGTTTTTAATAAAAATTGGAAGGTTCCCACGAAAGTCCAGGTTAAAAAGATCGCGAAGAATCCCATGACGCCATGTTCTGTCATAAGCTTTTGCCATGTCAAAAAATACTGAGACCAAATGGTTGCGTTTTAGAAAGGCTGTCCGTATATGATGTTCCAAATGGATTAAATTATCGATAGTTGACCTACCACGTCGAAATCCACTTTGAAATGCAGCAAGGCTATTGTTAGTTTCTAAAATATGGATGAGGCGGCAATTTACCATTTTTTCAAAGAGTTTGCAAAGGCAGCTAGAGAGTGCAATCGGCCTGTAATTATTGGGATTTGTAGCATCTTTTCCTGGTTTAGGAAAAGGTATAATTATCGCTCTGCACCAAGCATTAGGAAAAGTCTGCTCCATCCATATCCTATTAAAAAAGGAGAGAAGATTATTCAAGGATAGAGCAGAAAGGTGCTTGAGCATAATATATGTAATCCCATCGTGACCTGGGGCGGATAAATGGCTGTCTCTCAGGCATTTTATCATTTCTGATTTGATAAATGGTTTATTATATGCATATGAGTTATGAGAGTTAAAATTAATCCTGGTTCTTTCAGTTTGTCTTTTATATGTTAAGAAAGGTTCTGGGTATGAGTCAGAGCTTGAAATAGATGCTAGGGTACTACCTATTGTCTCAGCGATGTTTTTAGGTGATGCGATGGTTTGACCGTTATGTTTTAAAACAGAAATATGATGATCAGAGTAGACGCCCATACATTTTTTCACTTTATTCCATAGTTCTTTACTTGATGTATTGGAATTAATGCTGGAGATGTAGTTGATCCAGGATTCACGCTGGCTTTTGCGTCGCACTCTTCTAGCTTCAGCCTTTGCTTTTTTATATGCCATATAGTTAGTATTTGTTGGGTACCTACGAAATATTCCCCAAGCCTTCTGTTGTTTTTTCTTGGCATTTTGGCAATCACTATTCCACCATGGCTTTCTATGTTTATGTTTAGATGATGTTTTAGGAATGCTAGAATCTGCAGCATTGATAATACATTGAGTTATATTATCAAGCGCATTGTCAATATTCCCCTGTATCATGTCAGCTGTGATATTTGCAAGTGCTGTAAATGTTGGCCAGTTGGCTCTGTCATATATATAACGATTGGTAGAATTGTTACAATCCCTATCAGGAGTAGTCAGTGTAATAAAAGTGGGAAAGTGGTCACTGCCGTGCAGGTCATTAGAGACCCAGAAATTCCAGAATGGATAGAGTATTGGGGAGCAAATTGTAAGGTCTATTGCATGGAAAGTACGGGTTGGCTCATGAAAATAAGTGTGATCACCGTTATTGAGCAGGCATAAGCCATTGTCTGAAATAATTTTTTCAATAATGTCACCACGTTGGTTAGAATCACGGTTACCCCAGAGTTGGCTATGTGCATTAAAATCTCCAACAAGGATGTATGGAGTCGGGAGTTGGAGAAGGAGATTATTTAGATGTGCTGACTGAAAAGTTTGGTTTGGAGGTAAATAAATGGAACATATTGTTACGAGTTGTTTAATATGTACACGGGCTGCAACAGCTTGTAGGTTTGTATTTAGAGATATATCAGAATGAGGTAAATTATTGGAGATAAAAAGGGCCACTCCACCAGTGTCCCTTCCATTAGCTGTAAAATCTTTTCTGTACGTAGTATAGTTATGTAATTTTGCATTGTCATTGGGCTTTAGATGGGTTTCTTGTAAAGCTAAGCATAGTGGTTGATGGTCAGAGAGAATATTACGGATTTCGGCATGTTTATTATGATATCCACGGCAGTTCCACGAGATAATATTAGTCATGATTGATTGTTTTAAATAGATATATCAACGTCACTTTGTTCAGAGGTAGTAGACATATCATCTCCTCCATCGTTCAATTCAGCATCCGATTCTGGATGAAGCTCTACCGCGTCTTCATCCTGCATACGCATCACATTTATTTTATTATTTTGACTTTGTTGAGTTTCTTTTTTGAGTGGATTGGAATTTTAGGAAACAAGGATTGTGATGACTTTGAAGAGACATTTTGTGGCGAATTAGGAGGAAGAGAATTTACTAATTTAGCAGAAACAGATTGTGTTGATCTTGTTGTCGAACCAGAATTAGTAGACAGGTTTTCTTTTGTTGTAACAGAGTTAGAAGAGAGGTTTGCTTTAGTTGTACCAGAATAAGTAGACAGGTTTTCTTTTGTTGTTTCTGTTTGAGTGGCTATTGTTTGATATTTTTTATTACCAGTTAATGCAGCAGAGAAACTTATGCCTGTATTTGGTGTGCGAGACTTAACTATTTTTCTTGCTTCTGGATATGAAATGTTTTGTTTTGTACGCACTGTTTGGATCTCTTTCTCTACTTTCCAGATTTCACATGATTTGTAATATGATGGATGATCTTTTTCACAGTTTACACAATGAGCAGGAGCTGTGCAGTTTTCATTTACGTGTCCTTTTCCTCCACATTGAGCACATGTTATGGTTCCTCGGCAGCTATTTTTGGAGTGACCGAATTTCTGGCATTTGAAACAGCGCAATGGGTTTGGAATATATGGTCGGATTGGGCAACTTAAGTATCCAGCTTTTATGTGTGTAGGTAGGTTAGGTATGTCAAATGTAAGTATTATATGTTTTGTTGGGATGATTTTATTATCTCTCTTAATTGTTATTCTTCGAGCTCCGGTAACATGCTGTTCTTTGAGATTTTCAAGTATTTCTGATTCTGAGACATATGTGAGGTCCTGTTCTGAGATGACACCACGTGAGCTATTTAAGTAATTATGAGCAGATACAGTAACCGGTATATTTCCAAACAATTTACATTTCTTTATATTTCCAGCTTGAGTTGAATTTTTGACTTCAATAAGTAACTCACCAGATCTTAATTTCTTAATAGTCTTTGGTTCACCAATAAGTCCTTGTATAGCTTTTTGTATCAAGAAAGGTGATTTGAGGGCAAAATCGCCTTCAGTACATTTTACGATAAAGAAACGTGCATTTGAAGAAAAACTCTCCTCGACTTTATCAGCCCAGGATGTATTTGGTTGTGGGGCCTCCACATCGCATGTCTTATTTTCTTTAGTTGTATCCATAGTTTAGATTTTTTTTTTAACGCCAGGCTTCGGGCCTGGTCACCGACCCTTCTTCTTAACCTTACTTCTGGGCGCAGGTTTCAAAATGGTGAAAACTATCAACAAACCTCCACGTTTTTCGAACATTGGATTAAACTCGATAGCACTTCCTAATATCTAGTTCTTTCCCATTGGAATCAGGTAGTCAGTAGGTAAGCCTTTACAGCTCTGTCCAACCTATAACCCCTTTCACCGAAAGGCACCAGTCTCCCGGTGTTGGTCCTAACAGCCACCATACGATGTATGGCGTCCTCCGATCACGGAACCGGAATTCGGAAAGTGCCCTGCACTCTGGGACTCAAGATCAGCCTAAAAAGGTAGAACCGATTCGAAGAGATTAAAAAACCTCAGCACCCAGAGTGTCTCACGTGAAATTAAAAAAATCCACTATTGTATAAAAAAGAAGCTATGTGAGAGAAAACTTAGAAACAAGGTGTATTTTTTGTCTTTTTCACTCTTTTTAAATTTTTTTTCTTTTTTTTTTTTAAACTCAAGAACAAAAACAATGTTAGTGGAACAAAGTGAGCAAAAAAGTTAGTAAAACAATCAAACATGAACAAGAACAAAGAGGTATAACAAACTGAAAAGAGAAGATTAAAAAGTGTGAAACAAAGAAAAAAGGATAGACAACTAAACAGAGAATAAGGCAGGAAGGGAGAAAGATCGCTCAGGAATCCGGGGTCGCGAAACCCGTAAATACCTAAAGAAGGTATTCCCCTGGGGGGGGATTTTTATGAAAGGTCTCTCGTATTTCTGTCGCCATAAAATAACATGAATCTATTGGATTTATTTTGCGAAGGGGCTGGGATTCGAATAGGAATAGGGTTATATTATTTGTGAAGGGCGCTGGGTAGTCGCATTATTTTATGAGCAGGGCTTAAATTTTTAACTTTTTCTAGTTTCTTTTGAAGGATTTCTATATTTTGAACCTATCGATGTGTAAGCTTTACTTTTAGCCTAACTCGAATTGGAAAAACAGCGTAAAGTGTAAATTATCTGATTTTATGAAGGGCCCTTATGCATAAATGGATTATTGTGAAGGGTTAAATTTTTATTAAAAAGGGGATCTGTTCACTACTTTAATTAACTATGCACTGGCTGGTAAAATTATATTTTGTTCACATAATATTCCAATGATGTTGGAAAGTGATTCATGAATTATGTCGCTACGCATGATTTTTCATTCTTGTTTATTTACTACTTTATATATACGTTAAAATTCTGGTTTTTTTTATCATCTAGTTTTTTGAAGTGTGTATTGTTAGGCTATCGAAGGGCCCCTCTGGGTATAAAAAGGGAGGGGGGGAGAGGGCGAGCTGTTAAATTTAGTGCTGTATAATTCATACGTGACCCTGTATTTTTTACTATAACTCCCGTGATGATTCCTGGGACCAGGAAGTTTTGACTCTAGGTCACTTCTAGCCAAAAGCTCACACCTTAAGGCAAAATTCATTTCAGTTGAGAGTTTATATCTTAGATTACTTTCAGCTGAAAATCCTACTTTTGGCGACTTTTAACTCTAAATATTCTACTTTTGGCGACTTTTAAAACTAAAAATTCCATTTTTTGGCAATTTTTAAAACTAAAAATCACAAAAATTTCTTAAGTTCTACAATTAAAATTAATGAATGACCATTTTTAATTTATTTCATTCACTTCTACTGCATACACTCATATTCAAACTGCATATTCAAACTTAGAAAAAAAAATTGCTTCGAAAAATTTCTAAGTTCCCCAATTAAAATTAATTAATGACCCTTTTTAATTATTATTTTTAATTATTCATTCACTTCTACTGCATATACTCCTATTCAAACTGCGTACTCTCGTTTAGAAAAAAAAATTTGCTTCGAAAAATTTCTAAGTTCCCCAATTAAAATTAATTATCCTTTTTAATTATTCATTCACTTCTACTGCATACACTCATATTCAAACTGTATACTCTCGTAGAAAAAAAATTGCTTCGAAATATTTCTAAGTTCCCCAATTAAAATTAATGAATGACCATTTTTAATTCAACCACTATTGACTTTTAAAATTCACCTGTAATACACTCTGACATGTATATCGAATTGCCTACTCTGGTTGAAAAAAAAATGCTTCAAAAATTTTCTAAGTCTCGCAATTAAAATTAATTAAATTTCTAATTTACTAAAATAAATCCGTTGAAACACACCTCGTACTCTAGTTGAAAAAAAATGGCTTCGAAAAATTTCTAAATCTCGCAATTAAAATTAATTAACACTAATCCCCTTATCTTGGGTGGTGGAGGAGGGCACTTCGGGAGGAGGTGAGCACTTCAGGAGGAGGAGGGCACTTCGGGAGGAGGAGGGCACTTCGGGAGGAGGAGGGCACTTCGGGAGGAGGAGGGCACTTCGGGAGGAGGAGCCCTCTTCCCTCCTCACTCCTCACTCCTCCTCCTGAGGTCGGATCCCCATTTTCTCTCTACTCGTATATATACATTTAATGCATCAAGAACAATAATATAGAAATTTATTTTTCAATTTATTTTTAAATCATAGATTTATTTTTACCTTCTATTCTGTAGTGTCGATTCTGAAAGTATTATTTAGCTTGCATATTTTCCTTTTTTTTAACAGAAATAGACAAAAAAATTAAGTAAAAGATAATTGATTTAGATTTATTAGAAATGTTTCAACAAACAAATTGAATAAAAACAATTCCTTTTTTAAATTTATCTGTAACTACTTGTAAATCATGGAAAATTTTTAATTTATCAGCTTTCTTTTTTATTCTCTCTGCAATAAAAATTATTCAAACAATGTAAAATAATGTATTAAAATAGATTTTATAAATTGTTAAAACGTATTTTTGCGACTTTAGAAATGTTCTGAAAATACTATCTTTATTAAATAATAAAAGTATAATCTGAAAAGAAAAATTCATTTCTTCAATCATTTCTTCATTTTCTTCAATCTGAAAAGAAAAATTCATTTACCGAGAATACGTGGACAATAAAAACTTATTTAAACGTTTGTCGCGTTTCTTCTTTTAAATTATCCAAGATTTTTTTTTTGGCTTTTCGCCAAGCACTTTATTTTATGAATCGATGTCTCGGAGTATGAAATCCGTTTACATAAAATTGTGCTCATCATCACTTTTACTTGTTTGACAGTTATTTATCACTTAAAATCCCTTATTCGATTTTTTTTTTTTTTTTTTACATTTTCGAAATTTTGAAAACTATGGTTTGTTCACTTAATGTTCTTTGCTGCTTTAAAAATATTTACAAGTAGTATTCTTTTGGACAATATCATAAAGAAATAATTAAAAGTTCAGATATTGACCATTTGTCCTCTAATGGATTGATTTTGTTTTTAAAAATATTGAAGCTCATCATTTATCACGAGTAGTTTCTTTAATGAGATTAAGTTCAAGATATCTAATTATATTTCTTGTTAAATTACTGTATATATATATATATATATATATATATATATATATATATATACGAGTATAAATGAATGATTTGCAATATTATATTTTTAATTGGAGTTAAGGAGACATAAAAACAAATATCTATATATTTAAAGCGAAAAGCGCACTCTGTCAAATTCACACTCTTTTCCATACGAAAATCGTCTCTTTGCGCATGCTTCAAATTTTTTTAAGGCTTCTACCCTGTGAAACGGGAAATGTGTTTAACCTTCACTTATTTAGCCTAGAGCTGTTTTGCCAACGGGTATTAAAAAGGGCGGATTGAAAACGGATGTCGTAATATGGCCATTGCGTTGAAAGCTTTTTCTTTTAAGAACTCATATTTTCACTAGTAAATATGCATATTTTTTCGTAAAATTTCAAAGAGAGCTTGGAAACAGTTATATTTATAACAGATTGAAATTTCAAAGAGTTCGGTTGGTTGGTTGCATTAAGTTTAATGGCACAAGGTCCCATTGGGGGCAAGCTGTGCCAAAGTAAGAGTAAAGAAAATACATATTAAAAGATCCACAATAAAAAACAAAAAGGAAACAAAGCTTAGTGAGAAAAACATTCGGATGGGGCCACCCATCCAGATATAGTCATATAGTGTATAAAACAACTATTTGATATCTTATAAAATTAAAATATAAAAATACTTCATTAAGAAACATTATCTGGATGGGGTTACCCCATCCAGATGTTAAGTTAAACAAATATAAACTACATTGTTATAGATAAAGCATGAAGGGTATATAAAAACTGTACCTGAAAATAAAAGCCAGTATGTTTTAAAAAATGAAAGAGTGCACCATGAGGAGTTGCCCCAATGAGGTTTGCCAAGATTTGTGATGATGAATTAAAATAAATTCTGTACAAGTGCCAGAGGCCCGGACAGTCAGTTAAAACATGATAAATGGTAGAACAATCAAAATGACAGTGTGGATCACAGAGTTCGGAAGACGGAAACTACTTTTTTATTGCTATGTTAAAGGAGCCGACGCGAAAACAAACAATTAAAAAAGCGAAAAGAAAACGTTTCTTTTACAACTAGATAACAATATTCTTTCATAATTGAAAGGAAAATTTAATTCTGGAAAACGTGTTTCTGCAACGAATGCCCTTAAATCATAGTTTAATTGTAAATTTTTAATTTCTATATGAATTATTATTCATAAGCGTACAAAATTAAAATATTGCTATGCGATACTTAATTAAATGTGGCTTCACTCTGTAACAATTATCTTTGTAACAATTAAACATTTTATTTAAGAAAAGTGAATACAAAAATATCATACACAATGATACAATTTCCGATAGACGACTTCTTATACATTCAAGTTGATTTGATTTGTTTTATCTGTATTTCAATGTTTCCCTAGAGAA
Organism: Maratus michaelseni; assembly: GCA_963931845.1. Classification (NCBI taxonomy): domain Eukaryota; kingdom Metazoa; phylum Arthropoda; class Arachnida; order Araneae; family Salticidae; genus Maratus; species Maratus michaelseni. The sequence continues at coordinate 32,082,027 of OZ007586.1, forward strand.
ATTATAACAAACTAATCAAGGAAAATGAGCTTAGCTAAACATACAACAGACACAGCCTTTTCGGAGCAAGTGAAAATAACTGTCACACAAGTTCTTTTTGATTTAATAAGAAATAGTTTTTATGAAAATTGCTATTCTCTCATTCTATACGTCTCCGTAACCAAGATTAAGTTGAAGCGTTTGCTTGTTATATTTTTAACGACACGAACAGAATATTTGATTGAAAATGTATATTTGAAATGCAAAATATTTCATGATATACTAATATTTCTAAAGTTAAATGTTTTTTATTAATACTTTGATATATTTTTAATAATAATATGAACAATTATAGTGATAAAATTCGTTATTTTGACAATGGATGACTGACATATTTAATTATGTCATTTTGTGAGGATATATTTTTACAAACATTTACAAATTTACAAAGGAATTTTTATGCTACAGGATGTCTCGGAATTTGACACACAAACGTCAGAGCTAGGTAGAGCAAGCTACAATTTTTAATAGCACACTAGCGTCACAGACATTTATTCATTAAAAAAGAGCAAGGTGATTCGAACCTAGATTTTTTTTATAACTTAAAGAATAATAAAATATTTTTTTATGAAATTTCATAACAAATTTCGACTCATAACTAAACAACGCTGAATTTGACACACACTATTACTTCGGAATGTAGTTCATTTTACACAGGTGGCACTGGCCGCATTACTATGTTTTTGCAGCACATCGCATTTCCCACAAAACAACATAAATGTTTACACAATTTCGTTGAAAAAAACCCTTCATTATTGTTAAAGTTATGAACAACAATCTGGGTTCGGATTTGACAATTTAATGTTTTTTTAATGATTAAACCTTAACTGGTGTTTAGGTGCCATTAAATCCCCGCGTATTTTTCTACTTGTGTCATTACTTTATGAATTAGGTCAGTTACATCGTAACTGAATTAAAACTTTATTATCGAATTTTGTTTTCAAAACTGTCTAAAAAATGTACTAATAAAGCTAGAACAAATTTTTACAATTTAAAATATTTCTTACTAAGGACTTAATACCCAAATACATGCAGATTATTTCAATCTCTCTTTTAGTTCCAAAAATTGCAACTCAAAATTCTGTAACTGAAGTAACATAAAATAGACAAACATTTTTTCTGCCTTAATTGAAGTGTAAAAATTATAAAAACTATCCCGTTAAAGAAAGTGATTTAATGTTATCAACAACACTAAGTAATGACAAATTATAACTGTAACTTGTTTAATAAATTTCTGAACACTAAAAAAGAGAAAATGGCATTTACACATGTAACTGACGTAACTTTTATTGTGTAACTGACATAACATTATGACTTTAGAAAGAAAATAATGGTACTTCCATAGTTTGTAAACAGTAATTTACAATGCTTTATTATTACGATTTTATTATAGAACATAAAAATATCAAGATTTCCAATCAATCCCTTAAATTAAACATATAAATTTTATTCTTCCCCCCCCCCGAAAAAAAAGAAAAAAAAAGAAAAAAGAATTTTCTGTGGAATTGCCCATTAACAAGATTGATGATGAAATCATAAAAAAAATAAAAATAATAAAATATATAAGAGATATAGGGTCAATTGGGGTAATTATGGACATGGAAAATCTAGCGCTCGTGTGAGAGTAGCTGATACTAAGGCAGAGTAGAAAGCAAATGTTTACATCACCATTGACAGAATGAGAGCGTTTCTACCATTTTTTCTTCGCTGTTGCCAACCTTGCCCACATTTATCAAATTCCTTAACAGTTCAAAGTGACAAACAGTTTTATAGTGCCTGCGAATATTCTTCGTTACTACGAAAAAGCTAAAAACAACAGTGAAGCACACAAATTGCAAAACTTTAAAACACATAAGGCCGTTTCAAGGATACAAAGATCCCATTCATCTGTGTAAGGTTATATTAAAGCCATTGCTATCGATCGTGGTTTTCCATTGGATACCATTGATCGTATTTTATCTAAATCCCCTAAAATCAATAATCGTATATCTGGTAACAAAGATTTAAAATATGTTTTTGTACTACCATGTTTTCCAAAAGTCAGTTCTCAAATTCCACGGATTCTAAATAAATTTCATTTTAAAGTTGTTTTTTCTCCAATAAATAAAGTTACTTTCTCCCATCTTAAAGATCCGATTCCAAGTCATAATAGCTGGGGTATTTACAGAATATATTGTGAATGTGGTCTTTCTTATATTGGACACACGAGGCGAGCACTTAAATTTAGATTAAAAGAACACGAAAGTTATGTCAAAAAGCAGGAACTTGAAAAATCTACAATAGCGAAGCATTGTTGGAATTTTAACCATAGATTTAACTTTTCCGGAGTCAAAATTGCAATTCAGTATTTCATCTTGACTTTTACGAGGTACATTATATTTATAAATATACAGATTCATTGGTGAATGACATGTCCAGCACTCTTTTTCTTTCTCCCGTTTGGAGAGAGCCTGCATGGTGATGCCTGTTTTCGGTGATTTCCTATCAGTTGCGTCACTTCTGCTCGTCTGGTTACACTTGCTTTGCCATTTTGGTCAGATTACAGCCAGTACTCGGGGCTGTAGCCGAGCGTGGTTCTTTTGAACCCTTTGAATACCTATTTCTTAGTTACTCTATCACATAAAATGAAGGTAAGTCGGTTGGCGTTAATCAATAATTGTTCAGTTATAATTACTCCAATAGAATATGAATAATTTTTGCTCCAGCTTATTTTCAAGGACCTACAGAGCCATGTTCATAATTACCCCACACTGTTTGTGATATGGGGTTATTATAAACTGTTTTTTCTAAGTGTTTTGTTTCATATTAGGTCATATTAAGCCACATATGAAGTCATAACTGCTTTCACAGTCAAAACTTGAGCCTTTCTCGGGAACTTTTGTTCAGATTTGAAAGTTAATATATCTAAATGTCAGAAATGAAATCGTCAATGACTATAACGGATGCTCTTTAGTTCGTTTGGATAGATTTTCTATTTAAATATGCAGGGTGATTCAAAACTGGTAGAACAAACTTCTAGGACGCGTGGGGCACACCTAGACGACTCGAAATCACATAGCAATGCAGGGTCGAAAATGCAATCCTACCGAGTAAGGGGGGTTGTTAAAGGCTGAATCATTGTGGTCGAAATTTAACATTTAAAGACCATAAGCATAAAATAAATCATGACTTTCTTGATAATGAAACTCTCCAAAGTTTTCAGTCTACGTGCCTGGTTTTTACCATCTACATTTTTTTACGTTTGAGGGCGCTGGTTATATATCTGCGTGAGGGCACTTTTCGCCAGAGCTGTAGTTGGAAAAATACATAAAACGCAGAAAAATAAGCATTGGAAGAAGCACACATATGATTTTTTTCTTCTCTTTTATGCTTTCTTGATTCTGAAAACAAAGTGCATAAAATAAATGGGATAGTACTTCTGCTACATTAGACATGTCTTAGTACGAAGGCAAATTACTGAACTTGCTTTTATACTAATTTTTCTCATTTTTAGCAAAAAGGTTGTCCATTTCGAATTCCAATTAACTTTTTTGATAGTAATCATTATTTGATATAACTGATTTCATTTTAACAATATTTTTGTTAACTTATTAAACATTTCCCTTAAAATTAACTTTGTAATAATTTGTAATTTTAATACTGCAATTTGATTTTTTTCAGCGCTTATGGGAAAGAAATCCAATTAGCTGAATTAAAAATTAATTTTATAATTTTCCCCACAGTTATTCAAATACAGCCATTTTCATTAATATACATAACGCATTAGTTTTAATTAACTGTTTTCCCTTTTTTGGATATTGATCATTTGAGAATTTCTTTTATTCAATATGTTCTCTATACTAATTTTACGCATTACATAGAAATCTACCGGTTATTTGTGTTTTCATGCATATTAAAATCTGAATGTTTCAATCTACTAAAAAATATCTGGTGACACTAATAAAATGTATTTTAATTCATTTTATTAGTTAACAATTTGTAATTTTGATAGTGTCATTTGATTTTTATCTCTGGTTCTTATAGGAAGTAAATCAAATTCGTGCAATTAAAAATCAAACTGTTTTATAACATATTCCGCGGATAATTAAATATTTACATTCCCATTAATATAAATGACGTAGCATTAATTTTTAATTAATTACATTCACTTTTCAATAATCTAGATATTCACAGTCTATAAAATTTTTCTTATTCACTATTTATTTTGCACATGAAACCCAGTGCGAAAGAAAAATCGATAGATTAGCTGCATTTTCATAGATATTAAAATCTAAATTTCTCAATTAACGAAAAAACTATTTGCTGATACTAATGAAATTTCTTTTAATTTATTCATTTCATTAGTTTGTTAAGAGTGATTAATTAAAACTGATCATCCAGGTAAATCTATCTTCAAACAACATGAGTATTCTAAACGATGATTAATTAAAATATTTTGGAAAATTTTCGAAATTTTTGCAAATAGTAGACTCGTTAATGTTATATAGATTACGGAAGTAGATATTTCATTAAGGTATTACTTCACAGGTTTTTATTATTGAGCTAGGGACAATTCCTATAATATCAAGTAATTTCTTAATTTATTTTATTCTCAATATATATCTGTATAACTATAAATAAGGAAACTTAGTGTGTTATAAAATACCCTTATATTCGAGTTAATATCACGGCTCGATATTGTTTAAAACTCGAAAACCCAATACATTCACAAACTTCGACTATCTGGGATTAGTCAGTTGTAGATAAAAATCATTTTACGAAATTTCGTCACATGCAAAAATAATAATAATGAAAAACCGTTTTGGAGGGTATTATGAAACAGTCGAGAAATATGGAATAGGGGATTACAAAATAAAGAAAAGGAACAGAATTTGGCAAAAAACAGATGCGATTGTATCAAGAGACCATGATTAAAATATAGTGTCTAGGCAGTCAGCCAATAATACTTCAGTTCATACTTCAGATTCGCACAAATATAAAGATCTGTCTTTGCGGCACTGTAATCATGGAGTATTATGAGATATGGGTATTCCATATAACCTGAAACAACCGGTTTGGGAAAAATTACTCTATATATATTGGTGTGGTTGGTTGGTTGGTTGAATAGGGTTTAATGGCACAAAGTCCCTTCTGGAACATGCTGCGCCAAGAAAAAGTGAATAAAGTACATAAAATTATATCAAGAAGTTATCCAAAACCTTGTCAAAAAAATAAATAATTAAAAGAACACAGTTTAATGAAAAAAGTAATGAGATGATATATGTAATTAAAATCACTAACATTTTCACTTACAATCACTTCATACTGATGTTTAAAAAACACAAACAAATCTTTACATTCTGTATAATAACATTTATCTAAAATAGTACAAAATATCTAAATAATGCAGAAAAACTGGTATGTTTACACACAGTATATTAAAAAAAAAAATATTTACTCATGTCGGCTCAAATTCCTCAAAAACAGTATTTTCTTCATCTGTATCAGTGTCTGAATCCATAGCCTCTTCCATATAGTGGAGTAGCTGTTTGGAATCCTTCGTATTGGTTATTAATGGGCTGAGACATGATTTCTTGTTTTTTCTCTTCACAGTTTTCCACTGTGAAGAGACTTGGGTTGAGGTTTTCTTTCTCTCTTTCTGTGCACATGATTTTTGGTTTGCTTTTTGAGTAGAGGAAACAGGTTTTTCTATTTTGTTTGCAGATGAAATGGAAGTTTTTCCAGACTCATGTTCGGTTGACTGTTTAAATTGACGATTATTAGGGTATTCTATTTTCACAGGTTCTGATGATAGTGCCCAACGTTCTAGATCAGGTATGGCTTTTTTAAAAGTCGGACAGCACGCATCACGGGTTTTCTTCTTTTTAGTGCTAGTTATTGTCATAGAAGGATCATTTACTGGTAAAGAAAATTCAGTTTGGGTGCTAATATGTCTTAAGGATTTTGTTTGTTGCTTAAGTAAACTGGAATAGGAAACTCCTACAGATGGTGTTCTCGATTCTACAAGTTTTCGAGCTTCAGGATAAGAAAGTTTTTGAACGATTTTAACTGCAAGGATTTCTTTTTCACGAGTCCAGTTTGGGTAAGAGCGGGAGTATGCTGTATGCTCACCCTTACAGTTTGTACAACATTCAGGCTTTTCGCATGACTTACCATCGTGGCCAACTTCTGTACAACGTGCGCAGGTAACAGAACCACGGCAGGTAGTTGTAGTATGACCATAGCGCTGGCATTTAAAACAACGGAGTGGGTTAGGTATATAAGGTCAGACAGGACAGCTCAGGTAGGCAGCTTTAATTCTGGTTGGCAATGTAGGGCTATTGAAAGTCAGAATAATGTGCTTCGTAGGAAGCACTTTCTCATTCCGGCGGATAGTAATCCGACGTGCATCTATGACATTTTCATGTTTTAAGTTTTGTAGGAGTTAGTCTTTTGTAGTGAATAAAAGATCTGGTTCGGATATTACACCACGGCTTGTATTAAGAGTTTGATGGGCCTGAACAGAAACAGAGAAAGATCCTATTGTTGTTGAGTTTAAGAGAAATTGTGAATGTTTGGCTTTAGAAACCTCAACAAGCAAATCTCCAGACTGTAGTTTTTTAAGTGAGTAACCATCTTCAAATACAGATTGGAATGTTTTTGCAATAAGAAACGGTGATGTTCTCTTAAAAGAACTATCAGAGTGACTATCAGTGCGTTTAATTATGAAAAAACGTGTGAATGATTCATTCTGTACAATTCGTTTCTCTCCAGATGGGAGAGGGATAGGAGGAGTTGATCCTTTGCCATCCATATTAAAGGGAAAACTAATTCAGACCCCGGCCACACCACCCACTACCGAGCCCAACAAGGGGATGCACATTCATGCACCAGTGCTAACCAGGTCCCATACGCTCACATGACACACCTATATCAGTTTCCACCCTTAACGAAATGACTAGTATGTGCCTGCTCACTTGATCCCCAGCCAGTGACAAGTCAGCTGACCAGCCGATTGATGCATACGGGACCAATATGAACATCCAGTCTACCTGAAGCAAAGGCCAAAGCAGTGTGTTGCTTTCCCTCAACTGCCAGGATCCCCTTTCCAGGGACACGGGTCGCCACGCACGGCAAACGCGTGGGTGGTTTACAATTCTCCATAAGTCGATATATACAGGATGATATCGGCTTATGCAGAATCGCCCTCACCTCAGAAGAGGAAACCACAATGAGAGTGAAACAAAGAAGAAAGAGTAGACAAGAGAATATAGAGGGAAAAAAGAAAAGAGAAAGATCGCTCTGGTGCCCGGGATTGCGAAGCCCGTGAATACCTAAAGACGGTATCCCCCTGGGGGGTATATATTGGTGTGAATCGCGAGCTAAAAAACAAGTATTAAATCATAAACTGCTAGCATTTCGTTGTACATTATGCTTAATTTAAATGCAAAAATATTACTTCTAATAATGAATAAAAAAATATTGATGGTTGGTTGGTTGAATTGGGTTTAATGGCACAAAGTTCCTTCTGGAACAGGCCAAAAAATATTTTAAAATATCGCCTGAAATTTTCCAAAGACTTTAAATAAATATTTATTCACACAACGCGCCTTGACGCACACCGACGAACTGGGAACTTTGAGGGTTATTGTGCAAACATTAAGTAGTTTATGATATTGCCGCTTGCTGGGAGCATCTTACCAAACAGAAACTTTGGTATTCAATATTATCAGACTCTTCCATAATACCTGAAGTTTCTCTATATAGGAAGTATCAACTTAGGATCAGAAATTTCAAAATGTGATATTAAGGGTCAAAGAAAACATTTTTTGTATTCCGAAACCAGGGTAGAAATCCAATGATTCAGAAAAAAATACAGGATATCGCACTCTAAGCCAAACATAGATTTTCGTTGATAGTTTTAATAATAATGAAGATATTATAATGATATTTTTACAGACTTATTTTGTTTTCTATGAAATATAGTGAAATCACCTGAAATATTGAAATGGCTGCTAAACTATCCAAACAATACTGAGCTAGACGCCGTTTAAATATGAATGTAGCTGATACAACAAAATATGTCAATGAGCAAACTCCAGTGCACTTTTAACCCCATCCCTGATATCATCGTATTTCATGTATATCAAAACTCATCCGATTAAAATCTCGTTAAAATAAGGGTATTATTGTTAAAGTTACGAACGAGAATGTGCGCCCAGCTAAGACATCCTCTATTTTTAATTGATTAGTGGATTGCGACGCTGTTTTCAGATACAAAAATGTTAGTATTGACACATTATCACCCTTCAAATTTTGGCCATCAGTTCAGGTACGCCATGTTTACTTTTCCATTTATTTTTCATCTTCTGCAGGGCATTGTTATATTATTATTTATACCAATTTATTTTAATCCTCAACTACCAAGACTGTATTGGTGTTTTTTATAAGTTTCTTTTAAAACATACGTGAGGAAAAGCTTTTATTTATTTTAAATAGTTTTATTCGTAAGTTTTGGTACCAGACAATCACATCAACATTTTAGCAACAGAAAAAATCGTTGACCTGATAGTGTTAACCCGTCAACACACGCGCTGGGATAAAAAGCTTAAAACTATTACTTCAAAATAGTTCGTGATCATTCTGATCTTTATAGTACCTTTCAAGCTGAATGATATCAAGATGGGGCCAAAAGGAATTTACTTCCGGTTGTGGATGTTCCATTCTTTTGATATAAAAATGGGTGGAAATTTACCCCACGCGTGTTATAACGTAACCCATAATAATAGGAAAATGTTAATGTAAAAAATATATAGTGTGCAAATAATAATATAATATTTCTTTTAAACGTTAACAACTGTTGCACATACAGTTTCTATATATCAGTTTTATACGTTTTTGTATTTTCATGGCTGAATTTGGATTGTAAAAGCTTTGTATGTAAATATGTATGTAATGATATACAGAAAAAAAATCTTAGTGCGAGATTTTATGCTTTTTTTTTTCCTTTAAATAAAAAATAACTTTTTATTTTAAGATGAATTATGTCCTTTATTGATTTACAGTTTATTTCAAAATATAAATTTTTGTTTATAATCTAACTGGGGGGAAATTGACACAAGAAAACTCATTGGGGTAAAATGTATCCCGCGCGTGTAGTAACGTAATGGAAAGGAGCGCGTGTGCTGACGGGTTGAGTTATTAACCCTTAAAGACGGGTTAATTTCAGTAACATCTCTCAATACACAATGTTTCGAAACCCGATGAATTATTTAGGCTAACCCTGTATTATATAAATTTCGAATACTAGATGAAGACGAAATTGGCACTATGATGCTTGTTGCGCAATGAAATTTCACTACGCAATCCACAAGTAAGAAAGTGCAGTCTTTGAGAACCACACTGTGTCAATTTTGTGTACGAATTTTTGAGAACATATTTTAGAAATTACGTCTGTGAGTAAAATTCCCTTCAAAACAGAAATATTTTTAATCTTCTGTTGTAAGTCGAATCTTAAAATTAAATATATGTACAGTTCTGTACTAATATTTAAATAAGGATGTTCTATGGGAGACATAAATTAATGCAATTCCTGATACAAGATGTATCCCCATCGTGTTTCACTTTTTACATGCCAGGTACGAGGTGAATGGATAAATAATAGAAAAACCGATAAATGCATTGCATTCAACTAGTTACAGTCATTTGATGGAGTATTTTTTCCTTTATAATTAATTCTAACATCTAAAATATTTTTACTTTCCGAACACATAGTCTAAGAAAAATATTGTAATCATGATTTGTGTGTGAACACGGTAACACCCAAATGGTACTGCCGATTGAGCTCCATTTGGTTAATAAGTTATAGACCGCTGTCACAAGAACAGTATAGATTTTCGTAAACATCGGCCGAAGGATTAGGTATTGAATCCCTTTTTATATCACTTTTAAACCGATTCTATATTTAAAATCATCAATGAAATATGACAGGGGATAAGTGATAAATATTTCGGAGATGTACTCAAGTAATAGATTTTCAGAGGTAACGTCTCCAATTTCAAAACTGGTGGACCAGCGTTCTCACCGACCAATTGCATTGTGTCAGAAATTTATATATCTACATACACACACACACACTGTATATATATATATATATATATATATATATTACTTTCTACAGATTACGCCAGTGTTCGAAAAGTGCAGTAGACTTGCTACAGAATTTTTTCAATGACTAAGTAATATTTTAAAAACAAAAATTATTCGTATCCAGTTTCAATTGTGTAATTACTTTTACTTTTAGAAAAAAAAATGAAAAATGTCATTCAGCTAGAATAAATGTATTTAGGTGACTGTTAAAAAAAATATTTCTCCCAATTTATTTTCTTTTAAATCTGAAATTAGATACTGTAATTCCGGAACATGACATTTACTCAGAAATAGCAGCATTAAGATCTAAAGAAAATTCTTTTATTTGAAAAAAAAAATGTGTGAAGTATAAAGTTGAAAAAAATAAGAGAAGAAAGGTGAGTCTGAAATAAAAATTCTCTGTGGAAACGATATAAGGATTAGATGTTTGGAATGTTGTTATCTACAGTGTTCTGAATTTAAATAGTAAAATTACGTTACTTCGTTACATCGGTTTAATTAAAGAAAAGAAGACAAGAGATAAGCTGCATAAAAAAATCCTCTTTTATGAAAATATAATTTATTCGGCAAATGAAATATCTTAAAAGCATACATAGTTTTAGATTTAAGAAGCTAATTTTCTCAAAAATACAATCAGCTACAAATGCCTTTACTAAACTTGTGTTGTTTCTTTAATTTTCATTAAATTACTTTGAAAATAATTAAGCTCGTGATATATAAACATACAGAAAGCATATAAATCAAATATGCATATAAAAGAAATATGGTGCTTAATATTTGACATTTCTTAAATTTTATTTTTAAATCATTAAAAATAATTCTTTTTCGTTAGAAATCCTTCCTTCGTAAAATCTTACAATAAATCAAGCTGCCAATTCTCCAAAATTTTGAATAGCACTATTTTAATAGAATTTTTTGCTTAATTCAGGAAAAATGTCAGATTAAATAAAACCAAAATTACTATAAATATATAGTAGTAGTCTAACTTCGGAGTGTTAGACTTTAACGAGACGTTAGACATAACTTAGAAGTTTACTATCTTTTCCTGTATGAATTTGTACAATTACGCGCGTATTATTGTTACTGAAAAACGAATACAATAAGTGGGTTGTAAGTACATACGTAATAGTCTGTAAACAATATCTCGCTCGTTTAATAGAAAATTACATAACTCAAGAATAACAAATTTTCAGTACAGCTCTTTAAAAAATTTTTAATTAAACAATCTTTTGTTCATTAATAAAATATTTTTAAGTATACTGTTTCCTGTGTTTTTTTTTAGGTTAATAGATTTGTTTAGGTTATCCCAGTAGCAATAACAACTCAAAAGTGTCAATTTATCGCAAATAATAATGTACATACGTTGGAAAATAATAGCGACACTTTTACCCTCTAAAAATATAATAGAACAACTGCCACTGTGCCGTTTTTCCAGATAAAAATATCAGTGCTTAAGACAAGAAAACAGTCTTTATCTCAAAAATGACGATTTTTAAGTTGTCACTTTTTTATTAAAGACGCGATGTTTAGAGGCCCTTTTTTAACAATGGATTAAACATTACAATATTAACTTATATTGTTCTGTATAACAGTGTATTTTTAATCAGTTATGATTAAGAGTTCACTTTTTACTATAAAGGAGATCATTAAAGAACATTTCAGAAAAAGAACTTTTTTGAAAATATTTCAATCATTATCATCATCAATATTTTCATTTATCACAACATTAATATTATCGATATAAAAGATTTTTGTTAGTATTTCAGCAGGGTTATTCGTTAGTATTTCAGCAGGGTTATTCGTGGCAAATATTTTCCATGAGATAGGTAATATATTACACTTGCAGCATGGGAGAAAAACCCAACAGTCTTGTTACCATTAGGACAATCACAGCAGTATTTTTGAATGCCGTCGATGTTATAACAGTTAGGGATACAGTCAACGTACACTCGATTGTACTGTGTGAAGCTGTATAAGTTTGTTCTATAAGGTTGCTTGGTTGGTTGTATAAGGTTTAATGGCGCAAGGTCCCATTGGGGACAAGCTGCGGCGAAGTAAAAGTTAAGAAAAAACTAATAATTTAAGATATTCACAACAAAACCAAAAAAGAAACAAAGCATAATGAGCAAAACATCTGGATGGGGCACCCATCCAGATATAGTCAATGTTTAAATCAAATATTATGAGTTTTAAAAAAAAGTAAAGTATAAAAGTAATATTACTAAGAAATATAACTGGATGGGGTACCCCATCCAGATGTCAAGTTAAAAAAGTATACATTAACATTGTTATAGCTAAAACATGAAGGATGTATAAAAACTATATCTCAAAATAAATACCAGAATGTTTTAAAAAATGAAAGAGTGCCCCATGAGGGGTTTCCCCAATGAGGTTTGTCAAGATTGGTGATGATGAATTAAAATATATTCTATACAAGTGCCGGAGGCCTGGACAGTCAGTTAAAACATGATAAATGGTCAAGTAATCAAAATGACAATGTAGACACATGGGTGCATCCTCCCGAAGTAAAAGATGTTTATGAGTGATCCTTGAATGTCCAATTCTCAGACGAGTCAAAAGAACATCTGTTTTTCTTGGATAACTCGGAGGCCAGGTCATGATTGTGGGTTTTATATGATGCAGCTTATTATTGTATTCTATATCCCAACTTTCTTGCCATTTATTATGAATAAAGTGTTTTATAAATAGTTTAACGTCTGAGTATATAATTTTATGGTGTAATGAAATAAGAGCAAGTTTTGCTGCCTCATCTGCTTTTTCATATCCAGGAATACCCATGTGTCCAGGTACCCAGCAAAATAAAATATTATAACCACGCCTAGTCAAATTATTATAAAAATCCAGGATGGCTGACACATACGGATGCTTTTTAAAAGACTTTATTGCGTCAATAGAACTATTTGAGTCAGTATATATGATGAAGGATGTTTTATGATGGTGAGATATATGTAACATGGCTCTCTCTATAGCAATCAACTCTGCCGTAAAGACAGAAATTGAACTGTGAAGGTGATAACTGAATTAAGTGTTGTCAATAAAAACCCCGCAACCAACAATATCCCCACTCTTGGATCCATCTGTATAAATATCAGTATAGCCATTATATTTTGCACGATGTGCAGCAAATAATTGTTGGAAAACAGTAGAAGACAAGTTGTTTTTGTTATAACCTTTAAAAGGATGGAGAGAAGTAATTTTTGGGGGATTCCAAGGAGGGAGAATATGCAAAGAACATGGACTCACCTCAATATTTTTCAATGGGCCATTATCAATAATGTTTCTCATTCTGAGTCCAAAAGATGGGATGCATGATGGTCGATGCTGATAAAGAATATCATTGTCAGTATTTAAAAGATAGGTGTGAAGCGGACGACCAAGATGAGAGAGAACACGGTAATATAATTCTAATGAAAGTTTTTCACGAATATGATGTAATGAAGGTTCATTACAGTCAACATAAAGACTTAAAATTGGAGATGTACGAAATGCACCAGAGCAGACACGGAGTGCGCTGTGGTGCACAGTGTCAAGTTTTTTAAGAGCAGATTTACTGGCAGAACCATAAACCTGGCACGCATAGTCCATTTTTGATCGTACCACAGCTCGATAGATTTTTAAGAGAGAGGTACGGTCTGCTCCCCAAGAAGTATTTGAGAGTACCCTCAATAAATTAAGGGATATTTCGCATTTTGTCCGTAGCTGTAAAATATGTGGTAAGTAAGTAAGTTTACTGTCAAAATGCAGGCCAAGATAACGAACATTGTCCACAACAGGAATTTTGGATGAACCGATAAAAATTTCAGGATCTGGATGCAGACCCCTTCGTCTACAGAAGTGCACACAAGATGTTTTTTCATGAGACATTAGGAAACCATTTTTGTTAGTCCAGTGAAGAATACTTTTGATTGCAATTTGCAGTTGTCTTTCAATAAAACGAATATCCTGTCCCATACACATAATGCGGAAGTCGTAAACATACAGATCTCCTTTCACAGTTGGAGGTAGTTGTTTCATGATGTCATTTATTTTAATAGCAAAGAGGGTGACACTCAAGATACTGCCCTGATGTACACCCTCTTCTTGTACATAAAAACTGGATAGAATTACAACAACTCGCACTTGAAATCATCGGATGGCAAGAAAGTTTTTAATAAAAATTGGAAGGTTCCCACGAATGTCCAGATTAAAAAGATCGCGAAGAATCCCATAACGCCATGTTCTGTCATAAGCTTTCGCCATGTCAAAAAATACTGAGACCAAATGGCTGCGTTTTAGAAAAGCTGTCCGTATGTGATGTTCCAAATGAATTAAATTATCGATAGTAGACCTACCACGTCTAAATCCACTTTGAAATGCAGCAAGGCAATTGTTAGTTTCTAAAATATGCACGAGGCGGCAATTTACCATTTTTTCAAGAAGTTTGCAAAGTCAGCTAGAGAGTGCAATCGGCCTGTAATTATTGGGATTTGTAGCATCTTTTCCTGGTTTGGGAAATGGTATAATTATAGCTCTGCACCAAGCATTAGGAAAATTCTGCTCCATCCATATCCTATTAAAGAAGGAAAGAAAATTATTCAAGGATAGAGCAGAAAGGTGCTTGAGCATAATATATGTAATACCATCGTGACCTGGTGCAGATAAATGGCTGTCTCTCAAGCATTTTATCATCTCTGATTTAAGAAATGGCTCATTATATGCATATGAATGATGAGAGTTAAAATTAATCCTGGTTCTTTCAGTTTGTCTTTTGTATGTTAAAAAGGGTTCTGGTTATGCGTCAGAGCATGAAATTGATGCTAGGGTACTCCCTATCGTCTCAGCGATGTTTTTAGGTGATGCGATGGTTTGACCGTTGTATTTTAAAAGAGAAATATGATGATCAGAGTAGACACCCATACATTTTTTGACTTTGTTCCACAGTTCTTTACTTGAGGTATTGGAATTAATGCTTGAGATGTAGTTGATCCAGGATTCACGCTGGCTTTTGCGTCGCACTCTTCTAGCTTCAGCCTTTGCTTTTTTTTATGCCGTATAGTTAGTATTATTTGGGTACCGCCGAAATATTCCCCAAGCCTTCTGCTGTTTTTTCTTGGCATTTTGGCAATCACTATTCCACCATGGCTTTCTATGTTTATGTTTAGATGATGTTTTAGGAATGCTAGAATCTGCAGCACTGATAATACATTGAGTTATATTATCAAGCGCATTGTCAATATTCCCCTGTATCATGTCAGCTGTGATATGGGCAAGTGCTGTAAATGTTGGCCAGTCGGTTCTGTCCTATATATAACGATTGGTAGAATTGTTACAATCCCTATCAGGAGTAGTCAGTGTGATAAAAGTCGGAAAGTGGTCACTGCCGTGAAGGTCATTAGAGACACAGAAATTCCCGAATGGATAGAGTACTGGGTTGGTTGGTTGGTTGATTGGAGTTTTATGGCACAAAGTCCCTTTAGGGACATGCTGCGCCAAAAAAAAAGATTAAAATGAGAACGTCAAATTGAAATATATAAACGATTTAAACTTTGTCATAAAAACAAGATGAATGAAAATAACATTTAAATGAAGAGAGTGATATGGTGATAAATGTATAATTAAAATCATTCAATGAAAATATAACACAATGTCTAAAAGAAAATTAACAGAAGTTTTCACAATTAAAATATAAACAATGTCTAAACTAACAATTGGTAAAATGTTAAAATTTTCGAGCAATAATATATTTAAAATCGCGTAGGCTCGAATATCTCAAAAACAGTGTTGTTATCCTCATTTGTGTCAGAACTGTACGACTCTGAATCCATAGCTTCCTCTGCATAGTGCAGGTTGGTTGGCTGTATAGGGTTTTATGGCGCAAGGTCCCATTTGGACAAGCTGCGCCAAAGAAAAAATGTATTAAAAAATCCAAAAGGTTTAATGAAAAATTTATCTGGATGGGGTTACCCATCCAGACATAGTCATACAGTGTATAAAACAAATATACAGAAAATTAAAAAAAAGTGAGGTATTAAAATACTATATTTAAGAAATATTATCTGGATGGGGATACCCCATCCATATGTCAAGTTCAGCAAGTATAAACTAACATTGTTACAGATAAAATATGAAGAGTATATAAAAACTATATCTCAAAATAAAAGCCAGAATGTTTTAAAAACTGAAAGAGTGCCCCATGAGGTGTTTCCCCAATGAGGTTTGTCAAAATTGGTGATGATGATTTAAAATATATTCTATACAAGTGCCGGAGACCCGGACAGTCAGTTAAAACATGAAAAATGGTCAGGTAATCAAAATGACAATGTGGACACATGGGTGCATCCTCCCGAAGTAAGAGGTGTTTGTGAGTGATCCTTGAATGTCCAATTCTCAGACGAGTCAGAAGAACATCTGTTTTCCTTGGATAGCTTGAAGGCCAGGTCATGATTATAGGTTTAATATGGTGCAGTTTATTATTGTATTCTAAATTCCAACTTTCTTGCCATTTATTATGTATAAAGTGTTTTAAAAATAGTTTAACGTCTGAGAATGGAATTTTATGCTGTAGTGGATTAAGAGCAAGTTTTGCCGCATCATCTGCTTTTTCATTGCCATGAATACCCATGTGTCCAGGTACCCAGCAAAATAAAATATCATAACCACGTCTAGTCAGTTTATTATAAAAATCCAGGATGGCTGAGACATAAGGATGCTTTTTAAAAGATTTCATTGCGTCAATAGAACTATTTGAGTCAGTATATATGATAAAAGATGTGTTATGATGATGAGATATGTGTATCATGGCTCTCTCTATAGCGATCAACTCTGCTGTAAATACAGACATGGAAACGTGAAGCTGATAACTGAATTTAGTGTTGTCAATAAAAACCCCGCAACCAACAGTATTCCCACTCTTGGAGCCATCTGTATAAATAGCAGTATAGTTATTATACTTTGCACGATGTGCAGCAAATAGTTGTTGGAAAACAGTAGAAGCCAAGTTATTTTTGTCGTAGCCTTTAAAAAGATGGAGAGAGGTAATTTTCGGAGGACACCAAGGAGGGAGCACATGCAAAGGACATGGACTCACCTCGATATTTTTCAATGGGCCATTATTGATAATGGTTCTCATTCTGACTCCAAATGATGGGATGCAAGATGGTCTATGCTGATAAAGAATATCATTGTCAGGATTTAAAAGATAGGTGTGAAGAGGATGACCAGGATGAGAAAGAATACGGTAATACAATTCTAATGAAAATTTTTCACGAGTATGGTGTAATGATGGTTCATTACAGTCAACATAAAGACTTAAAATTGGAGATGTACGAAATGCACCAGAGCAGACACGCAGTGCGCTGTGGTGCACAGTGTCAAGTTTTTTAAGAACAGATTTACTGGCAGAACCATAGACCTGGCAGGCATAGTCGATTTTTGAACGGATCACAGCTCTATAGATTTTAAGGAGAGCAGTACGGTCAGCTCCCCAAGAAGTATTTGAAAGTACTTTAATTAGGTTTAGGGATTTTTCGCATTTTGTCCTTAATTGTAAAACATGTGGTAAAAAAGTAAGTTTACTGTCAAAATGCAGGCCAAGATAACGAACAATTGTCCACAACAGGAATTTGGGATGAAGCGATAAAAATTTCAGGATCTGGATGCAGACCCCTTCGTCTACAAAAATGCACACAAGATGTTTTGTCATGAGAAATTAAGAAACCATTTTTGTTAGTCCAGTTAAGAATACTTTTGATTGCAATTTGCAGTTGTCTTTCAATAAAACGAATATCCTGTCCCATACACATAATGCGGAAGTCGTCAACATAGAGATCCCCCTTCACAGAAGGAGGAAGTTGTTTAATGATGTCATTTATTTTGATAGCAAAGAGGGTGACACTCAAGACACTACCCGGAGGTACACCCTCTTCTTGTACATAAAAACTGGATAAAATTCCCCCAATTCTAACTTGAAATCGTCGGATGGCAAGAAAGTTTTTAATAAAAATTGGAAGGTTCCCACGAAAGTCCAGGTTAAAAAGATCGCGAAGAATCCCATAACGCCATGTTCTATCATAAGCTTTCGCCATGTCAAAAAATACTGAGACCAAGTGGCTGAGTTTTAGAAAGGCTGTCCGTATGTGATGTTCCAAATTAATTAAATTATCGATAGTAGACCTACCACGTCGAAATCCACTTTGAAATGCAGCAAGGCAATTGTTAGTTTCTAAAATATGTATGAGGCGGCAATTTACCATTTTTTCCAAGAAGTTTGCAAAGGCAGCTAGAGAGTGCAATTGGCCTGTAATTATTGGGATTGGTAGCATCTTTTCCTGGTTTAGGAAATGGTATTATTATAGCTCTACACCAAGCATTAGGAAATGTCTGCTCCATCCATATCCTATTAAAGAAGGAAAGAAGATTATTCAAGGACAGAGCAGAAAGGTGCTTGAGCATAATGTATGTAATCCCATCGTGACCTGGGGCAGATAGATGGCTGTCTCTCAAGCATTTTATAATCTCTGATTTAAGAAATGGCTCATTATATGCATATGAATGATGAGAATTAAAATTAATCCTGGTTCTTTCAGTTTGTCTTTTGTATGTTAAAAAGGGTTCTGGGTATGAGTCAGAGCATGAAATTGATGCTAGGGTACTCCCTATTGTCTCAGCGATGTTTTTAGGTGATGCGATGGTTTGACCGTTATGTTTTAAAATAGAAATATGATGATCAGAGTAGATGCCCATACACTTTTTCACTTTGTTCCACAGTTCTTTACTTGAGGTATTTGAATTAATGCTTGAGATATAGTTTATCCAGGATTCACGTTGGCTTTTGCGTCGCACTCTTCTAGCTTCAGCCTTTGCTTTTTTATATGCTATATAATTAATATTATTTGGGTACCTCCGAAATAGACCCCAAGCCTTCTGTTGTTTTTTCTTGGCATTTTGGCAATCGCTATTCCACCATGGCTTTCTATGTTTATGTTTTGATGATGTTTTCGGAATGCTAGAATCTGCAGCACTGATAATACATTGAGTTATATTATCGAGCGCATTGTCAATATTCCCCTGTATCATGTCAGCTGTGATATTGGCAAGTGCTGTAAATGTTGGCCAGTTGGCTCTGTCATATATATAACGATTGGTAGAATTGTTACAATCCCTATCAGGAGTAGTCAGTGTAATAAAAGTGGGAAAGTGGTCACTGCCGTGCAGGTCATTAGAGACCCAGAAATTCCAGAATGGATAGAGTATTGGGGAGCAAATTGTAAGGTCTATTGCATGGAATGTACGGGATGTCTCATGAAAATAAGTGTGATCACCATTATTGAGCAGGCATAAGCCGTTGTCAGAAATAAATTTTTCTACAGTATCACCACGTTGGTTAGAGTCACGGTTGCCCCAGAGTTGGCTGTGTGCATTAAAATCTCCAACAAGGATGTATGGAGTCGGGAGTTGGAGAAGGAGATTATCCAGATGTGCTGACTGAATAGTTTGGTTTGGAGGTAAATAAATGGTACATATTGTTATGAGTTGTTTAATATGTACACGGACTGCAACAGCTTGTAGGTTTGTATTTAGAGATATATAGGAATGGGGTAGATTATTGGAGATGAAAAGAGCCACTCCACCTGTGGCCCTTCCATTAGCTGCAAAATCTTTCCTGTACGTAGTATAGTTACGTAATTTTGCTTTGTCATTGGGTTTTAGATGGGTTTCTTGTAGAGCTAAGCACGTCACTTTGTTCAGAGGTAGTAGACATATCATCTTCTCCTCCATCGTTCAGTTCTGCATCCGGTTCTGGATGAAGCTCCACCGCGTCTTCATCCTGCATACGCATCACATTTATTTTATTTTTTTTATTTGGTTGAGTATCTGTTTTGGGTGGTTGAATTTTTTTCCTCTTATTAGCTGGGTTTTCAGATGATACAGAGGCTTTAATTGTTTGTAGGCCATGTTTTTCTGAATCAGATCTGCGATTTTGTTTCATAGGTGTTGTTTTGGGGGTATTTTGAGAGGTTTTTATATGGATTGGAATTTTAGGAAACATTGATTGTGATGACTTTGAATTGACATCTTGTGTTGATTTAGGAGGAAGAGAATTTACTGATTTAGAAGAAACAGATTGTGTTGATTTAGTTGTAGTAGCAGGTTTAGTAAACGGGGTTTCTTTTTGATTTGATAAGACACTTAATTCTGTACTTGATTCAGTTTGAGTTGCTATATTTTTATAAGTTTTGGAAGCAGTTTTTGATATGGCAGCAGCATATGATACTCCAACTTTGGGTGTCCTGGATTCAACTATTTTTCTGGCTTCAGGGTATGATATATTTTCTTTTGTGCGTATTGTCTGTATTTCTTTTTCTTTTTTCCATTGTTCACAAGATTTAGAGTAGGATGGATGTTCTTTTTTACAATTGATGCAGTGAGCTGGAGCGTTACAGTCAGTACTTTCGTGACCAACTGTACCACACCGACCACAGGTGATTTTACCACGGCATTGTGTTTTAGAGTGACCAAAACGTTGGTATTTAAAACAGCGCAGGGGGTTTGGGATGTACGGTCTTACGGAACATGATAAATATCCAGCTTTTATTGTTTTAGGTAAATTAGGAGTATTGAATGTGAGGATAATATGCTTTCTAGGAATTTGTATTTGATTAGCTGGTATTTGTTCATCACGACGGAAGATTTTTATTCTTCTTGCTTCAATGACATTTTGTTCTTTCAGATTATCAACAATTTCCTGTTCAGTAACATGCAGAAGATCTGATTCAGAAATTACTCCTCGAGATGTATTTAAAGTTCTGTGCGGAGATATGCTGACTGCGATGTTTGCAAAATGAGTACATTTTATTATGTTAGAAGCCTGGGTACTATTGCTTACTTCAATTAAAAGATCGCCTGACCTCAATATTTTCACTGTCTTGGGTTCACCAACCAAACCTTGAATTGCTTTATTAATCAAAAAGGGGGATGTTTGATCAAAGCTCCCTTCTTGGCGTTTAACAATGAAAAATCTGCATTCCATATTGGAAGCAAAAACCTCAACTCTCTCTCCCCATGAATTACTTTGGCCCTGATCATCTACTTTCAATGACTTATTCCCTTTATTCGCTTGTGGGGCCTCCACATCGCATATCTTATTTCCTTTAGCTGTAGCCATAGTTTAGATTTTTTTTTGAACGCCAGGCGTCGGGCCTGGTCACCGACCCTTCTTCTTACCTTACTTCTGGGCGCAGGTCTCAAAAGGGCGAAAACTATTATCAACAAACCTCCACGTTTTTCGAACATTGGATTAAACTCGATAGCATTTCCTAATATCTAGTTCTTTCACATTGGAATCAGGTAGTCAGTAGGTAAGCCTTTACAGCTCTGTCCAACCTACAACCCCTTTCACCGAAAGGCACCAGTCTCCCGGTGTTGGTCCTAACAGCCACCATACAATGTATGGCGTCCTCCGATCACGGAACCGGAATTCGGAAAATGCCCTGAACTCTGGGACTCAAGATCAGCCTAAAAAGGTAGAACCGAGTCGACGAGATTAAAAAACCTCAGCACCCAGAGTGTCTCACGTGAAAATAAAAAAATCCACTATTGTATAAAAAAGGAAGTAATGTGAGAGAAAACTTAGAAACATGGTGTTTTTTTTGTCTTTTTCAATCTTTTTTTTTAAATTTTTTTTTCTTTTTTTTTTTTAACAAAAGAACAAAAACAACGTTAGCAGAACACAGAACAATATGAACAAAAGAGTTAGTAAAACAATCGAACATGAACAAAGAGGTATAACATCTGAAAAGAGAAGATTAAAAAGTGTGAAACAAAGAAAAAAGGATAGACAACTAAAAAGAGAAGAAGGCATGAAAGGAGAAAGATCGCTCAGGAATCCGGGGTCGCGAAACCCGTAAATACCTAAAGAAGGTATTCCCCTGGGGGACTGCATAGTGCAGCAACTGTTTTGAATCTTTTTTATTAAGGAGCGATGTATCAAAACAGCCTTTCTTGTTTCTTCCCTTCACAGTTTTCCACTGTGAAGAGGCTTGGGTTGAGGTTTTCTTTCTCTCTTTCTGTGCACATGATTTTTGGTTTGCTTTTTGAGTAAGGGAAACAGGTTTTTCTATTTTGTTAGCAGATGAAACGGAAGTTTTTCCTGACTCATGTTCGGTTGACTGTTTAAATTGACGATTATTATGGTACTCTATTTCCACAGGTTCTGATTATGGTGCCCAACGTTCTAGATCAGGTATGGCTTTTCTAAAAGTCGGACAGCACACATCACGGGTTTTCTTCTTTTTAGTGCTGGTAAGTGCCATAGAAGGATCATTTGGTGGTAAAGAGAATTCAGTTTGGGTGCTTATGTGTCTTAAAGATTTTGTTTGTTGCTTAAGTAAACTGGAATAAGAAACTCCTACATATGGAGTTCTGGATTCAACAAGTTTACGAGCTTCAGGATAAGAAAGTTTTTGAGAGATTTTCACTGCAAGAATTTCTTTTTCACGAGTCCAGTTTTGGCAAGAACGGGAGTATGCTGTATGGTCACCTTTACAGTTGATACAACGTTCAGGCTTTTCGCTTGATTTACCATCGTGGCCGACATCTGCACAACGTGCGCAGGTAACAGAAGCCCGACAGGTATTTGTAGTATGACCATAGCGCTGGCATTTAAAACAACGGAGTGGGTTAGGTATATAAGGTCGGACAGGACAGCTTAGGTAGGCAGCTTTGATTCTGGTTGGCAAAGTAGGGCTATTGAAAGTCAGAATGATGTGCTTTGTGGGAAGCACTTGACCATTCCGACGAATAGTAATACGGCGTGCATCTATGATATTTTCTTCTTTTAAATTTTGTAGGAGTTCGTCTTTTGTAGAGAGTAAAAGATCTGGTTCTGATATTACACCACGGCTTGTATTTAGAGTTTGATGGGCCTGAACAGAAACAGAAAAATTGCCTATTTCTTTGCAATTTGAGAGAAATCTTGAGTGTTTGACTGAAGAGACCTCAACAAGTAAATCCCCAGACTGTAGCTTTTTAAGTGAATAACCGTCTCCCAAAACAGATTGAAATGTTTTCCCGATAAAAAATCGTGAAGTCCTCTTAAAAGAACTATCAGACAGACTGTCAGTACGATGAATAACAAAAAAGCAAGTGAATGACGTATTCTGCACAATTTGTTGCTCTCCACATGCGAGAGAAGTAGAAGGAGTACAAGTTTTTCCATCCATATTAAAGAGAGAAATTAATTCAGACCCCGGCCGCACCACCTACTACCGAACCCAACAAGGGGATGCACATTCATGCACCAGTGCTAACCAGGGCCCATACGCTCACATGACACACCTATTTCAGTTTCCACCCTTAACGAAATGACTAGTATGGCCTGCTCACTTGATCCCTCGCCAGTGACACACAAGTCAGCTGACCAGCCGATTGATGCATACGGGACCAATATGCACCTCCCGTCTACCTGAAGCAGAGGCGAAAGCAGTGTGTTGGTTTCCCTCAACTGCCAGGATCCCCCTTTCCAGGGACACGGGTCGCCACGCACGGCAAACGCGTGGGTGGTTTACAATTCTCCATAAGTCGATATAGACAGGATGATATCGGCTTATGCAGAATCGCCCTCACCTCAGAAGAGGAAACCACAATGAGAGTGAAACAAAGAAGAAAGATTAGACAAGAGAGAGGAGAGGAAAAAATGAAAAGAGAAAGATCTCTCAGGTGCCCGGGGTTGCGAAGCCCGTGAATACCTAAAGAAGGTATCCCCCTGGGGGGGATAGAGTACTGGGGAGCAAATTGTAAGGTCTATTGCATGGAAAGTACGGGTCGGCTCATGAAAATAAGTGTGATCACCGTCATTGAGCAGGCATAAGCCATTGTCTGAAGTAAATTTTTCAACAATGTCACCACGTTGGTTAGAATCACGGTTACCCCAGAGTTGGCTGTGTGCATTAAAATCTCCAACAAGGAAGTATGGAGTCGGGAGTTGGAGAAGGAGAATATTCAGATGTGCTGACTGGATAGTTTGGTTTGGAGGTAAATAAATAGTACAGATTGTTATGAGTTGTTTAATATGAACACGGACTGCAACAGCTTGTAGGTTTATAGATATTTGTAGAGATATATAAGAATGAGGTAAATTATTGGTGATGAAAAGAGCCACTCCACCATTGGCCCTTCCATTAGCTGTAAAATCTTTTTTATAGGTAGTATAGTTATGTAATTTTGTTTTGTGATTTGGGTTTAGATGGGTTTCTCTTAGGGCTAAGCATAAGAGTTGATGGTCAGAGAGAATATTCGGTCAGAGAGATTTCGGCATGTTTATTATGATATCCACGGCAGGTCCACGAGATAATATTAGACATGATTGATTTTTTTAGATAGATATATCAACGTCACTTTGTTCGGATGTAGTGGACATACCATCTCCTCCATCGTTTAATTCAGCATCCGATTCTGGATGAATCTCTACCGCGTCTTCATCCCGCATATGCATCACATTTATTTTATTATTTTGACTTGGATGAGTTTCTTTTTTGAGTGGTCTAATTTTTTTTTCTTATTAGATGGGTTTTCAGATGATACAGTGGATTTTATTTGTGGTAGGCCAGGTTTTTCTGAATCAGATCTGCGACTTTGTTTTATAGGTGTAGTTTTGGGGTATTTTGAGTGGATTTTTTATGGATTGGAATTTGAGGAAACATTGATTGTGATGACTTTGAAGAAACATCTTGTGGTGATTTAGGAGGAAGAGAATTTACTGATTTAGAAGAAACAGATTGTGTTGATTTAGTTGTAGTAGCAGAATTAGTAAACGGGTTTTCTTTTTGCTTTGACAAAACACTTATTTCTGTAATGGATTCAGTTTGAGTTGCTATATTTTTATAAGTTTTGCAAGCAGTTTGTGACATGGCAGCAGCATATGATATTCCAACTTTGGGTGTTCTGGATTCAACTATTTTTCTGGCTTCAGGGTATGATATGTTTTCTTTTGTGCGTATTGTCTGTATTTCTTTTCCTTTTTTTCCATTGTTCACAAGATTTAGAGTAGGATGGGTGCTCTTTTTTACAAATTATGCAGTGAGCTGGAGCGTTACAGTCAGTACTTTCATGACCAACTGCACCACACCGACCACAGGTGATTTTGCCACTTATTAGAATGCCACTTTAGAATGCCCAAAACGTTGACATTTAAAACAGCGCAGGGGTTTTGGGATGTACGGTCTTACGGAACATGATAAATACCCAGCTTTTATTGTTTTAGGTAAATTAGGTGTATTAAATGTGAGGATTATATGCTTTGTAGGAATTTGTGTCTGATTAGGTGGTATATGTTCATCACGACGGTAGATTTTTATCCTTCTTGCTTCGATGACATTTTGTTCTTTGAGATTATCAACTATTTCTTGTTCAGTAACATGCAGAAGATCTGATTCAAAGATTACTCCTCTAGATGTATTTAGAGTTCTGTGTGGAGATATGCTGACTGCGATGTTTGCAAAATGAGTACATTTTATTAAATTAGATGATGCCTGAGTACTATTGCTTACTTCAATTAAAAGATCGCCTGACCTCAATTTTTTCACTGTCTTGGGTTCACCAACCAAACCTTGGATTGCTTTATTAATTAAGAAGGGAGATGTCTGATCAAAGCTCCCTTCTTGGCGTTTCACAATGAAAAATCTTTCATCAGTTTTAGTAGCATTAAATTTGGCATTTTTGCATTCCATATTGGAAGCAAAAACCTCAACTATCTCTCCCCATGAATTACTCTGGCCCTGATTATCTACTTTTGAGCCAGAGGCCAATGAAATACTCCCTTTATTCGCTTGTGGGCTTCCACTTCGCATATTATATTTCCATCAGTTGTAACCATATTAGAGAGTATAAACAGATGAAACGCGAGGCGCCAGGCCTGGTCACCGGCCCTTTTCTTACCCTTACTTTAGGCGAAGGTCTCAAAAGGATGAAAACTATTCCCAACAAACTTCCACGTTTTTCGAACGTTGGATTAAACTCGATAGCATTTCCTAATATCTAGTTCTTTCACATTGGAATTAGGTAGTCTGTAGGTAAGCCTTTACAGCTCTGTCCAACCTACAACCCCTTCCACCGAAAGGCACCAGTCTCCCGGTGTTGGTCCTAACAGCCACCATACAGTGTATGGTGTCCTCCGATCACGGAACCGGAATTCGGAAAATGCCCTGCACTCTGGGACTCAAGATCAGCCTAAAAAGGTAGAACCGAGTCGAAGAGATTAAAAAACCTCAGCACCCAGAGTGTCTCACGTGAAAATAAAAACATCCACTATTGTATAAAAAAAGAAGCAATGTGAGAGAAAACTTGAAAACAAGGTGTATTTTTTGTCTTTACAAACTTTTTTCAATTTTTTTTTTTTTTTACAAAAGAACGAAAACAACGTTAGCAGAACAAAGAACAAAGTGAACAAAAGTGTTAGTAAAACAATCAAACATGAACAAGAACAAAGAGGTATAACAAACTGAAAAGGGAAGATTAAAAAGTCCTTCCGGCCTGTACCGGGAGGAAAAGGTAGCTTTCTTCCTATATCTTCGTTTTAAAATTTTAGCTAATATTACACGAAAACATCAAGTTAAAATGCAAAGAAACGTTTACAAAAGATTCGTTAATACTGAATTTGAATAAGAAATTCGCCAAATTATTGAGCAATAGCCAAATTTCCTTCATTTATGAAGACTTATTTTGGTCGCCAAATTTGGCGATATTTCGCCAAATGTCGCCAATTTTGCCAATTTTGGCGCCAATGTCGTAATTTTGGCGCTAACGGATATGAATATATAGTTTTATGCGTATGATTGGGAAAATTATTACAACAATTTAAGAAAATAATTTGCGAGTAATCGCGTTAATGTGCTGTTTTGTTTCAAAATGTCAGCCACCCTAGAATTTCAAACTGCTCTATCTCAGCCATTTTTTAAGATAGAGGTAAACCAAAAAATGCTCTGGAATTCTTGTATCAAGGCCTAACACTTAAATAAAAAATAAATTTGAACTTTTAATTTTTTTGTATATTTATTTTAGTTTTAAATTTTTAAATGGCCGCCATCTTGAAATAAAATGGCGGACCAAGCTGGCCAACGAACTCGGTTGAGACATTGGTTAGCTTAATACACACAATTAGTTTCATCAAAATTGATTTATAAGTACGAGCGTTATCGTATGACATAGGTCCGATATATATATATATATATGGATATATATATATAAATCAACATTTAAACGGAGGGTGGTTTTGGGGTCTGGGGGTCATGATCGATGAAAATATATCGAAATTTTCCGGAACTGCTTTCCTCCGAACAGCTGCAATAGGTAGCTTTATACTTTTTTGTATTGAAAGCTACCTAAAAGTGTGAAACAAAGAGAAAAGGATAGACAACTAAAAAGAGCAGAAAATAAGAAAGGAGAAAGATCACTCAGGAATCCGAGGTCGCGAAACCCGTAAATACCTAAAGAAGGTATTCCCCTGGGGGGTTTGTTCTATAAGGTAAGGGCACATTTAGGAACAAAAACTTCTGTCAACCAGTCTACCACAACATTTTGGACGTAGAAGGAATCTCCAGACGACGTAGGCCAATCATATCATACACTTGTTTAACGTGGACAAATCAAATCGCCCCATCTCATGTGTACAGTAGGAGTCATAAAGAATAAACAGGTTTTTCTTGCTATCCAACAGTAATTTAACCAACAGTGACGTCAGCTTCCGTTTCCTTATGTGACAGTCGTGCTAAGCATAGTAGGCAAAAGTTGCCATTTGATTTGTCAGTTCTTGATATTATTATGCGAGAAGGATGCGCAGTGCGTAAAAATAACAAATGCTTACAAACACGAAACAAGCCTGTAAGGAAGTGGTATGTATTGAAACATTATTTTATTTTGGCGTACTGCGCATCCTACCCGAGTAGAACTATCACGAATTGACCTATCAATTGATAGCAGCGTATTTCTGCAAATATAAACAGGCAAATTTGGAATATTTTAACAATTTGTTAGCATTATTTTTGTTATAACTCAAAAAACGTATCTTCGATTTTAACGGATTTTTTTTTTTTTTGCTTAAAGTACATACTTTGAACATTATTGTGTAATTTTTTGGTTGTATAGTAAATATAATATTACTATATTAATGAATTTTTTAAAAAATATTTTTGTCTATTTTTCTATGTTAAAAATTGCATACAACTGTGAAAAAATATATAATATAAACTAATATATTCTTCAATAATTGGTGTTGGTTTTATTTTTTTAACTTTTATACTTTTTGAGAAAAACTCATTTGAAAAATAGTGGTGCCAGCGCATACTTTCCTGATTATCTCAAGGACAGTTGAAGGTCAGAGACTGAAAACACTATATTGTATACTCATGGTAAGCGTCATTACCACATATGTTATTTCAAACATCGGACATGGGGGCCATTTCCCTATGCTTATCCTTTGAGAAATGAAGGGTTTTGTGAAACTTGTATTGCCGTTGCATTAAATGGTCAACTTATTTTGCCCTCTAGCGACTCCCCAACGGAACTATGACTTATTTGACTGTCACAGTGAATAAAAATTAATATATGTCCAGAGAAAATAGGGTTATCTAGAATTTTCAAAATTTGGCTTACTCCACTGTCCTTCTAACCCCCTCATTTGCCTGTCACACAGAATAGAAATTAATATACGTTCAGACAAAGCATGGTTATCTAGATATTATTTGACTTACTCCACTATCATTCTAACCCGCTCAAATGTGAATGAAAAATACTTGTAAAACATTATTTCCCACACTTCCTTGACATATATATATAATTGAATTTTACAGAAAAATGAATTAGAATAATTTAATTTCATCGACTGAATATACAGTTTGACGTTAATCTTATAAACGCGTTTTTCCCTTATTAATTTCTTCCTGTTTTCTTCTCCAGATAAATGCTACAAAAATTCATTTGTTCTTTCATCTCTTATATTACCCCTTTTACTCTATTTAAAGGGATATCCTATTTCTAAAAACATCGTCTTGAAGTTACAACTAGAATTATTTTGCTCCGTACACACAACAAAACAATGTTAATGGATTTTTCCTGTTCTAAGGACTTAAGTTCTTATTTTGTTTTGGGCTTTTAAACTGTCCGCGTTTTCTCTGAAAAGACAATTTTGACGAAAGTTCCGATTCATCATGCGACATAAAATCAACTACAGTTTAATAAAGATATCGTATATTCCCGCGCTCATAAAATTTTAGACTACATTTTTCAGTTATGTGTCTAATCGACGTATTACGCGCACCCTCGTTTTTTTAAATAAACCTTCATAAGATATGTAGCAAAAAACAGACTAAAGCACACTGAAAAGTGTAATAAGTAGTATTTTTCACGTAATGTGATAGCAAACACATTTTCTTTGTAAGTATATAGCGTGTTCATTAACGTAGAAGTGTATGTTCTTATTATTTTCTTTTTCTCAAATTCTATAATCTTATTTTTATGACCAACGTACAGTGCGCACCTGTAAATTTTAATCCATTTTCTTGTATCAAATGAGCGCGTTATACGCAGGGCTATATGTAAGTCAAATTTTCCGTTAATCCCTTCGAGACCATGGGTGCATGCAAAAGTACATACAGCATTCGGTTTTTGGTTGGGTGGTTGAATTGGGTTTATTGGCACAAAGTCCCTTCTGAAACATGCTGCGCCAAGAAAAGGTGAATGAAAAACATAAAATTATATCAAGAATTTATCCAAAACCTTGTCAAAAAAATAATTAAATAAAACAACATAGTTTAGTGAAAAGAGTAATGGGATGATATATGTAATTAAAATGACTTCATAATGATGTTTAAAAAAACACAAACAAAACTTTACACTCTGTAAAGTAACGATTATCAAAATAAGTATAAAATATCTAAATGCAGCAACAGCACAAAAACTGGTATATTTACAACACAGAATATTAAAAAAAAATAATAAAATCATGTCAGAGTCATAGCTGTAAGAGTCGGACTCCATAGCCTCTTCAACATAGTGGAGTAGCTGTTTGGAATCCTTCGTATTGGTTATTAATGGGCTGAGACATGATTTCCTGTTTTTTCTCTTCAGTTTTCCTCTGTTAATTTGCTTGAGTTGAGGTTTTCTTTCTCTCTTTCTGTGCACATGATTTTTGTTTTGCTTTTCTGTTTTGCTATTTGAGTAGGGGAAACAGATTTTTCTAATTTGTTTTCAGAAGGTTGACAGAAGGTTGACAGAAGGTTGACGTGACTCATGTTCGGATGACTGTTTAAATTGGCGATTATTAGGGTATTCTATTTTAACAGTTTCTGATGATGGTGCCCAAAGTTCTAGTGCAGGCACGGCTTTTTTAATAGTGGCACAGGACACATTACGGGCTTTCTTCTTTTTAGTACAGGTTAGTGTCATAGAAGGATCATTTGGTGGTAAAGATAATTCAGTTTGGGTGCTTATATGTCTTAAGGATTTTGTTTGTTGCTTAACCCTCTCACTCTGTCCTGGGGTCCACGCGGACCCCAAGCACTTTCAACAAGTTGTCAAAAAAATCTATCACTCACTGAGTAGTTTCAGCCGGTGACATCTCATATCATATTGTTTGTAACACACGGTAAAAATTAAACTGAACAAATATAAGTGGTACTTGTTTTTTTTAATTTGAAAAATAGATAGCATATTTGTCCTGGGCAACAACAGGGCATGTTTTGATAGGACATAGTGATAGGGTTAAGTAAACTGGAGTAAGAAACTCCTACATATGGTGTTCTGGATTCAACAAGTTTTCGAGATTCAGGGTAAGAACGCTTGAGAGATTTTGACTGCAAGAATTTCTTTGACGAATCCAGTTTGGGCAAGAGCGGGAATATGCTGTATGGTCACCCTTACAGTTTGTACAACGTTCAGACTTTTCGCAATCCTTACCATCGTGGCCGACGTCTACACAACGTGTGCAGGTAACAGAACCACGACAGATAGTTTCGTTTTTGGTACCAGTAATAGTAACAAGTGGGTAAAGTGTGATCGAAGATCGCTCAAAGGGTTTCGTTTATAATCCTTTCAAAACACTTTATCCTTTCTTTAATAAATCCCAATAAATTTCATTTAGAAACAAAAAAAAAAGTCATGTTTTTATAAAGTAAAAAATTAACCGGTCTATTTTTTAGTTTTTTCGAATATCGAATATTATATTCTATCATAATATCTGTCATGCGGACTAAATGAGATATTTACAAAAATAAGTTCAAAATTAAACATGTTTTGAACCTTCAAAATGTTAAAATATGCGAATATTTCCATAATCGGATTTTTATCATGATTCAATATGTTTCTCAAACTCATATATTTACTATTCTCTATCACTCATATTGATACTCGCTTTGTATTATTCTCAAACATTTGAAAAATTCGTTAAACTCCCAATAGGACGTCAGATTTTCTTTTTAATTCTCCAATGACGTGATATTAATCTGCTTTGTGTACATACACATACTCATACTCCTTGTATTATTGAGAAATCCTTGAAAATTTCCGTTTTATTACCACTATGACGTCAATCAATTTTATTTCATATTAATCTTTTTAGGTACGTTCGTAATTATATAAATACGTAGCACCTATTGTCGTCGTCTGGTCCGTTCGCATATAACAACGCAAAAACGACCCAACCGAATGGTTTGAAATTTAAGATATAATATAAGATCTTTGCAGAATTTTGTCGAGACATTTCAAATTTTATGAAAATCGAATCAAAAATTTAGAAAATATTAATAAAAACATTTATTAAGAAATTTGATTTTTTTTTAAATCGGTGCTTTCTTGTTATAGGAGCTTCCGATGTTTAATCGTCAAGCGACCGAGATACTTATTTTATTACAAAAATTAATCTGCAGACGCTATAATTCATTTCACAGAATTAAAAATCATCAAGATACATATTTATATTTATTATTTATAATTATATAACTAGCTATAGTACGAACGCGCCTCATTTGTCACGTTTGACGTACAATTTCCAACTTGTTTTCAATTGGTGAAACTTTTTATTTCATTTTCATTTTTCACGTGGAAATCGTTCAATAGAAAATTAATTATTGTAGAAAGAATTTATTGTGGATTTTTAATTTTGGACAACTGCTATAACGAAAAATTTAAATTTAACGGGAAAAGGCTGTTAGAATTTTGGTTTTTTATCTCTATTTATTAAAATAATACGAGTTTTTCAAATTTTAATATTTTGAGTTTCATACTGGTATTCAGCTATATATACACACAGTTTCAATTCTGTAAGTTACATAGTTTCTGAGAATGGCTCTGTGACGGACAGACAATGGAGCGGGAGTAATAGGGTTTTGTGGGATGAACGAAACCCTAAAAAGTAATATGTCTCATTTAATTAGGGCCTTTCCGTGATTACATAAGTAAAGGTAACTATTTAAAAAAGTGTTGCCAACCGAATTAAATTGGTCTATGAGCGGCTGGTTTAGAAGGAGTTAATAAACACAGAGCATTAAATCTATACTAATATTATAAAGAAGTAACGATTGTTTTTATGTTTGTTTGTTTGTTTGTTTGTTTGTAGGGGGTAATCTCTGGAACTACCGAAGCGATTTCAAAAGTGATGGCGGCAAATTGATGGTGACAATCTCTGCTCCAACATAAGCTATATTTTATGTCTGTGCCACTACCCCCAGGGTGGTGCAGGAATGAAAAACGTTCTAAAATTGCAATTTTTTTTATACTGAAAGAGCTAGAAACGTGAAATTTGGCATGGTAGTTACTTATAAGATACAAATGCTCTCTAAGAACAAATTCTAAAAAAATTCGAAATTTAAAAGGGTGAGATGAGCGAAAAGCGTTCTAAAAACATTCTACATTACAATTTGTATGGAATCTCTGAAACTGCAAAACAGTTTTCAAAAGTGATGGTGGCTAATTGATGGTAACAGTCCTTGCGGTACCATAGGCTAGATT
Organism: Maratus michaelseni; assembly: GCA_963931845.1. Lineage (NCBI taxonomy): Eukaryota > Metazoa > Arthropoda > Arachnida > Araneae > Salticidae > Maratus > Maratus michaelseni. The sequence goes on from OZ007586.1 coordinate 32,115,189, forward strand.
TTATATCGGTGCCACTACCACAAGGGGGTGCAAGAGCAAAAAGCGTTCGAAAATTTCGATTTTTTTTTATACTGAAGGTACTAGAAACTTTAAATTTGGCATGGTAGTTACATATATGTTGTAAATGCTCCCTAAGAACAGTTTCTAAAAAGTTTGAAATGTGTTCTAAAAACATTCTAAATTACAAATTCTATGAAATCTCTGAAACTGCAAAACAGTTTTCAAAAGTGATGGTGGCTAATTGATGGTAACAGTCCTTGCGGTACCATAGGCTAGATTTTATATCGGTGCCACTACCACAAGGGGGTGCAAGAGCAAAAAGCGTTCGAAAATTTCGATTTTTTTTATACTGAAGGTACTAGAAACTTTAAATTTGGCATGGTAGTTACATATATGATGTAAATGCTCCCTAAGAACAGTTTCTAAAAAGTTTGAAATGTGTTCTAAAAACATTCTAAATTACAAATTCTATGAAATCTTTGAAACTACCAAACCGATTTTAAAAGTAATGCTCGCAAATTTATGGTGACAGTCTGTGCTCTAACACAGGCTATATTTTATGTCAGTTCCACTACCCTCAGGGGTTGCAAGAGCGAAGAACGTTCTAAAATTGTAATATTTATAAAATTTGGCAAGGTAGTAACTTATAACGTATACATGCTCTCTACAGACAGTTTCTAAAAAATTCGAAATTTAAAAGAGTGATATGAGAGAAAACTGTTCTAAAAACATTCTAAATTACGATTGCTATGGAATTGTTAAGGACAGAAACTTGATATTTGACGTGGCTGATACTTTTTAAAACACAAGTGCAGACACAGAACAGTTTTTAAAAATAAATCGATGTTATATATACTTTATATCGGTGACACTACCACAGGAAAAATGCAAGAGCGAAGAACGTTCTAAAATTGCAATTTTAATTATACTGAAGGGACTAGAAACATGAAATTGGGCAAGGTAGTAACTTGTAAGATATACATACTCTCTAAGAACAGTTTCTAAAAAATTCAAAATTTAAAAGAGTGATATGAGGGAAAGCTGTTCTAACAACATTCTAAATTACGATTTCTATGGAATTGTTAAGGACAGAAACTTAAAAAGTATCCGCCATGTCAAATTTCAAGACACAAGTGCACACACAGAACAGTTTTTTAAAATAAATCGAAATTGAAAAGGGTGAAAGAGGAAAAAATGTTCTAATTTACGAAAGGGTGGAATGGGCGGAAAGTGTTTAAAAAGCGTTCTAAATTGCAGTTACTATGGAATTGTTAGGGGTAGAAACTTAAAATTTGGTATGGTTGTTGCTTTTAAATCATACATGGTCACACAGGAAAATAAAAAAAAAAAAACGAAATTTAAAAAAAAGAGTGAAATGCGCAAGAAGTATTTTAAAAACTTTCTAAATTACGATTTATTTGGAACCATTAAGGCTAAAAAATAAAATTTCGTCTGGCTGTTACTCACGTAAATGATCACCAGAGCAGTTTACTAAAAATGCGAAATGTAAAAGGACAAGAGCAAAAAAGTACTAAAATTGCAATTTATGTGATACAGCTGGTATAGAAGCTTCGTATTTGGCATGGTGGTTACTCTTAAAATGCAAATACTCGCTAGGACCAGTTTCTAGAAAAATCAAAATTTAACAGACTAAAATGAGCAGAAAACGGTCTAAAAACGTTTTACATTATGAATTAATTGGATTTATTCGGGTTTGAAACTGGAAATTTAGTATAGTTTTAACTTTTAAGATGCAGATGCTCGGTATAAACAGTCTATTAAAAGTTGGGCCTATACGTTCACAAGACACACCTATTTCAGTTTCCACCTTTAACGAAATGACTAGTATGTGCCCGCTCACTTGATCCCGAGCCAGTGACAGACAAGTCAGCTGACCAGCCGATTGATGCATACGGGACCAATATGCACCTCCGGTCTACCTGAAGCAGAGGCCAAAGCTGTGTGTTGGTTTCCCTCAACTGCCAGGATCCCCCTTTCCAGGGACACGGGTCGCCACGCACGGCAAACGCGTGGGTGGTTTACAATTCTCCATGAGTCGATGTAAACAGGATGATATCGGCTCATGCAGAATCGCCCTCACCTCAGAAGAGGCAACCACAATGAGAGTGAAACAAAGAAGAAAGATTAGATAAGAGAATGGAGAGTAAAAACGAAACGAGAAAGATCGCTCAGGTGCCCAGGGTTGCGAAGCCCGTGAATACCTAAAGAAGGTATCCCCCTGGGGGGCAGTCTATTAAAAATTCGAAGCTTGAAAGGTGTATACTGAGCGGGAAAACATTATAAATTACGCTTTTTTTTTCGAAATTGTAAGCGATAGAAACTTAGAATTTAACATGCCTATTATTTTTTATACGTAAATGCTTCCACAAAACAGTTTTTACAAAATTCGAAACTTAAAAAAGGTGCAGAAGTAACAAACATTCCAAAAGTACAATTTCAGTGATGCTGCTGGGTATAGGAAGTTGAAATTTGGCATGGTAGCTTATGATTTCAGTGCTAGATAAAAACGGTTTCTAAAAAAAATCTAAATTAAAAAAGTGAAATCAGCTGGAAAAGTTCTAAAAACCTTCTAAACAAGATTTTATCTGAAATTGTTAGGGTTAGAAAATTGAAATTTTACATGGCTGTTACGTTAGAGACACAAATCCATCCACAGAACAGTTTTTTTAAATTTTTAAATTTTAATGTGAGCAGGTATAGAAAAGTTTTAAAATTGCAATATCTGTGATATAGTTATTACATAAATTTGTTTGATTAGTAATTTATGAATTATCTGTGGCAGTAAAATTTCCTGTAATGAAAATAGGCCAAAGAATTCCACTTGGCATTTTTCAAGAATTACGCCAGCAAAGACGCGGGTTTTGCTATGATTTATAAATATTCTATACTTCTCTGGTTTCAAATATAATGTGATCTAATAATTCAATTTACAGTATCAATTGTACATACAGGCATTTTTATGTTTACATTTTCATTTTTTATTACAGAATGTGCAGAAGATGGAATGTGATGACACGGAACGCAGTCCTGTGGAAAAATGTGACTATGAAATTTTCTCGAACTCATAGATTCTAGACTACTGTAACGAAATCACTCATTACTAGACTACCTCCTCGTGTAACTTCCATCACATTAGATTTTACTTACAGTGATGGACAATTGGATTTTTAAGAACTTTGTGTGGGCCTTCAAGAAAAGTGTTCTCATCTTGAAGAATTAATTTTTATTAGATCTAAATTGTCATGCAGTTTTTCCTCAATTATAGATTTATGTGAATAAGCAGTAAGTAAAGAAATTAGTAATTTGCCGATGTGTATTTCTAGATTGTCGTACAACTTGGGAATGTGTTGGTATTTCTAAAATTGAAATTTTGGATGTCTTTAACTGCAGATTTCCTGATGTTCCCCTGAATAAGCCCCCTTCTCAAAAATGCCTTACTTGAAAGAATTACGTTTATTTGGTTCATATATAAATAATTCTTGGTTTGATAACTCAGTATTTTCTCAACTAAAGACAGTTTGCCTCATAGATTGTGAAGATGCTACTTGTGAGAGTGTTGTTTCCCTCCTCCTGTCATGCCAGTCCTTGCATAATGTCTATGTTAATGAAGATTTGGCCACATCTCCAGCAGCACACCCTTTCTTTGTTGGCAATAGGTCCATGTTAGGAATTGTAAAAGGCAGAATTGTATGTTGCAGTTGTAGAGAGTTAATTTGAATAAATTGTACTTTTGAAAATGTCAATTTATGTGCTTTATTTTGTTTAAAGTTAAGTATATTTTTAATCTGTTTAGAAATATATGTCTTCAAATAAAATATCGCATTTAATCAGACATAAAAGTTAAAATTACATACAATTAAAAATTCCTATTTAAACATGCCTGTAAATCTAGTAGCCTTCAATCGATTTAAAGTTTATGAGGGAAGTGAAACAAGCTAATACCTCAAAAGAAATATTATCAAGAGAGAGAAAATGTGAAAATACAGCCCGGGTCCAGATGAAATCACCTATAATCACTTGAAGCAAATAGATCCAAATGCCTCTATCCTAACAAATTTATATAATTTATGTAATTCCAAGCTGTCCCGGATAGCTGGAAGAGGACAACAACCATTTGCATTTACAAGAAGGGGGATAAGAACGACCCGGGTAATTGGCGGCCGATTGCCCTGGGAAACACAATTTATAAATTGTATGCCAGATTCCTTTCCTCAAGACTTTACAAATGGTTGGAGAAAAATGTACAATTTCTTTCAACCAGAAAGGCTTTTTACCACACGCTGGGGTCTGAGAATAACTACGTTCTTAATAACATCATGAAAATTCAAACAAAAGAAAAAGACCTCATCATGGCTTCTCTTGATTTTTCCAATGCGTTCGGTTTCCTCCCGCACTGGGTAATATATGAAGCTCTTAGAATTTGTTGTGCGGGAGAGGATTTTATCAAAATAATTAAAGACATCTATACCGACGCCACTACCGACATCCTTCAGATGTCTTATAATAATAAGACATCTGAAGGCATCTCGATCCCTCGTGTGGCAACCACAGCGGTCAAACAGGGTGACCGACTCAGTGGTGTCCTGTTCATCATTGCCGTTGATTTTCTGCTTCGGCGTATCCAAAGGGAGCGATCCTGTAAGGATCCGTCAAGCAGGTTGGTTGGTTGGTTGGTTGTATGAGGTTTAATGGCACAAGGTCCCATTGGGGACAAGCTGCGCCAAAGTAAAAATTAAGAAAAAATATAAAAAAAAATCCACCAAAGTAATGCTAATTAAAAAACTAAAGAAACCAAAGCTCAATGAGATAACTATCTGGATGGGGTTACCCATCCAGATATAGTCATACAGTGTCTACAAACATTGTGAATTGTCAAAAAAGTAGTATAAAAGTAATACATGAATAAATACTATCTGGATGGGGTTACCCATCCAGAAGTCAAGTTGAACAAGTATAAACAATGTTAAGTAATAATGTGAAGGATATATAAAAACTATATCTGAAAATAAAAGCCAGCATGTTGAAGAAAATGAAGGAGTGCCCCATGAGGATTTTTCCCCAATGAGGTTTGTCAAAGTGGGTGATGATGAATTAAAATATAATCTGTACAAGTGCCGAAGGTCTGGACAGTCAGTTAAGATATGATTAATAGTCAGGAGATCGAAGTAATAGTGAGGACACATGGGTGCATCCTCTCGAAGTAACAGATGTTTGTGAGTGATTCTCGAATGTCCAATTCTTAGTCGAGTCAAAATAACATCAATTTTCCTTGGATAATTCGAGGGCCAAGTCAGTATTGTCGGTTTAATATGATGTAGTTTATTATTAAGTTCTAAATCCCAACTCTCTTGCCATTTATTTAGAATAAAATGTTTTGTTAGAGTTTTGATATCTGAGAATGGAATTTTATAATGTAGTGGATTAAGAGCTTGTTTTGCCGCTTTGTCTGCTTTCTCATTTCCAGGAATACCCATGTGTCCAGGCACCCAACAAAATAATTTATTGTAGCCACGCCTTGCCAATTGATTATAAAGATCTAAGATTGCTGAGACATACGGATGCTTTTTAAATGATTTTATTGCGTCAATAGAACTATTTGAGTCAGTATATATGATGAAGGATGTGTTATGATGATTAGATATGTGCAACATGGCTCTCTCTATTGCAATTAATTCAGCTGTAAAAACTGAAATAGAAGACTGAAGCCGATAACTAATGCAAGTATTTTCATGATAAATCCCACAGCCAACAATATCCCCACTCTTTGAGCCATCTGTATATACATCATTATAATTACTGTAATTTAAACGATGTGCTGCAAATAATTGTTGAAAGACAGCAGGAGCAAAATTGCTTTTATCATATCCTTTAAAGGGATGGAGACAGACAATATTTGGAGGTTGCCATGGAGGGATCATGTGTAACGGACATGGGCTCACCTCAATATTATTCAGTGGGCTATTGTCAATAATGTTTCTCATTCTTACGCCAAAAGATGGTATGCAAGATGGTCGATGCCCCGTCAAGCAGGAGTTTATTTCTTTACATCATGGCATATGCTGATGATATGCTCCTGCTCGCAAAAGATGCAATGACCTTGCATGCCCTCCTCCGTTTACTGAATGAGCTATGCAATAGAATCGGTTATATGTTAATACAAATAAATGTCATACAATGCATTATTCTAACAAGCCCCCTGCTGGGTGCAAGGATACAAGGTTTAAGATGACTGGTGTTGAAATCCCTTGCATCCGTGACGGTTGTTCTGTGAAGTTTGTTGGAAAACCAGTTGGCGCCTTCTTGCCGCAGAACACCGTCAACATTGAACAGCTTAAGTAGAGGGCTATAAAAATTACGACTTCTTGCCACGGTCCGTGGCAGAGTGTAAATTGCCTTAAGACCTTTTTTTATCCTACATTATTATTATTCCTTATGAGAACGGATCAAATTTCCAAGACTGCCTATTGGAGTACTGATGAAGCCATTAAACCATTATTAAAGAGAGCACTTTGCCTCCCACCTAATGCTGCTAACGAGTACCTCTATGGTGCAAGAGAAGATGGCCTTTCTTGGGTACCGTTGGCAGCCGAGGATTCGGAAATTGCCATTATTGACGGAGGTACAAGCTTCTTACTCCTAAGGATCCTGTGATCCATGAAACAGCCTGGACGGAACTAAGAGATAATGCTGACTACAGGTACCACAACACCAGGGTACAAAACGCACAAGACTTCCTGAACATGGTACCCATAGAGGGAGAGAAATCTTCGTATAGATATGCCTCCCAATGGACCAAAACACGTCAAGCTAGTGACTTAATCAAGATTAAATGGTCCATTGGTGAAAATAATGAAGTTGAGATTGTGTCTGGGGAGGAAATCATTGAAAACAGAACGAAAGTCTTCCATAAATTAAGAAAAATACTAAGAAAGAATCGCACTGTATCATTGAGAGACCTCTATAAACTTCAAGGAAAAACAAATATCTGTGTGGCCGCGGCTATAGAAAATAGCCACCTCTACGAGGATGGAGCATACACGCATTTTCAGGACTGGCGCTTCATCCATCATGAACGGTTGGGACTGGTCAACAAGGGATGTCAAATATGTGGCCAAATTGAAACGTTGTCACACGTCCTTGACCACTGTATGGTCCACAGTACGTTATACAAGGAACGCCATAATGCAATTGTCGACAGACTAAAGAAGCCTGCTGGGGATGGGTGGACCATCGTGGGAGAGGATCGTCGGCTTGGCTCAGAGAATAAGCGTCCAGACCTGGTATTACAGAGGAAGAAAAAAATATTAATTATTGATGTGTTTGTCTGATTTGACAATGACTTACAAGTATTCGATGAAGTCCGGAAGTTAAAATGTAATAAATATTCTAATTTGGCATTGGAGCTGTCAGTCGATGGGAAAACTGAAATTGCGGGTGCCGTTGTCGTTGGGTCACTTGCTTCTTGGGATCCAGAAAACGAGCAGTTTATCAGTAAATTATGCTCCAAGTCTTGCTCCAAGTCTTACTCCAAGATGAAAAAAATTATAGTGAGTGAGACGATCGCCTATTCACGGGACATTTTTGCTCAGCATACTGTCCGGATCCCCCAAGATTCCTCTGTCCGCCGGGTAGGAGGCCCATTCCTCCAATTGCTGCTAATTCTCTATTTTATTGTATTGTTTGTATTTTTATATGTATTCATTGCTTTAACTTACTGTATTTTAAATAAAATATTTTGAACTGTCTCCACTGAGATACAGGGGACAATGTGTTTACGGAAAAAAAATGACTTAGGTTCCACATGGACACAACATTTTTAATGTTTTATACACCCCCTTTTTTGTAATAGCCACACCTTTTAACATTTTTCAATAGGGTCTATTCTTATCAGCTTAGTAATCGACTTTATTTTCTGTTACATAAGTTTTCCCTGAGGGATGTCGGAACACTAACTTCAATTTGGCCAACTCCGACATCCCAACAATCAAAGTCCAGTGGATTTTTTTTCAACTGGAACTGATGAGAAGTGTGATCGAGAATTTTTTTAAAAATTCTGTGCAGTTGTCATTTAGCAAGTCATTTTATTTGGTATTCTGAAATTGCATACGATATTATTTGTGTAAAAACAGTAATTATTCTAACTCTAAAATAACATAATTCGTGTGAATTAGTTATGTCGTGTGATACTATTTACCGTTTAAAATTGTCGATATAGAAAGATTTTAATTAAAATGTCTGGTATAACGAATCGTGTTATGAAACAAGCTCAGCGTGTTTTGTCCGATCCTGTACCCTGTATCAAATCATTCATGAAGGAAAGAGGACCCGCACAGCAGTCCAACATGAAAAATTTCAATAAGAAGGCAGTTTCCGTCGGCCTGGGAAAAAATAACAACAACAATTCTCATATGCAAGAAGTGTAGCAGATCTAATCCCGGTAACTGGCGTCATATTGCCCTCGGGAATACTATTTACAAGCTTTTTGCCAGCTGCATATCAAAAAGGACTTATAAGTGGTTGGAGGAGTATTCCATCCTATCCTTCAACAAGAAGGGGTTCTTGCCACATGATGGGGTATTCGAGAACAATTATATACTGGTCAACTTCAAGACCAGAAAAAGGGATCTCTTCTTCGCCTCGTTGGACCTTACCAATGCTTTGGGATTCTTGGACTTGCAAATTCCTGCTGCGTGCACCAGCATAGACAAACGTGAACAGCTAACTCTTAAAATTTGTGCTTGGGAGTGAAAATAGGCTTGTCATCATCCTCAAAGCTCTTAATAAGGCTGTTTATTTTTATTTCTGCAGATTCATGCTTGTCTGCTAAGATGTAAATGGATTAAGAAGGCCAGGTGGTATTTGGAGCACGTGATCCTAAGTATCACCTATAGGTCTTTTGGAGGTTGGCGGCTACCCAGGATACAGTAGGGCGAGACATTGTTTTCACAATAGCGCGACCGCCTACCCTATTTAGACAGTCTTCTGAGCACGAGAACCCCGTGTTCTCAAATGAGGTGCCTATGCTGATGCGAATACATCCCTTGTTCTGCGCGCTATAGGACGAACCTCCTCTCCCCCCCCCTCCCTCTTTAGAGGGAAAATTCTTAGCTTTACTCTTAACTGCTCTGACCATGTTTTGTGGCACTTCTCATCGGGTACAAAATTCATATTTTATTTGCCAAATGTCTGGTGCTGAGGGTTCTTGTGTTCCCGCCCCATTTTTGTTAGTTTATTCAAAATTATCCTTTCTCTTACATTAATTGGCAGTATGTGTGAACCCGGGATATCGTGCAGTGGTTACTAAATATTGGTGTTCTATTTGCTTTGTTTACTGGGTTTATCTGCTTCTAATGCCACGCTCAGGGAGATGATAATTATTCAGAACTCCAGACGCCGGTCGTTGCATGCGGCTTTTTACCTGACACCCAACTGCGCTCAGGGACCTGAAATTATTAGATTGACTCCAGATTCAGGTTGAAGTCTCATTACGCCAGTAGCAATATCTAATTTGTCACCCAAGCTCCGAGGTCATTTTGTGTACACGCATACTGTTTCCGCCCCATTTGGGGCCCCTTCTCTTTCTCGTCAAAATTTTGCCTCCCCTTGTTTTACTTTAATCGCTTTATAGGTTTTCTCTTCCCTCCCCCCTTGGCCTGGGACTAATTTAGTGAATTTTATGCTGAGGTAATTATTGCTTTAGTACCTTCACTCACTTAGTGCTAGTTTAGGTTCCTTTATTGGTTCGGCTCCATTGTGAGTCGTCCCCCCTTCTGCTGGTCAGAACCCTTTCAACTTTCTTCTGTTTTCTTCGCCCCTGTTCGTTTTTTGACCGTGCTCCCTTTTACTGCCCAATTATTAATCGTTTTGACAAGCATTTTATTCAATAACACTTCAAAAATTAAAATATTTTTGATCACCATTTAAAATTGTTTTTCAGTAACGCTTAAGGTATTTCCAGTTACATTCTCAGTAACAATTAAAATCACCTGCTCTTAATTCTTTCAAAATTTTGGCTTTTTTTTCAGTTAACATTTTTTCCCTTTCAAAATTTGCTGTTTGGTGTTTTTCAGTAACTTATTTATCTGTTCTTCAGCTAATCACATCCATCTTAGCAAATTTATTATATTATAGTGGTCATAAATACATTTTACACAATCTTCACAGTCTGAGACTCTGTTCAAAAATAGCACAACACGCTAAACAAAAATATTAATAAAAAAATATTTTTCAGCATTTTTTAACTGTTTTAATATTTTAGCTTGCACCTATTATTTTTCTCCAAATTGGTGGCCCCACAGTAATTGAAATAAAGTCTAAGCACCGCCCTTTACTTAGAGACCGCCTGTTGAAAATTATTATTTTCCTCCTTTCTATGGCACTAGCAAACTACCTCCACTCTGCTGCTGCATCTATATTCATGCTACTGGTTGGTTGGTTGATTGGGGTTTTATGGCACAAAGTCTTTTTAGGGACATGCTGCGCCAAAAAAAAGATTAAATTACGTACATCAAATTGAAATATAAAAACTAAAAAAGAAACAAAGCTTAATGAGATAATCATCTGGATGTGGTTACCCATCCAAATATAGTCACACAGTGTAAAAAACAAATAGCGCGAAAAAAAAGTTTAGAATAAGAACAACAAATTAAAATTTAAAAATGACTTAAAACTTTATCATCAAACAAAATGAATGATAACACATTTACATGAAAAAAGTGATATGATGATAACTGTATAATTAAAATTATTCAATGAAAATATAACACAATGTCTAAAAGATATAAACACAAGCTTTCACAATTAAAAAAGAAAATCTTTAAAATTGGTAAAATGCACAAAATTTCAAGCAGAAATATATTTAAAATTACGTAGGTTCGAATACCTCAAAATTAGTATTATCATCATTATCATCATTTGAGTCTGAACTGTAGGACTCTGATTCCATATCTACTTCTGCATAGTGCAGCAGCTGTTTGGAATCCTTTGTAGTATGAAGCAGTGTGTCAAGACAAACTTTCTTGTTGTTTTCGCCCTTCACAGTTTTCCACTGTGAAGAGGCTTGGGTTGAGGTTTTCTTTCTCTCATTCTGTGTACATGATTTGGGTTTTGATTTTTGTGTAGGGGAAACAGGTTTTTTCGAATTGTTTGCAGATGAAACAGAGGTTTGACCTGTATCCTCTTTAATGAACTGGTTAGATTGACTATTATAATATTCTATTTTTACAGGTTCGGATGATGGTGGCAAAAGTTTTAGTGCAGGCATAGGTCTTATTCTAGCGGAAGCACCAATACTACGGGTTTTTTTCTTCATAGTGCTGGTTAGTGTAACAGATGAATCAATTGGTTGTAAAGAGAATTCAGTTTGGGTGCTTATATGTCTTAAGGATTTTGATTGTTGCTTGAGTAGACTAGAATATGAAACTCCTACAGACGGTGTTCTGGATTCAACAAGTTTACGAGCTTCAGGATAAGAAAGTTTTTGAGAGATTTTGATTGCAAGAATTTCTTTCTCACGAATCCAGTTTGGGCAACAGCGGGAGTATGCTGTATGTTCACCTTTACAAATTGTACAAAGCTCAGGCTTTTCACATAACTTACCATCATGGCCGACTTCTGCACAACGTGCGCAGGTGACAGAACCACGACAGGAATTTGTAGTATGACCATAGCGTTGGCATTTAAAACAAAGGAGTGAGTTAGGTATATAAGATCGACAGGACAGCTCAGGTAGGCAGCTTTAATTCTGGTTGGCAAAGTTGGGTTATTGAAAGTCAGAATTATGTACTTCGTAGGAAGCACTTTCTCATTCCGACGGATTGTAATACGGCGTGCATCTATAACATTTTCATCTTTTAAATTTTCTAGAAGTTCTTCCTTTGTAGAGAATAAAAGTTCTGGTTCAGATATCACACCACGGCTAGTATTTAGAGTTTGATGAGCCTGAATAGAAACAGAAAAGGAACCTCTTGTTGTTGAATTTGAGAGAAATTGTGAATGTTTGGCTTTAGAAACCTCAACAAGCAAATCTCCAGACTGTAGTTTTTTAAGTGAGTAACCATCTTCAAATACAGATTGGAATGTTTTTGCAATAAGAAACGGTGAAGTTCTCTTAAAAGAACTATCAGAGTGACTATCAATGCGTTTAATTATGAAAAAACGTGTGAATGACTTCTGTACAATTTGTTGCTCTCCAGATGGGAGAGAGATAGAAGGAGTGGAAGTTTTTCCATCCATAATAAAGAGAAAATTAATTCAGACCCCGGCCGCACCACCCACTACCGAGCCCAACAAGGGGATGCACATTCATGGACCAGTGCTAACCAGGGCTCATACGCTCACATGACACATCTATTTCAGTTTCCACCCTTAACGAAATGACTAGTATGTGCCTGCTCATTTGATGCCGAGCCAGTGACAAACAAGTCAGCTGACCAGCCGATTGATGCATACGGGACCAATGTGCACCTCCCGTCTACCTGAAGCAGAGGCCAAAGCAGTGTGTTGTTTTCCCTCAACTGCCAGGATCCCCCTTTCCAGGGACACGGGTCGCCACGCACGGCAAACGCGTGGGTGGTTTACAATTCTCCATAAATCGATATAAACAGGATGATATCGGCTTATGCAGAATCGCCTTCACCTCAGAAGAGGAAACCACAATGAGAGTGAAACAAAGAAGAAAGATTAGACCAGAGAATGGAGAGGAAACACGAAAAGAGAAAGATCGCTCAGGTGCCCGGGGTTGCGAAACCCCTGAATACCTAAAGAAGGTATCCCCCTGGGGGGTCATGCTACTGTTGATTATCCTTTACACGGGGGCTCGGACAGCATCTGGTCAAGTTTGTATGTATTCTCGGACAGATGCTGCCCGAGCCCCCGTGCAAAGGTTATACTCCTGCCATATCTTCTGCTGATACGCAGCCGCATCTGTGCAAGCTCGACCCAGCTGCTGTTCTAAAATCCCTGCTGAACTTCGACTATAATTTGTTTGACGCTCCACCCACCTACATCACCAGTTCTTGCTCATACTTAAATATACTGATCAGAACTGTAAAAATAAATCAGTATACACATATTTACGCAGTATATAATCCCTCCATGTATATATTCCGTTTTGTCTTGTAATGTAAAATTGTCGTCATTTTATAAAATATAATTATATTCTCTATAAATATCAGTAATTATGCGTGTGATATTTTATTTAGCAATCCAATTTTAGAAATATCTACTTTAATGTCTAATATAAATTTCTTAAATAAGTTAAATTTACTTAAATTATTTCATTTCTCAGTTTTGTCCTGTATAGTCATATGTGCAAACTCTATCTGTAATTTATGTGTATTTTAGTAATTCTTCATGCTATATACTGCATTAACAATTTAAAAGAAGTTTCTATCTCATAAACGTATATAAATTTAATTAAAATTTTCATTCCAAGTGGTAAATTCTCAGTAAGTGTAATAAAGCTTAACCCTTCTTTGCATGAGTTTTTCTTTTACAATTGTGTTTTTTATACATATATTAGACACCAGAAATTTTAAGATAGATTTTTAACTTTGTTCAGCAACATAGTTCACGGGAAATTTGTTGGATTAATATTTCTATATAAATATAGTGGTGGCGAAGAAGTTGATTTATTTATTAAAAGTTAAATAAAAAGTGATGGAAATTTACATCTCTGTGCAATTAAGGGTTAAGCACCGTCCTCACTTAGAGTCTATCAACTGGTTTTGTTATATTGTTATTCCTCTATTACGAATTGCGACAACTGTAAAAATCCTCGCCTCACGGAACTATAAGTAGCTGACTCTCCTACCGGCCGTGACATTGCCATAATGCTGACTTTCTGTTGATGCTAGTGCTCTGTCTGCACATAATTCGCCCACCTGCTATTCCGAAATCCTTGCTGCTGCTAGAATGCCCATTAGTGTAGCCACACCGCATGCTGTTCCTAAATCCCGGTCTGACCCAGCTCACGCTTGTGATAGTTAAATACTAGAAACTGATCAATCATTCTACCGATGAAAATTAATTATAATTGTCTAATTATTGAATATAAACGGTACATGAATTTTATATATCCCCATCATTTTATATTCCTCTTTGTCCTGTATTTGCAAATTATTGTATCTGTATTTTATTTCAATTCCCATTGTTCATAAGTGCTAAATATTAATTTTATATTTGTTTGTAAAATCATTTACATAATTATATTTTTATATTGTATTTCTCGCTTACATCATCAAGTTCCCAAGTGTTAAATTAACTTAAAATAGTGTCATAAATATGTAATAATGTCTGGCAAAAAAACACCTCCGTATGCCAAATTCAACAGCCCAGCTCTAAAAACGCCTGATTGGCAGAAATGTAACTACGCTCTCTCCTTCTCCTAGTCTCGAGAAACCAAAGAAAAAGAAGAGACAAAGAGCTCTTAAGCAAAGAAAGTTTTTCAAACTGAAAGAATTCCAAAAGCTAGCAGAGAAGTCTGAAAAAAGAAAGTCACGAAAAAGCTTTTGAAAAGTTGTTTAAAACCTCGAGGGACCTGACATACTCCTTCCTAGAAAAAGAAGGCACTGATAGTAATTAATCAGAAACAGACACAACAAAAAAAGATGAAATATTTAAATTCAAGGTCCCGCTAATTCCCAAAACACACATCCAAGCGGCCGTAGTAACCAATAAACCACCTCTTAAAGATAGCTATGTCTCTCGGACCAGCACAATCAGGCATGCTGATAGAACACTACCCAACTAGGTGAAAAGCTCAGACGAGGTTAAAATACCGAAAAACCGAAAAAGAAAAAGCGGGAGACAGATGAGGAAGTAAGCGTCTCGCCTCCGCCCAACAGTAATGAAAATAGTCCATTTATCACATTCGTAAACACAGTTACGCCTTCAAACACACCGATACTACAAAGGGACGGACCCTGCATGGGAAATAAATTCCTCTACACCGTTGGAAAAACAGAAGAAATATCAGACACATATTAATTAAAATGATGCAAAACGTGTACAAACTTTATGTACTATCTCCTCAAAATCTTATGATGAGGATTGCCTCATTATTCATGATTCCGGTATTAGCCCTACAAAGGACACAAACCAGAAACATTCAGTCCACTCCAACAAGAGTCGAAAGTGGGTTAATTGTGCGTAATAATGAATCCTACAAAACTAAAACCAGGCATGATAACATTACGGTTAGTGATAACATTAATTCAGCTCCTCCCATATCAGAGAAAAGGACAAAATAGAGAAGTAAACTAAAAATAATCGCAAAACGTCATCCAGACACAAATGTGCCTAGTAACAATGAGAAAATTACCAAGAACTCATACAGCGACAAATCACAACCTACTTGTGACAAAAACAATATAGTGGTACCGCCCACATCCTTGGACCATCCCTTCGGAAAATATGATAAATGCTCTAATTACGAGCCAGCCTATGTCTCCTCACAGTGCTCTGCAAAAGAATCTGCCCTCGGTGTAGACGGTAGTACAAATAAGTCACAGCCAACTTCAGAAAATATGACACCTCCTAGAACTCTAAATAAATCCCCGGAAGCTAATGATGATAATAAATCGTGCCGAAATAATTACAAACACAGGCAAGGAAGTACAAGGATACACAGGGAAGTACAAGGAAGTACAATACAGTACAAGGAAGAGATAGAAATATTGCACCCACACCGGTTGGTTGGTTGGTTGGTAGTATAAGGTTTTATGGCACAAAGTCCCTTAACCCATTCGGGACCATGGGTGCTTATATGCACCCTCCAAAAGAGCATACAGAATTTGTTTTAGGCACCAGTATAAAATAAAAGTAATATATTTGCTTTCTCTAATTAGAGCATTTTTGTGGTAGTTTAAGTAAAGGTAGCTTTTAAAAAAAGTGGTGCCAACCGAATAAAATTTGTGTAAAAGACGCCTGTCCCGAAGGAGTTAAGGGACATGCTGCGCCAAAAAAGACTAAAAAAACTCCACCCACACCGGGAAAAACTAGTGAAAATTGCACTGTTATAAATAATAACACCAGTGATTGCTTTTGTGTCAGTAATAAGGAAAAACTTATTTCCAATACAAGTAATATGAAACAATTATCTGAGAACAGTATAGCTCAGCTAACACCCACCTCGAAAAAAAGAGACACCCTCTCATGATGTACATATATCTCCAGAAACTAACAGCAGTGATGCAGCGCGTCCAACTAATAAAAGTTAAGATCCTGACATAATACAAAAAAGCAATACTTTTAAGCCACCCACACCAGTTAAAATTATAGTGCAAGCAACAGCTTTTGTGCCATTACACGAGAAAAATCTGATACTACTACAACAAATAACCTGGAAAAGTTATCCACGGCTACGAGTGCAGCATTTATAAATGCTCCACCCACATAAGATAATACAAATGCTGTTACACATGATATAAGCTGTATAAACGTAAAATTTCAGACAATTCCGCCAGATACTTTGGATAGCACAAGTACACAAATGCGTGTTGCTACAACTAGTGAATCTTGCGATACAAATAATTTTATACACATGGTGAATACATATTGTGATAAAGTTAGCTGCAATGATACAAACAGTCACATTACGCATTGCACTAACAACGCAAAAACGCCGTCCAGGAACGAGACGGTAACTATTGAACGATACCACTAATTCTAGTTAACGCCTCACCACCTGACGATGGGAAATGTTAGAAAGATATTAGAAACTACAGCAAAAAGTAACAACCTGTCCCACAAAAGACTTAACTCAGAAATGAAGAAAAGTAATAGGTGATCGTTCAGCAAGATCCCTAGGTTAGTCTCACCCACTCCTAGGAATAATAACACGCCAATCAGCTCGTCTAAGCGTACCAGCACTGCCACACTCGTGATAGGCTTGTCACTTGTCTCGATGAACAATGACTCCCAATACAACTGTGTACAACCAGACACAGATAGAAATCTCTCTGTAGTGAGTTCACCACAGACACCAACCCCCCCCTCTTGTTGTGACAACTACAGCTAATAATGGGCCATTATGCCCAAACACGATAACCCAGCCCGTGCAATGCAATAAAAAACCATTGAGCCAAATAACATGAACCCACGTTCTGAATTCGCTAGACTGGTTGAAATTCATGACAGAATTCTTGACTATATAATACCTAGCAAGGATAATAACAATGATGACTCATTACTCATAAACAACCAATCATCAAACGGGTCCCAGGACGACAGCCCGGTGAACCATGCAATTACAATTGAATGCAATATTATCATCTAGAATAATAACGAACCTCTGAGCCAAAATACAACACCGAGACTTATAAATCCTGGTATGAATACCATATTACACACGTCCACAGAAACCCCCGATGATAACGAAAGGTGGTCTAGGACCAACTCGCAGAGGTATAATAATGAACCACAGCAGCATGCAACTAAATATAGACAGCCGGTAGTATATTTTGAAGATGGTCTAATACAATCCAACGCAGGCACAACACAAAACTCATACCAAGTTGATGAGTCACAATACTCAAGAGTAAATAAACCCACTGCACCGATAACAACTGATGTAGTGACTGAGCAGAACCAGAATATTGAAATAATATTGACTATCCAGAAGTCACGTGCAGAGTGGGTAGTATTGTTCACTTTGTTTTCCCACTCCGTGACTCATTAAAAATCACGGAAGCTGATTGCACTGGGGACTGTCATACAACAATGGTTCAACATGCAACAATCACTCATGCAACACGCCAGAGACTATCACAGTGTTAACAGTGAGGACGTTGATGTAATTAAATGATGCAAACTCTGCAAGTCCCAACTACATCAGAACGTTGGCAGTTATCCTTGCTTTGTCACCACGCCCATGCACTCGCCAAAAGATGCTGCTCAACATGAATTTAAGTATAACGAGT
Source organism: Maratus michaelseni (assembly GCA_963931845.1). Taxonomy (NCBI): domain Eukaryota; kingdom Metazoa; phylum Arthropoda; class Arachnida; order Araneae; family Salticidae; genus Maratus; species Maratus michaelseni. The sequence continues at coordinate 32,133,131 of OZ007586.1, forward strand.
GTACACGGTCCTTCCCCAACATGGTAGGACTTAGAAATCATAGGAAGAGTAAGCATCCACCCAACCTGCCAGTCACACAGCAAAATGTCCTTGTTGGAAGAGACACCAATAGATATAGAATCGGAAACAAAACTATCCGTGACCCAACCATTCCTGCCACCACCGGTTCATCGATACGTATTGATGGTTTCCAGGAACTGTTCACGAGACAAAAACAGATGTTGAACCCGAAACTGCACAAAGCAACAAAGAAGATGGCACTCAAGATATTTAGACGCAACTGATTAATGATTTACATCATGCATAGAGATGAACAATAATAACGATAACAACCACGAAAGATGGAAACAAGCCTCGGAAGACCAGATTCCAAATCCGATGCTAATGCCCCATCTGATTGCTTCCTAGAAAAACTAAAAGAAATCTTGGAAATTTACTCTCCGGCCATGTGGGAGGTTGGTTGGTTGTATAAGTTTGTATGGCACAAAGTCCCTGAAGGGATATGCTGCGCCAAAAAAAGTAAAAACAAATATCAAGAAGGGAAACAGAAACAATGTAAGTAAAATGAAAGAGAGCAATGGGAAAAGTAATCTGGATGGGGTTCCCCATCCAGATATCGTCAGAAAAGTGCAGAAGAAAAAAACTTTTAAGTCCAAAAAAACAGTAGAGTAAACTGTAAAATTATTTAAAAAATAAAATTGTTTAAAAAAGTTGGATGCTGGATGGGGATGCTGCTGGGGAGAAAAGCTGGATGGGGTTCCCATCCACTTGTAACAAAAGTGTAAAAGACAAAACTGGGTTGTTAAACCAATGACAGCAATAAAAGGCCAAGTGGGAGGTTGGTTGTTTGGTTGAATTGGGTTTAATGGCACAAAGTTCCTTCTGGAACATGCTGCGCCAAGAAAAAGTAAACGAAGAACATAAAATTATATCAAGAAGTTATACAAAACCTTGTCAAAAAATAAATAAAACAACACAGTTTAGTGAAAAAAGTAATGGGATGATATATGTAATTAAAATCACTAAAATGACTTCATAATGATGTTTAAAAAACACAAACAAATCTTTACATTCTGTAAAGTAACGATTATCAAAAATGTATAAAATATCTAAATAATGCAGCACAAAAACTGGTATATTTACAACACAAAATATTAAAAAACAAAATAAAATCACGTCGGCACAAACTCCTCAAAGACAGTATTTTCTTCATCTGTATCTGGTTGGTTGGTTGGTTGGTGGCCATGTGGGAGGAATTTGAAACAACAGTGGATGAGCTCACTACGTTTGCCCAAGAGCATGTTGGTCTCAAAATTGGCCCATAAAAAGGGCAAAATCATGGACCACTGAATATAAATGACACCAGCGCCGTACAAAGGGCTGTCAAGATAACATAACTTAAGCAAAACAAAATAACTGAAGCAAAGGGCTGTCAAGATAATGGTTTCCAAGCTCACGCCGTGGCAGTGACTTGACTGTGTGAATACCTTCTTTTTCACATCATTATATTTTCTTATGCGGCCTGATGAGATCGCTAAGACTGATTGGTCCAAAACTGACAATAGCCTAAACCTCTTTTAAAGAAAACATTGGGTTTTCCCTCCAATGCGGCCAACGAATACTTATATGGAAGTAGAGACGATGGTCTCTTCGGAATTTTGTTGACCGCCGAAGATTCCGATAGTGCTCATATCGATGGGGGATTCAAACGTTTAATATCAAGACCCTCTGGTTAAACAAATGGCCTGGGAAGAGCTAGAAGACACTGCAAACTACCGCTACATGTCGATAGCTTTTGAAAACAAAGATCCTTCATAAACGCCGCACCTAGCGATAGGAACAGCAAAAAGGACAAGTCGCCATAGTCCAGGGCAAGGCTAGCCTCGAACCATTCAAAGTGAAGTGGTTGGTGCCTTAAAGGCTTTGATGGCTGACTCAAAGATTGAAAACAAGGTGTGTAAATCAACGGTTGATGATAGGTCAGCAATCTTCCGTTCATTAAGAAAATATCTCAGAAGAATGCGTACCCTGTCACTGCGTGAACATATTCATCAAGGCGAAACAAATTTGTGCGTAGCTGCTGCTAAAGCCAATTCCCACTTCTACAACGTTTAGGGACGGGAGTTTTGTCCATCGGGGCGGCTAGGCCTCACGACATAATTAAATGGGTGCAAGTCCCACAGTAATAACGGTAAGAGGTGCTGGAAATGTTCAAAGCCCAAGAAATTTCCCCCATGTCCTGAACCACTATATAGTATGTTCGGCTTTATACAAAAGATGCCATGATGCTATATTAAATAGATTGGCTTCAGTTAATTGAACATGGAAATTGAACTCTGATACTGAAGAGGGGGCAGCGTTATTTTTCAGTTGTTAATTAATGAGATGCAACAGGGCGCATGTAAAGCTGTTTTTCCTGAATAAAATTTAGAGATGTCTTCATTTTTAAGTCTGAACTTTAAATGGTTGTGTCACACAATATTTTTTTTTCTTTCTGGCTTTCTCGTTATGCTCATCGAGCTTTGCGATGGGGGGGGGGTGGCGAAAATTGTTATTACTTTGAAAAGGTTGATTTTATATACTGAATTTTGTTTATCCATGAACGTGTCAAGCTGCAATAATGTGCTGAAAATTATCACCATATGTTTTTCCTATTCAGTGTGAAGTAAGGAAGTCATCTAAAGGAGATGAATTGCATCGCTGTTTTTCGAAGTGAATTCCAGTTTTTCAAGTCTTGTATTCTTAAAAGTGATAGTGTTAAAAATGTTAGCTGCTTGAAAGAAAAGTATTATTTAATATACATGGGTTTTCCCAGTGTTGTGGTAGTGCTCATTTAGCTGTATTAAGCACAATGGCAGCGTCTGGGCCATAGTATTTGACATCCTGACATGGCTCTAATTTTTTTAAAGAGAGATGACTGGATTCCTCTCTAGAATCTAACATCAAGAAAGTGTTTTGACTTTTCCTGTATATATGGACCTATGTTTATTTTTTTAGCTATTTTTACATCATTGTTCAATTGTACCGAGAAGAGGACATGGATATCATCTGTGAATTGCTTTTAAATATTAATGTCTTAGTGCATGTTTTTTATAATGTGTTTAATGTTAGTTTATTAAGTATAGTGAGAAATTTAAAGTTTAGTTGGTTGGTTGGTTGTATAAGGTTTAATGGCACAAGGTCCCATTGGGGACAAGCTGCGCCAAAGTAAAACTTAAGAGATTCACAACAAAACAAAAAAGAATAAAGCATAATGAGCAAAACATCTGGATGGGGTCACCCATCCAGATATAGTCAATGTTTAAAACAAATATTATGAGTTCTTAAAAAAGTAAAGTATAAAAGTAATATACTAAGAAATACTATCTGGAGAAATATATCTGGATGGGATATCCCATCCAGATGTCAAGTTAAACAAGTAAACATTAACATTGTTACAGCTAAAACATAAAATGTATAAAAACTATATTTCAAAATAAAAACCAGAATGTTTTAAAAAATGAAAGAGTGCCCCATGAGGTGTTTCCCCAATGAGGTTTGTCAAGATAGGTGATGATGAGTTAAAATAAATTCTGTACAAGTGCCGGAGGCCCGGACAGTCAGTTAAAAAATGATAAGTGGTCAAACAATCAAAATGACAGTGTGGACACATGGGTGTGCCCTCCCGAAGTAAAAGATGTTTATGAGTGATCCTTGAATGTCCAATTCTCAGACGAGTCAAAAGAACATCTGTTTTTCTTGGATAAATCGGAGGCCAGGTAATGATTAAAGGTTTGATATGGTGCAGCTTATTATTGTATTCTAAATCCCAACTTTCTTGCCATTTATTATGAATAAAATGTTTTATAAATAGTTTAACGTCTGAGAATGGAATTTTATATCGTAACGGATCTAAAGCACGTTTTGCCGCCTCATCTGCTTTTTCATTTCCAGGTATACCCATGTGTCCAGGTACCCAACAAAATAAAATATTATATCCACGTCTAGTCAATTTATTATAAAAATCGAGGATGGCTGAGACATAAGGATGCTTTTTAAAAGATTTCATTGCATCAATAGAACTATTTGAGTCAGTATATATGATGAAGGATGTGTTATGATGATGAGAAATGTGCAACATGGCTCTCTCTATTGCAATCAACTCAGCCGTAAAGATAGAAATTGAATCATGAAGCCGATAACTCAGACTACTGTTATCAATAAAAACACCGCAACCAACAATATCCCCACTCTTGGAACCATCTGTATAAACATCAGTGTAGTTATTAAATTTTGCACGATGTGCAGCAAATAATTGTTGGAAAACAGCAGGGGCCAAGTTGTTTTTGTTATATCCTTTGAAAGGATGGAGAGATGTAATCTTAGGAGGACTCCAAGGAGGGAACACATGTGATGGACATGGACTTACCTCAATATTAATCAAAGGGCCATTATTAATAATGTTTCTGATTCTGACTCCAAAAGATGGGATGCAAGAGGGTCGATGCTGATAAAGAATATCATTGTCGGTATTTAAAATATATGTGTGAAGAGGATGGCCAGGATGAGAAAGGACACGGTAATATAATTCTAATGAAAGTTTCTCACGAGTCTGGTGTAATGCTGGTTCATTACAGTCAACATAAAGGCTTAAAATTGGAGATGTACGAAATGCACCAGAGCAGACACGCAGTGCGCTATGGTGCACAGTGTCAAGTTTTTTAAGAACGGATTTACTAGCAGAACCATAGACCTGGCAGGCATAGTCGATTTTAGTACGGATCACAGCTCTATAGATTTTAAGGAGAGCAGTGCGATCAGCTCCCCAAGAGGTATTTGAAAGTACTTTAAGTAGGTTTAGGGATTTTTCGCATTTTGTCCGTAACTGTAAAACATGTGGTGAGAAAGTAAGTCTATTGTCAAAATGTACGCCAAGATATCGAGCTTTGTCCACAACAGGAATTTGAGATGAACTGATAAAAATTTCAGGATCTGGATGCAGACCCCTTCGTCTACAGAAATGCACACAAGAAGTTTTGTCCTGAGAAATTAAAAAACCATTTTTGTTAGTCCAGCTAAGAATATTCTTAATTGCAATTTGCAGTTGTCTCTCAATAAAACGCATATCTTGTCCCATACACATAATATGGAAGTCATCAACATAGAGATCTCCCTTCACAGAAGGAGGAAGTTGTTTCAGGATGTCATTTATTTTAATAGCAAAGAGGGTGACACTCAGGACACTGCCCTGAGGTACACCCTCTTCTTGTACATAAAAACTAGACAGAGTTCCCCCAATTCTAACTTGAAATAGTCGGAGTGCAAGAAAGTTTTTAATAAAAATAGGAAGATTCCCACGAAAGTCCAAATTAAAAAGATCACGAAGGATACCATACCGCCAAGTCTTATCATATGCTTTCATCATGTCGAAAAACACTGAGACCAGATGGTTGCGTTTTAAAATAGCTGTGCGTATGTGAGTTTCTAAAAAAATGAGGTTATCAATAGTAGACCTACCACGTCTGAATCCGCTTTGAAAGGCTGCAAGGCACCTATTAGATTCTAAAACATGCACCAGGCGACAGTTGACCATTTTTTCCAGAAGCTTGCAAAGACTGCTAGAGAGTGCGATAGGTCTGTAATTATTTGGGTCACTAGAATCCTTTCCTGGCTTAGGAAAAGGAATAATAATAGCTTTATGCCAGGCGTCAGGGAAAATATGATCTGTCCAAATCCTATTATAGAAAACGAGAAGATTATTGAGAGAGGATATGCTAAGATGTTTCAGCATTATATAAGTGACCCCATCGTGACCTGGAGCAGACAAACAACTTTTTTCCAAACATTTCAAGAGCTCTGAAGTAGTAAAAGGTCGATTGTATGTACCAGAGTGAGAGGAATTAAAATTGATGCTGGAAGTTTCCATTTGTCTTTTGTAGGATAAAAAAGGTTCTGGGTATGAGTCAGAACTAGAATTAGATGCAAGAGTATGTGCTATTGTTTCAGCTATGTTTTTAGGAGATGCTATTGTTTGACCATTGTGTTTTAATATTGAAATGTGACTTTCAGAATACAGGCCCATACAGTTTTTCACTCTTTTCCAGAGATCTCTACTTGAAGTATTAGAGTTTATGTTGGAGACATATGTTATCCAGGATTCACGTTGGCTTTTACGTCTTACTCTTCTAGCCTCAGCCTTTGCTTTTTTAAATGCAATATAGTTCGCATTGTTGGGATACCTCCGGAAGATGCCCCATGCCTTCTGTTGATTTTTTTTTGCTTTTTGGCAGTCACCATTCCACCAAGGTTTTCTATGTCTTTGTGTGCAAGATGTTTTTGGAATACTGATGTCTGCAGCATTGATAATACACTGAGTGATGTTATCAAGTGCATCGTCAATATCACCGTCTATCATATCATTTGAGATTTTAGCACAATCTGTAAAAGCTCGCCAATTGGCTTTGTCATAGATATAGCGTTTAAAATTGTTATTAGAATCCCTATCAGGTGTAGTCTGTGAGATAAAGGTTGGAAAATGATCACTGCCGTGCAGGTCATTTGAGACCCAGAAATTCCAATAAGGATATAGTGAGGGAGAGCAGATTGTAAGATCTATTGCATGAAAGGTATGTGTTGGCTCATGAAAGTAGGTATGATCTCCATTATTGAGCAAGCATAGGCCATTGTCAGAAATTAATTTTTCTATTATATCACCACGTTGATTAGAGTCACGGTTGCCCCACATTTGACTGTGTGCATTAAAATCACCCAGAATGATATAGGGAGTAGGGAGTTGGAGAAGGAGATTATCAAGATGTGCGGACTGAATAGTTTGGTTTGGAGGTAGATAAATGGTACATATTGTTATGAGTCGTTTTATAAATACACGGACTGCAACAGTTTGTAGATTTGTATTTAAAGAGATATGTGTGTGGGGTAAACTGCGAGAAACGAAAAGAGCCACACCACCAGTGGCCCTATCATTCCCTGTAAAATCTTTTCTATAGGTCTCATAGCTGCGTAATTTGATTTTGTCACTGGGCCTTAAATGAGTTTCCTGTAAGGCTAAACACAGAGGTTGGTGATCATGGAGAATACTACGGATTTCAACGTATTTGTTACGATAGCCACGGCAGTTCCAAGAAATTATATTAGTCATTATTTTTTATATATATACTTTTTATTAATTAGATGGAAACGTCAACACCATTTTCCTCTGATTCAGATGACGTGCACATTCCTTCCTCATCAGAAGGAGTTGGGTGAAGATCAATTTCGAGATCTTTGTAGATTATTTTCCCTGTTTTAGTTGGTGTTTGAGCATTAGACAGTCTTTTATCTAGTGGAGTAGTTTTTGGTGTGTTTTTTCTCCTTTTTACTAAGCTGTTGGTAGTGGACTTTACATATAATTTAGGAATTTCATCTTCTGTATGGCGAGTTTTTGCAGATTGCGAGTTTTTGTTGTAAGAGATGTAGGAGTTAGTTTTCTGAGAACTGTTATTTGGGTTAGTTTTTAATGCATCTTTTCCTCCTTTATTTTTACTATTATTTGTTGCTGGAGATATAGATTGAGAGTTTTTATTAAGCTGCAAGGATTTCGTTGTAGAAGTATCTTTTTGATTTACGTTTACCTGAACAGTTGTTTCTGTTTGAGTGGCAATTGATTGATATTTTTTAATACCAGTTAATGCAGCAGAGTAAGTTATACCTGTGTTTGGTGTGCGAGACTTGACTATTTTCCTTGCTTCTGGGTATGAGATGTTCTGTTTAGTGCGCACTGTTTGGATTTCTTTCTCAACTTTCCAGATTTCACATGATTTATAGTATGAGGGATGATCTTTTTCACAGTTTACACAATGAGGAGAAGCTGTGCAGCTTTCACTTTCATGACCTTTTACTCCACATCGAGCACATGTTAGGGTTCCTCGGCAACTATTTTTGGAGTGACCAAATTTTTGGCATTTGAAACAGCGTAACGGGTTTGGTATGTATGGCCGAATTGGGCAGCTTAAGTATCCAGCTTTAATGTTGGTGGGTATATTAGGTATATCAAATGTAAGTATTATATGCTTTGTTGGTATGATTTTATTATCTCTTTTAATTGTTATTCTTCGAACTTCTGTAACATGCTGTTCTTTAAGATTTTCAAGTATTTCTGATTCTGAAACAAACGTGAGGTCTTGTTCTGAGATGACACCACGTGAGCTATTTAAGTAATTATGAGCAGATACAGTAACTGGTATATTTCCAAAGAATTTACATTTCATTATATTTTCAGCTTGAGTTGAATTTTTAACTTCAATAAGCAAGTCACCAGATCTTAGTTTTTTAATAGTCTTTGGTTCACCAACAAGTCCTTGTATAGCTTTTTGTATTAGGAAAGGTGATTTGAGGGCAAAATTGCCTTCAACACATTTTACAATAAAGAAGCGTGCATTTCTATATGACAAATCTAAGTGGCTACAAGCTTTGATTGCATCAGAGGATGCACCTTTATTTTCCATATTGGAAGAAATATTTTCCTCGACTATATTAGCCCAGGATGTATTTGGTTGTGGGGCCTCCACATCGCATGTCTTATTTCCTTTAATTGTATCCATAGTTTAGATTTTTTTTTTTAACGCCAGGCATCGGGCCTGGTCACCGACCCTTCTTCTTAACCTTACTTCTGGGCGCAGGTTTCAAAAGGGTGAAAACTATCAACAAACCTCCACGTTTTTCGAACATTGGATTAAACTCGATAGCACTTCCTAATATCTAGTTCTTTCACATTGGAATCAGGTAGTCAGTAGGTAAGCCTTTACAGCTCTGTCCAACCTACAACCCCTTTCACCGAAAGGCACCAGTCTCCCGGTGTTGGTCCTAACAGCCACCATACAATGTATGGCGTCCTCCGATCACGGAACCGGAATTCGGAAAATGCCCTGCACTCTGGGACTCAAGATCAGCCTAAAAAGGTAGAACCAAGTCGAAGAGATTAAAAAACCTCAGCACCCAGAGTGTCTCACGTGAAAATAAAAAAATCCACTATTGTATAAAAAAGAAGCTATGTGAGAGAAAACTTAGAAACAAGGTGTATTTTTTGTCTTTTCCACTCTTTTTAAATTTTTTTTTTCTTTTTTTTTTTTTTTTTTTAACTCAAGAACAAAACAATGTTAGTGGAACAAAGTGAACAAAAAAGTTAGTAAAACAACCAAACATGAACAAGAACAAAGAGGTATAACAAACTGAAAAGAGAAGATTAAAAAGTGTGAAACAAAGAAAAAAGGATAGACAACTAAACAGAGAAGAAGGCAGGAAGGGAGAAAGATCGCTCAGGAATCCGGGGTCGCGAAACCCGTAAATACCTAAAGAAGGTATTCCCCTGGGGGGAATTTAAAGTTTAGAAATAACAAGTTTACATTAAATGATATACTGTTTTGTTATATATATATATTTCAATTTAAGAGATAAAAGCATGGATTAACAGTTAAAATTTATTTTTTGATTATTCTGCCTTAAATTTTGTTCAAATAATTAGTTAATGAAATATAATTTTTTTTCTGCTCAATTGAACTTTAAAGTAATAGTGGTTTGGTTTAATCTAAATGTATACTGTAAAAAATAAAGTTAATCATGATGTTTCCAGTTGAACCTTAGTTCAACTGTTTAATTAAATGTTTCTTTAATATCAATACTTTTCAGCATTTCATAATATGTTTAAACGATTAAATTTAAAGTGATTATATTTTTTTTATTTCAAATTAAAGGTTTTAAATTTATAGAAATATAGGGATTAAGGTAATTTTGAAATATTTTTCTGCAGTTAATAAAAGTTGTTTTATTAAGTTAAACGAGAAGATAACTATTTTGAGCTTCCTTTTAATATGACCTATTTGAAATTTTTTTTGAAAATTGACCTTTGAGGAAAATTTCGTAACCTATTTATGCATGTAACTGGAAGCCTTTGCAGAATTTTACGTAGAAGAGGAATGATTTCCTTTTGAAGTTCTGTTTAATCAATGGTTGGTTAAACTTAATTCTTAAATTTTTTAAGATTACAGCTGCACCTTTTTGAAGGTGTATTAATGTTTTAAGCTAGTAAATTACAGTTTAAAAATTGTTTGAATATGATTGTCGCTTATATGCTAAATCTTTTTCAATTTGAGGTTTTTTTACATTAAAGTAATTTTTAATCGAAAGTTTGAATTGTTCACTCTTGATTCCGAGGGATCCGTCACATGTTTTAGATTTAATGGACTCCTGAATATTGGATCAAGAGTCCATTGCATTTAAATGCAATGTTGTTTAAACTTAGATTGAGAGATTTTTTTTTATAATATATATATTTATAATGCACCTTCAATAATTCATTTTTAATTTAATTATTCGTGTTTCATTATATAATATTGTATTATAAAGTTTTTAATTTATGCTTCAGAAATTTTTTTTTTATAAATTTTTTACTGTATGTTTTTTTAGCAGGGCGACTATTTTAGAGGCAATTCAATGTCTTCCTAATTATGAATTGACGTTTAAAGTTATTGGATTGTCAATATCCCGAGTAGAATTTGTAAGAAGTAATAGAATTTTTATTGGAAATATGCCTCCAGCATGTTATGTGTTAGGTATTTTTTATTGTCAATTTTCTTGGGGAATGTTTATGGTATGCTAAATAGTGTAGGATAATATCAAGTGGTATAGAGTAATGTTAGTAAATAGGAATAACTGTGTTAGATAAGTATAGACCAATATTGACAGTTAAAGGAGGTTTAGATCTTTCTGTGTCATTGCTCATGGAAGTCGTTAGTTTTGAATTGGTTACCTGTGTGTTGAGTAAGAAGGCGGCATCTTTTCAGGTTTTTGATGCGACGCCCTTTGCTCAATTTTTAGAGGGATTGTTTTTGGATGGGCTTCAGTTAATTGTGCATGGCTATTGAACTCTGATACTGAAGAGGGGGCAGCGTTATTTTTCAGGTACTAATGAAATGCAACAGAGGGAGAAAATAGCAAAATATTCAAATAAACAAAAATTGCTCTGAATTTTTAGGATATTTTTTATTGAAACAAAGTTTGTCCTTTGTATTGATTAAGCAGGATATGCAATTTTTTTTTGATTTCCCAATCATTTTTTAGGCTTAGCATAACAAGCTTTACCAATTTTTTTTGTATGCTAAGTACATACATTGAGGATGACTTGGTCGTAGGGGTTTTCTCCTGGTTGGTTGGTTGGTTGGTTGATTGGGGTTTTAAGGCGCAAAGTCCCTTTAGGGACATGCTGCGCCAAAAAAAAGATTAAAATAAGAACATCCAATTGAAATATAGAATCGATTTAAAATTTTGTCATAAAAACAAGATGAATGAAAATAACACAATAAATACAAAGAGTGATATGATGATAAATGTATAGTTAAAATCATTCAATGAAAATGTAACACAGCGTCTAATAGAAATAAACACGTTTTCACAATTAAAATATAAAACAGACAATCTTAAAACTAACAATTGGTAAGACTTCACAATGTTTAAAAGAATACAAACAAGTCTTTACATTCTATAGAGTAAAGATTATCAGAAAAAGTGTAAAATATCTAATAATACAACACAAGACTGGTACATTTACAACACAGAATATGAAAAAACAAAATAAAATCATGTCGGCTCAAAAACCTCGAAAACAGTATTTTCGTCATCTGTATCTGAGTCATAGCTGTCGCACTCCATAGCCTCTTCCATATAGTGGAGTAGCTGTTTGGAATCCTTCGTATTGGTTATTAATGGACTTAGACATGATTTCTTGTTTTTTCTCTTCACAGTTTTCCACTGTGAAGAGGCTTGGGTTGAGGTTTTCTTTATTTTTTTCTTTGCACGTGATTTTGGTTTTTCATTTTGAGTAGGGGATATGGGTTTTTCTAGTTTGTTTGCAGATGAAACAGAGGTTTGACCTGTATCATCTTTAATGAACTGTTTAGATTGACTATTATAATATTCTATTTTTACAGGCTCGGATGATGGTCGCAAAAGTTTTAGTGCAGGCATAGGTCTTATTCTAGCGGAAGCACCAATACTACGGGTTTTTTTCTTCATAGTGCTGGTTAGTGTAACAGATGAATCATTTGGTGGTAAAGCGAATTCAGTTTGGGTGCTTATATGTCTTAAGGTTGGTTGGTTGGTTGTATAAGGTTTAATGGCGCAAGGTCCCATTGGGGACAAGCTGCGCCAAAGTAAGAGTTATGGAACTCTTAAATTAGTTTTTTCTTAACAAAACCAAAAAAAAGAAACAAAGCATAATGAACAAAACATCTGATACAGTCAATGTTTAAAACAAATATTATGATTTCTTAAAAAGAGTAAAGCATAAAAGTAATACGCTAAGAAATACTATCTGGATGGGGTTACCCCATCCAGATGTCAAGTTAAACAAGTATAAATTAACATTGTTATAACAAGAGCATGAAGGATGTATAAAAACTATATCTCAAAATAAAAGCCAGAATGTTTTAAAAAAAGAAAAAGTGCCCCATGAGGTGTTTCCCCAATGAGGTTAGTCAAGATTGGTGATGATGAATTAAAATATAGTCTATACAAGTGCCGGAGACCAGGACAGTCAGTTAAAATATGATAAATAGTCAAAGTATCAAAATGACAGTGTGGACACATGGGAGCATCCTCCCGAAGTAAGAGATGTTTATGAGTGATCCTTGCATGTCCAATTCTCAGACGAGTCAAAAGAACATCTGTTTTTCTTGGATAATTCGGAGGCCATGTCATAATTGTGGGTTTGATATGATGCAGCTTATTATTGTATTCTAAATCCCAACTTTCTTGCCATTTATTATGAAAAAAGTGTTTTATAAATAGTTTAATGTCTGAGAATGGAATTTTATGGTGTAATGGATTAAGAGCAAGTTTTGCCGCCTCATCTGCTTTTTCATTTCCAGGAATACCCATGTGTCCAGGTACCCAGCAAAATAAAATATTATAACCACGTCTAGTCAAATTATTATAAAAATCTAGGATGGCTGAGACATAAGGATGCTTTTTAAAAGATTTAATTGCGTCAATAGAACTATTTGAGTCAGTATATATGATGAAGGATGTTTTATGATGATGAGATATGTGTAACATGGCTCTCTCTATTGCAATCAACTCTGCCGTAAAGACAGAAATTGAAGTGTGAAGCCGATAACTGAAGCTAGTTTTATCAACAAAAACCCCGCAACCAACAGTATCTGCACTCTTGGAACCATCTGTATAAATATCAGTAAAGCCATTATATTTTGCACGATGTGCAGCAAATAATTGTTGAAAACCACTAGAAGCCAAGTTGTTCTTGTCATAACCTTTAAAAGGGTGGAGAGAGATAATTTTGGGAGGATTCCAGGGAGGGAGAACATGCAAAGGACATGGACTCACCTCAATATTTTTCAATGGGCCATTATCGATAATATTTCTCATTATGACTCCAAATGATGGGATGCATGATGGTCGATGTTGATAAAGAATATCATTGTCAGTATTTAAAAGATAGGTGTGAAGAGGATGACCAGGATGAGAGAGGACACGGTAATATAACTCTAATGAGAGTTTTTCACGTGTATGGTGTAATGATGGTTCATTACAGTCAACATAAAGACTTAAAATTGGAGATGTACGAAATGCACCAGAGCAGACACGGAGTCCACTATGGTGCACAGTGTCTAGTTTTTTAAGAACAGATTTTCGTGCTGAACCATAGACCTGGCAGGCATAGTCCATTTTAGATCGAATAACAGCTCGATAAATTTTTAATAGAGAGGTACGGTCTGCTCCCCAAGAAGTATTTGACAGTACCCTCAATAAATTAAGCGATTTTTCACATTTTGTCCGTAAGTGTAAAATATGTGGTAAAAATGTAAGTTTCTTGTCAAAATGCAGGCCAAGATATCGAACATTGTCCACAACAGGAATTTGGGATGAACCGATAAAAATTTCAGGATCTGGATGCAGACCCCTTCGTCTACAAAAATGCACACAAGATGTTTTGTCATGAGAAATTAAGAAACCGTTTTTGTTAGTCCAGCTAAGAATACTTTTGATTGCTATTTGCAGTTGTCTTTCAATAAAACGAATATCCCGTCCCATACACATAATACGAAAGTCATCTACATAAAGATCTCCCTTCACAGAAGCAGGGAGTTGATTAATGATGTTATTTATTTTAATAGCAAAGAGGGTGACACTCAAGACACTACCCTGAGGTACACCCTCTTCTTGTACATAAAAACTAGATAGAATTCCCCCAATTCGAACTTGAAATCGTCGAATGGCAAGAAAGTTTTTTATAAAAATTGGAAGGTTCCCACGGAAGTCCAAGTTAAAAAGATCGCGAAGGATCCCATAACGCCATGTTCTATCATAAGCTTTCGCCATGTCAAAAAATACTGACACCAAATGGTTGCGTTTTAGAAAAGCTGTTCGCACGTGATTTTCCAAATGAATTAAATTATCGATAGTAGACCTACCACGTCGAAATCCACTTTGAAATGTGGCAAGGCAATTGTTATTTTCTAAAATATGCACGAGGCGGCAATTCACCATTTTTTCAAGAAGTTTGCAAAGGCAGCTAGAGAGTGCAATTGGCCTATAATTATTGGGATTGGTAGCATCTTTTCCTGGTTTAGGAAAAGGTATAATTATGGCTCTGCACCAAGATTTCGGAAACTTCTGCTCCATCCATATCCTATTGAAAAAGGAAAGGAGATTATTTAACGACAATAACGAAAGGTGCTTAAGCATAATATATGTAATCCCATCGTGACCTGGGGCAGATAAATGGCTGTCTCTCAAGCATTTTATCATCTCTGATTTGATAAATGGTTTATTATATGCATATGAGTTATGAGAGTTAAAATTAATCCTGGTTCTTTCAGTTTGTCTTTTATATGTTAAAAAAGGTTCTGGGTATGAGTCAGAGCTTGAAATAGATGCTAGGGTACTACCTATTGTCTCAGCGATGTTTTTAGGTGATGCGATGGCTTGACCGTTATGTTTTAAAATAGAAATATGATTATCAGAGTAGACGCCCATACATTTTTTCACTTTATTCCATAGTTCTTTACTTGATGTATTGGAATTAATGCTTGAGATGTAGTTGATCCAGGATTCACGCTGGCTTTTGCGTCGCACTCTTCTAGCTTCAGCCTTTGCTTTTTTATATGCTATATAGTTAGTATTAGTTGGGTACCTCCGAAATATTCCCCAAGCCTTCTGTTGTTTTTTCTTCGCATTTTGGCAATCACTGTTCCACCATGGCTTTCTATGTTTATGTTTAGATGATGTTTTAGGAATGCTAGAATCTGCAGCATTGATAATACATTGAGTTACATTATCAAGTGCATTGTCAATATCCCCCTGTATCATGTCAGCTGTGATATTTGCATGTGCTGTAAATGTTGGCCAGTTGGCTCTGTCATATATATAACGATTGGTAGAATTGTTACAATCCCTATCAGGAGTAGTCAGTGTAATAAAAGTGGGAAAGTGGTCACTGCCGTGCAGGTCATTAGAGACCCAGAAATTCCAGAATGGATAGAGTATTGGGGAGCAAATTATAAGGTCTATTGCATGGAAAGTACGGGTTGGTTCATGAAAGTAAGTGTGATCACCATTATTGAGCAGGCATAAGCCGTTGTCAGAAATGAATTTTTCAATAATATCACCACGTTGGTTAGAGTCACGGTTGCCCCAGAGTTGGCTGTGTGCATTAAAATCTCCAACAAGGATGTATGGAGCCGGGAGTTGGAGAAGGAGGTTATCGAGTTGTGCTGATTGAATAGTTTGGTTTGGAGGTAAATAAATGGTACATATTGTTATGAGTTGTTTAATATGTACACGGACTGCAAGAGCTTGTAGGTTTGTATTTAGAGATATATAAGAATGGGGTAGATTATTAGAAATGAAAAGAGCTACTCCACCAGTAGCCCTTCCATTAGCTGCAAAATCTTTTCTGTAGGTAGTATAGTTATGAAATTTTGCTTTGTCATTGGGTTTTAGATGGGTTTCTTGTAGAGCTAAGCACGTCACTTTGTTCAGAGGTAGTAGACATATCATCTTCTCCTCCATCGTTCAGTTCTGCATCCGGTTCTGGATGAAGCTCCACCGCGTCTTCATCCTGCATATGCATCACATTTATTTTATTATTTTTATTTGGTTGAGTTCCTGTTTTGGGTGGTTTAATTTTTTTTCTTTTGTTAGCTGGGTTTTCAGATGATATAGAGGTTTTAATTGTTTGTAGGCCATGTTTTTCTGAATCAGATCTGCGATTTTGTTTCATAGGTGTTGTTTTGGGGGTATTTTGAGAGGTTTTTATATGGATTGGAATTTTAGGAAACATTGATTGTGATGACTTTGAAGAGACATCTTGTGGTGATTTAGGAGGAAGAGCATTTACTGATTTAGAAGAAACAGATTGTGTTGATTTAGTTGTAGTAGCAGGTTTAGTAAACTGGGGTTCTTTTTGCTTTGATAAGACACTTAATTCTATAATGGATTCAGTTTGAGTTGCTATATTTTTATAATTTTTGGAAGCAGTTTTTGATATAGCAGCAGCATATGATACTCCAACTTTGGGTGTCCTGGATTCAACTATTTTTCTGGCTTCAGGGTATGATATGTTTTCTTTTGTGCGTATTGTCTGTATTTCTTTTTCTT
Organism: Maratus michaelseni; assembly: GCA_963931845.1. Taxonomy (NCBI): domain Eukaryota; kingdom Metazoa; phylum Arthropoda; class Arachnida; order Araneae; family Salticidae; genus Maratus; species Maratus michaelseni. Next base: position 32,149,781 of record OZ007586.1, read on the forward strand.
TTTTCCATTGTTCACAAGATTTAGAGTAGGATGGATGTTCTTTTTTACAATTTATGCAGTGAGCTGGAGCGTTACAGTCAGTACTTTCGTGACCAACTGTACCACACCGACCACAGGTGATTTTTCCACGGCATGCTGTTTTAGAATGACCAAAACGTTGGCATTTAAAACAGCGCAGGGGGTTTGGGATGTACGGTCTAACAGAACATGATAAATATCCAGCTTTTATTGTTTTAGGTAAATTAGGAGTACTAAATGTGAGGATAATATGCTTTGTAGGAATTTGTATTTGATTAGGTGGTATTTGTTCATCACGACGGAAGATTTTTATCCTTCTTGCTTCGATGACATTTTGATCTTTTAGATTATCAACAATTTCCTGTTCAGTAACATGCAGAAGATCCGACTCAGAAATTACTCCTCGAGATGTATTTAAAGTCCTGTGCGGAGATATGCTGACTGCGATGTTTGCAAAATGAGTACATTTTATTATGTTAGAAGCTTGAGTACTATTGCTTACTTCAATTAAAAGATCGCCTGACCTCAATTTTTTCACAGTTTTGGGTTCACCAACCAAACCTTGGATTGCTTTATTAATCAAAAAGGGGGATGTTTGATCAAAGCTCCCTTCTTGGCGTTTTACAATGAAAAATCTGCATTCCATATTGGAAGCAGAAACCTCAACTCTTTCTCCCCATGAGTTACTTTGTCCATGATTAATTACTTTTGAGCCAGAGGCCAATGAGACATTCTCTTTATTCGCTTGTGGGGCTTCCACATCGCATAGTTTATTTCCTTCTGTTGTCACCATATTAGAGTATTAATAGATAAAACGCCAGGCGTCGGGCCTGGTCACCGACCCTTCTTCTTAACCTTACTTCTGGGCGCAGGTTTCAAAAGGGTGAAAACTATCAACAAACCTCCACGTTTTTCGAACATTGGATTAAACTCGATAGCACTTCCTAATATCTAGTTCTTTCACATTGGAATCAGGTAGTCAGTAGGTAAGCCTTTACAGCTCTGTCCAACCTACAACCCCTTTCACCGAAAGGCACCAGTCTCCCGGTGTTGGTCCTAACAGCCACCATACAATGTATGGCGTCCTCCGATCACGGAACCGGAATTCGGAAAATGCCCTGCACTCTGGGACTCAAGATCAGCCTAAAAAGGTAGAACCGAGTCGAAGAGATTAAAAAACCTCAGCACCCAGAGTGTCTCACGTGAAAATAAAAAAATCCACTATTGTATAAAAAAGAAGCTATGTGAGAGAAAACTTAGAAACAAGGTGTATTTTTTTTCTTTTTCACTCTTTTTAAATTTTTTTTTCCTTTTTTTTTTTTTTAACTCAAGAACAAAAACAATGTTAGTGGAACAAGGTGAACAAAAAAGTTAGTAAATCAATCAAACATGAACAAGAACAAAGAGGTATAACAAACTGAAAAGAGAAGATTAAAAAGTGTGAAACAAAGAAAAAAGGATAGACAACTAAACAGAGAAGAAGGCAGGAAAGGAGAAAGATCGCTCAGGAATCCGGGGTCGCGAAACCCGTAAATACCTTAAGAAGGTATTCCCCTGGGGGATATATGTCTTAAGGATTTTGATTGTTGCTTGAGTAGACTAGAATATGAAACTCCTACAGATGGTGTTCTGGATTCAACAATTCTTCGAGCTTCTGAATAAGAAAGTTATTGAGTTATTTTGACAGCAAGAACTTCTTTCTCACGGAACCAGTTTGGGCAAGAGCGAGAGTATGCTGTATGGTCACCCTTACAGTTTCTGCAGCGCTCAGTTTTTTCGCATGACTTACCGTCGTGGCCGACTTCTGCACAACGTGCACAGGTAACAGAACCACGACAGGTAGTAGTAGTATGTCCATAGCGCTGGCATTTAAAACAACGAAGTGGGTTAGGTATAGACAGAGGTCGCGCCTGCCGACGGCAGGCGTGCATCATCCGCCGATTCCAGGCTCGTGTGAGCCCATACGAGTCACGACCATGGAGGATCCGGTTTACCCGGGGACCCCCTAGGTGGTGCTCTTCGGCCGGAGAGCCAAGCGGGGGCGTACGCCTACCTGCACTTCAAACTCTCTTTCCCAAGTGAGTTTGATGACATTTAGGTCGAAGCGACATTAGTGGAACCTTCCCTCTATGGCCCACTAACTTTTCACTTGGGCGGAAAGCGAGAGTGAACCCCAGCCTCGTTCGCGAAATCCCATAAGGGAAAACGGGTCCTCAGCCTATTGGTGAGCACTCTCACTTCCCATTAATTTGCCGCCACTTCCGAATATCAAATCCTAGGGAAGGAGGAAGCGACTAGTTCATTTGGGGGTTGGTATATAAGGTCGGACAGGACAGCTCAGGTAGGCAGCTTTAATTCTGGTTGGCAAAGTAGGGCTATTGAAAGTCAGAATAATGTGCTTCGTAGGAAGCACTTTCTCATTCCGACGGATTGTAATACGGCGTGCATCTATAACATTTTCATCTTTTAAGTTTTCCAGCAGTTCTTCCTTTGTAGAGAATAAAAGTTCTGGTTCAGATATTACACCACGGCTAGTATTTAGAGTTTGATGAGCCTGAATAGAAACAGAAAAGGAACCTATTGTTGTTGAATTTGAGAGAAGTTGTGAATGTTTGGCTTTAGAAACCTCAACAAGCAAATCCCCAGACTGTAGTTTTTTAAGTTAGTAACCATCTTCAAATACAGATTGGAATGTTTTAGCAATTAAAAACGGTGAGGTTCTCTTAAAAGAACTATCTGAGTGACTATCAGTGCGTTTAATTATGAAAAAACGTGTGAGTGACTTATTCTTAACAATTCGTTGCTCTCCAGATGGGAGAGAGATAGGAGGAGTTGAAGTTTTTCCATCCATGTTAAAGAGAAAACTAATTCAGACCCCGGCCGCACCACGCACTACCGAGCCCAACAAGGGGATGCACATTCATGCACCAGTGCTAGCCAGGGCCCGTACGCTCACATGACACACCTATTTCAGTTTCCACCCTTAACGAAATGAGTATGTGCCTGCTCATTTGATCCCGAGCCAGTGACAGACAAGTCAGCTGACCAGCCGATTGATGCATACGGGACCAATATGCACCTCCCGTCTACCTGAAGCAGAGGCCAAAGCAGTGTGTTGCTTTCCCTCAACTGCCAGGATCCCCCTTTCCAGGGACACGGGTCGCCACGCACGGCAAACGCGTGGGTGGTTTACAATTCTCCATAAGTCGGTATAAACAGGATGATATCGGCTTATGCAGAATCGCCCTCACCTCCAAAAAGGAAACCACAATGAGAGTGAAACAAAGAAGAGAGATTAGACCAGAGAATGGAGAGGAAATACGAAAAGAGAAATATCGCTCAGGTGCCCGGGGTTGCGAAGCCCGTGAATACATAAAGAAGGATTCCCCCGGGGGGGGCTTCTCCTGGATTTTCTTCTTGTAAGCCAAAGAATGGTGTTGCAATATGTAAGTCAATGTAATTGATTGTGCTCCATATTTGATAATATTTTTGGACAGTTACAATAGCTATTGCCAGGCTTTTTAAGTTTTAGAGATTATCCAGGATTGCTTTCATCTATGTTACATTGAAGTAAATAGTGTGAAAACTGGGGGCCCTTAGTAAATGATTTCGTTTAAAAGATTGTATGAAGTGAATATGGATGAATGATTAGTACTCATTAAAATTTGGTGTATTTGTGTCCTGGACTTCTAGATGAAAGGTAGCCAAAAATATTTTTTGGAAGGTATGGAATGGTAAATTTTGGTTGATTATGATGGAGCATAGATCGTATAAATTGACTGAATTAGCGAGTCTGCTGTATGTATTTGAAATATATATGATTTTTTTTTAATCAGGATGTTAGGGTTTTCTTCTTGGGGTACTGTCATGAACTTTTGATGAAAGGTAGTAAGGCTTGTTTATCTGTGATAAATTAGATTTGAGATGTTGTTCAAATTATTTTAGTCTCTCTCTGTATATATTCGTCTATGTGTGCCAGCCAATTGTGTTTTTAATTATTGTATTCTACTGTTATATGTATGAATTTTTAATTTTTAGTTTTGTAAAGGCTAGAGCCCAGCGGAGTTTTTTTTCTTACTTTTTCTAGCTATGATTGTAAATGTTTTTTTAAGGGGAGGCCTTGGTTTGTGTAGTTTTTTATGGCATGGTGATTGGCCGTGTAAGTATTTATTGGAAATAGTTTTGTATTAGTTTTATGGTTTTGAAGTAGAGAATATCAAAGGGGTTTTGGTTGTAGTTGGATAGGTGACCAGGGGGCGTACTTATTGTACAGATTTATTTTGCGCCGCTCGTTCATTAGCTTCATTTGTTTAACTCGCAGGTGGTTTGACCATGAAAATGAAATGGTGTTGGTGTTCTGTTTAAAGTTTTAAGCATGGAGGATTGTTAATGCTATTCTTCTGTTTTTTTAAGTGTTTGTACTAACCATGGAAATAAGAATACAGTGTGTTTTACGTAGCTGGAAGTGAGTTAGATGGAAAAGGAATGTCACCGGTTTTTGAAGATCTTCTTGCTGATCGAGGTTGAACAGCCATTATAGTTAGAGTTTTTAATGAAACTTTACAAATCAGTTTAACAGCTAACGACACCTTCTGGTTTGTTTTCGTTTCTTGACATAGATTCAGTTTATACTTATAATTTAATGCTGTTTGTTTTTCTTTTTCCTTCTTACCGTATCTTGTACTTTTAATAACTCAACTTTGCTTTTTATTTATTAAAGTCATTGATCATTTTTCAGGCTGAAACGGGGGTAAATTTCTAGTGTCTGTTTACTTGTTTCGAAACTATTTCGAGAGCTAGCTTTCTGGTTGTCCGTGCTATGTTTTTCGAATTTCTTTCTTCGTTTTTCGCTATTGAGACACAAAATACAATGCTTTGTTTTGGGTCTCCACGAATGGTACTTTTCTGATCTATGAACTTTTTGTCATTGGGCCTCTAGCATGAGATTGTTGTTAGATTTATACCTCGAATGGCATGTTTTGCTTTAGCAGTTGCAGTATTTTTGCTTTCTGGTTATCCGTGCAGAATACCTGTGGTTGTTACCGGGCAAGTTATAAAGACAGGGTTTTGTTGGGTATGTTGAACGAATTTGATCTGGTATTTGGGGGAGGAAAATGTAATAGATATTTAATTAACTTATGAAATGGTTTTTCATTCTGAGCTGGTTTAAGTTGTTTTTGAGTAAAATTAATTAATCTAAATCATATTAATGTAGCAGTTTTAAAGTAATTTATTTACGAAGTAAAATTAAATACATAACGGTTTGTTTTTGACATTTAGCCTTTTTATAAATTCCTTTAGTTGGTTGGTTGGTTGGTTGTATAGGTTTTTATGGCAAAACATCCCTTAAGGGACATGCTGCGCCAAAAAAGTAAAAAATATCAACAGGTGAAACAGAAACAATGAAAGTAAAATCAAAGAAAACAATGGGAAAGGTCTAGATGAGGTTCCCATCCAGATATCGTCAGAAAAGTGCAGAAGAAAAAAACTTTAAGTCCAAAAAAACAGTAGAGTAAACTGTAAAATTATTTAAAAAATAAAATGGTTTAAAAAAGTACAATCTGGATGGGCTTCCCATCCAGATGTAATAAAAGTGTAAAACACAAAACTGGGTTGTTAAACCAATGAAAACAATAAAAATTATATTTCAAAATAAAATCCTGCATGTTTTAAAAAGTGAAGATTGCCCATAAGGTGTTTCCCCAATGAGGTTTGTCAAGAGCGGTGATGATGAATTAAAATGTATTCTATACAAGTGCCGGAGACCCGGACAGTCAGTTAAAATATGATAAATAGTCAAGGTATCAAAATGACAGTTTGGACACATGGGAGCATCCTCCCAAAGTAAGAGATGTTTATTAGTCATCCTTGCATGTCCAATTCTCAGACGAGTCAAAATAACATCAGTTTTCCTTGGATAACTCTGAGGCCATGTCATGATTGTAGGTTTTATATGATGGAGTTTATTATTGAATTCAAAATTCCAACTTTCTTGCCAATTATTATAAATAGAGTCTTTTATAAGTAGTTTAATATCCGAGAATGGAATTCTATGGCATAACGGGTTAAGAGCAAGTTTTGCCATCTCAACTGCTTTTTCATTTCCAGGAATACCCATGTGTCCAGATACCCAGCAGAATAAAATATTATAACTACGTATAGTCAATATGTTATAAAAATACAGGATGGCCGAGACATACGGATAGTTTTCAAAAGACTTTATTGCGTCAATAGAATTATTTGTGTCAGTATATATGATGAAGGATGTTTTATGATGATGAGACATGTGTAACATGGCTCTCTCTATTGCAATCAACTCTGCAGTAAAGACTGAAATTGAAGTGTGAAGTCGATAACCGAAACTAATGTTATCAATAAAAACCCCGAAACCAACAATATCCCCACTCTTGGAACCATCTGTATAAATACCAGTATATTTATTAAATTTTGCACGATGTGCAGCAAATAATTGTTAAAAAACAATAGGAGCCAAGTTGTTTTTAATATAACCTTTAAAAGAATGGAGAGAAGTAATATTAGGAGGATTCCAAGGTTGGTTTGTTGGTTGTATAGATTTTTATGGTGCAAGGTCCCATTGGGGACAAGCTCCGCCAGAGAAAAAACTATATTAAAAAATCCACAAAATTAATGCTAAAAAAACTAAAAAAGAAACAAAGCCTAATGAGAAAATTATCTGGATGAGGTCACCCATCCAGATATACTCATACAGTGTATAAAACAAATATAAAGAATTCATTTTAAAAATGAGGTATAAAAATAATACGTTAAGAAATATTATCTGGACGGGGTTACCCCATCCAGATGTCAAGTTAAACAAGTATAAAACAACATTGTTATAGATAAAACATTGAAGTAATACAAAAACTATATCTCAAAATAAAAGCCAGCATGTTTTAAAAATTGAAAGAGTGCCCCATGGGGTGTTTCCCGAATGAGGTTTGTCAAGATTGGCGATGATGAGTTAAAATAAATTCTATACAAGTGCCGGAGGCCAAATATGATAAATGGTTAGGCAATCAAAATGACAATGTGGACACATGGGTGTGTCCTCCCGAAGTAAAAGATGTTCATGAGTGATCCTTGAATGTCCAATTCTCAGACGAGTCAAAAGAAAATCTGTTTTTCTTGGATAAATCGGAGGCCAGGTAATGATTAAAGGTTTGATATGGTGCAGCTTATTATTGTATTCTAAATCCCAACTTTCTTGCCATTTATTATGAATAAAATGTTTTATAAGTAGTTTAACGTCTGAGAATGGAATTGTACGGTGTAACGGATTTAGAGCACGTTTTGCCGCCTCATCTACTTTTTCATTTCCAGGTATACCCATGTGTCCATGTACCAAACAAAATAAAATAACATAACCACGTCTAGTCAATTTATTATAAAAATCCAGGATGGCTGAGACATAAGGATGCTTTTTGAAAGATTTCATTGCATCAATAGAACTATTTGAGTCCGTATATATGATGAATGATGTTTTATGATGATGAGATATGTGTAACATGGCTCTCTCTATCGCAATTAACTCTGCCGTAAAGACAGAAATTGAAGTGTGAAGCCAATAACTGAAACTAGTGTTATCAATAAAAACCCCACAACCAACAATATCCCCACTCTTGGGACCATCTGTATAAATACCAGTATATTTATTAAATTTAGCACGATGTACAGCAAATAATTGTTGAAAAACAGTAGGAGCCAAGTTGTTTTTATCATAACCTTTTAAAGGATGGAGAGAAGTTATATTAGGAAGATTCCAAGGAGGGAGCACATGCAAGGGACTTGAACTCACCTCGATATTATTCAAAGGGCCATTATTGATAATATTTTGCATTCTCATTCCAAAAGAAGTGATGCAAGATGGTTGATGCTGATAAAGAATATCGTCGTCAGTATTTAAAATATAGGTGTGGAGAGGATGGCCAGGATGAGAGAGCACATGGTAATATAATTCTAATGAAAGTTTTTCATGAGTATGGTGTAATGATTGTTCATTACAGTCAACATAAAGACTTAAAATTGGAGATGTACGAAATGCACCAGAGCAGACACGCAGTGCACTATGGTGCACAGTGTCTAGTTTTTTAAGAGCAGATTTTCGTGCTGAACCATAGACCTGGCAGGCATATTCCATTTTAGATCGAACCACAGCTCGATAAATTTTTAATAGAGTGGTACGGTCTGCTCCCCAAGAAGTATTTGAAATTACTTTAAGTAGGTTAAGGGATTTTTCGCATTTTGTCCTTAATTGTAAAACATGTGGTTAAAAAAGTAAATTTACTGTTAAAATGTTGGCCAAGATAACGAACATTGTCAAAAACAGGAATTTGGGATGAACCGATAAAAATTTCAGGATCTGGATGCAGACCCCTTCGTCTACAGAAATGCACACAAGATGTTTTGTCATGAGAAATTAAGAAACCATTTTTGTTAGTCCAGCTAAGAATACTTTTGATTGCAATTTACAGTTGTCTCTCTATAAAACGAATATCCTGTCCCATACACTTATGTGTATGGGACAGGATATTCGTTTTATATGTTGCGGATGTCGTCAACATAGAGATCTCCTTTCACAGAAGGAGGTAGTTGTTTCATGATGTCATTTATTTTAATAGCAAAGAGGGTGACACTCAAGACACAAGCTCCTTTGGTGCTCCAGTTTATACTGATACAGTTTGTATTTTACACGTCAGATCTCTTTATAATTAACAGAGATATTTTGTTTTTATTCTACTTGTCTTTGGTTAATAAAATCTTTAGTTAATTTTATTCAGAGTTTGTTATCCTTTTATTACACAACTTTCCATTTTTACAGCCATTAAGATTTGACTTATTTTATTTCAGCTTTTATCATTTTTTTAAATAGAACATGGGTGAGCTTTCTGCATTAACGCACCACAGCGTTAAATGCTCTGCTATTTTTCTTTAAAATTGGAATTACCTTCTTGTAATTCCTAACAAAAGAAAGCTGCAGGAGCCATGTGGTCAGTCATGGGTGAAAATTCAGTTATGGGAACAGAAAATCTCCGCCCAGATCAAGTTCTTAGAAAGAATAAGGATATTCTACTTAATGATGCAACAGTTCCTTTCGAGAACAGTCTGGAGGCATTGGAAGAATCAGAAGAATAAAGATCGAAAAATATAGTAGGCTAGCACAGGAAATTACCCTTGCTGGGATTTATGCCAAGGTCGTAGCCGTGATTGTTGGTTCACTGGGATCATGGGTACATGAAAATGAAAGGGTGCTGAAGAGGATATGTTCTCAAAAATACTTGAAGATAATGAGCCACATAACGGTTAGCGAGACAATATCTCACTCAAAGGACGTCTTCTTTGCGCACCTTAACCATGTTCCACAGGATTCCGGTGGCCGACAGTTTTGTTTTATGGCTCCTACTGTTGCTATGCCTCTTGCTTTTTATTTTCTCACCACCATCTCATTATAATATTGTTTTTTGCTATACAACCTTTGTATATTGTTGTATATAGTTTGTATTTTTATGTACGTTACCTACTTTGTAGATATAGTTAGTATCTTGACTTGTTTTAAATACTGCTTTTTAAATAAGATATTTTTAATGTCACATGGTTCGTGATAAGGACCACAGGTTTTACTAGGCCACATGAACGTAACTCTTTCCAAGTTGCTGTTAATGTAAATTTCCCAGACCCACATGATTAACATTTTTTTCGTAGTAACCCATCTGTTCTTATCAGCTTAATTTTTATCATTTCTCTGTATTTTTTCAGATTTTATTGCTTTTGATGGTTTTAAGTTGCTACTGAAATGCTGATGAGAACTAGATAAGCCACGCCCACCTTTGTTCTTGTGTCCAGTAGGCCAGCCCCCTTGTTTAATGACGCCGACGATTTATTCCTGCGCCTCCATGCTCTGTTCTTGACCGCTTCCTCCACTGTCATTGGGGCTGTCTGGAGACTACCCATATAGCACCACAGCTCCTGAAAACCTCCCCAGGAGCTCTAATCCCTCCTGAAACTGCAATGACGCTATCAGGGAAGATACTTTAATCACTTCCCCAGCACTGGCCTCCCAGATCCTTCCCAGGGAGCAATCTCCTGGGATGATATTCCTGGGGAAGTACCTAGGAAGAGACGGTACTGGCGCCATCTCATGGGTGATTTTGACACTAAAATAACTTACTAAGTTTTTATTTAAAAAAATATTTGATTTGATGTGGTTCGATTTTTTAATTAATAAAGTTTATATTATTGATTTATTTTATTTCCTAAGCACATCTGGTTATTGTTTAACTTTTAATTATTGTTATAATATTTAATTATCCTTATTTAGATATATTTTCAATTTATAAATTCAATCAAAGTGTAGTTAAATAAATTGAATTTAGAAAATTAAATTTAATATTCGACATCATATATTAATAATTAAAATAAATTAATCTTTAATTATAAATCGAAAATTTATTATTTATTTTACTTCTGGTCTTTTAAAAATTAACTTATATATTAATTCATTTTATTATTACATTCATTAATTATTTTTTCTGAACTTTCAACAATTACTTATATATTTATATATTTTTACTATTACTTTTTTATCTAACTAGTAATTTTACAATGATTTCACTTACGTTATTAGTTTCTATAGAAATAATTTAATTTTAAATATAAAATTGATTTATTTTCTCCTAATAAATTATTTTTATTTTCAATTGTAAGAAGTCATAATCATTTTTTTTTCGAAACACGAAATTTATCAAAAGTTTAACATATATTTATATATTTCTATATAATCATATTTTATAAATTAAGGATAAGAAATACCTATTTCAATGTAAAAATTATTTCTTCTGATCCTTTAAATATAGTCTTATATATTAAATTATTATTATTGTTTGTATTAAATATCTAATCATTTAGTATTAATTTGAATTATATATATAAATAATTTTTGGATCAATATTTAATTTAAAAATATAAATTCGATTTATTATTTTTTTTTCGCTGACCGTTTTAAATTATCATTTATATGTATCTTTTATTATTCCTAATAAATGATGTGTTTTTTTTTTTTTTTTTTTTTTTTTTTTTTTTTTTTGTAACTAAGAAATCAAAGGGAATCAAAATTTTGTTACAAATAAGGATTTTATCAACAGTTTAATATATGTTTACATATTTGTATATATTCAGAATTTGCCAGTTAATAGATTAGAGATAAGCATTTTTAAATTAAACAATCTACTTAAAAAAATCTTATTTCGATTGTAAAAGTTAATTTTTATGTAAGTCTCAAAATCGAATCATATTTAAGTCATATGAGCATATTTGCTTTTATTATTATTCTTGTATTAATTATTTTTTTTTTAATCTTTTTAAAAATTACATGTATATTTATGTATTTTATTATTACATTTTCAACTAATTAATAATTTTATATTTATTGTCATTATCAAATCAATAATTTACTTTTAAATCTAAATTATAACACCAACTTAAATAGATTATATGCTCTATTGAAATGGCACATTTGGTTTAAAAAAAATACAAACATACCCCCCCCCCCCTCCTGAATAAGAGTTTTGCTTTCTAAATAAGACCACTTGCCAATTTAATGCATTTCCGAACAAAAACGAGTTAAAAAATGTGTCAGAAAGCAGCTCCTTTGGGTTTGAGAACAGCCTTAAAAAGTTACATAATTCCCGCTATACGAAGCGTAAAAATATGCATGTTTTCTATTTACCGACTTTCATAAGAGGAGAAAGAAATACATGAATACCTTATAAACGATTCAGGCACAACGGCCGTGTAGCGTAATCACTAGAGCGTGTTTCTCGTGTGCGTAAGTACACAGGTTCAAATACCGTCGGCGGAAAGAATGTAAGAAAGTTTATTCCGTAAAATGTCTACCATAACTTTCATGTGATTCTGTGTGCGTGATTAATAAAAGTAATATTTGTTACATCTGAATATGTGTTATGTAAATTTTTAAAAGATAATGTCGGTATTTATTTAAAAAAATAAATAAAATAAATAAATACTTTTTACATTACGTCGAATAATAATAACTTCGGATGTTTTTTATGCACATTAAGTGATATTGAAGTGTCCCAAATTCCTCTGGTATTACTTCCTGAAATCTTCCCTACAACAACCTGAGGAGGAACCTGAAGAAGGTCCTGGGGAACTCCCCGGGATGCTATGAGGCGGACATTTTCGGTTCCTGAGGACCTCCTGGTGACAAATTTTTGCATCCTCAGGGATGCCTGGGAGATGAATGTCAATCTTCCTAGGGATGTCCTAGGGAAGCACATGTGCAATATAGGCAGCGGTTGTTCTCCGAGTTGAGTTTCACGAGAGTTTTTTTCTGTGCAATTGTAGGGTCTTTCTCTAGATTAATGACATAATTGTGTTTTATAAATCCATAATTAAACTTTTTTTTGAGACATCAGGAAATTTCCATGGAACAAATTACGTTGTACATTTCATATCAAAGCGCATGACAATTTTATTATTTTTATTTTGTATTCATCTAAATTCAGGGCAAAGAGACGTCTCATCATGCAAGCGACTAAAATTGAACAAATATGGCGTGCACTCCTCTTGCTTACTACAGAGGGTAGAAGTATCGGCCGCAGTGGAACAGAGTTAAGGTCCGTAAAAAATGTATGAAATGTCAGAGCTTTATAAAACTAAAAACCTTACGAGATAAACAAAAACTTGTTGATTGCAATCGGAACCTTCAGGGTTTTTCTCATAATTCTTTACTATCTTCTGTCTATAACAGCAGAAAGTACTGCAATCGAATTTATTTTACTTAAGGTTTTCGACGGATTTACACGTTGTACGAGTCAGATCCCAAAAACATTTTTAAAATGTCTGTGTCCGTATCCTGCTTGTATCATGGAACAGTGTGTGAAATTATGCATAGAATTCAACCAAACTTCATACATGTATTTTGCTATGGCCAGCAAGTCCCAGTTAAAAATGGAGATATTCCTTCGAAAGGGGTCGCTGCGATAGAAACGTTTGTGCCATTTTCTTTATTGTACCATCGGAAAGTGTATGAAGTTATGAATATAACTGAACCAAACTTCGTATGTTTTGACAATGGTCGTCTTGTCCCGCTTGAAACTGAGGATACGCCTTCAAAAAGGTGCGCTGCAATAGCGTATTTAGTGCAATTTTGTCGATTTTTCTCAGTTGTGTTGTACATCTGCTTCTTCAGCGAAGGGTGCTTCGCATCAAGATAACCCGACAATGTACAAAAAAATTACGAAAACTATTGATTTTATTAAAAAATATAAGAAATTAACTCGTGTTTATTCAGATTAAATAAAAGGAGAAATTAAAGATGAAAATTAAAAAAGTCCTTCCGGCCTGTACCGGGAGGAAAAGGTAGCTTTCCTATATCTTCGTTTTAAAATTTTAGCTAATGTTACTCGAAAACAGCAAGTTAAAATGCAAAGAAACGTTTACAAAAGATTCGTTAATACTGAATTTGAATAAGAAATTCGCCAAATTATTGAGCAATAGCGAAATTGGCTTCATTTATGAAGACTTATTTTGGTCGCCAAATTTGGTGATGTTTCGCCAAATGTCGCCAATTTTGTCGCCAATTTTGCCACCAATGTCGCCAATTTTGGCGCTAACGGATATGAATATATAGTTTTATGCGTATGATGGGGAAAATTATTACAACAATGAAAGAAAATAATTTGCGAGTAATCGCGTTAATGTGCTGTTTTGTTTCAAAATGTCAGCCCCCCTAGAATTTCAAACTGCTCTATCTCAGCCATTTTTTAAGATAGAGGTAAACCAAAAAATGCTCTGGAATCCTTTTATCAAGGCCTAACACGTAATTAAAAATAAATTTGAATTTTTAACTTTTTTGTATATTTATTTTAGTTTTAAATTTTTAAATGACCGCCATCTTGAAACAAAATGGCAGACCAAGCTGGCCAACGAACTCGGTCGAGACATTGGTGAGCTTAATACACACAATTAGTTTCATCCAAATTGATTTAAAATACGAGCGTTATCGTATGACATAGGTCAGATATATATAAATCAACATTTGAACGGAGGGTGGTTTTGGGTTCTGTGGGGTCATGATCTGTGAAAATATATCGAAATTTTCCGGAACTGCTTTCCTCCGAACGGCTGCAATAGGTAGCTTTATACTTTTTTGTATTGAAAGCTACCTAATAGGTGTATTTGTGCTTTGCACTGGGTGCCCTTGCCCCGATGCACACTTCGGCTTTTTTTTTTAATTGCATAATTAAAAGAAATACGCTTTTTTAAGTATTAACATGTATGAGTTGGTTGGTTGGTTGATTGGGGTTTTATGGCACAAAGTCCCTTTAGGGACATTCTGCGCCAAACAAAAGATTAAAATAAGAACATCTAATTGAAATATAAAATCGATTTAAAACTTTGTCATAAAAACAAGATGAATGAAAATAACACAATTAAATAAAAAGAGTGATATGATGATAAATGTATAATTAAAATCATTCAATGGAAATATAACACATGTAATAAAAATAAACACGTTTTCACAATCTTTAAACTAACAATTTGTAAAATCTTCATTAAACTAACAGTCGGTATAAAACTAACAGTTGGTATAAATTTTCAATAAACTAACAGTTGGTAATTTTTTTAAAGTTTCGATCAGAAATACATTTACAATCACGTGGGCTCAAATTCCTCAAAAACAGTATTATCATCATTTGAGTCTGAGCTGTAAGACTCTGAAACCATATCTACCTCTGCATAGTGCAGCAGCTGTTTGGAATCCTTTGTAGTAGGAAGCGGTGTATCAAGACAAAATTTCTTGTTGTTTTTGCCCTTCACAGTTTAACATGTATGAGAGGGAAAGGTTTGGGATTGACACATTCGTCTAGATTTTAATTATTGTTTTATATTATACATGGGTGTATTATTTATTTTTCTATATTTAAATGGCGGATGTAAACTTTAGAATTTAAAGGAAATTAAAGCAACTGATGAGGCGTTAACTAAGCCAAATTCTTCAATATTATAGCAAAGATTGTAATTTATAATAACATTCTTGATAAAATTATAAATTAACTAATGTATAAACTTATGATTTTTTAGTAATTTTGCAAATATGAAATTATAAGAAACTTATTTTAAATTTCATCTCATTTTCACCAGGATCTTAAATAGAATTTTTTCTCAATCAGATTCTGAGCTGTGGAGGAAAGATCACATCGATCACTGGTTGACAAAGTTTGAAAATTACTATGGGCTTGGTCAACTTGATAGTTTGCATATGCCTGGAGCGCGGCCATCGCGAAAACAACTTTCTTCTCTTACGGGCCTGTTTCAAGATTAAAGAATATAGATTACGGAGAAGAAAATGGAATAAAATGTTTGCTGCGGGGCCCGGTGTTGCAAAATCCGATAACACCAGAGAGTGCCCATCTCAGGGATATGTTATTAAATTTCTCTTTTAGATACTAGTCAACAACTTCGCCAAATATAATGAATATCAACAGAAACAAACAGTAACTCTTTGTTTAATTAAAAAGTTTGTCTCGACAGAACAACCAAATATGCAGATTCGTTCACAGTATCAGGCCATTCAAAGAAAATGTAAATTAGAATCAATCAGTACACTAATACCTGAAATTAAATGTCTGTTTTTGTATTTTCTATCTATACTTCTATACTAATATTATAAAGGAGTAAAGATTGTCTGTTTGTAGGGGGTAATCTCTGGAACTACCGAACCGATTTCAAAAGTGATGGTGGCAAATTGATGGTGACAACCCCTGCTCCAACATAGGCTATATTTTATGTCGATGCTACTACCCCAGGGGATGCGGGAGCGAAAAACGTTCTAAAATTGCGATCTTTTTTATACTGAAGCAGCTAGAAATTTGAAATTTGGCGTTGTAGTTACTTCTAAGATGTAAATGCTCTCTAAGAACAAAATAAAAAAAAAATCGAAATTTAAAAGGGTGAAATGAACGAAAAGCGTTCTAGAAACATTCTAAATTACAATTTCTATGGAATCTCTAGAACTACCGAACCGATTTGAAATTTGGCGTTGTAGTAACTTATAAGATATATATGCCCTCTAAGAACAAAACAAAAAAAAATTCGAAATTTAAAAGGGGGAAATGAGCGAAAAGCGTTCTAAAAACATTCTAAATTATAATTTCTATGGAATCTCTAGAACTACCGAACCGATTTCAAAAGTGATGATGGCAAATGGATGGTGACAACCCCTGCTCCAACATAGGATATATTTTATGTCGGTGTCACTATCCCCAGGGGGGTGTTGAACGAAAAACGTTCTAAAATTGCGATTTTATTTATACTGAAGGAGTTACAAATTTAAAATTTGGCGTTGTAGTTACTTATAAGATGTAAATGCTCTCTAAAAACAAAATAAAAAAAATTCGAAATTTAAAAAGGGTGAAATGAGCGAAAAGCGTTCTAAAAACATTCTAAATTACAATTTCTATGGAATCTCTAGAACTACCGAACCGATTTCAAAAGTGATGGTGGCCAAATGGTGGTGACAATCCCTGCTCCAACAGCCTCTTTAATAAAAAACTATGCGTTTCTGACGACTGGGTTTTTTGCTAATTGTTGCCACAGATTAATCTCGGAAAATGAAACATTTGAAGTTACTGAAAAAAAATAGTAGCTCGAAATGTATTTGTCTGAAAATTGTTAGGCAAACTGCGTTTGAAAGGTAAAAAATTGTATTTTTCTTGATATAAATTTCAAATCTAATGATTATGCCATTTTTCAAATATTGAATTTGAAAAATTACCAAATTTCACAATGGAGTACCATAGCGAAACCTTCATGCGTAAAAAGATAATGATAAGGGCGACGTGTCCTGGTGTGTATATTGGCTATAGCACGAGTCACAAATTATAGTAGCCTTATTATTCTGTTAAAATATAAAAGTGAATTATGAAATGTCAATATATTGTTGGATTAAAAGTTCGTTATAAGAAATTGACCAGCGTAGCGGGCGTAGCTTGCTAGTACTTCATAAAATTAAAAACGAATATTTCAGGAATACCGGTATGTGTCTCAAACAGCTGATTTCAAGTCATTTTCATGCCGTACCGGAGATATGCACTTTTGAAACGCTTATTTCAGACAACAGTACATATAATGCTTGCATTACATCCCAATTCAAAAATGATTAAATGTGGCCCAATACTTTTCTTTTAAACTCAGCAATATAAAGAAAGAGA
The DNA here is from genome assembly GCA_963931845.1 of Maratus michaelseni. NCBI lineage: Eukaryota > Metazoa > Arthropoda > Arachnida > Araneae > Salticidae > Maratus > Maratus michaelseni. The sequence goes on from OZ007586.1 coordinate 32,167,051, forward strand.
TAACGGTAAACGAGAACCGTGAAAAATTATTGTAGGCGAAACCATTGCGTACTCTAGTGGAACATACTGAAGGCATCCCGCAGTACTCCAGAGGCTGCTCCGTCTAATGCCCGCTATGTATCTTTTGTATTTGTAGATTATTTGTATTTGTATGTATTTTTAGTTTTGTATTATGGTGAGTTAATAAAATTTGATGACAAGTTCCTCACTGGTTGGTTGTTTGAATGGGGTTTTATCGCACAAAGTCCCTTTAGGGAAATGCTGCGTCAAAAAAAGATTAAAATAAAAACATCAAATAGTTCCTCACTGGAACACAAAATATTAGACCACCTCCTTATGTACACATTCACTTATATTTCATCGCAAGTTTAAAAATTCATGTAAAATACGATATGTTCTTATGAAATTTTTAATATTTTTTAATGTTCTTTTTATTATTTTATGTTTATTTTTCCGAAAATCAGGAGATTTCAGAGAGATGTCACTGGAAGCAGCGACAGGCGTATCCCTTCAGCCGAGCCTCCCATGAATGCTCCTGCTGTAACAGTACTCAAGGACCTCCCTTTGCCATGACAACTTTCTGCTATGTACGGTTCTACCTGTCTTTGATGTACGTATTGACATACTACGCATGGCCGCTTTCGGTTTGTAGCGAGCTGTTTTAATTTTATCTTTGCCATGTTTTGAAATCATTTTTTATTGCGATTTAAATAAATTTTCATCTAATTATGTTTAGCGATACATATAAATGAAATAAATTTGAACTTAGAATTTTGCATTATAAATTGTACGGTAATGTACATTTAGAAATTAGTTATCAGGAAAAATAACAATATGATACAATCCTTGAAATAACAAACAGTCTACAAGGGGAGAGGTTATGTTCCGTAATGATCGTATTTACATTTTATCTTGTCTTCTACAGGCTTAAGCTTAAAAGACTCCATGGGTGTGATCGCAAAACCTCTATTTAAGATACTATTTTTAAATTGCCTTTCCAAAAGCTAAAAGGCAATTGCAGAAGAAAGGACAAAGTACTCACTATGCATGACTCAAAGCCTACTACTACTCCTGCGTATTCGGGAAGTTTTTGGTTTAACGTTCGAGAATCTTATTCATTCGAAACATAGTTAAATGTCAAGTATTTAAAATGTTCAATTTATAATAAAATACTTAATATTCATTTGAAACTGTTCAAAGAAAACAGTCGAAATTAGAAATAAAGACAACACTGTAAAAATGGCTGGTAACAAAGGGAAACTCCGATATTCTGCACTCCTAAACAAGTGTCTACAATTTACTCCACGTGTAATAATAAGCTCGCATTGGACATTGACGTTGTATATCTATTTTATTCTTGTTGTCTCATTTGGCTTTGAGACTTTGAAATTTCCAAAATCAAAAGCCATCAAAAAGCAAGAGAGAACATGAATAATGTGAAACTTACTGAAACAAAGACACAAATTTAAATGCCAAAAGGGAATCGTAATGAAAAGGTATTTCGCCCGAGTGATTGGTTGGTTGGTTGGTTGTATAGGGTTTTATGGCGCAAGGTCCCATTTGGGACAAGCTGCGCCAAAGAAAAAATGTATTAAAAAATCCAAAAGGTTTAATGAGAAAATTATCTGGATGGGGTTACCCATCCAGATATAGTCATACAGTGTATAAAACAAATATACAAAAAATTTAAAAAAAGTGCCCAACAAAGGGATGTACATTCCTGCACCAGTGCTAACCAGGGCCCATACGCTCACATGACACACCAATTTCAGTTTCCACCCTTAACGAAATGACTAGTATGTGCCTGCTCACTTGATCCCCAACCAGTGACATACAAGTCAGCTGACCAGCCGATTGATGCATACGGGACCAATATGCACCTCCCGTCTACCTGAAGCAGAGGCCAAAGCAGTGTGTTGGTTTCCCTCAACTGCCAAGATCCCCCATTCTGATGTGTCGGTATCTCAGAAAAATAAACTCAAATATCGTGTAATGGTAGCTTGAAACGGTTGGTTGGTTGGTTGTATTGGGGCCCGAGTGATTGGATTTGCTCATATATCTAATGGCGCAAGGTTCAAAATTGAACATACTGCGTCTAACTAAAAACTCTTAAATAATTACACGGAATTAAGGTTGCTATGATCTACTTAGCCAAACTTTTTATTTTATATAGATTGATTATATAAACTTTGAAAATACTGCATTTTAAGGATAATTTATGTCACGAAAATAAGCTCAAGTTTTGTTGTCTGGTATATGAACCTAAATCTAATGCGTTTGGTGCAGCGCCAGCTTTGTATACTCTTTAACTCTTTGAAGTCGTCAGTTACTACAGTGGATGCATCCATTTGATCTAATAATTAGTAATTTGCGTTATGCTGGATTCCGGATGCAGTGAAACAGTTTGAATAACAAGTGACTTTAACAGTATATTGTTACCGATTTACTATGACTGATGCAGTGAAGGAACTGTTCACCTATATGTCATGCTTTCTTTATGACTCTGATAATGCTCGAGATTATTTAAGCTGTAATCTGCATTTATATGGAATAGATTGAAATATTCAATTTTCTTTTTTATTGAAATATTTTAAATACTGTCTACGAAACGTTCATTTCTTAAAATATGTGAAGAGTTTTGTTTCGCATCGCTGACCATTTGAAAGAAGACGTCGTGTAGTAAAGTTTCAAATTCTACAGCCAGAGTGCTCATAAGTCTTGCTTTGTACATAACACCTCCAATTATGATTAATATTACTAATATACTACAAAATATTTCTTTGTTTCAAAAATTCAGTAATGACTAGGTTGTAGTTGTTCGATTTGTGGTACAATTAATGAAGATAGTCGCATAGCTGTTCAGACTCTTTGAATTGTTTAAAGCTCCGGATAATCAATAGAAATTCCTAAACTATTTCAAGCATACTTTACACATTAATATGCAATACAATTTTAAACACACAACCAAAATATTTTTGCGCCATTTCCACATATTATTAATAAAAATACAGTTGAGCGCATGTAATTATGATAACCTAAGTTCAGTTATTTAATAAGATCTTGGATACCCAAAATTACTCTGCCAGGGCATAATCCATGCATAATGTATAGTAGCAAAATAGAAATGTTATTTTTGAAATTGCTTTTTATAAAGTAATTTAACATAATGCAAGCTACAAGATTGCTGGTAAAAATCAAAACTTTGAGTTAAACCTATAGTCATTAAGTCGAGTTTTAGAGTTCTGAATTGATAATGTCAAAGACCTTTCCATGACATTATCCCTTTCATAATTTAGTACAATATAAATCAGATTCAATGTCTTATCTCCTTAATAAATATTTATTTAAAACATCGCAATGTTTTTTCTAAATGTGTGATAAGAAAATCTATACTTTTGTTATTAAGATCAGTTATTGTATGACATTATCCAAATTTTTAAAAAAGTATTTGGGAATATATATTTCGGATACAATACACGTTAAGTACTATTCAATTATGTTTTCCTGACTGCGAGTCATTATCAGATCAATTATTAACAAAAAATAGTAAAGATGCAAGCAACATTTACGTTTATTTTCGCAGTTTTACTTTGCTGAATGATAAAAGAAAATGTTACGAATTCTATAGCGAGCATTTGTAGCTTCATAAACGGAAGTAATCGTGGAGAGATGGCAGATTTTTATTACGAGGTATATTTATAGAATATATTTGAATCAACTAATTAATCTTTGTACCTCTGTCACTTATAAAAAAAATAATATACAAATTTATTTGAAGAATTCTTTTTCATTAACCCGTTGTGAATTCTATAGCGAGCGTTTCTCGAGCACCTGCATCTTCATATACAGAAGTAAGCAAAGAGACTAAGAGAGACTGGCACACATAAATGCAGAAATAGTTTTAAAGAAAATAACTGGGTCATCCAAACACTCATTGCACATATTTCCGACCCTCAGAAAAAAATTAATAAATCTATCTCAATTTCTGTTTTATTTAACCCTTTCTAAGACAAAGGAAGTATTTATCACACAATTGCACCAGAAATTTTGAATACAATTTTGTTTTATAATGTACATCACGAAACGCACTTAATTTCTTTCAAATCAATTTGTTCTTAAATTCTGGTGGCATTCAATTATCTCAACATTATAGCAACAGCGTTAATTTGCCTTATAGGGTTAGTCGAAGAGTTGTTTATTCGTTTACTTTCTGCTGTTAATTCAATAGCGAGCATTCATGGAGTATCGTCAACATAGATTTAAGTTTTGTTGAAATGGCATTACGTGACGACCAAAATTTTGCAGGCGGTGTCATGTCTGGAGCGGAGATCAGTACGTTAACCATTTAACAGTGAAGGTTTATCGGCTCTTTCAAAAGTGTTATATCGAAGTTTTAAAAGAATTAATGATTTTTGACATTTTGTTTATAAAATATGGGGTAGAAACATTCATTTCCTGTCACTTTTTAAGGTGATAATGCGCGGCATTTTTTACAGAGTTTATATTTGATGAAGAATGAATTTTCTTGAATTATTTTATTCGAGAGTGCTTGCATAACACGATGAAATGATGAAACATAAAGGAAAATTTGAAAAATTAATAATGGGGTGTTGCGTAAAAGGTCATCTACAAAAATATAGAGATAGATATTTTTATCCGAATTATGAGAATTTTAATGCTGTCTCGAAAAATGCACACACCATGTTTTACAAGAGGGAAACTCAAAACACTTTTTTTATTGAAAGAAGAGACATTTTGTAGATTACGATCAAGAAATAACACGTGCCTATACAGTTGAGCACTGTTTAGTACTACATATTTTTAACTGAAAACAAGTTATTTTTTATTTTGAAAAAATAGTAAAATTATATATTATTTATAAGAAATTTTCCATATTCCTCTTGTAACTTAAGAACTAAATTATGAGAAACGGGAAGATCTTGATCACCGCAAGAAAAATCGATCCGAGCGTTGTAACATTTAACAATCTTATTGTTCCAAGAATTTAAATACTGCTGTGAAAGCAGTACACATTCTTCGGTTGGTTGGTTGGTTGGTTGTATAGGATTGTATGGCACAAGGTCCCATTGGGGACAAGCTGCGCCAAAGAAAGAACGAACTAAAAAAACCACAAAAGTAACGCTAACAAAAGCTAAAAAACAAACAAAGTTTAATGAAACAATTATCTGGATGGGTAAACCCATCCAGATATAGTCATACAGCGTATAAAACAAATATAAAGTCTTAAAAAAAGTAAAGTATAAAATATACTACATTAAGAAATGTTATCTGGATGGGGTTACCCCATCCAGATGTCAAGTTAAAAAACTATAAACTAACATTGCTATATATAAAACATGATGGGTATATGAAAACTATATCTCAAAATAAAAGCCAGTTTGTTTTAAAAAATGAAAGAGCGCCCCATGAGGTGTTTCCCCAATGAGGTTTGTCAATATTGGTGATGATGAATTAAAATAAATTCTGTACAAGTGCCGGAGACCTGGACAGTCAGTTAAAATATGATAAATAGTCAAGGTATCAAAATGACAGTGTGGACACATGGGTGCATCCTCCTGTAGTAAGAGATGCGTATGGGTTTATCCTTGAATGTCCAATTCTCAGACGAGTCAGAAGAACACCTGTTTTTCTTGGATAACTTGGAGGCCAGGTCATGATTATAGGTTTGATATGGTGGAGTTTATTATTGTGTTCTAAATCCCAACTTTCTTGCCATTTATTATGAATGAAATGTTTTATAAGGAGTTTAATGTCTGAGAATGGAATTTTCTGGTGTAATGAATTAAGAGCAAGTTTTGCCGCCTCATCTGCTTTTTCATTGCCAGGAATACCCATGTGTCCAGGTACCCAACAAAATAAAATATTATAACCCCGTCTAGTCAATTTATAAAAAAAATCAAGGATGGCCGAGACATAAGGATGCTTTTTAAAAGATTTGATTGCGTCAATAGAACTATTTGAGTCAGTATGTATGATAAAGGATGTTTTATGATGATGAGATATGTGCCAACATGGCTCTCTATTGCAATCAACTCTGCCGTACAGACTGAAATTGAAGAGTGAAGCCGATAACTGAATTTAGTGTTATCAATAAAAAACCCACAACCAACAATATTCCCATTCTTGGAACCATCTGTATACATATCAGTATAGTTATTAAATTTAGCACGATTTGCAGCAAATAACTGTTGGAAAACAGAAGAAGCCAAGTTGTTTTTGTCGTAACCTTGAAAAGGATGGAGAGAGGCAATTTTAGGAGGATTACAAGGAGGGAGCACATGCAAAGGACATGGACTCACCTCGATATTATTCAACGGGCCATTATTGATACAATTTCTCATTCTGACTCCAAAAGATGGGATGCAAGATGGTCTATGCTGATAAAGAATATCATTGTCAGTATTTAAATGATAGGTGTGAAGAGGATGACCAGGATGAGAAAGGATACGGTAATACAATTCTAATGAAAGTTTTTCATGAGTATGGTGTAATGCTGGTTCATTACAGTCAACATATAGACTCAAAACAGGGGATGTACGAAATGCACCAGAGCAGACACGGAATGCACTATGGTGCACAGTGTCTAGTTTTATGAGAACAGATTTTCGTGCTGAACCATAGACCTGACAGGCATAGTCCATTTTTGATCGTACCACAGCTCGATAAATTTTTAAGAGCTCGATAAATTTTTAAGAGTACGGTCTGCTCCCAGAGAAGTATTTGACAGTACCCTCAATAAATTAAGCGATCTTTCACATTTTGTCCGTAATTGTAAAACATGTGGTAAAAATGTAAGTTTCTTGTCAAAATGTAGGCCAAGATATCGAACGTTGTCTACAACAGGAATTTGAGATGAACCAATAAAAATTTCAGGATCTGGATGCAGACCCCTACGTCTACAGAAATGCACACAAGATGTTTTGTCATGAGATATTAAGAAACCATTTTTATTAGTGCAGCTAAGAATACTTTTGATTGCAATTTGCAGTTGTCTTTCAATAAAACGAATATCCTGTCCCATACACATAATGTGGAAGTCATCAACATAGAGATCCCCCTTCACAGAAGGAGGAAGTTGTTTAATGATGTCATTAATTTTAATAGCAAAGAGGGTGACACTCAAGACACTGCCCTGAGGTACACCCTCTTCTTGTACATAAAAACTGGATAGAATTCCTCCAATTCGAACTTGAAATCGTCGAATGGCAAGAAAGTTTTTAATAAAAATTGGAAGGTTCCCACGAAAGTCCAGGTTAAAAAGATCGCGAAGTATCCCGTAACGCCATGTTCTATCATAAGCTTTCGCCATGTCAAAAAATACTGACACCAAATGGTTGCGTTTTAGAAAGGCTGCTCGCACGTGATTTTCCAAATAAATTAAATTATCGATAGTAGGCCTACCACGTCGAAATCCACTTTGAAATGCAGCAAGGCAATTGTTTGTTTCTAAATTATGCACGAGGCGGCAATTTACCATTTTTTCAAGAAATTTGCAAAGGCAGCTAGAGAGTGCAATCGGCCTGTAATTATTGGGATTGGTAGCATCTTTTCCTGGTTTGGGAAATGGTATAATTATAGCTCTGCACAGGAAAAGTCTGCTCCATCCATATCCTATTAAAGAACCACATTCTTCGGAACTTTGACAATGCTACTAAAACCTATAAAACACCATCTTTAGCACTGAAAATTGTACATACGCTAAAGAAATGTGCATTCAATTATACAAATAGGCAAAAATGTGCCGAAAATTTTATGGAGTTGGTGAATTTTGGTTGGTCATATTTTCAGCGATACCCTCAGCACTTAAGTAAAATGAAATTCAAACAATCCCCAAATTCTGCCTTTTTCACAGAATATAGAAAAACTTCAATTATATTTAAAAAATTAATTGGAAGAATACTCTGAACTGCCCCAAAAATCCTGAAAGAATCTGTCGAGAATTGTTCTGATATCTGTCATATTATTTAACAAGAGGAGAGCCGATGAAGCAGAACTTCTAGAAATAGAAACTTTTTTTAAAACGTGATAAGGCTGCTTGTAAGGAAGAAAATCAAAATCTTTAACACCTTTAGAAAGGCATTTAATCAATCTGACGTTGATTGAAACAAACGGGGAAAGATGTAGAAAAGTACCTATAATACTCAGGGAAGAATTGAATAAAGAATGATGAATTCAACCATGACTCAAATGAAGAATTCAATATATCTTCTCAAAGCTTAGATGTGAAGCTGGCGTTTGCAAAGAAAACTTATATGTATTTGCATGAATATGGCAGAAATGCCCTGCATTCGTGGGCAGTGCGAGGCAGATTGTCAAGATGTCTTACAGGAAATGCCTTTCCTCTCCGGGTTGAAACCATCGTACCTGAAACACTATCGACAGTCCATCGTGAAGATGTACTGGGAGCAGAGTCCTTTTATAAAGCGCTTCTTCTGCATTTCAAGAGATTTCGAAGGTATTTACAAAGAGGACAAGTTTAATATTGCTTCCAAATGCTCTTTTGCGATGAAAAGACCTCTGCAGAAAGTGGCAGTGGCAGATAATCGGGAAGACATCGCTAATGTTAAAGATCGGGAAGCAAAAGTGGAACAAGGGCCTTACTCCTATGAGAAACTTTTCCATGAGTAGATCGCTAAAAAGAATCGCGACAACTTGTAACGTGTCTTCAAGAAAATGAATCGTCAGGCGAACAGTTTTCCATGTACCAATGAGTACAAAACTGAGGGTAAGGAGATCACCATGCGGTGCAGCCCCGACTACTAGGGTTTAATCCATCACACAAAAAGGTGCAAAAACCTATTAAAAGATACCGTTGAAGAGCGCGGTGCTGGTGACGGAAACACCAGAAATATCTCTGGTAAGTCTACCCAGCTAGAAACTAACTGCAGCTTTTCAACAGGAGTGAACTGTTTTTGAAGTCTTCTACACTCAACTGTAGATTTTCTGCAGTGCAATCTCGACTGTAAAAATACTTCAGTTATTTTGTAGCTAATGTGAAGTAAGTTTGCAGTAATTTATTTCAAAAATACTCCGAGCTATTATCTTCAAAAATGCTGTAGTTTATGTGAAATCATTTTACAAATCATTAATTAAAAAAATAATGAGACTTTGCATTTGTAGTAAAACTGCAGTAAATTTATTTTTACAGTTATTAATTCAGAAGTATATTTTCTGATGTATCTGCAGTATAACTGTAGTTACTGTGAGGTAATTTTACAGAACTTACTTTATAGAAAGCTTGTGTTATATTTTCTGTAGTTTATCTGCAGTTTTAAAAGTGATGTTAAAACTTTTCCGTTTTTATTATTGTTGCATGACTCACTATTTACTTTATTAATAATAATTAATACTTCTTCAAGACTTATTTTAAGGTCCTAATTTGAGCACCTGTGAAAGTCTATCCCTCCCCCTTTCTTTAAGTGAAACAAAACAAATATCTAAATATATTAAACTTTAAAATTCGAAACAAATATACATAAAAAAATCAATCAATGTTTTTTATCATTAAAATGTTAGACATAACCATGGACCAACTTATAGATTTCGGGGGCTCTCGGCAGAAGCATAATAGCGGCCCCCTATAACATTTTAAGTGCAAAACTAATGCATTAAAACCATATCACCTATTATACTAATTTACTATTCCTACAGTATTATATCATTATCTTACACATTAATTTAAAAAATGAAAGTGCTATGAACCATAGACATATTATAATTCATATTATAAAATTCAAATAAAACTTCTAATTATATAAAATAATTAAATATATATATATACTCAATCGTTTTAAAATTATCGTACAAAGAAATTAAAACTAATAAGCAAATTAATTGAACTTATTTTTTAAATTACGTATTCATTTACAAAGCAACAACTATTTTTCTTATTTTATTAAAAAATTATTAATATTACATTAAAATTATTTTACAAGCTATAACAATATAAACCTGTGCCTTCGCAAAGAAAAAAATGTATATATATATATTAATAAAACAGAAAAAAACTAATTCGCAAATTAATTCACCTTTTTTTCTTATTTTATTTCAAAGTTATTAATTAAGATTAAATTAAAATTATTTCACAAGCTATAAAAATATAAACAGGTACCTTCACAAAAAACTTATTAATAACATTATATCACTTCACAAAATTACTATTAATAAAACAGTGTCCTCTACAAAATTCTCTTAATAAAATAAGTCTCTTCACAAAACCTATTTTTATAATAACATACTCTTTTTTAATAATTTTCATTTTTGAAATTACTATTTATTAATTTTTTTTCAAGTTAAAATATATAACACCTTTAAAAAATATATATCTCCTAAATTAATTAAATATCCGCCAAGATGTTTATTCCGCACCTTTAAATAATAAATTAATTTCGAAGAAAACACGCACAGAACATTTATAAAAATTCACCTCGAAATCCCATCCTTCACGCCGTCAAATTACCTAACAACGAAGAAAATTCCTGTTTATCTGACCCCCCCCCCTCTTATGACCCCATGCAATCAAACTTTAATAAGACCCACTGGCTCAGTAAGTAAAGCGCTCGACTTCCAAACGTATCACCCTCAGTTCGAATGAAATCTCGACAACTAGGGGAAAATATTCTTTTAAAATATTTACAAATAATTCTGCTAAGATGATATAGATTGCGCCACTAAAAAAAAAGAAAGAAAATCAAAAAATCTTTGCAAAATTACTACAGTTTATAAACTGTAGTTATTTTTCAGTTGTATCAACTTAAAAAAACAACAGTGATTGGGCCAAATCACCACAGTCTTCCAACTGTAGTTTTTTAAGTTTCATTGCAGCTAAGTTTCATTTTCAGCTAAAAATGTTTAGCTGGGCATCTACCATGAAGAACTGGAATGGTAGCTGGCATCACTGAACAAAACCAAGGGGCACTTTTGTTCACCTACTCCTATGTCACCAATTACTCAACTCTATACACGTTTGCTATTTATTTGCAAGGCTGTCATAACCTATTCTGGCAGCCACGCCTGTATGATCTAGCGTGTCCGAAACAGTGGCGCTCCCAACCACATCTTCAAGCACAATGTCTCCCATGACTTGAAAGAGAAGCTGAACATGATCGACGTCACTGACACCAAAATTGTGGCATTCGAAACCGTCCATTCCATGAGGGGTGCTGTGTGTCCTTTGAATAGGCTGTGCGACGTGGCTGACAAGTGCGGAATCATAACATTTGTGGACGAAGTGGATGCTGTCGGGCTGTACATGGAACACGTAGCTGGCATTGTTGATAAGGACGGTGACCTGGTTAAGATGGACAGAATTTCTGTCATACTAGGTAAAGCATTCGGCATTATTGGTGACTACACAGCGAGCTCAGCAACCATTGTTGATATGATGTTGAATTATGCTATGTGTTTTATTTTTAGGACGAATCTACCTATAACTGTTTTAACTACATGTGACTGCACGAAAGAAGATTGTGAAAAAAAATTCAGCTCATGATTCTAAACAAAAACATGACTTTTTTAATCTTTAAGTGATAAGTTGTCCAAAGTTATAAATATCACAAATCTAGATTTAATAATTTAAAATATTAAATTCTTAACTGAAAACGCTATATCACGGTTGTGTTGCGTGGGTATGTATAAGTGTAAGATTTAAGAAATATATCATTTGTTCTTAATAATCAGTTTTAAATGTAAAATATTTTCCACCTGCTTATAACTCATGCATGAGAGAGTTAAATTTGACAATATTTAAACTTAACCAATGGTTAAAAAGTGAACTACACGTGACAACAATAGCTAGTTAGGTGACTTAAGTATGGAATATAAAAAGGTTACAATTGTTTTGCGAAATTAATTATTTTCTGGACAGCACCCGAAGACCGCGAGTCTTCTGGAACATCTAAGAACCCTACAAATTAGGAACAGCACAGAAAAATCTTGGCCCAGCAACAACAAAAGCTTGTGGACTAGGGCTCCCCAAGTTGACAAAAAGCAACAAAGTGAACTGTGAAATAAAATTTTAAAATGCTGAATTTATGAAGAACTTTGAACATATTTCAGGCTTCATTTAAACTTCCATCTCTTGATAGCATTTGCGTTTAACAAAAAAAACACTACTTGATATGCATGATTTTTTTTATTAATTAGGCATAATTTTCATACTTAATTACTCTTATGTTTTATACAAGATGTATTTGGAATGTGTTACTTACAGAAAGAAAAGGTTCTTAAAGGTATACTTAGGTGAATACAAAAATTGTACTGAGCGAAGATTAAAGACCAGACATTTTTAGGGTTTTTGTTTATGACGCAGGAACCAGGTAGTCTGTGCAATACAAAGATGGATGACACTACAATCTGAGTCAGAGTTCCGAGCATCTGTAAGCGTCCGAGTTTCTCTTAGCTGTAATCTATCCTCTGTTGTATATCAACCAACTTTTGGCCAGTTTACTTCCAAATAATTTATTAATAATGGATGATCCGACGTCACTGGTTTATTGTACCCTTAATAGATTCGTTGACTAATTTACAGAACTAACGAGGCAATAGGCGGCGAAGAATTTTGCGATAGTATAAATCACTTCTTGCAATACCACTTTGTTCCGTACATTATAGCCACAACATCTGTGGTTTGATAAGGTAACTGAATTGTTTTTTACGGATTGTTGTGTTTCTTCAAATGAATTTGTATAATGACTTAATTGTTTTGTGCGTGTGTTTGTTTTGTAAAGGACATGAAGGTTAATGGCAATTTCATTTGACGTGGATGACTGTGCAACGTTTAAGTGGTTATTCTTTAAAAATTGTAGTTGAGTTATTTTTTTAAATGGCTGAAGATATTTAAGCTTAAATGGTGATAATTTTAACCATTGTCATTAGCTTTTATTAATTTACCTAGAACTACGTTGTCAGCAACAAGAATTAGCTTCATGCCTGTTTTATTACAAAAAAAACAATGATGGATTATATGACGAACGGGTTTATTGTACCCACAATAGATTAGTTTAATCCCTTGGAAAATTGTGATAATTCTAATCTACAAAAGTTCAAGAAGTTCATATAAACCCAGTTTAAAAAGAAAACATTGAAAGCTGTTTACCACAAATAACAGTTCAAGCTCTATTTTGGTAATTAATGAGGAAACGTTCACTCATCGTCATATGCATTTGACTCGTCCTATCTGTGCTGTGGAAAGATCATCAGCCTTAACTAATTTAAGCTAGAAATATGTTGCCATCAAGTGGAAGTACCTTCAGGTCTTTGTCACTAATTGGAAGAACATATGAAACTCTTCTTTTAAAAAGAACATAGTCATCTCAGAACAGAAGAATGTAAAGAAAGCGGCATACGTTGAAACAGGCTGTTGAGGTTTCAACAAACATTGAGCAGGAAGGTAGTATGTTCTATAACATTTCCACAAATACATCTCGGCACTGAATTTGATATAAACGAATTATATTTTCCACAAGCAGTAAAAATGTTTGCTACAAGTCGTGAATTAAAATTTTTAGATAACGAATTACTGGCTTTTCTAAAGTGTTACTTTATTAAAGAAAAATTCGCATGTAGAATTTTTAGTTAGTACCTTGATACTAGTATTGAGCTACTTGACTACAACGGTTTTCATTTTAACCGTAACATCAAATATGGAAATTGAAACACTTGACAAAAGTATCGCAACACTTAAAAGAGGCAATATTTAAAAGAAGCAGCAACTACTTCATATTCAATAAACTAAAACAGAAGATTAGAAATGCTGATTAGATATAGCTTTGAAATTAAAAAAGAAAATGCTTCAAGGTGTTGCCACCAGCAAATCAAATTTTAATCCTTTTATTAAGAAGAAATTCATCAATTAAAAAGAACAGGTTTCCGTTTTAGATGCTGATTACAAAACACTGGAAAATCATTTCAAGGGAAGTTAATTCCATTATTGAGGAAACAGGGAAGGAGCAAATACTGTATCAAGTATTGGGAATCAAGTAAAACATTCACATGTTGGTCTTACAACAATAGCAATCTCATTTGTCTGTTCAATCCTAACAACGTTGGTTGAAAATAAAGTAAACCCGACCAAGATTGGTTTAGTTTTGCAGGCTCGGCATTGTTTGTATATCAAAGTTTTTAAAAATTAAAACATATAAAAGTACATTCTTGAAAAGTATTATTTATCGATTTGTTGTTCATTGATGCCTTCAAAGTTAGAATTTCAACTTTACAATATTTCGCAATTTTCAGACGTTTTTGAAAAGTATATCCCTGAAAAGATTTTTATCTCTATTGGTTGAGTGAGTAAACTGATGCTTTAAGAGATTTAATTTCTACAAGCTATAGCTGGACACAAAAATTTCCATATGTTTAGAACAAGAGAGGAAAAAGTTTCTGCCACTCTACAATTTCACAACACTGGTGTTTCTTTTAACTATATTAATAAACTGGTCTACTTCTTCAGTAACAGTAAATTTAAGTATAATAACTAATTTTAACTGGTTTCATATATGCTATCTGGTGTAGGGATTGTGACAGCGCGTATATTGTCGAAACGGGAAGATAATTTGAAATAAGTCTGCAAGAACATATCTGTTCTCTCTTATCCGTCCTGAACAACTCTGGTTTCCGTGCCCACAAATTATTAATGAACGGTTGTTATTACAGCTAATTGTGTTGCCATGATTTAAGAATCGACACCAATCTGATCCACTTGAAGACTTGTAGAACGTTAACCATATTGAAATACAATCATCTTCTGACACAATTATTGAAAAGAAAGCAGCTTGTCCGCCAATTTCTGTAAGCTCCTCCTTAACAGTAAAGAATTAATAACAAAGTGCTACTGACACACAGCTTCATAATAATGCGTATAGATCAATGTGACACTTATTCCATCTAGTGATACGTGTGATAATGATCAAGCCATCTGTGATAATTGAGCCAACTGAGCAATCTATGAATTTTACATTGATTGTTCCAAAGTCCAGCGTATGCCAGAATATCCTTTAAATTTGGTTGGTTGGTTGGTTGGTTGATTGGGGTTTTATGGCACAAAGGCCCTTTAGGGACATGCTGCGCCAAAAAAGATTAAATTATGTACGTCAAATTGAAATATAAAAACTAAAAAAGAAACAATGCTTAATGAGAGAATTATCTGGATGGGGTTACCCATCTAGATATAGTCATACAGTGTATAAAACAAGTAGCGCGAAAAAAAGATTAGAATAAGAATGCCAAATTAAAATTTAAAAATGGATTAAACTTTATCATAATAACAAAATGTATGAAAGTAACACATTTAGATGAAAAGAAAGATACGATGACAAATGTATAATTAAAATCATTCAATGAAACTACAACATAATGTCTAAAAGATATAAATTAAGTTTTCACAATTAAAATAGAAAATCTTTAAAGTAACAGTTGGTAAAATGGTCAAAGTTTCGAGCAGAAATCTATTTAAAATCAAGTAGGTTCAAATACCTCAAACACAGTATTATCATCATCATCATTTGAGTCAGAGCTGCAAGACTAAAACCAAATCTACCTCTGCATAGTGCAGCAGCTGTTTGGAATCCTTTGTAGTAGGAAGCGGTGTATCAAGACAAAATTTGTGTTGTTTTTGCCTTTCACAGTTTTCCACTGTGAAGAGGCTTGGGTTGAGGTTTTCTTTCTCTCATTCTGTGTACATTGTATGGGTTTTGCGTTTTGTGTAGGGGAAACAGGTTTTTTCGAATTGTTTGCAGATGAAACAGAGGTTTGACCTGTAACCTCTTTAATGAACTGGTTAGATTGACTATTATAATATTATATTTTTAGAGGTTCGGATGATGGTGGCAAAAGTTTTAGTGCAGGCACAGGTCTTATTCTAGCAGAAGCACCAATACTACGGGTTTTTTTCTTCATAGTGCTAGTTAGTGTAACAGATGAATCATTTAGTGGTAAAGAGAATTCAGTTTGGGTGATTATATGTCTTAAGGATTTTGATTGTTGCTTGAGTAGACTAGAATATGAAACTCCTACAGATGGTGTTCTGGATTCAACAAGTTTACGAGCTTCAGGAAAAGAAAGTTTTTGAGAGATTTTGATTGCAAGAATTTCTTTCTCACGAATCCAGTATGGGAAACAGCGGGAGTATGCTGTATGTTCACCTTTACAGTTTGTACAACGCTCAGGCTTTTCACATGACTTACCATCATGGCCGACTTCTGCACAACGTGCGCAGGTAACAAAACCACGATGGGAAGTTTTGGTATGACCATAGCTCTGGCATTTAAAACAACGTAGTGGGTGAGGTATATAAGGTCGGACAGGACAGCTCAGGTAGGCATCTTTAATTCTGGTTGGCAAAGTTGGGCTATTGAAAGTCAGAATTATGTGCTTCGTAGGAAGCACTTTCTCATTCCGACGGATTGTAATACGGCGTGCATCTATAACATTTTCATCTTTTAAGTTTTCTAGAAGTTTTTCTTTTGTAGAGAATAAAGGTTCTGGTTCAGATATAACACCACGGCTAGTATTTAGATTTTGATGAGCCTGAATAGAAACAGAAAAGGAACCATTGTTGTTGCATTTGAGAGAAATTGTGAATGTTTGGTTTTAGAAACCTCAACAAGCAAATCTCCAGACTGTAGTTTTTTAAGTGAGTAACCAACTTCAAATACAGATTGGAATGTTTTTGCAATAAGAAACGGTGAAGTTCTCTTAAAAGAACTATCAGAGTAACTATCAGTGCGTTTAATTAATGAAAAAACGTGTGAATGACTTATTCTGAACAATTTGTTGCTCTCCAGATGGGAGAGAGATAGAAGGAGTTGAAGTTTTTCCATCCATATTAAAGTGAAAACTAATTCAGACCCCGGCCGCACTACCCACTACCGAGCCCAATAAGGGGATGCACATTCATGCACCAGTGCTAACCAGGCCCATACGCTCACTTGACACACCTATTTCAGTTTCCACCCTTAACGAAATGACTAGTATGTGCCTGTTACTTGATCCCTAGCCAGTGACAGGTCAGCTGACCAGCCGATTGATGCATACGGGATCAATATGCATCTCCCGTCTACCTGAAGCAGAGGCCAAAGCAGTGTGTTGGTTTCCCTCAACTGCCAGGATCCCCCTTTCCGGGGACACGGGTCGCCACGCACGGCAAACGCGTGGGTGGTTTACAATTCTCCATAAGTCGATATAAACAGGATGATATCGGATTATGCAAAATCGCCCTCACCTCAGAAGAGGAACCCCAGTGAGAGTGAAACAAAGAAGAAAAATGAGACAAGAGAATGGAGAGGAAATACGATAAGAGAAAGATCGCTCAGGTCCCCCGGATTGCGGAGCCCATGAATACCTAAAGAAGGTATCCCCCTGGGGGCGAATATCCTTTAAAATGTGGAGGCCTGTGAAGGGTTTCAGTTTCCGATCTTTATATAAATCATGCCTTCAAGAACAAGTGAAAAAAAACAAGATTCATTACATCGGCCTCTGTAATAATGATGTATTTGCCTGCTGCACGGAACAATACATAAGTATTTTCAATACTGCTTTAGAGCTCATAACGGAAACTTTCTTCTGAAATCTGGACAGTCAGAGTCATGGAAATCTCCGAAATTCTCAAGCGCACTTCATTTCTAGCAGTTATCTCCGAAGACTGAAGAAACCCAGAATCTGTGTGGGATGAAGTTATCTTTTGGGATGGCAATAATAAATTATGGAGATTAAAATAGTTATAATTGTTTTGCGAACTTTTATTATTTTCTGGACAGCACCCAATGACCAAACAACAAGGAATAGAAAAAAAAATGGACATCGCAAGAAAAAGAACAAGAAAATAATGTGGCAGCCTTTGCAAATTGAAGCACAACCATACAGTAAAAAGGTTGGTTGGTTGGTTGATTGGGGTTTTATGGCACAAAGTCCCTTTAGGGACATGCTGCGCCAAAAAGAGATTAAAATAAGAACGTCAAATTGAAATATAAAAACGATTTAAACTTTTTCATAAAAACAAGATGAATGAAAATAACAATTAAATGAAAAGAGTGATATGATGATAAATGTATAATTAAAATCATTCAATGAAAATATAACATATGTAACAGAAATAAACACATGTTTTCACAATTAAAATATAAACAATCTTTAAACTAACAATTTGTAAAATGTTTAATAAACTAACAGTCGGTATAAAACTAACAGTTGGTAAGATTTTTAATGTTTTGAGCAGAAATACATTTACAATCACGTGGGCTCAAAATCTTCAAAAACAGTATTATCATCATCATTTGAGTCAGAGCTGTAAGACTCTGAAACCATATCTACCTCTGCATAGTACAGCAGCTGTTTGGAATCCTTTGTAGTAGGAAGCGGTGTATCAAGACAAAATTTCTTTTTGTTTTCGCCCTTCACAGTTTTCCACTGTGAAGAGGCATGGGTTGAGGTTTTCTTTGTCTCATTCTGTGTACATGATTTGTGTTTTGCTTTTTGTGTAGGGGAAACAGGTTTTTCGAATTGTTTGCAGATGAAACAGAGGTTTGACCTGTATCATCTTTAATGAACTGATTAGATTGACTATTATAATATTCAATTTTACAGGTTCGGATGATGGTGGCAAAAGTTTTAGTGCAGGCATAGGTCTTATTCTACAAGAAGCACCAATACTACGGGTTTTTTCGTCATAGTGCTGGTTAGTGTCATAGAAGGATCATTTGGTGGTAAAGAGAATTCAGTTTGGGTGCTTATATGTTTTAAGGATACAGTAAATGGATCATGTCTATTTTGTAATGGACAAAATCGGTTGATAATGGCAAGAACCACCGCATTCGCTATGAACCTTCAAATAATTATGAAAATGGACGAGTAAATTACAGAAATTTAGAATTTACGAGGGTGGGCGGGTTGGTTGGCTGGTTGTATAAGGTTTAATGGCGCAAGGTTCCATTGGGGACAAGTTGCGCCAAAGTAAAAGTTAAGAAAAAACCAAGAGATTCACAACAAAACCAAAAAAGAAACAAAGCATAAAGAGCAAAACATCTGGATGGGGCATCCATCCAGATATAGTCAATGTTTAAAACAAATATGAGTTCTTAAAAAAAAAAAGTATAGAAGTAATATACTAAGAAATACTCTCTGGATGGGGTTACCCCATCCAGATGTCAAATTAAACAACTATAAACTAACATTGTTATATATAAAACATAAAGTGTATATAAAAACTAGATCTCAAAATAAAAGCCAGCATGTTTTAAAAAATGAAAAAGTGCCCCATGAGGTGTTCCCCAATGAGGTTTGTCAAGACTGGTGATGATGAGTTAAAATATATTCTATACAAGTGCCGGAGGCCCCGACAGTCAGTTAAAATATGATAAATGGTCAGGTAATCAAAATGACAATGTGGACACATGGGTGCATCCTCCCGAAGTAAGAGGTGTTTATGACTGATTCTTGAATGTCCAATTCTCAGTCGAGTCAAAAGAACATTGTTTTCCTTGGATAAATTGGAGTCCAGGTCATGATTATAGGTTTGATATGGTGCAGTTTATTATTGTGTTCTAAATCCCAACTTTCTTGCCATTTATTATGTATAAAGTGATTTATAAATAGTTTAACGTCTGAGAATGGAATTTTATGGTGCAATGGATTAAGAGCAAGTTTTGCCGCCTCATCTGCTTTTTCATTTCCAGGAATACCCATGTGCCCAGGTACCCAGATCTAAGATTGCAGGTATCTAAGATTGCTGAGACATAAGGATGCTTTTTAAATGACTTTATTGCGTCAATAGAACTATTTGAGTCTGTATAAATGATGAAAGATGTGTTATGATGATGACATATGTGCATCATGGCTCTCTCTATTGCAATTAATTCAGCTGTAAAAACTGACATAGAAGACTGAAGCTGATAACTAAAGCAAGTATTTTCAAGATAAATCCCACAGCCAACAATATCCCCACTCTTTGAGCCATCTGTATATACATCATTATAATTCCTGCAATTTAAACGATGTGCTGCAAATATTTGTTGAAGGACAGCAGGAGATAAATTGCTTTTATCAAATCCTTTAAAGGGATGGAGACAGACAATATTTGGAGGTTGCAATGGAGGGATCATGTATAATGGACATGGGCTCACCTCAATATTATTCAGTGGGCTATTGTCAATTATGTTTCTCATTCTTACGCCAAAAGATGGTATGCAAGATGGTCGATGCTGATAAAGAATATCATTGTCTGTATTTAACATGTAGGTATGAAGTGGATGACCATGATGTGAAAGAATACGGTAAAATAAATCTATAGAAAGCTTTTCTCGTGTATACTGTAGGGATGGTTCAACACAGTCAATATATATACTCAAAACCGGTGATGTACGAAATGCACCAGAGCAGACACGGAGTGCACTATGATGCACAGTGTCCAGTTTTTTAAGAACAGATTTTCTTGCTGAACCATACACCTAGCAGGCATAGTCCATTTTGGATCGAACCACAGCTCGATAAATTTTTAAGAGAGAGGTATGGTCTCTTCCCTAAGAAGTGTTTGAAAGTACCCTCAACAATTTAAGCGATCGTTCACATTTTGTCCGTAAGTGTAAAATATATGGTGAAAAGGTAAGTTTATTGTCAAAATATAGACCCAGGTAACGAACACTTTCCACAACAGGAATCTGAGATGAACCAATAAAGATTTCAGGATCAGGGTGAAGACCCCTTCGTCTACAGAAATGTACACAAGAAGTTTTGTCATGGGAAATTAAAAACCATTTTTGTTAGTCCAGCTAAGAATACTTTTGATTGCAATTTGCAGTTGTCTCTCAATAAAACGCATATCCTGTCCCATACACATAATATGGAAGTAATCTACATACATATCTCCCTTCACAGGAGGAGGGAGTTGTTTAATGATGACATTTATTTTATAGCAAAGAGGGTGACACTCAGGACACTGCACTGAGGTACACCCTCTTCTTGTACATAGCGGGTGTTTTGCCGCTTTGTCTGCTTTCTCATTTCCAGGAATACCCATGTGTCCAGGCACCCAACAAAATAATATATTGTAGCCACGCCTTGCCATTTGATTATAAAGATCTAAGATTGCTGAGACATAGAGATGCTTTTTAAATGATTTTATTGCGTCAATAGAATTATTTCAGTATGTATTTATGATGAAGGATGTGTTATGATGATGAGATATGTGCATCATGGCTCTCTCTATTGCAATTAATTCAGCTGTAAAAACTGACATAGAAGACTGAAGCCGATAACTAAAGCAAGTATTTTCAAGATAAATCCCACAGCCAACAATATCCCCACTCTTTGAGCCATCTGTATATACATCATTATAATTCCTGTAATTTAAACGATGTGCTGCAAATAATTGTTGAAGGACAGCAGGAGAGAAATTGTTTTTATCAAATCCTTTAAAGGGATGGAGGCAGACAATATTTGGAGGTTGCAATGGAGGGATCATGTGTAATGGACATGGGCTCACCTCAATATTATTCAGTGGGCTATTGTCAATTATGTTTTTCATTCTTACGCCAAAAGATGGTATGCAAGATGGTCGATGCTGATAAAGAATATCATTGTCTGTATTTAACATGTAGGTATGACGTGGATGACCATGATGTGAAAGAATCCGGTAAAATAAATCTATGGAAAGTTTTCTCGTGTATACTGTAGGGATGGTTCAACACAGTCAATATATAAACTCAAAACCGGTGATGTACGAAATGCACCAGAGCAGACACGGAGTGCACTATGGTGCACAGTGTCTAGTTTTTTAAGAACAGATTTTCTTGCTGAACCATACACCTGGCAGGCATAGTCCATTTTGGATCGAACCACAGCTCGATAAATTTTTAAGAGAGAGGTACGTTCTCTTCCCAAAGAAGTGTTTGAAAGTACCCTCAACAAATTAAGCGATCGTTCACATTTTGTCCTTAAGTGTAAAATATGTGGTGAAAAGGTAAGTGTATTGTCAAAATATAGACCCAGGTAATGAACACTTTCCACAACAGGAATCTGAGATTAACCAATAAAGATTTCAGGATCAGGGTGAAGACCCCTTCGTCTGCAGAAATGTACACAAGAAGTTTTGTCATGGGAGATTAAAAATCCATTTTTGTTAGTCCAGCTAAGAATACTCTTTATTGCAATTTGCAGTTGTCTCTCAATAAAACGCATATCCTGTCCCATACACATAATACGGAAGTCATCTACATACAAATCGCCCTTCACAGAAGGAGGGAGTTGTTTAATGATGTCATTTATTTTAATAGCAATGAGGGTGACACTCAGGACACTGCCCTGAGGTGCACCCTCTTCTTGTAAATAAAAACTAGATAGAATTCCCCCAATTCGAACTTGAAATTGTCGAATGGCAAGGAAGTTTTTAATAAAAATTGGGAGGTTCCCACGAAAGTCCATGTTAAAAAGATCACGAAGGATCCCATATCGCCATGTTCTGTCGTATGCTTTTGCCATGTCAAAAAATATAGAGACCAAGTGGTTGCGTTTTAAAAAAGCTGTTCGTATGTGAGTTTCCAAGTTAATAATATCGATAGTTGACCTACCACGTCGAAAGCCGCTTTGGAAGGCTGCAAGATAATTATTAGATTCCAATACATGCACCAGGCGAAAATTTACCTTTTTTCGAGTAATTTGCAAAGGCTACTAGAGAGTGCTATTGGTCTGTAATTATTGGGGTTTGTATGGTCCTTTCCTGCCTTAGGAAAAGGTATGACAATAGCTCTGCACCAAGCATGAGGAACAATCTGTTCCATCCATATTCTATTGAAAAATTTGAGGAGATTATAAAGAGAGAGTGGGGATAGGTGTTTGAGCATGACATAAGTTATGCCATCGTGACCTGGGGCAGATAAACTGCTATTACGTAAACAGTTTTTGAGCTCTGATATAATAAATGGTTGATTGTATGCAAATGAATGACGAGAATTAAAATTTATTCTAGTCCTTTCTGTTTGTCTTTTGTAAGTTAAAAATGGTTCTGGGTATGAGTTGGAATTTGAAATAGACGCAAGGGTATTTGCTATTGTCTCTGCTATGTTCCTAAGAGATGTAATAGTTTGACCGTTATGTTTTAAAATTGAAATATGACTTTCGGAGTATTGGCCCATACATTTTTTTACTTTTTTCCCAGAGTTCTTTGCTTGGAGTATTAGAGGTAATGTTTGAGCCATATTTAATCCAGGAGTCACGTTGGCTTTTTCGTCGCACTCGTCTAGCTTCGGCTTTTGTCTTTTTATATGCAACACTAGCTTACCCGATCGGCGTTGCTCGTGCCAACAACCTTAAATGTACCTGATATCAGTGTTGAACATTTTTTATTTTTAAACAAATATAATGTTGGGGCCCCACTACCTTAGACAGCAAACACTGGGCGTGCCATACACACTCCCATATATTACCGTAAGTCGAGTCGAAAGAGCCATACCCCTTCATGCTCCAGCCCATAGAACCAGAGATAGAAAAGCGTCCCTGGTGGTGAAAATTGATAAGCTCTATCTATTTAGAGTCGAAAGAGATAGGAAAGCACCCCTTGGTGGTGAAATTCAAAACTAAAATAGGTAAGCTCTATTGATGTTGTGTCGAATGAGCCAAACTGTGTCGTGATGTGATCCATAGAACCTGAGTTAGCTGCAAAATCCTTTAGTTACACCTTCCACCATCAGGGGGCACAATATGCTCTATACGAACATAACTGAAATCATTAAGGTTATCGATGTCGAGTCGAATGAGGCATACCCCGTCATGATCCAGCCCATAGAACCAAAGATACGAAAGCGCCCCCTGTGGTGAAAATCCGAACTAAAATCAGTAAGCTCTATTGATGTCAGGTGGAAAGAGCCATACCCCGTCGTGATCCAGCCCATAGAAACATAGATAGCAAAGCACCCCCTGGTGGTGAGAGGAAGTTGATGTAGAATAAATGCGATATTTAATAAAAAGTCGTTCCCACCCCACCCCCTTTATCTCGCCATTTTCGCTAATTATTACAAATATACAAATGTTTCTTAATTACATCTAATGTCCCGATATGATAATGGGGTATCGCTGGCAAACGCGAATTTCGTCAAAGGTTCGCAAGAAAAACACGAATTTTATCAAATAATCGCTGAAAAAACATGAATTTTGTAAAAGGATCGCTAAAAAACACGAATCTCGTCAAAAGGCAGCAGAGAAAACGCGAATATTTTCAAACGATCATTAAAAAAGCAAATTTCATCAAAGAATCGCGAAAAAATGCGAATTTCATCAAAGGATCGCGGGGAAAACGCAAATTTCGCCAAAGGATCACAGGAAAAATGTGAATTTCGTCAAAGTATCGCTGAAAAAAAACACGAATTACGTCGTAGGATCACTGAAAAAACATGAATCTCGACAAAAGTATGTGGAAAAACACTAATTTCGTTAAAGGATCACAAAAAAAGCAAATTTTGTCAAATGATTGCAGGAAAAACTTTAATTTCATCGAAGGATCGCAGAAAAAATACGAAATTCGTCAAAGGATTGTGGAAAAAATGCAGATTTTGTGAAAGGTTCACAGAAAAAACTTTCGTTAAAGGGTCGCGAAAAAAATGCAACTGTCTTTATTAAAAACAGCACACACACAAACAAACCTATTCTGTCTTCCAGCCTGAGGAAAGCAGCGTAATTATAACACCTAGGCCTGATTTTTTTTTCAATTTAGATTTTTTTTTATTATTAAAACGTGCATACGGAATTCTGGATTCGAGGCTATTCCATGCTCTCTGCCAATCCACAGCAAGAAAGCAGACAGCCAATGAGAGCAGGTGTGAATATGGGGTGATCCAGGATCCAGCGACGGCAGTTCATGTTCACAGCTGAAAGCGGCTAGCCACAGATTTCATTG
The DNA here is from genome assembly GCA_963931845.1 of Maratus michaelseni. Classification (NCBI taxonomy): domain Eukaryota; kingdom Metazoa; phylum Arthropoda; class Arachnida; order Araneae; family Salticidae; genus Maratus; species Maratus michaelseni. The sequence goes on from OZ007586.1 coordinate 32,191,949, forward strand.
TTTTGTTTATGTTTGAGTTTTATTTTAAAGAAAAGGTATATATTTTTGGCTAATTGAGGTTCACATAAGTTAGTTTCAATTGTATTCATTCTTTTTATGCGTAGTTGCTCCCATATATTATGTGTTTGGTAAGAATATATTTTGCACTTTACTGAATGTTTTCGTAGCGTTAGACATATCAGCTCATGTTCTTAAATGAAACAAACTGTTTTCAATAACAAATCTTAATTAATCAAATTAATCTTACACTTTACTATAAAATGTACAGTTCTACAATTTATCGCATATTACAACGTTCTTGGGAACTAAAAATGTAGTCCAATAACAGTAACAGAAAGAAAAATTGTAAATAACAATAAATAAATAATCATAAATTTCACATCATTGAATTAACAAACTCATATATAAGATACAACTTTAAACTGATATGCCTCATCAACTGTTGTCGAAATCAATATAATGTAAATAATTCTTTAAACATTATGAGTTTGCTAAGAAATTAAAACATTCAGTGCAGTGTAGGATGTATTTTTTCCTCAAAACAATTTAATTTGTAAATATGAAGTTAAAAAAAAATCCCCGTTTTCTCACATATTATGAGTTTTATCAGCAAGTTAAAACATTACGTAAATATGAATGATTTGCGGAGCTGTTTCTATCAAAAATTCAATAATATCGCCCAAAAACCCTCAACAAAAATAATATAAAGAGTGTGATGACAACATAAATTTTATACCACATTGCATGTCCGTTCTTGGACGATTCTTACAAAACTCAAAATTTGTCACAAAATGGTGATTTTTTTTTACAACATGCTTACAAATTAAAATGGTTTATAATTATTTTAAAAAAAAAACTCGGCCAGAAATAACATTGATTTTACATTTTTAAAGACTTATTCTTTATAATTATTTTGAAACAGCTCTGCAAATCATTCATATTTATTTATTGTTTTACTTTCTGATGAAACTCATTATGTGAGAAAACGGCGATTTTTTTTAACCTCATACTTACAATCCTCAAAACAAATTATTAAATATGAAGTAAAAATCACCGTTTTCTCACATATTATGAGTTTTATCAGCAAGTTAAACACTAAGTAAATATGAATGATTTGCAGAGCTGTTTCTATCAAAAATTCAATCACATCGCCCAAAAACCCTCAACAAAAATAATTATAAAGAGTGCGATGACAACATAAATTTGCATGTCCTCATTGCATGTCCGTTCTTGGGCGATTCTTATAAAACACAAAATTTGTCACAAAATGGTGATTTTTTTACAACATGCTTACAAATTAAAATGGTTTAATTATTTAAAAAAAAACTCGGCCAGAAATAACATTGATTTTTGTCGCTGTTTTCTTTGATTTCAAGGCGGCATACGACTATATCTGGAGAGCTAGATTAAATTATAAGCTCCATAACATTGGAATTAAAGGAAATATGTTGAATTGGATCCGTAGTTGTACTACACAAAGGTTTTGTTCTGTTCGATATGGAAACCAAACTTCAAAATATAGGCAGACTCATCGCGGACTCCAACAGGGAGGAGTTACTAGTACATCGCTTTTTAATGTTTACATTAACGATCTTCCTCAAGAGCTAAAAAGAATCGCAGGAATTAATTGTGCGATGTATGCAGATGATTTAGTTATCTGGACCTCCGGAAAACATAGAAAAAGAGATGAATTGATTAGCAGAATTAACAATGCAATGATGGTACTGGCCGATTGGTGTAATTTAAATGAAATGCAAGTAAACATTGAGAAAACTGAATACCAAACTTTTACACTAAGCCATCAAGAAACGGAAATGACCATAAAGTATATGGGCATACCTATTACGGAAACTAATGCCAGTACATACCTAGGAGTAACATTTGATAAAAGGCTATCATGGAAACACCATATTGCAAATATTTCAGAAAAGGCCATTAAGAGATTTTCAATTCTCAAAAGATTAGCAGGAGTGATGTGGGGCTGCTGTAGAGACACCCTTAATACTATGTATAATATGTATATTAAGGCTTTGATAACGTATTGCTGTGAGCCACTGATAACATGCTCAGGGCTTTATATCGAAAAACTCGAAAGAGTTCAGAATCAAGCTTTAAGACTGATAACCGGTGCGATTAAAACCACACCGATCCAGGCAATGCTGTGTTTGACGGATAATAAGCCTATTGAGGAGATTGTCATAGAAAAGGCACTAATTTTATTTGAGAAACTTATTAGACTGCCTTCAAATAATTACTGGAGAGAATATAATACTGAACAATTAAGAAAGTTAAAAACTCAGCAGGGATTCATGCAGAAAGTGACTGAGTATCGCCTTGCACTAGAAATTCCTAGTAATCCTGAAAAGCTGCTTCCAATGTTGAACCCGACAGAGTTACCTTGTATACGAGGTAATACCGATTTGCTGTATCCAATTAGGAAAAAGGATGCTGGGGATAAAGAGTTACATGCATATGCAATGGAAACTATTTATACTAGGTACCCCATAAAAGAATGGCTCCACGTTTATACGGACGGCTCCAGACTCTCTTTGGAAGAGAATGCGGGTGCTGGAATCTACTCGGAACTCTTCGCATTTTATGCATCCTTGGGAACAAACACAACACCGTTCGATGGAGAGATGCAGGCTATCTGTATTGCCACACAACAGCTAATTATAGGAGATGATGATTTCAAAAAAGCAGTTATTTTATCGGATTCAATCTCTGCTATTCAAGCAATAACTTCCTTTAAGATTCCCGACTCAAGAAGAATTGAGGACTGCAGGAAAAATTTTAAGCAACTAAAAGAGAGTGGAAAGGAAGTGAAACTACAATGGATCCCGGCCCATTGTGGAATATACGGGAATGAAGCGGCTGACCAACTAGCCAAAAAAGGAACTAAAATAATACAAACACCAAGCAATGAAATACCTTTCAATTCAATATCAAGAATTATAAAGAAAAAAATGGACTCTCAATATGAAAGGAGAAAACTAAGTGAAATCGAAAATAAAGAATGGAAAAATGCAATATCTCATGTCCCTGCAGCACCGAGAAGAACAAGTGTTGCCTTATTTAGACTTGCCACGGGACACGATTGTCTACCTAGTTACCTTTTCAGATTTGGTATTCTTGAAAGTCCAAATTGCCCTATTTGTGGAGAGGATGTAATCTTGAATGCACAGCATTTACCACTGTGCCCCGCACTATCAAGTAACAGTATATCTGGCAGATATTGGGAGGCCAGGGAACTAATGAGGACCTCAGAGCATCAGCCTAATTGATTGTATTCCCTGTTTACAGTTGACTTTTTGTTTTCTCTAAAGTCTCTATATGTCACCCTTGTTTCATTTGTTGTTCCGTTTATTCTTCAATTGTTTTGGTGGCATATAATAGTGTATAGATGTTTGTCTAAGTGCTATTGCTTTGAAAAAAAACATTGATTTTACATTTTTAAAGACTTATTCTTTATAATTATTTTGAAACAGCTCTGCAAATCATTCATATTTATTTATTGTTTTACTTTCGGATGAAACTCATTATGTGAGAAAACAGTGATTTTTTTTTACCTCATACTTACAATCCTCAAAACAATTTAATTTGTAAATTTGAAGTAAATAAAATGAAAAAAAATCACCGTTTTCTCACATATTATGAATTTTATCAGCAAGTTAAACAATAAGTAAATATGAATGATTTGCGGAGCTGTTTCTATCACTAATTCAATAACATCACCCAAAAACCCCCCAACAAAAATAATTATAAAGAGTGCGATGACAACATAAATTTGCATGTCCGCATTGCATGTCCTTTCTTGGGCGATTCTTATAAAACACAAAATTTGTCACAAAATGGTGATTTTTTTACAACATGCTTACAAATTAAAATGGTTTATAATTATTTTAAGAAAAACTCGGCCAGAAACAACATTGATTTTACATTTTTAAAGACTTATTCTTTATAATTATTTTGAAACAGCTCCGCAAATCATTCATATTTATTTATTGTTTTACTTTCTGATGAAACTCATAATGTGAGAAAACGGTGATTTTTTTTTACCTCATACTTACAAATCAAATTGTTTTGATGAAAAAATACATCCTACACTTCACTGAATGTATCAAATTCTTAAACAAAATCATAATATTTAAGAAATATTTACATTACATTGATTTCGACAACAGTTGATAAGGCATATCAGTTTAAAGTTATATTTTATATATATGAGTTTGTTAATTTACAATTTTTCTGTTACAGCTTTGGACTACATTTTTAGTTCCTGAAAACGTAACATGCGATAAATTGTAGAACTGTACATTTTATAGTAAAGTGTAAGATTAATTTGATTCATTAAGATTTGTTATTGAAAACAGTTTGTTTCATTTCAGAACATCAGCAGATATGTGAACGCTTTGAAACCATTCAGTAAAATGCAAGTTATATTCTTACCTAAAACATAATATATGGGGGCAAATAAACATACAAAGAATGAATACAATAAAAACTAACCTACTTTAATCTCAATCAGTCAAAAATATAGTCCTATTCTTTTTCTTTAAAATAAATCTAAAAAATAAACATTGTGCTACAACCATAAACTGTCGTCGCTGGTCGCTAAATCCTGGATCATGCACCTGCTCTCATTGGCTGGCTGCTTCGTTGTCACGGATGGCGTTGCCGAGGCTATTTCATGGGAGGAGCTTGAAATAGCCTCGAACCCAAAATTCCATATACACGTTTTAATTTTTTTTTAAATCTAAATTAAAATTTAAAAATCCCGCGGTGAGGTACACTTTCCGGTGATACTATCTACACATGACAAAAATTTCAGAGTCCTAGGTGTTATAATTACGGTGAAATCCTCGGGCAGGCAGACAGACACTTACTCTTTTATAGAGATAGAGATAATTATCATTTTTGGATACCTCCGGAAGAGGCCCCAAGCTTTCTGTTGCTTCGTCTTTGCTATTTGACAGTCCCTATTCCACCATGGCTTTCTGTGCTTATGTGTAGATGAAGTTTTTGGGATGGAAGCATCAGCAGCATTAATAATCAACATAATAATAATAATAACATTAATAATAATAACAAAATTCTAACTGACGCGCTCAAATGATTGAAAAGTTTATATCTGACAATGGATTATGCCTGTTGATTGAGTTATGTTTTCAAGTGCCTTGTCAATATCTCCCTCTGTCATACTATTTGTAATGTTGGCATGCATTGTGAACGTTGGTCAGCTGGCTCTGTCATATATGTATCGTTTGGGATAGTTATTAGCACCTACATCAGATGTAGTCTGTGAAATAAACGTTGGGAAGTGGTCACTGCCGTGTAGGTCATTAGAGACCCAGAAATTCCAAAATGGATAGAGTGATGGGGAACATATTGAGAGATCTATTGCATGGAAAGTGCTGGTTGGCTCATGAAAATAAGTGTGGTCACCGTTATTCAACAGGCATAATCCATTGTCAAATATAAACTTTTCCATCATTTGACCGCGTAAGTTAGAATTTTGATTTCCCCAGATTTGGCTGTGTGCATTAAAATCTCCAATGATAATGCATGGACTATGGAGTTGGAGAAAAAGATTATTCAGATGATTTGACTGAATATTTTGATTTGGTGGTAAATAGAGTGAACAGATCGTGTTGAGATATTTGATATGAACACGGTTGGTTGTAGGTTGGTTGTAAAGAGTTTAATGGCAAAAGGTCCCATTGGGGACAAACTGCGCCAAAGAAAAATATATATTTAAAAAAAAAACCACAAAATTTAATGCGAACAAAAGCAAAAAGGAAACAAAGTTTATCGAGAACGTTATCTGGATGGGGCCACCCATCCAGTTATAGTCACAAGTGTATAAAACAAATATAAAGAAATCATAAAAAAGTAATGTACAAAAAAATTACATTAAGGAATATCATCTGGATGGGGTTACCCCATCCAGCTGTCCAGTTAAACAAGTTGGTTGGTTGGTTGGTTGGTTGTATGAGGTTGTATAGAGTGAACAGATCGTGATGAGATATTTGATATGAACACGGTTGGTTGTAGGTTGGTTGTATAGAGTTTAATGGCAAAAGGTCCCATTGGGGACAAGCTGCGCCAAAGTAAAAATTAAGAAAAAAAATATTTTTAAAAAATCCACCAAAGTAATGCTAATTACAAAACTAAAGAAACCAAAGCTCAATGAGAAAACTATCTGGATGGGGTTACCCATCCAGATATATTCATACAGTGTCAACAAACATTATGAATTCTCAAAAAAGTAGTATAAAAGGAATACATGAATAAATACTATCTGGATGGGGTTACCCATCCAGAAGTCAAGTTGAACAAGTATAAACAATGTTAAGTAATAATGTGGATATATAAAAACCTATATCTGAAAATAAAAACCAGCATGTTTAAGAAAATGAAGGAGTGCCCCATGAGGAGTTTCCCCAATGAGGTTTGTCAAAGTGGGTGTTGATGAATTAAAATATAATCTGTACAAGTGCCGGAGGCCTGGACAGTCAGTTAAAATATGATTAATAGTCAGGAGATCAAAGTAACAGTGAGGACACATGGGTGCATCCTCTCGAAGTAACAAATGTTTGTGAATGATTCTCGAATGTCCAATTCTTAGTCGAGTCAAAATAACATCAATTTTCCTTGGATAATTCGAGGGCCAAGTCAGTACTGTCTGTTTAATATGATGTAGTTTATTATTAAGTTCTAAATCCCAACTCTCTTGCCATTTATTCAGAATAAAATGTTTTGTTAGAGTTTTGATATCTGAGAATGGAATTTTATAATGTAGTGGATTAAGAGCTTGTTTTGCCGCTTTGTCTGCTTTCTCATTTCCAGGAATACCCATGTGTCCAGGCACCCAACAAAATAATATATTGTAGCCACGCCTTGCCAATTGATTGTAAAGATCCAAGATTGCTGAGACATAAGGATGCTTTTTAAATGATTTTATTGCGTCAATAGAACTATTTGAGTCAGTATAAATGATGAAAGAAGTGTTATGATGATGAGAGATGTGCATCATGGCTCTCTATATTGCAATTAATTCAGCTGTAAAAACTGAAATAGAAGACTGAAGCCGATAACTAATGCAAGTATTTTCATGATAAATCCCACAGCCAACAATATCCCCACTCTTTGAGCCATCTGTATATACATCATTATAATTCCTGTAATTTAAACTATGTGCTGCAAATAATTGTTGAAAGACAGCAGGAGCAAAATTGCTTTTATCATATCCTTTAAAGGGATGGATACAGGCAATATTTGGAGGTTGCCATGGAGGGATTATGTGTAATGGACATGGGCTCACCTCAACATTATTCAGTGGGCTATTGTCAATAATGTTTCGCATTCTTACGCCAAATGATGGTCTGCAAGATGGTCGATGCAGATAAAGAATATCATTGTCTGTATTTAAAATGTTGGTATGAAGTGGGTGACCATGATGTGAAAGAATCCGGTAAAATAAGTCTAAAGAAAGTTTTTCTCGTATATAGTGTAGAGATGGTTCAACACAGTCAACATATAAACTCAAAACCGGTGATGTACGAAATGCACCAGAGCAGACACGGAGTGCACTATGGTGTACAGTGTCTAGTTTATTAAGAACAGATTTTCTTGCTGAACCATAGACCTGGCAGGCATAGTCAATTTTTGATCGAACCACAGCTCGATAGATCTTTAATAGAGAGGTACGGTCTGCTCCCCAAGAAGTGTTTGAAAGTACCCTCAATAAATTAAGCAATCGTTCACATTTTGTCCGTAATTGTAAAATATGTGGCAAAAAGGTAAGTTTATTGTCAAAATATAAACCCAGGTAACGAATACTGTCCATAACAGGAATCTGAGATGAACCTATAAAAATTTCAGGATCTGGATGCAGATCCTTTCGTCTACAGAAATGCACACAAGAAGTTTTGTCTTGGGAAATTAAAAAAAAATTTTTGTTAGTCCAGCTAAGAATATTTTTGACTGCAATTTGCAGTTGTCTCTCAATAAATCGCATATCCTGTCCCATACACATAATATGGAAGTCATCTACAAACAGATCTCCCTTCACAGAAGGAGGGAGTTGATTAATGATCTCATTTATTTTAATAGCAAAGAGGGTGACGCTCAGGACACTGCCCTGAGGTACACCCTCTTCTTGTACATAAAAACTGGACAGAGTTCCCCCAATTCGCACTTGAAATCGTCGAATGGCAAGGAAGTTTTTAATAAAAATCGGGAGGTTCCCACGAAAGTCCATGTTAAAAAGATCACGAAGGATCCCATATCGCCATGTTCTGTCATATGCTTTTGCCATGTCAAAAAATAAAGAGACCAAGTGATTGCGTTTTAAAAAGGCTGTTCGTATGTGAGTTTCCAGGTGAATAAGATTATCGACAGTAGACCTGCCACGTCGAAAGCCGCTTTGGAAGGCTGCAAGATAATTATTCGATTCCAAAACATGCACCAGGCGGAAATTTACCATTTTTTCGAGTAATTTGCAAAGGCTAATAGAAAGTGCGATTGGTCTGTAATTATTGGGGTTTGTAGAGTACTTTCCTGGCTTAGGGAAAGGTATCACAGTAGCTCTGCTCCAAGCATAAGGAAAAATCAGTTCCATCCATATTCTATTAAAAAATTTGAGGAGATTATGAAGAGAGAGTGGGGATAGATGTTTGAGCATGACATAAGTTATGCCATCGTGACCTGGGGCAGATAAATTGCTGTTACGTAAACAGTTTTTAAGCTCTGATATAATAAATGGTTTATTGTATGACAGAGAATGACGTGAATTAAAATTTATTCTAGTCCTTTCTGTTTGTCTTTTGTAAGTTAAAAATGGTTCTGGGTATGAGTTGGAATTTGAAATAGAAGCAAGGGTATTTGCTATTGTCTCTGCTATGTTTTTAAGAGATGTAATAGTTTGACCGTTATGTTTTAAAATTGAAATATGATTTTCGGAGTACTGGCCCATACAATTTTTCACTTTTTTCCAGAGTTCTTTGCTTGGAGTATTAGAGGTAATGTTTGAGACATATTTAATCCAGGAGTCATGTTGACATTTTCGTCGCACTCGTCTAGCTTCGGCTTTTGCTTTTTTAAATGCAACGTAATTATCATTATTAGGATGCCTACGGAAGAGGCCCCAAGCTTTCTGTTGCTTCTTCTTTGCTATTTGACACTCCCTATTCCACCACGGCTTTCTGTGCTTATGTGTAGATGAAGTTTTTGGGATGGAAGCAACAGCAGCATTAATAATACATTGAGTTATGGTATCAAGTGCCTTGTCAATATCTCCCTCTATCATACTATTTGTAATGTTGGCATGCATTGTGAATGTTGGCCAGTTGGCTCTGTCATATATGTATCGTTTGGGATAGTTATTACCACCTACATCAGGTGTAGTCAGTGAAATAAAAGTTGGGAAGTGGTCACTGCCGTGTAGGTCATTAGAGACCCAGAAATTCCAAAAAGGATAGAGTGATGGGGAACATATTGAGAGATCTATTGCATGGAAAGTGCGGGTTGGCTCATGAAAGTAAGTGTGGTCACCGCTATTCAACAGGCATAATCCATTGTCAGATATAAATTTTTCAATCATTTGACCACGTAAGTTAGAATTTTGATTTCCCCAGATTTGGCTGTGTGCATTAAAGTCTCCAATGATAATGCATGGACTAGGAAGTTGGAGAAAAAGATTATCCAGATGATTTGACTGAATATTTTGATTTGGTGGTAAATAGAGTGAACAGATCGTGATGAGATGTTTGATATGCACACGGACTTCAACAGCTTGTAGGTTAGTATTTAAAGGCACATGCGTTTGGTGTAAACTGCGAGAAACAAAGAGGGCTACACCTCCAGTGGCCCTACCATTACCGGTAAAGTCATTTCTGTGCGTTACATATGAGTGTAGGTTAGTTTTGTCACTAGGTTTCAGATGTGTTTCTTGTAAAGCCAAACATAATGGTTGGTGGTCATAGAGAATAGTACGGATTTCGTCGTATTTACTATAATAGCCACGGCAGTTCCACGAAATAATATTAGTCATTTTGGGATTTTTTAGATGAGTACATCTGGTTCGGAGGTAGTACACATACTATCTCCTTCGTTCTCATCTAAATCCGAATCAGTGTTAAGGTTCACGCAATCAGCATCATCCATAGAATACTCATCTGTTTTCAGGTTTGATTGTTTTTTAGGTGTTTTATTCTTTTCCTTTTTAGGTGGAATATCAGAGGATTTAATTTTCGGTAAATTGTGTTTATCAGCATCAGATCTACGACTTTGTATTTTAGAAGTAGTTTGAGAAGTTCTTTTGTGGATTGGCAATTTGGGAAAAATAGGCTGTGATGATTTAGGAGGAACAGTTTGTGATGATTTAGGAGGAACAGTTTGTAATGATTTAGGAGGAAGAGTTTGTGATGATTTAGGAGGAACAGTTTGTGATGATTTAGGAGGAACAGTTTGTGATGATTTAGAAGGAGCAGATTGTGATGATTTAGATGACAGACTGGGATTAGTAGACATTTTGTTATCTTTTTGTTGCGATTGGTAATTGGTTTCTATAGAGATTTCAGTTTGAGTTGCAATAGTTTGAAAAGATTTATGAGTTGTTTTTGTTACGGCTGCAGCATACGATACTCCAATTTTGGGTGTCCTAGATTCAACTATTTTCCTGGCTTCTGGGTATGATACATTCTCTTTTGTACGTATTGTTTGTATTTCTTTTTCATTTTTCCACTGCTCACAAGATTTTGAATAGGATGGATGCTCTTTTTTACAGTTTACACAACGAACTGGGGCATTGCAGTTTTCACTTTCATGGCCCTCTTCACTACAACGACCACAGGTGACATTACCACGGCATGATGTTTTTGAGTGTCCAAAGCGCTGACATCTAAAACATCGCAGTGGATTTGGAATATACGCTCTGACAGAACATGGCAAGTAACCGGCTTTTATTGACTTAGATAAATTGGGGGAATTAAAAGTTAGTATTATGTGCTTGGTGGATATTTGTACCTGATTAGGTGGTATTAGTACATCCCGACGGTAGATTTTTATCCTTCTAGCTTCTATCACATTTTGTTCCCTAAGGTTCTCTACTATTTCAGCTTCCGTAACATGTATGAGGTCAGGTTCAGAGATAACTCCTCGAGATGTATTTAGAGTTCTATGCGGACTTACGGATACAGGGATATTTGCAAAATGTGTACACTTTTTTAAGTTAGCTGCTTGCGTGCTATTGTTTACTTCAACAAGAAGTTCACCAGATCGTAGTTTTTTTATTGTCTTTGGTTCACCAACTAGTGCTTGTATAGGTTTATGTATCAGAAAGGGAGAAGTCCTGTCGAAACTCCCTTCTGGACGTTTCACAACAAAAAATCTTTCCTCTGCATTGCAGGATTTATTTATATCAGTGTCAGCATTTTTATAGGACACATCTAACATGTTTCTGTCTTCTATGCTACAAGCTTTGCTTGTATCAGAAGATGTACCTGTATTTCCAGAAATGGAAGGAAATTTTTCCTCGACTTTATCAGCCCAGGACACAGTTGTTTGTGGGGCTTCCACTTCGCATGTTTTATTTCTTTTAATTGCAGCCATAATTAGAGAGAGTTTAAAGAACGCCAGGCGTCGGGCCTGGTCACCGACCCTTCTTCTTAACCTTACTTCTGGGCGCAGGTTTCAAAAGGGTGAAAACTATCAACAAACCTCCACGTTTTTCGAACGTTGGATTAAACTAGATAGCATTTCCTAATAACTAGTTCTTTCACATTGGAATCAGGTAGTCAGTAGGTAAGCCTTTACAGCTCTGTCCAACCTACAACCCCTTTCACCGAAAGGCACCAGTCTCCCGGTGTTGTTCCTAACAGCCACCATACAATGTATGGCGTCCTCCGATCACGGAACCGGAATTCGGAAAATGCCCTGCACCCTGGGACTCAAAATCAGCCTAAAAAGGTAGAACCGAGTCGAAGAGATAAAAAACCTCAGCACCCAGAGTGTCTCACGTGAAAATAAAAAAATCCACTAATGTATAAAAAAAGGAGTAATGTGAGAAAAGACTTAGAAACAAGATGTATTTTTTGTCTTTTCTTAACTTTTTCATTTTTTTTTCATTTTTTTTTTTTACCAAAAAATCGAAAACAAAGAACAAAGTGAACAAAAAAGTTAGTAGAACAATCCAACACGAACAAGAACAAAGAGGTATAACAAACTGAAAAGAGAGGATTAAAAAGTGTGAAACAAAGAAAAAAAGGATACACAAATAAAAAGAGAAGAAGGCATGAAAGGAGAAAGATCGCTCAGGAATCCGGGGTCGCGAAACCCGTAAATACCTAAAGAAGGTATTCCCCTGGGGGACCAGTTAAACAAGTATAAACTAACATTGTTATATATAAAACATGAAGGGTATATAAAAACTATATCTCAAAATAAAAGCCAGAATGTTTTAAAAAATGAAATAGTGCCACATGAGGTTTTTCCCCCAATGAGGTTAGACAAGATTGGTGATGGTGAATTAAAATAAATTCTATACAAGAACCGGAGGCCCGGACAGTCAGTTAAAAGATGATAAATGGTCAAGCAATCAAAATGACAGTGTGGACACATGGGTGTGTCCTTCCGAAGTAAAAGATTTTTATGTGTGATCCTTGAATGTCCAATTCTCAGACGAATCAGAAGTACATCTGTTTTTCTTGGATAACTTGGAGGCCAGGTCATGATTATAGGTTTGATATGGTGCAGCTTATTATTGTATTCTAAACCCCAACTTTCTTGCCATTTATTATGAGTAAAGTGTTTTATAAACAGTTTAATGTCTGAGAATGGAATTTTGTGGTGTAATGGATTAAGATCAAGTTTTGCCGCCTCATCTGCTTTTTCATTTTCACGAATACCCATGTGTCCAGGTACCCAGCAAAATAAAATATTATAGCCACGTCTAGTCAATTTATAATAAAAATCCAGGATCGCTAAGACATAAGGATGCTTTTTAAAAGATTTAATTGCGTCAATAGAACTATTTGAGTCAGTATATATGATGAAGGAAGTTTTATGATGATGAGATATGTGTAACATGGCTCTCTCAATCGCAATCAACTCTGCCGTAAAGACAGAAATTGAAGTGTGAAGCCGATAACTGAAACTAGTGTTAATAAAAACCCCGAAACCGACAGTATCCCCACTCTTGGAACCATCTGTATAAATGTCAGTATAGCTATTATATTTTGCATGATGTGCAGCAAATAATTGTTGGAAAACAGTAGCAGCCAAGTTGTTTTTGTCATAACCTTTAAAAGGATGGAGAGTGGTAATTTTAGGAGGATTCCAAGGCGGGAGCACATGCAAAGGACATGGACTCACCTAGATATTATTCAACGGGCCATTATTGATTATGTTTCTCATTCTGACTTCGAAAGATGGGATGCATGATGGTCGATGCTGATAAAGAATATCATTGTCAGTATTTAAAATATAAGTGTGAAGAGGATGACCAGGATGAGAAAGGACACGGTAATATAATTCTAGTGAGAGTTGCTCACGAGTATGGTGTAATGATGGTTCATTACAGTCAACATAGAGACTTAAAATTGGAGATGTACGAAATGCACCAGAGCAGACACGGAGTGCGCTGTGGTGCACAGTGTCAAGTTTTTTAAGAACAGATTTACTGGCAGTACCATAGACCTGGCAGGCATAGTCGATTTTTGAACGGATCACAGCTCTATAGGTTTTAAGGAGAGCAGTACGGTCAGCTCCCCAAGAAGTATTTGAAAGTACTTTAATTAGGTTTAGGGATTTTTCGCATTTTGTCCTTAATTGAAAAACATGTGGTAAAAAAGTAAGTTTACTGTCAAAATGCAGGCCAAGATAACGAACATAGTCCACAGCAGGAATTTGGGATGAAGCGATAAAAATTTCAGGATCTGGATGCAGACCCCTTCGTCTACAAAAATGCATACAAGATGTTTTGTCATGGGAAATTAAGAAACCGTTTTTGTTAGTCCAGTTAAGAGTACTTTTGATTGAAATTTGCAGTTGTCTTTCAATAAAACGAATATCCTGTCCCATACAATAATGCGGAATTCGTCAACATAGAGATTCCCCTTCACAGAAGGAGGAAGTTGTTTAATGATGTCATTTATTTTGATAGCAAAGAGGTGACACTCAAGACACTGCCCTGAGGTACACCCTCTTCTTGTACATAAAAACTGGATAAAATTCCCCCAATTCTAACTTGAAATCGTCGAATGGCAAGAAAGTTTTTAATAAAAATTGGACGGTTCCCACGAAAGTCTAGGTTAAAAAGATCGCGAAGAATCCCATAACGCCATGTTCTGTCATAAGCTTTCGCCATGTCAAAAAATACTGAGACCAAATGGCTGCGTTTTAGAAAAGCTGTCCGTTATGTGATGTTCTAAATGGATTAAATTATCGATAGTTGACCTACCACGTCGAAATCCACTTTGAAATGCAGCAAGGCAATTGTTAGTTTCTAAAATATGCATGAGGCGGCAATTTACCATTTTTTCCAGAAGTTTGCAAAGGCAGCTAGAGAGTGCAATTGGCCTGTAATTATTGGGATTTGTAGCATCTTTTCCTGGTTTAGGAAAAGGTATAATTACAGCTCTACACCAAGCATTAGGAAAAGTCTGCTCCATCCATATCCTATTAAAGAAGGAGAGAAGATTATTCAAGGACAGAGCAGAAAGGTGCTTGAGCATAATGTATGTAATCCCATCGTGACCTGTAGCAGATAAATGGCTACATCTCAAGCATTTTATCATCTCTGATTTGATAAATGGTTTTTTATATGCATATGAGTTATGAGAGTTAAAATTAATCCTGGTTCTTTCAGTTTGTCTTTTATATGTTAAAAAAAGGTTCTGGGTATGAGTCAGAGCTTGAAATAGATGCTAGGGTACTACCTATTGTCTCAGCGATGTTTTTAGGTGATGCGATGGTTTGACCGTTATGTTTTCAAATAGAAATATGATTATCAGAGTATAGGCCCATACATTTTTTCACTTTATTCCAGAGTTCTTTACTTGATGTATTGGAATTAATGCTCGAGATGTAGTTGATCCAGGATTCAAGCAGACTTTTGCGTCGCACTCTTCTAGCTTCAGCCTTTGCTCTTTTATATGCCATATAGTTAATATTAGTTGGGTACCTCCGAAATACTCCCCAGGCCATCTGTTGTTTTTTCTTGGCATTTTGGCAATCACTATTCCACCTTGGCTTTCTATGTTTATGTTTGGATGATGTTTTTGGAATGCTAAAATCTGCAGCATTGATAATACATTGAGTTATATTATCAAGCTCATTGCCAATATTCCCCTGTATCATGTCAGCTGTGATGATTGCAAGTACTGTAAATGTTGGCCAGTCGTCTCTGTTATATATATATCGTTTGTTAAAATTATAACAATCCCTATCAGCAGGAGTAGTCAGTGTAATAAAAGTGGGAAAGTGGTCACTGCCGTGCAGTTCATTAGAGTCCCAGAAATTCCAGAAAGGATAGAGTACTGGGGAGCAAATTGTAAGGTCTATTGCATGGAATGTACGGGTTGGCTCATGAAAATAAATGTGATCACCATTATTGAGCTGGCATAAGCCGTTGTCAGAAATAAATTTTTCTACAGTATCACCACGTTGGTTAGAGTCACGGTTGCCCCAGAGTTGGCTGTGTGCATTACAATCTCCAACAAGGATGTATGGAGTCGGGAGTTGGAGAAGGAGATTATCGAGATGTGCTGACTGAATAGTTTGGTTTGGAAGTAAATAAGTGGTACATATTGTTATCAGTTGTTTAATTTGTACACGGACTGCAACAGCTTGTAGGCTTGTATTTAGATATATATAAGAATGGGGTAGATTATTAGAAATGAAAAGAGCTACTCCACCAGTGGCCCTTCCATTAGCTGCAAAATGTTTCCTGTAGGTAGTATAGTTACGTAATTTTGCTTTGTCATTGGGTTTTAGATGGGTTTCTTGTAGAGCTAAGCATAATGGTTGATGGTCAGAGAGAACATCACGGATTTCAGCATCTTTATTATGATATGCACAACAGTTCCACTAGATAATATTAGTCATTATTGATTTTTTAGATAGATATATCAACGTCACTTTGTTCGGAGGTAGTAGACATATCATCTCCTCCATCGTTCAGTTCTGCATCCGGTTCTGCATGAAGCTCCACCGCGTCTTCATCCTGCATACGCATCACATATATTTTATTATTTGGTTGAGTTTCTGTTTTGGGTGGTTTAATTTTTTTCCTCTTATTAGCTGGGTTTTCAGATGATACAGAGGCTTTAATTATTTGTAGGCCATGTTTTTCTGAGTCAGATCTGCGATTTTGTTTCATAGGTGTTGTTTTGGGGGTATTTTGAGAGGTTTTTATATGGATTGGAAATTTAGGAAACATTGATTGTGATGACTTTGAAGAGACATCTTGTGGTGATGTAGGAGGAAGAGAATTTACTGATTTAGAAGAAACAAATTGTGTTGATTTAGTTGTAGTAGCAGGTTTAGTAAACGGGGTTTCTTTTTGCTTTGATAAGACACTTAATTCTGTAATGGATTCAGTTTGAGTTGCTATATTTTTATAAGTTTTGGAAGCAGTTTTTGATATGGCAGCAGCATATGATACTCCAACTTTGGGTGTCCTGGATTCAACTATTTTTCTGGCTTCAGGGTATGATATGTTTTCTTTTGTGCGTATTGTCTGTATTTCTTTTTCTTTTTTCCATTGTTCACAAGATTTAGAGTAGGATGGGTGCTCTTTTTTACAATTTATGCAGTGAGCTGGAGCGTTACAGTCAGTACTTTCGTGACCAACTGTACCACACAAACCACAGGTGATTTTACCATGGCATGCTGTTTTAGAGTGACCAAAACGTTGGCATTTAAAACAGCGCAGGGGGTTTGGGATGTACAGTCTTACGGAACATGATAAATATACAGCTTTTATTGTTTTAGGTAAATTAGGAGTATTGAATGTGAGGATAATATGCTTTGTAGGGATTTGTGTTTGATTAGGTGGTATTTGTTCATCACGACGGAAGATTTTTATTCTTCTTGCTTCAATGACATTTTGTTCCTTCAAATTATCAACCATTTCCTGTTCAGTAACATGCAGAAGATCTGATTCAGAAATTACTCCTCGAGATGTATTTAAAGTTCTGTGCGGAGATATGCTGACTGCGATGTTTTCAAAATGAGTACATTTTATTAAATTAGGTGCCTGAGTACTATTGCTTACTCCAATTAAAGATCGCCTGACCTCAATTTTTTCACTGTCTTGGGTTCACCAACCAAAACTTGGATTGCTTTATTAATCAAAAAGGGAGATGTTTGATCAAAGCTCCCTTCTTGGCGTTTCACAATAAAAAATCTTTCATCAGTTTTAGTAACATTAAATTTGGCATTTTTGCATTCCATATTGGAAGCAACAACCTCAACTCTGTCTCCCCATGCATTACTTTGGCCCTGGTTATCCACTTTTGAGCCAGAGGCCAATGAAATATTCTCTTTATTCGCTTGTGGGGCTTCCACATCGCATATCTTATTTCCTTTAGTTGTAGCCATAGTTTAGATTTTTTTTGAACGCCAGGCGTCGGGCCTGGTCACCGACCCTTCTTCTTAACCTTACTTCTGGCGGCAGGTCTCAAAAGGGCGAAAACTATCAACAAACCTCCACGTTTTTCGAACGTTGGATTAAACTCGATAGCATTTCCTAATATCTAGTTCTTTCACATCGGAATCAGGTAGTCAGTAGGTAAGCCTTTACAGCTCTGTCCAACCTACAACCCCTTTCACCGAAAGGCACCAGTCTCCCGGTGTTGGTCTTAACAACCACCATACAATGTATGGCGTCCTCCGATCACGGAACCGGAATTCGGAAAATGCCCTGCACTCTAGGACTCAAGATCAGCCTAAAAAGGTTGAACCGAGTCGAAGAGATTAAAAAACCTCAGCACCCAGAGTGTCTCACGTGAAAATAAAAAAATCCACTATTGTATAAAAAAGGAAGCAATGTGAGAAAAAACTTAGATACATGGTGTATTTTTTGTCTTTTTCAATCTTTTAAATTTTTTTTTCTTTTTTTTTTTTAACAAAAGAACGAAAACAGCGTTAGCAGAACAAAGAACAATATGAACAAAAGAGTTAGTAAAACAATCAAACATGAACAAGAACAAAGAGGAATAACAAACTGAAAAGAGAAGATTAAACAGTGTGAAACAAAGAAAAAAGGATAGACAACTAAAAAGAGAAGAAGGCATGAAAGGAGAAAGATCGCTCAGAAATCCGGGGTCGCGAAACCCGTAAATACCTAAAGAAGGTATTCCCCTGGGGGATGATATGAACACGGACTGCAACAGCTTGTAGGTTAGTATTTAAAGGCACTTGCGTATGGGGGTAAACTGCGGGAAACAAAAAGGGCTACACCTCCAGTGGCCCTACCATTACCTGTAAAGTCATTTCTGTGAGTTACATATGAGTGTAATTTAATTTTGTCACTAGGTTTCAGATGTGTTTCTTGTAAAGCCAAACATAATGGTTGTTGTCACAGAGAATAGGACGGATTTCGTCATATTTACTATAATAGCCACGGCAGTTCCACGAAATAATATTAGTCAATTTGGGAGTTTTTAGATGAGTACATCTACGTCATTGGGTTCGGAGGTAGTACACATATTATCTCCTTCGTTCTCATCTAAATCCGAATCAGTGTTAAGGTTCACGCAATCAGCATCATCCATAGAATACTCATCTGTTTTCAGGTTTGATTGTTTTTTTAGGTGTTCTGTTCTTTTTCTTTTTGGGTGGAATATCAGAGGATTTAATTGTTGGTAAATTGTGCTTTTCAGCATCAGATCTACGACTTGGTATTTTAGAAGTAGTTTGAGAGGTTCTTTTATGGATTGGCAGTTTGGGAAAAATAGGCTGTGTTGACTTGGAAGACAAAGTTTGTGATGTTATAGGAGGAACAGTTTGTGATGATATAGGAGGAACAGTTTGTGATGATTTAGGAGGAACATTTTGTGATGATTTAGGAGGAACACTTTGTGATGATTTAAGAGGAGCAGATTGCGATGATTTAGAAGGAGCAGATTGTGATGATTTAGGAGGAGCAGATTGTGATGATTTAGGAGGAGCAGATTGTGATGATTTAGGAGGAGCAGATTGTGATGATTTAGGAGGAGCAGATTGTGATGATTTAGGAGGAGCAGATTGTGATGATTTAGGAGGAGCAGATTGTGATTAGTAGACATTTTGTTTTCTGGCCGATGGTTTTGAAAGATTAAAATAAGAACGTCAAGTTGAAATATAAAAACGATTTAAACTATGTCATAAAAATTAGATGAATGAAAGTAACATTTAAATGAAAAGAATGATATGGTGATAAATGTATAAATAAAATCAATCAATGAAAATATAACTCAATGTCTAAAAGAAAATAAACAGAAGTTTTCACAATTAAAATTTAAACAATGTTTAACCCTCTGAGTGTCTTGAGGGCTTTCCTGCATTTTTATAAAAATATTTATAAAATTAATATTAATGTCAATTTTCTTCCCTTGTTCATTTCTAAAATATACTTCATATATCTTTATTTTACACATCTCTTAAAATTCAATTATGTTAAAAATAATTTTGTCTACAGCCGATTTAAGTTGATTTTGGGAAACGGAAAAATACGGGCAAAACACTTAGACTGCTAAACTAATATTTGGTAAAATATTCAAATTTTCGAGCAAAAGTATATTTAAAATCACGTAGGCTCAAATAACTTCAAAAACCTTATTATCATCCTCATTTGTATCAGAACTGTAAGACTGTGAATCCATAGCTTCCTCTGCATAGTGCAGCAACTGTTTTGAATCTTTTTTATTAAGGAGTACCAAACAGGCTTTCTTGTTTCTTCCCTTCACAGTTTTCCACTGTGAAGAGGCTTGGGTTGAGGCTCTCTTTCTCTCTTTTTGTGCACATGATTTTTGGTTTGCTTTTTGAGTACAGAAAACAGGTTTTTCTATTTTGTTTGCAGATGAAACGGAAGTTTTTACTGACTCATGTTCGGTTGACTGTATAAATTGACGATTATTAGGATATTCTATTTTCACAGGTTCTAATGTTGGTGCCCAACGTTCTAGATCAGGTATGGCTTTTTTAAAAGTCGGACAGCACACATCACGGGTTTTCTTCTTTTTAGTGCTGGTTAGTGTCATAGAAGGATCATTTGGTGGTAAAGAGAATTCAGTTTGGGTGCTTATGTGTCTTAAGGATTTTGTTGCTTAAGTAAACTGGAATAAGAAACTCCTACAGATGGAGTTCTGGATTCAACGAGTTTACGAGCTTCTGGATAAGAAGGTTTTTGGGAGATTTTGACTGCAAGAATTTCTTTTTCACGAGTCCAGTTTGGGCAAGAGCGGGAGTATGCTGTATGGTCACCTTTACAGTTTGTACAGTGTTCAGGCTTTTCGCATGATTTACCGTCGTGGCCGACTTCTGCACAACGTGCGCAGGTAACAGAACCACGACAGGTAGTTGTATCAAGTATTGGGAATGAAGTAAAACATTTAGATGTTAAAAGTTATTCATCTCATTTGGCTGTTCAGTCATAACTTAAACATGTTTGAAAAATATAATAAACCTGACGAAGATTGTTTTACTTTCGTAGGCTTGGCATTTTTTGTATATCAACAATATTTTCTAATTTCTAAAAAATTAAACTTTATATAAATTTATATTCTTGAAAGTATTATACATCGAATTGTTGAGTTCATTGAGACTTTAAAAGTTAGAATTTCAACAAAAATTTCTAATATTTCTCAAGCCTTATACGTTTTTGAAAAGAATATCCCTGAAAAGATATTTTATCTCTATTGGTTTAGCGAGTACATTGATGCTTTAAGAAATTGAATTTTTACAAGCATATATATTTCGATACAAAAATTACATAAACAAAAAGGAACAAGGGCCTTACTCCTATGAGGAATATTTCCGCGAGACGATCGCTAAATAAGAAGCATGACAACTTGTACCGTGCCTTCAAGCAAGTGAATAGTCTTGCGAACAGTTTTCCGTGTGCCAATGTGTACAAAACACAGGGTAAGGAGATCGCCATGCGATGCAGCCACGACTACTCGGTATAAGCCGTCACACAGATGGTGCAAAAACTTGTTAAAAGATATCGTTAAAGAGCACGGTACTGATGACGGAAACACCAGCACTATCTCTGGTAACTCTACCTACCATGAAGAACTGGAAAAGTAGCTTGAATTACTGAAAAAACCAAGCGGACTTTTGTTCACCTACTCCAATGTCGCCAATTACTCAACTCCATACATGTTAACCATGTATTTTTCAGGCTACCATATCATATCTGATTCTGGCAGCCACACCTGTTTGATGTAGGGTTTCAGAAACAGTGGCGCCCTCAACTACATCTTCAAGCATAATGTCCCCATGACTTGAAAGAGAAGCTGAAGAATATCGACGTCACTCACCTCAAGATTGTGGCATTCGAAACCGTCCATTCCATGACGGGTGCCGTGTGTCCTTTGAATGAGCTGTGCGACGTGGCTGACAAGTACGGAGCCATAACATTTGCGGACGAAATACATGATGTCAGCCTGTTCGTGGAACACTGAGCTGGCATTGTTGAGAAGGACGGGGACCTGTTAAAAATGGACAAAATTTGGCACACTAGATAAAACATTCGGCATTATTGGTGACTATATAGCGAGCTCAGCAAACATTGTTGATATGGTCTGTAATTATGCTCCTTGTTTTATTTTTAGGAAGAGTCTACCTATAACTGTTCTGACTACATGTAACTGCACGATAGAAGATTGAAAAAAATTCAGCTCATGAATCTAAACACACACATGACAAAATATGACTTTTTTAATATATATTTAGTGCTAATTTGTCCAAAGTTATAAATATCCCAAATCCCGATTTAATAATTTAAAATATTAAATTTTTATTATTATTATTTGTAGTCGCTAGATCAGGGTTGTGTTAAAAGGTTATGTATAAATGTACGATTTAAAAAATGCATCATTTGTTTTTAATAATCAATTTTAAATGTAAAATATTTTCCATCCGCTTATAATTAATTCATGCATGAGAGGGTTAAATTGGACAGTATTTAAACTTAACTACTGGTTAAAAAGTGAACTAGTTGTGACAACAATGGCTAGTTAGGCGACTTAAGTAAGGAGATTAAAATGGTTACAAATGTTTTACGAACTTAATCATTTTCTGGACAGTACCTGTACCTGATGACCGCGAGTCTCCTGGAACACCTAAAAACACTACAAATTAGCAACAGCACAGGAAAATCTTGGCCCAGAAACAACAAACTATTGTTTGACTAGGGCTCACCAAGTTAGCCAGAAGCATCCAAAAGAAATCTAAAATAAAATTTCAAAATGCTGCATTAATAAAGGAATTAGAACACATTTCAGGCTTCGTTTAATGTTCCATCTGCTGGTAGCATTTGCGTTTAACAAAAAGCACTACTTGATATGCATGATTTATATATTTTTTATTAATTAAACATAATTGTCGTACTTAATTACTGTTATGTTTTATACAACATGTATTTGGTATGTGTTACTTACAGAAAGAAAAGAATCTTAAAGCTACACATAGATGAACACAAAAATTGTACTCGGCGGAGATTTCAAGTTCGTCTGAGATTTACAAAGATGGATGACACTACAATCTGAGTCAGAGTTCCGAGCGTCTGTAAGTGTCCGCGTTTTCCTTTTCTTCTAATTTATCCTTTGTTGTATATCAACCAACATTTGGTCAGTTTACTTCTAAATAATTTATTAATAATGGATGATCGACGTGATTGATTAATTGTACCCACAATAGAGTCGTTGACTGAATCTCACAACAAAAGAGAATTGGTGACAAAGAATTTTGCGATGCAATAAATCCCTTCTTCCAATACCACTTTGTTCCATACATTATAGCCGCATCATCTGTGGTTTAATAAAGGCATAAAATTGGTTTTTACGGATTGTTGTGTTTCTTGAAAACCATTTGTATAATGAACGTTAAGTTTTTTGTGAGTTTCTAT
The DNA here is from genome assembly GCA_963931845.1 of Maratus michaelseni. Classification (NCBI taxonomy): domain Eukaryota; kingdom Metazoa; phylum Arthropoda; class Arachnida; order Araneae; family Salticidae; genus Maratus; species Maratus michaelseni. Next base: position 32,215,065 of record OZ007586.1, read on the forward strand.
TTTTTTGAAGGACATGAAGGTTAAAGGCAATTCCTTTGACGTGGATGCCTGTGCTTCTATGCAACGTGTAAGATGTTACATTACATATTTTTTTCTAAACATGGATCATATGACGAACACGTTTATGATACCCACAACAGATTCGTTTATTCCCTTGGAAAATATTGGTAATTACTTTTATATTGGTTATTTTGGTAATTAATGAGGAAACGTTCACTCATCGCCATATACATTTGCCTCGTCCTATCTATGCTGTGGAAAGTTCATGATCCTTAAATAATTTAGCTGGAAATATGTTGCCATCAAGGAGGTACCTTCAGGTCTTAGTCACTAATTGGAAGAAATGAAACTCCCCCGTCTTAAAAAGCATATAATCATCTCAGAACAAAAGCATATGAAGGAAGCTGCATACGTTGAAACAGGCTATTTATGTCTCTACAAACACTGAGCAGGAAGATGACATGGTTGGTTGAGTGGGGTTTTATGGCACAAAGTCCCTTTAGGGACATGCTGCGCCAAAAAAAAGATTAAAATAAGAACATCAAATTGAAATATGATATCGATTTAAAACTTTGTCATAAAAACAAGATGAATGAAATTAACACAATAAATACAAAGAGTGAAATGATGATAAATGTATAATTAAAATCATTCAATGAAAATGCAACACAACGTCTAATAGAAATAACCACATTTTTCACAATTAAAATGTAAACAATCTTAAAACTAACAATTGGTAAGATTTCACAATGTTTAAAAATATAAACAAATCTTTACATTATATAGGGTAACGATTATAAAAAAAGTAAAATATCTAATACAGCACAAAACTGATATATTTACAACACACATAATTAAATAAACAAAATAAAATCATGTCGGCTCGAACTCCTCAAAAACAGTATTTTCTGTATCCCAGTCATAACTGTAAGAGTCGGACTCCATAGCCTCTTCCACATAGTGGATTAGCTGTTTGGAATCCTTCGTTTTCTTTATATATGGGCTGAGGCATGATTTTCTGCTTTTTCTCTTCACAGTTTTCCACTGTGAAGAAGCTTGGATTGAGGTTTTCTTTCTTTGCACATGATTTTGGTTTTTCTTTTTGAGTAGGTGAAACGGGTTTTTCTAGTTTGTTTGCAGATGAACCAGAAGTTTTTCCTGACGCGTGTTCAGTTGACTGTTTAAATTGACGATTATTAGCGTATTCTATTATCACAGGTTCTGATGATGGTGACAGAACGTTCTAGATCAGGTATGGCTTTTTTAAAAGTCGGACAGTACACATCACGGGTTTTCTTCTTTTTAGTGCTGGTTAGTGTCATAGAGGGATCATTTGGTGGTAATGAGAATTCAGTTTGAGTGCTTATATGTCTTAAAGATTTTGTTTGTTGTTTAAGTAAACTGGAATAGGAAACTCCTATTGATGGTGTTCTGGATTCTACAAGTTTTCGAGCTTCAGGATCAGAAAGTTTTTTGTGATTTTTACTGCAAGGATTTCTTTTTCACGAGTCCAGTTTGGGCAAGAGCGGGAGTATGCTGTATGGTCACCCTTACAGTTTGTACAACATTCAGACTTTTCGCATGACTTACCATCGTGGCCGACTTCTGCACAACGTGCGCAGGTAACAGAACCACGACAGGTATTTGTAGTATGACCATATAGCTGGCATTTAAAACAACGGAGTGGGTTAGGTATATAAGGTCGGACAGGACAGCTCAGGTAGGCAGCTTTAAATCTGGTTGGCAAAGTAGGGCTATTGAAGGTCAGAATGATGTGCTTTGTGGGAAGCACTTGCCCATTCCGACGGATAGTAATACGGCGTACATCTATGACATTTTCTTCTTTTAAATTTTGTAGGAGTTCGTCTTTTGTAGAAAGTAAAAGATCTGGTTCTGATATTACACCACGACTTGTGTTTAGAGTTTGATGGGCCAGAACAGAAACAGAAAAATTGCCTATTTCTTTGCAATTTGAGAGAAATCTTGAGTGTTTGTCTGAAGAGACCTCAACAAGTAAATCACCAGACTGTAACTTTTAAGTGAATAACCGTCTCCGAAAACAGATTGAAATGTTTTCCCAATAAGAAATGGTGATGTTCTCTTAAAAGAACTATCGGAAAGACTGTCAGTACGATGGTTAACAAAAAAGCGAGTAAATGACTTCTGTACAATTTGTTGCTCTCCAGATAGGAGAGAGATAGAAGTTAATGTTTTTCCATCCATATTAAAGTGAAAACTAATTCAGATCCCGGCCGCACCACCCCTACCGAGCCCAACAAGGGGATGCACATTCATGCAGCAGTGCTAACCAGGGCCCATACGCTCACATGACACACGTACTCTGCTCAAAACAATTAAAGGATATTGCAGTTTTAGGTGGATTTTGTATCTGGGAAACTTTTTAGCTGATTGATACATGGTCGACAGACATAGTAGGTTATATGAGAATAAATTACACATGTTTGGCAGAAAAAAATGCATTTTATTGCGCATTTGTGTACAAAAGGAAAAAAACACAATTTGTGCATATGAGAAAAAAAGAATAAGAAAAGGTGTTTTCTTCAAAGAAAATCATTTTCAGTAGGGGGTATGGTTTCCACGGGCGGCCAGCAACGTTGAACACCTTTGAGGCATGGACTCAATGAGGCTATTAATGACGAGTTGGGGTATTCTGCCCCACTGTTCCAGAAGAGCTCTTTCCAGTTCTTGGAGAGTTTGTGGGGGTTGTTAGCGGCCAGAAACTCGTCTTCCTAGAGCGTCCCAAACGTGCTCGATTGGATTCATGTCTGGAGAACACGCTGGCCATTCCATTCGAACGATTCCTTCCTCGAAAAGGAAATCCTCCACCAGGTTTGCACGATGTGGCCTGCAGTTATCGTCCATTAAAATGAAGTTATCTCCGATTGCTGCAGCGTAAGGGACTACAATAGGTCTGAGGATCTCATCCCTATATCGGCGATCAGTCAGAGCTCCATCTCGAATGATGTAGAGGTCAGTGCGCCCGTCAATGGAGATGCCACCATACACCAACACTCCTCCACCGCCAAATCTGACACTTTCGTGCACGAACGCAGGATTATTCCTACTGCCACGGTCCCTCCAGATGAAAATACGCCTATTATCCGGATGCACAGGAAAACGGGACTCGTCAGAAAACAGAATATTGCTCCATTCATTTCTCCTCCAGTTGACATGCTCGGTTGCCCACTCCCTGCGGTCGCGACGATGCCTTGATGTTAATCTAACACATACCATCGGTCGGCGAGCATACAGACCTACAGCATGGAGCCGGTTTCGGACAGTCTGAGTTGAAATCGTGGTGCCTGTAGCCGAGCGAAGGTGTTGTTGGAGAAGAGTAGCGTTCATGTTTCGGTGTCTCCGAGCTGTTAAGGCTAAATACCGATCTTCATTGAGCGTTGTTGCCCGTCTACGACCTTGCCCTGGTCTTCGGCCTGCACATCCACTCTCCAAAAAACGGTTCCAGATCCTGGAAATGACACTTTGTGACACTCCAATGGCTTGCGCTACTTCGGCTTGAGTTTGGCCCCTTCTAACCTACCAACAATTCTCCAAGCTTCTGAATCTGTCAAATGACTTCGCTGAGACATCGTACTCATCGAAACAAAGCAATCACTGAATGCCGATCATCCTTGTCTTCATTCTCTTTTATCCAGTTTTATCCAGAATGTCAAATTTCATTCGCTGCCGCTGAAGCGACGTTTTTGACGTCGAACTCAAAATTTGCATACTCCACAGTTTGAAAACCAGACAAATTTGCATTTGTGATTCTCTTCTTCGATTTTCGGCAAAAAAAATTTCGTTTATATCTTTATTTTATATAAAACTTCAAATATCCTTTAATTGTTTTGAGCAGTGTATTTCAGTTTCCACCCTTAACGAAATGACTAGTATGTGCCTGCTCACTTGATCCCTAGCCAGTGACATACAAATCAACTGACCAGCCGATTGATGCATACGGGACCAATATGCACCTCCCGTCTACCTGAAGCAGAGGCCAAAGCCGTGTGTTGGTTTCCCTCAACTGCCAGGATCCCCCTTTCCAGGGGCACAGGTCGCCATGCACGGCAAACTCGTGGGTGGTTTATAATTCTCCATAAGTCGATATAAACAGGATGATATCGGCTTATGCAGAATCGCCCCTTGACAACAACGGTTTTTCTTTTAAACATTATATGCTATTAGAAATGTATTAATAATTATTGATCAACTTGGATAGAATTGAAAATTGTCTTTTTTTTTTTTTGCTTCTATTGAAGCTAAATATTTATGTAACACCTTTAAGTATAAGAACAAAACAAGGGAACTTTGGAAGAGATATATTGAAAAAATGAAAGAGTTGTTCAACGATATTGATTGCGAAGAAGTTGCAAGAAGAACATTATATGCTCGTAAACGTGTGGAAATTCAAGCTCTTAACAACAGTACAGCGAGTCTTAACAGAGGCAATATTTCATTGAAGCTGTAATTTTTGACTACTTTAGAAAATAAAACAGAAAATACAGAAAACTTTCCGGTGACATTCCAACAGTTCCTCCTCTACCTGTACAGCGGAAATGTAGAACACCTGAATTGGAATAACATTGCTGAGCTCTGCAAACTAGCGGAAAAATGCTGCGTCTATGATTTGAAAGAGTTGTGCATGGAGCGTGGAAAGATCACTTTATCTGTGGAAAGGTTCGAAAATTTCCTGCTTTCGCAGCAGCCCGATTGTTCGGAATGGTCGGCAAAGGGCATCCAACCTTCCCAAGGGGATCTAAAAGAAAAGATGAAAAGATTTTAGAGCTGATAATATTTGATCCCGGCAAGGCTTATGTTATGATAAAGTTTTTGATTGATCTAATAAATAATTAATTTGTATATGAAATATAAAAGCTAAATGTGGTGTACATTCAACTTCCTCAAATCTGCACAACTTGGGACCAAAGATTGTGCGGATTATTGGTCATTTACATTGTTTAAATTTTTTTACAATACATTAATTTCACAATAGGTTAATTGTTAAAGCATAAATTAATTGGTAAAAAGAAAGATGTTGTAATACATTGGGTTTTTGAATTAAAAAACACATTACATTAAGAAAAAATTATTTAAATTTTATTTTACAGTTTCTTTTGTTTTCATAATTTTCAAGCATAGCTTGAATATAATATATATATCCTTTATGGATATATGATATATTATGGATATATGATATATGGATATTATTTATGAGTATTTTATTATATGGAAAGCAGCTAGTTCGCCGATTTCTGGAAGCTCCTACTTAACAGAAAGAATGAATGCCAAAGTGCTTTCATTGCATTCAGTTGGACTTTCAGCTGCATAGTAATCGTATAGATCAATGTAACATCCTATAAATGAAGGCGAAAACACCCGTAGTGTGAACAGCTAAGAAATGTACGTACAAAAAACAGTTAAAATCTTTAGTGTGCCTGACTGATGCATGCTGACCAAAATACTGGTTGTGTCTCCCCTGACCGTAACAACCCTGAATTTAGCAAGGAAGAAAATTAAAAAAAGAAACAGGATACCTAAACCAGAAGTCTGAAAAAAACGGTAGCCCCTGTACAACCGGAGATGAGGCCATGAAGAAAACTCAATTGAATTTTCAGCGCTTGCCTTGTCATCTAAGATGCTTTGTTAAAAGAAATCTATGAATTTTACATTAATCGTTCAACGCTCCAGCGTGTGGCAGAATATTCTTTAAAAAAAGTGCAAGCCGGTGGAGAGTGTTTCCGTTCATTTATATAAATCTTGCCTTCAAGAGCAAGCAACAAAAGCAAGATTCATTACATCCGCCCCTGCGATAATGTACTTGCCTGCGGCACGGAACAAGGCATACTTATTTTCAATAAGGCCTCAGGGCTTATAACGGTGGTAAGTGCTTCTGAAATCGGGATAGTGGCAATCTGTGGAAGTCTCAAGCGCACTTCATTGCAAGCATTCTCCGACGGTACAAACCCAAAATTTACGTGGAATGAAGTTGTCACATGGGATGAAAAATAGAAGAAATTCGTGACAAAGATTGGTGTTCCAGATTTCATACTATCAAATAGTATGTACTGTTGGACAATATCGCCATTCTCGAATTAAAAAACTGGCTGTACCAGATGAAAACGAAGACTTCCACACATATAGAACAGATTCTGGTAGTCAGTGTTCTTATACTACAGAAGATTCGGAAAAAGTTCAGCTCATGACTGACATTGTTGAGCTCTCGCTACAACGAGTATCATTACTTCGGTGTCTTTGAAGGATAAAGTTCAGATTTTTCTCCTACCGAAAGTAAAAAGAAGGTACACCGTATCAGAAAGGCCTGAATATTGCGCCTATGGAAAACATTGCAATTACATGTAAAGCAATAAAAAAGGAGGTGGTCACACAGCCAGTAATTTTATGCTGTTGGAACGAAAAGAAAAGCCAGTCAGTTAGAAATGTGGGTGTGCACCCTCAAATGATATCGGCCGAATAGTCCCTGGTTAGTTGAATGGAATTTTATGACACAAAGTCCCTTTAGGGACATGCCGCGCCAAAAAAGGATTATAATAAAAACATAAACGTTAAATTGATTTTAAACATTGTAATAAAACCTAGATGAATGAAAATAACATAGTTCGAATAGCACCTGGAATCTCATTAAAAAAATAATGTCTTTGAGAAAAATCAAAGATTACTCGATTCCGTACGAACGAAATTCGAACATTATTCAAATGCTCTGCAGTCGTGGGCAGTGCGAGAAAAACTGTCCAGATGCCTTCCAGAGATTGTCCTTTCCTCTCCTGGTTGAACCCACTATACCTGAAGCACTACCGACAGTCCAGCGCGAAAATGGACGGAGAACACAGTCATTTTATGCAGCGCTTCTTCTGCATTTTATGAGCTTCTGAAAGTCTTTACAAAGAGGAAAAGTACTTTATTACTTCCAATTACCCTTTAGTGTTGGATAAACCTCTTCTGAAAATGACAGCGGCAGATAATCAGGAAGATATCTACTTGACGAAAAAAGGCAACCAAAACTGGAACAAGGGCAGAAAAGTATTTCCACGAGCAGATCGCTAAAAAGAAGCGTGATTTTTATACATCTTTAACAATATATATATATATATATATATATATATATATATATATATATTGTTAAAGATGTATAAAAATCGTTTTGGCTTGAAATTATGTATTATTTCAACATTTGAACATACATTACATAATGGATGTTTCACGTGACTGGTTTCTTGTACCAACAATAGATTCGTTGTCTGAATCCCAGAACAAACAAGACAATTGGGGGTGAAGAATTTTACGATGCGATAAATCACTTCTTCCAATACCACTTTCTTCCGTACATTATAGCCATATCATCTGTGGTTTCATAAGGGAATTGAATGGGTTTTAAGAGATTGTTGCTTCTTGAAATGAGTTTGTATAATGACTTAAATTTTTTGTGCGTGTGCTTTTTGTGAAGGAAATGAAGGTTAAAGGCAATTTCAATTGACGTGGATGACTGTGGTGCTGTGAAAAGTTTAAGAGGTTATTCTTTTAAAATTGTAGTTTTTTCTTGAAATACTAATGAGTTATTTTTTTTAAATCGCTGAAGATATTGAAGTTTAAGTGGTGATAATTTTAACCATGATCAGTAAATTTTATTAATTTATCTAGAACTAAGTTGTCATCAACAGGAACTAGCTTCATATTAATTTTATTACAGCAATATATTTCTTGATGGATCATATGACGAACGTGTTTATTGTACCCACAATAGCTTCGTTTAATCCCTTGGAAATAGGTGGAAATTCTGAATCTACAAAAGTTTAAGAAGTTCATATAAATTCAGTTTAAAAAGAAAACATTGAATGTTTACCACAAATAACAGTTCAAGCTCTGTTTTGGTAAGTAATGAGGAAACGTTCACTCGTCGTCATATACATTTGCCTAGTCCTATCTATGCTGAGGAACGTTCATCAGCCTTAATTAATTTAGCTAGAAATATGTCGCCATCAAGAGGAGGTACCTTCAGGTCTTAGTCACTAATTGGAAGAAGAAATGAAGCTCCTATGTTTTAAAAAGCACATAGTCATATCAGAACAAAATAATGCAAAGGAAGCTGCATAAGTTGAAACAGGCTGTTGATGTGTCTACAAACACCGAGCAAGAATGTGGTATTTTTAATACCATTTCCACAAATACATCTCGCCATTGAAATGAATATAAACGATTTCTATTTTCCACTAGCAGTAGAAAGGATTTCTACAAATCGTGAATTAATTTTTTTTAGATAACGAATTGCTGACTTTTCTAAAGTTTTACTTTATTAAAGAAAAATACGCATGTAGAATTTTTAGTTAGTACATTGATACTATTATTGTTCTACTTGACTACAACTGTTTTTCTTAATCATTACAGCAAATATGGAAATTGAAGCTCTTGACAACAGTTGGTTGGTTGGTTGTATTGGGTTTAATGGCACAAGGTCCCTATGGGGACAAGCTGCGCCAAATAAAAGAATATTAAAGAAAACACACAAAATTTAATGCGAACAAAGGCAAAAAATAAAGCTTAATGAGAGAAATAGCTGGATGGGGTTACCCATCCAGATATAGTCAAACAGTGTATAAACCAAAGATGAAGAAATCTTAAAAAAGTAAGGTATGAAATATCATCTGGATGGGGTTACCCCATTCAGGTGTCAAGTTAAATAAATATAAACTAACATTGTTATATATACAACATGAAGGGTATATAAAAACTAGATCTCAAAATAAAAGCCAGAATGTTTTAGAAATTGAAAGAGTGCCGCATGAGGTGTTTCCCCAATGAGGTTTGTCAAGATTGGTGATGATGAATTAAAATAAATTCTGTACAAGTGTCGGAGGCCCGGACAGTCTGTTAAAACATGATAAATGGTCAGGTGATCAAAATGACAATGTGGACACATGGGTGTGTCCTCCCGAAGTAAAAGATGTTTATGCGTGATCCTTGAATGTCCAATTCTCAGACGAGTCAAAAGAACATCTGTTTTTCTTGGATAAATCGGAGGCCAGGTAATGATTAAAGGTTTGATTTTGTGCAGCTTATTATTGTATTCTAAATCCCAACTTTCTTGCCATTTATTATGAATAAAATGTTTTATAAGTAGTTTAACGTCTGAGAATGGAATTTTATGTCTTAACGGATTTAGAGCGTGTTTTGCCGCCTCATCTGCTTTTTCATTTCCAGGTATACCCATGTGTCCAGGTACCCAACAAAATAAAATATTATATCCACGTCTAGTCCATTTATTATAAAAATCAAGGATGACTGAGACATAAGGATGTTTTTTAAAAGATTTCATTGCGTCAATAGAACTATTTGAGTCAGTATATATGATGAAGGATGTGTTATGATGATGAGATATGTGCAACATGGCTCTCTCTATTGCAATCAACTCAGCCGTAAAGATAGAAATCGAAGCATGAAGCCGATAACTCAAACTACTGTTATCGATAAAAACACCGCAACCAACAATATCCCCACTCTTGGAACCATCTGTATAAATGTCAGTATAGCTATTATATTTTGCATGATGTGCAGCAAATAATTGTTGGAAAACAGTAGCAGCCAAGTTGTTTTTGTCATAACCTTTAAAAGGATGGAGAGTGGTAATTTTAGGAGGATTCCAAGGAGGGAGCACATGCAAAGGACATGGACTCACCTCGATATTATTCAACGGGCCATTATTGATTATGTTTCTCATTCTGACTTCGAAAGATGGGATGCATGATGGTCGATGCTGATAAAGAATATCATTGTCGGTATTTAAAATATATGTGTGAAGAGGATGGCCAGGATGAGAAAGGACACGGTAATACAATTCTAATGAAAGTTTCTCACGAGTCTGGTGTAATGCTGGTTCATTACATTCAACATAAAGACTTAAAATAGGAGATGTACGAAATGCACCAGAGCAGACACGCAGTGCGCTATGGTGCACAGTGTCAAGTTTTTTAAGAACGGATTTACTAGCAGAACCATAGACCTGGCAGGCATAATCGATTTTAGTCCGGATCACAGCTCTATAGATTTTAAGGAGAGCAGTGCGATCAGCTCCCCAAGAGGTATTTGAAAGTACTTTAAGTAGGTTAAGGGATTTTTCGCATTTTGTCCGTAGCTGTAAAACATGTGGTGAGAATGCAAGTCTATTGTCAAAATGTACGCCAAGATATCGAGCTTTGTCCACAACTGGAATTTGAGATGAACTGATAAAAATTTCAGGATCTGGATGCAGACCCCTACGTCTACAGAAATGCACACAAGAAGTTTTGTCATGAGAAATTAAAAAACCATTTTTGTTAGTCCAGCTAAGAATATTCTTGATTGCAATTTGCAGTTGTCTCTCAATACAACGCATATCCTGTCCCATACACATAATATGGAAGTCATCAACATAGAGATCTCCCTTCACAGAAGGAGGAAGTTGTTTCAGGATGTCATTTATTTTAATAGCAAAGAGGGTGACACTCAAGACACTGCCCTGAGGTACACCCTCTTCTTGTACATAAAAACCAGACAGAGTTCCCCCAATTCGAACTTGAAAAAGTCGAATGGCAAGAAAGTTTTTAATAAAAATTGGAAGATTCCCACGAAAGTCCAGATTAAAAAGATCGCGAAGAATACCATACCTCCAAGTCTTATCATATGCTTTCATCATGTCGAAAAACACTGAGACCAGATGGTTGCGTTTTAAAATAGCTGTGCGTATGTGAGTTTCTAAAAAAATGAGGTTATCAATAGTAGACCTACCACGTCTGAATCCGCTTCGAAAAGCTGCAAGGCATCTATTAGATTCCAAAACATGCACCAGGCGACAATTGACCATTTTTTCCAAAAGCTTGCAAAGGCTGCTAGAGAGTGCGATAGGTCTGTAATTATTTGGGTCACTGGAATCCTTTCCCGGCTTAGGAAAAGGAATAATAATGGCTTTATTCCAGTCATCAGGAAAAGTGTGATCTGTCCAAATCCTATTGTAGAAATTAAGAAGATTATTGAGAGAGGATATGCAAAGATGTTTCAGCATGGTATAAGTGATCCCATCGTGACCTGGAGCAGATAAACAACTTTTTTTCAAACACTTCAAGAGCTCTGAAATAGTAAAAGGTTGATTGTATGTATGAGAGTGACAGGAATTAAAATTGATTCTGGTAGTTTCCATTTGTCTTTTGTAGGATAAAAAAGGTTCTGGATATGAGTCAGAGCTAGAATTTGATGCAAGGGTATTTGCTATTGTTTCAGCTATGTTTTTTGAGGATGCTATTGTTTGACCATTGTGTTTTAATATTGAAATGTGACTTTCAGAATACAGGCCCATAGAATTTTTCACTCTTTTCCAGAGATCTCTACTTGAAGTATTAGAATTTATGCTAGAAACATATTTTATCCAGGAATCACGTTGGCTTTTACGTCGCACTCTTCTAGCCTCAGCCTATGCTTTTTTAAATGCAATATAGTTCGCATTGTTGGGATACCTCCGGAAGATGCCCCACGCCTTCTGTTGATTTTTTTTTGCTTTTTGGCAGTCACTATTCCACCAAGGTTTTCTATGTCTGTGTGTGCAAGATGTTTTTGGAATACTAATGTCTGCAGCATTGATAATACACTGAGTGATATTATCAAGCGCATCGTCAATATCACCATCTATCATATCATTTGAAATTTTAGCAAGATCTGTAAAAGCTCGCCAATTGGCTTTGTCATAGATATAGCGTTTAAAGTAGTTATTAGAATCCATGAGAGGAGTAGTCTGTGAAATAAACGTTGGAAAATGATCACTGCCGTGCAAGTCATTTGAAACCCAGAAATTCCAATAAGGATATAATGATGGAGAGCAGATTGTAAGGTCTATTGCATGAAAGGTATGTGTTGGCTCATGAAAGTAGGTATGATCTCCATTATTGAGCAAGCATAGGCCATTGTCAGAAATAAATTTTTCTATTATATCACCACGTTGATTAGAGTCACGGTTGCCCCACATTTGACTGTGTGCATTAAAATCTCCAACAATGATATAGGGAGTAGGGAGTTGGAGAAGGAGATTATCAAGATGTGCTGACTGAATAGTTTGGTTTGGAGGTAGATAAATTGTACATATTGTTATGAGTCTTTTTATGAATACCCGGATTGCAACAGTTTGTAGATTTGTATTTAAAGCGATATGTGTGTGTGGTAAACTGCGAGAAACGAAAAGAGCCACACCACCAGTGGCCCTATCATTCCCTGTAAAATCTTTTCTATAGGTCTCGTAGCAGCGTAATTTGGCTTTGTCACTGGGTTTTAAATGTGTTTCCTGTAAGGCTAAACATAGAGGTTGGTGGTCATGGAGAAAACCACGGATTTCATCATATTTGTTACGACAGCCACGGCAGTTCCAAGAAATTATATTAGTCATTATTTTATTTTTTAATTATTAATTAGATGGAAACATCAACACCATTTCCACCTGTTTCAGAAGACGTGGACATTCCTTCCTCATCAGAAGGAGTTGGGTGAAGATCAATTTCGAGATCTTCATATATTAATTTTCCTGTTTTAGTTGGTGTGGGATTTGTTGGTGTTTTATCATTATACAGTCTTTTATCTGGTGGAGTGATTTTTGCTAAGCTTTTTCTCCTCTTTCTTAAGCTGTTGGGAGTGGACTTTACAGATAATTTATTAATTTCATCTTCTGAATGGTGAATATTTGCAGATTGTGAGTTTTTGTTGCAAGAGATGTAGGAGTTAATTTTCTGAGAATTGTCATTTTGTTTAGTTTTTGATGCATCTTTTTCTCCTTTATTTTTACTATTATTTGTTGCTAGAGATATAGACTGAGAGTTATTATTGACCAGCAAGGATTTCATTGTAGAAGTATCTTTTTGATTTACAATGTTTTCCTGAACAGTTGTTTCGGTTTGAGTGGCAATTGATTGATATTTTTTGTTACCAGTTAAAGCAGCAGAGTAAGTTATACCTGTGTTTGGTGTGCGAGACTTGACTAATTTCCTTGCTTCTGGATATGAAATGTTCTGTTTTGTGCGTACTGTTTGGATTTCTTTCTCAACTTTCCAGATTTCACATGATTTATAGTATGATGGATGATCTTTTTCGCAGTTCACACAATGAGCAGAAGCTGTGCAGCTTTCACTTTCATGTCCTTTTACTCCACATCGAGCACATGTTAGGGTTCCACGGCAGTTATTTTTGGAGTGACCAAATTTCTGGCATTTGAAACAGCGTAATGGGTTTGGTATGTATGGTCGAATTGGGCATCTTAAGTATTCGGCTTTTATGTTGGTAGGTAAGTTAGGTATATCAAATGTAAGTATTAAATGTTTTGTTGGGATGATTTTACTATCTCTTTTAATTGTTATTCTTCGAACTTCTGTAACATGCTGTTCTTTAAGATTTTCAAGTATTTCTGATTCTGAGACAAATGTGAGGTCTTGTTCTGAGATGACACCACGTGAGCTATTTAAGTAATTATGAGCAGATACAGTAACTGGTATATTTCCAAAGAATTTACATTTCATTATATTTCCAGCTCTAGTTGAATTTTTAACTTCAATAAGCAAGTCACCAGATCTTAGTTTTTTAATAGTCTTTGGTTCCCCAACTAGTCCTTGTATAGCTTTTTGTATTAGGAAAGGTGATTTGAGGGCAAAGTTGCCTTCAACACATTTTACGATAAAGAAACGTGCATTTCTATATCACAAATCTAAGTGGCTACAAGCTTTCGTTGCATCAGAGGATGCACCTTTATTTTCCAAATTGGAAGAAATATTTTCCTCGACTAAATTAGCCCAGGATGTGTTTGGTTGTGGGGCCTCCACATCGCATGTCTTATTTCCTTTAGTTGTATCCATAGTTTAGATTTTTTTTAACGCCAGGCGTCGGGCCTGGTCACCGACCCTTCTTCTTAACCTTACTTCTGGGCGCAGGTTTCAAAAGGGTGAAAACTATCAACAAACCTCCACGTTTTTCGAACATTGGATTTAACTCGATAGCACTTCCTAATATCTAGTTCTTTCACATTGGAATCAGGTAGTCAGTAGGTAAGCCTTTACAGCTCTGTCCAACCTACAACCCCTTTCACCGAAAGGCACCAGTCTCCCGGTGTTGGTCCTAACAGCCACCATACAATGTATGGCGTCCTCCGATCACGGAACCGGAATTCGGAAAATGCCCTGCACTCTGGGACTCAAGATCAGCCTAAAAAGGTAGAACCGAGTCGAAGAGATTAAAAGACCTCAGCACCCAGAGTGTCTCACGTGAAAATAAAAAAAATCCACTATTGTATAAAAAAGAAGCTATGTGAGAGAAAACTTAGAAACAAGGTGTATTTTTTGTCTTTTTCACTCTTTAATTTTTTTTTCTTTTTTTTTTTAAAACTCAAGAACAAAAACAATGTTAGTGGAACAAAGTGAACAAAAAAGTTAGTAAAACAATCAAACATGAACAAGAACAAAGAGGTATAACAAACTGAAAAGAGAAGATTAAAAAGTGTGAAACAAAGAAAAAAGGATAGACAACTAAACAGGAAGAAGGCAGGAAGGGAGAAAGATCGCTCAGGAATCCGGGGTCGCGAAACCCGTAAATACCTAAAGAAGGTATTCCCCTGGGGGACTCTTGACAACAGTATCGCAACAATTAAAAGAGGCAATATTTTAATGAAGCCGCAACTACTTCATATTAAATAAAAACAGAAGATTAGAAATGCTGACTAGATATAGCTTTGAAATTAAAAAAGAAAATGCTTCAAGATGTTGCCAACAGCAAATCGAATTTTAATCATTTTATTAGGAAGAACAAATTAAACTCCCCTGTTTTAAAAAGCACGTAGTCATCTCAGAACAGAAGAATAAAAACTAAACTGCATACATTGAAACAGGCTCTTGATGTCTCTACTAACACCAAGCATGAATGTGACCATTTCTACTAATACATCTCGCGAATGAAATGAAAATAAACAAATTCTTTTTTCCACAAGCTCTGAAAAGAATTACTACAAATCGTGAATTAAACTTTTTAGATAACAGATTGCTGGCTTTCCTAAAGATTGATTATATTGAAGAAAAATACGCATGTAGAATTTTTAATTAGTAGCTTGATACACTAATTCAGCTACTTGACTACACTGGCTTTTATTTTAAACATTCCAGCAAATATGGAAATTGAAGCTTTTAGCAACACTTAAGAGGCAATATTTTATTGAAGCAGCAACTACATCATATTAAAAAAAGACAATAGTTTAGAAATGAGGACTAGATATTTTTGCACAAGGAGAAAATTCTTCAAGGTATTGCCAACAACAAATCGAATTTGAATCCTTATGAGGAAGACGTTCATCAATGAAAGAACAAGTTTCCGTTTTAGAATCTGATAAGCTGATTACAAAATATTGTAAAATGATTTCAAGGAAGTTAATTCCATTACTGAAGAAACAAGGAATAAGAAAGAAGCTAATATTGTATCAAGTATTGGGAAACAAATAAAACATTCAGATGTTAGTCTTAAAAAAATAGAAATCTCGTTTGGCTGTTCAACTATAACTTAAACTTTGTTTAAAAATTAATTAAATCTGAACAAGATTGTTTTACTTTAGTAGGCAAGGCAGTTTTTGTATATTATTGATATTTTCTATTTTCTCTAAAAATTTAAACATATAAAATTATATTCTTTAAAAAGGTATTACATATCAATTTGTTGAGTTCATTGATGTCTTCATAGTAATAATTTCAACTTTCTAATATTTCTCAATTTTTAAGCGTTTGAAAAGTATATCCCTGAAAAAATATTTTATCTCTATTGGTTGAGTGAGTGCATTGATGCTTTAAGAGATTGAATTTCTACAAGCTATAGCTAGATACAAAAAATTCTATATGTTTAGAACAAGAGTGGGAAAAGTTTCTGCCATTCTACAACTTCACAACACTGGTGTTTCTTTTAAACCTATTAATATGCTGGGTTACTTCTTCAGTAATAGTACATTTACATATCATATGTCTGAATTAACTGTTCTTATATTTTTGTCTCCTGTAGAGATTGTGACAGCGTCTGTATTGTCAAAACTGGAAGATAGTTTGAAATACGTCGGCAAGAACATATCTGTTTTCTCTTATTCGTTCTATCTGTTCTGAACAAGTCTGGTTTCCCTGCCCAGAAATAAAGCATTAATGAACGGTTGTTATTACAGCGAATTGTGCTGCTATGATTTACGAATCCCCACCAATCTGATATACATGAAAACTTGGAGGCCATTAACAATATTGAAATACAATCATCTCCTGACACAATTATTGAAAAGAAAGCAGCTGGTCCACCGATTTCTGAAAGCTCCTCAATAACAGAAAAAAACGAATGCCAAAGTGCTACTAACGCTCAGCTTCATAAGCATGTAGATCAAAGTAACACCGATTCCACTAGTGATACGTGTGATGAGGAACAAGCTAGTTGTGTCAATAATTATGCATTTAAACAATTGAGTTCTGTTACAATTATTCTTATCTTATAGGTTATGGGTGTACTCAAATCCAAACTGCTTATTCTGCGACTTATATTTGCTCTAAAATGCATCCAATTGGCAGGTTCTCGTATTCAGAAACTTGTCCGTATGGGTCGATTTTTTGATAAAGGCAAAATATATTTCAAAAAATGCTGTCAAAGTGGACATTTTGAACCGAATTTCTCGAAGCGATAGCTCTGGAAGCAAAAGCAAATTATCGTACTGTGAAAATAATTGCTTGTAAATCAACTTATAATATGTCACTTATAAATCTCTTCATAAACCATGTTGCCAAGTTTCATGTTTTTATTTTTAAAAATGACTCCGAAAATGTGTCCCCACTATAACTGAATCACTATGGACAGTCCATCGTGAAAATATATGGGGAGCACTGTCCTTTTATGGAGCGCTTCTGCTCGACTTCAAGAGCTTCCGAAAATTTTTAAAAAGGAGGACAAATCTTTCCATATTTGCATTTGGAAACAACTGTGGAATTGGCAGCGACAGAGAATCCGGACGTCATCTATTTGGCTAAAAATGGGGAATCAAAACTGGAACAAGTGCCTAACTCCTACGAGGAGTACTTCCGTGAGCAGATTGCTAAAAAGAATATTGACAAACTCGTATCATGTCTTCAAAAAAGTGAATTACTTCGCGAACAAAATTTCCGTACGCCAGAGTACAGGACCGAGTGTTAAGAGATCATCATGCGGTGAAGCAACGACCACTTTGATATAAGCCATTACCCAAAGCTGCAAAAAAGCTGTCAAACATACCGTTGAAGAGCACGGTGCTGGTGCCGGAAACACCAGAAATCTTGTAACTCTACCTACCATGAAGAACTAGAATGGTAGCTGGCATCACTGTATAAAACCAAGCGGCACATTTGTTTACCTACTGATACGTCGCCAATTACTCAACTCTATACACGTTAGCCATACATTTGCCAGGCTACCATATCTTTTCAGATTCTGGAAGAAGCATCAAGAGAACGTTGTTACCTCAGAAACGCCTTGAAAAACATCAAGATCAGTCGTTCATTATCCGAGCCACATTCCAGTGCACGTCGGGAATCCTTAAATTTCAACCAAAGATTGTTAAATAAATTAAAATATTAAACATAACTATTAAATATTGTATGTAAAGCCGACCAGCAATTTTCCCAAAACTAAATGATTCTTCTCCGATCGCTGTCGTATGCAAGTGTGAAAAGGTTTTGAGCTGAGTTCTCAGTCTCTTTTTGCATTTGTTAAAACTCTGCCAATCTCTGGACAACAGTAAAACGCTCCTTTTCTTCCGTTGAAAGAAATGGATTACGTAGTGGGAGCTTTTCAGCTTTGGCTGTGAATTAAGACAGTAGTGCTGGCTTCGCCACACATGAATAGTAACAGCTGTAATGCTAATGATGAAATGTTTAGAAATCCAAGGTTCGTTTAGAAATCCAAGAGAAATCCAAGGTTCGTTTGTTGTATAAGGTGTAATGGCACACGAACCCATTGGGGACAAGCTGCGCCGAAGTAAAAGTTGAGAAGAAATATTAAAAAATCCACAACAAAAACCATAAATGAAACAAAGCTTAATGAGAAAAGTATCTGGATGGGGTCTCGCATTCAGATATAGTCATACAGTGTATAAAACAAATATTATGAATTCTTAAAATAGTAAAGCATAAAAGTAATACACAAAGAAATATTATCTGAATGGGGTTACTCTAAAATATATGAATAAGATATGTAGAGGACATTTTTGCATCAAATAATATATTTATCAATCTTCTTCCCCCTTACTAGATAAACTTAACTCGCATGACCTAAGTACAAAATTTACTGTAGAATCGGAGAATGATAACACTCTACAGTTCTTAGATATTCATACTGTTATACGTACCGACGATATTCAACGATGAGAAACATAAAGTAAACAGAAATGTCTATTTAATCTAGAAATACTCGAAAACACCTCTATATAATATTTCTGTAATAAATACCTATATTCACAAAAATTTGAAAATATGATCATCAAAAAAACTCCTAAATATAGAAATTGAAAAATAGCCAAGAAAGCAGGATACATTAATAAAGCAATACAAAAGTTTGTCAATTTATAACACGGTACGACGAGCACAAAAAGATCTAAAATATGCGAACCCAAATCCGTTTATGAGTGGATATTTCCTTCAAGATATAAAGAGAATTTATAAAATTTGGAATGAATGTACCCATTGCCACCAAATCCTTCTATGTTCAAATTAATCAGAACAGACATTGAAAAAATTAACCATTTTCAGACGTCAGGTATATAAATAAATTTAGTAATAGCGAAAGAAAAGAAAACTCATAAGACCAAACGAGAAATAAAAGATAGAATAAATAGATAAAATAGATGAAATTGATTAAATCTTGTACAATAGCAATACTGAACAATAAATCCCCATTGAAAATAAGATTTCAACAACGTCGAAAAGTTAGCAAATTACACTTTTATACAATTCCAAATAAACACCCAATAAAATGGTGCACTGACCAGGATGGTTTTCTCTTTCCAAAGGCTGATGTCTCATATACTCGAATTTTGCAAAATTTAAATGCAGTTTCAAAACGTTTCAGGTAGTAGTTCTAATTTTAAACAGGTAATTTCCTGAATATGATAAATGATTTTACACAACCACTTTTGCCCTATTGGTACAGCTTTATGTCCACCAGTTTCATTCATTGATTTTCGTGCTGTTAGTGAGACTATGAAAGAAACAAAAGTTATCATTATCTGCCTTCATCTGCAGTAATATCTATTTATGGAAATTCTGACTACTCATTTTTATTATGAGGGCAGAATAGCATTAATAATAATAAAGTTGTAATTGAGCAATCCAATCTTTCCCATGAACGATTGTATTCTTTTGGAGATTCTTTTGTCATATCGAAAAACTTTCTTATTCTGCTTTAAATGGTTCCAGTTTGAAATCTTCGAAAAGAGACTGTCCGCCTATCAAGCTACTCATCTCCAAAGGGAATGAGAACCCAGGTTCCTTTTGGTTGGTTGGTTGGTTGGTTGATTGGGGTTTTATGGCACAAAGTCCCCCTACGGACATGCTGCGCCAAAAAAAAGATTAAATTATGTACGTCCAATTGAAATATAAAAACTAAAAAAGAAACAAAGCTTAATGAGAGATTATCTGGATGGGGTTACCCATCTAGATATAGTCATACAGTGTACAGGTTCCTTTTGGTATATGGGCTTATCTATGTCTTTTCGCAGCCATCGCTTGCATTTACTACCAAAGGATAAGAATACAAATACTACCAAAGGACTACTTTAAGATATTCCTCGAATCATTAGAAAGTAATGGCAGTTCATCTTCCGATGAAACTTTCAGTAGCATTGTTTTGCCAGATGACATCAATGACAAAATTTTGTCTAATCATGGCGATAATGCCTTTAGCATGAGTAATGTATATAATTTTAAGACCTTCTTTATCAGTAAAATTTAATCAGAAGATATTTTGACAGTATTATTACATAAAGAAGATCTTTATAACTATATTGACATATTTAAGATTACGCTGCATTTTTGTTGAACTAATCTGACATTACAAATATTTTAACAATACCTTCCGATATTTCTCAATTTTAAACGTTTTTGAAAAGTGTATCCCTGAAAAGATATTGCATCTCTATTGGTTGAGCGAGTACATGTATGCTTTCAATGACTGAATTTCTACAAGCTCTAGGTAGATACAAAAAATTCTATATGTAGAGGAAAATGACAGGAAAGATATAGAAGAAAAAGCTTGCTTTTCTGAAATTTCACAACAGAGGTTTCTTTTATACCTATTAATATACTGGGCTCGTTCTTCAGTAATAGTATATTTAAATATGAGAAGTCTGAATTAACTTGTGTTAAATATGATATCTCCTTTAGAGATTGTGACAGCGTCTATATTGTTGAAACTGGAATGTAATTTGAAATACGTCTTCAGGAACATATCTGTTCACTCCGATTTGTTCTACCTGTTCTGACAATTCTGGTTGCCCTGACCAGAAATATAGCATTAATAAACCGTTGTTATTACAACTAATAGTGCTGCAATTATTTTAGAATCCTCATCAAACTGATCCATATACAAACTTACAGGATATTAACCATACTGAAATACTCTATACCAAATACCATACCATATTAAATACCATAATATTGAAACACTCCATACTAAATAACCATATTAAAATCTCCTGACAAAATTATTGAAAAATAAACCAGCTAGTCCGCCGATTTCTGAAGGCACCTCGTTAGCAGATACGAATGGACGTAAAAGTGCTAGTGACGCTGAGCTTCATAATAAGCGTATAGATCTATATAACACTGATTCCACAAGTGATAATGAGCATTCTATCTGTGACAATTCTGCACCTGAACAATCGAGTCCTATTATACAAGTTTGCATATGGGGTTTTGGCCTTGCCCTATAGGATAAGTGTTAAAAGCTAAGAGTACGTAAGAAAAAAGTTAAAATCTGTAGTGACCCTGACTCAATGCATGTTCACTAAAATACTGAATGTTCCACTCCTGATCATAACCTTGAAATTAGCAATATGGAAGAAAATAAATAAAACGGGAGCCCTGATCCAGAAGTCTGAAAAAACGGACGGTAGCCCCTGAAGAAGCAGAGATGACGCAATGAACAATGAAGCCTGCTGAGGATTTCAGTTACCGTTCATTTATATAAATCATGCCTTCAAGAGCAAGTAAGAAAAATAAGATTCATTACATCGGCCCCTGTGATAATGTTGTATCGCAGAACATAGTATTAAGTATTTTCAATCATGTCTCTGAGCTCATAACAGACATGTTTTCCTGAAATCCGGACAATCATTGTCAATGAGAGTCATGCATATCTCCGAAATTCTCAAGCGCACTGCATTGCTAGCAATAATCTCCGACGGTAGAAACCCAAAATTTGCGTGGAATGAAGTTGTCTTTTGAGATGACAATAAGAAGAAATTAGTGACAATAATTAGTGTTCCAGGTTGCATGCCATCATTAAATTTTGACGTTGAATTTGGAAAAATGGTACAAATGCTCTGCAGGGGGCCGTGGTCCAGATGTCTTCCAAGAAATGTTCTTTTCTCTCCGGGATGAACCCACTTAACCTAATCACTATGACCGTTCATCGTGAAGATGTACGGGGAGCACTCTCCTTTTATGCAGTGCTTCTTTCCCTACTTCAAGAGCTTACGAAAGTACTTAAAATAAGGACAAGTCCGCCATTGGTTCCAAATGCCCTTTTTTGATGGAAAGATCGCTGCTGAAAATGGTAGCGCCATAGAATCAGGAAGACATTTGGAACCAAATCTGGAAAAGGTAAAAATAGAATGGAAAAATTACCCACACGTATTGAAATATTTAGTTTTTCGGGTTTGCAGGTATCGCCCTTCTACCTTCAACATTACGTGTTTCTACCCCATGTAATGGATGGAAGAGTAGGGCGTGGACTGAAACTTAGTCCGTTATAAATATACACTCAACTGTATTTATATATACATATATTTACGATTATGAAAAGAGGGGAAACTCCTCAGTTATTGCAGTTTTTCCAGCTTACAAAACATGAATTTTCGAAAAATAAAAGCAGCTTTTTAGTTATTCCTTATACTGTACTTCATGTAATTAATTTCGGTTTATTCGTTTTATAAGTTTAGGAAGCAAGCAAGAAGATGAACCCTCCAGTTGTCGACGGACCTGCTATTTCCACATTTCCCCCACCACACCTTGGCCAACAGTAGCTATTCAGGCCGTTCCACCCTTCCAGCTTCCACTAGCTTCACCGAGGAGTGCGGGAAGATGTACGTGCAATCCGTTTTTTCTTTCACTTACATTAATATATTTTTAATACTGTAAAACTTCATTAATTAAGACTATTGGGCTGGAGTATGCATAATTAGTTTAAGTGTAGGCTCTAAATTTCTTTTAATTTTTTTTTATTTTAAATTTAACTGTTTATAAGCTTTGTGACCACCCTTTTTACTTATCGCAATTTGTGTGAAATGATGGAAGCTTGTATTTTAATAAACAAGGAGGAACGCGCTACATTTACCTAATCGTCAGGATTCAACAGGGGTTAAGTCTAGATCTTGAATATCTCTTCTGTTCGAACCTCAAGTGTATGAGGATTTTTCTTATGACTATTTCAGATCCTTATGCAAGTCGAATAGATCTAAAACATTTCTAGGGATATTACAGCCATTTAAATTTATTAGTTTGATGAGGGTAACTGAGATTGACACAAGACGTTTCAAGAATTTTAACCCAAGACTTCAGAGAATACGATCTTTAAAATTTTTATATCTTGTATCTGACCGAATTTGTCTTAAGAAGAATATTAAAATTTGGCCTCAATCTGTTAAAAGGTTGAATATATTCCACGAACTTTGCACGATTACCTTCTCTGTATAATGCCAAGTACAAAGGCCTTTTACTTGTGGTTATATGTCTAGATAAAACTTTTTCTAAAAAGTTTACTTTCGATACTTCTTATCTTATAGAGACTTTGGCAAGGAAAATTATCGCTTCACAAACACTGTACCAATCATATAGAACAACTACACGTCACATTACAAACACTGCACTTGATATGTAGACATTTAAAAGGACAACTAACTCTATCGCAATATTTATTATAAGTTTACACTGACACAAACTCGTACACAATACCACACCAATGATGTTTCTAACGAACCTTCACGACAAGCATATATTCCACACTAACGACTGGATAAGAACTTCACCTGATGGTCCTGGAGAACAAGAGCACGTCTTAAAGGCGGTGTCTAGAGACTCCCTCCCTAACAGTGAAAGTTATAATTAGCACTGGATTCGCGTGTTGGTAGCAGCAAGCCGATCGAAGATAAGGCTGGAGAACAGAGTGGTATTTTGAAATCTCACACTGACTACAGAAAAAAATGAAAAGGCTCAAAGTGATTATTGGTAAGGTAAATATGACAGGCAAGTAGTCATAAAGGCATACTAAGAGAGTTAATGCCAGGAATGTCCATAATTCATAACAGGTACATAAAACATTCAAGAAGAAAAATATCTTATGCTGGGAGTTCAATACTCATGACAGTCAAATTATCATGAAATTTCATGCTGGGAGTTCCAAGCATATTTTTGGAAATACTGACATGATAACAAGTAAAGTAATAAAGTTAAATGATAAGTGTAAGATTGACAGTTATTTGTGACGTGATACAATTTAAATGTTCCATATTGTTCTGATAATTGTAAGACGTCTGTAGTTATGATAAATTAAATATAGAAATTTTGATAATGTGAAATTGGCGACGATTGACATCAGGCATATGACATGGTGACAAGTAACCGTCTGCGAAATTGAAGAGTTATATAATGTGTAAAATTGCAGGATATATAAAGGTTCAAATCAGAACACAGGTGGGATCCCCTCGTTTGGTGAAGTCCGATAATGACAGATTTCCATGTCTAAGGAGGGGCCATGGTCGGTGTGCAAATCCAAAGAGGATGAGTATGGTTGTGTGCTATGTGCAGAAGTTGCAGTTGAGAAAACCGAGTGCGAGGTAGCTTGCCATGATTGGTATCAGATTAATTTGCGATGTCCTATTTTGGACGAAGGCAGTAACTACTTTTATCACCTTATTGTTTATATTACTGTTATATATTTTTTGTTTTAATGCACGCCCTGGACCGAATGGAGCACAGCGACGAAAAGTACTTCATAGAAATAAGCTGGACATTCCAAAAGCGGAAAATGTAAAAATAGAATAAAAAAATTCTCCACACATCTGAAATATTTATCTTTTTGGTTTTGCAGGCACCACCCATCTGCTGTCAACATCACGTGTTGCTTCCCCTATTTCCATTACTTTCCCCAAGTAATGGAAGTAATTTAAATTAGTAATTTCTGAAAATATATCTAAATTCTGTGTTCTTTAATATACATTGGGACATGCGAGCTGGTGCTGGTTTGTGAAACCAGATGGGCTTCAAATATTGTATTGTATCTTTTGCTTTTCCCACCTTCTGAAGATCTGGGAGCTTTCCATTTTTTAAATTGTGGTTTATGGTTAATGATTTTTTGTATATTCAAAGTTTGTTAATCTTGTTATTGGACATGAATTATTATTAAATTAAATTAAATGCATCTTGAATTAGAATATATATTGTTTGTGTTTTCATAAGAGCTACTTAGCGCCTGATGCACACATTTCTACAATATTATAAATTTATATGTATAACAGTAAGAACATTTCCACATATTATTAATTTTTGTAGTGATTTTGTAAGAGATTGATATAACGTGTTAAAAAGTATTTATCATTATTAGAAAAATATTTTGCAGCATCAGCAGTTAAAAAAATTGTTTAGGACTAAGACAATTGAGTGAAAATTTTATACCAGGTTTAATTTTTTTTATTATTTTTTGTTCTGTTTTATTTTCCTAAATTTCACTCTTATATCAATTCTTTCATTTCACCCATTTCATTATTTTGGAAAACGAAAAAGTTTCTCCCCGTGTTCTCATTTGTCTAACATTTTTTGTGCATTTAAACGAGTTTTTAAATGTATAACAAAATCAGGATTTTATGCAAGAATTTTTGTATTTGTCATTGCAAGATTCTTATATGCGCATTCATTATGTAAAAAAACTTCCAGCTTGAGTTTCTTTGAAATATATTTTTTTTTGGTTTTGCAAGCACCGCCTTCCTCCCCTTATGACCATGATATGCTTTCCAACGGAAGAGTAGGGCATCGACGGATGCTCACTCTGGGGCAACTATACACATAACTGTCTCTCTCTATATATATTTATGAATACGGAAAAAGGGAAACGCCTCAGTTTTATAATTTATCCAGCTTCAACTAATTCCAAGAAAATAAAAGCAACCTTACACTTATTCTTTATACTATAGTTGATTTAATTAATTTTGTTTTACTTTGTTTTATATTTTAAGGAACCAGGCAGGAAGAACCCCCCCCCCTCAGTTTTGGACAGACTCACAGGTTTCCCACCAACTCAACTCCCTGGATCCAACAGCAGATCTTTAAGTAATTCCACCCCCTCCACTACTAGCTCCTAGACGTGGACCTATCGATTGAAGTCCACAAGTTAATTCTGAGATGTCAATCGTCCGTGCTCTTGGCAATGACGGAGCCTGAAGTGTCCATAAACGATGTAGATCCTCTCATATTTCGGGAGTTTTTACTCTACCTCTACAACGGAGATGAAGTGCATCTGGACTGGAAGAATATTGATGAGCTGTACAAGCTGGGCGTCAAGTGCATGGATGATTTGAAAGAGCTGAGGGGTGTGGGAAGACGACGCGACGTACGTGAAATATCGTTCTCTTTTCTCTTACTTACATTCATATATATTTTAATACAGTAAAATATAATTAATCTGCACTCAATTAGGCTGAACTACGCTTAATTAGGTTGAAGAGGCTCTTAATTTCATGGCTTTTTTTCTATTCTCGGTTTACCCGATTTTATCACATTGTTTATCGTAGTTGTATATTTATTGTGCGACTTCGACCGAGTGGAGTATAGTGGCAAGCACTTCATGAACATAAGCTGGGACTTCAGGAACAGGAAATGTCCATCCTTAGGTAAGCCAGAGGTACAAAATAGAATTGAGAGTAAGTATATTTTGCATTTTTCATGCATGGCTAAGACCTATCCATTTTCAAAATTTATTAAGCCACTTTTTCTTATAATCACAAATTATGAAGAACTTAAGATTCCACATTAACATTGTTTTTACATTATAAACTTCTATGCTACTGTTTTCATCATTAATTACAGATATAATTATTTTTCTCAGGTAAAAGAACCAGCAGTGATATTTATAGAATTTCCTCATATAAAAGAATTATAATTTTCTTTAGCTTCTAATATTTTATATTCGCATAGATATATTTTTTCTTTTTACAGGTCATCAAACCTCCAGAAAACCAGCTTGGCATCTTCCCAGGAAGAATAATTGCCCTAATATCTCGATCTGCCTGCTTAGCAAGGCAACAGTACCTGCATTGTACTGTAAAAATTGTGTTGCAAGATTCTCCTTTTTAATAGAGTTCTCGGCTTATAAACAATTTTTTCATTCAGATACTGATTTTGAACGAATGATGTGTAGCTTTGTGCTGTTTTTTGACGCAAATACGTCATTTCTAGAAATCATTTCTAGGAGCAAACATTTTTGCTTTCAAAGGTGTTTTTCATTTCGCGTCTAAGTGGTATGTTGTGTGCCATAACCTGAATTGACTATTTATAGCGGTTTTGAAATCCTGAGCGATTTCTCTAACCAAACGCTGGAATGGCAATTTCCTGATCAGAAGTTCAGTGGATTTCTGATAACGACGGATTTCTCGGAGAGCGACGGTTCCTGGTCTTTAACGATGGGGGTTTTTCACACCACCAGTGGCAGGGGCGCTCTTACGAGCAGCCTTGGTGGCAAGCTGAATTAAGTTGAATGAAGTTAAATGGATTAACTTGAACTTAATTAACTTGAATTAAGTTAAATACATGAATGTCAAATTTTGATTTTTTAATACTCTTATATACTACTTGCATGAATAATTGCAATTACAAACTGCTACAAAACTTGCAGGCCATTTATGTAGTTTTATAAGACTCGTTGAGACTTATTTGGTATGACATGCCACGGTAAACATTTCTCCTTCTGACAGTTTTTCGTACTTCTTTGTATTTTGTACCAAAAGAGAAAGCTGTATAAACCAGAGTCTTATATAAACACATATCTACATTTCTATATCCCAGTTCGTCACTTACTACACAAAAGTTGTTTACAGCTGTCTCAAAAGCATTGCAATCAAAGGATTAGATTTAAAATTGAGAATTATTGATCGACAATCCATAGGAACTGGATACACTACAAAATTGAATGTTTTACTGACAGACTAGGCCAAAAATATAGATTTGAAATGATAGCGAAAAACGTTGTTCTGCCAAACGCAACGTTAATGACTATTTAAATATAGACTGATGGGTCATTAATGCAATGAGAGACTTTTGCAAATTAAAACTATATTAAATATACAATTTTCGTTGCATACTTATACAAGAATCATTTTATTGACTGATTTTAGGAGAGTATTCCGAAAAATACCTTGTATGTACAAATTGCTCAACTATTCGGGGATCAAAACACATGTCTGCGACATTTATTAGAGATGAGATAGAGAGTGCCTTCTCGATTTACTACGGGGGCAGAGGTTTCGGTGAAAGTGATAACATGCAAGGTTCCGCTGCCTTTTTAACAATCTGTCTCCCCCACAACACCAATTCTTAAACAGTGAACTCGCCAAAAAATATTCTTCCACAGGAAATTCCACTATGATAATATTTCGAGAGCTTAAGAGAAACTTCGCCATAATAAACTCTCTACCAACAATACATGCTGTCCCATCTGATTTCCCCGAAGACAGTTTTATAAATTCTGGTCGGATCACATCCAATGTTGACGCACAATCATTCTTTGAGGGCGGCCTATACACGTGTGTCAAATTTAGTCAATGGTTGGTTGGTTGTATAAGGTTTAATGGCACAAGGTCCCATTGGGGACAAGCTGCGCCAAAGTAAAACTTAAGAAAAAACTAATAATTTAAGAGATTCACAACAGAAACAAAAAAGAATAAAGCATAATGAGCAAAACATCTGGATGGGGTCACCCATCCAGATATAGTCAATGTTTAAAACAAATATTATGAGTTCTTAAAAAAGTAAAGTATAAAAGTAATATACTAAGAAATACTATCTGGAGAAATATATCTGGATGGGATATCCCATCCAGATGTCAAGTTAAACAAGTATACATTAACATTGTTACAGCTAAAACATAAAATGTATAAAAACTATATTTCAAAATAAAAACCAGAATGTTTTAAAAAATGAAAGAGTGCCCCATGAGGTGTTTCCCCAATGAGGTTTGTCAAGATTGGTGATGATGAGTTAAAATAAATTCTGTACAAGTGCCGGAGGCCCGGACAGTCAGTTAAAAAATGATAAGTGGTCAAACAATCAAAATGACAGTGTGGACACATCAAATTTAGTCAAATAGAACTTGTTCGGTTTCAAGTGTTCCAGCTGAAAAAAGAAAGTTGACAACTGTGAGGATGAAGAAAAAACTATTTTCCTTTAAGCTAAAGTAGATTAATCTCTAATAAAGAATTTCTCGCGATGTTCTGCTTGACCAGAGTTCTGGAAGGGATTCATTATACGTATTGTGACTGTGTTAACTACAACAGAAAAAATATCCCGATCAAAAGCAATGGACTCTGCAACATTGAGATGAGAGGAATGGCGTTTTATTTAGCTTATTACGAGAGCAGAAGATGTAGGCGAAATATATAGCTTTCGAGCGTTTGACGCCTATTTTACAGTTTCTCTACTTCTCCCCATCCCAATTCTATTTCACCTATAGTGAACTCACCTAAACATCTGCTTCTAGAATGAATTCCACCATGATCATATTTCGAAAACTTAAGACCTAAATTTACCATAACAAAATATCTATGGACAATACATCTTTTTATCATTATTCCCATCTGATTTTCACGACGACAGTGGCTTTAATAAATCTTGTCAGATTAGATTAGAGGTTCACGTATAATCGTCCCTTGAGGGCGGCCCATACAGGTATGCAATTGCTTCTCTTTTTAATTGTAAACCAGTACATTTGAGAAGTTATCTTCAGTTATAATAGCATGAAATGTCTAACAACTGCTTCGACAATTCTAAAATTAAAAGAATAAATTCCATATTTGTATAAGAAATACTTTAGTTAAAACCTAGTGAAAAACGCTAATTACAAGAATTAATGTGGGCAAACGGATCCTTATCTCTTTATTACCGCCAAACCCTTTCTCCTCTTAAAGCGATCACTTTGGATTTAAAAATGAATAATAAGCTTTTCGTTCCCACTATATTTTTTGCAACCTGTTGAACTAAAAAATTGTGTTAGTGTTCTCTACATTTGCATGACTTTTAACAGCAAGATCTTTATTAAGGATCTAAAATAAAGTACCCTTGCAAATTTAATAAAAGATTAGCTTTAGAAAGCATTCAATAGGTATCAGCGTATCATTAAAAAATTAAATAAAGACCAACTACTTTTTAGCAAGTTAAGGCGATACGTGAAACAAGCTACACTGCCGAAGGCAGACGTACTTCACCGCGCGATAGGTAAAGGATAGGATGTCAGTCTCTCTGGACCCATTTACGTGAAACAATACTTAAATTTACAAGTATTTTTAATGTTACAACATATTTTTATTATAACATTTTTTTAATCTAACTTACATTTAAATAAGAATTCTATTACACTGTTTTGCGCATTTCTAAAAGATTTATCCTATTATATTTATCCAGAGATTTCACGTTTTTTTTTATTAAATTCGTATAGTTATGTTGTGTAATATGTAGCATCAGTTTGGGAATTAAAAAATGATTAGTTAGTTAAATTGTAGGTAAAAATACAAGCTGCTTTAGCAAAGAGTTAAGGCTGATTTGTTATATTTTTTTATAAAGTTATAAATGAATAAATTAAGTAACTGACATGGTTTGATACATTTAAATTTCAAAATTGACAATTTAGAGATTTGATTAGTGACTTGTTTTATTAGATTATTAAGGTGTAATAGTATTAATAAAATAATTTCTTTCAAAATTAAATTTCAGCAGAAATATTTTAACAATGTAAATTTTGGCAGGATATTTGAAGATATTTATAACCTCTTTCCTATAAACGGCTAAAATATCTGTGGCATATGTTTAAAATAAACCTTTAAGCACCAATATATTCAATTATAGACAACTGCAATAGAACAGCCCAAATTTTATGAAAATACTCCATTAAAATCTGTTATTGAATACAAAACCGATAAAAAAATTACTAAGTATAAAACAATATTTAAAAACTAGTGATGATCCAATATTCAAAGTCTCAAATTCGAAACTTCCTAATGAAGAATGTACACAGTTTAACAAAAACATTTTTGCTCCGGCTTCTGAAAAAATTACACCCCTAGCTAACGAATCTCTTTATTTTGGAATATCAATCAATCAATGAATATATCGATACCTTTTCATGGTCATGTTGTCACTGGCGATTTAAATAATTAAAAATTACATATACATAAGTTCTATGTGTGAAATTGTTTTTATGTCTGTAAATAGAAAATGTTAAGTAAAAACTAACAAATCACATTGTTTTTATAGGAAAAAAAATTATGAATGTAAATATTTATCTTATTAATTTAATTTTTCAAATAATTTTCGTTTGCCTTTATTTCTATGACGCCCAAATTTCACAAGAAACTAATTAAATTTAAATTTATTTGTTCTACAACAAAAAGCATAAAGAGAAGCTTTTAATAAAATTTTACAAAATATGCTAAAATAGATTTATGGATTTTTGAAATATAAATTTAAAACTTAGTTATTTTTGATCAATAGACAATAGCATTGAAGTTTTGTACAAAATTTTGTCCCCCACAAAAAAAAAAGATTTTCGATTTTGAAAACCTGTTGATAATATTCCAATAAATTGTTTTTATAATATTTTTAAAAATATCTGATTTTTTTATATATATAATGAATTAAATGTGAATAGAATTTTTTTTCTTTTGTCATTTTTGTTTTTTTAATTGTGTAACTTTCAATAATCTTACCTTTAATCAATTATGCGGTAGTGCAATGGCAACAAACTATTCCAGTACTGCGGCGATTTTTTTTTTTAGAAATTATGGATATAAATATACTGTTAATTTTAATAAAAGTTTTCAAAAATTGTAGATATTGATTTTAATTTTGATAATGAATATAGAGATATATATCCGGATTGTTTACAATTAAACGGGGCAAATGGTGATCAATATGCAGATTTTTTGGAGATTTCATTTTATATTTTTTATTATAACTTGAAATTGGATTTGTATGATAAAGGAAATAGTTTTCACTTTTTCACCAGGAGTATTGGCCTCACTGGTTCTTTAATTTGCATAAAAAAGTTTATATTAAATCTGATCAAATAATTATATTCAGAAAAATCTGCAACAAAAGATTTTAATTTTTATGAACAGATTTTTATGTTTTTTCGCTAATTTGTTTTATAATACTTATCCACTTAAACTTTTGAAATATTATTTGAAGTTGCTTTTAAAAAATATAGTTTGCAACAGCCTGTATTCGCGGGACGATTACATTAGGATGCGTTTTTCTGGAACTTTTTAAATGATACATCAGCTTTAAAGTCTTGCATAGGAATAAGTTGTTCTGGACGCTCAAAATGAAAGAGGCAAGAATTTGGAATTGAAGGTTATTGTTTTGAAAATGGAAACAATTTTAAATTTATTCCCAGGTAAGAAGTTTGTCAAAGCGCAAGCCACGTACTTTTAAATATTTTTGGATTCCTTCGCAAGCGGGTCTGGGTGGAGACGTATTCAACTTGCATTCTATATACCAGTATTTAACAATTCTATTCAAATATTGTTTGAATTAATTTTAATTACGTTTATTGATCAATTTTAAGTTATGTATAACTGGTTTTAATATACAAATTGCAGAACTTTATGTATATTATGTTTTCAATTAATAATGGAATTTAAGATCGATACGCCTTTCGAAACCTGCTGTAGATAATTTGCTAGTGCGGGTGGAGTATATTTTTTACGCCTTTCCACCGACTGACGAAACAAAGCGATCCTTTTACCTGGGTGTTTTATTGTTAATGTTCGGATATTTAACAAAATGTATATTTTTTAGTCAATAGATTAATATTGTTTGTTGGTATACACCTACCTTCAGTAAATGTATGAGAATTTTTAATGATATATATGTCAATAAATTACAGCCCATGTCCTTTCTATTCATCATTGTGTTTGTAGATATCAAAACGTTCAGGGATGTCTTTTGTTATTTCAATGCAAAAATTTAACAATTTGTGAAAACTTTGTGCTATTGTACCTATGGATTATATAGTATATAACTAAAAATAAATATGGATACTTAAAAGAAAGTTATTTTGTTTATTATCTGAATGTAATAATTTTAATGTGAAATATATTTACTATCTTTAGTCTGTTACACTGAAATTTGAGAAATCACATAGATTAGATTATAATTGGTTTATAGCTCAATTTTGCCAAAAGGAAAAGGTAATTTCTGAAAATAAAATAGCTTTTCGGCAGAACATGTTTTATTTGCCATTTTCAAAACAATTACTATTAATTTTTATTCATTTATTAAGTTAAACAACCTATTGAATCATGAAATTGCTATCATAAAAGCTTTTATATTGCGATTCTAAAGTCACTATACCTTTCAGCAATATACTTACTGAATATTTGTTTCTTGCATGTAATACGACAGAATGATAACCAAAGAATAACTAATCACTTGTTTTTGCTCGTCTTCGTGGAATGGGGTATAAACAGGTGTGGGCAGACTTAGCTCGTAGATTTAGAAAACCATGCCTTCCCAGGCTTACTATGAAAAGGTCCTAGTCAATAAATTCCAGCGTTCTGGTAGTGTTGCAGATGATGAACGCCTAGGAAAGCCGCGAATAACGACAGACACAGTGCAAAGTGTGCAAAATGCGATCACACTTAGTCCTTCTGCAAAATTTATGTAAAATACGTATTTTGTATGTTTTAAAATTGAATTATTAAATGTTTAACATACTTCCCAATTTAGTTATTGACTTTCCTGGCATAAAAATGGAAAATCCATGGCGAATCACGAACCGTTGTAGCCATATTTTTGGGTTGTTGTGCAAACAAAATTAGTCAAAAGGTGTTTTTGAAATTGTTTCCGAATTTGTTGGAATGATTCTTTATGTATCCGAATTCTGCTTCTACACTTCGTAATCACGGTTGCGGCTGACTACCATATTTTTCGATTTTACTGATATTGACTATCAAGTATTTTTAAAAATAAAATAAAATTGTCAATGAAACATGAAGTTGTATTTTTTAGAGTTTAAAAAACTGTTTAAACCCTAGAACGTGTACATAGAATGAATTTTATAGGAACTCCGACAACTTTAAAATTTATTTGTCCATAAACGATACGCGATACTTTTTAGCGATACTGTACGTCAGTGTCGGATCTCTCCAACATTTCGCTTCTTAAGTTTTGGATAATAATGGCGCTCATATTAAGTGAAAAATATCGTAGTAAACGATGTTTACGATAAAATACCTGCTTTCATTTGAAAGTATCACGTGTTACGGGGGTGATTGCCCACTGTTCAGTTTTAAACTGCCCGGTAGTCACGTGGATTTACGATCCGTTTTTTAGCATGACGTATATAGCATTCTCCGGTATTCAGTGGAGCTAAATATGAGGACAGATTTAACCATTTCAATAGTGTGTAGAAATGTCATTAAACGATCCAAATTTTTTAACTTCCGAAATCTTAAGGTATTGGTTAGTCTTGGTAGTATCCTGTTTTTTAAACGATGCTTCCAAACATTCTGTAGTAAAGTGTAACCATGTACACATTTTTCAAGTATCAGAATGTGAATGCCTCAACTGC
Source organism: Maratus michaelseni (assembly GCA_963931845.1). Taxonomy (NCBI): domain Eukaryota; kingdom Metazoa; phylum Arthropoda; class Arachnida; order Araneae; family Salticidae; genus Maratus; species Maratus michaelseni. The sequence continues at coordinate 32,249,181 of OZ007586.1, forward strand.
TTCTCTATTAAGGAGTTGTTTACTAGAGAAAAGGTGTCGATTTCGAATCGCATCTTGCGAATGGATGTAGTGGGTCGGACTCCAATTTAAGATGGTTGGTTGTATAGGGTTTTATGGCGCAAGGTCCCATTGAGTACAAGATGCGCCAAAAAAATGTATTAACATATCCAAAAGGTTTAATGAGAAAATTATAGTGTCATACAGTGTAAAAAACAAATATACAGAAGACTTAAAAGAGTGAGGTATTAAAATACTATATTAAGAAATATTATCTGGATGGGGTTACCCCGTCCAGATGTCAAGTTAAGCAAGTATAAACTAACATTGTTATAGATAGAACATGAAGAGTATATAAAAACTATATCTCAAAATAAAAGCCAGAATGTTTTAAAAAATAAAAGTGCCCCATGAAGTGTTTCCCCGATGATGTTTGTCAAGATTGGTGATGATGAATTAAGATAGATTCTGTACAAGTGCCGAAGGCCCGGACAGTCAGTTAAAACATGATAAATGGTCAGATAATCAAAATGACAATGTAGACACATGGGTACATCCTCCCGGAGTAAGAGGTGTTTATGAGTGATTCATGAATGTCCAATTCTCAGACGAATCAAAAGAACATCTGTTTTCCTTGGATAACTTGGAGGCCAGGTTATGATTATAGGTTTGATATGGAGCAGTTTATTATTGTATTCTAAATCCCAACTTTCTTGCCATTTATTATGAATAAAGTGTTTTATAAATAGTTTAATGTCTGAGAAGGGAATTTTATGGTGTAATGGATTAAGAGCAAGTTTTGCCGCCTCATCTGCTTTTTCATTTCCAGGAATACCCATGTGTCCAGGTACCCAGCAGAATAAAATATTATAACCACGTCTAGTTAATTTGTTATAAAAATCCAGGATGGCTGAGACATACGGATGCTTTTTAAAAGACTTTATTGCGTCAATAGAACTATTTGAGTCGGTATATATGATGAAGGATGTTTTATGATGATGAGATATATGTAACATGGCTCTCTCTATCGCAATCAACTCTGCCTTAAAAACAGATGTTGAAGTATGAAGCCGATAACTGAAACTAGTGTTTTCAATAAAAACCGCGCAACCAACAATATCCCCATTCTTGGAACCATCTGTATAAATACCAGTATATTTATTAAATTTTGCACGATGTGCAGCAAATAATTGTTGAAAAACAGTAGAAGCCAAGTTGTTTTTATCATAACCTTTAAATGGATGGAGACAAGTAATATTAGGAGGATTCCAAGGAGGGAGCACATGAAAGGGACATAGACTCACCTCGATATTATTCAAAGGGCCATTTAGTGATAATAATTCGCAATCTCATTCCAAAAGAAGAGATGCAAGGTGGTCAATGCTGATAAAGAATATCATTGTCAGTATTTAAAATATAGGTGTGGAGAGGATGGCCAGGATGAGAGAGCACACGGTAATTTAATTCTAATGAAAGCTTTTCACGAGTATGGTGTAATGATGGTTCATTACATTCAACATAAAGACTTAAAATTGGAGATGTCCGAAATGCACCAGAGCAGACACGGAGTGCGCTGTGGTGCACAGTGTCAAGTTTTTTTAAGAACAGATTTACTGGCAGCACCATAGACCTGGCAGGCATAGTCTATTTTTGTACGGATCACAGCTCTATAGATTTTAAGGAGAGCAGTACGGTCAGCTCTCCAAGAAGTATTTGATAGTACTTTAATTAGGTTAAGGGATTTTTCGCATTTTGTCCTTAATTGTAAAACATGTGGTAAAAAAGTAAGATTGCTGTCAAAATGCAGACCAAGATAACGAACATTCTCCACAACAGGAATTTGGGATGAACCGATAAAAATTTCAGGATCTGGATGCAGACCCCTTCGTCTACAGAAATGCACACAAGATGTTTTGTCATGAGAAATTAAGAAACCATTTGCAGTTGTCTTTCAATAAAACGAATATCCTGTCCCATACACACAATGCGGAAGTCGTCAACATAGAGATAACCCCTTTACAGAAGGAGGAAGTTGTTTAATGATGTCATTTATGTTGATAGCAAAGAGGGTGACACTCAAGACACTGCCCTGAGGTACACCCTCTTATTGTACATAAAAACTGGATAAAATTCCCCCAATTCTAACTTGAAATCGTCGAATGGCAAAAAAGTTTTTAATAAAAATTGGAAGGTTCCCACGAAAGTCCAGGTTAAAAAGATCGCGAAGAATCCCATAACGCCATGTTCTGTCATAAGCTTTTGCCATGTCAAAAAATACTGAGACCAAATGGCTGCGTTTTAGAAAGGCTGTCCGTATGTGAGTTTCCAAATGGATTAAATTATCGATAGTAGACCTACCACGTCGAAATCCACTTTGAAATGCGGCAAGACAATTGTCAGTTTCTAAAATATGCACGAGGCGGCAATTTACCATTTTTTCAAGTAGATTGCAAAGGCAGCTGGAGAGTGCAATGGGTCTGTAATTATTGGGATTTGTAGCATCTTTCCCTGGTTTAGGAAAAGGTATCATTATAGCTCTGCACCAAGCATTGGGAAAGGTTTGCTCCATCCATATCCTACTGAAAAGGGAAAGGAGATTATTCAAGGATAATGACGATAGGTGCTTGAGCATAATATATGTAATCCCATCGTAATCTGGGGCAGATAAATGGCTATCTCTCAAGCATTTTATCATCTCTGATTTGATAAATGGTTTATTATATGCATATGAGTTATGAGAGTTGGTTGATTGGAGTTTTATGACACAAAGTCCCTTTAGAGACATGCTGCGCCAAAAAAATGCTTAAATTACGTATGTCAAATTTAAATATAAAAACTAAAAAATAAACAAAGCTTAAAGAGATAATTATCTGGATGGGGTTACCCATCTAGATATAGTCACACAGTGTATAAAACAAATAGCGCGAGAAAAAGATTAGAATAAGAATGCCAAATTAAAATTTAAAAATAAAACAAAACTTTATCATAAAACAAAATGAATGAAAATAACACATTTAAATGAAAAGAGTGATATGATGATAAATGTATAATTAAAATCATTCAATGGAAATATAACACAATGTCTAAAAGATATAAACACAAGCTTTCACAATTAAGATAGAAAATCTTTAAAAAATTGGTAAAATGTTCAAAGTTTCAAGCAGAAATATATTTAACATTACGTAGGTTCGAATACCTCAAAAAGAGTATTATCATCATCATTTGAGTCTGAACTGTAGGACTCTGATTCCATAGCTTCCTCTGCATAGTGCAGCAGCTGTAACAAGACACGGTTTGTTTTTTCTTCCCTTCACAGTTTTCCATTGTGTAGAGGCTTGGGTTGAAGTTTTCTTTCTCTCTTTCAATGCACATGGTTTTGGTTTTTGTGTAGGAGAAACAGGTTTTCCTAATTTTTTTTAGATGAAACAGATGGATACGTAGAATATTCTATTTTCACAGGTTCTGAGGATGATGGCAAAAGTTTCAGTGCAGGCAGGTGTCTTATTCTAAGCTGTACAATACATACTACGGGTTTTTTTCTTCATAGTGCTGGTTAGTGTAACAGATGAATCATTTGCTGGTAAAGAGAATTCAGTTTGGGTGCTTATATGTCTTAGGGGTATTATTTGTTGCTTGAGTAAACTAGAATAAGAAACTCCCACAGAGGGTGTTCTAGATTCAACTATTTTTCGAGCTTCAGGATAAGAAAGTTTCTGGGTAATTTTAACAGCAAGAATTTCTTTTTTACGGATCCAGTTTGGGCAGGAACGAGAATAAGCTGCATGGTCACCCTTGCAGTTTATACAGCGTTCAGATTTTTCACATGAGTTACTCTCATAACCGGTTTCTGAACATCTTGCACATGCAACAGCTCCACGACAGGTAGTTTTACTGTGGCCATAACGCTGGCATTTAAAGCAACGAAGAGGATTAGGAATATAAGGCCGTACGGGGCAGCTCAAGTATGCAGCTTTAATTCAAATTGGTATTGCAATTGGTATTTTTGCAATACGAAAAGGTGAAGTTTTCTTAAAAGAACTATCAGAGAGACTATCAGTGCGATGAACTACATAACAACGTGTGAAGGAATTATTCTGTACAGATTGTTGCTCTCTACATGGGAGAGAAATAGAAGGAAGTGAATTTTTTCCATCCATATTAGAGAGAAATAAAATTCAGACCCCGGTCGCACTACCCACTACCGAGCCCAACAAGGGGATGCACATTCATGCTCCAGTGCTAACCAGGGCCTATACGTTCACAAGACACACCTATTTCAGTTTCCACCCTTAACGAAATGACTAGTATGTGCCCGCTCACTTGATACCCAACCAGTGACAAATCAGCTGACCAACCGATTGATGCATACGGGACCAATATGCAACTCCCGTCTTCCTGAAGCAGAGGCCAAAGCAGTGTGTTGGTTTCCCTCAACTGCCAGTATCCCCTTTTCCAGGGACACGGGTCGCCACGCAAGGCAAACGCGTGGGTGGTTTACAATTCTCCCTAAGTCGATATAAACAGGATGATATCGCCTTATGCAGAATCGCCCTCACCTCAGAAGAGGAAACCACGATGGTTGGTTGGTTGGGGTTTCATGGCACAAAGTCCCTTTAGGGACATGCTGCGCCAAAAAAAGATTAAAATAAGAACGTCAAGTTGAAATATATAAACGATTTAAACTTTGTCATAAAAACAAGATGAATGAAAGTAACATTTAAATGAAAAGAATGATATGGTGATAGATGTATAATTAAAATCATTCAATGAAAATGTAACACAATGTCTAAAAGAAAATAAACAGAAGTTTTCACAATTAAAATATAAACAATGTCTAAACTAAATATTGGTAAAATGTTAAAATTCTCAGGTAAAAATATATTTAAAATCACGTAGGCTCGAATACCTCGAAAACTGTATTATCATCCTCATTTGTGTCAGAACTGTACGACTCTGATTCCATCGCTTCCTCTGCATAGTGCAGCAACTGTTTTGAATCTTTTTTCATAAGGAGAGCTTTCTTGTTTCTTCCCTTCACAGTTTTCCACAGGCTTGGGTTGAGACTCTCTTTCCCTTTGTCTGTGCACATGACTTTTGGTTTGCTTTTTGAGTAAGTGAAACAGGTTTTTCTATTTTGTTTGCAGATGAAAGGGAAGTTTTTACTGACTCATGTTCGGGTGACTGTTTAAATTGACGATTATTAGGGTATTCTATTTTCACAGGTTCTGATGATGGTGCCCAACGTTCTAGATCAGGTATGGCTTTTTTAAAAGTCTGACAGCACACATCACGGGTTTTCTTCTTTTTAGTGCTAGTTATTGTCATAGAAGGATCACTTGGTGGTAAAGAGAATTCAGTTTGAGTGCTTATGTGTCTTAAGGATTTTGTTTGTTGCTTAAGTAAACTGGAATAAGAAACTCCTACAGATGGAGTTCTGGATTCAACAAGTTTACAAGCTTAAAGATAAGAAACTTTTTGAGAGATTTTGACTGCAAGAATTTCTTTTTCACGAGTCCAGTTTGGGCAAGAGCGGGAGTATGCTGTATGGTCACCTTTACAGTTTGTACTACGTTCAGGCTTTTCGCATGATTTACCATCGTGGCCGACTTCTGCACAACGTGCGCAGGTAACAGAACCACGACAGGTAGTTGTAGTATGACCATAGCGCTGGCATTTAAAACAACGGAGTGGGTTAGGTATATAAGGTCGGACAGGACAGCTCAAGTAGGTAGCTTTGATTTTGGTTGGCAAAGTAGGGCTGTTGAAAGTCAGAATGATGTGCTTTGTGGGAAGCACTTGCCCATTCCGACGAATAGTAATACGGCGTGCATCTATGACATTTTCTTCTTTTAAATTTTGTAGGAGTTCATCTTTTGTAGAGAGTAAAAGATCTTGTTCTGATATTACACCACGACTTGTGTTTAGAGTTTGACGGGCCTGAACAGAAACAGAAAAATTGCCTATTTCTTTGCAATTTGAGAGAAATTTGAAGTGTTTGTCTGAAGAGACCTCAACAAGTAAATCCCCAGACTGTAGCTTTTTAAGTGAATTACCGTCTCCGAAAACAGATTGAAATGTTTTCCCGATAAGAAATGGTGAAGTTCTCTTAAAAGAATTATCAGACAGACTGTCAGTACGATGAATAACAAAAAAGCGAGTTAATGAAGTCATCTGTTCAGTTTGTTGCTCTCCACATGGGAGAGAAGTAGAAGGAGTACAAGTTTTTCCACCCATATTAAAGAGAGAAATTAATTCAGACCCCGGCCGCACCACCCACTACCGAGCCCAACAAGGGGATGCACATTCATGCACGAGTGCTAACCAGGGCCCATATGCTCACATGACACAACTATTTCAGTTTCCACCCTTAACGAAATGACTAGTATGTGCCTGCTCACTTGATCCCCAGCCAGTGACAGACAAGTCAGCTGACCAGCCGATTGATGCATACGGGACCAATATGCACCTCCCGTCTACCTGAAGCAGAGGCCAAAGCAGTGTGTTGGTTTCCCTCAACTGCCAGGATCCCCCTATCCAGGGACACGGATCGCCACGCACGGCAAACGCGTGGGTGGTTTACAATTCTCCATGAGTCGATATAAACAGATGATATCGGCTTATGCAGAATAACCCTCACCTCAGAAGAGGAAACCACAGTGAGAGTGAAACAAAGGAGAAGGATTACAAGAGAATGGAGAGGAAAAGAGAAAGATCGCTCAGGTGCCCGGGTTTGCGAAGCCCGTGAATACCTAAAGAAGGTATCCCCCTGGGGGGAGGGGAAACCACAATGAGAGTGAAACAAAGAAGAAATTTTAGACAAGAGAAATGAGAGGAAAAAAGAGAAGAGAAAGATCGCTCAGGTGCCCAGGGTTGCGAAGCCCGTGAATACCTAAAGAAGGTATCCCCCATGGGGGATGAGTTATGAGAGTTAAAATTAATCCTGGTTCTTTCAGTTTGTCTTTTATATGTTAAGAAAGGTTCTGGGTATGAGTAAGAGCTTGAAATAGATGCTAGGGTACTACCTATTGTCTCAGCGATGTTTTTAGGTGATGCGATGGTTTGACCGTTGTGTTTTAAAATAGAAATATGATTATCAGAGTATAGGCCCATACATTTTTTCACTTTATTCCATAGTTCTTTACTTAATGTATTGGAATTAATGCTTGAGATGTAGTTGATCCAGGATTCACGCTGGCTTTTGCGTCGCATTCTTCTAGCTTCAGCCTTTGCTTTTTTATATGCCATATAGTTAGTATTAGTTGGGTACCTCCGAAATATTCCCCAAGCCGTCTGTTTTTTCTTGGCATTTTGGCAATCACTATTCCACCGTGGCTTTCTGTGTTTATGTGTGGATGCTCTTTTTGGAATGCTAGAATCTGCAGCATTGATAATACATTGAGTTATATTATCAAGCGCATTGTCAATATCCCCCTGTATCATGTCAGCTGTGATGTTTGCAAGTGCTGTAAATGTCGGCCAGTTGGCTCTGTCATATATATATAACGATTGGTAGAATTGTAAGAATCCCTATCAGGAGTAGTCCATGTAATATAAGTGGGAAAGTGGTCACTGTCGTGCAGGTCATTAGAGACACAGAAATTCCAGAATGGATAGAGTATTGAGGAGCAAATTGTAAGGTCTATTGCATGGAAAGTACGGGTTGGCTGATGAAAATAAGTGTGATCACCATTATTGAGCAGGCATAAGCAGTTGTCAGAAATAAATTTTTCAAGAATATCACCACGTTGGTTAGAATAGCGGTTGCCCCAGAGTTGACTGTGTGCATTAAATTCTCCAACAAGGATGTATGGAGTCGGGAGTTGGAGAAGGAGATTATCAAGATGTGCTGATTGGGGAGTTTGGTTCGGAGGTAAATAAATTGTACATATTGTTATGAGTTGTTTAATATATACACGGGCTGCAATAGCTTGTAAGTTTCAATTTAAAGAGATAAGAAATTGGTAAATTATTAGAGAGGAAAAGAGCCCCTCCACCAGTGGCCCTTCCATTAACTGTAAAATCTTTTCTGTATGTAGTATAATTATGTAATTTTGCTTTGTCATTTGGCTTTAGATGGGTTTCTTGTAGAGCTAAACATAATGGTTGATGGTCAGATAGGATATTACGGATTTCACCATGTTTATTATTATAACCACGGCAGTTCCACGATATAATGTTAGTCATTATTGATTATTTTAGATAGAGATATCAACTTCACTTTGTTCGGAGGTAGTGGACATATCATCTTCTCCATCGTTCAATTCAGCATCCGATTCTGGATGAAGCTCTACCGCGTCTTCATCCTGCATACGCATCACATTTATTTTATTATTTTGACTTGATTGAGTTTATTTTTTGAGTGGTTTAATTTTTTTTCTTATTAGATGGGTTTTCAGATGATACAGTGGATTTTATTTGTGGTAGGCCATTTTTTTCTGAATCAGATCTGCGATTTTGTTTTATAGGTGTTGTTTTGGTGGTATTTTGAGAAGTTTTTTTATGGATTGGAATTTTAGGAAACATTGGTTGTGAGACTTTGAAGAGACATTTTGTGGTGAATTAGGAGGAAGAGAATTTACTGATTTAGAAGAAACAGATTGTGTTGATTTAATTGCTCTACCAGAATTAGTTAACGGGTTTTCTTTTTGCTTTGATAAGACACTTATTTCTGTAATGGATTCAGTTTGAGTTGCTGTATTTTTATAAGTTTTGCAAACACTTTTTGATATGGCAGCAGCATTTGATACTCCAACTTTGGGTGTCCTTGATTCAACTATTTTTCTGGATTCAGGGTATGATATGTTTTCTTTAGTGCGTATTGTCTGTATTTCTTTTCTTTTTTCCATTGTTCACAAGATTTAGAGTAGGATGGGTGCTTTTTTTTACAATTTATGCAGTGAGCTGGAGCGTTACAGTCAGTACAGTACATTCGTGACAAACTGCACCACACCGACCACAGGTGATGTTACCAAGGCATGCTGTTTTAGAATGACCAAAACGTTGGCATTTAAAACAGCGCAGGGGGTTTGGGATGTACGGTCTAACGGAACATAATAAATATCCAGCTTTTATTGTTTTAGGTAAATTAGGAGTACTGAATATGAGGATAATATGCTTTGTAGGAATTTGTATTTGATTAGGTGGTATTTGTTCATCACGACGGTAGATTTTTATTCTTCTTGCTTCGATGACATTTTGTTCTTTGAGATTATCAACTATTTCTTGTTCAGTAACATGTAGAAGATCTGATTCAGAAATTACTCCCCAAGATGTATTTAGAGTTCTGTGTGGAGATATGCTGACTGCGATGTTTGCAAAATGAGTACATTTTATTAAGTTAGATGCCTGAGTAATATTGCTTACTTCAATTAAAAGATTGCCTGACCTCAATTTTTTCACTGTCTTGGGTTCACCAACCAAACCTTGGATTGCTTTATTAATCAAAAAGGGAGATGTTTGATCAAAGCTCCCTTCTTGGCGTTTCACAATGAAAAATCTTTCATCAGTTTTAGTAGCATTAAATTTGGCAATTTTGCATTCCATATTGGAAGCAACAACCTCAACTCTCTCTCCCCATGCATTACTTTGGCCCTGATTATCTACTTTTGAGCCAGAGGCCAATGAAATTCTCCCTTTATTCGCTTGTGGGGCTTCCACTTCGCATATCATATTTCCATCAGTTGTAACCATATTAGAGAGTATAAATAGATGAAACGCCAGTCGTCGGGCCTGGTCACCGACCCTTCTTCTTAAACCTTTCTTCTAGGCGCAGGTTCTCAAAAGGGCGAAAACTATTAGCAACAAACCCCCACGTTTTTCGAACGTTGGATTCAACTCGATAGCATTTCCTAATATCTAGTTCTTTCACATTGGAATCAGGTAGTCAGTAGGTAAGCCTTTACAGCTCTGTCCAACCTACAACCCCTTCCACCGAAAGGCACCAGTCTCCCGGTGTTGGTCCTAACATCCACTTTACAATGTATGGCGTCCTCCGATCACGGAACCGGAATTCGGAAAATTCCCTGCACTCTGGGTTGGTTGGTTGTATAAGGTTTAATGGCACAAGGTCCCATTGGGGACAAGCTGCGCCAAAGTAAAACTTAAGAAAAAACTAATAATTTAAGAGATTCACAACGAAAACAAAAAAGAATAAAGCATAATGAGCAAAACATCTGGATGGGGTCACCCATCCAGATATAGTCAATGTTTAAAACAAATATTATGAGTTCTTAAAAAAGTAAAGTATAAAAGTAATATACTAAGAAATACTATCTGGAGAAATATATCTGGATGGGATATCCCATCCAGATGTCAAGTTAAACAAGTATACATTAACATTGTTACAGCTAAAACATAAAATGTATAAAAACTATATTTCAAAATAAAAACCAGAATGTTTTAAAAAATGAAAGAGTGCCCCATGAGGTGTTTCCCCAATGAGGTTTGTCAAGATTGGTGATGATGAGTTAAAATAAATTCTGTACAAGTGCCGGAGGCCCGGACAGTCAGTTAAAAAATGATAAGTGGTCAAACAATCAAAATGACAGTGTGGACACATGGGTGTGCCCTCCCGAAGTAAAAGATGTTTATGAGTGATCCTTGAATGTCCAATTCTCAGACGAGTCAAAAGAACATCTGTTTTTCTTGGATAAATCGGAGGCCAGGTAATGATTAAAGGTTTGATATGGTGCAGCTTATTATTGTATTCTAAATCCCAACTTTCTTGCCATTTATTATGAAAAAAATGTTTTATAAATAGTTTAACGTCTGAGAATGGAATTTTATATCGTAACGGATCTAAAGCACGTTTTGCCGCCTCATCTGCTTTTTCATTTCCTTTTCATTTCCAGGTATACCCATGTGTCCAGGTACCCAACAAAATAAAATATTATATCCACGTCTAGTCAATTTATTATAAAAATCGAGGATGGCTGAGACATAAGGATGCTTTTTAAAAGATTTCATTGCATCAATAGAACTATTTGAGTCAGTATATAGGATGAAGGATGTGTTATGATGATGAGAAATGTGCAACATGGCTCTCTCTATTGCAATCAACTCAGCCGTAAAGATAGAAATTGAATCATGAAGCCGATAACTCAAACTACTGTTATCAATAAAAACACCACAACCAACAATATCCCCACTCTTGGAACCATCTGTATAAACATCAGTGTAGTTATTAAATTTTGCACGATGTGCAGCAAATAATTGTTGGAAAACAGCAGGGGCCAAGTTGTTTTTGTTATATCCTTTGAAAGGATGGAGAGATGTAATCTTAGGAGGACTCCAAGGAGGGAACACATGTGATGGACATGGACTTACCTCAATATTAATCAAAGGGCCATTATTAATAATGTTTCTGATTCTGACTCCAAAAGATGGGATGCAAGAGGGTCGATGCTGATAAAGAATATCATTGTCGGTATTTAAAATATATGTGTGAAGAGGATGGCCAGGATGAGAAAGGACACGGTAATACAATTCTAATGAGAGTTTCTCACGAGTCTGGTGTAATGCTGGTTCATTACAGTCAACATAAAGGCTTAAAATTGGAGATGTACGAAATGCACCAGAGCAGACACGCAGTGCGCTATGGTGCACAGTGTCAAGTTTTTTAAGAACGGATTTACTAGCAGAACCATATACCTGGTAGGCATAGTCGATTTTAGTACGGATCACAGCTCTATAGATTTTAAGGAGAGCAGTGCGATCAGCTCCCCAAGAGGTATTTGAAAGTACTTTAAGTAGGTTTAGGGATTTTTCGCATTTTGTCCGTAACTGTAAAACATGTGGTGAGAAAGTAAGTCTATTGTCAAAATGTACGCCAAGATATCGAGCTTTGACCACAACAGGAATTTGAGATGAACTGATAAAAATTTCAGGATCTGGATGCAGACCCCTTCGTCTACAGAAATGCACACAAGAAGTTTTGTCCTGAGAAATTAAAAACCATTTTTGTTAGTCCAGCTAAGAATATTCTTAATTGCAATTTGCAGTTGTCTCTCAATAAAACGCATATCTTGTCCCATACACATAATATGGAAGTCATCAACATAGAGATCCCCTTCACAGAAGGAGGAAGTTGTTTCAGGATGTCATTTATTTTAATAGCAAAGAGGGTGACACTCAGGACACTGCCCTGAGGTACACCCTCTTCTTGTACATAAAAACTAGACAGAGTTCCCCCAATTCTAACTTGAAATAGTCGGAGTGCAAGAAAGTTTTTAATAAAAATAGGAAGATTCCCACGAAAGTCCAAATTAAAAAGATCGCGAAGGATACCATACCGCCAAGTCTTATCATATGCTTTCATCATGTCGAAAAACACTGAGACCAGATGGTTGCGTTTTAAAATAGCTGTGCGTATGTGAGTTTCTAAAAAAATGAGGTTATCAATAGTAGACCTACCATGTCTGAATCCGCTTTGAAAGGCTGCAAGGCACCTATTAGATTCTAAAACATGCACCAGGCGACAGTTGACCATTTTTTCCAGAAGCTTGCAAAGACTGCTAGAGAGTGCGATAGGTCTGTAATTATTTGGGTCACTAGAATCCTTTCCTGGCTTAGGAAAAGGAATAATAATAGCTTTATGCCAGGCGTCAGGGAAAATATGATCTGTCCAAATCCTATTATAGAAAACGAGAAGATTATTGAGAGAGGATATGCTAAGATGTTTCAGCATTATATAAGTGACCCCATCGTGACCTGGAGCAGATAAACAACTTTTTTCCAAACATTTCAAGAGCTCTGAAGTAGTAAAAGGTCGATTGTATGTACCAGAGTGAGAGGAATTAAAATTGATGCTGGAAGTTTCCATTTGTCTTTTGTAGGATAAAAAAGGTTCTGGATATGAGTCAGAGCTAGAATTAGATGCAAGAGTACGTGCTATTGTTTCAGCTATGTTTTTAGGAGATGCTATTGTTTGACCATTGTGTTTTAATATTGAAATGTGACTTTCAGAATACAGGCCCATACAGTTTTTCACTCTTTTCCAGAGATCTCTACTTGAAGTATTAGAGTTTATGTTGGAGACATATGTTATCCAGGATTCACGTTGGCTTTTACGTCGCACTCTTCTAGCCTCAGCCTTTGCTTTTTTAAATGCAATATAGTTTGCATTGTTGGGATACCTCCGGAAGATGCCCCATGCCTTCTGTTGATTTTTTTTTGCTTTTTGGCAGTCACTATTCCACCAAGGTTTTCTATGTCTTTGTGTGCAAGATGTTTTTGGAATACTGATGTCTGCAGCATTGATAATACACTGAGTGATATTATCAAGCGCATCGTCAATATCACCATCTATCATATCATTTGAGATTTTAGCACGATCTGTAAAAGCTCGCCAATTGGCTTTGTCATAGATATAGCGTTTAAAATTGTTATTAGAATCCCTATCAGGAGTAGTCTGTGAGATAAAGGTTGGAAAATGATCACTGCCGTGCAGGTCATTTGAGACCCAGAAATTCCAATAAGGATATACTGAGGGAGAGCAGATTGTAAGATCTATTGCATGAAAGGTATGTGTTGGCTCATGAAAGTAGGTATGATCTCCATTATTGAGCAAGCATAGGCCATTGTCAGAAATTAATTTTTCTATTATATCACCACGTTGATTAGAGTCACGGTTGCCCCACATTTGACTGTGTGCATTAAAATCACCCAGAATGATATAGGGAGTAGGGAGTTGGAGAAGGAGATTATCAAGATGTGCTGACTGAATAGTTTGGTTTGTAGGTAGATAAATGGTACATATTGTTATGAGTCGTTTTATAAATACACGGACTGCAACAGTTTGTAGATTTGTATTTAAAGAGATATGTGTGTGGGGTAAACTGCGAGAAACGAAAAGAGCCACACCACCAGTGGCCCTATCATTCCCTGTAAAATCTTTTCTATAGGTCTCATAGCTGCGTAGTTTGATTTTGTCACTGGGCTTTAAATGAGTTTCCTGTAAGGCTAAACACAGAGGTTGGTGATCATGGAGAATACTACGGATTTCATCGTATTTGTTACGATAGCCACGGCAGTTCCAAGAAATTATATTAGTCATTATTTTTTATATATATACTTTTTATTAATTAGATGGAAACGTCAACACCATTTTCCTCTGATTCAGATGACGTGCACATTCCTTCCTCATCAGAAGGAGTTGGGTGAAGATCAATTTCGAGATCTTTGTAGATTATTTTCCCTGTTTTAGTTGGTGTTTGAGCATTAGACAGTCTTTTATCTGGTGGAGTAGTTTTTGGTGTGTTTTTTCTCCTTTCTACTAAGCTGTTGGTAGTGGACTTTACATATAATTTAGGAATTTCATCTTCTGTATGGCGAGTTTTTGCAGATTGCGAGTTTTTGTTGTAAGAGATGTAGGAGTTAGTTTTCTGAGAACTGTTATTTGGGTTAGTTTTTAATGCATCTTTTCCTCCTTTATTTTTACTATTATTTGTTGCTAGAGATACAGATTGAGAGTTTTTATTAAGCAGCAAGGATTTCGTTGTAGAAGCATCTTTTTGATTTACGTTTTCCTGAACAGTTGTTTCTGTTTGAGTGGCAATTGATTGATATTTTTTAATACCAGTTAATGCAGCAGAGTAAGTTATACCTGTGTTTGGTGTGCGAGACTTGACTATTTTCCTTGCTTCTGGGTATGAGATGTTCTGTTTAGTGCGCACTGTTTGGATTTCTTTCTCAACTTTCCAGATTTCACATGATTTATAGTATGAGGGATGATCTTTTTCACAGTTTACACAATGAGGAGAAGCTGTGCAGCTTTCACTTTCATGACCTTTTACTCCACATCGAGCACATGTTAGGGTTCCTCGGCAACTATTTTTGGAGTGACCAAATTTTTGGCATTTGAAACAGCGTAACGGGTTTGGTATGTATGGCCGAATTGGGCAGCTTAAGTATCCAGCTTTAATGTTGGTAGGTATATTAGGTATATCAAATGTAAGTATTATATGCTTTGTTGGTATGATTTTATTATCTCTTTTAATTGTTATTCTTCGAACTTCTGTAACATGCTGTTCTTTAAGATTTTCAAGTATTTCTGATTCTGAAACAAACGTGAGGTCTTGTTCTGAGATGACACCACGTGAGCTATTTAAGTAATTATGAGCAGATACAGTAACTGGTATATTTCCAAAGAATTTACATTTCATTATATTTTCAGCTTGAGTTGAATTTTTAACTTCAATAAGCAAGTCACCAGATCTTAGTTTTTTAATAGTCTTTGGTTCACCAACAAGTCCTTGTATAGCTTTTTGTATTAGGAAAGGTGATTTGAGGGCAAAATTGCCTTCAACACATTTTACAATAAAGACGCGTGCATTTCTATATGACAAATCTAAGTGGCTACAAGCTTTGATTGCATCAGAGGATGCACCTTTATTTTCCAAATTGGAAGAAATATTTTCCTAGACTATATTAGCCCAGGATGTATTTGGTTGTGGGGCCTCCACATCGCATGTCTTATTTCCTTTAGTTGTATCCATAGTTTAGATTTTTTTTTTTTTTAACGCCAGGCATCGGGCCTGGTCACCGACCCTTCTTCTTAACCTTACTTCTGGGCGCAGGTTTCAAAAGGGTAAAAACTATCAACAAACCTCCACGTTTTTCGAACATTGGATTAAACTCGATAGCACTTTCTAATATCTAGTTCTGTCACATTGGAATCAGGTAGTCAGTAGGTAAGCCTTTACAGCTCTGTCCAACCTACAACCCCTTTCACCGAAAGGCACCAGTCTCCCGGTGTTGTTCCTAACAGCCACCATACAATGTATGGCGTCCTCCGATCACGGAACCGGAATTCGGAAAATGCCCTGCACTCTGGGACTCAAGATCAGCTTAAAAAGGTAGAACCGAGTCGAAGAGATTAAAAAACCTCAGCACCCAGAGTGTCTCACGTGAAAATAAAAAAATCCACTATTGTATAAAAAAGAAGCTATGTGAGAGAAAACTTAGAAACAAGGTGTATTTTTGTCTTTTTCACTCTTTTTAAATTTTTTTTTTAAACTCAAGAACAAAAACAATGTTAGTGGAACAAAGTGAACAAAAAAGTTAGTAAAACAATCAAACATGAACAAGAACAAAGAGGTATAACAAACTGAAAAGAGAAGATTAAAAAGTGTGAAACAAAGAAAAAAGG
Source organism: Maratus michaelseni (assembly GCA_963931845.1). Classification (NCBI taxonomy): domain Eukaryota; kingdom Metazoa; phylum Arthropoda; class Arachnida; order Araneae; family Salticidae; genus Maratus; species Maratus michaelseni. The sequence goes on from OZ007586.1 coordinate 32,265,325, forward strand.
ATAGACAACTAAACAGAGAAGAAGGCAGGAAGGGAGAAAGATCGCTCAGGAATCCGGGGTCGCGAAACCCGTAAATACCTGAAGAAGGTATTCCCCTGGGGGACCCTGCACTCTGGGACTCAAGATCAGCCTAAAAAGGTAGAACCGTGTCGAAGAGATTAAAAAAACCTCAGCACCCAGAGTGCCTCACGTGAAAATAAAAAAATCCACTATTGTATAAAAAAGAAGCAATGTGTGAGAAAACTTGGAAACAAGGTGTCTTTGTCTTTTTCAAACTTTTTTTAATTTTTTCTTCTTTTTTTTTAACGAAAGAACGAAAACAACGTTAGCAGAACAAAGAACAATGTGAACAAAAATGTTAGTAAAACAATCAAACATGAACAAGAATAAAGAGGTATAACAAACTGAAAAGTAAGATTAAAAAGTGTGAAACAAAGAGAAAAGGATAGACAACTAAAAAGAGAAGAAGACAGGAAAGGAGAAAGATCGCTCGGGAATCCGGGGTCACGAAACTCGTAAATACCTAAAGAAGGTATTCCCCTGGGGGCCCACTTTAAGAAGAGTTCCCGGTGTGTTTAGACTTCTTGTGCAAAAATGTCTGCAGCGCCCATTGCCAACCATTATGTTACACATAACTGGTTTAAGTAATCCAGATGCTTGTGTTTGAAATTAATGAAATTTACCTTTTGTATGGGTCTAAGCTTAAGTTTTAATATATGAGATAATGCAGCATCTCATACTAAACATGCTATGATAAATGATCATACATCAAACTATAATCGCCATCCACAACATTCTTTATTTATTAAGTATGTGTAGTATGCAATATGGCACGTTAACTTTTCTCTCTGCATACATTCAAATCCACTTTTATGAATCTAAAATATATTTCTGGATGCAGCGAATTCACAATATTCAGTTACGTTCATTTGAAAATCTTTTTCCAGTTTGCCTCGAAGGTACGTTTTTCGAATATACGTTTCATTAACGTATAAGTCTCGCTCATGCATTGTTTTTTTCAAATAACATACCAATAGCAGTATCCGATAGCATATTTTGTACATTCGTATGCAGCAACTCATCCGTTCATGGTACAGTACACTTAAAATAGTAGTCTTAATTCTATAGGATAATTCTAGAAGCAATTTTAAACAAAATGAGTTGCATTATGTCGTCTCTCTATAAACAATATATATTTTCATTCTTACATTATTTTGAACATAGGCAAAACAAAGGCATTGATACTTAAGCATTCTTGGAAGGGGGGAAAATCAAAATTCTAAAAATAGTCATTTGTTAATAAAAAAATAGTATAAAATGTAAATGAATTAAAAGAACGCACCGCATACTTATAAGATGATTACATCATCAGATATAACGGTTTGGGTTTGATACTTAAGGCGTTCTTGGAAAGGGGGGGGGAAATCAAAATTCTAAAAATTATCATTTGTTAATAAAAAATAGTATAAAATGTAAATGAATTAAAAGAACGCACCGCATACTTATAAGATGATTACATCATCAGATATAACGGTTTGGGTTGTATCCACCCTCAGTTGTGCCCCGCCCCTTGTTGGAATGTCCGTAGCAGAACGAGTAATGTATACAAACAAAATATTAATGCTTCAATTTTATATTTTTCTGCTACCTTTTCTAAAGTAAAGGGATAAATGTGTTTATTAGAGACCACGGTAGTTCTCGCGCTTGTCTTAAGGCTTGTTAACATGATTTTCATAATGTGTTTTCTTTGAAACCATGAATTAGTTGTTACCCTGAATTTAACGTATTAATCATTAATGATATGTCTAAACGATTTCTAATTAAATTTAACTTATTTACATTTGAAATGCTTCATTATTTTGAACAACATTGTTTTAAAATCTACTGGCAAGGGCAATTTGGTTGATATGAGAATCCGTTTAATTAATCCGTAATGTTAATAATTAATCCGTTTCAAAGTAAGATGTAAACGTGTTAGAGTGTGCAACAAATTAAAGAAAATGGGCCTTTTTTGACATATACAAAATGTCTAACTGCTCAGTTTCAAGTAGCTTCATCATCGTTGTAAATATACAAGTAATGTAAAATTTAGAAATATGTACATAGTTCTAAGATCGATTGTTTCTGTATATAATTCTGTTACTAAAAAAATGCTTTATAGCAATAATACAGTGATAATTTATTGTTATACTGAGTTGAACACAGAGCTGAATTTAACCAAGCTTCACGGTCTTCCCCACTGGTTAAACTCAATGCAATAGAAAACAAATACTAGAATAGCAGCTGACCTGCAAGACTGTGTCCGACAGAGGATTAAGCGTACAAAATTTCCATTACACAATATTGAAGAAGATTTAATTTAAGAAACAGTAAAGATCGACATATAAAGAGGTTGGTTGGTTGGTTGTATAGGGTTTAGTGGCGCAAGGTCCCATTGGGGCCAAGCTGCGCCAAAGAAAAAATGTATTAAAAAATCACAAGTAATGCCAACAAAAGCTAAAAAAGAAACAACGTTTAATGAGAAAATTAGGTACCCATCCAGATATGGTCATACAGTGCATAAAACAAATATTAAGAATTCCTAAAAAAGTGAGGTATAAAAATAATACAGTGCAAAATACAATCACCCCATCCAGATGTCAAGTTAAACAAGTATAAGCTAACATTGTTAAATAAAATATGAAGGATATATAAAAACTATATCTCAAAATAAAAGCCAGCATGTTTTAAAAAAATGAAAGAGTGCCCCATAAGGTGAAATATCAAGAGGAAATTTTAATTTTACAAATATTTTGAAGAATAGAATACTTTTGAATTTGAATGTTTCATCTATTATTGTTGCCGTAAATGTTGTAATGTAAACTCACCCATTCAAATCAGATTTGTTTTGAATGGGGGGGGGGGGGGGAGAAGTTATATAACAAGCCTTCGGAAATCTCATGGACAGACTGGATGTTTTCGTAATGGATAGATTGATGCATGGGTTTAATGGCACAAAGCTCTCCCTCCCCCCCCCCCGTAGTAAAATTCGGTGCCCGAAAAATATGACCAAAAATGAGACTAAAATGGGAAAAATTAAAAATTTGAATCTACAAAATGAGCGATAAAGAAAACCTAGTGTTTAGCTATCTGGAAAGGGTTTCCTCTTATCCATATATCCCATACAAGTATATGGAACTAAAATTGGTGAATTCAAAATAAAAAATTAGCGGTATTTAAGACATTGAGTAACTATCTCAAAATAAAAGGTTGCATGTTTAAAAAAAATAAAGAATGCCCCCTGAGGTGTTTCTCCGATGAGGTTTGTCAGTCTAAGTGATTCAATAAATTCTGCACAATTGTCGCAAGCCCCAGCAGTCTGTTAAAAAAGAACGAAAAATCATGAAATAAGAATAGATTACGTAACATTTTACAACACTTGCAAAATAATTGTACAAATATTTACAGTCTAATAAGGTGAAAGATGATATCTAACAGTAAACAAGGTCAAACCGGACGGATAGGCCTACCTTTCGGCTTAAGCTCAACTAGCCCCGCCCAATCCAACAGTAAACAATTTTGAAAACTCATAACATTTGAAAAACCAATTTAAGGAATTACCAACACTATTCGGAAAAATATCCTAATTATTTTGTGCAGCCCTTTATATTACAGATTTGTATATGTACTACATATAATGCTAAGTTTTAGTTCATTTAGGAAATGTAGCACAGATTACAATTCCCTTCTGAAATTTCCGTCAATAAACGGAAATGTATTCGACAACTTTTGTAGTGGCCTGTATATGATCTACAGAATTTATACACAAAGACAAAAAAATCTGTTAAATGTAAAAATGCTTTGAGCAGCTGAAAACTCACTTCCAGCAATTGTTAACAGACAGTACCGAATTCCTTTGTGTGTCCCTGTACATGAACGATGAACACACAATATTCCAAAGCAAGATCTTGTAATGCACCACATTATGTTTATATATATAATATATATACAGACAATGGAACTTGCTAATGTGACCACCTATCTATTGTGTAAAGTGAGCAGATAACCTGCATTGTCACTTAAACCTTTAAAATGTGACCATCAATATTTCTGCATGCAGAAAAATTTTAAACTATACAAACTCATTCAATATACTGAGATGAAAAAAATTTCTTCTAAAGACAATAGGGAAAAGAACAAGCATTTGCAGGTCTGAGAAAATCATTTGAATAAGAGTGTTTCACAAAGAAAGGGAAAGCAATAAAAAAACGAGTTTCTTGACCACTAAATAGTCTGTCTGAAGAAATGGGTTGTTGGATTCATGACAGAAAGTATATTTTAGAACTTGAGTACATAGTGTGTGAATGGCTGGCGTTTTAAAAAGAAGTTGAGTTATCCTACTTGTATGGTGATTAAGAGTTTCTCAGGCATTTTCTCACTTTCTTCTATATAAGAAAAAATGCACACAATGCTATAGTCAACAGCTTTCATTGTTACTTTTTAAAGAGAATGGTCAAATGTGAGGAATGTGTTCAAGGGTGGTGTCACTAGATTGAATTCAGCAAAAAAAGGACGGGAGAAAAACTAGAAAGTTCACACCCTCCAGTAAAGTTGGCATTCTCAAGTGATTCATTGTCACCAAAAAACCTTGTGGATCTATTTACTTTTCCCTTTCAGTCTCTGTGAACGAATTATGGATTAGATGTCCTGGGAAATTGTTGTACAGATGATCATCTTATATTTTTTCCAGTCTTTGAGCTGAAATAAAACTTCTGTTCATGCAAATAAGACTACAACTTAGGTCAATTTTTACAATATCTGAAGTTAAAGTCTGTAATTAAAGCCTTCAAGCTCCATTATAAAAAATTCTTGCTACAACGTGTGATATCCAGGTGTGATGAATGTAAATCTGCAAATGAAATAGCTAAGTGCATAAGTGTTTTAGACGCTATTAAGTGGATAAAAGAGTCCTGAGAGCTTGTACGCACATCTACAATTTTTAAGTGTTTTGATAAATGTGGTTTTCTCCCAAAAGATTCAGGAGATGCTAGTGATAGTGCTGTACATGCTGACAAATCTAATGCAGATAGTACTTTCAATATACAGCACCTTATTGACCAGATTCATTCGGATGATGAAATAAATGCAGAAATGTTTGTTACATGAAACATTATCGAAATTAAAAATCTTATTTATCCCGAAAAACTGAAATTTTATTAAATTACAGTGAAATGGAATCAGTTTCTGATGGTGAAAATTAAATAAAAAATTAACTATTTTTCATACTCCTTCTGAAAATCAGATGTTGCATATTTGCAAACAAATGCAAGCATATGCTTTAAAAAACTGTTCAGAAATATTAAATTCAATAAGAAATATTGGAAAAATGACTGAAGAGACAATTATGAGGAAAAGAAATTTAATGTAAAAAACAGATTTTCTTTAATTTTGAAATTGTTATTTATTTATTTATTTTGAGTAGAATGTCTTTACATTAAATTTTTGAAAACATACATAAGTAAAGTAGCATTCAGTAAAAATTGAGACCACTTTTGCCTGTCCCAAGGGTGGTCACATTAGGCAGGTTCCACTGTATTTCAGTATGCTTGAAATAGCGAATTATTAAAAAAAAATCACGAACTAATTTTCTCTATAGACCGTAATGTAACGGAATTATTTTGAGTGTCCCAGTAAAGGAACTATAAGTGCCATTCACACCATATTCTATGGTAAGCCTCTTGCAGTGCACTTCAGTGATATATAACAATGTCAATGTTTGAAATTGTGTAACATCATTAAAATAAACCGTAAATGAACTTCACCATATACCGTAATTTAACGGAATCCTTTTGAGCGTCCCTGTGAAAAACTATAAATGCTATACACTCCATCTGCAATACTGAACATGCCATAGTAAACCTCAATAACATAGCAGTTGCATGACAATCCGAATATATTTACGTGAGTTAGAGCATGGACAGTCAGACGGCAGACAACCGAATTCATATACCTTTTTAACTACGTTGGAAAGTGTTAAAATGATAAATAGAAGTTTATAGTGACAATATGAACGTATAAGGACATTCTCCTGAAATAAAAGGTTACGAGTGAATCTGTAATGTCCAATTCACAGACGAATCAAAAGGGCATCCATTTTCCTCGGATAACTCAGGAGGCCATGTCATTGTTAAATTCCAATCCAAACTTTCCTGCCACTTATTCTGACTAAATTATTAGGATTTGAATGTCTTTAAAGGAAATCCGATAATTTATATGAATATTAACGCCTAGTCACAACACCTGCCTTCTCATTTCCAGGAGTACCCACGCGTCCTGGCAAGCAGAAAAGTACGCCTTGTCATATAATTATAAAAATAGTTTAATTCGTTAAAGTAGAAGGATGATTTTTAAAAGCTTTATTGCATCAATAGCAATTTGAGATATGCAGTGATGTTATATGTTGAACATGACCCATTATTTGTTAATTAGATCGACCGTAAAAGACTGATGGAGGAGTGTATAGAGGGTGCAGATAACTGAAGTATGCATTAATCACAAAACGCTGTCGCCCACATTTTGATCATCTATGTTTATCAACGTAATTAGCACGATGTGCAGTGAACAGTAGTTGAAAGACAGCAGGTGGTAATTGTTTTTGTCAAAGTAATTAAAACGATGGAGGCAGACAATATTAGGAGTTTGAGGGATCATATGCAATGGACATGGCCGCACGTCGACATTACTCACCCACATTTAAAATGTAGGTATGAAGAGGATATCCATAATGTGAAAGATTCTGGTAATTTTAAACTCAAGAAATATCTTCAAGGATGTACTGAAACACTGGTTCATTTTAATCAATATACACTCATGTTCAAAATTAAGAGAATTTGCATATTTTGTCGAATTTCATGAAAAATACAGAACGAAAGGTACAACTATTGCTTTGAAACAAAGATGCAAATCTTTAATTTCGAATACGTAAACGTACATGTGTCTATGGTCGGAGCGAGTAGAGAAAGTGTCTTAATAAACGGTCTTGGCAATTTCCGCGGCTTGTTCGCTCGCGAACCTCGACGAAATATCTGTTTGTTTGCAACATTCGGTGAAATTTAAAAGTAAACAGTAAATATTAGTCACTACCAACGTTGGGATGATTAAATGAGATGGCGAATCGTAGGGAGACAGGAAGCAGGCCAGTATCGATTATGCATTTCTAGATACTTCAATGTAACGTCCAGTGTCTTGTTCAACTTATAGAAACAGTTCACATATTGGATCCATAGAAAGAAAACCTGTGCAAGGTTGACCAAGAGTAAAAGTCACAACCGCCAATGAAGATCGTCAATTGTCTATATTATAGCGAGGTAACAGGAGTGCAATTGCTTCAGAGCTATCTCGTGACCACTGTGCGGCAACAGGAAGTCCAGTTTTGAAGGTTACAGTTTCCAAAAGGCTACATAAGAGTGGTGTTAGTAGGAATACTTTCTGTTTGCGTCCCGCTCACTTCTGCTCACAGAAGAACCCGTTTAGCATGGTGAAGATATCGGACTTTGAACAGGAATTCAATGGGTGTCCGTGCTAGTCACGGATGAGTCTTGGTTCAGCCTAAATACAGATTCTCGATGAACATTCATTTGGACAGAACCAGAGAACCGCTACCTACCCTCAAACGTCAGAGCAATAGACCACTATGGCAGCGGAGGTTTGGTGGTCTGGGAAACATGTTGGATGGACTCACACCCCTCCATGTGTTTGGCAGAGGGTCTGTGACTAGTGTGATGCATGGGGATGAGATCTTTGAACCTTATGTTTGCTTTTCAGGGGTGCAGTTTTCCCCAATTTCATTATAATGGACGCAAACGCGCGCCCACAGTACTCATCCGGTCTACTAATTTCTGGAAAGTGAGGATAATCGTCGGATGGATTGTCCAGACAGATATACAGACCTAAACTCTATAGAGGATGTCTGTGACGCTCTAGGGAAGGCAATTGAAACTCGCTCTCTACCTCCCAGACCCACCCGAGTCCTGAAAACAGTGTTGCTGGTAGAGTGGGACCGACTGCCAAAGGCACTCACAAACTGCCCGATTCCCATTATGGATTCACAATGTGAGAACTGTATAAGTGGGGACCATACCCCCTATTAACCCATTAATTTGTCAACTATTGTAACCTCTGTTTTACACATTTGGGCGCTTAGTCTTACTCACGATCATGAGTGTGTATTATAACTGTTAAATGGTTATTTTTTTGTATTATAAACAACCTATGTTCATACCTAATTTCACTAAAATCTGTCCAGTAGTTCTGGAGATAATCGACAAAACCTGAAAATTCGCCTAATTTTGAACATGCGTGTAAAAGTTTAAATTGTTAGTATATTAAATGAACAGAGCAAACAGTAAAGTTTGGTGCACAGTGTTAAGTTTAGGAACTGTCTTTGGTGCTTAACCACAGACGAAGGGATTGTATATTTTTGAGTGGATCACAACACCATAAATTTTAAGGAAAGAGATACGGCCGACTACTCAAGAAGTGCTTGAAAGCACATTCATTAAATTAAGCGACGACGTCTTTTTTGTTCTAAACATGCGGTAAAGTTAGTTTATTATTACAAGCATATATTACAAGCTAATAACAGAAATCCTCCACAACAGGGATTGTAGATGATCCAATGAAGATTTCAGAATATGGATATAGATCCATACGTCTCACAGTGAGAGTATGATGCAAAAACCTGGTCAAAAAGGCAAAAATTAAAATTTGATAAACAATTGTAAAAAGGCATATTTTCTAATAGCTGACTAACTGGTGCGTCGATCTGTATTTCAGGAGTATGAGTCATATCCGACGGCTCCTAGCCTCAGTTGAAATGAAAGTATTTGTGAGAAGACTCTTTTTTTTGTTATGCTTCAGCTTTGTTGTTGTGTTTAAATGTATACTTTGACATGTGCATTTAAATAATTTTACTTTTCATATAATACAAAATTAAATTTGAAAATGTGTCAATATTAAACCTGTTTAGATTTAGTTTATGGAAATATATTGAAATATTTTACCCAATATATTCAAAGCTTTTTAAAACTGTGTCGGGGTTTGTCAGACCATTTTTTTTAAATATTCCGCATATTGTTGCCAGTTTTATATATTGTTTTTGGGAGGACTGCAAATCCATTAAAAACACTCTAAAACCAGCATATTTATGCTATAGAGACTCAACTTTGATAAATTCTAAATGCAAGTAATATAAAATATTATGCACATTTTTATAAATAATTAAAAATTTATATGTTATAAAATTAACTACATTTAATTAAACATTAATTGTAAATTAAACCTATCAACAATTAATTTCCTCTTAGAAACAGTAAACAATTAAGTAAACATTGTATTATATGTATTTAAATAAATATATGCATATATAACATTAAAAGTAGTGTATTTACTAATAGTAGTACTCAAAAAGAACTTTTGTCATGAGGAAGTGTATAATAATTGTTATTATTTGTATAATTAAGAATGTTTAATAGCAATCTGTAGCTGTCTCTCAATAAAACGAATATCTTGTTCTGAACACATAATACGGACGTCGAACAGTATAAATGTCCTTGTACTGATGGGAGGCAGTTTAGTATATCGTGAATCTTAATTACAAAGAGTTACATTCATAAACTACCCAGGGTTACGCCCTCTTTTTGTACTTCACATTAGGGAAATACTGTCGAGTTTTTAATTTTAAAAAGATAAATGACAAGGAAGTTTACTCTAAAGTACATGTTAAACATATCTCTAAGGATCCCATAATGCCATGTTCATTCGTAGATTTTTCTCCATACCAAATACCAAGAGAAAGTGGTAGTTTTAAACAGTTAGTCCGTATCAGAATTTCAAAAACGGATCAGGTTAGCGATAACAGACCTACCGCGTCGAAAATTACTTTGGAATGCTGCAAGGCAGTTTAGTTTCCAAAATATGCCCCAGATGAAAAGTAACCTTTTTTTCATGAGCGGCTGATCAAAGGCGGATATAAAGTGGTTTTTAGTGTCGTTAGAATTCTTTCCTCGTTTAAAAATGGACGTAAGACAGCTGCGAACTAAGCACGAGAATAAGTCTGTCCCATACCTTTATCCTATTAAAAATAGCAAGGAGAATATTAGATAAAGGGCATATGTGCTTCAGCGTGATGCAAATGATGAATTCAGAAACTAGGGCAGATAAGTGGGTATTTCGCAAATACTTTGCAATCTGAAAGAAAAAATGTTGATTGTAAGAAAAAATTTGAAACATTATTACGGTCATTTCAGTTAATCGTTTATAAATTAAACGCTTTGGGTAAGAGTAAACAAACTTGATCCACCAGTACATCTTATTGTATCTGCTACTACGTTGTTAAGAGAGTTTATATTTAGCCTATTGGCTTAAATTTGAAATATGAGTTTCAGAGTATAGGACCATACATTTTTGCACTCTTTCACGGAATCTTCTTTCTTGGCATATATATATTATAGGCATAATTCAGGATTCAAGGTGAATTTATGTCGCACTCCACCTTGTAGTCTATCATATGTTCATTAAAAATATTACTCAACCCTTTGAGATGCGATGGGATACATTTTATACCACTTAATTTTAATCACGATTTGTACCATAATATTGGAATAAACTTTCTTTTATAACTTTGGAGCAAGAAATGTGTAAAATTGCTTTTCTTTATTTTTGAATGAAATTCTTCGAAAAGTCTGATGTGAATTCAACATTCCACAATAACTTGCCCTTGAAAGTGTTAAAGGAAAAATATCTATGTGCTTTGCACCAAAAAAGTTCATTTTTTATTTATTTTATTTTTACTTTGCCATTTTTTATTAAAACATTTGTCCTCTTAGTGAGTGAATGTTTTCCATTTTACACCTATTTTAACAATGGATTTTGTACATCTCCGCACATCTGAGTTTAGTTTAAATGAATTATGTAACTGAATTTTTATGTTATAATTTTCAAATTAAACATTTCTTCCAAATTGAGAAAGTTGACTTTTTGGTGAACTTGCGCATTTTATAAAATCTTTTGAAAGATTATACATATGTAGTTTTAGGATTCGGATAATTTATGAAAGTAGAATTATGTGGATTATTTATTTATCATATCTATATACGAAAAACATACTATTTTTCTAGTTTAAAAATATTTTCTAAATTCAAGGTAAATTTATTTCGCACGCTACCTTGTAGTCTATCACATGTTCATTAAAAATATTACTCAATCCTTTGAGATGCGGTGGGATATAGTTTATACAACTTAATTTTAAATCAAGATTTCTACCATAATATTGGAATAAAATTTATTTTATAACTTTGGTGCAAGAAAAGCTCTAAAATTGCTTTTCGTTATTTTCGAATGAAATTCTTCGAAAATTCTGATGTGAATTCCACAATAACTTTCCCTTGAAAGGGTTAAAAGGAAACGATCTATGTGCTTTGCACCAAGAAAGTTATTTATTTATTTATTTTTACTTTGCCTTTTTTAAAAATTAAAACATTTGTCCTCTTAGTGAGTGAATGCTTTCCATTTTACACCGTTTACCATTAATTTTTTTTCCAAATTTAAGATAAATTTGTCGCATTCTACACCTTGTAGTCTATCATATGTTCATTTAAAATATTACTCAACCCTTTAAGATGCGGTGGGATATATTTTATACCACTTAATTTTAATCAAGATTTGTACCATATTATTTGAATAAAATTTCTATTACGACTCATGTGCAAGAAAAGCTGTAAAACTTCTTTTAATTTTCGAATGAAATTCTTCGAAAATTCTGATGCGAATTCAACATTCCACAATAACTTTCCCTTGAAAGGGTTAAATGGAAAAGATCTATGTGCTTTTCACCAAGAAAGTTTATTTCTTAATTTATTTTATTTTGCCTGTTTTTAATTAAAACATTTGTCCTCTTAGTGAGTAAATGTTTTCCATTTTACACCTATTTTAACCATGGATTTTATACATCTCCACACATCTAAGTTTAGTTTAAGTGAATTATATGATTGAATTTTTATGTTATAATTTTCAAATTAAACATTTTCTTCCAACTTTAAAAAGTTGACTTTTTGGTCAACTTGCTCATTTTATAAAATCTTTTAAAAGATTATACATATGTAGTTTGAGGATTCGGATAATTTATCTAAGTAGAAAGATATGGATTAATTAATTATATCTATATACGAAAAATAGATATTCCATTTCTAGTTTTAAAATATTTTTCAAATTCAGGCTTTTATTCACTGAAGCAATAGTTACATCATATGTTTGGTAACATATGTATTTCTCCATCTGTAATAAAATCATGTACAAAGGGCTCCCCATGAAAACATTTTCTGTAAATCACAGCTACATGGCTAGCATACGACCACCATGAAGGGCAAATTCTTACTCTCAAACATACAGCTCAAAGCCGAAAAGGTCCTTTGGTAGCTTCAGAACCTCTAGCCCAACCCTTCCCGCTTTTCGAGGTGTTTAATTTTTTCATTTTTCCTTTTAAATTTGTCCGGACCATCACGCGAAACGCCGCGCTCCGCGTATTCTTTAAATCTACGTCTGACAGTAATTTAGCATTGGAATTTTGGTCTGGCAAATTAAATATGGCTTATCTGATAGCCAAATTATAACATGCTAAAATGTAACACCTTATTTTACCTATAAATCAGGGTCTGGCACGGTCTTAACGTTCAAACTGTCTGGCAGTAATGGCTTAATATCACGAATAGTTAACAGAAACAAGTGTTAAACAAAATTCCAGCTAAAATGGCTTAATTTTGTCACTTTTTCACCTGCATTGCCCCTCCCCTCACAGGTAAACGCAACGTATCCCACCAGCCAGACCGGCCGCATGCGTACTACACAATAAAAAGGAAGGGGGTATAGAAAAATGAGCCTTGAGAAAATCAGGTGATGAAAACGTTGCTAGTTCTTAGAATATCGGGATTTTGATTTTATATGCTATATAGTTAGAATTATTAAGATACCTCTCAAGTATCTTACAGCCATTTTTTTTCATTACTATTTCTCAGTTAAGCACAGAAAGAAATGGAATATTATGCGTAGCTGCATTTGTAATGCTCATATTGGCACCATTTATACAGTGAATGTTATCCGGTGTTTTGTCATTATTATCCTTCAAAATCTTATTGCCAATGGTTGTAATTGCTGCAAGAGATGGGCAGTTGGTTCGCCGAGAAAAGTTTGGAGTTAACACTAGAAATACCGCAAATTTTACTCAATTTTTTTTTAACTATTTCACACCAGAAATTTTAATTTAAAACTACTTAACTTATTCATTTAATGTATTTCTGCGAGTTTTATATTTATTTTAAAAAGAAATTTCTGGTTCGAATTTCAATATATTCATTTGTTAACCGTCAAAAATTGCGGCTCATGGTAGTTCTAATGTTAAATATTTATTAAATTGGAATATATATTAAAATCCCTGTCAGTAGAAGTCTGTAAAATTAATGTCTGAAAGCGGTAACTGCTGAGCAGGTCATTTGAGATCCATAAATATTTTTTTTCAATTAATTTCATGAGCGAAATTAATTACAATTTACTTGTATGTGTTGTCTATGCTGGACTTGTGGTGAATAATGTCGTCTAAAATTTGCCACAGGGTTGTGTGCTCTCGATGAGTTTCCATCTTGTTCTGCGGTTGCAGCCTTTCCAACATATATAAGAGTAAGAGACGACGAGTTGGGATATCGTTCTTTGTAGCTCAGTGGTAGAGCCTCAGGGCGCTATTCTGATGTCCCGTGTTCGACTCCCGGCTTAGGGAATTTTTCACTCGCCGGTTAACGCTTAGTTTAGCAATGAAAAATCCATTTGTTTGATGTTTTGTTTTAGATGTATTTAGTTTTCTGCAAGATGTCAGATTCAGAGATCACTCAGAGAGGTATTTAAAAATTTATCTGTAATTACAGAGACAGCAATGTTTGTAAAATGACAAAATAATTTTCAGTTAACTGCTTCATTATTATTTAATTCGATTATACATTCGCAGTGCGGATCTTAGTGTTTTAGTTTACCAACGAATGCTCGAATAGATTTCGTATTCTAGACAATGACTTGTCAAAACCACCCACTTGCCGTTTAAATAAAAAACGCTAACCTAAATTGCAAGGAAATTAAAAGCATTTTAAAAGAAGAAACTCCTTTGAAAGTGTGGATGCGTTCTCGTCTACATTACACGAAAGCTTTAGAAAGAAAACTATCAACATTTGCGATTGAGTTGAATAGTATGAACGACGACTCTGCAGTTGTGTATATTAAAAAATATTTAAGAGATCGTTTGTGTTTGATTTGAACTGAAGTACTTCGTTGAAAATAACGAAAATAGAAGTATCCAGACGTATGACAATGCGTTTGTAAGTAAAATGAAATAGTTTTTTTTTTTTTTCGCAGACAACACATCGGAATTCATGAAATTAAAATGCCATCATTCACGTCTATTTCATTTGATGCTGAATTGGATCTTTCACTAGAGATAATTTTTTTCTTCCAAATCTGAAGCAAAATCTCCCATTTCATCAACCTAGGATTTCAGACTGATCTGATCGACAGTTTTAAGACCTCTGTTGGTTACGAGCTTTAAGACCTCTGTTGGTTAATCTGATTTCTTGTAGAGTGATTTTAAGAATGTAAAGTCTCAATGTTTGTGATTAAATTGTGTCAACCTTATCAAACAGAATCCGGCCCGAAAGCATAATAGAATTCCTTTTAGTTATATTACATTTAAAACTCATGGATGGATTCCTGTTTTTCGAGTTTCCACTCAAACCCCATTAGCCAACACATTCCGTTTTTATTCCCGTGTAGCCTATGGAGTCTTGGCACACTAGAATTATGGGAGTTCCCCATAATGTGTAGCATGTACACGATTACCAGTGGAGCTATAGAAAATTTCTCTCTATCGAGAAATCGCAGCTATTTAGTAAAACCAAACCAATCTACTAAACCTAGATGCAGGGGAAATATTCAAAACCTGTAAGTTATTGACAGCTACCACTCCTTTTTTCTACTATCGCTTAGTCACTGGACTGTTTCCACTCTGGCGAACCATCATCCTTCAACGGCTAGAGTAGAAGATAGGTACTCAGTTTATGGTGCGAAGAAATCACCTCAGAAAATTACCTTTGACAGAATTAAGGCCGTTGAAAGATGTGCGATAGGTTTTTTAATTTTAAGTGTATTTTTTTTTAATATCATTTTTATTGTCCGTATGTTTTTGAATAAAAAAATGAAGGCTACTTTAGCATAGCAAAGAAAAAATTGTAGTTGTAAATAAACAGAGAAACTGAATAAACATCAAATAACAGTGAATAGTAACTTAAGTTATGCCAAAAAAATTAATAAACAAATAATGTAAAATTGTGTATACCAAATAAAATATTTTAAAACTATAAATATTGATAGCATTGTGAAAATAATCAATAATGAACATAAAAAATGCTATATTTTGCAGTTTGAAACTGCTTCAAAAGTTTTTATGTTCATAATACATTTTGTGCTAATTTTATCGTTATTGTAAATTACTTGTGATTAGTTGAAGAAAAGACTGTGTGTGAGAGTATCTTCAAATTACTTATCAGTTGTTTTCTATGATGCAAAACACTTGGCAGTGTATAAAACTGATATTTTCTTAGATTATACTGCTGCTGTTATATTATTATTACTATTGAATTATAGTATTTATTTGTATTACTGAGAATTATATTATTTATTACTGAAAAGAAAACAAAAAAAATGTTTGAAAAAAATATTATTTAAAGATGTATCCCACAGAAATATAACAAATCCCAAATAAAATGTAAACAAGCTCAAGAAAATAATTTGATAAGCAAGACTTTAAAAGTAGTTGAGTCATTAACAAAAGACTTGTTTATTATGTAAAAAATTACTGCGATACTTAAGATAAAAAATGTTGTGACAAAGAGCTAGAGTTGTGAAGTGATGGTAAAAACATTACACTGATGAAATGACTATAGTTTTTAAAAAAATGATGGAAGAATTTTTATTTCAGCCTTTATAAAAACTTTACTTAAAAAAAAGGACTGTATAAATCAGCTTTGGAAACCTAGGACTTTATAACAGTTCCAAAAAAGAGGGGTTAAATTAAAACGTAGGTAAATTGCTGTTAATAATGTGTAAAAGCATAACAGCACCTTTATTATTTGTTTTTTCATATTTATTATTGTTATTATAGTTTTCTTGTGCATTTACAAATGGTAAGTGATATTGTAATGACTATTTGTAATCTTTTACAAGGGAAATGCTCCTAGATATTCTTTTTACTTCAAAAGTTTAGTAATTATGCTTTCAAGGGTTTAAAAAATCTTTCATCTCTTTGCTGGCAAAACTAAAGTTTAGTGGTCAAAATTCAAAGTTATTAAAAATGTGTTTAAAAGTTTGATTTTTTTTTGGTAATTCTATACTTCAAATTCCTTTAATATATAATTTTCATTATCCTTTTATCATTATTTCACTCATACACAATTAAATGCTATTTCTTAAAAATAAAGTCAAATACTTTTTATGTCGCATTTAATTAAGACTGATACTGATCGAATAACCTTGTGCAACCAGTTTAGTTTATGATATTGACAACTAATCGAACACTTTGATTGCGTCAAATCTAAATGGTCATTATTACATGGTTTGCAACATAATTGTGCATATTATTTTTTTTCTATAATTTTCTGCAATTCTTAAAAATCCTTCAACCATCATGTTTGCTCTTGCAAAAACTACTTCAGCAATAGGACATTGGATATATGATGCCTATAAGTAAGTGGATATTAAGAAGATAAAGTATATAAGATCGAAAATATATAGTAATTCTTAAACCCCTTATTACTTATATATTTGTAAAATGAGTTGAATTAGTTTAATTTATTAACAATGCTCTCTCTTTTATATATGCCAGTTATACTTTCATATTCGTTTTATTGATTGTCCTATATTTTGTCAATTTTGCTTTAATTAAGCATTAAATTGAAATTATTACAGATAATGCTATAGTCCTAATTCATTAGTGTTAGTGCTATTAGATGTGATTTTGTCTTCTGTATCCAATTACTTCAAGCTTTATATCCTCCCTCACACTTAATTGTAAGCAGTTAAGTGCTAGGATACACATGTTTATAGTTAATTTTAAAACGTATGCACTTCATATATATATATAGTAATATCTGTGTGGCGATAACAAAAATTCTCTGCTTTAGTAATAGTAAGGACAATGGTTTATTAATAACTAGGGATCACACGATTGTCTGTATAATGAGAGTCTGCTTCAGAAAGAGTGTCCATAAAGAGGGGTTTCACTGCATAAATATTAATAGATGTTAATGTATTTGTTGGCAAAAATCACAAATGATTAAAATATGTTTTTTGTAGAGAGTTCATTATAAAGTATGGTCAAGCTAAAGCTTTACTTTTAAAGGTATACATGAAAACAGAGCTATATATATGAGCAAGTGCTTTAATGAGAAGCTACTATTGTTAAACAATGCATATGTTATGGTGTATCTAAGTAGACATTATTACATGGTTTGCAACATAATGGTGCATCTTATTTTTTTTCTATAATTTTGTGTAATGCTTCAAATTTCTTCAACCATCATGTTTGCTTTTGCAAAAATTACTTCAGAAATAGGACATTGGATATTTGATGCCTATAAGTAACTGGCTATTGAGAATATAAAGTATATTATATTGAAAATATCTAGTAATTCTTAAGCCCCTTATTACTTATAGATTTGTAAAATGAGTTGAATTAGTTTAATGTATTAATAATGCTCACTTTTACTCTAGCCATTTATACTTTCATATTCATTTTATTGATTGTCCTATATTTTATCAATTTTGCTTTAATTAAGCATTAAATTTTATAAATTGAAATTATTACAGATAATGCTCGAGTCCTAATTCATTAGTGTGAGTGCTATTAGATGTGTTTTTTTCTTCTGTATCCAATTGCTTCAGCTTTATTTGAATTAGTTTAATTTATTAATAATGCACTCTCTTTTACTCTAGCCATTTGTACTTTCATATTCATTTTATTGATTGTCCAATATTTTATCATGAAGAGTTTTTTTTTTCTTAACGGTTGTGTTCATCTGCAGCGAGCGGTGAATTTTATCAAGCTAACGAGAGCAGGGGATTTTGTCGTCGAAGTGACGTAAATCTAAACTACTGCTTGCCTTCGAATTGGTATGTAATAGCAATGATGTTATTCTATGGAGAGTTATTTAATTTAGCGCTATCCAAGAGAGCATTTCCCCGAATTCAGATATCATATTCTAATACGAGCAAATCTTGTGGGTGGTTATATATAATATATATATATATATATATATATATGCAAATTTTCTCTTAAAAACGGCTCTAACGATTTTGACGAAATTTCGTATCCTACCGTTTTGGGGCACCAGAAAACCATTGGGCTAGGTCACATGTTCGAGAAAATTCGATTAGTGGGTCATTTTGGGTCATGGTCTAGCTAATTGTATCTAAAAAACGGTTCAAACGATTTTGACGAAATTTTGTATCCGACCATTTTCGGGCACGAGAAGACTATTGGGCTGGGTCACATGTTCGAGAGCTTTCGATTATTAGGTCATTTTTGGGTCAACGCGGGTAAAATTAATTTTATCTAAAAAACGGCTCTAACGATTGATTAAATTTTGTGTCCTACGAGTTTCGAGCACGATAAAATCATTGGTCTAGGTCACATGTCCAAGAAAATTCGATTAGTGGGTCATTTGTGGGTCATTGTGCGTCAAGATCTAAAAAACGGCTCAATTTACACTAAATTTTGCATCCAATGGTTTTCGGGCACGAGAAGACTGTTGGGCTATGTCACATGTTCGAGAAAATTCAATTAGTGAATCATTTTGGGTCATGGTCAAGCTAATTGTATCTAAAAAACGGTTCAAACTATTTTGACGAAATTTTGTATCCGACTTTTTTCGGGCACGAGAAGACTATTGGGCTAGTTCACATGTTCGAGAATTTTCGATTAGTGGGTCATTTTTGGGTCAAAGCGGGTCAAATTAATTTTATCTAAAAAACGGCTCTAACGATTTTGATTAAATTTTGTATCCTACGAGTTTCGGGCACGCGAAAATCATTGGGCTAGGTCACATGTTCGAGAAAATTCGATTAGTGGGTCATTTCTGGGTCAATGTGGGTCAAGATCTAAAAAGCGGCTCAATTTACACTAAATTTTGCATCCAATGGTTTTCGAGCACGAGAAGACTGTTGGGCTAGGTCACATGTTCGAGAAAATTCAATTAGTGGGTCATTTTGGTCATGGGTCAAGCTATTTTATCTTAAAAACGGTTCAGAGGATTTGAAATAAATTTAGCACCCTACAGGTTTAGGGAACAAGAAGACTATTAGGCTAGGTCACATATTCGAGAAATTTCGATTAGTGGGTCATTATGGGTCAAGCTATTTTATCTTAAAAACGGCTCAGACTATTTACACTAAATTTTACATCCTATGGTTTTCGGGCACGAGAAGACTGTTGGGCTAAGTCACATGTTCGAGAAAATGCAATTTGTGGGTCATTTTGGTCATGGGTCATGATATTTGAACTCAAATTTAATTTTGACCGAGCATAGCTCGGTCTTCCCTGCTCGTGTTAAATAAAAGAATGTGACTCATCTTTGTTTTTCTTTGATAGCAATTTTCAATTTACTCGGTTGCTAAGAAGCAAATTAATTTTCGACTGCCCTTAAATTCAGAGTATGCCAGAAATTTCCTCAATTTTGTGACATATAATAGAACATAAAAATGAAATCCCCGTAAATCCCTTATGATTCAAAGAATCTGCGTCACGTGACGTATGTTGTGGTCTTACGCCGAGGCAGTTAAAACCTGATGCAGACTCGATTTTGAGTAAAATTTTTGACGCTTGGTGTTTGCTAAAGAAAACGGGACGGATTGGGAGAGTAATAGAACATTGTCATTAAACAGGGGAATCAACTAAAACAAATGGAAAAAGTAGAAAAGTCGCCAGTGAATACGTACAAAAGGTACCCCTTCAGAGGGAGGATGATTAAAATCCATAGATAATTTTAATATTTGAGTTACGTTATTTCTTATGCAATGCATCAAGAGTTCTGCACGGCAGATTATGCGAACTATGGGGTTGATTGGTTGATTAGGGTTTTATGGCACAAAGTCCTTTTTGGGACATGCTGCGCCAAAAAAAAGATTAAAATAAAAACTTCAAATTAAAACTGTCATAAAAACAAGATGAATTAAAAGAGTGATATGATAAATGTATAATTAAAATCACGTAATGAAATTATAACACAACGTCTAAAAGAAATAAATAGTTTTCACAATTAAAATAGAAACAATCTTGACTAACAGTTGGTAAAATGTTCAAGTTTCGAGCACATATGTATTTAAAATCACGTAGGTTCAAATACCTCAAAAACAGTATTATTATCATCATTTGAATCATAACTAAGATTCTGATTCCATAGCCTCCTCTGCATACTGAAGCAACTGGTTTGAATCCTACGTAATAACAAGGGGTGAATTACGACACATTTTCTTGTTTTTTCCCTTCACATTTTTCCACTGTGAAGAGGCTTTGGTTAAGGTTTTCTTACTCTCATTCTGTGTAGGGGAAACAGGTTTTGTCAATTTGTTTGCAGATGAAAGCGAAGTTTGACCTGACTTGTTTTCGGTTGACTGTTTAGATGGATATTCAGAATATTCTATTTTCACAGGTTCTGGAGATGGTGGCATAAGTTGTATGCAGACAAAGGTCTTAGTCTAGCGGAACAATACATACTGCGGGTATTTTTCTTTATAGTGCTGGTTAGTGCAATAGAAGAGTCATTTGGTCGTAAAGCGAATTCAGTTTGGGTGCTTATATGTCTTAAGGATTTTATCTGTTGCTTGAGTAATCTAGAATAAGAAACTCCTATAGATGGTGTTCTAGATTCAACCAGTTTTTGAGCTTCAGGATAAGAAAGTTTCTGAGTGATTTTGATGGCAAGAATTTCTTTCTCACGGATCCAGTTTAGACAAGAACGAGAATATGCTGCATGATCACAATTGCAGTTTATACAGCGTTCGGATTTTTCACATGAGTTACTCTCATGGACGGCTTCTAAACATCTTGCACATGCAACAGATCCACGACAGGAAGTTTTACTGTGGCCATAACGCTGGCATTTAAAGCAACGAAGAGGGTTAGGAATATAAGGACGGACGGGGCAGCTCAGTTATGCAGCTTTAATTCTAGTTGGTAGTGTAGGGCTATTAAAAGTCAGGATAATGTATTTTGTAGGAAGCACTTGCTCATTCCGGCGGATAGTGATACGGCATACGTCTATAACATTTTGATCTTTTAAATTTTATCTTTTCCACCGTTCACAAGATTTTGTATAAAGTTGTATATGGTTGGGAATACCTCATTCAGATAGCATTTCTCTTTGTGTTTTATATTTATTTATTTTAATAATGTTTCAGCGTTAGCTTTTGAAGTGAATTGGTGTTCACTTTTATTTCTTATTTTAGCACGGCATGTTCCTTGAGGACATTGAGCCATTAAATGCACCCAACCAACTGTAAAAAAAAAGTTTTTACTTTTAAAAAAAATAGCGACTCTTGAAAATATTTGTAAGCCTTGCATCTAAAAAATTTAGAGAAACGTTTATTTTGCTCTTTCTGGATTTTGAGTGTTAAAACTGAGCTGACATAACTTATTTGACGTATAAGGATTGTAGCATTTTCATTTCTCTACCAAATAATATATTTTCGGAATCTCACGCATAGGGTGTAAATATTACAGATAGTAAACTAAATTTCCTTTTTAAATAGCAATTTTTCTTCAAATGCCCGCATCAAATAAAGCTGTATGTTTTTGTCATCAACAAAACGAATATAAATCCCTTGATGAAAGCCCAACTTTTGTGCATTGCAAAACTACTACAGTAAACTACATCAAATGTGTCTTCTCCGGCATTAAATGGAACCATATTAGATCCATGGTAGATATATTTTTATTAAACCATCTGGAAGTATTTGAACTTGAGTACAACCCCAGTTACCAAGTAACAGTCCATGGTTTACCTAATTTTTTACTCTAATTCTTCAAAAATCTACCACAGCAAATTTATCCGCAGCTATTGGTTTTTGGGGAAACCATAGATTGCATTATTAAATAAACACTTCGTTTTAATCGGACGCTTTTTTAACTTTCCAAACTTTCTCGTGAACTTTGATCTACTGACGTTTCGACTTAGGCAAAGTTGTGTTTTCTATGGCTTGTAAAGATGTTGATACTAGCATTTTTGTACAATACATACTCCCCACAGGCACAGACTCATAGGTGCTAGTAGGAGACAAGCTTCATGTACAGCTGGTAGAGGAAGCACTACTAATCGACAAACTTCCAACGTTAGGGATAGTCTGCTAATTTGGAAAAGAGGTTCATGGGTCTTTCTAAAATAGATAGAATATTATAATTAAAGTACTGTCATAGTTTAAGAAGCTTTGTGTATGAAAATTGTCAAATTATTGTTACTCAAGGTACACTACACTGCATTGTGGGGCGGTATAACAAAAAATTGAAAACGAATTGCATATAATTATATTTTTAGAATTCAAATGACTAAAAAAAGAAAGACTCCCATACATACTATGTGGTAACTGAATGTTTAAACTTAATTCGTTGTATAAACAACCACAAAAAGAACTACGAATGAAAAATAAAGATATTTACAAAACAAATCGACATACGTAATATTTGAGTTAAGATGAAAATATAAAAAAGTAATTTGTGACGCTAGCAGAGAGAATAAAATTTTAAGAGAGTAAATATTTAAAAGTAGACAACAGTACTAGTATTTAGTATGCATAGCCTTTGCTTCAATTACAGAGTAATCGTCCGGGCATTTATATTCGATGATTTTAACAATTACTTCTTAATAGCTTGCTTAAGATCAGCTTTGTTAGAAGTATTTTGCCGTACTTTCATATCCAAAATATGCCCTCATTTTCAAAAGGATTGAGGTCTTGTGATTGTGGTGGTGTTTGAAATATATTTTTTATAGCAACCATAACCTCGTAATGTTCACCACGTGTTTGGAATCATTATCTTTTTTAAAAATAATTTCCAATTTCAGAGCACTATTAAATTACCTCCTCGCATTATACTAATATATTGTTTGGCATTCATACTGTTTCCATAAAGGCCATTTCACAAGCTCGATTAAAAGGCATGCATCCCCAAATCATAACCCCCGCCATGTTTTACAGTTTGTTTCAAGTTTATTTTAAGGAACATATTTGGTTTTCGCCATTTTCTTTTCCATCAGAGTCGAAAATATTAAATTTATCGGTTGGTTTATGACGGCCAATTATCTACACGAGAGATATAGGCCTTAGGGGTGAGTGCCCTCCATGGGGGGGGGTCTTTCTAAGGGATCCTAACCCGTATTTACGGCAAGGTCCGAAAAACCCACGTAAAACTCTCCGAACGGTTAGGTCGACGGGCGCGACAGGGAGTTTGAACCCAGCACTGCCCGTCTACCAGCTTTGAGAGCAGAACTTCTCCTCCACTGGAACTCAGGTGGTTTGCCGGCATAAGGTTGAAAATACTTGCTTTTACCAATGCTATTTGTTTCACTGATAAATGGTTCTTTTCAGAGGGGATCTTCCTGGAATATTAGAATCATGAAGGATATTTAAAATAATTTGCAGTGTAATTATTTTTCCCGATGTAGAAACGACTTCGGATAATCTCGAGCACTTAAAACTGATTTTTTGCAGATTCCTTTATGATCACCCTCCCCCTTTGACTTGCATTTAGCTTTCTTGGACGCACAGTTCGCAGTTTATTTGTTGTTGTATTAGTCTTGGTTCTTTATTACATAACGAGCACTAGAAAAGTTAAATTAAGATTTTTATCCATTTCTCGGTACTTAACCCAGAATCGTGAGGAGTTAATATAATTCGGCGCCATGGCTACAGAGACCCGTTCCAGTTATATTAGTGATTTCAAACTGCAGGACTAGTGTAGCGCGGGACTTGTGTGCTGAAAATTTGCATTATGTTCACGTTTATTTGCTTTTTAAATTGTTAATGGTTCGTGTGCAAATACTTTTGGGATGATAAAATGCAGTTTTGTTTTTTTAATTGAGTATTACTTTAAGATGAATGTTGAATATTTGTGTTTATTATTTAAATGTAATAGTTAAAACAATTATTCACGTTTGCTTTCTGGAGTTACTTATGCAAAAAAATTGTGTATGTGCAAATACTTTAGCTTACTGTATATATCCCACTATGTTCAGATGCGCTTATCTACATACACATCTGTATATTCTAAAAGAAAAAAATGTGAGTATATGTATTGTATTTATGGAAACAATAGAGTATAAGAAAAATATTTCGTGTTTTTCGATCTTATAGCGATAATGTAAGAGCGTTTTTCTCTCGAGACAATAACAAAACCTTTACTTGGTATTCCTTTAAACTTGTGTTTCCGGTCCATTGTCGAACAGGTACTATATCTTCCCATTTATCCCCATAAATAAAGCAGTCAGTGGAGAGTTTAAGATAGTGCATATAACTCACGCTTTAGAAAAGAACACTGCTATTCACTTACTTTTATTGAATGCGAAGAAAGTAATGATAAATTTTTAAAAGAAAGAGTTTCAGTTTCAAACTCATTGATTTCTGTAAATATTCGTAAATCATGCATATACAAAATTAAGAAATAAACATTAAAATTTTGCTAATTACGAATACTGTATTAGAAATGATTTGATAATTTATCTAAGGAGTTAAGGATTGTAACATTTAGATTTCATTTTAAGTTATCATGGATTTGTTTAAAAATCAGTTATATTCGCATATTTTGAACACTTAAATAACTTCATATAATTAAAGCTTAATGTTTTCTCAATAATTCTCATCAATAGAACTGGAATCAATATACAGAAATATTTGTTCAGTGGAAAACCAGTTCTAGATTTATATTGATAATTCTCATCAATAGAACTGGAATCAATATATAGAAATATTTGTTCAGTGGAAAACCAGTTCTAGATTTATATTGAACTTTGGCTTTTCAGAATGAAAATGGAATATTCAATGTATACACAGCTAACCCAAAAAGACTTTAATTGGACCCATTTGGAATTCTTAGGACCTATTTTCATTTGTGTTGTTCTTGCTTTCAATTACTTTATGGTTGGCCGCATTTTTTATCTGTAGTATTTTTATAAAATCGCCACATGTGAGCTAATGAAAATATCGATTATCAATCACTTGGTGATACATCTGTTAGGAATTACCCAAAGGTAATTTCAAAGAGAGACAGCAGGGCATTTAACGCTGTGGTGCGTTAATGCTGAAAGTTCACCCAAGTTCCATTTAAAAATATAGATAAAAGCTGAAATAAAATAAGTCAAATCAGAATGTCTTAAAAATAGAAAAGTTGTGCAATGAAAAGGATAAACTGAATAAAATTATAGATTTTATTAACCAAAGACAAATGAAAACCAAAGATCTCCGTTAACTATAAACATATGCGATGTGAAAATACAAGCTTTGTAAACCATAGTTCCACAAGTTAAACCAAGATTACCTAACAAATTCAAATCCACTAAACTATCATTTCTACATCTAAATATAAAACAAACTGTATCAGTATAAACTGGAGCACCAAAGGAAATTATGAAAAGGGATAACCATTATAATTTTACTTTATCATTAAATTACTTTAAAACTTTTACTACTTTAACATGATTAATATTAACTTTATTCAAAACAACTTAAACCAACTTAGAAAGAAAAACCATTTCATAAAAAGTTAAATACTTATGTCATCCTCCTCCGCCAATACCAGATCAAATTCCTTCAACATACCCAACACAACTGTCTTTATAACTTGCCCGGTAACAACCAATAGTATTTTGCACGGACAACCAAAAAGCAAAAATGATGCAGCTTCCAAAGCAAAACATGTCACTCCAGGGATACATCTAACAACATTATACTAGAAGCCCAATGACAACAAGTTCACAGATCAGAAAAACTACCATTCGTAAAGACCCAAAACTAATCACTGAATTCATTGTCCCAATGGCGAAAAACGGAGAAAGCAATTAGAATACAAAGCACGGACAACCAGAAAGCTAGTTATCGAAGTTGCTACGAAACAAGTAAGCAGACACGAGAAGCTCACTCCCGTTTCAGCCTGCAAAATGATCTGAAACTTTTATAAACAAAAAGTAAAGTTGAGTTATTAAAAATACAAGATCCGGTAAGAAGGAAAAAGAAAAACTAACAGCATTAAATTACATGTATCAACTGACTCTATATCAAGAAAATAAATGGTTAGCACGAACACTTAGAAAAACACAAGATATCATTGACAATCCTCCATGCCTAAAACTTTAACCAAATACTAGCATTCCACATTCACGGCCAAACCACATGCGAGATAAACGAAGCTACTGAGCAAGCGGCAAACAGCAGTAAGAAGACACTTCGTTTTACCAGTGCTAAGCACTATGCAATCCCTGATACCGCAGCAAATAAGTCACTACCGGCATCTAAAAAGATCCGGGGACGATCTGTCGCGAAGAAGAACGCAGGCGTAAAACTGATAACTGACGTCAGCTGCCGTAACTAAGGTTCCTATAAGGGGAGCTCTAGCCGTAACTTCCCTCAAGTTATGACGGGACAATTAAACCGATGCTCTGGGATGAGGGATTGACAAAAACGTAAACAAACCGGGATGCTCTCCGAGAAAGAAAAGGGAAAAAGCCTGAACGTTTAAAATAGTAATAGGTCAAAATAGTAAGCATAAATAACGATGTATTTCATTTAGAAACCATTTAAATGTTGTAATAAACACGGAGCTATAAAAAAATTTCTTTGCAGTTTTTTAAGTTACACTTTTTCACTATTGAAATAAGTATATGAAACTAAAAGTAAATTCTACGGTAAGTAGGTTGAATGAGTGATAAGAATACCTTGGAGAGACAGTTCAAGAAATACCTATATTTCTTAATATCCAGATGCTATTACTTACCCATCATACGTAGTATAGGGCAAGTCTTGTAATCGTTTTGAAAATCGAAAACAATTTTTGACGGATTTCCACGTTTCAGTCACTGGAGATTCTGAAAAACATTTTTAGAAAAAAATTTACCGTCCGTCTGTCTGTGTGTGTCTGTAAACGCTCTATCTCCCAAACAAATTTAGATAGAGACTTGAAATTTGGTATGTACTTAGTATGTAATAATGGAAAGAAGCTTATTGAATTTCAGTAACCTCGATTATCCGGAACTGTTTTTTTCGGACTCTTAAAATATTTTTTCTGAAAATGTATATAAAAATTTTCGAAATTGTTTTTTGTAAGGAGTGAATATAAAAGACAATAAAAAACACAAATTTTGCATTAAGAAGGAAGTTGGTGGTAGTATTAGTTGCAGACATATGTGAAATCACATTTTCCACTCATCGATTTTTCATGACCGTGTAATTTCATTCCAATTTCAATCCAAAGATATATTTTAATTAGTAAAGAGACGTTTAATCTGATGCAGTAAACTGTTAGTTAATGGGATTATCATTTTTAGAGTTATAAGGATGTTTTTCTCGCGCAATTGAGTAATAGAGCATTTAAAGTTTATGACATCATCAAGCCAGCATTTTATTCGAATTGCAATGCATTTTATAAATAGTTTACACATGTTTTATTTTCATATTTTATATTATGCATACATCCATGATGGGTAAGTTACAAACGGGGAACATTTCCGAGATTGCAATAACAGGGCATGTCACGGTATTCTTTCTTAACAGTGCCACATGATAAAATGTCAGATGTATTAGCTATTAAAAAAGATTGAGTTTGGGTGCCCATGTGCCTGACGAAGGTTGATTGATGCTTGAGTAAACTAGAGTAAGAAACTCCGACAAATGGAATTCTGAATTCCACAAGTTTGCGAGATTCAGGATAGGAAAATTTGAGTAATTTTAACAGCAAAAAATTATTTTTCCCTCATCCACCTTGGACAGGAGTGGGAGTATGCTGCATGGACATTTTTGCAGTTTGCGCAGCGTTCAGTTTTATTAGAAAAGTTACTAACGTGGCAGACTTCTCAACATCATTCACACATAACAGAACCACGATAGATAGTTTTACTGTGGCCATAACGCTGGCATTTAAAATAACGGAGAGGGTTAGGGATATAAGGCCGGAAGGGGCAGCTTGAGTAAACAGATTTGATTCTAGTTGGTAGAGTAAGGCTAGTGGAAGTCAAAATAATGTGCTTCGTAGGAAGAACTTGCTCATTCCGACGAATAGTGATACGACGTACATCTAACATTTGTATCTTTAATTTTGTAAAAGTTCTTTAGTAGAGAATAAAAGTTCTGGTTCTGATATTACACCATGGCTTGTATTGAGTGTTTGATGGACCTGAACAGAAACGAAAAATGAACCTACTCTTACGGAATTAGAGAGAAATTGTGACTGTTTCCACTGAAGAAACCTCAACAAGCAAATACCCAGAATGTTTTTTTATAAGTAAATTACCATCTCCAAAAACAAACAAATGTTTTTGCAATACGAAAATGAGATGGTCTCTTAATTGGTTGGTTGTATAAGGTTTAATGGCGCAAGGTCCCATTGGCACAAGCTGCGCCAAAGATGGTCTCTTAAAAGAACAATCAGAAAAGCTATCAGTGTGTTTAATAATGTAGAAGCAATTAAATGAATTATTCCGTACAATGTGTTGTTGTCCACATGGGAGAAAGATAGAAGGAATAGAAGTATTTCCATCCCTATTAGAGAGAAAACAATTCAGACTCCGGTCACACCATCCACTACTGAGCACAAGGTGATGCACTTCGTTCACCAGTGCTAACCAGGGAATATATGTTCACAGGACACACCTATTTCAGTCTCCACTCTTACTGAGATGACATGTATCTGACAGCTCTCTTGATCCCCAGGCAGTGACAAGTCATCTAACCAGCTGATTGATGCATGCGGGAACAATATTGCACCTCCCATCTACCTGAAGCAGAGGCCAAAGCAGTGTGTTGGTTTACCTCAACTGCCAGTATCCCTTTTTCCAGAGACACGGGTCTCCACGCACAGAAAACACGTGAGTGGTTTACAATTCTACATAAGTCGATATAAACAGGATGATATTGGCTTATTCAGAATCGCCCTCACCTCAAAAGAGGAAACAACAAAGAGTGAAACAAAGAAGAATGATTAGACAAAAGATTGGAGAGTAAAAAGATAAGAAAAATATCGCTCAGGTGTCCGGGGTTGCGATGACCGTGAATACCTAAAGAAGGTATCCTCTGGGGACCATAATCGCAACATATGCATCATTACATCAGAAAGTTTTTTGTGCTTTACTATTAGTCAATACTATTCTTTTATGTAAGCCTAACGCACGCAGACAGGCTAAGCAGATCTTAAATATTTTACATTTCTGCTACATTTTAAAGGAATAATTATCTTGTACAGACAGTATGTCGCAATACAGCAACAAAGAACTTTTTGAAGTCCTAATGCTGCACAGTTTATGTGCTTCGTAGGAAGAACTTGCTCATTCCGACGAATAGTGACACGGCGTACATCTAACATTTGGATATTTAATTTTGTAAAAGTTCTTTAGTAGAGAATAAAAGTTCTGGTTCTGATATTACACCACGATTTGTCTTGAGTGTTTGATGGACCTGAACGGAAACAAAAAAGGAACGTACTGTTATGGAATTTGAGGAAAATTGTGACTTTGTCCACTGAAGAAATCTCAACAAGCAAATACCCACAATATTTTTAAGTAAATGACCTCTCCAAAAACAGACAAATGTTTTTGCAATAAGAAAATTAGATGGTCTCTTAAAAGAACAATCAGAAAAGCTATCAGTGTGTTTAATAATTTAGAAGCGATTAAATTAATTATTCTGTACAATGTGTTGATGTCCACATGGAAGAAAGAAGGAATTTAAGTATTTCCATCCATATTAGAGAGAAAGCAATTCTGACCCCGGTCGCACCACCCACTGCCGAGCACAAGGGGATGCACTTCGTTCATCAGTGCTAACCAAGGAATATATGTTCACAGGACACACCTATTTCAGTCTCCACTCTTACCGAGATGACTTTTATCTGACAGCTCTCTTGATCCGCAGGCAGTGACAAGTCAGCTGACCAGCTGATTGATGCTTGCGGGACCAATATTGCACCTCCCGTCTATGCTAACGAAACTGCACGGGAATTTCAATGTACATTTCTCAATCCTAGATATCCTTCTGGGAGATTTGTTTTCCAATTAGTGCAACGAATTCGTGAAAGAGGAAGCATACACGCTGTAGGTGGAGGACTAGGCAGGCTAAGGTTTCACTCAACTGATGAAGATATTGATATTTTGACTTAATTTTGCAGTAATCCATATAGTAGCATTCGTACCACTGCTTCAGAAATGAACGTACCCCGTAACAGTGTGGAGAATACAGAGACGGAAGAAATGGCATCCTCTTAGCCTTCATGCTCTGCCAGGACAGGAGCCAACATATTATCAACGTTGTCTAGATTTTTGTAACTGCGCGCTTATAATCGGGAATATGCAAATCGCGCTTTCCTGAAAAACATAATTTGGACTAATGAATGAGAGTTAAACAAGATGGATGTATATATCCTCAAAAAGAACATTTTTGGTCTCTGACAAATCCATTTGTTTTACGTGATATTCATTATCGAAACCAATTTGCTGTGAATGTATGGTGTGAAAGTATGGTGTGGCACTTTCAGAAACCGCTTACCTGGACCTTTACTGTATGATTGTATGTTAACGGGAGATGTGTCAGAGATTCTGAATGTTGTTGTTCCTGATTTTATAGATGAACTGACCATACCAGTACTTCCACATTTTTGGTTTCAACAAGACGAATCTCCAGCTCACCAAACTACAGTTGTGAAACACTGGTTAAATAACTAGTTTCCAGAAAGTCCATTAGCTAGCATGACCAGTCTAATTTCCCCCCTATATCACGTGATTTAACGTCTATACATTTTTGTTTGTGGGGTTGTTTATGCGCAGCTGTTTTTCCATCTCCCTTAAATAAAATAGAATTGTAACAACTCATTGAAGATGGCTGTCGTGACATCATCGAACATGAACAAGTGCACAGTAGTGTTATCAGACGAATTGGGATGGATGGGAAATAGTTTGAGCAAACTATGTAACCTTTGCGTAAAGTTATTTCTACACTGTTTAGATACTTTTGTTCCAATAAATAACATTTATGCAATCATTGTTTTCTTTCGTAATTTGTGTACGACCCCTGAAATGGGATTATCGGACATGATTTCTCCCCCTTTGCGAACTCTTGTCCATGCATCGAAAAGTATTAAGCCAGCATTTATGTATTTTCATATCTATGCGACATTATGATAAAATGATGAAATTTTGTACATAAACTTCAGTGTAGGGAGCCATTTTACTCATTGGGATTTTTTTGTATGGTGGCCGTGCCAAAATTGAAATTGTGTTCTTTCAAATTTCAATATATTTCATAAAATTCTATACCATTATATACGTAACTTCGTCATTTCTAATATGTCTGACCAATATTTGAGGAAAAAAGCCGAGGTCAATGCTTTTGAGACACCCTGTATATATATATATATATATATATATATATATGCGCACACTTGTGTCCAAACTTAAAAATTTGCATATTTTGTCGAATTTTATGAAAAGTACTGAACGAAATGCAAAACTAATACTTCGAAAGAAATATACATATATTTAATGTCGAATACGTAAGTGTACACGTGTGTATGGGTAGATAAACTGAGTAGAGAAACAGGCTTTATCAGCGAGTGTGGCAATTTCCGCATTTCGTTTGATCGCACACCTCGCCGAATATCTTTTTTTAAATATTCGGTGAAATTCAGAAGCAAGCAATGACAATGAGTAACCACCAAAGTTTGGATGATTTAATGAGGTGATGAATGGTGGGGGAAGACTCGAAGCAGGCCAGTCTCAAATGCAGATTTCTCAAGCCTTCAATGTAACGCCCAGCGTCGCGTCTAACTTATGTAATCAGTTTAATGGTACTAGATCCATAGAGAGAAATCCAGGGCAAGGTCGTACAAGAACCACGACGGAATATATGTCCATTACAGTGAGGTGTAACAAAAGTGCAACACATTCTCCGCTCTAGTGACCTTTCTGCGGCCACAGGGAGCCGGATTTCAAGGGTTACTGAATCCAGAAGGATACATAATATAGGGCTGTTTGCAGGAAGACATTCCGTTTGCGTCCTCCTCACTTCTGCACACAGCAGAGCCCTTTTAGCATGGTGCTGGGATAATAGACTTTGTTACAGGGGTCAGTGGGACCGTTCTTTCACCGATGAGTCTCTGTTCAGCCTAAACACGAATTCTCTACGTACTTTTATCTGTAGAGAACCAGAGACCCGATTATCTGCCCTCCAGTGTATGAGAAAGAGACCACTATGGCAAAATAGGTCTGATGGTCTGGACAGCTATCATATTGGATAGGCGCACACCCCTCCATGTATTTTGTCAGAGGATCTGTGACTGGTGTGAGATATAGGGATGCGATTTTGGAGCCCTATGTTAATCTTTTCAGGGATGCAGTTGACCCTAATTTCATTTTAATGGACTACAACGCGCGCCCACATAGAGCTCATCTGACTAACTAATTTCTGGATATTTGACAGAGGAATTGACCAACCAGATCTCCAGACCTAAACCCTATATAGCATTAGATTAAATTTAACACAATTATACAAATTGGTAAAGAAATCATACGAGTTGTAATTTCCCAACTGGGCGAAAAATGCCCGGGCCAGGATTCGAACCAAGGATCTCTTGGCTGAAAATATTTTTCCCCCCATTTGGGAAATTACAACATATGATTTCTTTACCAATCAGAATAATTGTGTTAAAGATAATCTAGTTAATCACGTATCCAGCATTTAATGGACTTCCATTACCTGTGACTTATTCTGTTTAGGTGATTCAGATATCAGACCAAATATTATGATCAATAAGCTTAAATGTATGAATTAGGTCCTCTAGATTCGTCGGGGATGGCTCAGTTGGTCGTCAGCTTCAGCCAAGAGACCCCTGTTTTGATTCCTTTTCCGGACATGTTTCTCCCAGTAGGGAATACAACTCCTATATAACATATTAGTCCAGTAAATTTAGGCCAAAAAAGACTTCTGCCTGGAAAGTTTTGGAGAAGTTTTTTTTCTTTCTTTCTTTATGTGTTTGGGGGTGTTGAACATGAATTTCAACTTTGCCACCTCGTATCTGGTCTGCTTAAAAAATAAGCAAAAAACCATGAAAAAATTTGATTTTTTTTTTTTGGTTTTTCCGTCTTATTTGGTAGAGGGTTAAATTGTTTTGAAAAAATTATTACAATAAATTAAACAATAGAAAATTTCCTACATTTTTCATATGCAATTTTTTTTATGATTAATAGTTTTGGCATACGAGTAAAATGAATTTTAACAATATAATTGAAATTCCATCATCGCAGGACGAAAACGCTGAAAGTAATGGTTTTGTGAATGCAAAACGTGTGGGAGGGTGTCCTTGAAACACCCCCATGGCACCACGCACATGATATCACTAGAGTAATCTCCCCCCTATCCCTCTTCTCTCTTCATGACTTTTTTGGCACATGTTGAATTTGAAAGCTCAGCTCTCAGTTTGTTTTTAGACGTTTTGTCGGTCGATTATGCTTTACTTGTATTGCCTTAAAGTATGTGTAGTGTGCATGTAATTACAGATTATGTGTTATAAACGGTTCTGTGAAACGTGAAATGATATTCATGATGGCAGAGAAGTGATTTATCTGTGACACGGTGTTAGAAGACGGAACTAAAGTAACAGAAGTGAAATCAAAAGGTACTGAGTTCTTCAGATTAGCAAGTGAAAAACGAAAAGATGGAAAAATGAATTTTTTAATGAACAAGGAGTCTCTAAGGGTCCATGAAAACTGCTATAAAAAGTACCCAAATGAAAAGCTCATTGCTGCCCACTTTTACAACTTCTGAACAACATGTAGAGATGAGAAACTTTAGAGTTGCCCGGGACAATGCTGATATGAATAAATTATTGAAATGGGTTAACCTACACATTCTTTTACGAGAAACAAATGACCTCATTTCAATCTCTACTGGGGTTGTTGGAAATGAGAGAATAAACTGTCATATGGCACAGGAAGTTGGCACTGCTGGCATATCAAGAATCATTCACAGCAATTTTCATTCCGTAACATTCAAGTGTAATGAAAGAGTACAGCCATTAACTATGATAAATAGAGCTGTCAAGATAGGTGAAGAAAAAATTCACATCAACCCGACAGCACTCTTACAAAGAATGAGTGTAACAAAGCAATCTGACCAAGAACTTGAGGAGTACTTGACTTACGAGCTCTCTGCCTACCCATTGCCTCTTTCTGATGAATCCGGAATGCGAAAACTGCCAAATACTTTTTGTACAAGGAATCCACTCTACTTCCACCAGACATTACTTTTGGGAGCAGATGTATATATGTCATAGATGGCGGGTATTTACTGCACAGAGTTTTATGGCATTACTTGAAGGGGTGGTCAATCATTTGGATCAATTTGTGACAGCTATG
The DNA here is from genome assembly GCA_963931845.1 of Maratus michaelseni. NCBI lineage: Eukaryota > Metazoa > Arthropoda > Arachnida > Araneae > Salticidae > Maratus > Maratus michaelseni. The sequence goes on from OZ007586.1 coordinate 32,300,046, forward strand.
TGGACTTTTTTTAGTCAAAATACGCAGGGAACGCTCTAGTAATCTTCTATGGATACCCAGAAAACATTACTGAAATGAGTACTAAATTTGTTGACAGTGATAGACGATCTCTCAAAACGGTATCTAATGAGGTTGTTTTTAATGAGACTATGGTGCCAACGGATTTTCAGGGAAAGTTTCTCGCAAACGACAAGAACAAAAACCGTTTAATAGCCCTGCTGATGTGTATATTTGGCTCTGAAAATGTGGTTTGTAAATAGGCAAAAAAAGATGCCGACACACTCATTATCAACACTGCTCTCAAGTTAGCACCTAATCATAAGAAAGCGATAGTCACTGGTGAAGATGTAGACCTTCTGGTAATCTTAATTGGACTTTGCAATTTTCCCAATGTTTATTTCTTGAAACCAGGAAAAGGGAAAAATTCCCAGAAGATCTATTCACCTTTGGGTGCAGTAGACAAATTAATTGCCAAACGCATCCTATTTCTACATGCCATGAGTGGATGCGATATCACTTCTGCATTGTACAGTCAAGAAAATACAAAATACCTTCAAATTTTGAAGAAATTTGCTGACCTGTAACATATGGTAGATATATTTAAAAACCCTAGTGCTGTAGCTGACGATGTTATTAAAGCTGGGCTGTTGTTTCTGGTACACCTGTACGGATTCAGAGGGAAAGCAACACTTTTCCTAAACAGCCTGAGGTACAGGTGCTACATAAAATCTTCTTTTAAGACCGCTGGAAATATAGCATCGCTCCCTCCAACAGAAGATGCAGCTCGATATCACTGTCTTCGAGTTTACCACCAAGTACAGCTATGGCTAGGTAACTCTAAAAATGCTGAGGAATGGGGCTAGAATAAAACCAAGAGAGGCGTCATGCTTATAACAACTGTCAAATCTCCCGCACCAGAAACTGTTCTGCGAAAAATATCCTGCAAATGCAAAACAATCTGTAGTGGAATATGTGGCTGTAGGAAAGCAGGTTTGTTTTGTTTGCTCCTCTGCCTGAACTGCGATAGCCATTGTGACAGTGTCAGCTCCTTCATCGCCGAAGATGACTTGGAAACAGACGTTGACGACCCAATACAGAATATTTTAAGTCAAGTGGAGACATAAACTGAGCGATCAAGTGATGATAATGAAGATACTGATGGACCTCCTGTTGAAGAACATCAACCAGGCCCTTCAAAGCGACCAAAACGACATCAGTTGGAAAACAACACTACATTCCTCTTTTTTCCTGTTTATAATCTTCCACATATGTTATTATATTAAACTTACAATACTTATAATTGTACTTATATCAGATTACTAGAAAAATAAAAATTTGTTCTCTCAGAGTGATTGTGTTATATCTTTCCTAATCACCTGATTTTAATTTATTTTCTTAGTGCTATAAAAAGGTTTAAAACTTGGTACGAAAATGTAAACATATTCGAAATGCAACCAGAAATAACTAAACAGCTTCAAATTGGTGATTAAAATGGATGCATAATGACTGCATCGCGTTTTCGCCCTCCGATGATGGAATTTCAATTATATCGCTAAAATACCTTTCACACGTATGCCAAAACTATTCATCTTAGAAACAAACACTGTACATTAAAAATGTAGGAAATGTTCTTTAGTTTAATTTGGTGCAACAAGGTTTTCAAAAAAATTTAACCCTTTCCCGAGTACAAGGGAAAACCGAAAAAACTCGCTTATCGCTTATAATTTTTTAAGCAGACCAGATACGAGGTGGCAAAGTTCAAATTCGTGTTCAGCACACACAAAAACATAAAGGAAGAAAGAGAAAAAAACTTCTCCAAAACTTTTCAGGCAGAAGGCTAGATTGACTGGACTATATCTGGGACGCTCTGCGAAGGGCAGTTGCAAGTATTTTCACCTCCCAGAGTACCCCCCCCCCCATTGCCTGAAAAGAGCGTTGTTAGAGGAGTGGGACAGACTGCTACAGGGACACAAACTGCCCGATTTCCAGTGTTAATCCACGTTGCGAGAACTGTATAACTAAGAAGGGATCAAACCCCTATTAACCCTTTTTTTCAATATAGTAAGGTCTGTCTTATACCTTCTGACGCTAACAAGTCTTACAAACATTCATACGTGTGTATTATAACTGTTTAATCGTTATTTTCCTTGCATTACATAAACCTATGTACATACATAATTTCATTAAAATCTGTCCAGTAGTACTGAAGATAATCGACCCAATCTGAAAATTATCTTAATCTTGAAGTTATATATATATATATATATATATATATATATACAACTTTGAACAAAAGATGTTTTGAGGTCTGGGGCTCATGATAGATCAAAATATACCGAAAATTAACAGCTGTGCTCCGGATGGCTCCAATAGGTAACTTTTCACTTTTTGTAATGAGAGCTACCTAAGATAAAAATACAGAAACTAATAAGAGAAGAATTAAGAACGATCATTAGAGCGTCCGGGGTCCCAAAACACGTGAATACCTGGAGAATGTACCATCCCCCGGGGGGACTTCATTTTAGATATATCTATACATTTCTTTGCATTCAATAAAATCTAATACCGGTTCTATTTTCTAAAGCTTAATTTTTATGCACTGTCTAAAACTTTCCGTTATGTTTCTTTATGGAAATTAATGGAAATAAATATATACCCTTTTAAAAGCTGGCCAGAAACAAAAATTATGAGAAATAAGTATCGCTTTTTGTGTTCTTTTCGCAAGTGAATAACTAATTTACATTACCGCGTTAGCACAGAACACTAAATATTCATTAAAATGCCTAGAATTCCAAAAATTCAATTAATACATTCGCATTTATTTTTGTTGTGGAATACGTGGATGGCTTATTGTTTAAATAAACTGACCTAAAGGTATCTTTGCATACACTTAAAAGACAAATTTCTTGCTTTAAACACTAGAACTACCGTGTTTCTTGTACATCTGGAACTACCGGGGTGGGTGATAGCTGATCCATGGATCTGCCCTCTGCCTGACCAGCAAAAGGGCTGAACTCCTTTCTCCGTATTTTATTTTAAATGCTAAATGAAATATTACAAAATTTTATAAAAAACTTATGAATGTACACCTTCAGGTTATCAATCATTACTGTATGTATTAAAATTTTTTATTAGTAGAATTATATTACATTTAAAAAATGCTTGTATTGCAGTGAAATCTGGAGCTTAGTGAATGTATTAACACGGGCTTGTCAGTGAGAGGGTTAAATAAAGGAAATTAAATTACATTTTCTACTTGAAAAACAAAACAAAAAAAAACAAATATGAATTTGTATGGATTTTGAATTTATTATATATGTATTATTTTTTTATGTCTTGTGTATAATATAGACAACGTAATTCGCAGTTTAAAGAAGAAACGACTACCGAAAAATATTGAACCCGGACTTCATGATAGTCGGAAATCTACTATCCAAGATTAATTTTCTCATATAATCTTACAACTTTTGTTATTGTTTTTTACATTTTAACAATTTATTTTATAAAAACATTATTTCCTTTTGCATTTATTTATCAAAATTGATTAGAGGGCTTTTAATCTACGATGAAACTTTGGTCGATTTTTGTCATTTCAAGCCTTTCTGGTCCTCTTAAAGCATAAGTAAGCTTAGCCGTTGTCCAGGGCCCCTTGCTTTGGAGAGTCTACAAATTTTACATACAACATAAAATTAACTATGATATATTAGACTTTACTACATTCAAAAACATCTAAAATTAAAATAAACACATAAAAATATTGAACAGAAATGGTTTCAGTTAAACTCGAGGTTATTACTTTTGAAACAGTAAATATTCCATTGGAATTAAACCGGATTCATTCAAGGTGTTCGGGTATAACCCAGCGAACCAACTTTCAATAAATAATCTGCAATGATAATCCCTACAATTAAATTTCAAAATTTATGAATCCTTGAAGGATATGGTTCAGTCGTCGAAAGCATGTTAGACTAATCTTGAATTTAACTTTCCATTTTTAACCCTCCATTACTCGCGCTTCTTTTTGTCACTCGAGTGTGTGTTCTAAAGATCCCAAAGATTTTATCACAATTTTTAAGTTGTAATGAATTATAATTTTGTAATTTTCTACAGATTAAAGTAGCCTATTTATCTAAAAAATGGATTCTAATGTATTATATTTGTCAGCTTAACCATATCGTCAATTATATGATCGGATTAGTTTCAAAAATTCAACAGCCGTTTTACAAGACGCGCTTATGTCACCCGGTAAATGAGTAACTATGCTTGCAGAACGAGTACGTATGGCAGTTGTACCTATTTTCTTCTACCCTTTCGTGATTTTATCCTTTACGAAGTAATATGGAGAGACCGTCTGGTGTGTTCTGAACACCCCCCGCGTGAGTAATGGAGGGTTAAATGCGCTTATATGATGCTTAAGTCGAACTCCATAAATCTTTCAGTCTCACCTATATATACATTCATGCAGGCACTGCACGGAATCATATATACAACACCGGTTCGTTTTGTTTTGTCATATTTAAACTTGTGGCTATTAAAAAAATAACACTATTTACTGGCTAAAATATTTTAATGTTAAATGATTTCAAAACAGATGAAACTTTCTCAGACACACCTCTGTGATATGGCAAACAAAATTATCAGGTTTAAACTATTGAAAAAGGGTAGGGGGTGGGGGGATTTGAATCAACCAATTTTAAAATATGCAATACTTTTCTAATCAGGTTTTTGGGGTTATCGTTATTCCTTTAATCCTCATAAGTTTTACTCTTTTCAATATCAAAAATTTCTGCCTTACTGCAATACTTAATAGCTCTATATGCTAAAGTTTTAATGATAGAAATTTTTTTATTAAGTAAGCAAACTGAATTAAACATGTTGAAGTCTGCTTTCGTCATATGGATCCGCTGAATCTCTTGTCCCCTTGTATACAGAAAAACAATACATTTAAATGGAATAAATAAATTGTTATATCCTGTGGGATCATTCGAGTCGACAGCCATAGTTGCTATAGACGCATTGGGGACATGAGTAACATTCCAATTGGTTTATTTTACAGTTTTTGAGGATAGATCTAGATAATTAAAGCTCCATTTCAAGTCCGAAAAGAAAATTCGACATATCTAGAAGTGATTTTGCACCACAAAAAATTGCTTTTGATTTAGAAATATAGATGCCAGTTTTGTTAGATGCCAGTTTTGGCATGAAAACATACATACTGCTAAATTGGATATAGACTCAATGAAAGTAAATGTGGAATCCTTTACAAATAAAAAAAAAATAGTTTTAAATCAATAAAACTCACGTGCTTTGTAAAGACATCCATTGTAAGGGAATAATTTATTAAATATTAATTTTGAATATGTATAATTTTCGAATATTTAGAGAAAAACATGTTTTTTAAACAAACTCTTTTCAAGATAGATACACCACTACATCCTTCGCATTTAATAAAATAAAGTTATTAAAGGTATACTAACCGCCCAGTGGTGTGGTCGGTAGCGGAGGCCGCTGCCACGCTGAGGGCTCGGGTTCGAATCCCAGATCAGGCATGGATATAATTGAGTTCGTCATATGGATACGCTGAATCTCGTCTCCTTGTATACAGTAAAAAAAAAAGATATGTAAATGGAAGAAATAAAATGTTATACCGTGTATGTGATATCTGTGTGTATTATACGTATCGTTGAAGTCGAACAGCCATATTTGCTACAGGCCTCCAAGAATTCTTCACTACGGTTGATGTCAAACAAGAGGTTCTTTTATAAAGCTCTAGTTGCAAATTGCACTATGAATATCTCCGCCATCCACATTTTTATGAGATTGAATGAGGTGATAAGCGTCCGACAGTTAACCAGAAACATAAGTTTAATGAAAATGGGTAGCTTTTGTGTTCATGTTTCGTTGTAATACCCGATTTCTATTATCGCGATGGGATAGAAGGTTCTTAGACTTTAAAGCTTGCTTAAATACAATAAATATGCTCGAATGTTTTCCTTCTTGATGAATATATGGATGTTAGGACCAGAGACGAAAACGTTATTGTGTAGCGATTGATTTTATTCATTAAAAAATGGCCATCTATATGGCTGCTTATAAAAATTGGTAATATATACAGATGTTTTTAATATATGGATCTTTGTTTAAATAAACACAAAACATATGCGTATAAATTGAAAAATATTTTCACTAATTATAAAATTATGCGCTGTTAACAAACGCTTGTTTATTTTAAATGGAATAAAAACTGCTGAAACTGGAAAATATTAGAGCTTAGGATTAGAACCAACATAGTTTTGAGTATATAAATGATCTGAAATTTCTACAGGCTCAGAGATCATTTGTATACCACCACACGTATTTGCGCTGTCAGACACCAAGAGGTACCGCCCCACTAGTGGCTGAGAGGTTCTGCTCTCAAAGCCGGGAGGTGCTGGGTTCAAACCCCAGTCGTGAACCGTTATGAGTTTTCCGTGGGTTTTTTTCGAACCTTGCCGTAAATAATACGGGTAAGGATCCCTTATTAAGACCTCCACACAGGACTCCCCCTATAGGGTAGATAAAATCAACAAACCAATTTTATTCCAATATTATCAATCATTTTCTTTTCAAACGTGATCATTTACTGCTCGGACTACCCTATATGGGTTTTTAAAACTTACCAAACAAATTCAGCTTGTAATATTTCAGAATGTTCTATGGAAAGAAGGTTCACTTTACCATCCATCACAAGAGGTTTCCTTTCTAGGTCTTTGCATTTCTCGAGTTCTGGTAAAGCAAGTGCGGGTCCAGAAAACCTGACTCAAGACTTTAGGCTTATGAGTAAATGTTTTTGCTGAGAGACTAAGCTGTTGGGGGACTGCGGCCCGTCCAAAAGTATTTTCGCAGTGGTGTCTAATAGTGGGATCCACCACGTATCGCAGCGACCTATGTCGTCAATAAATGGGTTCAATCAAGGCGATGCGCAGGGGGCAGTGCCCCGACCGACCGTAACGCATACGGTTGGTTGTAGGTTGGTTGTATTGGGTTTAATGGCACAAGGTCCCTATGGGGACAAGCTGCGCCAAATAAAAGAATATTAAAGAAAACACAAAATTTAATGCGAACAAAGGCAAAAAATAAACAAAGCTTAATGAGAGAAATAGCTGGATGGGGTTACCCATCCAGATATAGTCAAACAGTGTATAAAACAAAGATGAAGAAATCTTAAAAAAGTAAGGTATGAAATACTACATTAAGAAATATCATCTGGATGGTGTTACCCCATCCAGGTGTCAAGTAAAATAAATATAAACTAGCATTGTTATATATAAAACATGAAAGGTATATAAAAACTAGATCTCAAAATAAAAGCCAGAATGTTTTAGAAAATGAAAGAGTGCCGCATGAGGTGTTTCCCCAATGAGGTTTGTCAAGATTGGTGATGATGAATTAAAATAAATTCTGTACAAGTGCCGGAGGCCCGGACAGTCTGTTAAAACATGATAAATGGTCAGGTGATCAAAATGACAATGTGGACACATGGGTGTGTCCTCCCGAAGTAAAAGATGTTTATGCGTGATCCTTGAATGTCCAATTCTCAGACGAGTCAAAAGAACATCTGTTTTTCTTGGATAAATCGGAGGCCAGGTAATGATTAGAGGTTTGATTTGGTGCAGCTTATTATTGTGTTCTAAATCCCAACTGTCTTGCCATTTATTATGAATAAAATGTTTTATAAGTAGTTTAACGTCTGAGAATGGAATTTTATGTTGTAACGGATTTAGAGCATGTTTTGCCGCCTCATCTGCTTTTTCATTTCCAGGTATACCCATGTGTCCAGGTACCCAACAAAATAAAATATTATATCCACGTCTAGTCAATTTATTATAAAAATCAAGGATGGCTGAGACATAAGGATGTTTTTTAAAAGATTTCATTGCGTCAATAGAACTATTTGAGTCAGTATATATGATGAAGGATGTGTTATGATGATGAGATATGTGCAACATGGCTCTCTCTATTGCAATCAACTCAGCCGTAAAGATAGAAATCGAAGCATGAAGCCGATAACTCAAACTACTGTTATCAATAAAAACACCGCAACCAACAATATCCCCACTCTTGGAACCATCTGTATAAACATCAGTGTAGTTATTAAATTTCGCACGATGTGCAGCAAATAATTGTTGGAAAACAGCAGGGGCCAAGTTGTTTTTGTTATAACCTTTGAAAGGATGGAGTGTTGTAATCTTAGGAGGACTCCAAGGAAGGAACACATGTGAGGGACATGGACTCACCTCAATATTAATCAAAGGGCCATTATTAATAATGTTTCTGATTCTGACTCCAAAAGATGGGATGCAAGATGGTCGATGCTGATAAAGAATATCATTGTCGGTATTTAAAATATATGTGTGAAGAGGATGACCAGGATGAGAAAGGATACGGTAATACAATTCTAATGAAAGTTTTTCACGTGTATGGTCTAATGCTGGTTCATTACAGTCAACATACAAACTCAAAACCGGGGATGTACGAAATGCACCAGAGCAGACACGGAGTGCACTATGGTGCACAGTGTCTAGCTTTTTTAAAACAGATTTTCGTGCCGAACCATAGACCTGGCAGGCGTAGTCCATTTTAGATCGTACCACAGCTCGATAAATTTTTAAGAGAGAGGTACGGTCTGCTCCCCATGAAGTATTTGACAGTATCCTCAATAAATTAAGCGATCTTTCACATTTTGTCCGTAATTGTAAAACATGTGGTAAAAATGTAAGTTTCTTGTCAAAATGTAGGCCAAGATATCGAACATTGTCCACAACAGGAATTTGAGATGAACCAATAAAAATTTCAGGATCTGGATGCAGATGCCTACGTCTACAAAAATGCACACAAGATGTTTTGTCATGAGATATTAAGAAACCGTTTTTGTTAGTCCAGCTAAGAATACTTTTGATTGCTATTTGCAGTTGTCTTTCAATAAAACGAATATCCTGTCCCATACACATAATGCGGAAGTCGTCAAGATAGAGATCGCCCTTCACAGAAGAAGGGAATTGTTTAATAATGTCATTAATTTTAATAGCAAAGAGGGTGACACTCAGGACACTACCCTGAGGTACACCCTCTTCTTGTACATAAAAACTAGATAGTATTCCTCCAATTCTAACTTGAAATCGTCGAATGGCAAGAAAGTTTTTAATAAAAATTGGAAGGTTCCCACGAAAGTCCAGGTTAAAAAGATCGCGAAGTATCCCGTAACCGTAACGCATACGGAGAGAAACCTGCGGTCGTACGTGTTATATGTCCCTTAGGACATGGGTACGGGTGTTGAGACGCTGACGGGCGCCCCTCATAGCGCCTAGCGTGCAGTTCAGTTTTACCATATTTAAAGAGGATGCTGTCAAAATTCATAGGGCATTTAAAATGCGACGTAATAGGTATAGTGCATTCATAATACTACCTTAGTAATGAAAAATTTACTTTCATGAAGGATTACTCAGTTTTTACTTTATATGCAAGTTTATAGTTTTCGTATGTGTAAGTACATATATAAATTTCAATTGAGCATCTGCAGGTTTTGCCATTTGTTTCTTGGAAATAGCATCGTTAGGATTCGTTGCCGTTTATTTAGGTCGATTTGAGTACAGTATCATTTTCTAAATTAAATGCCTCAAATAATTTTAAGACATAAAAAAGTGTATAAATTAAAAAGTATGTTTACTCGTAATTGTAGAAATATATTTTTAGTAAAATAAAATGTATGCGAGTACTCAATGGACACATGCAATTAAGTATGTCACGCAAGTTATTTCAATAAAAGAGCTTTAACTATAGTTAAAGCTTGCATTTATAAAGTTAATATAGATATAGTTACTTTTATGGAACAGATGTGTTACAAGTATGTAGCCCCAAGATGCCAAAAATGGGCTTACACATATTTGCGACGATTTTTATTTTAAGAAGTACTGAGCCAAATATGAGGCACACCATGGGATGTGCATTGAGAACATCAGTAAAACTACAGTTCACAGCACTTCCAATCGGGTTCAATTAGAATTTTTAAGGATAGATATGAAACGTTACAGTTTTATTTTAAATACAAGAAGACAAATTGGATGTACTCTTCAGATGTTTAGCACCATAGAGAAATTTTTTTTTTAGTTTAGAGATATTCTAGTTTGCACATTATTTTTTTATGACAAAAACAAACCATGTTTTATTATATATAGGTTCAATGAATGTACCATTGTTTAAAAATGTGTAGATCATCATCATCCCAAAACATGGTTTAAAGCTATAAGCCTGTTCCGGCCTCAATCCATCTCTTTTTTGGCCTTCCTCAATGTTGCTTTTTAAGGCTTATGAGTAACTGTTCTTTTTAAGTGGCTAGGGAACCAGCCTTGTGCACAAGCCCCAACCTGGAGGACCAGGGTGTTCCTTTTAGTCTGGCACCTACCCTCCGACCTGCCCGGCTTGGGAGACCCTACCAGTGGCTACGCCACCGCCGGTATAGCTCTTTGGGTCATTGGTGCACGCAAGCCTCACCGCCCCGACAAGGCAGGAACACCAGCGGGAGGTTTAAAAATGTTTATATGCGATGTGTTGCAAGTTGAGTTTTTGTGTATATGATGTGTTGTATGTAATGTTTATATGTGTAAATGTTAGAATGTGAAGATATCTGCTTAATATCATTCACACTCGCTGATATAATGCATGAGAATAAGACAATCTACTAGTTTTAATCCAGAAACCAAAATGTAAAAATCCTTACGCGTTAATTAAATTAAAATATGTCCATTCAGTTTTAATAATCACGTGCCAGTAAAAAAGCAAGATTATAACGTTCTGATTTTTTTTTATATTCCTGATTTATGAATATTTACAGAAAATGTTGATTTTTAAACGAAAGATCTATAGAGCTTTATTTTTATAGAGATCTTTACTTTTTTCGCATTCAATAAAAGTGAGCGAGTAGCTATGTTCTTTTCTAAACCAGACATTGCCTATCTAAACCTTTACCTTACCTGGTTTCTTTATAAGAATGAATAAAAAAATTACCAATCCGACAGTTGACCAGAAACATAAATTTAAGAGAATGAGAATAGCTTCCCTGTTCTTTTCTCAAGGGAATAACTGATTTACATTATCGCTATAGGATAGAACAACATAAAACACTAGATTTTAAAAACTCGCAAGTTTCTATACATTAAATACACTCTTATTGATATTTCTAGTAGAGTATATGGTTGCTTATTTATTTAGATAAACACATCTAGCGTACATATATAGAAATTATAATAACACGTTGCTTTAAAAAATGTTTTTAGACGAATGTTTAGCCCTTCAGTTCCTACACAAGACTTACGGGAACTTTTCGAAATTGTTTTAGTCATTTAGCCTCTATAAAACAAATATGGATTTTTGCTTTTTTTATTTGTTGAAGTACAACTGATTGCAATGTGTCTTGGAAACCGGAGCATTTCGCTTCTTTATAATTTTGGGATATGGAAGTTTTCTAAACTATGATACTAACCATAAAAAAAGTCAGCACGTAACTTTTGCAGATTCAATTTGCGTTGTATGGAATGTGATTACATTTAAGAGAAAGCTCTGAAATCACGCTAATTCTGTCACAGACGCCTTATGCAATATAAACTACATTTAGAAATATGGAATGTCTAGCTCGGTGCTGTTTGGATGCGAGTGCTGGCTATTTCCTGTGACATATTTACAAGGTACAAAACAAGGTATGTCTGGTGAAAAGGTGGTTAAAAGAGTCAATATTTTACTGTGGAAAATTTTGGGTTAAGACTAAAGGGAGACTTCCTTTAGTATTGACAGAATAAATAGATGGAGAAACATTTCTTCTTATTGTTATATATCCCATCTTAATATATTTTTCATCACCCTCTATAAAAACCCTTTTGGATTTAAAGTTATGTCGTAAATGGTTACATAAGTTGATTTGGATTATGTGGTCGAAAAATGACTTTGAGATTATTTTTTACCTTAATGAGCTCCAATACTTTTAATTCCCATGTGTGGAAAGAAACTAGACGAAAAGTTTATTTAAACAGTGACTTCTAAATCATCTAAAACAGCAAAATGATTTATTATGAGAGTATATGGCGTGTAAAATAAGTAATAAAGCAATGCTTTCTAATAAATGTAGTTTACTTTTTATTCATAAAACATGCAGTAGCCTAGCTACAGTAGATTGTATCGACTTGCGAATGGGGTCGCTTCAGCGTAAATTAATGGAAAACTACAACACTCCCCCCCCCCCCCCCTGATTGAAGTTGTTATATGTTCAGTTATTCAAAATAAGCTCACCCTTACCATCTGTGCTTGAATAGTTCATCCACCACTCGTCTTTAACACACAAACGAAAGCCGATTACTTTCATCCTACAAAGATAGAATAGGAGGAGTCGGTATATCAATTTTCCTCTGAGGAAAGCTTTGAAGCAGACAAATCTGTTCTTTCCTCCTGTCCTGCGTCTTGTCAACCATATACTGGAAAAAGTTTTGAAACCATCAAACAAATTCTTCCCACGCCCCTTCTTCTTTGTCCGTCATATTTGATTTTGACCAATAGCAGTCAGAAGTCTCCAGTGAAAGACGCTGCACGTCAAATAAGTTGAACGCAGAAGAGTAGGGACGGCTTCGAGGCTAACGAAAATAAAGGCTACTGCGGTGCTTTATGCGTAACTTTTTTTACAGACCGTGGGAGTCACGTGAAACTCGAATCCACCAATGCAGGTGTACGAAAAGAGCATCACGTCACACTAGCGGTCTGTAAAAAAAGATAAGTGGAATGCACCGCGGTAGCCTGTCTTTTTCGTTAGCCTCGGGACGGCTTTAAGTAACGTCATAAATGACGACTATCCCATCCTTCTAGCTTGCAGCACTCCCTTGTTAACCGGGTGGATACAGGAGCGGTTAGTTGAGGTAGTTAGCACAAATCATGAGAAAGAATTTGTAGAATGTAAAATATTGCAATCTTTTTAAAACAAAGGGCTCCATTCTGAGCTTTTTCAATGTGATCTTAATATAGTTGGTGTCAGAGAGACATAACAGCATTGTGGGGCCTTCGTGACCGAGTGGTTAAGACACCATTCCGCTAATCGCTTGAGAGCGTAGGAGTCAGGTCGGCGGATTCGACTCCCGTCAGCTGCATTGTACACACTTTGTGAAGCTATAAGTTGTAATTCTCTGGTGTTATAAATTTCCTTGTGTCTATCTCATCCTTTATATTGATGATGACTTATAAATGGGCACTTGATGTCAAGCACACGAGTCAGATGTAGTTGTTATTGTTGTTGTTGGTTTGGCCCGTGGGCCCGGTGAGCAGCTTTTTATTTCTATTTAGCTGTCTTACTCCGTGAGTCAGATGTATGTTCTCAATAAAATGAAATAAAAAAAATAAAATAAAACAATGTAGCCATGGAAATGGACTTCTTCAATTCTGAAATCTATAACGACAGCGTTAGGAATTTGGATCTAAAGCAGGAATCCTCAAATATTTTTTGCTATTTTCGAAATGAGATTGACCAATCAGAAGATTTATTTTACCCCATTTTCAAATGGAGCGATAATTTCGCAAAAACCGAAACTTCTTATTGGTCAATATAGTTTCCAAAATGGAAAAAAAACTATCTGTTTTTCTGGATACAAAGCGGCGCGACCATCATTGCTTGCCAATCGCTGTATGTCTTTGATCGCGGCCAGCCACCACGAGGCTAACGAAAAAGACAGGCTACCGCGGTGCATTCCACTTCTCTTGTTTTACAGACCGCTAGAGTGACGTGATGCTCTTTTTGTACACCTGCATTGGTGCATTCGAGCATCACGTGACTCCCGCGGTCTGTAAAAAAAGATATGCGTAAAGCACCGCGGTAGCCTTTCTTTTTCGTTAGCCTCGCAGCCACCATTCGTGACGTCATGATAATGAATGAGCAAGCCCGTTATCTAGTGCACAGATTAAATATAGTCATACAGATTTGACAGTGGAGCGAAAACCCAAACCGGCGCGATACAAGCGCCACTACTGAGCACAGTCAAGAACTAACGCACACGCGCGCGATCTATAAACTGTCATATTGTCGCGGTCACATGTACCTGTTGGCAGTTTTGTTTATTTAATATCGACACGACAGTTTCTCAGTTTAAATTATTAAGAAAAAGGTGTAAATCTGTAAGAAACTCGTGTAAATATGTATATTTGTAAGTATTTGTATGATAAAATAAAATATGTTTGATGTTTTAAACAATAACAAACTGCGGCGACACATTTACATAAAAAAAAAGATAGATACTATACAAATAAGATAAGTAATACCTACCTGTGGCTACACGCCCGGAACGTTTGCGACTGTTGTCACTAGGGGCTCTGAAGTTGCTATTCGGTTACCATTGAGCTTATGGAAGTGTCTGGTGGAATATATTTAATCTGTGATCTAGTGTAGCCTTGCTAAGTGCCTAGTTTTTTGCACTATCGGTATGATTTCGATATCGTCGAAGTTCCATAAAATAATAGTGAAGGTTTGATTCTGATAAAGTGCCTTTATCAAAATGATTCGACATACAAACAATAAAATGTGATTTTTAGAGAAAATTTTGGACAAATACGAATCACCAAATATCTGGGCTTGGCTGCTATTATCGTCAAGCTCATGTTTACACGGCATAATTTCAAGTGAGAATAACTGCCGCAACACAACGATCTAGGCTACTTTCTCGTCCGTTTTCCAAGCATTTGGTTGGCTGTTCACAGTGTTATTGGAACTTTACACCATGTAAGGAACACTATAGGCGACAAAATTACTACGACAATAAAAAATTTGCTTGTTTCGGGCAATTCCTTTTGAAGCCATATGTTAACATTGTTTCGCCCGAGAGTACTGAGAACTCTGACGCCTTATGTTAATAGCGACAAGTTCGGGAGTTTCTGTATGAAATTGCCGACTTACAGAATATAAAATTTCATTGGTTGACACTATTTTAGAGAAAACCAAATCATCAAGCATCTTGGCGAGTTTGCCATTATCGCTAAGATAATGTTTCTGAACTTGTCGAAATCTTCTAATTGAACTCGACCAGACAAGTATCGCCAAATTTCGAAAAGCAGGTTTACCATAGTTTGGACAAAACGTCTGTATGAGCACAGTCTGAGCATACGGCCTCTGCATATATGTCCCCTCTCATATAGAGGCATCCTAGTATTGTATACCTCACCCACCGAGCCCCACAATAGTAAAGGGGACTAACTTTCTATTCAATTACATTAAATCCAGCGGTCCGCCCATGAATACAATGTCATGGAATTTCGGAAGAAAATTTATGGCAAAACACAGATTTCCTCCCATAGAGTAGCATGGGGTAGATATTTTCAAATATGATTTTATTTTAAAAATATGACGAAACTG
Source organism: Maratus michaelseni (assembly GCA_963931845.1). Classification (NCBI taxonomy): domain Eukaryota; kingdom Metazoa; phylum Arthropoda; class Arachnida; order Araneae; family Salticidae; genus Maratus; species Maratus michaelseni. The sequence goes on from OZ007586.1 coordinate 32,315,458, forward strand.
CTACAATTTTCAATGGAATATACTTTTTATTGAAAAAATTACTGAAGTTATTCAATTTAATCAGAAATATTTAATTTGATATTATTTTAAAATAAAATTTTATGTAAGCTTAACAAAAAAAAATTAATTTCGAAAAGAATGTAGAAATAACGAAAAGTGAATAAAAGTATGCGGAAAAGTTTGAAAACATGTTTCTCATATTAAGAAAAGTGCAAGATTTATTACTTGCGCGCATTAAAAGTTGATGCGGTCACGGCTGAAAGTGGAGCAATGAGTTAGCTCTCCGTTCTATTATGGAGCTCAGTGATCTCATCTAATCAGACACGCAAGGTGATTATCGCTATAAGCAAGGACCCTAAACACAGAACGGAGAAATAAAAAATAAGTAAAATTTACGTCACTTTGCAATTATTGTAATTTATTTTCATTTTTATGAAGGAAAGTATAGGTTTGTGACTTCATTTTTCACCAGAGAAGGCATTCTGCCAGTCTGCGTTTTAGGGCTGCAGGAATATTAATTTAACATTTGGACAAAAACTTCAAACTCTGTGCGTATGCCGCCTCTCCCTTATAGAGGTACATTAGCTCCTGAACACTGTCGTTATACATTTCGATATCGAACCTGTTGTTCTTTACATGGCATTACTATGTACAGTGTACCATGGCAAATGATATCGGAATAGTACCGACAGGACTCAGAATCAGGCCTGCATGTTCAGATTGATATTTTTGTCCAACCTATAGCGCTAGACGCATGGTATAATAAACTCTACTAATCAAAATTCACCCCCTTCAGAATTTTCTAGCGATAGAACTAGGGATCCAAACGAAGCAAAATTTCACTAGTATCTGTAGTTAAACTGACAGGTAGAAGTTAAACTCTGAGAAGTGAAAAATGCAGTTATCTGTGAGACCGATAACAGCAGTTAAGAGTTAATATTGAGAAAGGGTAGTTAGGCAGGGATCCAGATAAATTTTTCGCTACTTTCGAAATCATATTGAACAATCAGGAACTTTTAATTTCAGAGTTTTCGTAAAAGAGCGAAAATTTCGCCAGCTTGCAGGTTTGTCATAGGTCTTTTTATTTCGAAAATCGCGAAAAATCTTTGGTAGCAGCCAGCCACCAATTGTGACGTCATGATAATGAATGAGCAAGCTCGGTATACAGGCTGTGTTCAAGAAAGAAGATCGCGCGGCGCGCGGGCGAAGGAGAGACAGGTTATGGAGTAGGTCTTATCGGAAATTGAAATAATTTAATATATTGAAATAATTTAATTATTTCAATTATTTTAAGATTCTGTGGCTCGGATTAGGTGAAACTAGCGACTACACATCTTTATCCTCCAAAAAAATGGATTTTATAATAGGAATATCTATTTTTATTTCATCATAACAAACCACCGAAACATTCATGAAAAGCATCACGTGATCAGATAGCCCGATCAGCGTTCATAACCTGCAAATTTTTTGCGCGGGCTGCGCGCGGGTGACTCACGAAAATTCTGTGGGCGATTTGATCACGTGATTGGGCTTTTTGTGTCTTACTTGGTTTGGTAGGTTGATTGATACAACTGTAGCGACATGATCGGATATCTGAAAATTTTCAACTTTTTAACATTCTAAAATGATTTTTTAAGCCTTTGATCCAAAAAAATAATTGAATATGAAAGTATGATGTGTATATATATATATATATATATATATCATAATATAATTATATTATATGTATATATATACATCATATAGTTACATATCTGCTGTCAACTTATATGTCTCTAAAACTACAGCACCTACTAAAACTGATATATTAGTTTAGTTGATAGCAGTTACATAAATATATATATTGTACAAAACAATGCATATAATAAAATAAAGTTTAATTTTCTATAACCAGTGCACCTTCTATGTAATACATATGTAGATATATATTTATATTTTTTTTCACTGGCGCCCGGTTAACCGAAAAGTACCAAAAATTGTTATGTACTTTACTGACGTTTGGGTTGTCCTACACAGATGAAAAGTATGGATACAAAGTGAATGCTCGCCGTTTATTTCCGATTTTTCCCCCCTAAAATTATTTATTAGTTGCTTTGTATTTTTTGGGAAAATTAGAATGTTAATAAATCAAGGTCGTGATACCAACATGTTAAAATATTTATTTCTTTATTTGTAATAGTAAAATAAAATCTTTGTTAAAATTTGATAAAAAAGCTTTTAAATATTTTATTAAAATATATTTTTCGATAACAACCTTGTTGAAACATAATTATTAATTTCTAAAAATTTATTTTTCTTGAAATTCATTTGCATTATTTATTATATTGCAATAAACATCATAAAACACGAGAAACAAATGCTAAAATACTTGTACATTCAGTAGAAAATTTATAAACATTCTAACTATATTTTATTTATATTCATTACGAAACTAGACGGTAAACCACATAAATTTTACCTCTTTACAAAAATAGGTACTGATATTTCTAGTTTAAATAATGTATATATTTTACATTTTATTTTTATAATATTTTTTACATTGTAAAATAAGCTTTGCATTCTATTCACACTAAAAATTCACTGTTAAAGTACTCATTATAAAAACATGGAGAAATTCGTGCAAATTGACTATATTTCCATTCCTTATTTTACATTTGCTAAAAAGAAAATAATAATAATAATAATGTTTAAATATTAAAAGGCACTGTAATGTAAAATTTTAATCGTAAAATAGCTGAATTTGTCGTATTTAATTAAATAAGTAATTGTTAATAATATCAAATTTTACTTTTATAAAATATATTCCATTAATCATAAAAAATACAAAGCAACCGATTAAACGAAAAAAATAGAAAAATCAAACGGAAATCTTGGAGGATCGAACCCGCAACCTCCAGAATCAAGAGCAGTGCTCTAACCATTCGGCCACCAAATACACTTCCAAACTTCAACAAAACATCATCAAAATACGTAAATTAGTCAAATGAAGGACCGTGTTCATTATCATTGATTTGGATGTCCAAATCAATGATAATGAACGCAGGCCTTTCAATTTCTTTCACAGTATAGACTCACTCGATATTTTAATCTCCATCGCCCGCGCGCCGCCTGATCTTCTGTTCTGAACAGCCCCCTAGTGTAGCCCTGATATCTGCCGTAATTTAATTTGGGCCATAGATAAACATACAAGATAGGACACTCTCATAGAGCGTAATTGTAATGCGATGACGATCGCAGCGCCTGTAGTGACAATGGGGAAGAAAATTCTCAAACACGGAATATTTCTGCTTTTGAACGTCAACCTTTCTATGATCTTTCATTTTTCAAATATGACATGTTTACGTTTTCAACTTTGTAGAAAAAGCGAAAAATGAAAGCTTTGAATTCCGATTTGTATGCAGACAAGATTTTGCCTGACATATTTTAACTTGTTTAAAAATACAAAAAAGTTTTGAAAAGAAACGTTGTTTCAAGAATAATAAAAGAGAGATTAAAAATGAAGTTGTTTAAAAGAAACGTAAACCATGCCGCAATGGTCAGTTTGGAGAGAATCGTCTGTGTCGAAGAGAAAAGTATAGATATTAAAAATATAGAGCATCAACAGATTTCATATACATAGGTAAATTTCGAAAGCTTCGTGGTTGCTTCCCCTTATCACTAGTGACGCTACCATTGCTGTCGTTACAGATTTTGCCGTAACTGTCCTATCTTGTATGTTAATCTATGATTTGGGCAGGGTTACAGATAGATTTTTTCACTATTAGGTAGACGAGATTGACCAATCAGAAACTTGCATTTTTACAAAATTTTCGTTATTTTAAATGAAACAAATTGACAGGTATCGTTTCACTATCCGTGAAAATATCTGGCTCGGTGATTAAAATATTATCCTGATCTAGAAAAATAGAACATACGGAGACTTCACGAGGCTAACGAGAAAGGCAGGCTACCGCGGTGCATTCCACTTACCTTTTTTTACAGACCGCCAGAGTGACGTGATGCTCTTTTCGTACACCTGCATTGGTGGATTCGAGCATCACGTGACTGCCGCGGTCTGTAAAAAAAGATATGCGTAAAGCACCGCGGTAGCCTTTCTTTTTCGTTAGCCTCGGAGACTTCATTAATGACGTCACTTGGAGCCGCTCTTACACCCCCCCCCCCCCCCCGCTTCTCTCTATGTTTGACGCGCCGCGTCTTTAATGGAAACTGTGAAGTGCTATCAGTCAAAGTCAAATATGATGAGCGCCGGATAGGGGGAAAAAGAACTTCACTTTTAAAACTTCCTGTAGGGAAAGACTGATATGTCAAAATCTTTCCTTCTATCCTCCTAGATCAAGATAGAAAAACAAGCTCCACCTTTTACCCTCAGCTGAAATATGTACCCACTGAGAGCTAACTTCCTATACTTCAACATCGAAAATAGCGCTACACGTTTGAATACAATATTGCCATAAATGTATACTCAGTTGGTTTCGCTTTGAAGGACATCTATGACAAAACAATAAGTTCCCCCTTTAACGTAAATCGCCGTCGGCGGAGAAGGTGCAAATGATGCGATACTGTTAAGTAAAAGACAAATTTGACCGCGAGTTAGCCCTCCATTTTATATTGAAGCTCAGTGAATATAGGGTAGTCCATCGAGTAAATGAACACTTAAGCACATTTAAAAACAAATATTGACAATATTTTAATGAACAGTTCGTTTTAGTGTCTGACGGCGCTAATACATGTGTTGGTATACAAATGATTGAAAAATAATAAAAGGAATTGTATATTTTGTTTGTTTGGGATGTCTTAATAAAAAACTATACCAAAACCAAATAAATGAATCACTATTATTAATGTTGGTAAACGTCTGTCTGTGTGTGTGTCTGTCTGTCTGTAAACGGATAAAAGTCGGGTCAGAGACGCCGGACGGAAGCGCTTATTATGTCAAAAAATTCAGAAAAATCCGGGCATTCCGGAGTTATAGTTTTCGAAGGAGTCGGCCCCTAATTAAGAACGTTATTAATTAAAAACCTCATCAAAATTAGCAAAACAAGAAGCAGTTTTATCGAAACCCGAAAAGAAAATTTCCGTTTTGATAATCGCAGACATCCAAATTGTCGCTTTTTAACGCATCATCGAATTAAAAAAAATCTACCGGAGGTATCGATCCGAAAATCGGGGTACACACGCGGCCGATTTTTGTCGTTCCAAAAAGTCAAATTTTTTGAAATTCGGACCGTAACTTTTCTTTATTTCGGCCAAAAACTGACCAGACATCCAACATTGACCCCAGACAGGAAAAAGGTTGCTGTAAAGAACGCCGGGTTGACACATCCGAGATCAAATCGCTCCATTCCTTTTTGAAACAAGTGGAAATAATGACTCTACATTCACGAAAATTTGCGCACATTTGTATAAAAAAATCGCAAATTCAACAAAAAAATATTCGTAAAAATGGACCAGTATTTTTTAAAGATATCAATTAAAACTCATTAATGAAACGGCAAATGAATTTTATTTCTATTCCAAAAAAACAGCTGCTTTTTTATTTCAAGATTCAACGCAGACAAATTGTCTGTGAATAAGTCATTTCTGAAAGAGATAAAATAATGCATTTTAAAATGATTGTACTTTTTATACGCTATATAATTTTTTTTTAATTATCAGATTTTCGAATCTGAAAAATATGAATCCTTGCTCTGAGTGATCTGGCATTTCAGGGTTTCAAAAAATTTTCGAATTCCGAACATAATTTTTGATTTTAGCAAAATCCCGATTTTTGTATAGGGAAAAAAAAGAAAAGAAGCTAAGGAATTAGCTATTTCTTTTCAGAATATCTCCCGTCGTATGGGTCCCATCGCGAAGCGGTATGGCTCATTCGACTCGACATCAATAGCTCTTACATATTTTAGTTTCCAGTTCCACCACCAGGGGGCGCTTCCGTAAATCTGGTTCTATGGGCCCGATTACGACGGGGTTTGGCTATTTCGACTGGATTTCAATAGCTTTACAGATTTGGGTTAGTTCGCATAGAACAGATTGCGCCCCTTGGTGGTGGTAGGTGCTACTAACTCGCCACTAACTTTTGCCACTAACTCGGGTTCTATGGGCCATATCACGACGCGGCTTGGCTCATTCGACTCGACATCGATAGAGCTTATCGATTTCAGTTCGTTTTTTCACCACCAGAGGGCGCTTTCCTATCTCCGGTTCTATGGGCACGAATACGACGGGGTATGGCTCACGACCTTGGTTTCGACTCGACATCGAAAGCCTTAACGATTTCAGTTATGATCGTATAAACAGATTGCGCCACCTGGTGGTGGAAGGTGGGACTAACGTATACTGCAGTGCGTGCGCAGCACCACTGCTATACGGTGCCGCAGGCAGCGGGGACCCGAGCCGAGGTTCGTTCAGTTAGAGGTTTATACTATTCGACGTGCAAATTAAGGGATTATCCGGTGCGTGCGTAGCACGACCGGTATACGGTGCCGAAGGCAGCGGGGACCCGGTTCGGAGGTTCGGAGGTTATAGGTTTGTACTATTCAATGTGCAAATTAAGGGATTATCCGGTGCGTGCGTAGCACGACTGGTATACGGTGCCGAAGGCAGCGGGGACCCGGTTCGGAAGTTCGTTCAGCTCGAGGTGGATGCGAGCCAGAGGGTCGTTCGTTTCGATGTTTTATAAAAAAAGGAGTTTTCAAAATATTCGAGGCACCGATGTAAATTAGGGGCCCGCTGGCGGGCAAAGCCAGCTAGTAGTTCTTACTAATGCATGAACGCATTTTTTTCTAGAGAATGAACAGGACACATAAATTTCTTAAAACACATAAATTTACAATTAAAAACACATAAATTTCTTAGTATGTTATTTATTTTACGACTTGTACAAATACAATTAACGTATAACACGTTTTTACTGAATTACGGGTTTTTTTAAACCTAGCATGATAATTAACTGGTGGGGTGATTTTCAAATCTTATTTTATTAAAATACTAGTAAAAAAATAAAAACATAACTCGGTTCACCCTTGAAAAAAAATTTCTCCCCCCTCCCCCCCCCCCACAATCTGGAAATAAGGTGGCCTAGATTCACACCCAAGGCTAGCCTATGGTTTCAACCAATCAAATGTTACTGCTCGTATACCAACACTCACTTATAGAGTCACCATAGTCTACAGATTACTTACTATGATTTATTACTCAACTAGCTGACGCGCCCGGTGTTGCCCGAGCCCGTGATAATAAACTCAAGTTTTCGATACCAAATCGAATGACCCAAACGCTGTTGAAATCAAGCCCATAAAACCCAAGAAAAGAATAACTCCCAGGCGGTGGAATGTGCGTCCCTGTAAATTTAACGAATTTCCTTTAACATTGACGCGATATTTAATTTACGGATGAAATCCCTCCCCCCGCCTCTCTCTACACTTAACCACTTATCTTTAAGAGTAACGTGATTTTTAATTTACGGCTGTAGGGAGGAAACGTAAGTTGATGCCGAAAAATAAGATTAATATATTTAAAAATAATGTGATAGTTGGGGGTGTAAGGAAATGCTTAGTAGTTTATAAAGTAGATGCAGTACCCTAGAACTATGTTAATGAAAATTCCAAGATAATCGGATCATTTTTAAAGAAGCTGCACCACGGGCCCCAAGAAGGAGATTAATATTCAAAATTGGTGGTAGTTGAAATCCTAGAAACTTTTTTCTCATGCAAATAGTAGCTGGAAGTCTTAAGAAGTTGTTATAAAAAAGCTACTGAATCGGACGATTTTTAAAGGAACTATAATAAGGGACCCAAAAGGGTGCAACTGATAGTTTTGAGCAGGACCCTATAAGAGGGAAACATCTTAAAAGCTCCTAGTACTTAGCGATTTAGATCTTTAATTAGTCGAAATTAAGCATAAAGTATAAATTAATCATTAGAATAAAATTTTAAAGAAATTCTTAAAAAGGGGCCTTAGGGCCCCAATAAAATTATGAGTGTAGTGGCTCGGGGAGAGAAGTCCAAGACTCAACTTTAAAATTATGCATTGAGATGGTGACACAATCAGGAGGGGGTGGAAAATGCATGGCGCACAAAAAGTTTAAGGGCCCCAGAGGGCCAGGTTCCGAACTGGAATGTAGAAATGGGGGAATAACTAAATATAGAAAAGCCCCCAAAATTAAAGATGATCGAATTAAAAGGGGCAAGTTATTACTATTTTAGATAACAAAAACTCCAAGGGGCCCTGTACCTGGCCCCATGGGGGACAGGGTCTTAACTTATCGTAACCTGCCTTACTAGGATAGCTAGACCAGCCCATATTTGTTAGAGTTGAAACTTTGCACGTGCTCATGAAAAGTGTTGAGCTTGGCTGAATGCTCGTTGCGGTTTGGTAAGCGTGTAAAGCGCTTATAGTTCAATAAAGTTGATCGGCAACCACGGAGTGCTAGGTTTAGTAACAGTTTTGACAGTTTATAGAATTGTGAACTAACCTTGGTTTACTGCAATAGCCGTACTTGAAGCTCGATGTTAATAGTGAGTGCATGAGAGCCGCCAGAATTTGTTACGTAAGTGAGTTTTTTGAATAAATCTTGCATTTATTGTGTATTGATCAGAGGAATAAATTAAGTGCAGCGTAGTATAGGCAAATTAAATGATCGCAGCTCTTCCCAATCTGGTTTTAATAGACAGTGTTATTAAACTTACTCCTGTGTATGTAAGCGTTTCAACGGGGCTGCCATGAAAGGTACTTCATAATGCTACATATTCTGTTTCTCCTTTACATGAAAACAATACAATTTCTACATTTTTACTTTAGAGATTGTTTTAAATAAATTTTTTTGTTCAAATCTTTCTTTATAAATATTAACTGAGTATACAGTAAATGTGTATACAGTACTCTGAATATAGTATATAGTGAATATATAATAGAAGTGAATAATAGAAGTAAATATATAATATAGTTAATATAACAGCTATAACATAAGTATTATAAAAAAGTTATAATAATGTCTAATAGTATTCTATATTTTTATAGAAATGATTGTTAGGGGGAAGAAATCCTAATATTTTTCATTCCGGCTGATGCAATGAAATATGTATTAATAATTACGTAAAATTCGTAGTCTTATAAACAGAACAAATACTATCAATAAAACGGTACACGGGGTTTTACTATTTTAATGCGCTGTATCACTATTAAAAATACTCTTTCTTCACAACGAAGTTTTAAAAATTTGTATTAAAAACATCCCAAATATATCATGTTAATATATTCGTGCTCTATGCATTTAAATAAAGACATAATATATATCTTCTTCGAATGTACAAAAAAATAGAAAAGTGAAAATGCAAACAAACATATAACCAGACACAACAAAAATGTCTTCGAAACTTAAAAAGTATGTTCCCTATAGAACATTTTTTTGCCAGCAATGAATACATTGACACTAACAAAAATTCGTAGAAAATAGACGAATGGAAATATTATGTAAGATTTATTATTTTCAATACCTATTTTTCTTATGACATATGTTTTTGAAAGTATACTAAATATTTAATATCTTTCACGCAACACAAATGTGTCTGAGGATCATATCAAGTGTGTCATGATAATAATAGAAGGAGTATAAGATTCGAATAAGATATTTACTAAAATTTTATATTTTCTATAATTTTTTTATCACAAAACAACGGAAAGAATTGCATATGTTGAGCACAAGTAAATTCGGATGTGTATGTTCTTATTCACCTTAGTATACCCATCAACTCTGTTCTTATACAAAAAATAAATGAATATAATAAGAATTTTTAAAAGATTTATTATACATAGGTATTTTTAAAATATGCTTCTTACATTCATTTACTTTTTAAAGTACTGTTATATGTTGGGAAGACGAAGATTTTGATGTTCTTGGAAATGAGTAAATTAAATAATAATGAGGAAATTAATAATTTATTCCACTTAATCTCATCATACAATTCCAAGTTTAAAAAATCCTCTTCACTACAGAGTATTAATGTAATATTACCGAATATTGTTGAATTATTGTTTTTAAATTTGACTTCAGAGCAAGAATTTTAATTTATTTGCATTATTTCTGAACTTAGACATCGAAGCATATCATTCTAAGATCGGAATTGCAATAAGGAAAGGGTAGGTGACGTAACTGTGAGTTCCCCGTGTGATGCCTGTCCCTCTTTATGATTCCTACTGTACACAAGAATCCAGGCGATCTGATTGGTCTACGATTAACGATACTGTGATACGATTGGACTACTTCGCCATGACGATTCCTGGAATGATCGCTAAGAGGCTAAGACAAAAATGTAGTAGGTAGATTGGTTGACGGATGTGTTTGTAAACATGCCCTTGCTTTATTATGTTAGAATATCATTTTTAAAAGGAGAAAGAACAGAAATTCACATATGGGTACCTACGGAGTGAAGAGATTATGGAAAATGCGTGCCTAATTTTTAGCTGTCTTTTTTTTTAATATTTTATTTATTTCTTTATTTTACATAGGCTAAATTTACTTCTATGTAAAATGTGTAGATTGTCATTCAAAATTATAAATAATTTAATATGCAAAAAAAATAAAAAATAAATTTTCGTTATCGAATTAAAAAATGATTAATCGAATTTTAAAATTTTCTTTGATATTTGATCTGTCTGTGTTATATTTTAACCTTCCAGAGGGCAAGCTGTCGCAAAGTTTACGGCAAAAGTGTTACTTCTTACGAAGTTCTCAAATACGGCACTGAACCAGTCGGAAGGTCATTGTTATTTCTCAACTGAGCTTTCTTTTCGAAATAAAAGAGGTTTCTCCGTTGCAAATTTGTGAGTCTTTGATAAATTTGTTTTGCTCGTTCGCTGTAGCAAGTAGATATATTAAGTATTTCACGATTTAACTTTTTTGCGGCGAGCGTCCTTTATATTTCTTTTAATTTCTTGGCACTAGTTTTTTTAATAGAATTTTTTATCTTATTAAATCTCGGAAAATCTGCGATTAGATTAATTTATTTTTGCAGTAATGTATTGGGTTGTTCGGAAAGTTCCTTCCGTTTGGGAAAACCAATTCGTACTGGAAAATTCCGCCCGTCAATTATTAGACATTAGGTATCGGAATTAATGTCTTATAATTAAATGATAGAATTTTCCGGTACGAACTAACTTTTCCAAATGGAAATAACTTTCCGAAAAACCCAATAATCGTTCAGATTTTTTTCCTTTCCTTTTACATAGTCAAACACAAAATATTTGATAGAGTTTTTGCCAAAAGTGGAAAAATGAATTATATTAAATATATTTTTTTTACTATCTAGAAGAATAAATTGAAGATAAAATAAAAATATATATGTATGTATATATTTGTACAGATAAAACAAATTGGAGTAAAAACATATATGCCACGACGTCATAAACGAAAATGTTGCGTGCTGTAAAAATTCATTCTGGCATTGAAAAAAATGTGAAAAAAATACAAAATAAAACCAGATCATTTTTTGAAGATATTGGATATTTTATAAATATGAAAGATTTTCTTACTTTTGTTTCTTGGCATTAAATTGTACTTGATATATGTTCATATAAAATAATATTGTTGTTTCATGATTATTAACTGGCACATACCAATCGTACTTTAAATATATGATTCTGGATATTTTTTCTGCTTGCAAATATTTTAAAATTTAATTTTAGCTATTGATATGTATAATCGCTCATCTAGATTATCCATTTTATTAGAATTATGCAATATCTTGCATTTTTAATAGCGTAACAAAACGAAATATTTTTGTCGTAAACAATGCGACAAAGGTTTGACTGATCTTTTTTAGAATATAGTTCATTTTTTATTAATATAACAGGTTTCATTATTTTTGCTTCTTGCATCAAATTGTACTTGATATAGATTATTACAAAATATTATTGTTGTATGATTATTAATTCGTACTTACCAATCTTACTTTCTATGTATGATTCCGGATACTATTTTATGCATGTAAATATTATTAAAATTTAATTTTCGCTATTCATAATTGCTTATCTAGATTACTTATTTTATTAGAATTATGGAATAACTTGCATTTGCAATACGTAAAAAATGAAACATTTTTGTCGTAAAAAGTGCGACAAAGGTTAAACTGATCATTTTTAGAAAATAGTAGTTTTTTTAATTAATAAAACAGATTTAATTATTTTTGCCTTCTTGCATTAAATTGTACTTGATATAGATTATTATAAAATATTATTGTTTCATGATTATTAATTATTACTTGCCAATCTTACATTAAACGAATGATACCAGATATTTTTACTGCATGTAAATAATATTAAGAATTAATTTTCGTTTTTTATATGTATAATTGCTTATCTAACTTTACATATTTTATTAGAATTATGAAATATCTTGCATTTTTAACAGCGTAACAAAACGAAACACTTCTGTCGTAAAAAGTACGACAAAGGTTTAACTGACATAATAACTAATCTTGACATAATAATCTTAATAGCCTAATAAAAAATAAGAACGTTTCTAATTATTATCGTTTTATAGTTTGTAAGACTATTTATAATTATCCTATTTTGTCGAAATAAGAACCATTTCCAAAAAAACAAATTTTAGAATGTTATTTTAAATTTTGAAAATCATTTCTTGTTATTCAAAACAGCTAACAGTAATTATAGATTTCAAATCCTAGTCTAAGAATTTTAATTGCACAGAAATATTTTTCAATATGCAAAAATATTTTCCAAACACCTTCTCAACGTAGTTGAAAATTCTTTGTAAGCTCGGTTTGTCTGTATGCCATCTGTCCGTGTTCTAACTTTCGTAAATATACTCAGATGATCATGCAATTGAAATATGTTATTTATGTTATGTTACTGTAGAATGTACGTATTTGAAAATGGAGTGTATAGCGTTTATAGTTTCTTTACAGGGATACTAAACGGATTCACATTGCATTATGGTCTATGGGGAAAACTCGTTTGAGATATATTTTAATGATGTTTCACTATTTCAAACATAATGAAATTGATATGCATTTCTAAAACATGTTTTCCGTAGAATATGGAGTGAAAAGCATTTATCATATGTATACATTACCCAAACAGGGGTATTTGGTTACACAATGGTCTACAGGGGAAAATTGTTTGCAGCATGTATGGTGTTACATTATTTCAAACCTAATGAAATTGATGTACATTATTGAGGGGCACTGCAAGTTGCTTACTGTAGAATATGACTTGCATAAAAGGTACAACGACGCAAAAAAGATTTCGGTTACAGTACTGTCCATGTGCGATAAATGCTGGAAGTGTGTTTTGATTTGTGATATGTGTTTTCATATTTAACTAAATTTTTACATACCACGGTGTGTGTATGAATTCTATAGATCATATGCAGTGCTGCATAAAAAAACTTATAAGAACTAAACTTATAAGTATGTATGAGCGTAAATTGATAAAATTTGTCTTTTATTAGCTCACAGGCTATCAAAGCCTGAGAGATAATGTGCCCGCTGGTTCTGTATGTACGATACGCGATATATCTTGATAGAAATAACCGTTTTGCTTCTAATTTTGTTTATAGGTTCATTGTGATAAGGCCCTTCTCTGATTAGCTTTGGGGGTTCATTGGTTAAGAATAAAGGGGGAAAGGCGCTAATCCTTTCCCCTTAATTTTTGGGTTACGAATTTTTCAGCTGAACTATATTTAGTATAATGAGAAATGTTTGTAGGATTCAAATAGAGGAATACCCGAAAAACTATATACATTGCCAACTATGAATGGAATCTGAAAGTACGTTTTTATTTGTGTTATGCGTTTTTTCCCTAAATGAAATTTTAGTTTAATGTGAGACGTGTTTAACAATTTGTAGATAATATACAGGGCTGTACAAAGCTATTATAGTACATTTCCGTCTATTGGCGGAATTGCTGATGGGGAAATTTCGACTTTTGATATTTTATAATTAAGCTACGTTTCCGGACACTATGTAGTGTATATACAGTTATATTGATACAGAATACATCCATTGATCACCACCTCCCAGTGCCCCAGTCGTTCATTAAGAGGGTCCTGAAATCCAGGATCATCTCGGAATGGCAGGAGTACTGGGAACTTACTGATAAAGGCAAACACACGTTTGACCTAATCCCCACAGTCTCACTTAACATATATCACCTCACACCATACACCGCAAGCTTCCTAACGGGCCACGGGCCCTTTAAATCATACCTCCACAAATTTGGTTGTGCAGGATCTAATAGGTGTGAGTGCGGCAAGGTGGGATCTCCTACCCACGCCTACCACGAATGCAAACTTACTGCACGCTGGCACATTAAACGTCCAGTCACTCCCCCTAAGGGATGGCTACAAAATATTATTTCTAGACCCACACTTCTGAACAAACTCAAACACATCCACCAATACTTAGCACACATCTCCAACCTCACAAGCTAATAATTACCCAGAGCAACTCCCATTCCCTCGTATGGCATCGCCCCTTGTCGCGAGTAGTGTTATAGTGTTACTCTGGCGATGCCACAGCACCCCTTGTCGCGAGAGAGCATGTTTCTGGCGCACAACCCTCTAGCTCATCTGCTGTCTGATAACCAGGTGCTGTGCGGCACATCATTCCCAAAACAATTTCAAGAACCTCGCTGCCCCGTGTCGCGAGGGAGATCTTTTCTCCGGCAGCGAGGGATTTGTTCTGTGAATTTTGGGCAATAATGGCCCAAGGCAATTCACACGCCCCCTGTCGCGTTTTTCGGCAGGCTCAGCTCCAGCTGAAACTGTATTTTTTTTCTTTTTCTTTTAAACTTTATAATAAAGGTACCGGGAGGGACACCTATGCTCTACAGACTTGGCCTCCTCGTCTGAGTAGTCCCTCTTAGGCTGTGAAATATAGATACAGGGACACGCAAATAAATTCGTGTACCATTCCGGCAATGGACGGGAATTGCTGAAATCTGGCTTTTAAATGTGTTATGTGTTTTCTAAATTGTTTACTTAGATATCTTTTTTTGACCATTTTAAACGGTTTTTAATGCCTCTAAGCTTCTAATCTAGCTTAAATTACTGGTTGGAATGGATTATATAAAAAGAAAAGCAATCTACAGGGTATTTTGAACGAAATTGACAAAAATATCACATTTTATGAGAAAATATCGTAAGGCCTAGAGTTTCTTTCGTAAAATCCTAAAACAGAAAAGGTTTTAACATTTCATTTTAAATAAACATTTAAAAAAATTATATTTATTATGATTTATTTACGTATAAGATAAAAATACAAGGAAACCTAAATTAAGAACTCAGAAAATACAACCTGCTTTCAATACCTGAGTGATGACATGCTGACGTTATAATATGAAGCTGGATGTCCCCACCGAATTCTACAGATTGCATCCTTCTAACCATATATTTGTTCAATGAATATTTACTAAGTCCAATGTAATCATGAATATTTACCAAGTCCAAAGGAGTAGGTGCGTACGTAGGGTATAACTTTGCCACATTGAACGCTGCAAATATACCGAGGCTATATAAAAGCCTGTGTTTAGGCTTTTAAAGGCAGTGAGGCCTCATAACCCCACGCTATTCATATTCTATGGAAATCATGTCGCAGTGTGAATCTCGGTAACTTATATAAATTTCATTATATTTGAAATAGTGTAAAACCATTTAAAACCATTTTTAAAATTTTTTTTGTCATGAACCATAATGTAACAGAATTGTTTTGTGTATTCTTGTAAATGAACAGTAAAGGTTACACATTCTATATGCAGTAGGGAACATCCTATAGTAAATATCAATAACATATACCTATTACATATATTTGGACAGTTGAACTTTGATTTAGGCACATATTTTATGCCTACTTTTAAATCCGTTATCTTAATAGAATTGTTGTATTGGAACATTAGCGATTTAACACTTGAAAAACATAATACTTATAACTTATTAAAATACCTGACATAGCCTGTAACAGTTGGAAAGGACTAGTGTCTGTAATATAAAATTGGCCCCTGCGACATTCAGGTTAAATTTAAAGTATATCATAGAACAGTTAGTAACTAAAAATACGAAATTAAAATTGTATTAAAATTATTTAATATAAATTGATATTACAGTAAAATAATTTATTTGTTGATTCAACTGAAATATAATTTATTTTCTTATACTACTTAATTAACTTAAAATTACATTTAAGTAAAATGTCCCTAAAGGCATTTTGTGCTATTAAACACATACAATCAACCAACCAACGATATGAAATAAAAATATAATAAACTTTATCTTCTAAACGAAATAATTTTATTTCGAATATGGACGAATGCACAATTTTATTTTAATACTTTATCAATTCTTATATCCCTAACATAAAATATATATCAGAATCAAAATGGTAGGGGAGATAGGGGATGAAAGGGACATTTTTACAAAAATATTTATTTTAAATATTTTATTTAAGTTATTATTAATATTATATATCGCATTTCATACATTATGTGTTTGTCTACATCTTATGCACAATATTTATTCAAGAATATTATTATACAGAAATTTATTATGAAATAAAAAAGAAAGTTCCTATCTGTCCCAATCATCCCCGCCGCAGGGATGGATGAGACACAAATATTTTCCTATGCTACCAAATTAAAATTTATAATTATAAACTTATATGTAATTATATTTATGATATATGATCTTATATGGCTGTTATATATCAGTGTTAGTAATCGAAAACAGTGTTAATTATGCATTAAAAAGCTGTAATTTATATTATATATTTTAACTGAAATTTTAATGAATTACAAAGTTAAAGTTGTTCAGATGTGCAAATATCAGTAAAACAATAAATGTCGTCTGTCTAAAATGCTCTAAATGTGGTCTGTCAGTCGCATAAGCTGGTATAAAATCAGTTTCAGTGAATGTATTGCTGTTAAAAAGGAAAATGGCAGTTTTCCAAAAACCACTGGTTATGTTTATGTTGCTAGTACTAAAAGCTGACAAAATGCCTCCTTGGCAAAAACTGAGATGTTATAAATTGTAATATGCTCTTCGGCCAATCATCTTGGACTGATCTCAGCTTTGCCTTTAAAGGCCCATAAACAGAAACATCCAATGGCTGAAGAAGATGGTGGCTACAATGAGGAGGAAATGTTAAAAGAATAATTAACAAAAATTAATAATTTATCAACTGATATAATATTATTTAGTTAATAAAAAAAATTTCAGTATCCTCTAGGTATGAATGAAGCAGTCCCTTTTATCCCCATTTGAATTGTCCCAATGATCCCCAGGATGCCTATATTCAATCGTCAGCCATTTTGTCTCAGAAATTATTTTGTCACAATGGTTAATATTCATTCATTTTAATTACCAATATTGAGCCTTGAAATAAATAACTATAACATATCTTAATTGTTTATAATGCATAAAATATGTAAACAACTTAAAATATAAAAAAAAAAAATTACTTTTAAGCAAAGCTTCCAGGAAATGCAACTTTGAAGGAAATTGAAAACAGCCATGTGGTCTTGCTTTTCGTTCTGAAGCACACTATGACATTGTCATCCATGAGGATTGAAAGCAACTAAAAAAATCTTTATTCCCTGAAATATTGAGAATGTCCCATCCATCCCTTGTCCCATTCATCCCCCAGTTCCCCTACCTTCATTCGCTCTGTGTAGAATGAATAATTGAAATGTGAAATTCAGTGAAAAGAAGTCGAAACATAAAAGTGTTTTCAGGTATAAGTGAGTTTAAGGTAGAAAATTTATTTTAAAGTTTTATAAATCCTTATACCCATAATTTAAACAAATGTCAAAATCAAAATTGTATTTCCTTTCACTATGAATAAAAACAATGATAAAGTGTGAAAACAAATTGTAAAACTTTAGAAATTGGCCAAGTTTGGGAACCAAATAAGATTTGTTTAACAAATTTGCTTTAGTCGTAGTGTATCAACTAGATCCAAGCCACCATTTTCCTCTTTTAGTTTTTGAAACAAGTAGATTCAGAACCTGTGGCTTCCTCTACATTTCTCCCACGGGTATCTATTATTCAACTGCGGCAGTTGCTATCGAACCGGCTAATGCATTTAAAACTTACAAGAGGAAATGGTTGTATGTGTCACAGAAATATACACTGAAAAAAATGACAGTTTCAAATCTGAGTAAATCGATGTTTTCATTTTGTTTTGAAACTTTTTGTTTCAAATAGGACGACTCAATGCTTTGAATTCTGAAATACCAGAAATACTCAGAATATTTAAACATGGACATACTCAAAAATATTCACATACAGGTGAGTTCAAACTCATTTTTGAAACATGAAAATACTCAAAAATGAGCACATAGAAATCAGTTCATTCTGCATTTGAATGAAATTAATAGTTCCATTTTTCAAGAGAAAAATAATTTTGGCGTTAATGTGTAAATGTGTCAAAAAGAAAATTTAGTCAGTTAAATTTCAATATCCAGGGAGCGCTTTTTCATTTAAGATATATACAATCAAATTGAAAATTTGTATAATTCATAGCTCCTCTTCTCTTAAAGTTGTACAATCTTAACCACCATCTCAAATTACCAAATCTATCCGAAATCCCGATAAAAATTATCAATTTTCTCAGCAACAAATTAATGAATTCTATAAAAATATCAACATGCGTATAGAATCATTCGATGACTTTCATTTAAAATATCCCACTCATGGGATCTAGATGTGTATAAAGCAATGGGCTTGTAACTAGCAGGACTCGGGCTCGATGCTGGCTCTGGGAAAAAGGCGTAAATTTAGTTTATCCTCCCATAATCGAGACTAGAACCAGAGATGCTAGCACTAGCGCTTTTTTTTTAGCTGTTATTTACTGTTGTTTGAAACATGGACATACTCAAATATGAGCACATGATGTTTTATTCTTGAGTGTGTGCATGTTTTCAGAAATGAGTAAACACATCTTTCAAACTTGAGTCATTTTAATTCGGAGCCATTTTGACTATGCAACATACTCAGATTTGAGTATTTTTTGCTCAGTTTGGAAAATGTCGTTTTTAGAGTGTACATGTGACTGACGCAGGATTAAAGTGAACCTAAATATAGCACACTAGAATTGCATCGCATTGCCTTAGCCTTATATAGCATTAGCCTTTAAATCATTTCATTAGTCTTGTATAGCATTGAATAGATATAATATAATTTTAAAGAAAAATACTTTTAAAAGACAAGTATTAAAAGGGACCATTTCAATTTGCATTATCGTATGAACCTCAGTCACTTGCTTGAATTGAAACTTTCTCTTTTAAAGTCAAAATAATCAAATAATTTATCTCGAAAAACACTACTTTATACAATTATTATATCGAAGTATTCTGATAGAGCATAAATAAACTAGAAAAATTAGTATTATATTCCTTTATCTGACACCAATCATTCTTTCCGATACTGATATGAATGTGACTATTTTCTTAGGTGGGTTTATATTTTACGGGATCTCAACTAATGAAAAAACAACACTTAATATTTATGTATTTGTGTTATCATTCCATTTATTTCTTATGTTATTATTCCATTTTGACATTTCTCTGTTATCTTTTCATTTGTATGTATTCAATCTTAAGTAGGTCGATAGTAGAGTTAGTAGCGAAGCTATAATAGGATTTAAGAAAAAGAGGAAAGCATCGTTTCAATAAATATAAAATATTATTTTTCATATTTTCGTTAGTTATATTAAATGTATTTCAAACTAAATACACAGATTACTTTCATTGTTAGGAATAAAATTCCTGAAAAAAAACATTAACGATTTTTAAAAAGCAAAACTATATAACAGAATGAAAATATCTTTTATTTGATAGAAATAAATGTAATCTCTTACAACTTAATTTATGAAACATCATGGCTGAGACAGTATCTAAATATAGACTAAAGTTTCTCATATTACAAAAAATGTAAACAATATTAAACGAAAATTTAAGCTCTTATACCAAAGAAAAAATATGTTAACAGATACAATGAAATTATAAATTGAAGATAAATAACTTAAATGCTTTATTTTTTATTTTTTAAATTAAATTTTTCATGTAAAGTATCACTGCATCAACTATTTTAAAGCTACATTTCACAACGATAAAATACTACGCGCTTTGAAACTATAAGTAATAATAATTAGTTTTATAATTATTTCACCAAAAATTTATAAAATCAATTTCTTTAGTGAAAATAATGCAACAAAATAAAAAGATTTTTCCCATTAATAGCACCGGATTTTACAGCGCTGTGAAAATTAACACCTTCTTAGGGTATTTTACTCTGAAGTGGTAGCTTTCAATATACATCTTAATATTAGTTCCAATAAGCAGATATTTGATAAATTGCCTTAACACTTCGTCAGGTGCAACTCTGGACTCCCGGGTTCGGGCACAATGTGCCTGACAGGCGCCTTTATAAAATCGTCATTAGTACCTATTTAACTCAATTCTAACGCTCTTAAAGTGATTAGTAACTTGCACGAGGAAGTGAAAAGAGAGAATATTCGAAAAAACGTCATTTTTATTAACCTCAAAAGAAGAAAACACTATGCTATTTCCGAGGTAGCTCTCTCTAAACCTTTACAGGCACGCTGCGATAAACCAAAGTTTAATTAATAGTATGAAAATTTTCGATTTTCATACCTTTGGTTATGCTAAAAGAAGTGCATATTTTACTTAGATAAAATCTTCTAAAATTTGCATTGAATTATTTGTATACACAATGACTGTTTCAATCTCTTAAAACATTTTTGAAGTCATAAAAAATAAAATAATATTAATTTTTGGTTTGTTTAAATATTATTTCGCTTTAACTATGACTCTTCATTAAAAGCACTGAATGACGGTATACCATACTTTTAATTAGAATTTTTTTACTCATAAATTTAAAATTATTGACAATATCTCATAAAATATTTAGAAATATGTGCATGTGTTTTACACGACAAGTTAGTTAACTCATTCAATACACTGCCAGAAGAATTTTTTTCTTGAAGGTTTAAGAAATGACTTTATGTCTCTAAGTACTAATTACATAATATTCAAAAACTTCAGAATTATATTTACTCATGTCAGTTAATTTAATATTGTAAAACCAAATTACATTTATTAGACTAACAGGTTTTAGTATATTTAAAGTTAAAAGCATACACATTTCGTTTATTTATAAACCCACGAATCAGTGCAATTTAAGAGAAATTATTACTTTTCTCACATAGAAAATTAGTAAAATTAATATGTGTAATTTTTGTTAATTTACTATTTTGTTTTTTCTGGACTCGTTTCTTTCTAATCTCCTGGTACTTTCACGTATATACGAGTTTCATTTTTACAGTATGGTCCATTATCAAGTATCTATTTAAATCTCGTGCGCTTGCAGCAAAGCGCATGCGCGAAGACTCCCTGCATCCCTTGTACAGCAGTGTACCTACGGTGTCAGTGAGTTGCTTTGGGTGGGAGCAATGTGAGCACCCTCCATGCAGTCCTGATTTTGTACCGAGTGCTTATCACCCTTTTCTCATAGCTGAAATCATTTCTCGGCGGCCAGCAATTCAACACTCACGAAGGAGGTTAAGATGTGGCTTTCCTCACAGACAGAGGCATTCTACCAAGAATGCAAAACGGACCTTACTTTAAAAATAACTCTAAAATACTAACTAAAATAAAAATATTAACCGGTTTTTCAATTATTATGTTTAATAAGTATGATTTTTTTTTTTTACAATTTGCAGCATGCTTTTATTATTTTATACTTACTAAACCACTATTCTTTTATACTAACTAAACCATTATCCTTTTATACTTACTAAACCACTATTCTTTTATACTTACTACTTACTGAAATTTAAAATTGTTATTTGTATTTCTTCACATGGCAACATGTCGAGAGCTAATTTTGTCAAGTTCACGCGTTTTGTTTAATTTCAGTTTAAATTTATCGTAATTTCACGCATATAAGTTTTTGGAGGCGTAACCCTAATCCGTTTTTCAATTGTTAGGTTTATTAAGAATCATTATGTTATAGTTCAGTTTCTCTTTATTCTGGACGCATTTCGTTCTATGGTTTCTGAGTATTTTGAGGAAGTATTTTGGGGGAAGTGATACAAATTGAATTTAATGAGTATTATTTTTCACAAGTTTACACCATCGTTTTACTCTGGATACATTTCTTTTTAAATTAAGCTGCTTTGTTTTTGATAAATTTAAATTTTTGGGGGCAAGATTAAGAGTAGATATTTTCAACCATCACACTAGTCACTATAAAAGAAACATTGCGCTCTTAAAAAAATCCGTGAATTGACATGTATTTTCCACTGATTATACTCGTATTCCATTATAATACTAAAACGTCAGATATTATTTGCTAATTTTTCCCTTAAAACACAGAAAATTCGCCAATCTAATGCAAACATTACCTAAAATCCTTCAATTTAAACTGCATTCTGGTCAAATAACAGAGATTATTCGACAACTCTGTTGCATAACACTTTTTCATATAAGGGACGGTATTTATGTTTTTTCCCTTTAAAACAGAAAAAAATTGCGAGTCTAAACTCAAACTTTACTGTAATTCTCCAGACAAAAGACGACACTTTCGTCAAATATCAGAAATATCGCTTCAACTCACAAGGGCGTTGAGGGAACTTGCTTCAAGTAATTTTTACATTTTTTGACGAAAGCTTTTTCAGTGTGTGTAGCATATAGAAAAAGTAATGTTTCGAATTTACAGTTTAAGAAGATAATTTATATTACATTATACCATCCCCAGTGCCAAGTAGATTTTTAATTCGCATTTAATAGTACGTAACACATTTTTTTTAATTAAGCCTCTAAATTAAAATAAGTTATAAAAGGGAAAATGTAATGCTAAATATCTTTACATGTTATTAAATGGAGCTTTCATATTATCCTACAAAATTTACATGGAATGTAAAAATAATACCTATGAAAAGATGAGACAACTTTCAAACTTAAATATTGTTGAAATTGTAGAAAAATAAATGTCATTTTTGAAATGGACAATAAATTTTCAATAAATTAACCAAATGAATCGATTTAAATTAAATATAAATTGTATTAAATGTATATGTATCTAGAAGAATGCACACATACTTTCCTATATTAACCCTTTATACACTGACGGGACTTTAAATTCCCAATAAAAACAATGTGATATAAAATATATTTAGCACTTTTATAAATATCAATAGATGTTATATTTCATGAAAAATATTTTTTTTACTATATTTAGGAAGTTCATGCAATTTTACGAAGATGAATAGTTTTAAAAACGGATTTTATGGAACCATTTACCTGAGGATAACTTTTGTGTTTATATGTACTGGAAAACTTTACACCCGTAGAAATAGCTCACTTATGGATAAACACACGATAGGAGGATTGCAAACATCATTTAATGCAATTAAAATATAAATTAAGATACTATTAAAATAGAAATTAGGGAGTCGGGGCAGATATTTCAATTTGAATTTTTTTTTTTTGTTTTGGCTTTATCTTAAAAAATGGCTGAGATATGGCAATTCTAGGGTAGCAGCCATTTTGAAACAATCTGATTTTTGTTATGCTGTAACTCTCATGTTGAAATTCGCATTCAAATTCAGTATTAAGGAAAACCAGGATTGAATCTTCTATAATCGGGTTCCAATCATTTTAGCTTCGTATGTTTGAGTAAAATGAGTTGAATTTTTAAAAACATGGACTATGAAAGCTACCTTTTCCTCCCGGTACAAGCTGGAAGGACTTTTCGGTTTGGAGCGGGCTTGTAAATCGTGTCAATGAAAAAAGTTGCCAAACATCGGTGCGAGAGTGTAACACATCTGTTCCAAAATCAGATATCAGCAGAAAATCAGTAACCAAAAATCACACTTATGAGATTTTGATCCATATGAGTATGAATCAAATAAAAGCGTGTCTTTTTTAAAATATTATTTCTGAAATACTATTTTCCAAAATTATACCAATGTAATTTTGTAAGATAGCTTTATTTAATATATTAATAGTAACCTTTAATAACCTGTGTTAATAAAATTTTCCAACATATTGGGAAATTTTATTTATTATTCCATAAAAAATGTAATAAAGCATGTATGATGCCAACTGCACAAAATATTTTGTCTTCTGCCACTCACGAAAATATTTCTTCTCTTATTGCTGCTTTAAGTGTATACAAATAAAAGCTAGACGAAGGATAATAAGTTACGACTATCGGAGAATGATCGACTACTGTGTGGTGATGTTTCTATATATATATATATATATATATTTTATCACAAAATTTGTGAGAGGTCTTGCATTTTCCTAAGGAAGAAAACCATTGGGATTGGAAAGGAACGTATTTAAGATAGATGTTCTACTTAATATGCCTCAAAAATTAAAATACTATACTGCACTATATGTATATAGTGCATAAAAAATCGACGTAAACAATGCCCGTAAATCTGAAAAAAATATAAGTGAGAACTTTTGTCAGCTCTTTTTTTCAGTGGAGCAGTTTCTCTTTTTGTGCGCCATTCCATTCTGAATCACCTTCTTTCCGGTCATTTTTAAACGTATGGTGCCATTTCTATTTTTGAGATCTCGTTAAGCAATCATTTTCGAATTCAATATATATCTATGCCAAATATGAATAGGATTGATTTTTTCATAGGTTGAATGTTTAATACACTACTCAAAACAATTTAAAGGATATTGTAAGTCTTATATAAAATAACGGTATAAGCGAAATTTACTTGAATATAATGAAAGAAGAGAGTCACAAATAAAAATTTTTCTCATTTTCCAACTTCAGAGTATGCAAATTTTGAGTTGGACGTCAAAAACGACGCTTTTGAGTGAATGAAATTTAGCTTTCAACTTACTGAAATAAAAGCGGAAAACAATGATCGACATTCAGTAAATACTTTGTTTCGGTAAGTGTGATGTCTCAACGACGTTATTTAACCGAATTAGAAGCTTGGAGACTTGTTGGTCGGTTAGAGGGGAGGGAGGAACACAAGCTGAAGTAGCAGAATTCACTGGAGTTTCACAAAGTGTGATTTCCAGGATCTGTAAAAGTTTTTTGCAGACTGTAAATGCAGGCCAAAGACAAGTGCAAGGTCGTAGACGTGCAACAACGCCCAATGAAGATCAATATTTAACGCTAACGGCTCAGAGACACCGAAATATGAATGCCACTGTTCTTCAAGAACACTTTCGCTCGGCTACTGGCATCACAGTTTCGACTCAAACTGTCCGAAACTGGCTCCACGCTGTAGGTCTGTATGCTCGAAAGTCAATGGTATGTGTTACGTTAACAGCAAGGCACCGTGGTTCCCGCAGGGAGTGGGCAACAGGGCATGTGAACTAGAGGAGAAATGAATGTCCCAGTATTATTCTCTCTGACGAGTCCCGTTTTTCTGTTCGTTCTGATAATAGGCGTATTTTCATCTGGAGGAAACGTGGCACTAGAAACAATCCTGCGTTCGTGCAAGGAAGTGTCAGATTTGTCAGTGGGGGAGTGATGGTCTATACTGTCATCTCCATAGATCGGCGCACCGACCTCCACATCACTCGAAATGGAGCTCTGAAAGGGCAGCGATATAAGAATGAGATCCTCAAATCTATTGTAGCCCCTTACGCTGCAGCAATTGGAGATGACGTCGTGTTAATGAACGACAAATGCAGGCCACATCGTGATCACTTGGTGGATGATTTCCTTTTCGAGGAAGGAATCATACGAATAGAATGGCCAGCGTGTTATTCAAACATGAACCCATTAGAGCATGTTTGAATATTCTAAGCAGACGAGTTGCTGGCCACCTACCACCTCCAGAAACTTTCCAAGAAATGAAAAGAGCTCTTCCGTAGGAGTGTTACAGAATACCCCCAGCTCCTCATTAATAGTCCCATTGACTCCATGTCTCTTTCTGCCAAACATGTGTAATTTTTTGTCACATAGCCTACCATGTCTGCCGATCATGTATCGATCCTCTAATCAATTTTCCATCCATAAATAAGATCCCTCCACAACCTCAATATAAATTAACTGTTTTGAGCAGTGTAATAATACTTTTGCAACTATAATAGGTTCTTTTTACTTACCCATCATATGTAGTATAGGGTAAGTTTTGCAGTAAGCAGTATAGGGTAAGGTCGTTTTAAAAATCGAAAAAAAAATTGACGGATTTACACGCTTCAGACACTGGAGATTCCGAAAAACATATTTTTAGAAAAAAAAATTGCCGTCCGTCTGTCTGTGTGTCTGTAAACGCTCTATCCCCCGAACAAATTGAGATAGAGACTTGAAATTTGGTATGTACTTAGTATGTAATAATGGGAAGAAGCTTATTGAATTTCAGTAACCTCGATATATGCGTTCTGATAAAAGGTATATAAAATTTTACGAAATTGTTTATTTTAAGGAGTGAATATAAAAGACAATAAAAAAAGACAAATTTTGCATAAAGAATGAAGTTTATCGAATAATTAGTTGCCGAGATATTTGGAATCATATTTTTCACTCTTCGACTTCTCGTGACCCTGTATTTCATCCAAATTTCAATTCAAAGATGTATTTTAATTGGAAATGAGACGCTTAATCCGACGCAGTAAATTGTTAGTTAATATGATTATAATTTTTGGAGTTATAAGGATGTTTCTTATACGCAATTCAATAATAGAGCTTTTAAAGTTTATAACGTCATCAAACCACGATTTTATTCGAATTGCAATGCATTTTATAAATAGTTTACACATGTTTTATTTTTATATTTTATATTATGCATATCCATGATGGATAAGTATTACGGTGGCCCCCAACGACTAGTTTTCACTCATATAATGATAGCCACTAAATAAATGAACTTATGGAAAATAAAATGACCCAAACGGATTTCTAAACCTTAAACACTTTATCATGATTGCCATGACAGTAAGTATATTTTTTTTAATAAAATTAATGTTTCCTTTATAATTGTTTCAATCTTGTAATATTAACTGATCAACTACTGGGGAGGTTGATCCACGACTAGTGCATTAACCCTATATTTACTTTTACTGTTTCATAAGAACTGAGAAATTTCAGAAAATATTATTATCAGTTAATAATTCTATGCATCATGTAATTATTTCACAAATATTCAATAATTATTGATTTAAAATGTCAGATTTCATGCAGAAAATTTTCTGTTTATATACATTGTCTAATCTATCTTCAGACATAAAGAGTGGGAATTATCGGGTTGGGATTTTTTAATGCTTAATTTTGGACATAAAGAATTAAATGAAAGTTCGTTTCAATAAATTTTATGGTAATCACTTTTTGCAATTTAAAGTTTTTCTATTATAAATATGTCTCTTCTTTACAAATGAAAATTTTTAATCATTTGAGGTTAAATAAAAGAAAAATTCGTTAGATAAAATAGAAATTTATTGCCCCCTCCAACTAACCGTTACCATTTTAAACTTTACATATTCTTTTTTAAGAGAGTCCACTTTAAAATTACGAACATTTTTATTACATAAGTACTCTTTATACAAGATTAATTTTAACACAATTATTCTAATTGCTAAATAAATGACATGAGTTGCAATTTTCCAACTAGGCGAAAAATATCTGAGCCAGGATTCGAACCAGGGATCTCTTGGCTGAAGCTGCCAATTTTCTGCCAAACGAACCATCCTGACGAATCTGGAGGATCTAATTCATAAAGCTAACCTTATTGATAATATTTGAATCAGCTGAACAAAATAAATCGCAGGTAATGGATCTCCAGTAAACGTTGGATACGTAATTCCACTAGATTAATTTTAACACAATTATTCTAATCTATACTAATATTATAAAGGAGTAAAGATTGTTTTTGTTTGTTTGTTTGTTTGTTTGTTTGTAGGGGGTAACCTCTGGAACTACCGAACCGATTTCAAAAGTGATGGTGGCAAATTGATGGTGACAACCCCTGCTCCAACATAGGCTATATTTTATGTCGGTTCCACTAACCCTAGGGGGTGCAGGAGCGAAAAACGTTCTAAAATTGCGATCTTTTCTATACTGAAGGAGCTAGAAATTTGAAATTTGGCGTTGTAGTTACTTATAAAATGTAAATGCTCTCTAAGAACAAAAAAAAAAATCGAAATTTAAAAGGGTGAAATGAGCGAAAATCGTTCTAAAAACATTATAAATTACAATTTCTATGGAATCTCTGGAACTACCGAACTGATTTCAGAAATGATGGTGGCAAATTGATGGTGACAACCCCTGCTCCAATTTAAGCTACATTTTATGTCGGTGTCACTAACCCCTGGGGGGTGCAGGAGCGAAAAACGTTCTAAAATTGCGATTTTTTTCATACTGCAGGAGCTAGAAATTTGAAATTTGGCATTGTAGTTACTTATAAGATGTAAATGCTCTCTAAGAATTAAAAAAAAGAAATTCGAAATTTAAAAGGGTGAAATCAGCGAAAAGCGTTCTAAAAACATTCTACATTACAATTTCTATGGAATCTCTGGAACTACCGAACCGATTTCAAAATTTATGGTGGGAAATTGATGGTGACAACCCCTGTCCAACATAGGCTATATTTTTTGTCTGTGCCACTAAACCCAGGAGGGTGCAAGAGCGAAAAACGTTCTAAAATTGCGATTGTGTTTATTCTGAAGGAGCTAGAATTTTGAAATTTGGCATTGTAGTTACTTATAAGATGTAAATGCTCTTTAAGAACAAATTTTTAAAAAAATTCGAAATTTAAAAGAGTGAAATAAGCAAAAAGCGTTCTAAAATCATTCTAAATTACAATTTCTATGGAATCTCTGGAACTACAGAACCGATTTCAAAAGTGATGGTGGCAAATTGATGGTGACAATCCCTGCTCCAACAGCCTCTTTAATAAAAAGCTATACGTTGCTGACAACTGGGTTTTTCGCTAATTGTTGCCACAGATTAATCTCGGGAAATGAAACATTTGAACTTACTGAAAAAAATAATAGCTCGAAAAGTATTTTTTTAGAAAATTGTTAGACAAACTGCGTTTGAAAGGTAAAAAATTGTATTTTTCTTGATATAAATTTCAAATCTAATGATTATGCCGTTTTTCAAATATTGAATTTGAAACGTTACCATATTTCACAATGGAGCTCCATAGCGAAACCTCCGTGCGTAAAAAGATAATGATAAGGGCGATGTGTCCTTGAGTGTATATTGGATGTAGCACGAGTCACAAATTATAGTAGCCTTATTATTCTGTTAAAATATAAAAGTGAATTATGAAATGTCAGTATTTTATTTGATTAAAAGTTCATTATAAGAAATTGACCAGCGTAGCGGGCGTAGCTTGCTAGTTGGTAAATAAATCACATGACTTGAAATTACTCTCTATAGATCAAAAAATCATATTTTATTAAAGAGAAATCTGTATCGAAAGTGAAAGAATAATTTTGGGGCCAAAAGAAGAAGAGCGCGCCATACAGAGTAAAAGTAACTACTATCTTAAGAGCCTACACTAGTCACGCGAAGAAACGCTCGAGCTAATATTAAGTCTATGGGAAGGTTCTTGCGCGATTTCTCGTTCGCATTTTAATGTTTTTAAATGATTTTTTTGGCATAGGATAGCTGAGGACAATCTCTAACGTTGTTCTTTGTTATTTTTTTTTATTTTGGTTACAGTTTTTTTTATAAACGGGCATTTTCAATTTTGAAACCGGTTCTGAAAGTGAAAGTATCCTTATACAAAAAAAATGGAACCAAAATTGAAAAAGTAAAAACTAACAACGATAGAGATCGACCTCAGCTATCCTATGCAAAAAACATCATTTAAAAATATTAAAAAGCGAGCGAGAAATCTGCCAAGAACCTTCCCATAGATTTAACATTAGCTTGCGCGTTTTTTCGCATGACTGATGTAGGCTCTTAAGAGCGTTTTCTTTCAGAACAGCATTTTCAAAATCGGTAAACCCTCTACTCCTACCAATTTCATTCAATCAACTTGATCTTTTCGAAAATTATTTCTTATTTTTTAAATGAAATACGTAGGATTTTTATGAAATATTGATTTCTCGTTGTTCTCGCTGGGTAACTTTAAATAACAAAATTTGTGGTTGAAAACTTACATTTTACTTGTCATTTCACTAAACATTCATATTTGTTAAAACGGCTACGTATAATAGAAAACGTATATGAGAAAACTATTATAAAACTTATATTTAAACTTGTATTAAATTTTAAAACTTATACTTTAACCTTACATTAGCAGTACATATCAAACTCATTATCCTTACAGCACTTATTTTAATGTATCATATTATTTTTTACATTGTTCTCGATCGTGTTTGCAAGGTGTTTATGTGTCCAACACGTAACTCTCTCTTGTTTTTAAGCTCTCTGCCTATTAGCTGCCAAGACGTGTTTTTTTAATATTTCAACTAAACAAATATAGTTTTCCACCTTTAATATATGCGAAATAAAGACGTGTAGATGGAATTTTGTAAACACTTTGCATTTATTAAAAAGAAGAAAGCTTTAAATGCCAGGGCGTGAAAATGGGTTACACCTTACTAATATTTTCTAATCTTAAATTGATTTTTCTTGCCTTAGTCGAAATGAATCGGATAAAGGAAATTAGCCATATAGTTTATTGTAGAAAATAATGCATTTTTAAATAGAAAAAATCTCATTCCCTAAAATGATGATAAAAAAATGTAAGTACTGCAAAGCGAATTTAGCAACGTTTACAATATAAACAATTCTTATATTCAGTACTTTAATGCACAATAACAAAACATAACACGAATTGCGTATGTTTACTTATATTAAAACGAGGTATCTATATTTATTTATTAAAACGAAGTATTTATTTGCTTCCATATTTGTTGCATAATTACCGTCATTTTCTGCGATTCGATAACCGTGTTTGCAGTATAATATTTATTCAATAAATAATACAATAAAGATAAATATATGAAGAAGACTAAGATGTTCTTGTATCTAAAACTTCACAAATTTATATATTTTACATAAAGCACTGCTTCTTTTAAAATTTGACACGTAAATGTAAATAAAAATCAGACATCAGACTAAAAAAATATTTTTTATTACTAACCTGATTTTAATATTGAGGTGAATTGCAACTTTTTAAAAATAAATATTGAAATTTTACATCTGTTATCTCAACTCATTGAGAGTGTCTCAACTATTAATGAACAAAACTATGGGTTTTCGATTTAAAAAAATTCAAATTTAATTGATTTCAATATTTTCAAATAAAATACTTCTGAATCGCATTTTAAAAGTACTCTCTAAACATTAGAATATAAAAGAAATGACTTATTTTGACTCTATTTATTTATTCTACGGTGTTTCAATCTATGCTGCTCCTTTATAGAAAAACTTTTACATCTAACTACTTTATTAATGATATTTCGCCCATATTTTAAAACTTACCTAATTTTAAAGGAAACATTTTTTTTTTTTTTACTTAAAAAGAAAATACCTGACTTAATCTTTGATTTTTAAAACGTTTCATAAAGAAAAATTACCTTTACATTATTTTATTTTATTATACTATTTCGAAATTTTCATTACCTTGCTTTTTATCATACAATACCTTATTATTATTTGTGAATTTAAAGTATTCTTAGTACTTTGAAATCACTTATTTTAAGCTTTGTTCAATGAACAAGGAAAAATCTGTATTTAAGACATTATTTTAAAATAAAAATATAATTACATGAATATTTTAAAGAATATATCAGGCATTTAAATTATGCATTAAAATTATGTCTTATTATTCTGTTGAATTTTGCAGTAAAATTCAAAGAGAAGAAACATTGTGTTCTCTACCAGCACATTATAATACTTCATTTAACAATTTTAAAACATTTTAGCAAAAGTAGTCTAAAATTAAATATTTTTCTCAGTCTAAATTCAAAAGGAATATATAGGGTGTCTGGTTTTATTGTTGTCCAATACCTAGTTCCTAAATCGTTAGTATTAGATGTATAATTGCAAATGCAAAAGTATTACAAATATTAATATTAATCGTATCAAAAACTATGTACCGTCAACGGAGATGAATTTCTCTCACCTTGTGGATAAAGACAAACCGTGTAATAATTTTTTTTTTTTTTTACAATAAAACTAATTCTGATAATTCTGATAATTTACACATGGCCGAATTCTGATAATTTACACATGGAAGAACGAACAAATTCCTTCATTAATCATTCCTAGTTCCATGCCTGCAGCCTGCACTCCTAAAATGTCCCCTTCAAGGTCAGGGGGTGAAAATAGTAATTAGAACTATTTCTGTGTCCAGTAGCAGGGACGTGACGTCAGCAAATACAAAAAACATTAAGGCTAAGGCTGCTGTATATATGAGCTGGCTCGTCGTCCGCCATTAATATTCCCAAGTGGGAAAACTTTGCCGCCAGATTTACCTCACAGGACCTATTTGGCGCATTTATCGCCGTCTTCGTTGCTTTGTTCAATTTATCAAAAAGCAGTGTTGGGCATGAGCGCGTTCGTTGAACGAAAACTCACGAACTTAGTTCACTTTCTGTGAACGTGAGTTGAACTTGACTCACTTTTTGATAAACGAACGTGAGCTGAACGAAAGTTCAAAAAATCTGCGAGTTTGAACGAAATTTAAAGCTCAAACTCAATTTTTTTTCATAATTTATTTAAAAATTTTTCAGCCGTTAAGAACACGTCTTTCCCATTTAAATGCCATTTAGAGGCCTAAACGGACTCGGGACGGGTCGAGTCTTATCATCAGTTTTTCTGGGTCGTGCCTAGATCGGGCTTTCTCTGGAGGCTCGGGCCGGGCCGAACCGGGCTTATTTCTGAGTCTGTGCTTTATTCTTCCTAGAAGTCTGCACCGACCGGAATTTTCTGGCATGGTCACAACAAACAACCCTCTTTATATGAAAATCATTGACCTGTCCCTGTTTGATTCGTGGAAAAATCTGTTTAAGGAACAACTTCCTTGGTTTAACAATTTTTACCAAAAATACATATAATTTTAAATTACCATTATTCTGCAGTTAAAATTCCCTTTAAAGAATAAATACATATACATTGCTAGGGGGGGGGGGCGATATACAGTACTGTAAAACCTGTTATAAGAATCTGTGTATGACGATGGAAAATGGAAAAATTTCTTGATCGGTGCAAATTGGGTATAATAATCTGTTTGAAAATAAATAATACTTTGCAAGAGACGACAGTCCCATAGTATACTTATATATAATATACTAGTATATTAAACAAAATATTACTTATTAATTGTAAAAGCGCGTTTCAAAAATTGCAACACCATGAAAAATGCAAGGACGTAAAAAATACCTAAGTTGGAGCATACTCCTATGTAAGGTCCTAGAATTAACGTAAACGAGAGAACACACTTCCTAATAATTACGCGAAGTTTTGTATAAAACTCAGTGTGTATCCAATGTTCTCTGCACACTAAAATTCGTAAAAATTTATGTATTGTTTATGAATTTTGCTAACTATATTATATTTCGCATGGAAAATAGTCATCGTAATCATTGTTGTTCTTTTAAAGCACAATGATAAAAAAAAAGACTAATCTACATTGAGATATTTAAAGATAAAATTTTATTAATTAAAAAAAACTTATTAAAAAATTACTCTACTTATTAATTGCATTACATTTTAGCATCACGTACATTTTGTTTGGTTATTTGAGACTTTAGTAAGCGATTAAAATAGTTTTTAAAAATTTCTTTTAAATATTATCTCTGATTTGCAAAAAAAGTTCGTTTGGGAAAATAATAGTTCAATAAAATATAACTTTCTTGACTTTTTTAAACATTAAAAAAAAAAAAAAAAAAAAAAAAAAAAAAAAAAAAAAAAAAAAAAAAACACATCTTGTAGGTAGCAGAGCTTCATTTTATAACAAATAAATCTATCCAAGTAATTTTTCTAGGGATTGATTCAATCACGATCCAAATTTTGCTTACAGGTAATGTATATCTATGAAGACACAACAATATATTTTTTAAAGTAATATTGTTATTTTTTCCTAGAATGTTTATATGTAAAAAATTTATGTAAATTTTCGTATCAAGATAAATTGAGCAAAAATAACACAAACATTTTTTTTTTTTATGTACCATATAATATTTCAGTTTTAACTCGATATCAAATTAGTTTTTCTTCTGCTCAAAAGTTGAAATCATAAAAAAGGAAGATAATACATATGCAACGGTGAAAAATTAAGAAAAGTGAAAAGCTATATTTTTTATAGCGTTTTCCATTTTCCAATAAATATATTGCATCATGAGATAATTTTAAATGCACCATGATGGCGAACTTTTTGTGATTCTTGAGTCTCTAAGATTGATTCAAAACGTCCATTTTGACCCCAGTTTTCTAAATATCTTTTTCATTTATAGGAAAAAAAAGAGACATTATTCAATTTCCTTTTATTTGAATAAGGTTGGCTGTAAAATCTACCCATTTAAGAATAAAAAAATATTTCGTAAATGTGTCACAAAGTAGCAAGACTGCAAAGCAAGAAAAGGACAAAAACTAAGCTACATTGAAAATACAAATTTCATTTGTAATCTGTTCATATAAGATTTTTTAACACTTTAAAACACTGCTTTTATTTAACCAAAAATTTAATGAGAAAGCTTTTACTGTTAAGAGACCCTTTGCTTTTATATTGTTAAAGAAATAGGTCATACTATCTTGTCTATGTACTAGACCAGTGGAGGAGGTCAGTAGATCTCTTATCTCTAGCCCTGAGAACGAGAAATGCTAGAGGGAAGATTTAGAAAGCACCCCTACCGTGACAATACCGAGAAAGGCAGTCAAATTGCATCTATGACCGGAAATTGAAGCAGTTACAGAATATAGTACAATGTGCACAGAAAATAAGTAATTGTTGCGAATCAACTTTTTTTGATACCCACTTTTAAAGGACCCCACACATCGGCTGCCTTCATTCCGTCAAGTATTATTTGAACATAAAGCGGCTGCTCCAGGTTAGTTTAAATAAATTAATCGTGTATCGCTAATTTGTATGATAGGAATGAAAAGCCTCTCCACGAAATGATGTCGAAAAGATAGGGGAAGAACGGGCAGAAAAGGACATTTTCTTTAGAGAGAGTAGACAAAAAATTAAAATACTTTTAAGCATATCGATAAAAAACTATAAAAAATGATAAATTATTGATTTATCCTTATCAATTTTAAACTAATATATTTTTTAATTTTTAAACAATAATATCTATGACATTAATAGGAATATTTTGACATAAAGTAAAATTAATTTGTTTTATTGTCAGGCATACATCTGGATTTCTTTGCTACATTCCTTGAATGTTTCTTTCAAATAAAAAGAAATATTTATATATGAAATATAAATATTGATTAGAAATTAATTTAAGAAAACGCAATACTCATGTGTGAGAAAACAAACTATTTAAACATTATATATATATATATATATAAAGATTGGAAATGTAATAAATTTAAGACAAACACAGACACAGAGGTGGTTATTAAAATACTTTAATTACTTTGTGTTCTTTTTTATTAATGAAATATCTTTACGGCATTTAAATTTTACAATTTAATGATTTTTTAACGTGTTTGTTCGTAAAGAAAAATTAAATGTTATGCTATTTTTAATCAAATTAAAAAAAGAAGAAGAAGAAGAAGAAGAAAAATTTGGTAAATCTATTTAAAGGGAACCTGTCTGTAAGGGAAACTGACTTAAACGAGAAATTTCCATAGTCCCCTGCCTGACGAATGAATGCCATATAATTATAATAGAAGATGAACCTGCTAAGACTTATTCAAAATTTGGGGAACCGCAAATGGTATGCAATGTTCGTAAAAGTGATATTTTAAATCTAGTCTAAAAATGTATCTTTACTGTTATCCTCATTTTACATAGATCAACATTTTGTTTTGTTAAACACGGGATTCCGTCATAGGCAGGTTCTTTTTCTCAGGTTTTACCGTATTTTAATTTTATTGCCTAGAAATGCATCTACCCATTTACATAAATATATATATATATATATATATATATATATATAAATTTTAATTGCGGAATAATAGCGATTTAAAAAAAAGTGCATTTTTTGAAAAAAAAAATATGAACCGGGTCAAATTTTACTGAACAGGCCAGAGCCGTGCCGGTCCAATGATTTTCATATAAGCTGGGACTGAAAATTTCTGCCTGTTCAGATCTCAAGAAAAATGCAGTCCAACCCGACGTGGGCCGGAAAATAAATCTAGTCCAAGCCCCCCCCCCCCCCAAAAAAAAAAAAAAAAAAAAAAAAAAAAAAAAAAAAAAAAAAAAGAGTTTTTAGTGAATTTAGTTCACTTTCATAGATGAGTTTGAGTTGAACGAGTTCATTTGAAATTTTTTGAATTTGAACGTGAACTTGACTCATTTTTGAAAAATTGAACTTGAGTTGAACTAGTTCGTGTTTTTTGTGAGCGTGCCCAACACTGTCAAAAAGTATGATATTGAATGAAAGTTTTGAATAAAATACTTACTTTTTATCATTGTTTTTCATCGCAAATTGCCGCATGCTTCTATTTTATTGTTCAGTGTCAAATTTTAACTGAGTAATAAATCTATTTACTTTTAGTAAATACATAAATTATTTTTTATGTTCATAAATTCTTTGTTGAAAGAAATCAATAGCGTAGCAATTAAAAAACGAATTAAAGGGTAGCGGGGCTAAAGAACTCATTTTCAAATAAATTGATATTTTAGAATTATCAAAATAAATAATAAAATATCTATAAAAATTAATTGCTTTAACTAATTATTATTGAAATCATCAAGAAATCAATATATGTGTATATATACGGATTTTACGTTTAATTGAAGTCTAGAAGTGCACCGCCTCCCCCCTTTCGGAACTTCAACACCCCCCACCCCCCACCCCACCCCCACACCTTCTCGGAGAAAAATCTCTGAAACTTCGGATACAAGTAGATATAAAATAGCGGTTCTAACTCAGCGGTGGGTGCGGTGATGACCTCTGTATACTGTAGAGGACACGGGGGTGTGCGGCGGTGTGAAGGTGACTGTGCGGTGGAGGGGAGGCGATAAGAGCATTGTGCGATAAGGATGGTTGATAAGGATGTTTGATAAGGGGATTATTTTAATGAGTTTTAATTGGGGAACTTAGAAAATTTCGAAGCCATTTTATTTTCAACTATAGTAGGGTGGGAAATATTTTTTCAATTTGTGAATTGCATTTAAAAATATAAATTAAAAATTTAATTAATTTTAATGGGAAAACTTAGAAAATTTCGAAGCTTTTTTTTTTTCCGCGGAGATTTGGGGGACGACGTGAATGTCAAGGGCTTTATTTGTGCGAATTAGAAATTTAATTAATTTTAATTGGGGAACTTAGAAATTTTTCGAAGCAATTTTTTTTTTCAACGAGAGTATGCAGTTTGATTATGAGTGTATGCAGTAGAAGTGAATGATTAATTAATTAAAAATATTAATTAAAAATAGTAATTAATTAATTTTAATTGCAGAACTTAAGAATTTTCGCGAGATTTTTTTTTTCAACGATAGTAGGGTATTCGATATACATGTTAGAGGAGAATTTTAAAAGTCAATAATGGTTTAATTAAAAATGGGGATTAATTTTAATTGGGGAACTTAGACATTTTTCGAAGCAAATATTTTTTCAACGAGAGTAGGCTATTTGTTATACATGTTAGAGTATATTACAGGTAAATTTTAAAAGTCAATAATGATTTAATTAAAAAGGGTCATTAATTAATTTTAATTGGAGAACTTAAGAAATTTTGGCGAGATTTTTTTCCCCTCAACGAGAGTACGCAGTTTGCATGTGCAGTAGAATGGTAGATGCTAGTAATTAAAAAGGGTCATTAATTAATTTTAATTGGCGGACTTCAACATTTTTGGGGCAAACAGGCGCGTTTTAATGAATTCGATATAGGTTGTGGTAAAAAATATAGGGTCCCGCATGAATTATACTGTATTCAATTTAATAGCTCCCCCCTCCCCCTTCCCCTCTCTACTTTTTTTACCCAGAGGGCCCCTTCGATAGACTAACAATACGCACTTCAAAAAATACATAGTGGTAAAAAAGAAGAATTTTAACGTATATATAAAAGTGTAAATAAGCAAATATGAAAAATCATGCGTAGCGCCATAATTCATGAATCACTTTCCAACATTATCGAAATGTTATGCAAACAAAGTATAATTTTACCATCTAGTGCATTAGTTAATTAAAATAGTGAACAGTTACAGATCCCCTTTTTAATAAAAAGGCCTAAGGCCCTTCACAAAAAATCCAAAGGATTCAAGAAAAAGCTTTACCCTACTGATAGCCAAAACATATAGGATTCTTAAATGGATTGAAGTATACAAATAGGTTCTACAGGAATACATTTATTTAGGTTAGCATGCAAAAATAGTTAAAAGTTATAGGGAAGCCTTCGAATGGAGTGATTATACGTTTTGGGGACCCTTCAAAAGAAACTGGAAACAGTTATAGATATTGAACCCTTCACAAAAAATTGGACAAATCCCCTTTTTAATAAAAAGGGCTCCTTTCACAAAAATTCCAATGAATTCAAATTATGCTTAAATACTAGAACCCTTCATACATTCAGTTCATCGATCCCCCTTTTTTTTTACCCTTCGAAGTGTGAACTCGCATTAGACTAAAGGGCCCCTTCATAAAATAAATGAGATACGTACCCTATTCGAAAGAGCCCTTCACAAAAAATTGTAGGAGACCCCTTCACAAAAATTGAAATGCGTGTTAGAGGAATCATATGATATAAGAAAATAATTAATATATTTTTAAAACTGGGCCCTCCTCCGCCCGCTATATATATTTTTATATAGCGCCCCAATATTTTTGCAGCAAGCTCTTTCTTTTTCAAGAGTATATGAAAACTATTATTCTTATACGGAAAATTCGCACTTAGGCGAAAAAAATGCAACTTATGAAGAAAAAAAATATTTTTTTAACTGGGCCCTCCACCGCCCGCTATATTTCTTATAGCGCCCCAGTATTTTTGCAGCAAGATCTTTATTAATTCAATGTTTCATGTATGAAAACTATTATTCTCATATGAAAAATTCGCACGTAGGCAAAATAAATGCAACTTATGAAGTAAATAATAGTTATTATTTTTTTACTAAAATCATTCAGAATTAATATCTAATTTTTAATTATTAATTATCTAATTTTTTATATGTGAAAATTAAATTCTCTAACCTTTCCATGCTACACAAGTCCAGGCAGGCTTTCTTATCGCTATTGTCATCAGAGGTAATCCCCAATACTGAGTCACTGATAACAGATTGTATGAAGCCCGGTTTAAGGGCTTTTCTCAAATCCAAAACAGGCTACTTTCTGACACATTTTTAAATTTCATTTATGATCGCAAATGCATGATATTGGCAGATTTCCTTTTTCAGAAACTATATGTAATCGAAACATTTTTTCATTTTTTTTTTTTTATAATTCTTCAAAAGATATGAATAAAGCACATATGTTTTACACTGAATACATTATTTAGCATAGCATGCAAATAAAATCTAGGAACTTTTCGAATAAACGTTACTAACATATTCTAACATATAAGAAATAATCGCACGCCTCAGATTTTTTTTTACTAGTGAATCAATAACACTTTTTTTAATTAGAATTCAAAATAATATGATAGGAATGGCATATTTGTTTAAAATTTTGTGAGAAATCTATACGGTTTAGTTTTAGATCGACACTACCTTACATATTAATTAGTAAAACAAAATTCAATTTTATGCTTACGAATACAGAAATTTTAATAATACTGCTTGAAAAAGATTTTTAAGTAAACTATATTTCTGTTTATTGAAACTTTACACTAATATTTTCTCAAGAATTTATACTAACTGAAACAGTGACAATTAAAAAATAATAATTACTTATGCAAGAAATTATGTATTTAGAGGTTTGCCTTTTTCATTCAATATGTAAACTTATACCATTGATTGCGTATGTTATGAAAAGAAAACATATGCAAATAATTTTACTTAAAATAAATACTTTAGATTAGAATTTACATTTAACTTACCCTATAATACATATGCAAAAATTTTAATTAACATAAATAGTTTACACCAATGTGATTATAACAGCACGAAAATAAATTCATGAATAATAATAAGTACAAACTATGTCACTATAATGTGGGCATATTTTAAACTGTAATAGGTTAACAGTTATATTATATGGCATAAAGATTTACATATGAATATATCATTTTACTCCGATATAAAATAAGCAATTTTAAAATAAAACATACATTATTAAAAACACAATTTAAAATAAAACAAAATTATTAATAAAACATATATTATTAGGCTACAGCGTGACCATAAATTAAAAGAGGTCCCATTTTTTTCCCTAAAGGGCTCATTTTTCTAAAGGCCCCTTTGAGCGTAGTGAGACTAGTTCTATACGAATATATTTTAATATATATATATATATATATATACACATACTATAAAAAATTAATTAAGATACATAGATATTTGCAGAATTATAAAAAAGAAATCACATTACCTCTTATTTTATATTCAGAAAACGGTAGAGGATTCATTCCCCACCGAACTAACTTGATATATGCCTTAGAGAGATAACACATACTTATGCTTATCGCATGACTAATAAGTGTATCACCCCCTATTCACAAGTAGAATTTCGTGTAAAGTTCTTCTCAAATACATACAGACCCCTTTCTGACACATTTTTAAAATTATTTTTGTTCGCAAATGCATGAAATTGACAGATTTTCTTATTGAGTCACTAAGTATTCGATACAAGTTTTTCATTTTTTGGTAAAGACAAAATATTATCAAAGTCGGCGTTTTGTTATCGCATAAAATATATTAACAAGTCCTGTAAAAATATATTGACAAGACATGAACTATTAATAGATGATTTAAAACATATTGGTTATAAAAAACATATATATATATATATATATTTTATCGTTATAAATAATCGTTATAAATTTTTATCGTTACCTAAAATTTTCAAGCACGATTTACTAGACTTCATCCAAATTCAACTAGATTCTTCACCACGTGGTTTGATGACATCACTGATCGCGATAATATTCTAGATAAGATTCACTGATACGAACACATTTCAATTCATTTCTTCTAAAGCAAGTATACGAGATGGTTGTAAGGTCTAGGTATGTAGATATATATAGTAGGTAAGTAGTAATATATTTTTAAAGTACTTTTTATTATGTGTTAAAAGAAATGGTTATTTTTTCTTTACGTAGGGCAGTCAAAATTAAAAACATAAACTATTAAATATAATCTTTAGTAATACAAAGACTTACACCTACAGAAACGCAGACATCCTTTTCGTTATATTCATGCAGACTTTAAGATATATCACATATGTTCTTTCTTTTACCATGATACATATGGATTTTTTAAATGTATGTGACGCGAGTATCTAAAGCGAGATTGATACTTAAAACCATTAATATATGTGAATTCTTTCGTATAGCTCTGTATAGATACTACTCACCAAATATATATATATATATATATACTAAAATCTGTAAAGTTTTAAAATGCTTCAATGATTATTCAATGAAAAATACTAACTATGAAATATTAATTAAGATATATGCTAATGTTTGAACTTAAAAAAATTTTAGGATAAGAGATAGGTTTTAATTAAATAGGTTAATGAATCTAATTCGATACAAGTCTTGTTAAAACAGAGATTATAGTTAAAATACACATTAATTATACAGCATTACACTGTATTACACAATGCGCTACCTCACCTATATTATCACAGAAATACCTTCGATAAAATTTAGACTAACAATACACACCTAAAAAATATATACAGGGTACCCAGAAAATGATAAGAATGAATGAAAAATTTTAACGCAAATTATAAAATAAGATCTACAATAAGTGACAATAAATAAATATGAAGGAAAAATCATGAGTCATGGTATACTTTATGAAACACTTTCCAATGCTATGTGACTATCGTTAAGAATTTG
This sequence comes from Maratus michaelseni, assembly GCA_963931845.1. NCBI lineage: Eukaryota > Metazoa > Arthropoda > Arachnida > Araneae > Salticidae > Maratus > Maratus michaelseni. Next base: position 32,357,546 of record OZ007586.1, read on the forward strand.
AAATAAGTGAATTAGATTTAATAATTCATACTGGAAATGTATTTTTTAAAAACTTAGTAGCTTCGCCTACTTTTAAATCATTCAAGACATATGATGAAGATTTAACCGCTGTAGAACGAATAAAAACTAGCATTTTAATGAACCAACCCATCTATGTTGGATTTTCTATTTTAGAATTATCTAAATTAGTTATGTATGATTTTCATTACAATTTTATAAAGAAAACATACAAAGATCGTGCAGTTTTACTCTTTACGGATATAGATTCCTTAACTTATCATATTCAAACACATAATATTTATAAGGATATGGAGCACCATCATGATTTTTTCGACTTTTCTGAATACTCGAAATCCCATCGTCTAAACCGCACAAGTTTCGAACCCACAAACATATAATCAGACTTGTCATTTTATAACCAGGACGCTAACCACAGGGCTAAGTGAGCCCCCGCTTATTTTATAGTCACCACGCTGACTATTGGGCTTAGTAAGCCCCAGGCTAATTTATATCCACCACACTAACTATTGGGCTTAGTGAGCCCCTGCTTATTTTATAGTCAACATGCTAACTATTGGGCTTAGTGAGCCCCAGGCTAACTTATACCCACCACTCTAACTTTTGGGCCTAGTGAACCTCCGCTCATTTTATAGCCACCATACTAACCACAGGGCTAAGTGAGCCCCCGCTTATTTCATAGTCACCATGCTAAGTATTAGGCTGAGTGAGCCCCAGGCTATTTTATACCCACTATGCTAACTAACGGGCTGAGTGAGCCCCAGGCTATTTTCTACCCACCACGTTTACTGGGCTTAGTGTGCCCCCGCTTATTTTATAGCTACCACGATAACCACAGGGCTGAGTGAGCCCCCGCTTATTATATAGTCAACACGCTAACTACTAGGCTGATTAAGCCCCAGGTATTTTATACCCATCACGCTAACTACTGGGCTGAGTGAGCCCCAGGTTATTTAGTTGCATGACTATGATTTCCAAGGTATATGTCCTAACTTGATTTAGACCATTGCCTATGGTAAGATAAAGCTGGGAAGTAAATTGGTAAACTATGTACATTTCCCTTGAAAACTCACTTGTATTTTCTTAAATATCTGCAGAAATCAGCATAGTTTATTAAAATTATATACATTCTCATTAGTTTATGAATCTACTAACTTATAATATCTATATGGTAACTTGGATTATTAGTATTCCCACTTAAAAATTTCTTTTGTAGATTTAATATGATAAACACTAACATGAGACTGACTAAACTTTTACCATTTTCATTTCAACTTAGTTTTAGGAAATTTATCTACATAGCTTTAAATTTTACTGTTTAGTAAGTCTATTATTTCAAAGTATTATTTTTTAGTTCTAATATTCAAAACATATTCATATCGTTTTACATAGCAGGTATCAAATTAATTTAAAGTCATATTAAAATATATATATATATATATACAAATACTATTCTTACCTAACACGCCAGCTAGCTAAGCACCCAACCGTCTCACACCAAGACTCTGAGAAAAGTGAATGCTTGTTCAGGGCCTTATCAGCTAATATAATCACTGATAAGTCTTGATCACGTGACATGTGACGTCACTGTTTAAGTGATATCACGTGACCATGTGGTATCATTCAATACGTCACCAATGACGTCAGAGATCACGTGACTAGTTCATAAAAGAACCAATTGCTAATTGCAATTAACAATTTACCTTTAATTGATTTGTATAATATATATAGATAAATTAATACATGATTTTTCTATTATTTCGTAAAACATAGTACATGTGCTCTGTATTACGAAATATTACATAGAAAAAATCATGTATTAATTTATCTATATATATTATACAAATCAATTAAACGTAAATTGTTAATTGCAATTAGCAATTGGTTCTTTTATGACCTAGTCACGTGATCTCTGACGTCATTGGTGACGTATTGAATGATACCACATGGTCACGTGATATCACTTAAACAGTGACGTCACATGTCACGTGATCAAGTCTTATCAGTGATTATATTAGCTGATAAGGCCCTGAACAAGCATTCACTTTTCTCAGAGTCTTGGTGTGAGACGGTTGGGTGCTTAGCTAGATGGCGTGTTAGGTAAGAATAGTATTTGTATATATATTTTTTTTTAATATGACTTTAAATTAATTTGATACCTGCTATGTAAAACGATATGAATATGTTTTGAATATTAGAACTAAAAAATAATACTTTGGAATAATAGACTTACTAAACAGTAAAATTTAAAACTATGTAGATAAATTTCCTAAAACTAAGTTGAAATGAAAATGGTAAAAGTTTAGTCAGTCTCATGTTAGTGTTTATCATATTAAATCTACAAAAGAAATTTTTAAGTGGGAATACTAATAATCGAAGTTACCATATCATATATTCTAATACGAGCAAATCTTGTGTGTGGTTATATATATATATATATATATATATATATATAATTATAATATCTATGAATTTCAAAAAACATATCAAGTTCTATTATCATTCTACTTAAATCTCCAAAGAGATAATTAATGATATTGTGTATACAGAATACCACATAGCTAATAATTCACATGTGCAAACATAATATTACCATAGCTTGTGCTTCAATGGTAATTGGCCAAATTTTACTCATACCTAAAGAATATTGGAAAAAGAAAAAAGAAACAGAGAGAAAGGGGAAAAAAATTATAAATTGGAGTTGCAATTAAGTAAATACAAATGGATTAATAAATTAAATATGAACCATATACAATGGAAAATTGGACCACATGAGAATTACATATGAATTGGATATGAAAAAACACATGCACATGTACTCATCAGCCTGGATGCACCCACATGTGTTTTAAATAATAATTCAGTGTTTCATAATTCTACTGGCATAATGCTAAGATCAGTAGAATCATCCAGGTACACTGAATTATTACCAGACAACAATAGGCAATATTAAAATTTGGAAATATTTAAATAGGAAATAAAAAACCATTAAGAATATACAATATATTTCACTCACATCGATTATCCCAAAAACTGTATTTAACACCTCACGAAATTACCACGAGATAACAGTTTTGAAATAATAAAATTGGAAATATGAACGTGTAAAGTGTAGATAAAATATTTTACTCACAATAATTATACAGAATCCTTAAAATGTCACAACTTCTGCATAATATTCACATCCACATGGCAATGCATCATACATGTTGACTAAGTCGAGTTGAGAGAAATGATTTGAAAGACAAGTTGAGAGCACACTTTTCTTAAAACACAACCCCATCGATGACACCCAAACACAAAATGATTCAAAAACACACAAAATAATTCTGGTTTTAATACACTTAGAACAAAATTATATCCGTGAACATATATTACTCCATCCAATTTTAATTCCTGAAAGTAAAATTAATATACAATCAATAGCTCCCTCTATAGTTAAATTAAATATAATATTAACAATATTATCAACAACTACCTGAAAGGTAAAGTGTCGCCATCTATTGGTATTCTAATAATTCATAATTATTATTTAGTTTGATATCCACTTTATTAGTTACATACTCACTTCATTAGATTTAATTATATAAATAAACTTTAAAAAACAATACTAACTTGTAGTTTTACTTTAAATTCAAATAAAATATAATACTACTATATGAATAAATCTACACAGAATTAATTCAACTTGCACAGCATTTCAGATATTCTTAACAAGAATATATTATGTAAAAGAGATATTATTTTAATTCAAATTGTTTTTGCTGCCAGCTGTGTTAATCCACTGATATTATAGACATATTATTAAATAATTAATGTTTTATTTTTACTACTACTTAAATATTTATTAGACTTGTTATTATATAATTAATGTTTAATTTATACTACATTGTAAATATATTTTATATTTCATAGATTAATTTAAATATCTAATTAAATAATTCATAAACAATTCAAAATATCTCAAAATTTATAAAATTGATAATTAATAGTATTACTACTGTTTTTCAATCAAATTAATGCAATGCAGTAATTAAAATACTTGTTAAATTTAATTATTTATAGACAAAAATAAAAACTATATATATTTATATTTATATATATTGCAAATAGATATGTTTATGAGTTATAATCACCAATGTTATCCATGTATAATTTAATTTGTTATTGTATAAGTTAATTTATAAATGTATGAAAACTGCACATCAATAACACCTTAAACAGAGGTGATCGGCAACGCACAATCACAACTATACAAAGTGTATATAATGTTCAATCAAATATTAAATTTCCTAATATGTTATAATTGTAATTATGTATGTTATAATTGTAATTTTCTATATAAAGTGTATATAATGTTAAAACAAATATTAAATATTAAATTTCCTAATATGTTATAATTGTAATAATGTATGTTATAATTATTATTTACTATATCTTTTGTTTAATGTTATCGCACACTAAAACAATAATTTATTACATACCATGTTTAAATTTAAATTATTTAATAAATGTTATTTAAAAGAGTTGATGATTGAATTTATCATAAAAATTGGATAACCATATATTTTTGCTTGATCTCGAATATATCTAATATTTTTGTTTTTATTTATATCTGAGCATAAGTATTTTATACGATGTAGATAATTGATAATTATATTTTTATAAACAGATTTATGTAAACATGAAGCAAAATTGGTAAAAATATTTACTTTAAATGGGAAATCAAATCTCTTATCATAAATATCAAAAATTAATTTATAATTATTAGTAATATTAATTTTTAAGTCAAGAAAGTTTATATTATTATTAATTAAATCATTTTCGCTTAATTTAAGCTGAGTAGGATAAAAATTGAGTGGTGATGTGCAATTTTTTTCATTGAAATAAAATATGATAATGTCATCAATATAAAGATAAAATACATAATCATTGTTCGGACTTATATTTCTTTCATAATAATATAAGTAAAGGTCAGAGAGAATACTAGATGCGGTTCCGCCCTGCGGAATTCCCTGGCATTGTTTATAGATAATATTGTCATATATAATGTAATTATTATGCAATGTAAAATTTAGTAAAGTTTAAAAAAAATTTACTGAAATATGTTCTTTTAATTTTAATTGAGATTTAAATTCTTTAAATAATATACACATTCTTTTATGTAAGTCTTTTATATCAATGTTATTAAATAAATCACTAAAATCCATTGTTTTTATGAATTTTACCGGATTGATATTATGTATTTTATTAATGAGTTGAAAACTATTTTTTAGGCAATGTTGGTTATTATGTTTTAACGTTATATCATATATCTGCTTTAAAATATTAAGTAGTAAATTGCTTGCATTTTTATTATATGTGTTACAACCGATGGTAACAGTGCGAAATTTAATAGGATTTTTATGAAATTTTGGAATTATAACAAGATAAGGATAATTAAAATTATTACATTTGATTTTTAGTAATTTGTGATAATTTAATAATTTTCTGTTATTTATTTCAATATTTAATTTAGTTTTATTAAAAATATTACTTGTGTTGATTGCATTGTGAATTAACACTTTATAGTATTCTTTACAAATGATAGCATAATTATTTGGAGATTTATCTACATAAGTAATTATAAATTTGTTTTGTAATTCTGATATATGTTTATTTATGTTTTTAAAAGCTGCATGTGTAATGTGATGATAATTTTTTATAATTTCATTTTTTAATTTATCAATTACAGAAAATCTCCATTCACTGAAATATTCGATTGGTTTATTGTAATCAACAGCAATTTTATATATAAACAAATCAATATCTTGAATAAATTGCAATATTATGGATTTGATATTACACTTATATGGAAGACGAAATTTTGTGCCATTATGCATTAAGTTTTGTAAAATAGGTTGTTCTACAATATTAAGATCACCAGTAATGATATGACCATGTGTTGTATTTATATACTTTTGATATTTTGGGTCATTACAATAACATGGGTAATTCTTTGAAGAGACCAAATTTTTTGCAAAAGAATTGTAATTAAAAATTTTACGTCCAAGTGTGCGATTATATTTATATGTCTTGTGAATGGTAAAATTTTTTATTGGAAAATCATTATTAATGTTGTTTATTATATTGTGTAAATTTATATTATTAAATACATGATTGGAAAAATTTATAATTAATTGTGTATTATTAGTTTTATATTTAGGTTTATTAGAAAGACTTGTATTTAATAGGTTTGCTCTATAATGTAGAATATCATAAAAGATATCACAAAAATGTGGAGAATATTGATTCTTTTTAAATACCTTGAAATATTGGTTTATATATTTCTTTTTTATACTAAAAACATGTTTTCTTATAGCAAGCCAACAATAATCATTACAAAATTGTGCCTCAAGATTGTCAAGCTCCTGTTGAATCACAATATCATCAGTGTATTTTTTGTTATTATGTTTACCTCTACCAGATCTTGGAGTTTTTTTTAAGTTTGAAAAATTTAATCCGGAATAAAGATTTTTATAATTTTCATATTTAGTTAAATCTGAAAATACAGGATGTGATTTTTTGTATACTAATTGATTTAATCCATAAGGATATGTAGTATTAAAATGTCTTATATATTTAGATTCTAGAAAAAGTCGTTCAGTAAAATTTGTTTGTATTTTAAGTATTTTAATAGTAATATTTTTAAAATCATGATTTTTGAAATGAGTATATTCAATATTATGAGTTGTTTGAAATTTAGAATTTTTATATTTATCAATATGAGAACGATGTAAATTTAGCCGCTTATGTAATTTTTGACAAGACTGTCCTATATATTCCATGTTACACGAATTGCATTTCAATGAATAGATTACATTGTATGCTTTGCAAAATTTTACCAAATTAAGATTGTTATTATTTGAAATCTGTGACTTATCAGCTAATGGACATGTAAGACAACGCTTAGATTCACACTCTCGAAAACATAGTACAGGCTTGGGACAATAGAATAGGTTATCTGATAACGATCCAGGAAGATCCCTAATAATCTTCCTGTACCAAGCATTAGTCCTGGATCCACCAAGGCCTAAATTGCCAGTATCTAACATTTTACTAATAACTGCCATATTTGTTTGATAGCAATAAAAATTGCAAGAAATACATATTAAATATATATATAACATATTTTAAAAAATTGTTATGAATCAATCTTATTATTACTTGAATATCCATAAAAAAATAAAAAATATATTAAGATTGACTGTTTGATTAAATATAATAAAGCTATATAATAAAACTATTTACATATATACATAAAGTCCCATTAAGCAATCTAACATCAAAAGAAAACAATATAAAAACCCCTAGCGGTCAAAAGTCAGTACAAAATTAATGTTGGTAAAAAAAAAAAAAAAAAAAAAAAAAAAAAATTCAATAGAACCTGAATAAGATTTTATAAAGATGCCCTTGAAAATTCAATAGATAAACAAATGATACCAAGAAATAATAGTAATACTAAAATATTAATATATATATATATATGCAAATTTTATCTTAAAAACGGCTCTAACGATTTTGACGAAATTTTGTATCCTACCGTTTTGGTGCACCAGAAAACTATTGGGCTAGGTCACATGTTCGAGAAAATTCGATTAGTGGGTCATTTAGGGTCATTTTGGGTCATGGTCAAGCTAATTGTATCTAAAAAACGGTTCAAACGATTTTGACGAAATTTTGTATCCGACCATTTTCGGGTACGAGAAGACTATTGGGCTGGGTCACATGTTCGAGAACTTTCAATTAGTGGGTCATTTGTGGGTCAACGCGGGTAAAATTAATTTTATCTAAAAAACGGCTCTAACGATTTTGATTAAATTTTGTGTCCTACGAGTTTCGAGCACGATAAAATCATTGGGCTAGGTCACATGTCCGAGAAAATTCGATTAGTGGGTCATTTCTGGGTCATTGTGGGTCAAAATCTAAAAAGCGGCTCAATTTACACTAAATTTTGCATCCTATGGTTTTCGGGCACGAGAAGACTGTTGGGCTAGGTCACATGTTCGAGAAAATTCAATTAGTGGGTCATTTTGGGTCATTTTGGGTCATGGTCAAGCTAATTGTATCTAAAAAACGGCTCAAACGATTTTGACGAAATTTTGTATTCTACGAGTTTCGGGCACGCGAAAATCATTGGGCTAAAGGTCACATGTTCGAGAAAATTCGATTAGTGGGTCATTTCTGGGTCATTGTGGGTCAAGATCTAAAAAGCGGCTCATTTTACACTAAATTTTGCATCCAATGGTTTTCGAGCACGAGAAGACTGTTGGGCTAGGTCACATGTTCGAGAAAATTCAAGTAGTGGGTCATTTTGGTCATGGGTCATTATGGGTCAAGCTATTTTATCTTAAAAACGGCTCAGACTATTTACACTAAATTTTGCATCCTATGGTTTTCGGGCACGAGAAGACTATTGCGCTAAGTCACATGTTCAAGAAAATTCAATTAGTAGGTCATTTTGGTCATGGGTCATGATATTTGAACTCAAATTTAATTTTGACGGAGCATAGCTCGGTCTTCCCTGCTCGTAGATATTATAAGTTAGTAGATTCATAAACTAATGAGAATGTATATAATTTTAATAAACTATGCTGATTTCTGCAGATATTTAAGAAAATACAAGTGAGTTTTCAAGGGAAATGTACATAGTTTACCAATTTACTTCCCAGCTTTATCTTACCATAGGCAATGGTCTAAATCAAGTTAGGACATATACCTTGGAAATCATATTCATGCGACTGAATAACCTGGGGATCACTCAGCCCAGTAGTTAGCGTGATGGGTATAAAATACCTGGGGCTTAATCAGCACAGTAGTTAGCGTGTTGACTATATAATAAGCGGGGGCTCACTCAGCCCTGTGGTTATCTTGGTAGCTATAAAATAAGCGGGGTAACACTAAGCCCAGTAAAAGTGGTGGGTAGAAAATAGCCTTGGGCTCACTCAGCCCGTTAGTTAGCATAGTGGGTATAAAATAGCCTGGGGCTCACTCAGCCTAATACTTAGCATGGTGACTATGAAATAAGCGGGGGCTCACTTAGCCCTGTGGTTAGTATGGTGGCTATAAAATAAGCGGGGGTTCACTAGGCCCAAAAGTTAGCGTGGTGGGTATAAATTAGCCTGGGGCTTACTAAGCTCAATAGTCAGCGTGGTGACTATAAAATAAGCGGGGGCTCACTTAGCCCTGTGGTTAGCGTCCTGGTTATAAAATGACAAGTCTGATTATATGTTTGTGGGTTCGAAACTTGTGCGGTTTAGACGATGGGATTTCGAGTATTCAGAAAAGTCGAAAAAATCATAATGGTGCTCCATATCCTTATAAATATTATGTGTTTGAATATGATAAGTTAAGGAATCTATATCCGTAAAGAGTAAAACTGCACGATCTTTGTATGTTTTCTTTATAAAATTGTAATGAAAATCATACATAACTAATTTAGATAATTCTAAAATAGAAAATCCAACATAGATGGGTTGGTTCATTAAAATGCTAGTTTTTAGTCGTTCTACAGCGGTTAAATCTTCATCATATATCTTGAATGATTTAAAAGTAGGCGAAGCTACTAATTTTTTTTTAAATACATTTCCAGTATGAATTATTAAATCTAATTCACTTATTTCAAATTCTTAACGATAGTCACATAGCATTGGAAAGTGTTTCATAAAGTATACCATGACTCATGATTTTTCCTTCATATTTATTTATTGTCACCTATTGTAGATCTTATTTTATAATTTACGTTAAAATTTTTCATTCATTCCTATCATTTTCTGGGTACCCTGTATATATTTTTTAGGTGTGTATTGTTAGTCTAAATTTTATCGAAGGTATTTCTGTGATAATATAGGTGAGGTAGCGCATTGTGTAATACAGTGTAATGCTGTATAATTAATGTGTATTTTAACTATAATCTCTGTTTTAACAAGACTTGTATCGAATTAGATTCATTAACCTATTTAATTAAAACCTATCTCTTATCCTAAAATTTTTTTAAGTTCAAACATTAGCATATATCTTAATTAATATTTCATAGTTAGTATTTTTCATTGAATAATCATTGAAGCATTTTAAAACTTTACAGATTTTAGTATATATATATATATATATATATATATTTGGTGAGTAGTATCTATACAGAGCTATACGAAAGAATTCACATATATTAATGGTTTTAAGTATCAATCTCGCTTTAGATAGTCGCGTGACATACATTTAAAAAATCCATATGTATCATGGTAAAAGAAAGAACATATGTGATATATCTTAAAGTCTGCATGAATATATGGGGAATAATATGGGGAATGAATCCTCTACCGTTTTCTGAATATAAAATAAGAGGTAATGTGATTTCTTTTTTATAATTCTGCAAATATGTATGTATCTTAATTACTTTTTTATAGTATGTGTATATATATATATATATATATATATATTAAAATATATTCGTATAGAACTAGTCTCACTAAGCTCAAAGGGGCCTTTAGAAAAATGAGCCCTTTAGGGAAAAAATGGGACCTCTTTTAATTTATGGTCACGCTGTAGCCTAATAATATATGTTTTATTAATAATTATGTTTTATTTTAAATTGTGTTTTTAATAATGTATGTTTTATTTTAAAATTGCTTATTTTATATCGGAGTAAAATGATATATTCATATGTAAATCTTTATGCCATATAATATAACTGTTAACCTATTACAGTTTAAAATATGCCCACATTATAGTGACATAGTTTGTACTTATTATTATTCATGAATTTATTTTCGTGCTGTTATAATCACATTGGTGTAAACTATTTATGTTAATTAAAATTTTTGCATATGTATTATAGGGTAAGTTAAATGTAAATTCTAATCTAAAGTATTTATTTTAAGTAAAATTATTTGCATATGTTTTCTTTTCATAACATACGCAATCAATGGTATAAGTTTACATATTGAATGAAAAAGGCAAACCTCTAAATACATAATTTCTTGCATAAGTAATTATTATTTTTTAATTGTCACTGTTTCAGTTAGTATAAATTCTTGAGAAAATATTAGTGTAAAGTTTCAATAAACAGAAATATAGTTTACTTAAAAATCTTTTTCAAGCAGTATTATTAAAATTTCTGTATTCGTAAGCATAAAATTGAATTTTGTTTCACTAATTAATATGTAAGGTAGTGTCGATCTAAAACTAAACCGTATAGATTTCTCACAAAATTTTAAACAAATATGCCATTCCTATCATATTATTTTGAATTCTAATTAAAAAAAGTGTTATTGATTCACTAGTAAAAAAAAATCTGAGGCATGCGATTATTTCTTATATGTTAGAATATGTTAGTAACGTTTATTCGAAAAGTTCCTAGATTTTATTTGCATGCTATGCTAAATAATGTATTCAGTGTAAAACATATGTGCTTTATTCATATCTTTTGAAGAATTATAAAAAAAAAAAAAATGAAAAAATGTTTCGATTACATATAGTTTCTGAAAAAGGAAATCTGCCAATATCATGCATTTGCGATCATAAATGAAATTTAAAAATGTGTCAGAAAGTAGCCTGTTTTGGATTTGAGAAAAGCCCTTAAACCGGGCTTCATACAATCTATTATCAGTGACTCAGTATTGGGGATTAACTCTGATGACAATAGCGATAAGAAAGCCTGCTGGACTTGTGTAGCATGGAAAGGTTAGATAATTTAATTTTCACATATAAAAAATTAGATAATTAATAATTAAAAATTAGATATTAATTCTGAATGATTTTAGTAAAAAAATAATAACTATTATTTACTTCATAAGTTGCATTTATTTTGCCTACGTGCGAATTTTTCATATGAGAATAATAGTTTTCATATATGAAACATTGAATTAAAAAAGATCTTGCTGCAAAAATACTGGGGCGCTATAAGAAATATAGCGGGCGGTGGAGGGCCCAGTTAAAAAAATATTTTTTTTCTTCATAAGTTGCATTTTTTTCGCCTAAGTGCGAATTTTTCGTATAAGAATAATAGTTTTCATATACTTTTGAAAAAAAAAAGAGCTTGCTGCAAAAATATTGGGGCGCTATATAAAAATATATATAGCGGGCGGAGGAGGGCCCAGTTTTAAAAATATATTAATTATTTTCTTATATCATATGATTCCTCTAACACGCATTTCAATTTTTGTGAAGGAGTCTCCTACAATTTTTTGTGAAGGTGTCTTTCGAATACGGTACGTATCTCATTTATTTTATGAAGGGGCCCTTTAGTCTAATGCGAGTTCACACTTCGAAGGGTAAAAAAAAAGGGGGGATCGATGAACTGAATGTATGAAGGGTTCTAGTATTTATGCATAATTTGAATTCATTGGAATTTTTGTGAAAGGAGCCCTTTTTATTAAAAAGGGGATTTGTCCATTTTTTTGTGAAGGGTTAAATATCTATAACTGTTTCCAGTTTCTTTTGAAGGGTCCCCAAAACGTATAATCACTCCATTCGAAGGTTTCCCTATAACTTTTAACTATTTTTGCATGCTAACCTAAATAAATGTATTCCTGTAGAACCTATTTGTATACTTCAATCCATTTAAGAATCCTACATGTTTTGGCTATCAGTAGGGTAAAGCTATTTCTTGAATCCTTTGGATTTTTTGTGAAGGGCCTTAGGCCTTTTTATTAAAAAGGGGATCTGTAACTGTTCACTATTTTAATTAACTAATGCACTAGATGGTAAAATTATACTTTGTTTGCATAACATTTCGATAATGTTGGAAAGTGATTCATGAATTATGGCGCTACGCATGATTTTTCATATTTGTTTATTTACACTTTTATATATACGTTAAAATTCTTCTTTTTTACCACTATGTATTTTTTGAAGTGCGTATTGTTAGTCTATCGAAGGGGCCCTCTGGGTAAAAAAAGTAGAGAGGGGAAGGGGGAGGGGGGAGCTATTAAATTGAATACAGTATAATTCATGCGGGACCCTATATTTTTTACCACAACCTATATCGAATTCATTAAAACGCGCCTGTTTGCCCCAAAAATGTTGAAGTCCGCCAATTAAAATTAATTAATGACCCTTTTTAATTACTAGCATCTACCATTCTACTGCACATGCAAACTGCGTACTCTCGTTGAGGGAAAAAAAATCTTGCCAAAATTTCTTAAGTTCTCCAATTAAAATTAATTAATGACCCTTTTTAATTAAATCATTATTGACTTTTAAAATTCACCTGTAATATACTCTAACATGTATAACAAATAGCCTACTCTCGTTGAAAAAATATTTGCTTCGAAAAATGTCTAAGTTCCCCAATTAAAATTTTAATCACCATTTTTAATTAAACCATTATTGACTTTTAAAATTCTCCTCTAACATGTATATCGAATACCCTACTCTCGTTGAAAAAAAAAATCTCGCGAAAATTCTTAAGTTCTGCAATTAAAATTAATTAATTACTATTTTTAATTAATATTTTTAATTAATTAATCATTCACTTCTACTGCATACACTCATAATCAAACTGCATACTCTCGTTGAAAAAAAAATTGCTTCGAAAAATTTCTAAGTTCCCCAATTAAAATTAATTAAATTTCTAATTCGCACAAATAAAGCCCTTGACATTCACGTCGTCCCCCAAATCTCCGCGGAAAAAAAAAATGCTTCGAAATTTTCTAAGTTCCCCCATTAAAATTAATTAAATTTTTAATTCATATTTTTAAATGCAATTCACAAATTGAAAAAATATTTCCCACCCTACTATAGTTGAAAAAAAAATGGCTTCGAAATTTTCTAAGTTCCCCAATTAAAACTCATTAAAATAATCCCCTTATCAAACATCCTTATCAACCATCCTTATCGCACAATGCTCTTATCGCCTCCCCTCCACCGCACAGTCACCTTCATACCGCCGCACACCGCCGTGACCTCTACAGTATACAGAGGTCATCCGCTGAGTTAGAACCGCTATTTTATATCTACTGATACAAGTTTTGAAATTTGGACATCGGAAGTTTTACAACTCTCCCCCCCCCTTTTTTTTTGCATAATTTATCTAATTAATAGTGAAACTGATCAAAATCAGTTTAATAGAACTTTTTAATTTGTATTCTTACATATTTCCAAAAGTTTTATTTTATTTGTCCATGAAAAAATTATTATTTTATTTATTTATTTAGTTTTGCAGAATATCAACAGCAATTTCTTACCTTAGTGTAACAATTAAAATTTATTCTTTAAGTGTACTTTTTCCAAAAAAATATTTTAATGTTTTTTAGTGTATGTGGCATTTTTGATTGTTCTTCACTTAACAGTCTAATGCAAAAATATTATAATTAATTTCTGATGTAAAAGTATAATTGAACAAAAATAATATTAAAAATATAATTTCATCTTTTACTTTGTGATAAAATATTTAAAAACTTCTATTTAAAGTAATTTTTAAAAAGTGTTCATGTATTTTAAATATTTAAATATTTAGTAGCTTATTATTAGAATATTGATGCATATGTAATTCAGTTTATTTATAACAAAAGACAAACTGAAAGAACCAGGATTAATTTTAATTCTCATCATTCATATGCATATAATGAACCATTTCTTAAATCTGAGATTATAAAGTGCTTGAGAGACAGCCATTTATCTGCCCCAGGTCACGATGGGATTACATACATTATGCTCAAGCACCTTTCTGCTCTATCCTTGAATAATCTTCTTTCCTTTTTTAATAGGATATGTATGGAGCAGACTTTTCCTAATGCTTGGTGCAGAGCTATAATTATACCATTTCCCAAACCAGGAAAAGATGCTACAAATCCCAATAATTACAGGCCGATTGCACTCTCTAGCTGCCTTTGCAAACTCCTTGAAAAAATGGTAAATTGCCGCCTCATCCATATTTTAGAAACTAACAATAGCCTTGCTGCATTTCAAAGTGGATTTCGACGTGGTAGGTCAACTATCGATAATTTAATCCATTTGGAACATCATATACGGACAGCCTTTCTAAAACGCAACCATTTGGTCTCAGTATTTTTTGACATGGCAAAAGCTTATGACAGAACATGGCGTTATGGGATTCTTCGCGATCTTTTTAACCTTGACTTTCGTGGGAACCTTCCAATTTTTATTAAAAACTTTCTTGCCATCCGACGATTTCAAGTTCGAATTGGAGGAATCCTATCTAGTTTTTATGTACAAGAAGAGGGTGTACCTCAGGGCAGTGTCTTGAGTGTCACTCTCTTTGCTATTAAAATTAACGACATCATTAAACAATTTCCTCCTTCTGTGAAGGGAGATCTCTATGTTGATGACTTCCACATTATGTGTACAGGACAGGATATTCGTTTTATTGAGAGACAACTGCAAATTGCAATCAAAAGTATTCTTAGCTGGACTAACAAAAATGGTTTCTTAATTTCTCATGACAAAACATCTTGTGTGCATTTCTGTAGACGAAGGGGTCTGCATCCAGATCCTGAAATTTTTATTGATTCTACTAAAATTCCTGTTGTGGACAACGTTCGTTATCTCGGCCTAATTTTTGACAACAAACTTACTTATTTATCACATATTTTACAGTTACGGACAAAATGCGAAAAATCCCTCTGCCTACTTAAAGTACTTTCCAATACTTCTTGGGGAGCTGACCGTACTGCTCTCCTTAAAATATATAGAGCTGTGATCCGTACAAAAATCGACTATGCCTGCCAGGTCTATGGTTCTGCCAGTAAATCTGTTCTTAAAAAACTTGACACTGTGCACCACAGCGCACTTCGTGTCTGCTCTGGTGCATTTCGTACGTCTCCAATTTTAAGTCTCTATGTTGACTGTAATGAGCCATCATTACACCAGACTCGTGAAAAACTCTCATTAGAATTATATTACCGTGTCCTCTCTCATCCTGGTCATCCTCTTCACACCTATCTTTTAAATACTGACAATGATATTCTTTATCAGCATCGACCTTCATGCATCCCATCTTTTGGAGTCAGAATGAGAGACATCATCAATAATGGTCCTTTGAATAATATTGAGGTGAGTCCATGTCCTTTGCATGTGCTCCCTCCTTGGAATCCTCCTAAAATCACCTCTCTCCATCCTTTTAAAGGTTATGACAAAAACAACTTGGCTGCTACTGTTTTCCAACAATTATTTGCTGCACATCGTGCAAAATATAATAGCTATACTGACATTTATACAGATGGTTCGAAGAGTGGGGATACTGTCGGTTGCGGGGTTTTTATTGATAACAATAGTTTCAGTTATCGGCTTCACTCTTCAATGTCAGTCTTTACGGCAGAGCTGATTGCGATAGAGAGAGCCATGTTACATATATCTCATCATCATAAAACATCTTTTATCATATATACTGACTCAAATAGTTCTATTGACGCAATGAAATCTTTTAAAAAGCATCCGTATGTCTCAGCCATCCTGGATTTTTATTATAAATTGACTAGACGTGGTCATAATATTTTATTTTGCTGGGTACCTGGACACATGGGTATTCCTGGAAATGAAAAAGCAGATGAGGCGGCAAAACTTGCTCTTAATCCATTACACCATAAAATTCCATTCTCAGACATTAAACACTTTATAAAACACTTTATTCATAAAAAATGGCAAGAAAGTTGGGATTCAGAATACAATAATAAGCTGCACCATATCAAACCCACAATCATGACCTGGCCTCCGAGCTATCCTAGAAAAACAGATGTTCTGCTGACTCGTCTGAGAATTGGACATTCAAGGATCACTCATAAACATCTTTTACTTCGGGAGGACACACCCATGTGTCCACACTGTCATTTTGATTGCTTGACTATTTTTCATCTTTTAACTGACTGTCCAGGCCTCCGGCACTTGTACAGAATTTATTTTAATTCATCATCACCAATCTTGACTAACCTCATTGGGGAAACACCTCATGGGGCACTCTTTCATTTTTTAAAACATTCTGGGTTTTATTTTGATATCTAGTTTTTATATACCCTTCATGTTTTATATATAACAATGTTAGTTTATATTTTTTTATCTGGACAGCTGGATGGGGTAACCCCATCCAGGTGATGTTTTTTAATGTTGTATTTTTGTACATTACTTTTTTAAGAATTCTTTATATTTGTTTTATACACTTGTGACTATATCTGGATGGATAACCCCATCCAGATAGCGTTCTCATTAAACTTTGTTTCCTTTTTTTTACTTTTGTTCATATTAAATTTTGTGGTTTTTAAAAAAAATATATATATTTTTTTTTTCTTTGGCGCAGCTTGTCCCCTATGGGACCTTGTGCCATTAAACTCCATACAACCAACCAACCAACCAGTTTATTTATAAACATTGCCTGTGTATTAATATTTAAAATAAAGTCGCATTTAAATATAAATTTTAATTTTGAATGTCTAGTTTTAAGCATAGTGCAAACACTGAACCATTTGGAAAAAGAAAACATTTTGTAGTTTATGACACTTTAAATACTTAAGTCCACTAATTTTCCTCTAAATTATTTTTCTTTCAATGTGTTAAGTATTTTGATAACATTGTACAGAATCCATAGAATAGAAAATAAATTTTAAGTTATTTTAGACATAAATATACATATTGCATAGAGACATATTATATTGCATAATTTAAAATTTAACATATTTTGAATATTTTAAATCAAAGTCTGAAAAAAATGCTATAATCCTAATATCTTATACATATTGTTTTTGTATGTACCAGTGTTTAATTTTTAATTTATTACTGAATGAATTTTATCAACAATAATATATATGACAATTGCTATGACAAAACAAAAAAAAAAAAGTGTTATAAATACAAAAATTAGATATATGTATATTTAAGTGTCTAAAATAACTTAAAATGTATTTCCTATTCTATGATTTCTTTACAATGTTATCAAAATTCTTAACATGTTGAAACAAAAATAATTTAAAGGAAATTTTCTAGACTAAGCTTTTAAAATGTCATAAACTACAAACTATAACTTGGGGAAAGTTTAAGAAGATAGTGCGTAAAAGTCCAGCTCCACCTAATCACAACCTTTGGCTTAATTAGGTTGCCATATCGGGCTATATATAGCTCGTTTTGGCGACATAAATAGACTGCTTGCAAAAACCTTATTTCTGGGTTTTTTTTTTTTTCGTCTTCTTTTGAAACTTTAAATATAATTGGTTATTTACAATCTATCACGAATGCACATTATTTGTGATAAATAAATATATATATATATATATATATATATATATATATATATATATATAATAAGCCGTTTATAATAAAGTCGAAAGAAGAATCCAAATAATTAAAGCACGATCAAATTATGTTTCCATGTTTGAAACAAAAATCCCAGAAATAAATTGCAAGAAAAACACAATCGTAAAAAACGAAGCATAAAAACGTAGACATATTTTCGTTTGTTTTGCGAGATAAGTAAAATTTTGCTCCGATACCTAGTTTTCACACGGCTAAAGAGTTAAGCTGATAGTACAGGTATGGAAAACAGGTTTAAAATTAGAAACCAAGTGTTTAACACATAAGGTGTATGTCATATGTTTAACACATGTGGCAAACGTAAATTAACAATGTTGCATTACAGCCATATGACTATTGTTGGCATATTGGAAAAAACAACCTAACAGTGAATTTCTCTCTCTCTCTCTCTCTCTCTCTATATATATATATATATATATATATATATATATATATTGCTAAAACCAAGCCCTACCTCGCAGGCACATACACCACCACCAACAAAAATATTACATTTACATTTTTAAAGATTTTTAAAAATTATTAATTTTTTTCCAAAGATTTAGAGGGGTGCTTCTCCTTCAACCCCCCGCCCCCCACCTTGCATATGTCTATGTTTCTGTTTAATGAAAGATTCGTGTTGTTGAGAGCAATTTTCCTTTGTTTATTTTTATTACAAGGTAGCATTTAATAAACACATTTCCATTCATTTCAAGGTGATTTTTAAATTACTTGCTAAATAATGCGAAACTTTCTTACTCGTTTTCAAACATAAAGGCATGAAATCAACAGGCTTGGATATTGAAGCGATTTGCAATCGAAAGGAGTTTTACCTTTTTTGATAATTAAATTTCTTATCGAATTATAAGCGATTCGTGTCACGTGACGACACGTTTTTCCCTTTTCTCATGCTTCGACAATGGGAATTCGGTCAAAACGCCGACTTTGATTGTATTTTTTGAAAGATCCTTTGAATTTACCAAAAAAGAGAAAACGTATTTATATTCAAAGTCTTTGAATAAGAAAACCTGCCATTTTCATGCGTTTCCGAACACAAATGAATTTAAAAAGGTCATAAAATACCCAGTTTAGTTTTTAGAAAAGCCTTAAATATATAATTGGCATCTCCTCCCTCCCTTCATATGCCTATGTTTCTGTATCATGAAAAATTCGTGTTGTTCAGCGTGATTTTTTTTTTATTATTTACTTACAACCACAGCATTTAAGGCTGTTCTCAAATCCAAAGGAGCTTCTTTTTGACACAATTTTGAATTCATTTTTATTCGGAAACGCATAAAATTGGCAGGTGAACTTATTCAGAAACTATGTCATCGAAATTGGTGTTCCATTTTTTGGTGAAGGCACAAGATCTTTCAGAAAATACTGTCAAAGTCGGCGTTTTGAACCGAATTCACGAGGACAACGAGAACGGGGAAAATCGTGTCGTCTGGTGACGTGAATCGCTTATAACTCGATAAGTAACTTATTTATCAAAAAATGTAAAACTCATTTTGATTTAAAATCGCTTCCATAGTCAGGCCTGCCAATTTTATACTTTTGCGTTTAAAAATGATTCAGAAAATGTGTCAGAAAGCTTCGCGTTGTTAAGCACTTCATTTGAGAACACATTTCTATTCATTTAATTTTCAAAAGTTTTTTTTGTTGTTATTTTAAATATATTATTGGCATGCTTGGTATGTATTTCAGATAAAATTTCCCGAAAAATTCATATTTACAAACATTTTTGCTTTTTTTTTAATAGTTTCAAAAATTTAAAAAAAAACATATTTTGCATTTAAAACCACTATCTTAATGTAATTATCTGAAACTTGACGGAAGTGGGGTGAAATTATCATCATTAGGTTTGCAGTTTCTCTTCAACCTGTCCCCGTCTTTCGCCAAAATTCCGCCAAGCGAATAGATACATTCTTTATAAAATATTAATATATATATATCATAACAGGTGGCATACGTTTAACTTAAATCAGTTTCATTTAAGTGGTCCATCGTTTCTTTATTTAAAGATTTAAAAAAAAGAGATACAGAGAGATATTTTATTAAAATAGGCAGCGCACTACTTCTTCTCGCGGAGGTACAATGTTTACAGTATATTGTGTACTGTCAACTTCCACGTTCCTCAATGGTTCATTAGTTTTCGCTATGTTACTTAATGTCTACTTTTAACATTCAAAATTAAAATTTATAATTGAGACATTCAAAATTAAATTTTATAATTGAGACATTCAAAATTAAAATTTATAATTGAATGCGACTTTATATTACATGTTAACACACAGACAACTTTTATAAACTGAATTGCATATGCATTAATATTTTATCAATAAGCTAAAATTAATTTTACTTTTGAAGACTAAAATTACATAGAGACATTTTATACGGCATAATTTAAAATTTAACATATTTTGAATATTTTAAATGAAAGTCTGAAAAGAAAAAAAACTGATATCATCCTAATCTCTTCTATATATTATGTTTTCATGTACGAGTGTTGGATTTTAAATTTATTATTGAATGAATTTTATCAATGATAATATATATGACAATTCCTATGAAAAAACAAAAAAAGCGTTTTAAACAAGGATATTATATATATGTACATTTAAGTGTCTAAAATAATTTGAATGCGACTTTATATTAAATGTTAAAAACACAGACAATTTTTATAAATAAACTGAATTGCATATGCATCAATATTTTATCAATAAGGTAAATCAAATTTTACTTTTGAAGACTAATATTGCATAGAGACATTTTATGCTGCATAATTTAAAATTTAACATATTTTGAATATTTTAAATGAAAGTCTGAAAAGAAAAAAGACTGATATCATCCTAATCTCTTCTATATATTTTTTTTTTTATGTACGAGTGTTGGATTTTAAATTTATTATTGAATAAATTTTATAAATGATGATATATATGACAATTCCTATGAAAAAACAAAAAAAAAGTGTTTTAAACAAAGAGATTATATATAACACATGGGCTGATAAGTTCCCGGTCTAATAAAGAAAACACAACTTTTTAACAAAGCTTTATAACTTTATGACTTTAATAAATAACATAACTTTTATAATAAATAATAATAATTTAATAATAATAATAATAATTTAAAAATAATAATTTTATAATAATAATTTAATAATAATTTTAAAAATAATTTAATAATAATAATTCTATAATAATAATTTAATAAATGATTAATAATAATAATTTAATAATAAATAACATAATTTTATAACGAAAAAACTCCAAACAGTGCCCAGAACTTGTTGTTGTTTTTGGTCAAAAGTCAACACGCGCGGCAGCCACTTTGACAACAGCTTTTTCATAGACAAATGTTCATTCAAAATAAAACCTACACGTTCCTTGGGTATCTTCAGAGTCTGAGCTATCTCCTGCAACTTCACTTTACGGTTCCCCAAAACGATTTTGTGGACTTTTTTTATGTTTTCCGGAGTAACCACCTCTTTTGCGTGGTGCATCACTGGTGTCCGTACGACCACGTTTAAATTCAGCAAACCAGTCAGTAATGGTTGGTTTACCTGGTGCAGTGTCCGGATAACGCTTATCTAGCCAAGCTTTTGTTTGAACGGTATTTTTTCCCCCATCAAATAACAATTCTTGAAATTCTTGTTATCCATTTTTTTGTTTATCAACAAAGTCGTTCAACTAAAACCACTCTGACGTTTTATCCACACGGCGAATCGTCAAGGCATTTTTTCTACTACCTTTTAAAGGTTAGTATTTACTAAAAAAAAACATCGGTTTGGCTATTTCAACGCCATCTGTGTGCCAGACCGGGAACTTATCAGCCCGTGTGTTATGTACAATTAAATGTCTAAAATAACTTGAATGCGACTTTATATTAAATGTTAATACACAGACAATTTTTATAAATAAACTGAATTGCATATGCATCAATATTTTATCAATAAGCTAAAACTAATTTTACTTTTGAAGACTAAAATTGCATAGAGACATTTTATTCTGCATAATTTAAAATTTAACTTGAATGTTTTAAATCAAAGTCTGAAAAGAAAAAAAATGCTATCATCCTAATATCTTATATATATATTGTTTTTTTATGTACAAGTGTTCGATTTTAAATTTATTATTGAATGAATTTTATCAATGATAGTATATATATGACAATTGCTATGACAAAACAAAAAGTGTTACAAACATAGAGATTAGATATATGTATATTTAAGTGTCTAAAATAACTTAAAATTTATTTTCTATTCTATGAATTCTGTACAATGTTATCAAAATTCTTAACACATTGAAACAAAAATAATTTAGAGGAAAATTCCTCGACTAAGTATTTAAAGTGCCATAAACTACAAAATAACAGAAAATTTATTTTCCGTTCTATGAATTCTTTGTAACGTTATTAAAATTCGTAACGCATCGAAATGAAAATAATTCGACTAAGTTTTTAAAGTGTCATAAACAACAAAAGAGTGTTTTTTTTCCCCAAATGGTTCATTGTGATTGGACACTTTCAATTTTATACATTTTGTCGAACATTTAAAGATATATTTTTTGGATTCTTCTGGACTTCAGAAATATAAAGAATATGTTTGGTCACATATTTATCAATGACGATTTGGTCAAAAAGACAATTTAGGAGCCAACAACAAATCAAAGAAAAGTAATAATATATGGGATCACCCTGTAAAGAAAATTCCACGAAATGCTCTATCGCTATATCACACAAATATGTGAATATTGTACAATATGTGTATGCATTTGTGTAAGAATATAACTTATATTCTTGGAAATATAGCGACTTTTTTTAAAAGTTAAAAAAATTATTGCATGTTTTTTATTTATATCATGCAGGCTTTTCAATCAAATTTAAAGCCAGTTTCAGAAAAATTGACAAAATGTAGTAATAGTACAGTTGGAATATAAATATATTAAAGATTTGATGAAATATGAGCAGCTGTATGAAATATTTTTTATCTGCGCATGCGCGAACGATAAGGGTTTTTTTTTTTTTTTTTTTTTTTTTTTTTTCCATTACTTAATAGTCAACTCTATAGAGCGACTCATATAAAATATCTAATGAAATATCGCGAAAATTTAGAATGATATCAACGATAGGGGGAGCTGATTTTTAGTTGCTCTTTAAAAGCAGCTAAATGATAAGGGATTTTTCACAAATTGACCAATTTAATTTTTATACTTTTTAAAAAAAATTATTGATATTTTAGTTCTCCTTGGAAAACTTTATTGTACCAAGTTATAATGGTTTTGAAACGGATCTTTTGATTTTGATAAATCTTTTTTCGTTCGAATGGGCTCGTTAGGATAGTTTTCCAAGGAGAACTAAAGTATCATTAAAACTTGAAAAATAGTATAAAAAATAAATAATGACAATTTGTGGAAAATCCCTTATCATTCAGCTACTTTTAAAAAGCAACTAAAAATCCGCTCACTCCATCGTTGATATCTTTCTGAATTTTCAGGATATTTGATTAGGTATTTTATATGAGTTGGTCTATACAGTTGACTATTAAGTAATGAAAAAAAAAACCTTTGTTATCGTTCGCGCATGCGCAGATAAAAATATTTCATACAAATGACCATATTTCTTGAAAAGTTTAATATATTTCTATCCCAATTGTCTATAATATGTCTACTGCATTTTGTCAATTTTTCGGAAACTGGCGTTAAATTTGATTGAAAACCCTGCATGATATAAACAAAAAACATGCAATAACTTTTTGAACTTTAAAAAAAAATCGCTATCTTCCGGAATAAACGTGCTATTCTTACATAAATGAATACACATATTGTACAATATCAACGTGTTCGTGTGCGATAGAGCATTTCGTGCATTTTTCTTTACAGGGTGATCCCAAATATTATTTTTCTTCTTTGATTTCTTGTTGGCCCCCTAATTGTCCTCCTGATCAAATCGTCATTGATAAATATGTGCCTAAACATATTCTTTATATTCCTGAAGTTCCAGTAGAATCCAACAAGTATATATTTAAATATTCGACAAAATGTATCAAATTGAAAGTGTACAATGACGAATGGCCATACAGTGTATATATTGCATAATTTCAAATTTAACATACTTTGAATATTTTAAATCAAAGTGTGAAAAAAAAATCTATAATGCGAATATTGTATATATTATGTTTTTTTTTTCTTTTATGTACGAGTGCTGGATTTTAAATTTATTATTGAATGAATTTTATTTGTGATTGCTATGACGAGAAAAATGTTATAAACACAGAGGTTATATATAAATATATATTTTTTTTAATGTCTAAATTAACTTAAAATTAATCTTCTATTATATGAATTCTCTGCAATTTTATAAAAATTCTTAATACATTGAAAAAACACTAATGTAAAAGGGAAAAAAAATCTGGAATGAGTTTTGAAAGTGTTATAAACTACTTATAGTATTTCATTTTTAAATGGTTCATTATTCTTTACAATGTTTAAAATTATGCTTTGAAATTTAAAATTTTTACATGCTGCGTTTTTATATTAAAAATTAATACACACACTTTTCATTAAAAATGTATAATATGTATTCTAATGTATTCTAATAATAATCTAAAGCTAAATTTACTTTTGAAAATTAATAAATTAAATAGTATACAGACATTTTATTCTGTATAATTTCAAATATAATATAATTTGAATATTTTAGATATTAGAATAGAAAAATATCTGTTTACATCCTAATATTGTATGTAATATTATTATATATTTATTTATGTACGAGTGGTTTATTTTAAATTTATTAAAGGACAAAATGTATAAATGTGTCAAATAAGTGTTACATAATAAATGTTTAGATTATTATTTTTACTATTATTATTTAGTGTCTAAAATAACTAAAAATTAATTTTCTATTTTATGAAGTCTGCATTTTTATCAAAATTCTTAACACATTGAAAGAAAATTAATTTAAAAGAAATACTCTGAAATAAGTGTTTAAAGTGCCGTAAATTACTATATATATTATAGTGTTATATTTTTAAATGGTTCATTATTTTTCATATATAAAATTATGCATTGAAAATTTAAATTTATACCTAAATGCGATTTTGCATTGAAAATTAATAGACTTGCAAATTTTATAAACTTAAGCAAATATGTATCAATATTGTACTTAGCTTAATAATAATAAACTATATATAGCTTAATAATTATACATAAGCTATGTATAGTTTATGTATTACTATGTTTAGCTTAATAATAAGCTTAATAATTCTAATAATAATAAAATTTAACATAATTTAATCTAAAATTTTCAAATTATGTTAAATTTGAAATTATGCAAGATAATATGTCTCTATATAATTTAATTTATTAATCTTCAAATGTAAACATAGTTGTAGCTTATTATTAGAATATTGGTACATATTTCCTTAAGTTTATTTATAAACATTGTGTGTGTATTAAATTTTAATATAAAGTTGCATTTAGGTATAAATTTTACTTTAGAATGTATTCTTTTAAACACAGTAAAAAATAATGAACCATTTAGAAATATATCTGTATTTAATTGCATTTTTCACCCTAAAAACTTAGTTGATTGTTTTACATTAATTTTCTTTCAATGTGGTGATATTTGTTATAAATGCAAAATATATGCTTTAATTAAAAATATTAGTAGTTTATATATTCTTTAAAATGCACACAACTCACAGATAAATAAAATTATAAAATTAAAATAATAATAACAATAATAAATAGAATAGAAATGATTTTATACAGTGTATTAATGAATTCTGAACACTATTTTTATGCTAATTTTTTAACAGCTATAATTTATAAAATCTGTTCATTAATAAGCCTACAAAAATTCACATATAAAAAAATAATCGCATACATAAAAATAATATGTAACATTAGGAAGTTAGCAGATTTTTTTTTTAATATGACTTTGATCTAAAATGTTCAAAATATCTTAATCTTGAAATTATGCAAGGTAATGTCTGTTTGCAATTTAAATTATTAATCTTAAAAAGTAAATTGAGTGTTTACTTTTTATTAGAGTATCTAAACACAGTGGCTTCAGTTTATTTATAAACATTGTGTGTGTATTAATTTTTAATATAAATTCTCATTTAGGAATAATTTTTAATTTTCATTGTATATTTTTAATCATAGTGTAAAATAATCAATTATTTAGAAATATATCGCTATTTTGTAGTATGTGACATCTTGATAACTTATTCTATTAAATTATTTTCTCCCGTGTTTCAAAATATTTGTTATACATGCATAAGTATATATAAAAGTTATTAGTTATGAAGTTAGTTTAAAGTTATTTTTAAGAAAATTTATTTATTTAAATATTTAAAAAAATATGTAAAATTAAAATATTATAAAATAAAATTTGTTTTGTGTCATTAGTTAAAAAAAAAGGATATATTTTTAAATGTGGTGATCATGCGGAATGAATTCTGTTTACTAATTGTACATGACAGATTTTTTTAACTCTACTTATTATCATATTTTGCAATTTATTTCATCATGACACTTCTTTATCTCTCTTAGGTTTATTTATACGGATGAAGCAGATTTATGTAAAAAATTATTTTGCAAAATTTGTGGTCGAACATTTAAATTGTCAAAAGAAATTATTCATCACTTTAAAGTTCACATGAATATTTATAATTTGCGATATCCATGCTCAATTTCTAACTGTAAATTAGATTTCCAAAATGTCAAGACTCTGAGAAGTCATTTAGACAGAAAACATGTAAATTCTCGCTTGTTTGAAATGAAAGTTGAAAATATTACATACGAATGTACTGTAAGTTCTTGCCAAGGATCGTGTCTCAATAAACAATGTTTAATAAATCATTTACGCATGCATTTAAAAGCTGAACAAAATATTAGATGTCCCTATAAAAAATGGGATAAATGTTTTTCTAACGCATCAACATTTTCTTCACACCTTTCAAGATATCACAGAGAAGCTTCGAGTGACAGACTCGCAAATAAAGAAAAGTTAAATGTTTCTGAAAACAATGAATTCATATATGAAACATCAAGCCAATCATTAACTGCAGAAGATACTTTAACATACAAACCACAATTACATTTAACAGTTGCTAGATTGTATCTTTACTTAATAAGTAAGCATCATATTGCAGCAAATACTATAAATTACATAATGGAAAATTTTAGAAATATGCATTCGTATAGCCAACATAATTTAAATCTTATTCTAAATAAAAAACTTAAGTTGCTCAATGTATCTCAATGTAAAATTGATGAACTTTTAAAGTCACTTGAAAAACAGGATTTAATTGCAAGCCTTTATTCAGACACCTTCATCAGTTCAGAATATTTCAGACATAAATATTTTAAACAGAATTTTGAATTCGTAGAACCAGTACAAATGCATTTAGGACGTGATGATAATAACAAGATTTGCCATTATCATTACGTACCTATCAAAGAATGTTTAAATGCACTTTTAGCTTCTGCAATTACAAAACAACAATACATTAAGAAGTGTACTTCAAATAGCATGATTTTTCATGATTTCCAAGATGGTAGGATGTTCAAGAACAATATTTTATTCAAAAACGAAGCTCTTCATCTTATTCTTTATCAAGATGCTTTCGAGGTCGTGAATCCACTAGGATCAGGGCGCAGAAAACATGAGATTTTAACTGAATATTACATCTTAGGAAATTTAGAACCATGATTTAGAAATAAGATGGATAACATACAGTTAGTTCTATTGTGCAAAGAGCAGTATTTTCACACTTTTGGACAAGATAAAATTTTCAATACTTTTATAAATGACTTAAAAGATATAGAGAATGTCTTCAATATAGGGATTGATGAAGTTGTTCCAGGTGGAGTAGTGGCTATTGCAGGAGACAACCGAGGCTAACGTAAAAGACAGGCTACCGCGGTGTATTCCACTTATCTTTTTTTACAGACCGCCAGAGTGACGTGATGCTCTTTTTGTACACCTGCATTGGTGGATTCGAGCATCACGTGACTGCCGCGGTCTGTAAAAAAAGATATGCGTAAAGCACCGCGGTAGCCTTTCTTTTTCGTTAGCCTCGAGACAACTTAGGGAGTCATTACATCGGTGGTTTTTCTGAGAACTTCAGCTGCTCTGAATATCCTTGTCGTTATTATATTGTTACAAGAGAAGAAATGTTTGATGATCAATTTTATGCCAAAAATTTTGAAATGTGCAGTAAGAGAAATTATGATGAAGCCATTGAAAAATAACAAAAAAATACTGAAGGTAGTCACGTGCAAGGAATAAAATTTAAATCGGTATTTAATGATCTAAAGTATTTTCATGTAAGTTCTTCAGGATTGCCACCATGTATAGCTCATGACTTCTTCGAAGGAGTCGTTGCTTATGATATGCATTTATATTTAATGCAGCTAATAAAAGAAAATAATAATCACATTAAAAAGCATTAACAACAAAATAAGCAAATTTAAATATCAACCGAGTGATAGTAGAGATAGTCCTTGTGCAATAAACATGAAGTCAAAGAAACTGTCAGGAAATGCAGCCCAAAATTGGACATTTTTTAGACTTTTCCCTTTTCGATGAGTCGATGAGTAGCCATACTGCAGAATTATGAGCAGTATGGCTACTCATAATTCTGCTTCACGAAATCGTACAGTTAGTATGCGCCCCAAAATTAGCACTTTCTCAAATTTATTGTTTGAGAACACTTTTAGAAGAATATATGGAAGAAAAAGCTAATATGTTTCCTGAAACACCGTCACGGCCAAAACATCACTACATTCTGCACTATCCGAGTTTGATCATTCAATTTGGACCATTGATTCGTTTTTAGACACTCAGATTTGAATCAAAACATTCATATTTTAAACAATGTGCAAGGCCATGCAAAAATTAAAAAAATTTGACCAAAACATTGTCTCAAAGGCATCAACTTTGTCAAGCCTTTATAAACACGGGAGACAGATTCGTTTCTTTGAAACTGGAAAATTGTATGCCTTTCCAAAAGAAATTGTTTAACGAATCAATTGTGAAAGCCGTAGAGCAGATTTATCCTGGAAAAAATATTTACTACTCAAACAAAGTCATTTACAAAGGCACGGAATATAGAAAAGACATGTTCGTCCTCTTAGATAGACAAGAATGTCTTTTAAAATTTGAAAAAATAATGGTCATTTTAATTATTAAAGAACAAATTTATTTTGCTGTGTCAATGAAAAATTTATTGTATGAAACATCTAATGCATTTATTATAAACAACGAACAAGAAAACATTACTTGTATTGATGTTAAAAACATACTTGATTATTACCCTCTTGAAAAATATCAAATTAAAGAGAAATCAATTATCGTGCTAAAATATGCAGTGTTAGATAATTTTTAATTTGCAATATATATATATATATATATATATATATATATATATAATTATTTTTTTAGATATGGAAGAGATTAATGAAATAACAACATTTATAACATGGTCATTACCGGATATTACCAAAGAAACAATGGAAAAATTAAAAAAACAAATTATCCAGCATCGGAGTCACAAAGAAACATCATATGGAACATTTAGAAAAAGACGACTTAGCAGATATTTTGAGCCCTATACAGACTAGAATATTCATAAAAAAAAATTCGGTGAACTAGAAAAGCAAGACTTAAATAAGTGGCAGTTGGAGAAGCGTGACAGTTTCAGATTCCAGACAATGCCTTCTAGTACACTAGAGAATTGGGCAGAAGACTTTGATGTACCATGGAGAGAATTTTCTAAATCCACGTTACAAGAACTTCAGCAACATTTAAGACCAAGCGCACAAAAATGCGAGAAATCGTAAAAATTTTGGCTAATCGCATTTTTTATATAACTAGTAACCCAAGTAGGAAAAATTTAAGAATAATTTGCGAAAAATTTATAATAAAGTTCCCAGGAGTTTTTCAGGATAGATGTGGTGACGTAGTAATCGCAGATGGTAGAGCCACAATTATGAAAAAACTGGAAAATGCTATTGAAAATAAGAAAAGAATTCCCAAGCATACAATAATAAGCCTGGGATTGAACAACACCTCACCTTATCCCTGCAAAAAAAGAATCAGAGATAGCTACTTGTGCACAAATGGGCAGCCATCAGTTTTACCAAAGGCAGAAACTCCTGATTCTCAAGAATCTACAAGAATGTAATCATTCCTAGTTCCATGAATTTACAGCAGTAGCTTTAGCATTAATTATTTAATGCAGCATTTTACAAAATATGTTCGGAATCACTTTCGTCTTTGTTGTTTTTACATTTTCGCGCGCAATTTTACTGCAGGAAACTTTTGATTTGAAAAGTTATTTATACTTGATTCTGTAAAGTGATAAATGCATCTTTTTCGTTTCTTAATATTTTTTATTTAAAAATCAATGAGAATTATATATAGATTAATTTGATATTTTAGATTTTACATTGACTTTATTCACAATCGGCATTTTGAATGCCAATTTGGGGTGAGATTGTCTCGGGAAAAAGTCACCATAAATGTAGTTTATTATTATATTTACTTTTTGAAAATAGAAACATAAAAATAAATATTTATTGCAAATATAAACGTTGTACCAGTATATATTTATTATTTTTGCACAGGTGATGGTGTAATAAAGAGTCGTACGTATAAATCATCTGCAGGTAGCCGTAATAATTATGAAAACTGTACTTATGAAACCTTGCAGAAAGCGGTACATATTGTTTGACAACATATATTAAACCATAGAAAAATCGCTGATATATTCAGTACCAACCAATACTTTGAATGAGCTAAAAGATCCTTAAAACATTAACCCTCCAAGACCAATTTCTTGTAAAAGGAATGTTTTTTCAGTGCCTGAAATAAGTGAATATATCTAAAATTTGTTTTCTTGAAAAACATTAATCTTCCCATGTCTTAATTGGTAATTGTTTTTACATGTCTTGGCATGGTGATCATTTTTGAATAAAATTTCGCTTTTCTTTTCATTATCATACAGAATTTTTTTTTTTAATGACGTATATTTTACGTTTTATTACTCTATCATATTAGTGGGTTTGCAGCGTCTTACAAGGTTTTTAGGCTTATTCAAGGATTTTTCAGTTATGAGCCAATGTCACCCCAATTCAAGGTGACTTTGTCCTACTTTTAGAAAAATAATAAAAAAAACTATTCTCTAAAAATACTAAATGTTAATTTTAAAATTTACAAACACACGTATAAAAGATGTTTGAAATATGGGCAATTTTTTATTGACAGATTGTAGGTCATGATGTTTGGTCTTGGATAATTGCTTGGGTCTATTTCCAAATAGCTGAGATTTTCATCGCTAAATATTTCAGTTTCTTGAAACTGATCAATAAATGTTAGTTTCTCTTCAGCTTCGTCATTTTTAGAAATTGACTGAAGCACACTCGCGCTCATTATGACATGGGGTGCTTACAATTTTTACATATGTCACCACTTTTCAAAAAGTATTCTTCGATATACTTTAAGGTAGGATTTGTAAAAAAATCTGCGATTAAAAAAGGAAAT
This sequence comes from Maratus michaelseni, assembly GCA_963931845.1. Lineage (NCBI taxonomy): Eukaryota > Metazoa > Arthropoda > Arachnida > Araneae > Salticidae > Maratus > Maratus michaelseni. Next base: position 32,389,394 of record OZ007586.1, read on the forward strand.
AATTATTTGGAAGTAATGGTGGTAAAATAGAAACCGTATGCAGACTGGGTATGCACGAGTGTACTCCCGTTAATCTATCTATTGTATGGTTCTAGTCAGATATTTTCGGGTAACTTCCTCATTCGTATTTATGAAGACAGAAAAAACCTTTTATAATAGATGTTTGAAATTTGTGCTAACTCTTATAGACAGAATGTAAGTCCACGATGTTTGGTCATGGATAATTCCTTAGGTCTATTTACATGCGGATGAGATTTTTATTAATCAAATTTCAGTTTCTAGAAGCTGATGAATATTTGGTTGTTTTCTTTCAGCTTCGTCATTTGCATCAATGAATCTGTTCATTGTATCGCTTTTGAACACTGTTAAACACTTTTATGGACTTCTATAACATTGTTTTTTGGTGAATTCCTCATTCGCATTTTGTATGATAGTGTAAAATTCCTCATTGTCAAAAATTGTCCTCATTGTCATGTCTCAAAATTTCAGTTTACAGAAACTGAAGAATAAATTTTTGTTTCCCTTCAGATTCGTCATTTACATCAATTAATCTTCTAGTATATAAATGGGGTAATTTTTAAGCTTTTTTTAATTTTTCAGGTTTCATATCTAAAATTCAATAATATTTAGCCTTTGTCTACTAGGTATCTATTTGGTTTAGTTTATGAAGTTCAATTTAATCACATTTGTTGTTTGAATATTTTGAATTAAAAACCAAATGGGTTGAAAACGACCCTAAGGTAGGAAGGATTCATTGTATCGCTTTTATGCATCATGAAATAATTTTACTGGCTCCCGTTTAAAAATATTTTGCACACATTCCTTAGACACATGTTTCTGTTAGTGGACCAAACAAATTTCCTTAAATTGTGCTTATCATATCACATTAGAGAGTACTTTGTGAAGCGAAAATATGAGTACAATGATTATACTTAGAGAAGATACTGTTTATCTTCCCACACATATTTATAATAAACAACCAGTTTGCTCAAATTTTGTTTAAGTCGATCCAAGAGGAATTAAATATGTTTTAATCACTGTTAAAATTAATTGTAATTCCCAAATAAAACTAGAAAACCGCTAAATACTACAAAAAACTTCTTGATTTAGCATACAGTAGTCAAAATAAGAATTCGACATGCATGAAGTTTCCAATGTTTTGTCTTATATTTTAAAATAAATGAGAAAACCTACAGATTCCAGTTGATGTGCATTAGCTAAAAATAGCTGATATTTATTGCAATCAATATTATCTTAAGAAATTTAAGAAATAACGAAAAATAGCAAATAATTCATTGACATCCATAATTACGAGACCAAAAATGCATTCGACATCGGTGATAAAGTTGGAAGTGCCTGGCTCTTAGCCAAAAATCAGCGTTTAATGTTTTGGAAATTACAAACACGTAATTTGACAAGATTAATTTGTGTTTGCATTTTGTTTACGAATATGTGAAACATGGGGTGAAAAAGCAAAGACACCAACTGAATTCAAATATATTATAATTCACCACTTTTTTCAAGGAAAAACAGAAAATTCTTGGCTTAAAACTCTTTGGATTACGTGAACTTGATCGGACCCGTTCAACAGCATTTCTGGATTATTCTTTGGATTATGTTTGTGTTCTTCACCCCTGACTTTAAATTTAAAATGTCACCTCACCAATATTCATCAGATTCATTTAAAAATCTGAAACTTTGATTGATCAAAATATCACTATTGTGGAAGATTGTGGATTGTGACATTTTTCTTCAGTTAAAAACCATTAACTCAAATGATGTGATTTTCGTCTTCCTTGCTTCATCATACAAAATAAAAGGGAAAACTACACTCCGGTTCAGTACTTCAGTACCCAGGAAACGCATTCTGCGGTTTGCCAAAACAACCAAGTGCCACTATACCTTCTTGTTTTATCAAATTGTTTTTCTCCGTAAAAGAAAATCCTTCAGGTTTTTCAAAGGATTCGCCAACTTTGACAACATCTTCTCAATAATCAACCCCCTGAACTTACTTTCCATGATAACTCTTCTATATGCATAACTGAACACGATAACTCCCCCATATACTTTATGGTGCCGGACTTTTGAACTGGATGTGATTTTTTTTTCGCATGACAATTTCTAAAGGGTGTGTCATTGGGGCCACGAAACGAAAAAAAAAAAACTTTCCTATTAATTTGCAACTTTTCTGACTATATTTTTTTCATTCTGAAAATGCTTTGTTGGAGCCTGCCTGTGACTGTTGTTTTTACTTATCATCGAAAGTTGCTAACTTCAAACTTAACCATTTTTGTGTGAGATATGCGATCCCTTCACAATACTTAAATATACCACAGCCTTTCCTTTTTTTTGTTAAAAAAAGAAAGAAAAGAAACTGAATGTGATTTTCATCGAAGTAAATTAATTTAATTATTCGTCGCAAATTATTCAGCGCGGTATCAGATGGTATCCACCATCGAATTATTTCATCTTAGTGTTTTATGCTGCATCGTTGTTCTGTAAAAAATGATAATCAAATCCCTGATGGAATCTGTGATTTTCAACGTGTGGTTTTCGTCAATGAGTGATGTTTCATTCATAAAATCTTCGCCCGCACCTAAAATTGAATATGCTATTTTGTCTTGAAGAAGTTCTTACTGTGTTCTGTTATTTATTCTCTTCTCAGTCATCGAAAAAACTGATTTTCATCTCCGTGCAACAATTAAAACACAAGAAATAAATATTATATATATCTAATTCAACGCTGCGTTCTGACCTTGTGTTTAGCTGAGTACCACAATTTAGCGAACTCTTGTGAACTTTGTTTTCAGACAATCCAAATTTATTCAGCTTCAAGATAAAAATTCACGTTAGGAAAGAAACATCTTTTTCAATGTTTGACCACAAAGAAAATTGTTATTTTCGTTTTTTTTTAATTCATCCAGTGATTCAAGGTTTATCGATTAGGATCCGACATATTAATTTAAATATAGTATTTTGTGCTTTCTTTTTCTATTAATATGTTTTGCAAAAAAAAAGCGCTATGGATATATTTTATAGAGGTAAGTCTTTATTTTTGTAAACGGTTGATAAAATTAAATTTCCATTTTGCTGGAACTTTTTGATAGTATGAAATAGTGTTTTTGTAGTGATGCAATGATTTTATATTTTTAAGTGCATCTTGATAAATGAATAAGTGCAGTATATATTTTAATCATTAAAAAAAAAAAAAAAAAAAAAAAAAAAGCACTTATCGTATTTTATTTAGTTGATAAAGAAATCTTTTGCTGTAATTTTTTTTTTAAAGTAACGAAAGGTGTGTACAGGTAAGACATAAGACTTTCCCATTTTGATATTTATAAACATTGCATTTTATAGCTAAAATTTCTTATGATGGAAAATTATATTTTTCTCATTTTGTTAGATTATATTTATTTTTAGTAGGTGGAAACAATATTTATGAGAAATAGTTAAATTTTTCTTTAATACTTCTAAGATTAAATATTTAATGATTTTTTAAATAAATTATCAATTGTGGTTTGTTTAAATTGTTTTTTTTTTCTTATTTTATGATATTTTACCTGTGTCTAAAAAAAAATTAAACTTTTAAGGTGATATCATCATGGCTAATTCTAAAAAATTTGAGTATATTGTTGATGATTTTTACGGAGACCCAGAATTAGTTAACCATTTCTTTAATCAAATTTTAACTTACCAGAGAATTAAGGAAATAACTAATGAACAAACAGTGGATTATCTTAAAACTAAACTGAAAGGTCCCGCAAAGAAATATTATTTAGAAGATCCTGTACTGTATAACGCACAAGATTTTGAATTTATTCGTGATCGCATTCAAAAATTCTTTTCACAGAATTCTTCGGCTGCTACTTTAAACGATTTAAATTGTTTAACAATGTTACCACAGGAGACAGTAAAAAATTTTGCTCATAGACTTAATGTCCTTGTATCAAAGGTATATCCCGAAATTCATGACAAGGATGCACTAAATAAGATTAAATACGTTAAATTAATGTATTGTTTACCTTCGGCCATTAAAATTAAGTTGCAAGAAGAAGGCATCAACATGTATGATAAGGCAGTTGACAGGGCACAATCTCTACAAGAGATTTTCGTAAATAACAATGTTTTGTCTGCTAGCGGTTCGGCACACGTAGAATGCAATCAATTAGAAAGTAAAATTAAGGAATTAACGGAGAAAATTAATAACTTAAATTTCACTAAAGTGCCAAGAAAGCCGGAATCGCCAAAACAAAGTAAACATGACAATAGACAAAATTTTCAGTCTCGTTATAAGTCAAAATTTCATAGAGCTCCACAAACTAAACAAAATAATTGGGCCAGAAATAATGATCGTTGCCAGTTATGCTTTCGTTTTGACCACACAGCGCAGAAATGTTTCAGATGGCAAAGAGCGAACGCGCGTTATGATCAAAAATTTAGTAAATATAACAGTGATAGAAATGACAGGTTTCCACAAAATAAAAATTTAAACCCCTAGAGACGTATGCTAAGGCTGACCAGTGTATGTCTGCATGTGAAAATGAGTCAGCACACAGTGATAAATGTTTTTACATTGATGATTCTCTTCCAAAATTGTCGGCTGAGAGACTGGTTAATTCAACAGGTTCTCAAACTTCTCAGCATATTTCCATTGCAAATACAATTGCTGTACAAACTGATTTTCCCCATAATTCTGTTGATTCTCACAGTGTCACTGTTACAACACCAACTGATAATTCTTTTCATGAAATTCTTTTAAATGTCAATAAGTACTCTCCCACACTTCCCCTTATAAAGGCCTCCATCGCAAAACAAGATACCTTTTTACTCGTAGATACTGGAAGTACAACTAGCCTCTTATCAAAACAGTTATTTGATAAACTTAAACATGTACTTAAGTATAAACGTTTAGGAACTAATGTAACTTTAACTACAGTTAATTCTAAGATAGATTTTACAGCATGTATTCGAATTTCATTCAAAATTGAACAAAAACACTTTTCGCATTACTTCTACATTGTTGACATTCCTAAAGAGTATAAATTTGATGGTATTTTGGGATTAAATTTTCTTGAAAAATTTAACATCACATTAGATCTAGGTGACAAAATAATGCAACTTGATAATCTGAGAATTCCCTTTATCTACATAGATGATAACTCAGAGTCAGCGGAATGTCATAACATAAATATACAAACAGATATCTCTCATAATGTTTGTCTTGTAAACAAACTTGTTATTTCTCCAAATGAAGTAAAATGCATTTCAGTTCGCACAAAACAGATTTCTCATGATACCCCATATCTATTTCAGAATGACATGCTGGTAAAAGACATTCTTGCTTTTGATTCGATTATTCGAACTGATAAATCAAACCCAAATGGATTTAAAATTTATGTAAAAAATATTACTACTAAAAATGTACATGTAAATAAAAGAGCAAATATTGGGTTCTTACGCCAATTGACCAGATTGTGGAAGATGCCCAACAGCTAGAGGCTGTTAAAAGTAATTTCAAAGAAGAAACCAAGCAATTTGTAAACTTCATTCAGGCTGCTACTGATATTTTAAACCAACGAAAACTTGATCTCTCACAAGATGACTTTAATTTACAACATTTACCGAATACAGAGGCTAAAATATTGAAAGAGTTATTACTGAATAATTCTGCTGTTTTCTCAAAATCTATGAAAACATTAGGTCACACTGATAAATTTAAACCAAACATCAAATTTATTAACGATTTCCCAATTAAAACACTTCCTTTTCCCATTCCTCAGGCACTTCAAAAAGAAGCATTAACACAAATAAACCAATTAGTCGATGCAGGTATCATTGAACGCTCATGTTCGGAATGGTCTTGTCCCATCCTTCTTGTCAAAAAAACCCTGATGGATCAGGTACACAAAAATTTCGTCTTGCCTTGGATTTACGGATGTTAAACACTGTTGTACAATCTTCTTCATACCCCCTCCCTAAAATACAAAATATTATTTCCAATTTATCTAAATATAAATTTTTCACATCCCTTGATTTCCAACAGGCTTACCACCAAATCGATCTTCCTTCACAATATCAGGATAAGGTCACTTTCACGTCCATGTTTGGTTCCTTTAAATATAAAAGACTCTGTTTTCGATTAAAAAATGCAAGTGCATATTTTCAAGCACTTATGGATAGTTTATTGGATGAAATGCAGTTAGAAGGAATTTATGCCTATCAAGATGATTTAATTTTTGGCTCTAACTCATTTCAGGAAACGTACGATAAACTAACAAAAATTCTTGAAATCTTAGGTAAATACAACTTAACTTTGTCACCTTCTAAATGTTCTTTTCACAAGAATAATATTGATTATCTTGGTTTTCATATTCACAACCACACTATTTCTCCAATTCAAACTAATATTCTAAAAATAAAATAATTTCCTGTTCCAAAAACAAAAAAGCAGGTAAGAAGTTTTGTAGGACTAGCTACTTTTTATAAGAGTTTATTTCCTGAATTTTCTAAACTTATACAGCCCCTCATAGACTTATCAAAACCATCCTCAACTTTTAAATGGACAGAGGTGCATCAAAATGTGTTTCATAATATTCAAAAAATCTTTTTTCAACCACCAATGGTACGTCTACCAGATTGGGACAAAGAATTTTACGTGAACACGGACGCTTCGGGTATCGCTATTTCTGGTGTATTATTACAAGAGCATAATAATCAGTTGCTTCCTGTCTCATACTTCTCAAAATCTCTCAAACCCTCCGAAAAGAAATATCCGGCTTTAAAGTTAGAACTTATGGCCATTGTAAAATCTGTAAATGCTTTCAATTACCATATCTATAATCGTCCTTTCATAATTTTATCGGACAGTAAACCTCTTGATAAATACAAAAAAAACCACTAATCCGGCAGATATCACCACTCGCTGACTCATGCAGCTATCAAAATTCACTTTTACTTTTAAACATATTCCCGGTGTTTCTAATGTTTTAGCAGATTATTTATCCCGATGCGAATTTACTGAAGAAAATATTGAAACTTTGAATTCTAATCCTAATCTCATTTCTGAAGATAAACAGGCATTACCCATTGTTGAAAATGATTTTGAGGAAAATAACAACAACAAAAATTGTGAATTGCCTAGTCATTAATAGTAAAAATAAAAAAGATGCTTTGCTTGAAATCTCTAATGAAACATTTGTTCAAGAACAATTAAAAGATCCACAATTAGCTCCAATATATGAATAGATTTTAAAATCAGGTTCTTCAAAAAAATTCCCATCTTATTTCATTCATCCCGATTCTAAGGTTTTAATGTTGAAAAAAAGTAATGTTGCGGATAATACTTTTGTGTATGTAATTATGGTTCCCAATTCTTTAAAACCTAAAGTTTTAACAATATCCCATCTATCTCATTTTGGTTTAGCTAAAACATATGAATTCCTCTCTTCACGGTATTGTTGGAAAGGTATGTACACCGATACTTTAAATTATGTATCTTCTTGTTTATTATGTCTTCAGGCTAAACATCATCGTGTACCTAATGCCCCACTTCAACCAACATATACCCCTAAACAACCAGGAAATACCATTTCAATTGATCTTGTTGGTCCTTTTAAAAACGGTCAAACTATTCTCACAGTTACGGATCATTTTTCTCGACATATTGAACGTTACTCTCTCTACAATACAACTGCACCTAAAATTGTAAAGTGTTTATTTGCCTATATGACAACTTTCGGGCGTCCTGCCTGCGTATTATAAGACCTTGGGTCCCAATTTCGTTCTTATGTGTATAATACTTTAAATAATACTCTAGGTATTAAAATAAATCACTCTTCTGTCTCACACCCAGCTAGCAATTCTATAAGCGAGAGGATAAACACATCTCTTAAATACTCAATCAATACTTTAATGAAAGAAGGACATTCCTTTGAAAATGCCATTGCTATTCATAAAAATCTCTATAATGGCTATAAACATTCTTCTACTTCTTTCTCTCCGAATCTTTTACATTTTGGACGCGAATTATCGCTAATATTTGATACATATGATTTAAATGCTAATCAACCCTTTCTAGACCAAAATGTAGACTTTTACAATCTCCTTCATGATTTAAATGGTATTTACAACAAAGCTTATGACAATATAAAAGCATCTCAACTTAAAAGAAACGAATATCATCAAAAAAAGGCAAAACTCAGGCCAATTACTAAGAAAGACATTGTATACCTAAAATCATCAGATAAATTTAAGCCAAGGTATACAGGACCTTATATAGTTGTAAAGAAACACTCACCTGTTTCTTTTTCAATTCAACAACTGAATTCTCATATTAACAATTCAATTTTCAGAGTTCATATTGACAGACTTTTACTTGCACCTCCTAGAAATAGCCATTTATTTGACTTAAATTATCATAATGTTCATAACAATCCTCCTAGCAATAACCATACTGAACAAAATACCCATCCTTATAATTTACGTCCTCGAAAAGCAATAAAATATTAATGTGTAGGTAAATTTTTCTTTTTGTCGAATTCATGAATGCTCCTTATTCCGGATAGAGGTGTATTTATGCATGCATGTTGTGTAGTATTGTAGTATTTGTTTTTATTTGTGATATGGCTGGTCCATTGTTTATGTGTTATGTTTCAGTATTGCAAAACTTGTTTATTTGACAAAAGGTATATTTTTCCCATATTCCTTGAAATCTTGTTTGCTTTTTTTGTAAAAAAAAAAAGGATAATAGGCATTGTTATAAATTTAAACATTTGACAAATCCATTAACACTTTCTGCATTTTAAATATACTTATCATTTTGTAAGAAAATTTCAAATTAATTATCTCATAAGAATTTAATATTCATTTTTCTTTTAATCTAGACTTTTAATTTTTATATAACTTAAAATAAATGAATTGTTATTTTGATAATTTAATTTTCTAAAAAATATATAAATATCCCGATTATGACTTTATGCTCTCTACACTCTAGAACGTGTCTATTGAAGGATTTTTAGATTTTTGAACAAGAAACTTTGATTTATTTTTCATTTTTTTTAGTTTTTATTCGCCCTTGCGGAATAAGCCCCGTTCAAAATTATTACCCATGTGGGGTCTTTATTCCATTGTGTATGAGAGCAAAACTTTGTTAAAATTGGTATACCCAATTTTACTATTTTTCAAACCCGTAGATGAACCCGAGTTGCTCCAATCATAGGCGGAGTTTTCAAATATGTGCGGAGCAAGGGGGGTTTACCAAAAATAAACCCCTCTCCCTAAATACGCCCTGTCCCGAGTATGACCAATGTCCTAAACTGCGGTCTCTTCCTTGTTATTACAACAAGTTTAAGGGGAGATATTTTTTTTATCGATGCCCATGTCTTGCATCATTTTTATCTCTCCTGTGTCTTTACACGAAAACATTTTTTTACGTTTTACATTTTATATATGTATCTTTGTAATCTCTATATTATCATTTTATAGTAATTGCATAGTTGTAATTGTGTTTCTTTATTTTTGCAATATTTGTATTTACATTTCATTTAAGATTTTTAATAATATAATGCAACTTTTGAACTTTTAAACAAACACACACACAAAAAAAAATTGTGTGCACTATGGATAAATAAAATCACGTGAGAAAACCTTCAAAGAAAAATGCAGCTGTAATTTTTCATTCTTGAACTCTTTTTCAAGGCCTGTGTAAAAAGAATAACGAAAAGTTCATTTATATAGGTGCGCCATTATATTTATAAAATGAACATGCAATATTTTTGCAGCTAACAATAGTACTAATGTGGATAAAAGACTTTTCATAGACTTTGAAAATATATTTTGCTGCAATTTAAAAAATTTCATGGCCATTTATTATACTATTATTAAGATATTACTGTAGTACTACATATTATTATTTACATTATTGTATGCATACTTATTTTATTTTTATTATTATTTTTCTGCTTTGATATTTTGTATTATATTTACAGGGTGACATTCTAAATTTTTCAAAATCTTGTGAAGGGGTGATATATATATATGGTAAAGATACCATATATATTCTTTTCAAAAATTAAAGAAATCTATATTTTAAGTATTTTATCAGATATATTTTCCCCTTTCTGCATTATCGTAATTCATATACATTCCCGGCAGTTAAACGCGCACCCTTTTATCTTTCTCTTTCAACGAAAGACTTTTAGTCAAAATCATGCATATTGTTTTTAAATTATCATTAACGTACTGATTCGGTCTCCCACATATCAAAGTAAATGAAATTATACAAGGCATAAAATGTTTCATTTCTCATGGTCAGTTGTGGCTTGCATATTGAATCCAGATGTCTATAGCATTTCTATGGCGCCTTTGAGGCATTTCTCGAAACCCAGTTCCCAAAACAATAATTAACGGTAAGATTCTTAATCTCTCTTTTTTAGCCAAAGTGCAATTTTCGCCAAAAGAGTTTTCCCTTCCGCTGACGTCAATTATGATGTTGATATGCTGTATATGTAACGTATATGTTGTATATGTTGTATATGTCCCACGCAAAAAATGCGATTCTCTTGGCTTGAAATGTATCTCGCTTGGCGTGTTCTCCTTGTGCCCGCTTTAATGTCGGATACGGACACTTGCCCTCTGATCTTCATCTCCTAAACATCTAAAAATGTCTTGGCCCCTTTGGCCACCCTTTGGTTTTATAACGAAAAATCCTCTTGATGGCTTAAAACTCTTTGGATTACGTGAAATTGGTCGGACCCGTTCAACAGCATTTCTGGATTATTCTTTGGATTATGTTTGTGTTCTTCACCCCTGACTTTAAATTTAAAATGTCACCTCACCAATATTCATCAGATTCATTTAAAAATCTGAAACTTTGATTGATCAAAATATCACTATTGTGGAAGATTGTGGATTGTGACTTTTTCTTCAATTAAAAACCATTAACTCAAATGATGTGATTTTCGTCTTCCTTGCTTCATCATACAAAATAAAAGGGAAAACTACACTCCGGTTCAGTACTTCAGTACCCAGGAAACGTATTATGGGGTTTGCCAAAACAACCAAGTGCCACTATACCTTCTTGTTTTATCAAATTGTTTTTCTCCGTAAAAGAAAATCCTTCAGGTTTTTTAAAGGATTCGCCAACTTTGACAACATCTTCTCAATAATCAACCCCCTGAACTTACTTCCCACGATAACTCTTCTATATGCATAACTGAACACGATAACTCCCCCATAGTGTTACTCCTCAAACAATTCGAAACACTTTGAAAAAAAAATTTCATGCAAGATCTGCAAGTAACAAGCCATATATATCCAAGAAAAACAAGTTGGCTAGACTGTAATTTGCTAAAGCGCACGTTAATAAGCCTGTAAATTTCTGGATGGATGTTATATTTGCAGACGAATCGAATTTCAATCTTTTTGGATGTAATAGCAAAACTTTAGCGTGTAGAAAACCAAATATAGAGCTCCAGGAAAAGAAGATGGTGCCCACTGTAAAGCACGGTGATGGGTAATTACTGCTATGGGGTTGTATGGCAGCATCGGATGTCAGAAATATTGTTGTAATGGAAGATACCATGAGCCAGTACTCATACATTTATTTCCTCAAAGAAAATTTGCAACAAAGTGCAGATAAATTAGGTCTTACGCAAACTTATAAGTTATACCAGCATAATGATCCTAAACATACCTCCCTGAATACACGTCTTTGGTTGCTATACAATAGGGTGCAGTGCAAAAACTAAAGTTGTAATTTTCATTTTGGATAGCAGCTAAAAGTTGCCTTTTAGTACCTATAATATATGTGCAAAATTTCATGAATTTTGAAAAACCCCTTCAGGCTCTATCAGGACCTTTATATTTTCATTGTTTCATACAGTAGGTTCTTACCATAAATTGTACCTCTACAGTGTTTGTTGGTAATCTAGTTCGACATTTTTAGATTTAAGAGGTTTAGTGTAACTTCCTTTATCATTTCTAAACCTTAAGTCTTTATTTTAAAAATTTTGAAACGTTTAATTGAGTTTTACAAATTGTTTTTTTTGTGTGAGTGGAGGCAAAACGAAGTTTACCATTACTAGAAGTGCAGTGGAATAACCCACATTTGATTCTCCCTCAAAACTAGATGAAGTTGTTTTGCGAACAATAGCAGACGTTATAAAATGTTACTTATATACAAGACAAGAATTAAAACACAGTAGGAATGGTAAAGATCTACCAATGTCAAAGGTAATTCAACTCCTAAGAGAAAAGATCGAAGAAATTTGGAAGAAAGCATGAATTCCTGTAGTTTCCTAGAGGCGTATTGATCAAATAATAGACAACGATTTTTCTGAATGCCAGAACCTTATTCGATTATCCAAATCAAACAGAAATGATATTTACATGAAGAAGGTTAATTATTTCAAAGTTGAAGCTGTAAGTAAACTTCTAGACATTTCGGCGTGAAAATGCAGTACATTTCGGCGTGAAAATGCAATGCAATTCCTAGATATACCTGTGAAAAATCAAATAAGGTGCCTCCAAAACAACAGGAATTTCTCCTTGACTAAAGGTCAACAAGAAAGATGGTTATTGGCACAGTCGATAAAGTCAACACAAGTGAATTGATATAAAGGGAAGACAGGAAAACAAGGGCCTCAGTGAGGGCCAAAAAGGGAAATTTAAAGTCTGCAGATAATCAGGACAGTACAGTTTTTATGTATCGTGACAGTGGTGATGAAGAAATAAATAGTAGTTTTTCATCAGAGTGTGAATAATTAATATCCGTATCACAAACAACTACTTCTAAAGAAGAGTCACAAAGACAAATGAGAACACATCTACCTATGGTTTCAAGGGTTTCTGATAGATGCGTGGCAGCAATAGCTTCTGCAACTCTACAACATGTTGGCATTGTAAAAGAAAATGATTCATCACTTATAATTCACAGAAGCAAAGTTCACAGAGAACGAAAGAAAACTAGAGAATGTTCTAAAAGGGATAATCTGAAAGCTTTATAAACAGGAATCGAAAGGGCATTTGGGTGGAAGAAAATGTGAATCAATACATCAAGAGAAAATTGGAGATAGATTACATCGAAGAACTATAAGTTAAGGACATGTATCTCTGATTGAAGAGCCAAATTCACTGAATCTGGAACAGTAGACCATCTTCAGTATCAGGAAAGCATATTTAAGAAAGCATTTTAAAATACTGCACTGCAAACAACGTAAACCTTGGCACACTTATGGCTATAGGTTGTGACGGAACAGCTGTAAACACTGGGAGAAAGAATGAGGCTATTAGATTTTTTTTAAACAAAGTTTGAAAGATTGATTTTGAAAGATGTGTGAAATTAGTTACTGAAGCATCATTCGCAGTTATAGAAGTAGAAGCAAGGGTCAGATATATACTAGAAAAAATTAAATCACTAAAGATGAATAGTTTTGATACCAAAGGCCAGTATAAATTAGAGTGAAATGTCAGATCGTCTTTCAGTACATCTTACAGATTCCTTCTATTGTATTCCTATATATTCAGAAAACTGTCTTTCTTATATATTCAGAGAACTATCTTTCATGTATATAAAAAAGTAAAAGTGAACTGTATATCTAATTATTGCCCTTTTTTATTATCTTCTTGGCGAACAATTCACATTTTAGGGTTAGCTTTGCCTTCAAGGTGTCAAAACATGACGACACTTAGATTGATCACACGTAATACTTTCATCAGTCATGTTTTATGGGTTATTTTACCGAAATCAGATAAATTCTGTAAAAAAAAAAGTATTTGATTAATTTACAGTACATAGTGCAATCTTGATTTTTCACATATAAAGGGTATAATTTTTAAGAGATGGTAGAGCCCTAAAGATGAATTCCAAATGAAATAAAACTTTAACCTAATATTCAGTGTACCAAAAGGCAAATTTTGAGACCTCTCTGAAGGAAAAATTCCCAAAAGAAAAATTCATGGTCATTTACACTCTCATGAATTTTCACGTATAAAGAGCATACTTTTTAAGAGATGGTAGAGCCCTAAAGATGAATTCCAAATGAAATGAATATTTAACCTAATATTCAGTGTGCCAAAAGACAAATTTTAAGACGTATCCGAAGAAAAAATTCGAAAAAAAAATTTTCATGGTCATTTTCACTCCACCCTACAACCTATACAATTGTCAAAATGTCATTAAAACTCCTGCTCAGTCTCCCGATTTAAACTCCATAGAGCACCTGTGGGATCATTTCTAAAATAAATTACGCTAACGTCATTTTTCTTCTAAACCGGAGATGAAGGAAGTGTTGCTAGAAGAATGACAAAAATATTACCTTGCATTTAGTCAAATCGATGCCAAAGTGTTTAAAATATGTGATTCGCCACCGAGGAAAAGCTACAAGGTATTAGCATTATCATTTAATATAAATAAGTAATTTCAAATTTACTTGTCGAATACTTTTTTGTTTTGTCATTACGAATGTTAATGAATTAGTTGCTATTTTTTGTTATTGTTAAAAGTTTTTAACAAACCACTGATTGCAATAAAAAGTAGATGTCATAACCTAAATTTTGACTGCTAGAATGTATTTGTTTTTGTTCATTATTATAAAGACATAAGACAAAACATTGAAAATTCCACGTATGTCAAATACTTATTTTGATCACTGTAAAAGTAAAGAATAAGACAAATCTATTCAAATAGTTTAGATGTTATTAGGTGTAGATTTATTAATAAATACTTCCTATTACATGCAAACATACAAAATTTAATATAAAATCGTACTGATTAGAAAATTATACATTTATACAAATAGTGATAATTTATTGAAAATAAAATAGTAGAGTAATAAGGACAAAGTATTATAAAAGAACCCAATGCTAAAAAAAATCAACGATTTTAAAATTAATAAAGTTGATTAACTGTCGTACTTCATCATAAATCTCTGTTACAACATTCATTACATTTCATTTGATATTAAAATACACTTTTCATGAATTACAAAGCTATTTTAAGTACTGTGATATTTCTCCATAGAATTTTCCCTAAACAGATGAAACTCAGCATAGGGTTTCCATGTATAAACTTTTTTGGCCAAAATAAAAAACCAAGTCCAGTACTGAGGCCGGCAAAATTAAACGTGTCGATGCATCACTAGTTTGACGCTATAGAGTCAGGAGTGTATAATACCTTTAACCTTGGAAAGCTCTGTTGACGAGCTGGGAAAACTCCTAGAGTTCTATCAAGGGCAGCAACTTCACACGTCAGCTGATCTGAGAATGTATCAACTGTTAGAATTGGGATCACTCCCCAAACCAATAGAGATGCTAGAAAGGGATGGTAGTTACCCCATTCCAGCTAGGGTGGACAGAAAGAAGATGCATGTATTTTGAACTCTTACACTTAAGAGTTAAAAGTGATACGATAGAGAGGAGTTCATTATTATATCCAGAGATGGATAGAAAAGGATCTTCAAAGGCAGGAAGTACAGTAGAACTCCAATTATCCGAACTCCAACTATCCGAATCGCTTTCAGAATTTCAGAAAAAAAATTTAAGGCGGAAACGTACTGCGATTCCCAAAATAATGATTCTGTCTACGCGCGCTATTGTCCTTCCCTCCACGAAGCTAGTGTAGGCGCAGCGCGAACATAATTGGGATGATGAGCCACCATCTCATAGTGCAGTTCGATTATTGGCTGTCGTCGTCCGTCACCAGGTGGCAGGTCCGACCCACGTGTCACTGTTCGTTTTGATTAGTCAGTCAGTGTGACGTGACCTGCTAGTTGATTACTTCACCTGCTACTGTGACGGTACTCTTTCGCGTCGGTGCGTTGTTTTGTTTGTGAGTGCGTTTTGTCGTTCACCATGGCTTCTAAAAGAAAACGTGTTGTGTTATCGCTAGCGGATATACTAAACATTATAGAGCAATCAGATAAAAGAGTTACGGGTAAACAGTTGACTAAGATGTACGGTGTTGTACAATCAACGATTTCAGACGTTATAAGGAGCAAACCTACACTTTTAAACTTCGTGTCACTGCTTGAAAACGAAGATGAAAGTTCTTCAAGAAAATCAATGACGGCAGCAACAAACAAAGATTTAGAAGATGCCATTTTCAAGTGGTTTTTGCAGCAACGTTCTATGGAAAACCCAATTTTGGGTCCAATTCTTTGTGAAAAAGATCTTAGCTCAGAAGCTTGGTTGTTCATCATTTAAAGAAAGTAACGGCTGGCTAAGAAATTTTAAGTCAAGGCACGGTGTCCGTGAATTAGATTTAAGTGGCGACAAGTTATCAGCAGACTCCAAAGTTGCAGAAGATTTGGCGAAGACTAAGAAGGTGTGTTGGCTAACCACAAAACAATAAATTTGAAAGATTGCGCTTACATGGTGGTGGAAGCTTGGAGCTTGGTTAAGGAACTCACATTAAGACGTGCGTGGAACAAGTTGACAGACATATCAACTGAAGAACACGCTTAACATGTAAAAGTGTCTCCTTTTCATTTAATTAATTAAAAGCTCTTTTTCTTTAATTTTTTTTTCTCCCATTTTCAACATACATATAGTAATTAATTAAAATAGACCTCTTTTCGGAAAAAATCTAATTATCCGAATGGTGTCCGGTCCCAATTGATTCGGATAATTGGAGTTCTACTGTAATTCAGCGGATACGACGAAAAATGATTCGGAGTGATCACGACCTCTGTCAGGTGTCAGGATACATCCCAGGTAGTTAAATGAAACATAGATGGTAGAGGTGTGATAGTACGGAAACTCATGTTCCGATATAAATGAATATATCACCTCTAATGGTAGAACGAATTTTTCTAAGAGACAACACCAGTTTATCTGATTACCTATCCAAAGGACAATTTGAACTTTATAGTATCTAAAGCCCAAAACGAGAATAATTTCTTCGATAGATTTTGCATCGTTTTAGTTAATCTCAGAATCCTGTGTACCTTAATTTTAGTATTAAAAGTTGTTTTCACTGAAATCGTGCTACACTTTTTCATACACGTGGAACCGTTACAGTAAAGTCGTTCAAAAAAGAGAATATCCCATATGTTTTAATTTCCAAATTATCACAAAAATAAACGGAAATAGCCTTTTCAAAGGAAATTGTATTTTTTTCATTTTATAATAACAATAGACTTATACCGAAATTGTACCAAAAGATGACATTTTCAATAAGAACACCTGATCTTGATATCATATTCGGATTTTTTGGTGAAATTTACCTTAGGGTACTAAACAGGAAGTCACTTAGTCAAGTAGTTTAGGAATTATGAAGGTTTAAAATTTGGAACCCCTAGTGTTAAATTAATTTAAAATTTTTGTAAAGCAAATGGCAATGCGGGTAGTTTTTAAAGCATGATTCAAAACCTACTAGGCGGAATGAGTTGTAATTTTGGATTCGCGTATTTAAAGCTATTAAAAATCAATTTCTGTTAATAAATGCATAGATTACACTGATATATATTTTTTTTTTTTCGAAAAAAGTATGAATTGTCACCTGCAATTTTTTTTAACAGATATTGATTTTTAGAATCTTCAAACATGCGAAGCTAAAACTACAACTCAATCAGCCAAGTAATTCTTGAGTTATGCTTAAAAAACTATCCGTATTGTAATATATTTTGCAGCGATTACATATTACTTTAAAACATTTACTAAAATATTTTGTATTATAGATAACATTAAGAGAAATTTCAACTTGCTTTGTATAATAAAATAAGTAAATTTTAACTTTATATTGACTATACAATTTTTAAATCTTGTAAACCAGGAACGCAATTAATATTAGCTTGGGAATGTTATCTTGGTTTGCACTTTCTCATGTGAATAATTTAGAAATTTAGAGAGCGAGTATTTTAAATTATATTTTAAATTAGAATAAAATTTCTTTTATAGATTATTCGAATTTTCTGAATTGTGGTGATTGAGGATGCATCAAAGAATATTTTTGAAGCTTGGGAATTCCTTTAAAGATTAGTTTTCTATTCCCCGTGTCGATAATTATTTTAAGTTTCTTATCTTTATCTTTGTATACAATTAAATTATGTTAAATTCAGTTTTAGAAAGATTTTCGCCTTAAATTATTACATTTATAATGTATGTTTATTATAGTATTTCATTTCAATAGATAAATCGTAAACATACATTAAATATCGGTATTCAAATGAACGTTTATATGATTTACCGAGTAATATAATATCGGAAAAAATAGATGGCGGGGGTGGGGGGAGTCAGGAAACTTGAACCACTAAAAATATCTTTTTCAGGTTTCGATCTGTCTAGAGGTTGGTTAAATAATCACGTCCATTACAAAGTCATAAACTCAGTGAGTGGTAAACCTGCGTTCCGCAGTGGCGTTTGATTTAAATCCACTGACATACATTGCTTAACAATACAGAAATGCAATTTAGTACATATTTAATAGAGGTCCTTATGTATCTTTATTATGCAAAACAATACAGATATTATCACATGAAAAAGCAAGATGATCAAAAGAACAAAATAGGCTTCATACAGCATTTTTCAACAATTACGAAAAAGGCTTGTTCTACTCAAAAAATGAACACATATGAGTCGGTGAGTATAGGGTATGACCTCCTCCGACACGGATGCAAATTTTGCATTGTTTGT
This sequence comes from Maratus michaelseni, assembly GCA_963931845.1. Classification (NCBI taxonomy): domain Eukaryota; kingdom Metazoa; phylum Arthropoda; class Arachnida; order Araneae; family Salticidae; genus Maratus; species Maratus michaelseni. The sequence continues at coordinate 32,408,024 of OZ007586.1, forward strand.
GCTTGCTGTTCAGTGATTAGTTCAGGCGAGCTTGGGGAATTATGTATCATTCGTTGCACGGGGCGCGATTTACAGTTCTTGCACGGTTCGAGGAAAGTTCTGTCTTTTCGTAATACGGCTACAGAGTGTATCTATAAATTTTGTCTGTACCAAAAGCAAGGCGTGTCATACGCTCAATATTGCTTCCTGCTAGTGTGAGGAACACTTCAGCTTTATTTGGTCGAAAATTGTTATCCATGAACAGAAATTCTGGACTAACTATACCACGAGCAAGATGAACGCCTGTGCGATATCAGTGTACATTTTGAAAAATGTGAAGCAGAATTATGCCATTATACTTGATACCAATCACTCTATGACCATAGTTGTCACTTTCCTGGACATTCTGTTGATGTGAATGTATTCATCTCTCTTTCCCCAGAATCAATGTTTATGCTGTAGCAAGCAGGGTTGTTGTTTTATAAAAACCCGGCTTTTCCACAACCCTGGTAGCAAGATTCATTAGAGAACCATTCAGATAATAGTAATAGTTTTCCCATGGAAGTAGCTGTTATTAAATTGTTAACATTTTTCCCATCAAGAGAAATAATGTGATAAATGAAATCTGTATTTTCAATGCAGCTTAGTTTTTGTCTTTGTATTAGAGCAAAATAATCTAATTAGTTCTAAAACCTTTCATGGCAAAATATATTTTTTTAAGAAATAATATCTTTGAAATCGTAATTTTAAAGCTGTACAAAGAAAAAAAAAGTAGATTTAAAAAACATATCTCTAATTTATTAAACCAAATAAAATGTCTAAAGATTTTGCTAAACAAATGTACAACATCACTATAATTTTTATATAAATAAAATGCCAAGTTCAATATGGGCTCGGAAAGGGGAGGGGGGTATTTAGAGTTCTGCATGGGACCGGCCGTGCCTGAAACCCGCTCCCGGCCCGGGTGAGATTCATTTCAAAGGACTCGGGCCGAATCAGGCCTAAACTTCATTATTCCAGGCCTGTGTAAGATATCACTTACAGCCTATATCGTAAAAATAGAAGCTAAATATTTGTGATATTCTATATTAACAATACTCTGATGTAAATTTAATTTGGTTTAACAGATATTACAGGAACATTTTTTATTTACTTTATCTTTTCAGAATTTTAAGATTATAATATTTTGGAAATCATTTTTTTAACTAACATATGCGTCGGCATGGGAGGCAGGATAGGGCTATTGCCCCTCCTTAGATTTAGAAATTTAATTAAATATCTCTTACTTCTGACGATTTGAAAAAAAAAGTAAATTTATTCTTCGTAAGTGACATAAAATAATTAAACACTAAGGAAACAAGAACTAAGAATTTTTTAACATGGTTGTTTGGCTTTGTGTCTTGAACACCGAAAAATCCCTTACATACAGGTTCCCTTCTTAGTAGGTACATCGTCTGCTGTAAATGTATTATATTCTTTTCACACAGATTTTTATATTCACTGAACTGGTATCAAGACTTTTCCGTTTAAGACAGGATTTTGTCTTAGACATGTTATTTTAATAGATTTTACCGTATTTAATTTTTTTTGCCTAGAAACATAGTGGCGCAGCCAGAATTCGGCTCTAGGGGTGTAGAGAGGAGTTTTCGTTAACTAGTCCAGCAGTCACAGTTTATTAGAATCAATGGTTAATCGAATCATTCGTTTTATAAATTAGATCATAATACTACCTTTTCCGTATATAAAAATCAGCAACTATGTTAGACATGATTCATTTAATCATAACGTTTACTACGTTTAAGTTACATTACGTAAAATGCATCAAGAAAATAACATAAAACTATTTAATTAAGTTACACTTAATTTAGTCACATTTAATCAAATTGTTTCAAAAAAGATGAGACAAGCTTTAAAAGGTGGAAGAATACACATACGTAAAAAAAGTGTAGCAAACGAGGGTGGCAATCCATTTGTTCAATCAAAAACAGGAAATGTCTCACTCCAAGCCAAACACGAATTCTTGATCAAGATTTTAACAATACTGAAGCTATTTTAACAAAATTTTCAATAGAACTTATCTTGCTTTATGTCAAATGTAACAATATCTCAAGAATTGATGGAAGTTATTATCATCCGAGTCCAAACAGCGTTGAAGGAAGCGGTCCATATTTTGAAATGAATGTAGTTGAAATTCTATATGCTGTTACTGACCGAATTACTATGCATTTCCAGCATTTTTCGTGATTTCGTATTTCACAAAAGAAAGGTAAGACTGTTGTATATTTCGTTAAACTATCACCATTATTGTTAAATGTCTGCATAAATATTAGAGTTTTGCTTGAAGTAGATCAATTTTACTTTTTGTTTGAATAAATGAAGTGCGGCCCTGGAAAAATTGTTAGTCGTAAGTGTGCTCTGCCATCTCTTACAGTTTGTTTCGTATTTTTTTAAACAATCTGCATGTCACAAATATTTTACTTCATTTTTTCTAAAGGAAAATAATAATTCCAATACAATATTTCTGATTATATGACTGCACATTTAACGACACACACACTGTGCCATTTTATGACTGTACAATACTATTTTTGTGTGGTACTTCTAATTTTTCTATTACGCCATGTAGCTGTTTTTATTTTTCTTCCCAAAATACTAAATTTTTCTGATTGGCAGGAGAAGAGGTTCTCGGTCGTACGGACAGAAATTTCTATGCTCGGGTCCGACCTGGTCCAGCCCGTAATAAAAGCTAAAAATTAAAGCCGAAACCTTATCAAAGCTTTCGGTATTGGCCGTGCTCGACCTGTTAAAAAAGCTAAAATATTGACCCGGTGCCGGTACGAGCCGTTTATTCTTTGCGTAGCTTATGAATCCAGTCAGACCCATCTTCCGAAAAGCATGCCAATAGTTCTTAACCAACATTAAAGTTCTTTTAAAAGAATATTGCATGCAGTTTTATGTAAAAATTTTAAGGTACATCAGATTATATGCCTACAATTTATGGAATTCGGAATAACAATACTAATAATCACTTAGAGACAATTAAATGAACACTCATTGAAACATTTGTGTAATTTAGAAAGAAAAAAAAAGAGGGTTAAAGAAAATCATAATTTAAAGACTCTATAAAGAAGAAAAAGGTATATTTTGAGAAATATTTCTCTGTAATTTATTAAAGATTTAGTTATGGCGGTTATCAAAATTCCTACTCAGCAACGCAAAACTTTCTGACTCATGTTTAAAAGTAAAGGAATAAAGATGACAGTCCAGACCACTGAATCGATTTGGAATTGATTGCTGTCTTCCATTCTTTAATAAATAAATTACCTATCGAGTTATAAGCGATTGTTGTCACGGGACGATAAGTTTTTCTCCTTTCCTGCACTGTCATCCTATTATAATTTCTTAATAAGAACACCTGCCCATTTCATGCGTTTCCGGACAAAACGGAATTCAGAAATGTGTGATAAAGTAATTCCCTTGGACAGCCTTAAACAAATGTTTAATTACTGTTATCCTCATTTTACATAGATCAACATTTTGTTTTGTTAAACACGGGATTCCGTCATAGGCAGGTTATTTTTTTCAGGTTTTACCGTATTTTAATTTTATTGCCTAGAAATGCATCTACCCATCTTAAAAATAAATAAATAATTAAATATATCAATTTTAATTGTAGAATAATAACGATTTAAAAATACGTGCATTTTTTGAAAAAAAAATTGGGCCAGGACAAATTTCACCGATATTTTTACTGGACAGGCCATAGCCATTCAATCATTTTCATATGAGCTGGGACTGAAAATTCTTCTTGTTTAGACCTCAAGAAGAATGCAGTCCAGCCCCGATGTGGGCCGGAAAATAAATCTAGTCCCGGCCCATCTGGGTCCGAACCTCTAGAAGAAAGTAATCCCCAAAACCAGCTCGTACCGAGTGTCGGGAAGGGCCCATGAAGACCCTTACATCGAATAACCAAAAGATTAGTTCACAAAATTTTGTAAATTTGGACGATAAAATTCTAATATATTTTTTTTTAAAAACGAGTTTTTAGAGAACTTCGTTCACTTTCATAGATGAGTTTGAGTTGAACGCGTTCGTTTGAACTGGACTCCTTTTTGAGACATTGAACGTAAGTTTGAATTAGTTCGTTTTTTTTTTTGTTTTTTGTTTTTTTTTTGTGAGCGTGCCCAACACTAATAAAGGTAGCTTCCTTATTTCTTTGTTTTACTATTTTTGCTAATATTACTCGAAAACACGAACTAAAATGTGAGAAACCCTATTATAGAAGATTCGTTCCCTGTTTACTGAATTTGAATGAGAATTTAGACAAATTAGTCAGCTATAGCAAGTTGGCTTCATTTATGGCGATATTTTGGTTGCAAAATTTGGCGATATCTCGCCAAGTGACGCTAGAGAATTGGAATATATAGTTTTAAGTGTATGGGAGTGGGAACAATGGTTACAACAAACGTACGTTAGAAGTGAAACTTCTAAAAGTCAACCTATATTCTAAAACAGAAGTGTGTGCGTCGCGGAATGCTTACATCATAATGATACGGGCAACAATGGAGTTAAAATGTATGAGAGTTGCAACAATTGAGATATTTTTTTAATTAAAATTAAACAATCACAATTTTATTTCTATAGAGGGAAATTGGTGGTTTTGGGGTGTTTTAATTTGCAGAACCTTCCAAAGTTTTCTTTTTTATTGTATTGTCATGCAAGATCTATAAGTGTGCCCAATTTAAGACTACTAGCTTAATCGGAAGTGGATAAAATTAACGCGTAAGGATTACGACCATTGACATACATAAAGAGTTAAATAAAAGCTTGTAAAAATACTATGTTTAGGCTTATTGTGTGACCGCTATATATTTAAGCAATCTAACCAAAGTAATATTGAAATCTATTAGCGTATTCATTAAAAATAAAAATAATATTACATTTCAAGCCAAAAATATTTAAATTTTGCTGAAATAGCTTATGGATGTTACCTTAAATCTACTGAATATAAAATGCCGCATGATAAAATTGCAATCAAAAGTTTATTTCTCATGCGTACTGATTAAAAGTGATGCAAAATATAAATATATTTCATTCAAATACACTAAACAAAATTATAAATAAATTTAGATGAAAAATATTCTTAATACGACCGAAAAATTTCATTACCAAAAATCTTGAGAGAAATGCTATTGATATTTCTTCTGTGTTCATGATAGTCAAAGGTCAAAGGACAAATAAAAACTTGCTCATCTGTTTCATTCCTCAATCACATAAAAATACAGTAAAATTTTCTTGGGTCAATTTTCATTTTATTTTAAGGTTGAGGATGATACTTTCTTACTTATTTTATACAAATATAACTTAGATTAGGTTTAGAAAAAAAAAGTATCTTTTTCAGTGAAGATATGATACGTTATATAATTTATTATCTTAGTATTGGTATATTTTATTTAAAGGAAATCTTCTTGGATTGTGTATATCAACAGATGATTTATTTATATATCTAAAGAGCTTTATTATGAAAAATGTAATTTGAAACAGCAATGGAAACAGCTGCGATTAAAATACGGATATCATTAATTATTGATGATGTGAAGAATACTTGTGGGCAGTTTTAAAGATTTTCATAGCTGCTAACCTTTGGATTTTATTTCAAGTCGAATAAAAACATTTTACTTAATTAGACAATTGAGTATCTTCCTTAAAATATTTGCATGTTTTTAATAAAAATTATAAAACTTGCTTTAAAAAATACATTTTAACGTTTATTAATTTGCGTTGTGTAATAATGTAACTCTAGAATTAGAGCACATATAACATAACAGAAACATATTTATTCAGGCATAGGTTATTTTATCGAGCATTGTTTGTACTTAATCCAAAAGAAAAATGTCCTTCAAACAAACGAAAGAAAGAAAATCACTTCCAATTTCTAATCCAATCATTTGTCCTGCTTTAACTTTTATCCAATTGTTTTATTGCTGTGTAATGTTACGTGTCAATTACTCATTAAAAAGCCAATACGTATAAACATTATTAAGATCACGACTCCTTTCTATTGTTACATTTTTATACATCTAAATAAAACATTTTTAACACTAAAGTTTCACTCTTTTAATCTATTTCATTTTAAATTTTACTGCTTTATTTATTATATTTAATGAAATTGTTGTGTGTTAGTTTAGTTTGCGCCTTTCATTTATTTTCATACTGTCCTGCTTTCTTTAAGATAAAACAATTTATTTGTTGAAAAAAGAATAATTGTAATAGTTAGTTTTCAACTAACAAATCATATCAGAAATTTGATGGCCCTGTATAATAAATATTTTTTGAACACAGGTACTTTAATCCGATATAAAAACTTAATGAGAATTATTTTTGGCAATAATTCTGATTCAGTTAATTGTGGTACAGTTTTTAACTTTTAATATAAAATTTCAACTTTCAACAATTACTTTTAAGTTTTAACTTACCTCTTTAACTTGTAACCAAGTATTGTAATTATTGATTATATATAAAAGTATTTATTGGAATTGAAAAGTTAATTAATTAGAAAGTTAATTAATTTTATACTATTAGGAGATATTTTTATTTGTATCTTATGCTTTGAGTTAAAATATTTGGTAAGTAGGCTCAGGTATGGCTAATATGAAACACCCAAAAATAGGGCGGTAAAGTGAGACACACAAAGAAGTACAAATGTTATTAATAATAATATTGGCTTTCAGATTATTTTACAAGCAATTCATTATTCAATATACAGCGTGTCCACGTATAACCTGACCGACCTTTATTTTCGCAACCGTTGGTCCTAGATGCATACTTCTAATTACAAAAATGGTTTAAATAAGGTAAAGAATTACTTTTAACGTGATTTGGGTCAAGAAAAACATTTATTAAAAAATTACGAAAGTTAAATTTTTATACGGTCCCCCGGTCCTATAAGTGATATTTAGTAAAAATTTACTGTGACACTAACAAGTACGACAAAAAAAGTCCCATTCATCTAACATTAAAATTGACCGAATAATAGCTGTTTAAAGTTGGAGTATATTTTTTGCTGCGAAATAGGGGTCATTCACAAATGTAGTAGAAATATAAATAATCGTCAGATATATCAAAAAAATAGTTGAGAGAAATATTAACATTGCAATCTAATATAATTGTGAAATCTATAATCATTCTGACATATTAGTGCAAAATATACAATTTGCACTGTACATATAAGAGGATAAAAATAACAGAATTTTTGTTAAATAAAAGGATGAAAAACAACAGCCTCAATTCTTTACAAAATGATACAGATTTTAAAATGCTGTTAGATTACACTGTCTTTCAAATTCTGGATTGTGCCATGTTTTTTATCTTTTGAAAATTGATTCTTATGGATTTTTTAGTGCTGAATCCGAAAATGACCTTCATTTTAAACCATCACGTTAGGATTTTTCTCAAATCGCAAATTTCAAAGTTAAAAAGCTCAAAGTTAAAATTGATCCCCCCTCCCCTCCCAACCTCATCGGACCCCTGAGCTGTTTAGCTGCAGGAAACCCAGTATAAGCCAAAAATTTGAATAAACTATTGAATTAAATAAAATTAAACTGAATTAAAATGTCTTACGTCTATTTTATAATGTCAGATTTTTTGCTGTTTTTTAACCTTGAAATTTACGATTTGCGAAAAATCCTGATATGATGGTTAAAAGTGAAGGTAATTTTTTTTTTTATTCAGCGTTAAAAAATACATAAAACGTAATTTTAAAATTTAAAAAACACAACCATCGCAGGTTTATGTTATCTAATCTAAAACTCTTTCCTAAACTCGTTGACGATAATCTATCCGACTTTTTTTGTGTTATCCTCTAATATGTGAAAGTTAAAAATTAGAAAATCATAATAATATTACATTGACATCGGATTTAAGTCAGTATGTAAAATTTAAGTTCGATCGGACATTTGAAAGTGAGTTAAACTTCGAGTACAAATTTTAAACTGGAAAGACGATCGTTGCAAGTTAAATAAAACCTTATGAAAATAACATAATTTTTGTTAAAAGAAATCATAGCCTCAAATCCTTTCAAAATAAAACATATGTTAAAATACAATTGTTTTAATTAATCTGAAACTTAACTAATAAAAATTAACTCAATCGTAATAGTTGTACGATTTATTTCAAAGCGCATATACCTTGAAATAAGTTTAAGTACTTTATATACGACCCCTGAAAGCATGGCCGAAATCATCTCTTTTTAGATGAAAAAAGTGGTATAAGTCATGCATTTCAAAGTTTCAGAATTCGGTCAATTTTAATGTTAGATGAATGGGACTTTCTTTGTCGTACTTGTTAGTGTCACAGTAAATTTTTACTAAATATCACTTATAGGACCGGGGGACCGTATAAAAATTTAACTTTCGTATTTTTTTAACAAATGTTTTTCTTGACCCAAATCACGTTAAAAGTAATTCTTTACCTTATTTAAACCATTTTTGTAATTGGAAGTATGCATCTAGGACCAACGTTTGCGAAAATAAAGGTCGGTCAGGTTATAAGTGGACACGCTGTATATTCATTATGAATACACTAAAAATTGACAGGGAATTCAAGCAAAATGAAATATAAAATACTACAGCTGAAACATTGGATCCGAAAACAAATTTTAAACAGGCCTCTCTTTTTCTTGGTGATTACGAAAACTTAAAATAATAGTGTCTTATTTTAGCCTCATAGCTGTCGCATATTAGCCTTATCCTAAAAAAGTAATTAGATAAATATTTACCACTTTTTATAATTTAATTCAAATTAGATTCAATTTTTACACTTTCTATTTTCCAATTATTTTAAACACAGTTTCGCATCTAAATTTTGTCAATTTACTAAGAATAATCGTCGATGATCTTTCCTATTGAACGACATTAAATCGCTCTAATAAAGAAATCGTTTAAAAATATCAAAAATATGCTTTGAGTAAAAACGTTACATTTAAAAATAATCAAAATTTAGAAATGTCATCAGTGTAAGTATATTACGAGACAAAATGAATTTAAAAAAATATAATTAGTTATTTTATTACTTTTAGAAAAGCCATTATTATACTTTCATCTCACAAAAAAAAAGTACACAATTTTTAGATTTTCTGTATTCATTCCATTTTGTTTCAACTTTTTCCGAATTTAAACGTTTTATTTTTTATTATTTAAATTATTATTTAAATTTTTTTAACATAAAGATTTTTGATAACTAGAGCTAGAAAAAAATCTTTAAGCGATAATGCTTATTATATTTAGACTGTTTCAAATCCATTAATTGCAGTTCTTGTTCAAATTCATTCTTGTTCAAACACTAAGCTATTATTGAAAATGCATTACTAAATTATTTATGAAAGAAATACTCTTTGTTCTACACAAACTTTTCATACAGCTTGTCCCTTCTTATCGTTGATCAATAACATAATTATTCCTAAACCATTAATTATAGCAGTATAATTCCAATTACAAAAATGTTTGAAATGTTTCCTTTATCATATGAAAGTTTATTTATGTAACAATAAGTGTTTTTAAAAGGTTGTGAAATTTATTTTTTTATATCGCATGTGTCCTTTCAGCTATATTTAGAAACATTTTCTGCGTGTTCTGACAAGTAGAACAGTAAAAATTTCATTCTGCGACCCAAATGCAACTCAAGTTATGACACTTTGAAATTTCGGAGCTTTGCGGCATTAAAACACAGTCTTTTCATTTTCAGTGCCAGAAAAAATCATAAAATTGAAAGTATCATAAATCTGACAATTTTGATTGTAGAAAAATTGAGTTTTTACTGTTTTGCGTATCAAAACATGGATAACGTTTACTGAATATAACTTATAGACCCGGAGGCTGAATAAAAATTGAAATTTTGTATCATTTTTTAAACAAATAAGTCTTGATGCAAATGGATTTTTATATGATGAACTACAACATTTGAAACACTTTTGCAGTTGGAACTCTACATCTAAAACTATTGGTTTAGAAATTAGCTATTGGCCTTCAAGGAGAAGGGATACACTGTATAGAAAATATATTACAACAATGAAAGATAAATTTCATTTTAATTTAAGAAAGATATTTTTTTCTATATAAATACAGTGAAAAGATTTGACATTGTGTCAAAATAAAATGTTTAATAGAGCGTAAAAGCGTTATTTCAATAAACTGTTCACGAAGATTAATTAGGATGGTTTTCGTCGAGTGAAATTTCGTCAACTTTAAATTAGTTAACATTTTATAACTAAACAAAAACCCACCCCAGGCCGAAATTCCTGCTAGTACCAGCAACAAAAAATAGGCTAGTTATTGCTTTGTATGCTAGATTTTCATGCTATTATATGCTTTATAATGCTAGCCAGCATCAAGTGCGTCAATACCCACCATGACTTGCTGGGTAATTCTGGTGGAACCAGCAAATGTTTATGCTAGTACTAGCAACAAAAATAGGCTAGTTATTGCTATTATGTGTTTTATAATGCTAGCTTTATAATTCTTTATAATCCGGTGGGTCAATACACACCATGACTTGCTGGTAATTCTGCTGGAACCAGCAAATGCTTATGTTAATTTATTCTATTTTATTGTTGGGATACAGCATTTAATAGTATCTAGCAAACAAATACCAGCATGCATTTTGACTTGAGATGTCATCACAACAAAATTTTAATATTTAATCATCTCCCTAAATTTCTCAAAGGTAAGCAAATTAAAATATTTCTTATTTTTTATATGAAAGTCCAAAAAGGACCTGTGCGAGTCATTCTCATTGCAATCTTTCAGATTAGCTGTGAATAACTTTTTTCATTAATTTTATATTAACTGAAATTTTTTATCAAACAACATTTTTAACGAAATGTCAGCGTGCTGTGTCAAAGGTCTGTTTAAAACAGGGATGTAGAACTGTGGTCCGCCGGATACCGTTGAAATTTGATAGTAATATTTTACCTATCTAATCATCGAATTTCTACGATTCAAGAAGTCGACTATTTCATTTTAAAATTAGTGGTATCTGGCTGGTTATCCACAGTTCGACATCCCTGGTTTATAACCTTTCACAGAATACTTTATTTATCGTTGTGCGTCTTGTATGTGCAAAGAAAAAATTCGGTCGACATCAGAAATAATATATATGATTATTTACAAATATTGCAGCCTATTATAAAAATAGCATCACTTAATAACATACCCAAGTCAACAACATCAAGCGTCCCCCGACGGTGTCCCTACCTTGACGGGGCGGTGAGGCTTGTGCGCACCAATGACCCGGAGGGCTATGCCGGTGGTAGCTTGCTACTGGTAGGGTCTCCCAAGCCGGACAGGCTGAAGGGTAGGTGCCTGACGAAAAAGAACACCACCACGAGACAGACTTCTACGTTTATGGTGCTCAGATCTCTCAGATCAACAGAAGCTGCACTTCACCTCCTCCTTATGACTCCGTTAATCCAGAATATCGATGCTGCATCAACCGTCGCGTAGACTAATCAGGGGCGCGCTTGTGGTTTAGGCAGAGGGCCGCAAGTGAAAAGTAAATTACGGTCTCCACAGTCTTCGCAAACCTTAAAAATCCTACAGTGTAACATCAATGGTTTAACTACCCCAGCAACTAGGATTAAACTTGATCAATTGCTAGAGATTGCTTTAAACAGGGGTGTCCAAGTAATTGCAGTACAGGAGATGAAATTAAAGGAAGGTACTGCGCTAAAAGTAAAAGGGTTTAATATCTATAGAGTTGATCGTACGTCTAAGGGTGGAGGAGGCTTAGCTTTCTTCATCAGGGATGTTAATTACCAAAGTATTGGACCTTCTCCTCTATATAAACGTTTGACTTAAAGCGTTTAGTTTAAGCACATTTAATATTGAGATATCATATTATGCGCTTTTTTTTAACGAAATTTTTAACCGAATGAAGGTTTTCACAAGTTAAAGCAATGCTTCAGTACTGTGTATCTTGCAATTTACTTCGATTTTTTCGATAATCTTTGAGAGTTATATAAAGACATTTGTGATAGCATTAAAAATATATTCCTAGAGCTTGAATCCAAATCTTGCTTTACCAATACTTACAACAATTTAATTTAAAATTTTGTGCTAGATTATCTAGAAAAGCATTAAATTATTTTCAATTAAATAGTGGAAACGAAAATAAACTTTAATATTATTAAAAGATAATATAAAAGTTGTTAAATTTACCACAAATATGTTTCAATACAATCCGGTATCATTTTTCAGGTTGAGTGATATAGCAGAGTGAGAGCGACATCTATTGACATCAATATATTTCATTATTATCAATTACATTTTTTTTTCTTCAACTTCTGAAAAAGCTCACACTAAAGTTTAGGTAATTCAAAATATGTGGAATCATTGCAGATGGTTCCTTTACCTAGGAAGATTTCGATAGCTTCACGGATTACCGAAAGAAAACAAAAGTAGAGGGTTAAATATTTCTGCTATCGTTAAAGTTGGTTTGAAAAAAAAAATCTGATATCAATTTGGCCAATGCAGTTATATTTCCTGTTGTATTTATATTTTGAATTACTAAAACTTTTGTATAACTTTTTCAGAATTTGAAGAGTAAAAGAATGAGAATGCAATTCATAATAATGAAATCCATTATTGTCAATAGAGGACGCTCTAAGCGCCCTATACCAGCTTTACCTTCAAAATTAAACAGGATGATACTGAAACATGTGTCAGTAATAATAACAACTTTTCCAACATTTATATTCACTTTTTAGCAGATTAAAATTTATTTTTAATAATACAAACGGGTTTTCATACATCTTCAAATAATCGTAATTTAGTAATTACCAAAAACTGGTTTCTCAAACCGATGTTTGAACGCTCGATTGCTATCTAGACTGGTGTTCATAACACTGTGCGATAGGAAAAAGGGGGCGTAGAGCGTTCCTGAACTCCAAAGTCGCCTTTGAAATCAGAAAAATGTCACTGTGTATCTTACAGATATAAGGATAGTAATAGAGTGTTAAGGAAGAACACTTAGAACAATTTGGGTTTAAAAAGATCATTGTAGCACTTAAAAGATATATACAGGGTGTTTCAGTTAAACGTTTCAGAACTTCTAAGAGGGGTAGGGTACATCCTGACGAACCAAAATCATATACCAATGGGCAGTCAGAAATGCTTTCCTGACGCGGTAGATGGCGTTGTGCGAAAGTTCCGAGCTTTCGTGCAGGGAATCTTCATTTCGCACAAGAACGCCAAGTTAGTAGGATAGATGATTACACGAACGCAGAATTAGCCGATATGCATTTGGTGTACGGGGCTGCAAATTGTAGTGGGCCAGCCGCACAGCGTTTGTACGCGGAATGATATCCGACGAGACGTATTCTCAGTCATAATTTATTTGCAAGACTGCACCAGAGGTTAGCTGAGACAGGTTCATTTGAAAGAGCTGACAGGGTCAGGGTAAGAACAGCACGGACTCCAGCCGTCGAACAGAATGTGCTGCAGCATGTACAGAGGAATCCAAGAACGAGTACACGAAGTCTAGCAAACGTAGTCGGGGTTTCCCCTTGCAGCGTCTGGAGGATTCTCCGAGAACAAGACATGCATCCGTTTCACGTGCAGCGTGTCCAGGCACAGCAACCGGAGGATTATGCACCTCGTATTGCTTTCGCACAGTGGTACCTTGGAAAATGTGCTACAAATCCCACTTTTCCTGCTGAAGTGTTGTTTTCCGATGAGGCATTCTTCACAAGGAAAGAATTTTCAACTCGCATAACGACCATATCTGGGCTGTCGAGAACCCGCATGCAATGCGACGTCGTGCAGCACAGATTCCATTTTCGGTCAATGTATGGGCCGGTATTATGGGAGATCACCTCATCGGACCTTACCTGTTACCGTGTCGTCTAACCGGATATAACTACTTGCTCTTTCTGCAGCAAGTATTGCCACAACTTTTGAGAGATGAACAGATTTCTGCATCGACGCAAGAATGTGGTTACAACACGATGGAGCCCCTGCCCATTATAGCAGAGCTGTTCGTAATTACCTGGATGTCACATTTGGTCAACAGTGGATCGGACGTGGTGGTCCCGTGCATTGGCTTGCTCGGTCACCCGCCCTATCATGTCTTGATTTTTATTTCTGGGGTCATATGAAATCGCTAGTTTATGACACCCCTGTTGACAATGCTGAGGAGCTGGTTGCAAGAATCGCAGTAGCTTCCGGAGAAATTCAAAATTCGCCTGGAGTATTCCAGCATGTTCTGATGTCCATGCATCGGAGATGTGAGGCGTGCATTGTAGCCCGTGGAAGCAACTTCGAACACTTACTTCAATCCATGTGCCTTTTGCTTCTTTTCATGTATTATTAAAACGATTTCTCACTTACGGTCTCATTTCTTTATGGTGCTTCTGTGTACAACACCGCTTCAGGAAAGCATTTCCGACCCCACATTGCTATAGGATTTTGAGTTGTCAGGATGTACCCTACCCTTCTTAGAAGTTCTGAAACGTTTAACTGAAACACCCTGTATAACCTTTTAATAACTCAAATTTACATTTTTTAAATCGTAATAAAATCTACAGCTTTAATCATTGCAATTTATTATTTTCTCATTTGTGAAAGTGGTAGTGTTTTGATTAACAATACATTTACAGAGAATTGCAGAGAATTTCTAAATGTTTACGAATTATCAAATTGTACAATGAAATAGGTCGACATAATTTTTGCTATTCTCCATAATTTTCACACGGTATAGAAATACTCAACAACTTTGATAGTCAAATACAGAGTGTCTCAGAAGGCCATGTTTGATAAAAACTTTATGTTTACTTATGAATGCTGCTAAATATGAGCAAAATAAATAACACGCTGTGTGCGTGATCTTTCACAGTGTGAAATTGCTCATCCATGCGTTAACTCTCTTAATCCCAAGCTTTAAAAAACGGAATGACCTTATTCCTTTAGAACGCCCACACATATAGAAGAGACATCACATTGGTGTCAGAATTAATGGATGAAAAACAGGCTGTATTACTGGATTACGGAGTGAAATATTATAGTGAAACATTATAGTGAAATATTATAGTGAAACATTATAGTGAAATATTATAGTGAAACATTATAGTGAAATATTATAGTAAAATATTTTGGATAACCTTAATCAGAGGTAAGGTACATTTTTTTTATTATTTAAGCATGGCTGATCAACTGACTAAACTAGAGGCGTAATAAAAGCATCTATTACATCTATTATTAAAAAGATCGAAGATGCATGGGTTTTAGAATCGCCGAATTTGGTGGCATTAGAAGAAAATTTAGCTCAGCTAGAACAGAAAGGTATCGACCTTAAACGAGAAGATGAACAAATTTTAGCGTTAATTAATGATGAAAATGAAATCGAAAGAGACGCGAGGACCTCTATTGAATATCATGAAAAAATAACTTTATGGAGATTTAGAATTAATAAGAAATTGAAAAATAATAGCAAAAGCCAAGTTTCCCCCGTAACTCATGTCGATAATAAGCACGCAGAAGTAGTTGCACAATCTGTTAAACTCCCTACATTAAAAATTGAGAAATTTTACGGCGATATAAGTAAGTTTCAAAACTTTTGGAACTCATTCAAAATAGCAGTCCATGATAATGATTCACTTCTTATATTGAAAAAATGAGCTATTTACAAAGTTACTTAGGTGGTAGTGCATATAATTCTATTTCCGGATTTGCGTTATCAGATAAAAATTATTTGGAAGCTGTCCAAATTCTGAAACAACAATTTGGCCGAAAGGACCTCATTGTGACGACACACATAAATACATTATTATCTTTGAAACCCGTATTGAAAACAAATGATGTAATCGCTCTGCGAAAATTATTTGATACCATTCAATGCCAAATAAGAAGTCTCAGGTCTTTAGACATTGAATCAAATGGATTTGATAACCTGTTGACACCTATAATTCTTAAATCCCTGCCAAATAATCTTTCGTTAGAATATAATAAGCAATGTATAAAAAATTCCAGTGACACGCAATCAAGTATTGATGATTTGTTATTATTTATCCGTACCGAAATAGAGTCGAGAGAAAAACAAAATTATTTAATTGGAAATTTAGATAACCCAAGGTTAAAGCAGTCGTATAATAATGATTTCCCTGCATTTCGTAAACAAATGTTCGCTAGTGATAGAATTAATTCTGAAGTATCTCATATTAAAGCCACCTCTGAAACCTTTTGTATATTTTGTCCTTGTAATAGTCATTCGACTGAGGAGTGCAATAAATTACCCGTTGATCAGAAAATAGCTAAATTAAAAGCACAAGGATTTTTTATGCTTAAAGAAAGGCAAACACGTCGCTAAAGATTGTACCATAAAAGATAAAAAATGCACGAATTGCGGCAGATACCATAATGTTACAATATGCAGTTATTTATTTGGCAATGCCCATAAATTTGATAGGGAAGATAATTCGAATGCAAATGAAAAAGCACTCACTGCAAGAATAAGGTCAGATGAGTTATTTAATTTGAAAACACCGCGAAAAGAAACGAAATTAATTGAAACATTACCGACAGTAGATATCGAATGTGGTAATAAAATATTACATGGCGTAGTCGATAGTGGAACTCAAATTTCTATAATAATGGCTAATTGTGTACCCGAATACTTTAAAAATCCTTGTGGTACCATAATATTGCAATCTGCATTCGGGCACCAATTGAAAGCTCCTTTGATGAATATCCCATTGAGTATTGCAGTTGATAAATTAAACCCCAAGATATACCCTAATATTATGATAACATGTGCTGTGGTTGATAATTTAATTAATGATTTATTACTTTCTCTTGATACATATAATGAATTAAATGATTTGGATAAATATAATGAAAATGATAAGGCATTAAATTGTAATGTTGACGCGATAAGTGACAATACGAAAGAAACCAACACTGTAGATCTGTCTGCTTCAATTTTAGACCATGTGTCAGTTGAAAATGCGAATGCAAACGAGAACATTGATCATACACCTGGCGACGACCCTGATACTTTTATAAATGATTCAGAGAAATTTAAATGGCAACAGAAAAACGACCCTTCGTTAAATCAGTGTTCGACAGCTAACAAAAATGAATGTAATAGCTTTTTCGTTCATGAGAATTTCTTATATCACTTGGATAAATTATTCGATGAGACGTGAAACAACCCTCAACCGCGTACTAGTATTACACAATCGATCACGAAAGAAACAAATAATAATGAAAATGACGTATGTACTGTTGCCAATTTAATCGTAATAGAGAGCGGAGATCAAATCGAAACGGAAATTCATTATAAGGAAAAAGATCCCCAAATTAGGCAAGCAGAAGAAATTTTACATAATTCAAAAGATTTAAAAGTCCAAAATTATTTACAGAGTGAACACAATATTATGACTAATACTCCTATAGTTAACAATGTAACTTCAATTTTTGAATCCTCAAACTATGCAGTCACGCCTGATGAAGAAACCGAATACGAAACCGCAAATTATGCTAAAGAGAATGCAAGTGCTTCGGATAAATATTTGATTGCATCATCAGACATGAAGGAAGAAAATATAAGACGAAACATAATTTCTGAAAATAAAGATTCAAAAGTTGATGTCACGACAACAGAAGAATCTTACTCTGTTTTCAATAATACAATGCCAGAAACACTTGATGGAAATTCCGAATCCAACACGATTGAGTTCAGCGAGAAACAACCATTTGTTTACGATGAAAATTCCGACTACATTATAGTCAATGGTTGTGTGAAATCGCATGAAATAGCAAACAAAGAACCCGATGTATTCCTTAAGTTAAATCATCCTGATAACATGATGTTAGAAAAACGCCAGAAGAGATATGAGAAGATTGATGAGTTTACAGCGACTAAGGAAGTGACGATCGACGAAAATAAAAATGAAACTGAACTTTCTAAAAATTATGATAAAGTGAAAATAAAGGAAACTGTGAAAAAGAAACAGTATACACGTGATGGCTTTCGCCGAATGAACAATACATTTAGTACGGGAAGACGGCGAAAACGAAAAAAAATAAAATTTCTAGATCATGTGGTAGGATCCGGTATACATGCACCCGATCCCGACAAAGTATCAGCGATACAAAACTTAGAAGTTCCCAAGTCAAAGAAAGATGTCAGAAGCATATTAGGTCTTTTATCTTACTACCGATCCTATGTTCCTTCATTCTCCGACATAGCTCGTCCATTGATTGAACTTACGAAGAAACGTGCCCCTAATGAAGTTACTTGGTCTGAGGATTGTGACAAAGCCTTTTTTGAGTTGAAACAGGCGATCAGTAAATCACCCATCTGTTATTCCCCGAACTTTCAGAAACCATTTATTATACATGCAGATGCTTCTTCGTATGCGATAGGCGCTTGTCTATCTCAAAAAGATGAAAATGAACAAGAGCACCCCATTGCTTTTACAAGTAAAAAGCTCTCCAAATGCCAAGAGGGTTATGGTACCATCGAAAAGGAAGCTTATGCTGTTATCTTCGCCCTGGAAAAGTTCGAAAACTATATTTATGGTTCGCACGTAACTGTGGTGAGCGACCATAATCCTTTGAAATTTCTCACGGACTGTGCACCTCAAAGTGCGCGCCTTCAAAGATGGGCCCTTGCACTTCAGCACTTTCAAGCCCAAATAACGTACCGACGTGGGAAACTCCACGCGAATGCTGACTCTCTAAGTAGGCTACATGCCTCACATTGGACTTAAAAACTTTTAACATTCTTTTGTTTCTGAGTTACAAGTCTGAACTTTAACTTTAAAAACTTTAACTTTATCATAGAACTTTAAAATATTAGTATTAGTGTATTAGTGTTATAGTGTATTCTATTTGTTTATTTTCTTTGATATTCTTTAAGTGTTTTAATTTTTGTATTAATATGTTTTACTTGTTTGTTTAGATATTTACTAGATATTGATTTGTCTCAAAAGACTAAATCAAATTCTCGAAAGGGGGAGGTGTGAGGATTGCGCATGCCTCTTTTTGCTCTAGTAGCGCCCCCTTCTGGAGAAACGAAAGCGCGCGGCAGTAGAACTGAGAATGTCAGCGAAAAAGAATGTCGCTTGTCATAGTAGAAAC
This sequence comes from Maratus michaelseni, assembly GCA_963931845.1. Classification (NCBI taxonomy): domain Eukaryota; kingdom Metazoa; phylum Arthropoda; class Arachnida; order Araneae; family Salticidae; genus Maratus; species Maratus michaelseni. Next base: position 32,427,136 of record OZ007586.1, read on the forward strand.
CAGAATTGGTTATGAAAATGGCCGTAAATGTTACCGGTCATGTATATTGAATAATATGATTAATCCTCTATGTTAATTTATGTACCTGTGCTTGTCATCTGTCCTCGTTATGTCAACTTTATGTCAAGAATTAAACTTGTGTTCGTCGTTAGAACGGCCTGTTTCCTTTAGAACGCCCATACATATAGAAGAGACATCACAATGGTGCTTCTGTGTACAACACCGCTTCAGGAAAGCATTTCCGACCCCACATTGCTATAGGATTTTGAGCTGTCAGGATGTACCCTACCCTTCTTAGAAGTTCTGAAACGTTTAACTGAAACACCCTGTATAACCTTTTAATAACTCAAATTTACATTTTTTAAATCGTAATAAAATCTATAGCTTTAATCATTGCAATTTATTATTTTCTCATTTGTGAAAGTGGTAGTGTTTTGATTAACAATACATTTACAGAGAATTGCAGAGAATTTCTAAATGTTTACGAATTATCAAATTGTACAATGAAATAGGTCGACATAATTTTTGCTATTCTCCATAATTTTCACACGGTATAGAAATACTCAACAACTTTGATAGTCAAATACAGAGTGTCTCAAAAGGCCATGTTTGATAAAAACTTTATGTTTACTTATGAATGCTGCTAAATATGAGCAAAATAAATAACACGCTGTGTGCGTGATCTTCACAGTGTGAAATTACTCATCCATGCGTTAACTCTCTTAATCCCAAGCTTTAAAAAACGGAATGACCTTAGAATCCCAACAAAATAGCCCAAAATACTGTTTTTTTTCGTGTCCCCCTTTTTCCTAGGTAAGTAGTGGAAATAACCCTACTGCCGTCTCCCTTTACTCAAATTTTGACAGGAGTTACACCCCTCTGTTTATCATTGCTCCAGTTACTGAAAAAATTGTTTTTTCTTTCTGTACTGTCCAGAAATGCTAGCACGTTACCCCGTCCATCACTGAGGAAGACCACCCCTTGACAGCACTCCGACCCCTTTAAGGGGAAGGAAAATCCTTTAAGCTATCCTGGGCTATTATGGGTTTTACAGCATTGGGATGATTTCGACTATTGCGGGATACGCCACAAATAAGGTGGAAAACTGAAGGATTAAACGAACCGTACATATCCTTCTCATCTTAAACCAGGAACTTAAACTTATTTAGAATGTTCTTTAAACTTCGATTTCAGGTTTATTTTTTAAAGACATATTTTTTTTACAGGCTAGCATTTTATAAATGATTTCTCATAAAAAATAGTTGAAATAAATTCGATGAGATGATTTTTAAAATGAAAATATATATATATATTTCAAGTTTCATTTATTTCATTCGTCTAATTAATTTTTGAGATAATATTCATTTAAATTATAGATAGGAATTTTAAAAAAATTATTAGCTTTGGAGTTTGTAGTTTTATAGTGAATCTTAAAAAAATAAGAATAATCTTGAGGTAAAATAAAATTGTTTTCTCTAGTTTAATTAGACATTTTTTTCAATAATGTTAATCAAATAGATGCGAATTAATGTTTTTTATATTTTCCCTTTATTTTAATACTACTTATTATATTGTATTGCCGTAATGTTTCGCATTTACGTAAATAAATGAACAGCACTGTAGTTGTGGGCAAATTTTGAAATTTTGATATTAACACCATTTTAAAAAATACATTAATTTCGAATAAAGGTATTTGTATAGATCCGTAGTCTATTCTCTAAATAAACACAGCGAGGAGTCATTTATTTTACAGTAAGTATTCGTTATCTCTGGAGAGATTCTTCTTGGTGTTGATTGCTTGTCAGCAAGTAGTTTCTCTAGAGGTGAACGTGTTCTTGGGTGTACTAATCTGTGAAATAATCTTTTCTTGCGAGAGAAATATATTTTTATTATAGAGGATATTCTATTCCCTTAGGTTTAAGAGATACTGCTATATATCTATTCTTTATTTTAATGCGGCTTATTCCTTAGTTTCAGAAACCGAGTAATTTTCTCTATATTTATGGCTTCTATTCCCATTTTTAGAAAGAAAGTTTGTTTACGAATTTTTATTTGCAGTTATTGGTACGCTATAAATATTTTCCTACAAAATACAAAGTATATTAAATTTATTCTATGTACATGCGTCTACATGTCATATTTAGCTTTTATAAAATGTGGAAAAGTTTTTCAGATACACTTTACACCTTTTATTAAAAAAATATATCTTGACAAAAAAATAATACAGATCTTGGTGCTTTTGATAAAATCAGTAAATAAAAAAGGTTTAAATACGTTTCCATTCCAAAATTTGCTAAGGTAGATTAACGCTGTTTCCGAAAGTTTTTAGTCTATATATATATATATATATATATATATATATATATATATATATATATATATATATATATATATATATATATGTGTGTGTGTGTGTGTGTATAGTTGACATTTAAGGCACAATTTTTACATCTTAATACCATAATGTATTATCGCAAAAAGGAAAATTTGAATTAAACATAATCTTAATTCTTCAGACAAAATCCGTAAATAAAATATGATTTAATAACAAAACTTGATACAATAGGTTAATAAATAAAGATATGATTTGTGTGATAACAAAACTTGATACAATAGGTTAATAAATAAAGATATGATTTGTGTGATAACAAAACTTGATACAATAAGTTAATAAATAAAGATATGATTTGATAACAAAACTCGATACAATAGGTTAATAAATAAAGATATGATTTGATAACAAAACTCGATACAATAGGTTAACGCTGTATATGAAAGTTTTATGCGTGAAAAAATTCTATGTAGCTAAAATTTAGAAATAAAAGTCATGCTCTGTAGCTCATGTAAACGACAGTGTTCTACAAATACTAAAAATTTCGACTTAACTATTAAGTGTTTTTATTCGTAAAATGTGCTACCAAAATTTACCAAATGTTTTGGTGAAGATTTCTAAGGAAATTTATATAAATAACAGTACTAGAAAACTATATACCTTATATAATTTCGTTGATTCAGGCGTCAATAGCTAATATTAAGGACAAAAATAACAAGAGGCTTCAAATTTTCAGTTTTATCCTTGTAACATAAAACAGACTCTGATAATTTCAAAAATAACACATTTATATTGTTTCACAACGTATAGTCTGTCTAAAAAGTTTAGGCACAAGAAGAAAATGTTTATTAAATAACAATACAAAATTAAAGAAAAACATGTTATTTACTTATTAGATTCTGCAAAATTATCTATATATATATTTCTCTTACGTGGCGCGAAAATAGGGCTGAATTTGTAGCTTATAGTTTAGCAACAACCGTAGTTTCCAGATATCAGACCAATGAACGGACAGACTAGATTGTGTTAGATCAGCTCCGCCTCCAATATGGCCGACAGTGTGAGAGCAGAAACTTATACACTAGCAATTAATAGCAATTATTAAAAGTAAAATAACATGTACGTAATCCAAAGCATCTGAGATGATTTCCCATTTTAATTATGAGTAATATCGTTAATTTCAAATGAATTCTCAACTCTTATTTAGAATTTAATTACGAATTCACTCACAGGAAAATGGGATATTATAAAAATATCAACTGTCTAAATGGCATCTGCTGCCATCTGTTGCTGTCTTGATGAAGTAAAAAATAATTTCTTTTGTAAAAATATATAATCAATTAAAGCAGTAAAATGTCGAACGAAATTTAAACAATGATTGATGATATATATAAACTATCTTCCTATCACGTAGTGTTTTTTTTTAATGACTTTAAGCCGTGCTGTGCAATATTATAGGTGCAATAAGTTTTAAACTAATTATGTTTCCAAGATGTATTTAAATGATTTATATGCTCATTGGTAGCAGCAACTAAATGCATTTTTAGTTGTGTTTTCAACGGAGTTTTCAATTATTTTTTTTCTTTAAAAAAAGTTGTCAATTTTACATTTTCAAATGATTTATGGTATTACTTATTTCGGCTAGAATTGCTACAAAAATAAAAAGGGGTGAGCGAGCGAAGCGAGCTGGGACCGTGTAGCGGTCTCAATGTGAATTGCTTCGCAATTCACGGGGGTTGGCGAGCGTTAGCGAGTAGGGGGCTGAGCCCCCTAGTTCAAATAAATCATATCAGAATGAATAAATGGGTATATAATCATAACTTTGAAAACAAATCATAAAAATCTGTACCTATACAGTTTCTTAAAAGTTTAGGCACAATGAAAAAAAAAACATCCTGTAACACTTTTACGTGATGCTATTTATTAATGGTATTTCCTTGGTTTTGGATAACTTAAAAAAATCGTGTTTCCATTGAATCAATTTTTTTTTAATATTATTGGTGGCAGAGAATTCAGTGATTTTTCAATGTACTGTTAGTTCTTTAGTAGAGTCATACAGAATTCTATTCTTGTATACTGCAAGGGTTAAGATACCCCAAAAGCTGGTGAAACTAAAACATTAAAATTTCGGGTGGAAATTCACTGTTTCGTACTATGTGAGATGCGGACTGAAGCATTTCAATGCTGAAATCTTCACTCAGGACCCCTAACCTATCGTAGATTCAGTTTATATTTCCATATGTTGCTTTTGTACATTCGATATTATTCAACTTATTCATCAGATGCAGGTGTTTTGTGGTTGGCAGGTAAGTAAATATTGCTATTTGGGTATTAGAATGATATAAAATTATTTTCGAAATTGTTGCTTATCTTAATAAAACCACTGTGAAGAACGAAATCCAAGATATACTAGAATTGTTTAAACAATCAGTAGGAATTCATGAATATAAATTTAATATGATTACGAGGAGCTCATGGGGCAGAGCACCCCCACCCCCTGAAGAAATGTATTTTTTGATACAAAAAATTACAAGAATAAGAATTTCATAAGAATTTCAGACTATCATTGCATAAAGCGTGTTTAATTTAACGCTTCTAATTTCTGAAACCTCCGAAGTATTTTATATGCCTATAAATATGTATGTAATATAAAAAAAAATTAAATTGCAGATTGTAAGATGTTAAATAATATGAAAAGTGAGATTAAAAAACAATGACTTTCAGAGCTGACGTTGAGACTCCTGATCTGCAGATTTACTAGTTTATGGTGAAATGATTAGAGCGTATTTGCTTTTTGTTTCCACACTGTAAAAAAATTGGTGTAAAGTTCCTGAGAAACAGGAATTTCACCAAAGAAATGCCAGGAAACTTACACAAGTCAGTTACACACAAAACATATGTAACTTTACACAGATCACCGATGACTCTTTTACAATAATTCCGAAAAGTTACACAAAAGTTCAAAAGTATACCTGAGAAAACTAAGGAATGTTACACACTAAACATATAGAAAGTTTCACAGTTGATCAGTAAATTCCACTTTCTCAAGTATTCCGAAAAGTTACACAGCATTGCAAAAGTTACACAACATGGAAGATGTTACACCAGATTTCTCGGTATTCTCCGATCAGCAGAAATAACCCGAGAATACCCAGGAATTTTACACAGTAAACGTCAGGAACATTACGCAGATTTTTTACAGTGCACGGCTGTGACAGAATATGTGTTTAGACCTACGCTTTGGCACTGATAGGACATTTGAAATTCTACTGAACTCTAAAATGTATACAATTAAATAAATAAAAAATGCGTTAATTTTTACTGCATTGATTTATTTATGACAATAAAATTATGTACACAAAATATGCCAAATTATAAATCCATTTTAATAATAAGGGATGCGTATTTTGAATAGAGAAAATTTAAACAATGAATTACATTCGAAAAAATTTCTAAATGTTGTTTAACGCATAAAGTATTTATTTGATTTTAGTTTATTTAATTTAGTAAATGATTTTAATTACCATCTAATATATTTTATTCAGTTTAGCTTGAAATAAGGTGAAGTGGTATTTTTCTTTTTAAATCTTTCTGTATTTATCTATTTGAAAAAGGAAACAGTTTTTACTTCACACTTTAACTTTGTTATGGATGACTATAACTACAACTGACTAACATAACTTTGCTTGTACTGATAGTGAAACGTTAGATAAATAAAGTAAAAGTTGAAAAAAAATTCCATTACAAGGAGAAAAAACTATTTTTTATGCACTACTCAAACTGAAAGTGTATTATATTTAATGAAAGAAAAGAACGAAGTTCCTGGTTTAGAAGCATTGAACGTGCTTCAAATATGAATAAGCCTGGTATTATTTACTAAGTTATAAGGACCAGAATTGAGAGTCAAATCCCGTAAGAAACATATGCTGATAAAAGTCTGTTGAGATAAGAGTTTTCGCGTTTTGTTGAATATATGTTTCACCGTAAGGGAACTTTAGATAATTCATAGAGAACGCATTTTCACACGTACTGGAAGGGTCATCCCCAGGGAGAACCTGTATATACAGGGTGTCTCATAAGGTTGTGTGCAAATTATAAGAGGTGATAGAGCACACTAAAAAAATTGTATAGGAAATCACAGTCGCTATTCACTTTTCCAGTCAAAAATACAGGGTGTTACAGTGTAAACCTATCACACATCTCTATTCCTAATTTTAACAAGAATGAAAAATTTTTATCGAAATAATCAAAAGGATTACTGTCCTTTGTGTGAAATAGTATGACGTGATAGAAAGTGCACTGCACTTAGATTAGTGACACCCTAGGTACGGTCAGCTACATTTCGAATTACAGTGCGTCTAGATGTGTGTTGTTTGGAACAATGTAAGGTTGATGAAAATATCGTTACATTATCTTTATTATTATTAAAGATATAAACGAAAAAGGAATAAGATTTGGAAGGAGACACCATGTATATATGACAGAATAAGTGCATTGCAAGCCTGATTTCGAGTACAAAAAATCTTTTTTGCCGTGTTCTCTCTATCACCCATTAAAGTTTGACAACTTACCGGACTTTAGAAACTTACCGGAACAGAACTGCGATTCAAAGTAGATTTATTCTACCTTCATTAAACCATTTCGCTCAATAGATAATATTTTTACTTGCAATGTACATTTATTTCATCAACATTTAACAAATTAAGTGTACTTTTTGGTAATTTAATACTGTTAAAGTCATTACTAAAGTGATTCATCTACTACATAAATGGAAAAAAACAGATCGCAAAAATTATTTTAATAAGCATTAAAAAAACGAATTCAAGAAGATTGTTTCTTACCTGATTGTAAATACTGATATTTAATTATTGCTCTTGCTCGCAAGTGGCGTAGTTTAATTAAAATGATTTGCCAGAAAAAAAAACTGTTTTCTTATGGTTACTCTGTAGAAAAATTTTGACGGTCAGTAAACGATCCTGTATTGCAACTTTTGGCGTTTGGTATGCACGATACGAAAACTATTTTTAAAACATAAAATACGATTGTGTACCTTAACAGCTTATTTAAATTTTGTGACTATATGGCCAGTTTCTACGAAAATTAGAGTCTTTTGTTACTACATGTATACACTTTATCCTCTGAAAAAATATTCTAGACATTCCTTGAAACATCAAACTAAAAAGTACCCAACTCACAAGAACCAAATCTCAACCAGAAATCCACCCGAACTAAGATATAAGTTAAAATAGAAAAGAAAAATTATGTGTCAGGCATAGGTTATGAAACACTGTACAACACATTCGGAATACTATAATAAAACTCCACCCTTTAAAAAGATGAGAGATGATATGTAAGTAAACAAGATCAAGGTCAAACCGGGCGTAAAAGTCTACCTTTCGGCTTAAGTTCATCTAGCCCTGCCCAATATGAAAGTAAATAAGATCATCCAGCCGGAGCACCAACCTGTGAGGGTTTGCGGCGTAAAACCTCCGGCGGTAGTTTCCCCTTCACCAACCAGCAATGTCACAGCTCAAAGATGAACCCGAAATAAAGGGTTGTTGGAAAATCAAAACAAAATAACAACACCCCACCAACTTAGTGTCAAAACACTGCTTCCCGCAGGGAACTAGAAACATAACGAAGCGAACCGAAAACATAACTAAAGGTAATTTACAAACTAAGAATTATATCAGACTTTAAAGACAGATTGGAGTTACATCTGTCTCACTGAACCTAATTCTAAAGCTAAAATAAACTACGAATACAAATACATAGGTTCCCATACAAAGCAATTACACTAAAATACAATAACCAATTTTCTATAGTGACTGAAATAACGAAATTTCCAGCAAAGAAACAGAGTAAAATTACAGAGCATCTCACCACGGAGAGTTACGGGATATTACAAATGAAACATGAATTGTGAGCAGATAACTTGCTACCTATATTCATACACACCTGAAAATGCAAAAGTCAATGTAGATCACCAGAATTTACAACACCCAGTATTGATATAGTTGAGTTCATTACTGCAGAAACCATGCCAGAGCTATTAAGAATGAGCTCTCTTGAAAATCACTGATCAGCCATTTACTGACCGAGATCCAATGAGAGCACCGCAGCTTACAAGATAGCAACAATAGTCTATAACTATAGTAAAAATAGCAGCCATAATTAAATGTCAATGCTGTTTATCAAGTCTAGATTTGCCATAAAAGTCAATTGCAGTAATTAAATTCCAGCATTAAAATCATACAGAAAAATATGAAACAAGAAATGTAAATAAAAGCATTAAAAGATTCATTCACAGTTAACGTTCCAGAATATGTCAGCGAAACGACTGCAACAGTGACAGCTGAAGAAAAGCCAACTCTGTAAAGCACTACTTTAACTAAAGAGTAGTTGCACGACTTTAACTAAGTAGAACCAGTAACACTGCAACTTGCAAGGATTTGAAAAAAAAAGTACCACCAAAAAGCAATGACAATTGATTAGTCATGGAAAACAGAACAGCAGGGGCATAAAAGAGAACAGTCCAACGCATTACGAAAGCTCATTCTGTCAAATGGCAGAATTAAATGAGTAAAGTCCACTATGTCCACAGTCTTAAAAATTTTGACACTAAGCCTGGTACGTATTAACATGTTTAAATAATGAAGGATACTGCCTATAATGATTTACACTGCAAGTTCACTGCAACTTATTGAAGAAGAATATTAGCTGAAAGAACACTGATGTCGGATTAAACTTGGTAGACTGTATCAAACGTGTATAAAGACAACTATCTGTCTTCTGATAAAGTAATGCTCTATTATAGAACAAAGATAAACAACTTATTATAGTTTAAAGTCAGACGAGCAAAATATTGAGGATTTAAGATGACATTTTTTAAGTTCCACCTTACAGACTTATCTCTGTCAAAAATGAAGTGTTCTGGCATTAAAGAGCATTTACCAAAAATGAAATGAAAAACAGCTCCTTTCTTGCCACAGTCACAGATATCATTTCTACGTTTTCCTATTTGAAAGGTGAAACTTGGAAAACTGCCATGACTAGAAAGATAATAAACTAAAATTTGTTTTCTACAGTTAAATTCAGTGTTAACCTTGTTTAAGATATTATATGTATCCCTGCCATCTGCTGAAGCTATCCAGAACTGCTGCCAGGTATCAATCATCTTATCCCAATAATACGTTTTCAGCAAAGAGACTTGATATAAAGTTTAAAGTAACTGAGCATTAGAGTCAGCAGAAGTGTCCCGCTTTGCTAAATCATCTGCCCTTTCATTACCAAGTAACCCGGCGTGGGTCTTTATCCATCCAATATAGATTTTTCTGTTATCAGCGGACAGAAACTTTTTATAAATAGAATGCTCTAATTGATTGTTGGGAAAAGCCCTAAAGATTGATTTAACAGAAGAACTACTATCCGAATAGATACGAACTGAGTTATGAACTGAATTTACAAACTATTGTAGCGCATTATCCAGGGCCGTTAATTCGGCCTTCGTAAATTCACTTGATGATCATATATGTAATTGCCCAAGACTGTAAAGGCCTAGCCCACGTCATTGTTCACCTTCGAGCCATCCGTGAAAATTATAGGATCAAACGAAAAAGGAACTTTATCAATTACTGGATCCAGCTGGTAGACGTTCCTTATATTTAGATATTCAGTAAAGTCAAAGGTATGCATTCGTGGCATAAAATCCGTATTTTACAACGTAGTGTCACCAATTTTAATACTACCCGTGCCCTGCATGAATGCGAGTTTCTCTGCTTTATTTTTCAAATTATAATAAATAGAAGGTATACCAGATAGTACACAAAGTGCTTCAGTTGATGTTGATCTATAACGTTTTAAAATTGACAGTAGGCTCATTCGTTGGCATGAACTCAGTCTTTTCTTAGCCGGGATATGTAAATCATTAATCCATACTTCATAACCATATGAGATCTGTTTTTCAATTTTTTTAGATAGTTCGTTTCCAAACCTCTATAATGATGAATATATGAAAATATATAATATGAAAATATGTAATATGAAAGTAAACAATTTGGAAAACATATAACACATTTGAAAACTTCATTTCAACAATTTCCATTTATAGTCGGAAAAGTATCCGTGTTCTTTTGTTCAGCCCTGTATATGATCTATAAATTTGTATACATACTACATAGTATGCTAAAAATTCGTTCCGTTCGAAAACGCAGAACACAGCTGTATTATTGCTGTTATTATAAGAATTTGTAATTGCAGATAAAGTATTCGTATGCTACTCAACAGGCAGGTTTTCATAAGCTATGATGTTCTCGTCTAGTTTTGTTCATTCTGTCAAGAAAGCAGAGCTGTTTTGAATGCGTCGTGGAGTCAACTGAAGGAGCCTTTGCTTGTTATGCGTACTGTGAGAAATATTTTTATTTTACTCACTTCTTCGGAATGAACAATGTGTCAAAAATTGACTATCATCAACGCATGTCAGTGTAAGAACCATAAAAAAATTTAAATCTTACTTATTTATTTAACCGCAACTGGTTTTCAAGGAAAGAAATTTTAAACTTTGACCCCTGTCATTATCAAAACGCAATATGGGAGGTAGCAAATTACTTAGCTCGATGAGACGAACCGAATGAGCTATAAAAATCGAAATACGCCGCCACAGACTATAGTACCTTTGCTTGCAAACAATTTTCCCAGACTTTTATACAGGGTGTTTCTAAATGAATATCGGAGTTTTAACGCTTGGTAGTATTTATTACATACAACTTAAAATTATAATTAATACATAAAATGAAAGAGCGACTCAAACAGTTTTACCTACAAGCTTACAAGTGTTCAATGTGAACACCTTTCGTCACACAGCACATATGAAGTCGATAGCTCAGTTCTTCTCAAACATTAATTAATGTTTGTGGAGTAATTGTTGCAACAGCTGCCTAAATCCTGTACCTTAGGTTGGGTAGTAGTCCCGAACCCACGTCAGTAAAAGAACCGACCACGGCACTAAGTCAAAGCTCTGCACCTGGGACCTCAAGGGACGGTGAACCTGATCCTCTTGCAGCCGAGAACCGACCCTAAAGAGGGGGAATCCCAGTAGAATCCTCAAGGGACGGCGAACCTGATCCTCTTGCAGCCGAGAACCGACCCTAAACTTTGGGAATCCCAGTAGAATCGGCATCACCGTCTACTCAGACATCGCTTTACCCCCGCTTACCACGATGAGGTGTGGGATCGTCGACTGTTGCCCCCCCCCCTTCCTCGTGTCGACGAAACATCTCCTAGCGTCGAGAGCCCGGTACTAAAAGGGCCGATTCGGAGCAACCCGACGGAGAGTTTGCGCAAGGCCTGTCTTCCGGTCATCTTCCCAGCTCAATGGGCCGATTCAGAATCACCAAGAGGGGGCGAAGCGGGTCAGACAAAGAGGAAGGGGAATTCTACCAGAAAGCGCCAACGTCCCCACCCATTCCAAAAAAAGTCTTTCTATAGTTGCTTAAAATAAATCCATTTACTCCGGGTTTTGAATATGTTGTAACTGAAAATGTTGGTTTTAAAACCTGACTGTAGTTGTACAAAACTGAAAAAAAAATTCTTTTTAACTAATTTTACTTGAGATAGTCGGAAAACCATTCGAAATTCTCTTTTTTTTTTTAAATCTACAAAAAATAGAAAAAAGAAAAATATTATTTTGAAAAAATATATTTTATACTCCATACTAATAACTTTACTATAAAAAGATTTTTTCTGAAATAGCTAAAAAATATTTTGAGAAAAAAATATAAAATACATGTTCCCGCAACAGCAGCGTTGGCGTTTAATGGGTTAACTGATTAATGATCCTGTTCATCAGGTGTAGCAGAGAGGACATACGCTTAGAAAGGTAAAGCGGATTCTAAATGGAAATTTCGATCCATAATCTGTTTTATCTTCTCCCGTTAACTTCTCTCTGCTGCACCTGAAGAAGGGGAACACTAATTTATTGTTATCAAACAAAAGTCGTGCATTTACTAATTCGCTGAAGAGAAAATTAAATCTTATACCGTAAATTTGAATATATAGTGTATTCTACTATCAGTTGTAAGCTGGAAAATTTTACCAAGAATATAAAAATCAGTTTATGTAAGTTTATTTATTAGCTTTGTAGAATAAATCAAACAAAAGCACTTTATAATTCTTTATTTAAAATATGTAGCGCAAAATAATTTATAGATAAACAAGGAAATTTAAAGTTTTGGAATGTATGCACAGATGAAGAAATACTTCAAAAATACATTATTTAGCTTGACAAATTTTATGAATATAAAAAACTGTACTACATAAATGACGTCATAAGTAAGTAAATTTAAATTTCGTTATAATTATGAGAGTACAACCTGTATATAACCTTATTTCTTAGCTTTGTATAGTAAATGAAACAACAGCACTTTATAATTCCTTACTGGAAATATGTAGCGGAAAATAAATTTGAGATAAACAGGGACGTTTAACTTTTTGAAATATATGTACATATGAAAAATTATTTCACAAATGCTTTATTTAACCTAACAGTTTTATAGATATAGAAATGTGTAATATGGTAAAACCGCATAACAAAGAAATTTCAATTTTTTTTTTAGTTCATAAAATAGTTTAATATCTTTTTTTGTTAATGTTACAAACTCCATTATCATATAAAAATTCAAATGGATACCTCTTAATATAAGATATGAAAAAATGCCCAATTCAAACACTTTGCAACAATGTAAATCTTCATAATGTCTAAGCAGCTATAAAAAGTAAATCACAACAAACGTGCACTTTTAGAATAAAAACAGTTAATGTTATAAGTTTAAAATAAATAACAACACGAACATAATAAAAAAAATATTTTGAGACAAAAGCAAAACATAAATCACTAAACTTTTCGCACAGAGAAAAAAATCGTCCATATAAAAAGAAATTATTCGAGCAATTACTAATTTAGAATTTTTGAATGCCATCCAAAGCATAATATTACCACTAAGTGCCTTATTTATTTTCCGGTCTGAAAAACAACATATTAGAATTCCAGAAAATCTCCATTCCGTGCATTTTTGTATTTTTTATATAGGTACATTTTACAAAACAATTTTTTATCATAATGTTCATTTTAAATATGTGGTTAGATTTATTGAAAAGACTGTTAAAACATAAAACTGCGTTTCTTATTGTTTACTAAACAAAATATGTCTCGAAGCTTTCTTAATAATAACAATAATAATGTTTGTCATAAAAAGGAAGAGCGTAAAAGTTTATAATGAAGGTTTCTTCCGCTCTATCCATCATGCGTTTTCGTGAAAATATTTTAAATGTGAGATAAGCAATTTATTTTAGAAAATATTAAAAACTGATTTGTGTATATGTATATCATGAAAGTGCATCAACTGATTTTAAAGTTTTTAAATGTTAGATGTAACCTCGTGAAAGTAATTTATTATTTTAGAAGCTCATTTTGTGTTGATTAAATTTTTGACATTTTTAACAAAGGATTTTATTATTTTTGTTGATTACAGCAAATAATTTCATTTATGATAAATATAGTGATAAGATTTTTTTGTTATTATCTAGACATTGCGTTTGTTATGTTTATTTTTATCGGCATGTAACATTATTTTAGAAACATGATTTTAGATGTTTTTAAATCAAAGAATATATTGTTTTAGTAACACTAGGACATGTTTTAAATGTTTAACTATTCAAAGGGGAACAAACAAGAAAAAAGGTATCATTAAAAGGATTTAGAGATTTTTTAATATGTTTCGAGGGTATATAATTTAGATAATTGATAATTTATTTTTGCTAGAAAGTTACAAATGGGACAGTATTAAAAAACTAATTTGGATATTTTAAAGTTTCCATAGAAAGGTTTTTTTGGAATAGCAAGTAATGGAACGCTTGCGATTTATTCTGTTGAGCTCTTTCTGATAACACACCAGATATCATAATCAAAATGTTTTCTCCACCGGATTTGTCCAGGATAGCTGCGTTGGTTGAGCGTTGTAGCTTAAGCCACGGTTCTGGGTTCAAATGTTAGCCTGGGAACATTTTCACTCAGTTAGAAAATTACACCGCATATGATGTATTTACCAATTAGAATAATTGTGTTGAATTAATGCTGAACATAAATTAATTGGACTGACGGAATGCTTTATTACGCACAGTTCCAAATATGAAGTATTAATGATTATAAGTTAGTAAAACTCACAAGGTTTACCTTCGTACAAATGATTGATGCGTCTGCCTTTCCTTACTATGCAAATGTTCCTTTCGAGTGTAAGTTCTCGCATATCTTAGTGAGTATGTTCAATTCGATCAAACTAAGTGCAGTGAGAATTCATTATTTCAATTCAGGAATGAATATTCATAGCGGAGGATTTTAAACCTGATCGTTAAGAACCCCATACATTGAAATCTAGCAGTGAATGGAGTGATGATCATGGTGGTCTTGGAATAAAACCTTCTCAACCAATCCAAACTGTGTCCACCACTGAGGTAAGAAATATATCGGCAAACATAATAGAATACTAATAATTTGCCTTTGATCTGGTACCTTACAATTAATATTTAGAAAAATATTTATTTACAAAATTGCCCAATTGATTTGTGTCAACTTTGTATAGATAACTACGAATATTGTGCTCCTTTATCAAATACGGTAGGAAAGCATGTAATAACACCTTTCAGGCCCGACAGCTTAAGAAGAAGCCTTGATATATAATAAAATTTAACAACAGAACAATACATTTATTTCACTAATTAAAAGGGGAATGAGAAGTAGCATAAGATAAGTTAATTAGATGGCATTAACCTATCTCAACAAAAACCAATGCGAGAAGTGTTGCCAGTGGGTCACTTTTTTATTCTGATTGCTTTATTGTTTTGAAATGGTATAATTTGCATTACTTTAACTCTCATCAAATAAGTCGAATTTTACTTCAAAAAACTGGTGGCAATCAAGAAAATTGAATTTCAAAAAATTAGCCCACTGACAACACTGAATGGGAGGAGAATCTTTTCAAACTAATTCCAAACCTCATCCAAAAATGGTTTATGTAATTTGAGATGTATACTCACTGAAACTTCTTTCATTAGGAACTGAAATACACTCAAATAGTAATAGTAAACTCTAACGCGATCACGTGGATCCCCGTACTTTTTTTATTTTGAAGTAGTAAAAGGTAACAGCTTACCAGATGGCCGTCAACTGTAGCCGCTGACTCCTCCACAAACTAGTTGAAACTTTAATCTGAAATTCCACCTTCAGACTACACGTTTCGTCACAAGAGGAACTATTTTACTCTTACATTAGCAGCGAAGCATAGCTTATTCCCGTTCAGAATTCTCTTGCTACATCTCTCCTGTATATAGTCGTGTATAGTATAGTCACCAGGGAATAACAAACAACTATAAAACATAATTTCGCAAAATAAAAGCGAAAAACCCTATTCCGGAGATCAATTCACAATTTGTGAAAGTTAGAGAAAGACACAATAGATTTCCCGTTATTCCACAAACATTTGAAATGCACACAACATACTGTCATGAAAAAGACATACAAAACTTATTCGAGAACTAGAGTACCCTTATCAAAGAGTAACTCGACATATTTTCATAATGCTATAAGCAAACTGTATTATAACAGCATATCCTTCTAGAGACAGCAGCTAACCTTTTCTTCTTTGTTAGTTTTGAATATTAGAGTATAAAGTAGATAACTAAAAATCTATTCCACTTTCAGCTTTATTTTTCGAAAATGAGGATGCATTAATAAAGTGTTTAATTTATGACAGTATGTATTTAAATGAGAAAATTGGGTGACTGCAATAACAATTTTAACTAGTACACAAGCAGGGTAAGTGCACCAATAATTGACTAGGCTCCAATAATTGACCAATGAAATACAAAACTATATAAAACAAACATTAATGCACGGATACGCTAATGTATGTTAGTATTTCAACCAAAATTAAAATATCCATGCATATTAAACAAAATTAACATTTATTGGTCCATTAATTTTGTTATACATTTTTGTGTCGCACTGGTCAATGACTGGTGAAATTCAGTTATTTAAAATTTTAAAGTTATTTGTTTTCACCATATTTTATTTTTTTTATTAATTTGTGCATCAGAGCAATTGAAACGGGAAAGATAAATTTTTTTAGCTCCATTTAATTCAGCGGTAAATTTCGTTAGTTGAACACGTTGCGTTTTTTTATGTCTTAAAGCCAAAAAACGTAACAATTCCTTACTACATTTCCAAACATGCATTCATAAATGAATTAATCTATAGAATTGTGAAGTCTTAATCGCAACATTTTCTAATATCTCCATTACTACACTTAATTAACACAAAATGAACATTGGAAGAAAAACTAATTAGTATTTTTTATACACGAGATAGTAGCTTCTTCTTATGACAAATCTTTCGCAGGAAAATAAGTGTTTGTTTGTTTTTTATCTTAATGATCTTTTAAAATAATCGTAATAAATACTATATTCGTAACAAAATAATTAGCGATTATTAGTTGTTTTATTGGAAAATTTAATTATGATTATTTCTTTATCGTCTTTAAGAATATAGTAGACAGAAATAGCTAATAAAATAGTAAAATTTGGAATAATGAAAATACATATTTCCAAAATTATCCAAAAGATGGTATTTTAATATGTATTTTTCCTATTTCAATATGCCGTCGTCAAAATATACTTGCTTTTCTAAAAAACACATTTTTATGTCTGTAAAAATGTAAAAGAAAATAGTACAGGGGAAATATGTTACTGATTTTGATTTTATTTATATATCAGCATCTAATCCACTTGCAATCATTTGAAGAAAATAATTTTCAGCATATATAAGAATTGGATTACAGTAAATATATTTTTCATCGAGAATAAAATTATGTAAGAAATTAAATTGCTTCGTACAACCTAGCGATTTGGTCAGGAAACTTATAATTAGTGTTAGTGCACCAGTAATGGAACAGTCAGACAAAAAGCTTTTAGATGTATATGTCTATTTTGACTGGTGGAACATATACATAACAAGGAACACACACGAAGTGTCACACACCGATTGTAACAAAAATTTACAGGTAGATAAAACATACAAAGATAAACGCCTCCACCAAATTTTATCAAAAATCTTTAGTGTGGAACAGAGATATTGGTGTTCCAAAATGCCATTCAAAAGCATGTTTGAAGGAAGAAATACTTTTTATTGTTACCAGTTCTTCCATGGTTATAAAAATACGTAAACTTTATTGTCATGTCTATAAATATTGCTTTCGCACATTTTCAGATTATATCCTGCTTTACTTCATGGATATACAGGGGGGGGAGGCCCATAGGTCCCTTCACATAAAAAAACTGTCATAACGGAGTGCTTAATATTTTATTGAATTATATATTCTACATTTTGGTTCAATACCTTTTGCCACCTTTCTGGCAGTTGCATGAGTTCACGCTCATAAAACTTTTGATCTTTGCTGGCTAAAAACTGATCCAAGTCATTTTTGTAGTCCTCATTTGAAATAAGGTTTTTGCCATCTAAAAAATTTTGTAGAGACCGGAACAAGTAATAGTCCGAAGGTACCAGATCTGGAAAATATGGTAGGTGTGGTAGTACATCCCATCCAAGCTTTAAAAGCTTTTGGCGAGCCACCAAAATTATACGAGGTCTTGCATTATCTTGATGGAACACTATACCTTTTCTGTTTGAGTGTCCAATTCATGACAGTGCACTTTAGAATTGATCGTTGTATTATACTGTAAAAGATAATAAAAACTATTGCCGCCAAACAGACAACATCACTTTTTTTATGAATATTAGGTTTCGAAGTTCTTTGACTCGGTTCATCTGTTTCACTGACGGCTTGTATCAGAGATAACTGACGGCTTGTATCAGAGGGAATAATCTACACATGAGACTAATGCAGGGTTAATTTTATCTGCTGCAATCTACATTATGCCCACTAAAGTCTTTTGCCACCCTCTTAACTTCGGAACGACTAATGCTATATTCATAGAAGTGATGTATAGGTAACCATGTGCTACTGAATGAAACCGTCTACGACGCCACCTGGTGGAAAACTGCGGAATTAGCATTCCTATCTCGAAAACAAGAAAGAGATAGCGAAAAAAAGCGTTATACAAAAATGTCGAGCATCATCGATTTAGTACGAAAAGACACTTAGTGGACATTAATGCGAAGAATAGAACGGTTAAAACGCGCATTTGTTTTTTGTTGATTTCCTACACTGTGACGAGACAAAACGATCTTAGAAAGAAAAAATCAACTAGCTATAACAATATAACTTTATTTGATATGTTCAAACTTCTCACCGTCAACTGCAATGCACATTTGGATTCGTGTTTGAATTTCACGTTGCACACGTTAGAGCATAGAGGGTGACACGTTGGCACAACCGTCCGTAATGCGTCGTTTAAGGTCCTGCAATGCTTGTAGAGGGGTCGCATACACCTGCTGTTTCAGGTATCCTCACAGGAAAAAGTCCACTGGAGTCAGATCAGGCAAACGAGGAGGTTAATCTTCGAATCCGCCATACCCAATAATTTGTTTCCCAAATTCCTTGACGAGGTACTGCTTCACTGGAGTTGTCTTGTGAGATGGCGCGCCGTCATATAGAAACCATAGATTCCGAAGTTTAAAAAACGGCAGGTTCTCTACGAAATCGGGGTATTACATTCTGTAGCAGTTCTAAATATCTTGCACCTGTTACTGTGTCATCGTACAATACTGGACCGATCCGCTTCTTATTGTAAATTGCACAACCAAACATTAATAGCAAACCCCATCTGATGTCGAACGTCGGTAAAACATCTCGAATTTTCCAGCGCCCAGTAATGGGTGCTCTGCCTATTGTACATACCATTCCGTGAAAAGCATGCCTCATCCGCCGACACTATACCTGACAATAAAGTTATCTGAATCTGGATCTGGTTCATGACGAAGTTGTAACATGCATAGCGTCGCTCGGCATCCCCGTCCAGTAAAACCGTCCAGATGTTGTTCAGTATGGATGAGTGCCTACTTTGCTTAATATTTTCCAAACCTGACTTTTTGATAACCCACAGTGATCACTGATCTCTCTTGTGCTGTATTTTTTATATGCGAGGTCGTATGCTAATACCTCATCCGGTTGAACTAGCCGTATTACCTTATATGGCCTGCCACATTGAGCTACTAGTCACTCACCCTGACTTCCTTAAACGTTTTACAACACTTAGGATGGTTTGATGAGAAGAATGCGGACCTGCAAGGAAACCTTGCTGTTGATCGTGCCTTGCGTCTACATTCCCTGTAAAGTAAAAATATCTCACAATACTCAGCTTTGAAAAATTGCTCCATGGCCATAAACATCAACATACAACCCCAAGAAGATGTCTCTTTTATAGCTGTCTCAGGTGAACAGTCGTGACGTTTCTTACGTATTTACATATGACAAAAATTTCGAACACCAAGCGCAAATTGCGTTCAGTTAATAGGACACTATTTTACATATCTGATCTACATATTGACTACTCTGTTTATAAAGATAATCCGTACAAGTATGCAACCCTCGGGGTTTGAATCGCAGTCCTTTTGATTGGGAATCACAAGCGATACCACTGTGCCACATTACAGTGTCGTGTTTTGTTTGAAAGATAATCATTTTTTCTTCCGTTCAAGTTTCGTGACGTCCAGTGTACGAAATTACGAAAAAACAAATGCGCGTTTTTATCCGTTCTATTATTCGCATTAAGTTCCACAAGGTATATTTTCGTACTAAAAAGATGATGCTCTACAACTTTGTAAATCACTGTTTTTCCCTATGTCTTTCTGTTTTCGTGAAAGGAATGCTAGCTCCGCAGTCTGGCACCAGGCGGCGTCGTAGGCGGTTTCATTCAGTAGCGGATGGCTACTTTCTTATACCTAGACTCCACTTTTATGAACATAGCACCAGCCGTTTTGAAGTTAAGAGGGTGGCAAGGGACTTTAGTTGGCATACTGTATATCAACAGCCAATTGAATAATTATGTATAGTATACTGTTATTTTAATCGTCCTGAGCTTATAGTCAAAGATATTAATATAAGTCATTAATGGAAGATGACATCACTATTATCTCATCATTATTTTATATATGCTTTACTCATAAAAAAATATTATATGTAGGCAGTCTCACATGCTTTGTGTAAACAAAGGTATGGCTGCAAAAACACATGTGTACTCTTATGACATACATATCTCACGCAGACACTTAGAAGGTGTGATGCTATAATTAACCAATCATACACGTTTATTAATTAACTAATGATATGCGTTTATTAATTAACCAATTACATGTGTTAATTTATAATTTTTCAACTGTTAGCTCCCTCAATTTCCAAAAATTAAAATGAATCAATTTAATCACCTCATTCATTGCACTACCAACAGCATGTGAAGATGACTCTAACAATTCATTATTATTAGTTAGTATTGTGTTTTATTAGTTTGTATTAAAATGGAGCCATACATTCTTTTATGTTAAGTGATCCAAAGATGAGAAGTCCAGACCTATTACCAGAATTAAAGGATCAAGATATGGAATTTTCAATGCGAGCCAAACAAACACACGTTTCGAATAATAGTGTCACACTTCTTCATCAAGACAGGACAATCAAAAGTCGTCTCATGTGTGTGATGTTTGTAGCAAATGTATTTTGCGAAAGGACCATTTAACGCAACACTTGGTTATCCATTTAGGAGAAAAACCTTTTGTATGTGTCGTTTGTCAAGAAAGCATTCTCTAGAAAAGGTGTGTTTTGAATCGCAGTAAATTGTCTCATTTAAACACCCCTGGGATTTATAAATGTGGTTTACGAATGTGGTGACGAAGTGTTTCCGAAAAAGTATGACTTCTTAAAGCATAGGAAGATTCATAGACCTATCAAGCAGCATAATTGTAATCAATGGTGGAGGTATTCACAAGGAAGCATTATTTACTTCAGCAAATGAGAACTGCGCATACATTTTTATTGAAAGTTGACAAATCATCTGCTTTAAAAGATATATTATATGAAAAAGTGAAGCATTTTAAAAGAGAAAATGCTCTAAATGTACTTACTAAAACTATAATCGTCTCTAATGAGGACAATGATAAAGACTTTGCATATTTTTTAATAGTGTACGATCGGAGGTTTTAAATGAACAAAATTTTCAATTAGAAGAAAAAGGGTCAATAAAATGGTATGCAACAGTTCAAGCTATAGTAGGTCGTGTAACACAAGATGGTCTTTATGAAACTGCCATACCCTTTTTCCGTTAAAACATTATACATGAATTGATGAAAGAAAACTTATCTACAAATGTTGAGAAAGCTTTCGAGAAAATTAATGACTCATTTGAAAGTACATGCAACTGGGATCTGGTTGGTCATTAGAAAATATATTGCATTTAGAACTGTCTATAGTTAAATGTTGCATAGCTTGAAATTTTTTGTATCAGTTTTTTTAAATATTTTCGCTATTGTAACTTTTTAAAAGATAAAAATACATAATAATATCTAAACTAGTATGTGAATGAAAAAGCTTAGTTTTTTTATTTTTGTATTTAAATGTTATACATTATGTTATTTACATATTACATAAATTACTTGACACATATTATGATCTTACATATCTTACATTTTAGCATATATCATTTACATAATGTACCTTACATACATTGCTTTTAACAAATTGAATACCTTACACAAATTTCCTTTTCAGCATTTTTAATTACCTCGGAAACACTAAAAAAAATGTGAACGCAACAGGGAAATATTTCATAACATCTAAAGACAATTGTATTCACAATCAAATGAATGCGTTGTATTATATTATTTTTGCTATATGTTACTTAAATTACGCGAGAAATAAATTATATTTAATGCAAGATTATATCTGATGATGACGTCATACTTCTAATCAATGACATGTTAAAACATCATTTTATGAGTCATTGATAATTTTTCCCCCACAGATGACATCACCGATAACATAGCATTATCTACATTTGTAATGCTAATTTAGAATGTACAAATAAATTGCTACAAAACATATGTACTCATATCATCAATTCAAATTTATGACATGCTTTGCAAAGGTATCGTTCGTATTATAAGAGGAATACACCGGATGCCAATGACATCGCAAGATTTGAGGAAAATGATGGTACAATTTGAAGCCACTAGTTCGTTATCTGTAGCACTTCGGAGGGGAAGGACACCTGCTTCTGTGGAAACCGAGGAGGCTGTTGCATTAGCAGTGGAGGAAGAAACAATGGAAAGCACACACGGTACATACTGTCGCACGTCGAATGGACGTACCATGGAGTACGGTGTACAAAATTGTCCGTAAAGTGCTGCAATTCTACCCATACAAAATCTAACATGTTCAAGGACTTTAACGTAACGATCCTGCTGCAAGAGAATCTTTCGCTTTCGTATTCCTTGCACGAAAGGAAGTGGACGAACATTACCCATCGAACATTTTTTGGACAAATGAGGCCCATTTTTACCTAAATGGCAATGTCAACATCCATAATTGCAGGATTTGGGCCAAACGAATTCCTCATGTTTTATAGCCAGTTCCATTGCATTCTCCTGAAGTCACCGTTTGGTGTGGTATGTCTGCACGTTTCATAATTGGACTATTTTTCTTTGAAGAGCAGTCGACAGCTGAACCTGTTACATGCACTATGACTGCAGCTCGCTTAGCGTCAATGTTAAGACGTTTCGTCATACCTGAACTCCAGAAACGTGGCATTTTAGACTCTTCGATTTTTATGCAGGATGGGGCCCCACCGCACATTGGTACATGTGTCACACAGTTACTTAAGCAACATTTCACGAATGAACGTATTATAGGCCGAATTTTCCCCACTTCTTGGACACTCCGGTCACCAGACCTAAACCCCCGTGACTTTTGGCTATTGGGTAATCTCAAAAGTACTGTTTATGGTCATAATCTCAACAATTTGGCTGAATTGAAAGGTGCGATACACCGGCATGTCCGTAACATTCCTCCTGATATGTTAAGAGCAGTAATACGATTTCACTTGCTTCCGGAAAATGGTGGACGCCACATCGAACATGCTTTATAACACGTTTCAGAAACGATTAAACACATTTTAAACCGATGTCTTCATGTTTTATTTCGTTTAACAATATTGCATACAGCGTCATTTCCCCCCTGGTGATGAGTTTTTGATTTTTTTTTTTTTTTTTTGGCCGGTAAATAAATTCTCATGATCTCTTTTAAACTATTACCAAGTTTGATAACATTTGATCCAGTATTTTTCCTTTTATGACCATTTCAAAGCGGAACATTAATTATAACCACCCTGTATATTGATGTTTAGAATTGTGTTTATATTTAAATAGTTTTGAAATGTACAAGTTACGCAATACTTTAAAATCATCATTGGAACTGTAATCATGTATAGTGTATTTAATTCTTTGCAGTTTAAAGGTTGTTTTAAAGTGATTCTAAACTATGTATACTCGTAACTACGGGAGGGGGGCATTGACAGGGAGGTATCACAGTTTTTCGCAAGTTAAAATATCTTCACTTATTTTTAATTATCCTGCCAATACTTTTAACGAATTGCGAACAAAATCCTTTGCATCCAAACATTGCCTGTTTTCTTTCCCTCACTTTGCATTTTACGCAAGCTTCTGTGTACAGCTGCATGCCAGAGTTTTTCATCTGACATTATCTTTTTGGCATCTTTCTTTATTTAATTTTTTCCGAAAATGTGTGGAGTGACATAATAAGTGAACTGACTATATATATTATGTTTAAATGGCATGTATCACGGCGGTGGTGATGACATTTTGCAAGCAGTTCTGTTTTATAAATCCTGTGGGTTTTTACCGACTAATATAGCATGTGGCTGAATCACGATTATGAATATGTTTCTTATATTCAACGTTTTAAGTTTCAATATCAAAGACCTGGTGTGATTTTAAATAAAATTGAGAAAAGCTAATGCAGTTTTGAACTGTTTAATCAGCACTGGAATGTGTACAATGACACATTCCAGTGCGTATTACTCTGCTCTGACAGAGTTTAAGCTATCTAAATCTACACGACTGGCAATTTTAATATTCCATTTACTAAGATATTGCTGAACAGAAGTAGTGACAAGCGGGCGATCATTATCGTGATGTAATGGCCAATTCCCTACCAGTTCATGACGCTTTCTCGATATGTGCCGTCGCAAAATTTTCAAAACTGAAACATAATATTCACCATTCACAGTAGTTTTTGCTGATAGATTACACCTTTATGATCAAAGAAAATAATCACCATGACCTTTCCAGCAGATTTGGTTTGTCGGATTTATTTTTGGAGGCGGAGAATCAGTGTGTCTCCATACACTTGTTGCGGAATTGGTAAGGAGATCAAAATGATGCACCCAAGTTTCATCACTTGTTATTAGTCTTTAGGAAAATGAAACATTTTGAAGCATCTGTTTCCACTCACAACATTGGTGAATTCTTGTTTGCACTTATTCTTTACTAAGGTGATAAGGGACCCATTTGGAACTAACATGGCGAAGCTGTAAATTGTTGCATAGAATGCGAAATACACTATATTGCCAATGATGACCGGTCACTTGCGATTTTAGACGTTTTGTTAAATATCTGGAAAGATACATGAGGAATTATCCTGGAACTTGAGGAGTGTAAACAACATGATAAACGTCATATATTTTCGTGAAGATTTTTTCCCGAAACCCTATAAGGGGCCGTCAACAAATTGAAGAAAAACAAATATATTTTGGATAACCCTGTAAAAACTAATATTGCAAAAGCATTCAAACTGTAGATTATGATTAAGTGGATTATTGTCATAATTTGGGTTCATTTTTATGAAGATAGCATGTATACTCGAAGAGAAATTCAGGTTTTTATAAAAACAGTCCCAAGTTTTACCAAGTTTTTTGCTTTTAATTTGCAGAGTTTTTAATATAAAAACAAGTTTTTTTTCCGAAAATATGACAAACAAAATTATACACAATACCCTGCCATCAGAATTAAAAAATAATAAAAATTGTATGAAAAATGAGCAGGTTTACTAAATATTGTTTCTCTGCGCATGCGCGAATTCAATCCAAATATACTGTGCATAATATATTAGCTAAATGTATAGACCAACTTTTGTGAAAGTCTCAAAAACATAGCTTGAAAATTCTGATAGTAATCGTCGATATAATAAGCTCGAATTTCGCTGTTCCCAAAAGGAAGCAAAAAGATGAGGGGTTGTATCCAAATGTACTAGCTTATCAAAGTTGACATAATAAGAATGAAGTGTCTCTCATTCTACATTTGATACAACCCCTCATCTTTTTGCTTCCTTTTGGAAACAGCGAATTTCGAGCTTATTCTATCGACGATTACTATCAGAATTTTCAAGCTATGTTTTTGAGACTTTCACAAAAGTTGGTCTATACATTTAGCTAATATATTATGCACAGTATATTTTGATTGAATTCGCGCATGCGCAGAGAAACAATATTTAGTAAACCTGCTCATTTTTCATACAATTTTTATTATTTTTTAATTCTGATTGCAGGGTATTGTGTATAATTTTGTTTGTCATATTTTCTGAAAAAAACTTGTTTTTATATTAAAAACTTTGTAAATTATAAGCAAAAAACTTGGTAAAATTTGGGACTGTTTTTATAAAAACCAGAATTTCTCTTCGAGTATACATGCTATCTTCATACAAATGAACCCACATTATTACAATAATCCACTTAATCATAATCTACAGTTTGAATGCTTTTGAAATATTAGTTTTTACAGGGTTATCCAAAATATATTCGTATTTCTTCAATTTGTTGACGGCCCCTTATGGGGTTTCGGGAAAAAATCTTCGCGGAAATATATGACGTTTATCATGTTGTTTACACTCCTCAAGTTCTAGGATAATTCCTCATTCCAGATATTTAACAAAACGTCTAAAATCGCAAGTGACCGGTCATCATTGGAAATATAGTGTATTGACGTTTTCGAAATTTTAGTTTAATGACGCTATCTCCTCTCATGAATTCGCCGATTTCCTTGCAAGATTGCCCACACAGTGTTAACATTTCGATCATTCACAACACTTTCTGATCTTCCAGACTTAAGAACCATTTCTGAAGACAAACGTCCTTTTTTGAAATCACCATGCCATCTAAAATTCGTAGACTCACCCCAAAACATTTGTCTTTGTAAGCTTCTTTCATTATTTTAACTGTTTTTGGAGCTGTTTTGTCCAAATGATAGCAAACTTTTATGGAACAACGCATTTCGATTTTAAACTCTGTATCACTCACCTCTATTTATGTAGGGCAAATAAAAACAGTTCTTTAAACAAGCATGAAACGAGGAAAATAAAATCGTCTGCTTCGTTTAGAATACTTTTAAACGTACAGTGAACAGTTAAAAAAATCGCCTACAGTTTTATTTTCAGTTTCGCGGTGTTGCCACTAAGTAAAAAAATAACTCTCAGTTTTTATGGAATGCCCTTTGTATTTTGGTGGTTTCGAAAAAGTTTTTAAATTTTATTTTTATTATTACAAGTTACACTTTAGTACGTGCAATAACTATTTAATGTTTTATCACAATTCTAATTTAAAAATTTTAAGACTATACGGACAGACAGACAAACGAAATCTATTACGGTTATGTTATAAAGTGTAAAGTAACAATCTTTTTCTAGTATTTTCTAGTATTTTTCCAAAGTATTACGTGTATTTGCTGTTTATCTGTTGTAAGAGTTATTAATTTTTGTTTTTAATTTTTATAAAAGACAGTTGTCGTATATAGTTTTATCACGTATAATGGTTTTACAGGGGCACATCAAAAATCTAACTGTGCCAGTTTGCCCGTGCGGGACTTTTGAACTGAAATCTTTGAAATCACTGGCTGGTACTTTTTTTTTAATAAAGTGCAATTTTTAATTAAGCAACGTGTTTTAAAGACATGCGAGTGTTTAATGTCAAAAGCCTCTTCAAAAACATTTCATATACATCATTCAATTTTATATATGCATAGAAATAGATATGTTGACATCAGAAATAATATATATGATTTTTTGAAGACAATACGCACATAATTCAAAATATTTTATCTAATTCATATTTTTTTAAATAAGAATTTCCTATAATTAGAAAAAGAAAAAGAAAAATTAAAAGTTTTATATACTTAAATAACTAGTTTTTTTCTCAGTATAAGAGCGTATTAATATTCTTCATTTGGGAAGATATGCTAATTTGCAATAACTGAAAAATATATTTTAAAACATTTGATTTCACTATAAATAATCTACAGGCAATGTAAATGTTTAGTTATATTTTTGTTTCATATTACAGTAAAGATATTCGAATCAGAATTTCAATTGCTACTAATCGAATTGTTTTTTGTTATGTGCAGTATACTTAAACGAAAATAAACTTTTCTTTTAGAATCAAAGAAATCGATAAGTGGATGCTTAATTTTCATTGTTTCTTTTTTGAGTTTTTATTAAATAAATTGTTTACAAACAAAGCTTTGCGTTTTTATCTTTTTTTGGAAGCGAATTTGTTCTAACGGAACTCAGTTGAAATTAAATTTTACGTAGTGAAATAGTTTGCATATTTTCTTTTTTTAAGATATGACACAAACAATTATTGAATTAAATTCCTTTTTCTATCAACGTTTCTCTTCCTAAATTTGTTTATGCTTAAAATAGTTTTTTTTATTTAAATAAAAAATGCTTAAGACAAGGTATTTTTTAGATTATAATATATTTTTTTAGCTCGCATTTGCGCTTGTATCTAACGTTTTATGCCAAAGAATATTTTATGAAATAGATTTTCATATATACATTTTATTTAGGAATAAAAATAAAAGGGTAAAGACAAATTACATACGGCTACTAAAAGATTATTGTATAAGCCGAGACATTTAGGTCAAGAAAACAAATAAAAAAATGTATAGTCGAGTTGTACGTGAGACCAAATGAAACTAAAAATTTCAAATACTTCTTTATTCCTGCGCAACGAATTGAAATATAAATAAATAAGCTTAGGCACACTACTTTGAAGATATTACGCGTACAACATTGCAAAGATACTGAACTTATACTTAATCGTATGTGTTACACTGTCCCAATACATGTATTTCATCTTTCACCTTTGTCAAAAATAATAACCGCCTTATTAATAACGTTTTTTTAGACAAAACATTTCTTTCAAAATCTGATGAATTACAATATTATGGTATATTTCGTGCCCCAAAAATGTTTGGCTGAACGAGTCCGTTTCTAAGGATTGGATTATGAATATCTAGATTATTAGGCCGAGTGAAATTTTGAAAAAAAGATAACCTTAGCTTTTGTTGTGGGATTCATTTGCTTCTGACCACAGTAATTCGCTATAAAAACCAGTAAACATATTAAAGCATGTCTTGCTGTCACCTCCATGAGTTATCCACCAACATTTAGATAGCAGCCTCTTAATATTATGCCAACTACTTCATATCGCTCACTCACAAGAAAAGTGACAAAAGTCCACATTAAACCATGTCTTGCTGTCATTTCCATGAGTTCTCCAAACAGTATTTAGATAGCAGCCTCTTAATATTATGCCAACTACTTCATATCGCTCACTCACAAGAAAAGTGACAAAAGTCCACATTAAACCATGTCTTGCTGTCATCTCCATGAGTTCTCCAAACAACATTTAGATAGCAGCCTCTTAATATTATGCCAACTACTTCATATCGCTCACTCACAAGAAAAGTGACAAAAGTCCACATTAAACCATGTCTTGCTGTCATCTCCATGAGTTCTCCAAACAACATTTAGATAGCAGCCTCTTAATATTATGCCAACTACTTCATATCGCTCACTCACAAGAAAAGTGACAAAAGTCCACATTAAACCATGTCTTGCTGTCACCTCCATGAGTTCTCCAAACAACATTTAGATAGCAGCCTCTTAATATTATGCCAACTACTTCATATCGCTCACTCACAAGAAAAGTGACAAAAGTCCACATTAAACCATGTCTTGCTGTCATCTCCATGAGTTCTCCAAACAACATTTAGATAGCAGCCTCTTAATATTATGCCAACTACTTCATATCGCTCACTCACAAGAAAAGTGACAAAAGTCCACATTAAACCATGTCTTGCTGTCATCTCCATGAGTTCTCCAAACAACATTTAGATAGCAGCCTCTTAATATTATGCCAACTACTTCATATCGCTCACTCACAAGGAAAGTCTCACAAGTCCACAAACTCATTTTCTATATTATTGCAGTGTCTCTGAAAAAATATATATGTGTGTATCCATGAGAAATAAGTATGTCCACAAAGTCAGGAGGGGAGAGCACGTTAGATGATTAATATAGTTTATTATTAAACATGCAAACAATTAAGAATTATTTTTAAAATCATGATTAACTATTTGTTCCTAATTAATTCAGCTTCAAATGCTGAAATTTCCATATTCACATTACATATTTTTCTCAAGATATCCAGGACAAGACTGAAAACTTTCACTTCATATTTAGAAAACAAATGACATCATCAATCTAAAAAATTGGAACATGATTTTGACATAATATACTTAATGCCAATTAGAAACATTAAATTATATCTCAAAATCATTATAATCAATAAATCAGATGAAAACCATTATAGACCAATAATTTATATGAAAATCATTATAAGATAATAAATTACATGATAATCATTATAGACAAAAAATTTATCTGGAACTCATTATAAGACCATAAATTAACTCTTATGAGTTCAGAATGTAATTACATCAGGTTTATCCCATCATAATAAAAAATTTCATCATTTCATGTAAATAAACTATAAACAACTGCTGGATTGTTTCCATGTTATGCTTGATTATGATGAGAATCAAATTATCTCCAACTATAATAAAGAAGCAAGTTTGTATGTGTGTGTGTGTGTGTGTTTGTCCGCTGTGTTCTGAAGAGACCGCTGCACGCAGAGCTATACAATTTTGTGGGAAGGTACCTTTATGCATGTAGTTTTGCACCTCGAAGCCAGATTTTGGAATTTTGGAATAGATTTTTTTTAATTCAATTTTTTATGCAATTTTTAGTGTTTTTTCACTTTTTTGATGCGATTTTTCAACATTAATAATAGGAATCCGGTTCCAATCTTTTAGCCCAATATAGTAAATTTTATCCTCTTTTCAATAAAGTTTATACGAAATTCGTACAGCGATTTTTGAATTTTTGGCGATTTTCTTTCCTTCGACACTAAGAAATTTTGTCAGAATGCTTGATTGGTTCGGTGGTTGAGCGTCCATTTCAGCCTTCAGATACGATCAGAATCGTCATTTTTTTTCTCTTTTTAGCTTGGAGAAAGCTGATAATTGATTACAAATAAAAAAAACATAACTTTAAAAGGGAAGGGTGGATTATTTATTATCCCGATTTTTGTATTAGATTTTTTCCTTTTAATTTCCTTTTTATGCGTTTTTTAACATTTTTTTTTTCATGTTTTGCAACGTTTTTTATTTCAAATGACGTTACAAATCGTCCACTACAAGTCAAACGCCATTGGAGGGCAGTTGGATTGGTAGCTGATAGAATTGTAGGGCATTTGTGATTGGCAGATGAAAAGGTAGTGAGCTGCTTGCAATTCGAACCGCGAGTTGTGAATGTTTGCGATTTGTTTTATGCTATTTTTAGAGTTTTTTCATGTATACGTCATTTATGTATTTGATTTTAGAAATTAACAGCAATAACTTACTATTTTTGTATGTATAAAAACAGGTAATTTTGTTTCGGTTTCAAAAGTTAGTGATAATTCCTAATTTTTTAACGTCGTTGGTTTAATTCTGTGGGGAGGGGGAAGTGAGTGTTTGGCTGTAGTTTAAATATCGCGTTAATGCTCTGATCGAAACTCCCTCCTCCCCCTGCCTCCAAAATGAGAACTAATTAATTATTAGTCCGATTCAAACGAAACCTTCTCTCAGGTCCCCAGGTATACTAGATAAACTTCGGTATAATTTTTTCAACCCTTGGTTACCACCATTTCTGAAAATTAATGACCAGGCAGGGGTATTTTCTCGGGTTCAGTGGGCCCAATTTCAATGAGAATTAGTTCATTCAACTTAACACGAACTAATTAAGATATATATAACTAATTAAGATACAGATTTGGCGCAACCTGGATGTAGAAAATGAAACTAAAAGATTTTTCAGCGCGTGCGCAGCACGTCTGGTATATGGTGTCGTAGGCAGCAGGGACACGTGCCGAAGTTTCGATCAGAAAGAGTTTAATTTAGAACTGAGTGCACCCCCTAGCGGTGGGAAGCGGAACTAAACAATTATGCATTTTAAATTTGTTCGATTCAAACAAAGGGCCCGATTTCAACGACAATTGATTTATTCAACTCAACATGAACTAATTAAGATATAGATAACTAATTAAGACATAGATTTGTCGCCCCCTGGCGGTGGAAAGCCGAACTAAAAGATTTTCTGCGCATGCACAGAACGCCTTCTATACTTTGTCATAAGCAGCGGGGACACGTGCCGGAGTTTCGTTCGGAAAGAGGTTTCTTTAGATCAGAGTGCACCCCCTGGCGGTGGAAAATGTAACTAAAATATTTTGCATTTAATCTTGGTCAGATTCAAACGAAATCTTTTCTGTCATTCTTCCGAGGCCTCCCAGGTACTAAATGAACTTCGGCATCGTTTTTGGACTTTGGTTACCACCATTTTTGAATATAAACATCCAGGGGGTGATTTATTTTCTCGAGTTCTATGGGTTCGATTTTAACGGGAATCGGCTCATTCAACTTAACATGAACTAATTAAGATATAGCTAATTATTTATGACGTACATTTGGTACTCCTTGGCAGTGGAAAGTGGAACAAACAGATTTCTTGCGTTTGCACGGCACGCCTTCCACACGGTGCCATAAGAAGTAGGAACGAGTACCGGAGTTTCATTCGTATATAGGTTTATTTAGAACAGAATGCTCCACCTGGTGGTAGAAACTGGAACTAAAAGATTTTGCAGCGCGTGCCTAGCACGTCTTTTATACATGGTATCGTAGGCAGCGAGGACACGTGTCGGATAATTTGTTTAGAACAAAATGCATCCCCTGGCAGTGGAACTAAAAAAATTTCCTGCGCGTGCGCTAAAAATGGCTATTTTTATTGAAACCGCAAAAGAAAGTTATCTATTCGATAATCCCAGACAACGAAAAAGTTTCATTTTCACTCATCCTCGAGTATTAAGAAAAGTATTGGATTTTTTGAATCGAAACTTACAGTTTATATTTCTGATTCCGAAAATACAAATTTTGTGAAAATCCGCAGGTAACTTTTTTTAAATTTTGACCAAAAACTGACACGTTTTGAATCAAATGATTTAGACATTTGAGGAGGTGGTATTAAATTTATTTCTACTTCGGGACGAATCTCTCTATTTAATTTCCAAAAAACAAAGAGTTACCAGAGGCAGTGTTTCGTGCAGCGATTTTTAGAGTGATGTCGCATTTTGTTGCATTATTTGATGGGACCAGGCAACGCCGGGCGGATCTGCTAGTAAACAAATAAATGATTATAGCATGCATAAAGAACTGATATTACACCCAAACAGTCTCATTTAAGTGCATCTTGCAGCAGGAAAAGTGTAAAATGTGTAGTTTTTCGGAAAATTGCTAGATTACGCTATATGTACTATTCCGCTACAGAACTTGTGGAGATAAATTTACCCAATCCTCCAAATACCTTCTGCGTCTTAACCCCTTAATCGTCGTGCCGATACGTGTAGGCTACTTTTTAAAAATTCAGATTGCTTGATTACCACCAGTTTTTTTAAGTAGAAATTTTCGCGTTATTTAACAGACAGATAAAATAATGCGAGAATAAAGCCAATTACACTAGTTTAAAAAACTGGTGGGAATCAAACAATCTGAATAAAACAGGCGTAACCTACGCTGCCCGTGAATGTCTCGGGCACGACGATTAAGGGGTTAATTCTTAAGGGTTTTATGCGCTTGTGCGCGCTTTTATAGCTGCATGCAGAGCTAAGTGTTGTAATTTTATATTACAGTAAAACAGTTTACAGTATTATAGTAAACCCTTAAGTACCATATTCAATTTAATGGTTTTGTACGGGTTTTATAGCAATGATTGTTTTCACACCCAATAGATGGCGTTACGTATAGAAAAATATTCATAAATTTTCCCGCTGCTTTGTTTTTTTCTTCATTGTTCATTTGTTTATGAGTTGGTCACTCTGTTCAGTTGTGTTTCATAAATTGTAGTGTTTCGCTTTCGGTTTTTTTTTAACACTTTCCAACCTAGTTGAAAAGTGTTTATGACTTCGGTTTGTCTGCCGTATGGCCGTCTGTCCGTGCTCTAACTCCCGTAAATATGCTCGGATTGCTCTGAAATTTTTATATGATATTGTCGTTATCTATAGCATGTTCCCTATTTCAACGGAAGTGTGTAGCACTTATAGTTTTTTTACAGGGACACTCAAAAGAATTCCGTTACATTACGGTCTATGGGGGAAAATCATTTGCGGTTTATTTTAATGATGTTACACAATTTCAAACAAATCGTAATTGATATATATCACTAAGGTGCATTACAAGAAGCTTAGTATGGAATAGGGTGTGCATAGCACTTATAGTTACTTTACAGGGACAGTCAAAAGACTTCCGTTACATTACGTCTATGGAGAAAAATCGTCTGCGGTTTATCAAGCAGGGCGGTCGCTCTGCCAAGCCAAGCTTAAAAAAAAACGCCACACAAATAACGCCAAGAACTGGAATAAAGACCGCTAATGCTTATATACAGAAAGCAACTTCGCAATGTTAAATCGACAAAACATGCCAGATTAAAATATCAGATATCAAACAAACCAAGCGTCGTAGGGAAAAAAAACGAAAACTAGAAGAATCTAAGGAAGAATTTCTTCAATTTAAGACCAAACTCATCTTTATAAGTGATTTATAAACAGAGATATAGCTTTTTTTTAAAACGTCGAGTTACTTAAAATGATCACTTTTTTCTTCGTCAAACTTTTTTTTTCAAACAAGCTACAGGCCTTAATATTGGGCAGAATAAAAAAAGGATTGCATTTTTGGACAAGTAATTACGTAATCTATGTGCTTTTATAAAATTCAGTGTAAAAAAGAATTATTTTCTATTCTTAATTAGCAAAAAACTGTTAATTAACTTGGCGATTAAAAAAATATGCCAAAACAGAGATGAAACCCGCCAACGACCATGTACCATCTGTATTAAAATAGCAAAAATCAGTTACAGGTTATAATATAACCACATCAAATTTCATCTGCAAGTCAGCCATTTTCTTTTGAAGATATTTAAAAAAAATAAAACTTCATAATTATAAGAACACACATTTTATCAGACAATTAAATATGACTGCAAATTGTAGCAGATGACTGTTTCCAACATGAATAAGTATGAGAAATTGCCCCTCAAGGATATCGGTCTGGGTGGCTCTGTCGCAGCGCATCAACACGGCATGCACAAGGTCCCAGGTTCGAGTCCTGCCCCCGGTTAACTTTTCACTCATGTTTGTTTAGTGTATTTAATTGTCTGATAAAATGCGTGTTTTTATAATATTGTAAAATAAAGTAATCAGACGTAGTGTTTATGCTTTAAAAAATATTTTTAATATATAATTTACGTTTTTAGAAAGATCTTTAAAAATAAATTAGTTTTTGAGGGAAGATGTACCTTCTAAAATGTATACATTAAGACTTATCGACATTTAAAATTTCTTTCCAAACGTAAACAAAATTTTTGAAATAAATTAAATGTGATTCATTTATTTCTAAAAAAAAAAAAAAAAAAAAAAAAAAAAAAAAAAAAAAAAAAAAGGAAAAAAAACACGGTAAAGGACAGGCATTTCGTTCGCAGGAATACCTTTCACGTCATTTTCCTATAAATTAATGAAATCCAGTTGTTAAATTACACAGCTCAACACAAATCTGGGGTTTGAAGAATGGCACTTTTTTCTTAGTAAATCAGTCACGCTGATCACAAATATGACATTAGTTTTTTTTTTTTCTAACACCCACAGTTTTTTCACAAAACAAAAAAGAAGGGGGTGCCTCTTAATAAAATCAATGTGTAATATTTATTAAATAAGATACATTTTTAATAAAAACAAAAATTAATTTCTTAGTAAAGTGACATTAATAAATGTTAAAATACAATACTGCACTAAAGGATGTGAAATATAAATATAGATGGCGCCACTTTATGTATTGATATTTGCCTGAGAAGGCGCAATTTTCTCCCGCGCATTTGTAGTGAGAACATGCATTTATTTTGTTCGTTTATTTATATCTTACGTTTGTTTTGTCAGTTTCTTATAGCAATATGGCATCAAGAGGTTGTATAAATCCAGGATATATAAAAAAAGTGATTCGGCAGAACTTAGTTGATCCAAAAGAAGTCCTCTTGCCTCCCCTGCACATTAAATTAGGTTTAATGAAACAATTCGTAAAAACCTTAGATAAAACAGGAGATAGTTTTCGATATTTAAATGAAGTTTTTCCACATTTATCGGAAGGTAAAATCAAAGAAGATGTGTTCGTTGGCCCAGATATGAGATGGTTAATGAAAGACGAAAATTTTGAGGAAAAAATTAAATCAGTCGAGGAAGATGCATGGGTTAGTTTCAAACACGTTACTCAGAAATGTTTAGGAAATTACAAAGATCCTAACTACGCAACGATCGTTGAAAAAAATGGTTCAAAACTTTCAAAAACTAGGTTGTAACATGAGTTTAAAAATGCATTTTCTGAACCCCTATCTTCAATGTTTTCCTGAAAATCTTGGTGAAATGCGTGAAGAACAAGGTGAGAGATTTCACCAGGACATAAAATGCATGGAAAAACGCTATTAAGGACACTGGAATGTAAATATGTTGGCAGATTACTGCTGGGATCTAAAAAGAGACACTAAACCAGCTTCAAAATCTAAAGGATACAAGCGTTCTTTTGATGATAAAGAAAAGTAATTTTACTATATATACTAGAATATAATTTCTTATAAAACATGCACACACATTTATATATGTATATATGATTTTATTTATTTATCTGATTTTTTTTTGTACATTTTTAAATGAATGTTGTGTAAATTGTATATTCTCAAATTCCAAATTCTTAGTTTCTTAATTGAAAGAAATCCTGACGTGATACATAAAAATGGATATTATTTTGAAATAAGCATAGCAGATTTCTTACAATTTACATAAATTCATGAAAACCCCAGATAAAAAGTTAAATTTTGTAGGCCTGTGTTATTTTTGTTTCAGAAGTGAAGTTTCCATTTAAATTTATTGTAACAGTACAATGTTTAATTGAATAAAATAATGTAAATCTAAGAAATTGCTAAGAAATTCCAAACATGCACCGGACAACGCAAAAATAAATAAATAAATAAATAAACAAAAAATAAATAAATAGATAAATAAATAAATAAAAATCAGCTTTCAGAAATTCTAAAAATTGTTCGTATATCTTAATTACAAGCTAAAGGAGGGTTTATTTCTATATTATTCTATATATAATAGTAATTTTAGCAAATATATTAAATTCCAATGCGATCTGATTTAAACTTTAAGATAGTTTATAAGACATGATAAAAAAAATTATAAAAAAGAGTGGCGCGTCACATTTCGGGGAGGAGATGGTGAGGGGCGTGAACAAAATTAGGAAGTATAATAAGGTTATCTGTTTGAAACTTTACGATATTTTATAACACATAACATAAATTTTAAAAATAAAGCCGCGTCAAAAATTATAGGGAGGGGCGCAGCGTGTTTTGCCTACACAAGGGGGGGACACTTTTCTAAATTTTAACGATATCCGTCATGTCAGATATCGTTACAAAGGGCTGTGACCACTTATTCATGTTATGCACCACAGGTGAAACCCCCACATTTTGCGCTCCCCCGACACTACTCATGTGATATATTGTTCGAAAGGCCTGTGACCGCTTATTCATACTATGCAGGGAGGGGGGGGGTCTAAATTTTGCACATACCCCTCATGTGATACATCGTTGGAAAGGTCTGTGACCGCTTAATCCTATTATGCATCTCTGGTGTTCATCCCCCCACTTTGCCCCTAAACGTGATTAGCTTTCACCATCGGGGGGCGCTTTCCTATCTCTGTTTCTATGGGTCGGATCACGACAGGGTATGGCTCATTCGACTCGATTTTGATAGAGCTTTCTGATTTTAGTTCATTTTTTCACCACCAGGGGGCACTTTCCTATCTCTGGTTCTATGTGCTGGATCACGACGGGGCATAGCTCATTCGTCTCGACATCTATAGCCTTAACGATTTCAGTGCCCGAGGTTCATATAGAACAGATTGCGCTACCTGGTGGTGGAAGATGGAACTTGAGCGTGCGCAGCACGACTGCTATACGGTGCCAAAGGCAGTGGGGACCCATGTCGGAGGTTCGTTCGGTTAGAGGTTTATACTATTCGATGTGCAAATTAAGGGATTATCCGGTGCCGAAGGCAGCGGGGAACCTGGTCGGAGGTTCGTTCGGTTCGAGGTTTATCTTATTCGAGGTTTTACAAGATTCGAGGCCCCGATGTAAATTAAGGGCCCGCTAGTGGGCGAAGCCAGCTAGTGCTAATAATAAAAGAGCGTGATATCACGTTTCATATCAAATGCAGCACTGACACGCTATGTACGTATTCCATTTTTATTAATTTCATGGATAAGTCGGTGATATTTTTTAACGGAGGATAACAAGTATTATAACAAGCCACATTTAGTATGTTGTTTTTAAGAGTGTATTTAGTTTAATTGAAAAATCTACTGGTATTTCTAGTTAACCCTTTAAACAACGACTGAAAGTAAAATGTAATTTTAAATTCTCATGTTTAGATTATTTAAATTACGTTTAATCTATTTAAAAAAAAAGAAATGATATCTACAAAAACAACTTTTCAAAAGTAGAAAAAGCCAAGCGTAAAAAAAAAAAAAAAGTTGTGGCTAAAAAATGGTGTGATAACAAATTTCCAAGCTATTATATTACTTATTTAACTTTTTTCCATTAAATAAGTTATCATATATATAAGTCGAGTGCCTACGTATATGTTAATGGAAATCGTTTTCTCTTGTACTAAATACATCCTAACGAGTTTCTGAAAATGCATTTTTTTTCAAATTATGCATGATGGACTTGGCGGCCATCTTTCCATATTTCTAAGCATCCAAATTTCTAAAGTAAAAGCGTAATATGTTTGCACTGTAATATGTTTATAACAATTTCGAACTTCAGATTTTAACTACGGACAGATAAATTAGATAAGACTGATATTTTGAGAAATTGATTTTTACTAGTTTGAAATTATTAATTACTCTAAAAAATAAATCATAAGATGAATCTTTAAGATAAGTCATCATTATCTTAAGACACAATTTTCAGAGCATACAAGTCTATAAATTAAACGCTTAAAACATTTGCTTAAATAATAATTTTGAACTTCGGATTTTAACTACGGATTTGAGTGTTTAGAATTTTGTGAATAATATGCAAAGATGGCCGCCAAGCCCATCATGCATAATTTGAAAAAAAATGCATTTTCAGAAACTCGTTAGGATGTATTTAGTACAGGAGAAAACGATTTCCATTAACATATACGTAGGCACTCGACTTATATATATGATAACTTATTTAATGGAAAAAAGTTAAATAAGTAATATAATAGCTTGGAAATTTGATATCACACCAATTTTTAGCCACAACTTTTTTTTTTTTTACGCTTGGCTTTTTCTACTTTTGAAAAGTTGTTTTTGTAGATTTAAATAATGTTTCACTATTTTAAACGCATTGAAATTTATATATATCACTACGGTGCATTACAAGAGGCTTACTACAGAATATTGTGTGTATAGCAGTCATAGTTCATTTACAGGGACACACAAATAATTCTCTACTGTCTGTTAACAATAATTCCTGGAAGTGCGTTTTAAGTAACTGAACGCGATTTTAAATTTAACTCACTTTTTGTTTATTACGTGGTGTGTATAAATTCTGTAGATCATATACAAGGAAGCACAAAAATTCGCGAACACATTTCTGTTTATTGACAGAAACTCAAGAAGGAGAATTTTAAACTGCGCTACGCGTTTCTTAACTGAACTAAAATTTACCATCCTATGTAGTATATATACAAATCTATAGATCATATACAGGGCTGAATAAAAGTATTCGGATATTTTTCCGAATATTGTATACGTTGGAAATTCCTGAAATTATGTTTTTAAATATGTTATGCGTTTTCCAAATTGTTTACTTAGATGTTATCTTTCAGCTTATTAAACGGTATGATTTGTAAAATTATTTTGGAAGCGTTGGAAAGTGTTACATAATCTATGCTTGACGCATGATTTTTCTTTTTTTTTTTTTTTTTTTTTTTTTTTTTTAATCTCTGATAGATTAAAAATAATGATATAAACTACTTTTCACAAAATTTAATAGATCTGGTATGCAGCATATTAGTATGCTATGGTTTATATGACTAATAAACATTGTAATAATACTTTTTTAATTAAATCTCATTGCGCTATATTATTGTAATATACAAATCTAGACTTTTAAAAATATTTGAGTACAGAATAAATTTATTTAATAACAGCCGTGTTAAAATTGTTTTATTTATCTAACTATAAATAATGCTAACTCAAGACTAAACAAATATATATTTTTTATTTTAAATAAAGTTTCTTGGAATGATACGCTGTTTTAATGTAAAAAGAAATATTTTTTCCGCTTCATTTATTTCATTGCTAAAATAATTAAATTTAGTACATTTGGTTCCATTTATTTTTAACTATGAAAAAAAAAATGTAAAATGAACAAGAAACACAAATTTCTGAATCTGCAGAATTCTGAAATGAGTTTTAATTCTTTTCAGTATTTCTTAGAAAACATTTTTCCTAAAATGTTTATTAGCTTCCAATTCAAGTGCCGTAAAATTAAATTAACTCCACCGGAAAAAAACGTATTCGCTTCGTTAAATTTGAAGTCTGATATTTTTCTTTTCATAGTAAGAAAAAGCAAAAGTTGTGAACTACATACACAACACACTAAAGCACACTACGAATTGTTACTCGTAACAAATGCTGAGCACACACGCACACGTGTGTGCACACTTTTATAAAAGTAAAAATGCAAGAAAAAAGCTTATAATTTTTTATGTTCATTGGATTGTAAAGTTAAACCATTAACAGATTACACTCCCTTTTATAGTTTTTTTAAATGTATTGAGATTTGAAGAGTTTTTAATAATATTTTTTAATAAATGCGATATGCGTATAGAAAAAATATAAATTACTCAATATATTGTTGATAACCTTCAATAATATTTTTTTTAATTAGAGTAAATAAACCTGCAACCGTTCCGTATGTGCTAGTGGTAGTTTTGAACATTCCGGACAGAAATAAAAAGCAGTTTTTGTTTTATAATACTAAAGTAGAATATATTTATCACGATTAACCTTAATTATTTCATTCAATTATTGAACTGAGACATGGAAGCAGAAAATGGAGATCTTTTTATCCACTCCGTTTAACTGCTAAAAGTATTTATTAAATTACTCCTTTTTTTTACGCTAAAAGATATTTTTAATTTTTAGCTTGTAGTAATATCCTTAAGTTAGTTCACCTTAAGTTGAAAATTAATTTTATTGCCGCATCTTCAAAGCGATTATCTATATTTTACCTTTTATTTGAAACAATTTGTCCCCTTTTTTTCGCGAAGTCAGTAATCCAGAAAAGATTCGCTTTTATAAAAATGCGAGTTTGTTAATACAGTAAAACAGCAAAACTATAAATGAGATATTTGCATTATTTAAAATAAATAATATTTATTAATTAAGTGATGAACGAAAAATGTAACAAACTTTTACGAAAACACACTGTACTGTAAATACAGTATATTCCTGTGTATAAAAACACCACAAAATTTAACAACTTAAAAAAAAAAAAAAAAAAAAAAAAAAAAAAACATGGAAGTAATAGTAGGATAATATACAATTTAAAAATAATATTTATTGAAAAAATGTTTAATATTACATATGAGTTAATTTTAATTTATGAAAATGATGTACAGGGTGATTTTTTTTAAAGTTGTGAAAGTAAAACCCCATAACAAAAGAACCACTGATCCAAATGACCTGAAATTTCACCAGTATGCTCCCAAAGCAATGGGGATTTTTTAGGCGTGGTTAAAAAAAACTTAAAATTGCATCGACAGATGGCGTTGTAAATGCAGTAAAGTCGGAAGACGAGCTTGCACACGACACACGCACAGTGGCAATAAAAAAGGTGAAGTACGCATACACTGCGATTTCTGACTCTGGGGGTACCTAAAGAATATTGTGTATTGTGGTGATGTTACGAACTTAGCTGACCTGAAGGCACATATTGTGGCCTTCAGGCACCAAATCCACAGCATCCAGCCGGATACTCTTTGCTTAGTTGTGGAACATGCGGCTTCACGTTTCCAACTCGTAGCTGAAAACGGTGGACAGCACACTGAAAATCACTTGCGTTAGTTTCGCAGTTGACTTTCGCGATTACAAATACTTTACTCCATATTTTTATTTTGTTCTGTTTCTGCGAAAGTGTTCGCAGTTCCTTTTCGCAATTACTGCATTCTGTATGTTCTTGATATGCGTAATAAAGTTTTCTTTTTCTCAAAGTACCGTCAATTGTTTTTCTCCCACTGATGATATTCTTTGTTTCTGTTCCAATTTAAAGTTTTTTTTTAACCACGCGTAAAAAATCCCATTGCTTTGGGAGCCTACTGGTGAAATTTCAGGTCATTTAGATCAGTGGTTCTCTTGTTATAGGGTTTTACTTTGACAACTTTAAAAAAATCACACTGTATATATTCTTTTAATAATAATATTTCCTGAATTCCCATTTATTTTTTTTCCATTTGTTAAAATTTCAGCAACACATAAATATCTAATTAATAAAGTATAATTAATGTATGAAAGCAATAATTTTAAAATTTTAAATATTACTAGTTGTGTAGCAAGCCGATATGTCGCATTTGCATTGCATGAGATCATTCGATTTCTAAAAAAAAAAAAGAAATCTAATTTAATTCTGCATTTATAAAATTATTTTTATAAAATTTCTTATAATACGTAATACATCCAGTTTACAATGTAAACTAACTGGGATTTACGAAATTTACATTTTGCAAGTTACATGAATTTGACGCAATTGAGGGGGTCAGGGCAAGAAAGTGCCAAGCCACATTTTTGGTGAAATAAATCTAACACTGTAATCTGTTTCTTAATACTAGGGGGGGCTCAGCCCCCTACTCGCTAACGCTCGCCAACCCCCCCGTGAATTGCGAAGCAATTCACATTGAGACCGCTTCGCGGTCACAGCTCGCTTCGCTCGCTCGCCCCTTTTTTTCAGCAATTCTAGCCGGAATAAGTTCTACCATAAAACATTTGAACATATGAAATTGACAATTTATTTTAATGTAAAAAAGTAATTCTCCATTGAAAACACAACTGAAAATGCATTTATTTGGCGCTACCAATGGGCATATAAATCATTTAAATACTATGAAAAAAGGATCTTTTGTACAGCATGACTTAAATTCATTAGAAAAAAACTACGTTATAGGAAGATAGTTTGTTTGTCATTGTTTAAATTTCGTTCGACATTTTATTGTTCTAATTGATTTTTACAAAATGAATTATTTTTTATTTCATCAATACACCAACAGATGGCGGCAGGTGATATCTAGACAGTTGATTTTTTTCCCCGTCTTTTGAGTGATTGAAATTCGTCAATGAATTCTAAATAAGAGTTGAGAATTCATTTGAAATTAACGATATTGCTCATAATTAAAATGAAGAATCATCTCAGACGCTTTGGATTACGTACATGTTATTTTATTTTTAATAATTGCAAGTTTGAGTTTTATTCTGTGGTTTCACGGCTCTCACACTGACCGCCATATTGGACGGAGGCGGAGCTGATCTAACACAATCTAGTCTGTTCATTGGTCTGAGCTCTGGAAACTACAGTTGTTGCCAAACCATAAGTTACAAATTCAGCCCTTTTTTCGCGCCACGTAAGACAAATATACATATAGATTGTAAAATATAATATCGAACATATAATCTGTTTCTAATATCACTTGGTGGCAGCCTATGTGACAGGTTTCGTTTTTGCCCTAGATGTTTATGCCCCCAATGAAGATAGCTAATTTACAAAAAAACGTAATAGTAGTATCGTTAAAGTAATGCCATATTGTTACTCAGAATATCTCAAATGTTACTAAGACATTTGCGAAAAAACTTTAGGTTATATATCTTAATTTGAGTATTGGATCCAATTTTCAAATTGAAATATCTCAGAAGTTCAAAAAAGGGGCTTAGCACTCTACTGCTATGACCCCCTC
The DNA here is from genome assembly GCA_963931845.1 of Maratus michaelseni. NCBI lineage: Eukaryota > Metazoa > Arthropoda > Arachnida > Araneae > Salticidae > Maratus > Maratus michaelseni. The sequence goes on from OZ007586.1 coordinate 32,471,000, forward strand.
AATTATACTAAAATGCTTTTGTAAGAAAATGCCAACATACGGGTAATAAAACTTTATTGGTCGGCAGGATTTTGATTACAAATTTGGAAACATTGCCATTATTGCCAAGGTAATGAATTTTTACTTGTCTAACCCATCAAAGAAAATTCGTCCAGTCAGGTATTTTCAATTTCTGTAGTGTGTGTTGCTATAGTTGGCAGAGAAACTTTTAATCTGAGCATATGCCCTGAATGCATGTTCAGACTCCATGCTCAAAATTCTATGTTGTATCCTATCAAAATATTTTATATTTTAACAATTACGGAAAATAATATTTCATACGAATGAATAATAATAAAATATTTCAGTGTATTGATAATACTCAAAGAACATGTGAAAGTAACTCATTTGAATATTTTTCGCATTACATCTTTTAAAGAAGAATCTAAACTAAAAATCATTAAGTGGATTTATTCAAACAAAACAAAGATAAAAATACTTGTTCAACATTTCGGAAAGCAGATGTTATTCTATTATTTACCTTTCTCTTTAAAAAATTTTTTCACTAAAATGGAGTTATTTAGCTGCCATCTTCAGAGAAATTTCGTTAAATGTTACAAAAGAAAATAATAAAAATCAAATTTTAATTGCTTAATAGGCGTATAGCCAACATAGTGAAAAAGTACCCAAGCCGGCACTCGAACCCGGGTCATCAGTACAGCGCATTGACGTTCTACCAACTGAACCACTTGGGAACGATACTCAGCCTGGAACTTTCTCACTATAACATGTTGGCAAGACTACAAACGTAGAACAAGATGGAATATTTTCTGTGAGCCATCAATCCTGGTGCAAACACGAAATCAAAGAAAATCCAGCATCGACAATTGAATAAATTCATATTTAATACTTTGGAAATTTTTCCATAGAAAATTTCTTACACCTTGCATTCATAATAATCAAATTTTAATTGCTTAATAGGCGTATAGCCAACATAGTGAAAAAGTACCCAAGCAGGGACTCGAACCCGGGTCATCAATATAGAGCATTGACGTTCTACCAACTGAACCACTTGGGAACGATACTCAGCCTGGAACTTTCTCACTATAACATGTTGGCAAGACTACAAACGTAGCACAAGATGGAATATTTTCCGTGAGCCACCAATCCTGGTGCAAACACAAAATCAAAGAAAATTCAGCATCGATAATTTAATAAATTCATATTTAATACTTTGGAAAATTTTCCATAGAAAATTTCTTACACCTTGCATTCGTAATAACCAAATTTTAATTGCTTAATAGGCGTATAGCCAACATAGTAAAAAAGTACCCAATCCGGGTCATCAGTATAGCACATTGCCGTTCTACCAACTGTTAGAGTCCCGGCTTGGGTACTTTTTCACTATGTTGGCTATATGCCTATTAAGCAATTAAAATTTGATTATTATGAATGCAAGGCGTAAGAAATTTTCTATGGAAAAATTTCCAAAGTATTAAATATGAAAAAAATGATATCTCGGAAACTAAGGGAAAATTTAAAATCCTGACAGCTTATATGACAGTCTCAGATCCATACCTTATTTGATGCTTAGTATATAATCTGGTGTGTTTAAATTTTATTGTTCAGGTAGAGGGATGCACAAGAAAATGCCCACACATTACCGGCCATTGTCAGCAAATACTCTGTGTTTATTTAGATATTCCATTACATTGTGCAAAAAAAAATTAAATTTCTTAAAAACATTCTGAAAGTGTTAGAAAACGTATCGTAATCAATGCCTGATGCAATCGTTTCGTTCTTTTTTTCAAATCGTACTATTAGTTCGCACTCTCCCTATATATATTTATATATCTTGTTCAAATTTTCAATCGTTAATAAAATACTTTTTATTCATCCACTCAAGTTCTAATATTTTTTTTTAACTTGTAGTTAAACATAGTTAACGAGTTAACCATACGTCCATCCGTAGTCAAGGGCGGATCTAGAGAGTCTTCAAGGGGGGGGGGGGGGCGATATCAGAAATTTGGAGGTTAATATCTGACCCACAGTCTTGGTCGGGCCGGGTCTAATTTTTTTTAATTGCGGATCAGATTTACTTCTACTTTTGGCTACGGGTCGGGTTTGGGGCGGGTTGACTTCTACGTTTACTGCGGGTCGGGTTTGGGTTGGGTTAACTTGTCTTTTGATACGAGATGCGTTTGGATTGGGTTAATTTTTACTTTTTTTCTGCAGGCCGGGTTTACTTCTACATTTTCCCTGCGGGTCGTGTTTTTTCACTCTTGCGTAACGTGTTCGGGTTGACCCTGTTTTTTAAAAGAATGTCTAAAATATTTTTTCTGATAAAATCTATATGCAGTAAAAATTTCCTAATGGACAGTCTCGGGATGGGCTCGGGGTTTAGCTTTAATTACCGGGCTTTTATAATCTTAGCTTTTATACTTTTTTCTTTTTATACCAATCAGGGCTCGGTCCGAGATTTTAGCTTTACTCGTATATCGATCTGGGCCAGTATTTTGTTTTTTACGGGCCGGACCTGGCCAGCATTTTTTTCCGGGCCAGACTTGAACTATACTTTTAACTTTTATACCGTGTCTGGCCGGACTTGGACCATACTTTTAACTTTTATACCGTGCCGGGCCGGACTTGACCATACTTTTAACTTTTATACCATGCTGGGCCAATAATCTGTTTTCACGGGCTGGGCCGGGCTCGGTCCGAATTTTCAGATTTTATACCGTGCCGGGTCGGGCCAATCACTTGTTTTACACGGTCCGGGCTGGGCTCGGGCCGAACTTTTAACTTTTACAACGAGCCGAACTCGGGAAAATTTTAACTTTTATACCGGGCCAAACTCGGGCAAAAATTTTAACTTTTATACCGGGCCAATAATTTTTTGTACGAATCTGAACGGGCCCGGGCCTGGAAATTCCGGCCCATGCAGATCTCTGAGATGTACACCGAAAGAGATCCCGAAAAACATGTTTTTACAAAATGTCTGTCTGTCCTTGTGTATGTCCCCTTTGTATCATCGAAAGTGTATGAAATTGTGCATAGAATTAAACCAAATTTCATTGATAGGTTTTTGACTATGGCTAGCAGATCGTACTTAAATTTGGGGATATTCCACCGGAAGGGGCCGCTGAGCGATTTATGTGCAATATTTCGTAGTTTAACATCGGCTGTTCATGCAGGGAAGGTAACACGGCGCTTCGCAAGCAGCTGATGTAAAATGGAATTCTGTGAAGGTGAATTTTGAAGTATTAACATGGATGAGATAGAAGAAAGCTTTGCGATTGGCACACCCGATTACTTAAAAGTATCTCTCTTTGATTTATTAAACCAAACTAAATTTCTAAAAATTATGCTAAAAAAATGTACAACATCACTACAATTTTTACGAAAACAAATTAATACTAGTATGTTGTGGCTATCACAAAACTTTCTTCTACATAAATCAAATTGTCTGCAATAAAAATTAAATGACAATCTATTCGTTCTTGAGATACAGCAAACGCGGAAATCGTGAAAAACAGATCATAGTGACTACATCTGTTGGGCGGTATACACCCAATTCTAATAAAGATCTATATATGCCAAGGTCAAACATAATCTAAAGTTTAATGAAATACCGTGTGTAAATTCTTAAGATATAGATATTGCGAAAAATACAGCATAGCAGTATCACCTGTTGAGTAATTTAAACCAAAACATCATCTGCACCAATTTATGTCAAGGTCTAACTAAATACGAATTTTCATTAAATTCCGCGCATTAGTTCTTGAGATAGAGCGCCCACAAAATTTGTATTACTTGCTTGATTGTAACACTGCTTGACAATTGCTAAGGAACAACTCGTTTTTTCAACGTAGCGTTCCCAACAGCCAACCAACATAGTAAAATTAATTATAGATGGCGTACTAAGGACGGACCTGTTATGTGCCTAAAATGTAGTCCATGGGAGATCGTTATTCATTCGAAAATTTATGCAGTTAGGTGTTTGAAAAAAATAGCGCCTTAGGTTGTTGAATTAATTTCTGTGAAATTCCGTGTGGTACGGTATTAATGAAGTGCAAAATGTCTACAAGCACTGAAAAACGCCTTGAGAGAGGAGTGGGAAAATATCCCCCAAGGACTCTTCAATAGTTTAATAGACAGCATGAATAACAGATGAAAATGTGCACTAGTGTCCGAGAAGGCCATATTCCTTGAGAGATTGATATATCTTATTTTTTCATATAAAAAGACCCTTTTTTGTCAAGTCCGAAAATTTTCAAAGGAGACATTTCTTTATTTTATTTTTGTTATCCCGCTTTCCCATGTGGTGCGATCTGTACCGTTTTGCATGATAAATATAACACTCTACCTCTATTACATATGTTCTTAGTTTCATTTCTTCAATCATTGCCTGTGATTATTTATTTCAAAAAATGTTTCTGTTCCTTAGCAATTGTCAAGCAGTGTCTATAGACAGACAGACAGACATTTTCTAAGAACAGTCAATTCTGTTCAGGACCTCCTAAAATGTAGAAATACGTCGAAAATTTTTACCAATCCAATACTTTGTTCTTGAAAGCCTGAGTGAGGCCACTCGGTCCGGAGGAGCCGGACCGTTGAACGTTAATGCCTCACCCGGGAAGAAATACTTTGTTCGAAAAAAAATCCCTGACGGCTCGGCCTATAGGCACAGGCAGATTTCGAAGACTCAGATCGTGGGGCGCCTGTATTTTGGGAATTCCGGAAGAAATGACCTTTTTGCCATATTGCGGCAGTTGGGACCGACTACTTCGAAATCACCTGTGTCTGTAGGCGGAGCCGGCTAGGATTTTTTTGTTTTAATTTTGTTTTGCTGTAAGGGTTGGTCCTATAAAAAACTTGTCAATATAAAAGTTGTAGATAATATTAAGAGGATTTATAACAAATTTAAGAGGATTTGATATCTTGTGAATTGACAAAGTTATGATTTTTTTTCTTCTTAAACACACCTATTCCTCCCCCCCACCTTGAGGCCATTTTTAATGATATCAAAAATCTGTCCAACATAAATTTTCGGCCCTTTTCCTAGAAGTAATAATAACTTTAAACGGATTCTATATGTATCATATTTAAGAAGTTATGTGTTTTTTTCTGTTTTCACAAAAAGCCCCCCCCCCCTCCCCCCATTTCCCCAACCTTGGTTCAATTTTGCCCATTAACGAACTTGACCAAATTGAGATTTTATGCCCCTTGATTTTATATATCAGTTTGGATGAGATTTGTGCAGAATTATTGAAGTTATCGTGTCCATAAAAAAGTGATATAGATAGATAAAGTTTTGAACTGGGTGTGGTTTTGGGTTCTGGGAGTCATGATCGGCGTAGATCTGGAAATCTACCTAAAATTCCACCCGAACATAGGCTCGGAGGCAAGAATTTAGAGGTATGTACGAGCGAATAATGGTTTTCATACGGGTTGAGTCAGACACGGGCCGAATTGTTAGCTTTTATACCGGGTCGGGCCCGAGTCAGGAAATTTCGGCTCGTGCAGATCTCTAGAAAGAATGAATTCCCTGCCAAACTCGTCCTGGAAAAAAGAAGTCTATACCGGCCCGGCTCGAGTCTACAGAAAAGGAATACCCGGCCAGAAAAGAGTGGAGAACTGGCAAGGTCCGAGTTCCGTGAATGAAAACTGGCTCGAGATTTTTCTTTGGGCCAGACCCTTTCCCGCACAGACCTCTGATGTCGGTTTGCAGACCTTTTATTAAAGCAAGGGGGGGCGGGGGTGCGATACGCCATTGCTGGCAACCGGACGAATTTTCTGCTTTTATGCCTGGCTCAGGCCTGAAAATTTCGGCCCGTGCAGACCTCTTAGAAAGAATGAAATCTAATCCAGGCACGACCCGAAAAACGACCCGAAGTCTGGTCAGCCCCAGTCTCCAGAAAACGCGAGGCCCGCTCCAGGCCCGAGACTCCAGAAAAAGAAGGCCCGACCCGCGGGTCGGGCCGGGACCGCCGGAAGCCTTTTCCAATGGAGGCCTCTAATGTCGGTTTATCGACTCTTTTTCGGCTCAAGGGGGGGGCGATCGCCCCATCGCCCCGCCCTTAGATCCGCCATTGTCCGTAGTTAAACATAGTTAACATAGTTAAACATAGTGGAAAAATTACAATATTTTTTCACTATGATTAATATCTACGTAAACTTAAGTTTATCGATTATTAATTTAATTTAGAAATTTTTTTCTTTGATGTTGAATACAAACGGAAACAAATAAGCCAATTTCACGCAATGAACGGGCTTCGTAAAGTACTTTAATGTTTAAAAGAAATATGCACTGAAATAAAAATCAGTGGCAAACAACTATTTCTAGGAAATACATTATAAGTATGATAAAGTAAACAGTATTCTGTTATTCATAGCGACTAAATAAAATGAATATATAAAATACAGGGTGCCCCAAAAGTCTCTGTACAACTTCAAAAATTTATTACAAAAAAAATAATAGGCCTACAGCAAAAATAATTACAACGGTGCATAGAGTAACTTATAGTTTTTTTCTACTGCCTTAGTAAACTTCAACATGAGATCCTTTCGTAGCACGAAGAATATCAAGACGATATTCCAATTCAATCCACAAAAGTTTTTCATGCTAACATCAACAGGAGCTACTGCTGTTTGGATCTTTTGTTTCAAATCCATAAAACCATTAACTTTTATTCAGATTTCATCAAACAGTTGTAACTACTGTTGATGTTAGCATGCTGAAACGCTCGTGGATGGAATTGGAATATCGACTTGATATTCTTCGTGCAATGAAAGGATCTCATGTACAAGTATACTAAGGTAGTAGAAAAAACTTTTTACGTTACTCTATGTACTGTTGTAATTATTTTTGCTGAAGACCTATTATTTTTTTTTTTTGTAATAAATTTTTGAAGTTGTACGGAGACTTTTGGGACACCCTGTATATCAAAATGTTTTCCCATTTGAGAATACATTAGAAAACATCGTATAAATCTTAATATATTTTTTTACATTTTTTGTACAACACATATAAATTTTAAATAGAATATGTAAAGAAAATATGTATAAACAGCTACAGAGAAGTAATGCATTCACAGCGCAGAAATTACAAAACATTTACAGGAAAATCATTTGCAAATATTAAACTTATAGACTTTAAAGTTTTTCATTTTAAACTTTTACGTAAATTAATAAATGTTAAATAAAAGATAAAGACTGAATAACACAGTTTAATAAATTTTTAATTTATTATAAAAAAAATTATTATTTTAAACCTTTCAGAAGCGTTTCATCTTATTTAAGAAAATTGGAGGGAAGAAATTTATTTCCATAATGTGAATTTTAACAGTATCAAAAGAATCATTTGAAGGGGTTAGAATGACAGTGGAGTAAATGAAAATTTAGTGATTTGAGAAATGAAGGGTTTTGTTAAACTTGTTGCATTGCGTGATCCAGCTTGTTTTGCCCTCTAGCGACTCCCTAAGTGAACTATGATTTATTTGACTGGCACATTGAACAGAAGTTAATAGATGTTCAGTGAGAATATGATTATCTCGATTTTCAAAAATTTTGACTTACGCCACTGTCATTCTAAACCCCTCATTTAACCCGGGATTACTCGCGCATACACAGGGTATGTACGGTTTTTAATTTGTCACCAACAAATCCAAATAATAATAGACATTTCACTATTCGCAATTTTTTTTTCAAATTTTGCGATAAAATAGATGAAGATTACTTTAAAAGGAAATAGTGGTCATACCCTGTGTGAGTATTCACGGGTTAACCCCTTAACTGTGGAGGTTTTTTGACACCATAAACTAAAAATAGGCACAATACACCACTTTTTCCGTACTAAAATATTTGCTTTATGTAATCGAAAATGGTCTGCCAATTAATAAACCGAAGACAGTGTTTAAAAATTACTGGTGTGCAAAAGATTTTAGTAACAAACAAGCAAACTCTTCTTGCCCGAACTGAGTTCGGACAGTTAAGGGGTTAATATTAAATTCATGAAGAGAAATTTACACATATATTTTATATACCCGCACGTAATTCGCTCTGACCAATAGACAGATACACTTAACAATAAAGAATATCAATTTCAGTTTTGGGAAAGAGATTTTATTATTAATGTTCCACACAAACCAAGAAACAATGCCAAATTTTCACAATGAACAGCCTTCGTAAAATACTTTAATATTTAGAAGAAATATCCACTTTCAAAAAGGAAAATCAAGGGCAAACATGTATTTCAATGAAATACATTGGAAGAACGAAAATAATAAAAAATCTGCATCCTGTTAAATAGTGATAAAATAAAATGAAATCTCAAAATATTTTCCTGTTAATTTATCTCCATGTTCATATTGTGGAAATGTTATCATTACAATGGAACCTCTTAAATTTAAAGACGCGCAACATGAGTTAATTTTAATATTAATTGTTCTCAGAATTCCTGCCCAAACGGTAACAACGATTTTGTTACTGATAACATGAGCTACTGTTAACATGAATGAAATATTAATTCCCCTTCAGCTTCAGGTTTACGAGGTTCAAATATGCCTTCCTCAAGAATAAAGGTAAAAATTAATATAAAAAATTAAATTATTAAGTTTTAAATTTAAATGTTTCCCAGTTGATTTGGTCCACGTTTGTATTAGATAAATTATATAATAATTTTGACACTTTTCGCTACAATAAATGTAATACTTAAATAGAACATATGCAGGAAATATTCATAAAAAGCTGCAGAGAAATATTTCATTCACAGTGTAGAATTTGACGAAATATTTGCAAGAAAAATAATTGCAAATTATTCATTTTTAACTTTTCAGATACGTTACATTTGATTAATTTTTAAGATAACAGGAATAAATTTTAATTTAATGTTCCACATTTTAAAAATCTTGAAAGAAGAGCCAGAATGAAATATATCAAAAATCAAATTTAGTTGCTAAAAAGAACTTTCTTTGATTTTCAGTATAAAAATGAAAAACAACAGCTTATTTCTACCAATGAACAGCCTTAGTGAAGTATTTTTTTCTTTAGAATAAATAACCACTAAGAAAGTGGAAAATAAATGCCAAACATGAATGTATAGAAAAATATTAGGAGTATGAAAAAGTAACTTGTATCTTCTAAATTGAAAAAGTAACCCGTATCTTGTAAATAATGGATAAAAGAAAATGAATAATTTAAATATTTTCCAGTTAATTTTACCCTTGTTTATAACTTATAAATATTATTATTATTATTATTTTAACAGTTCTTTCAAAACAAATTCTTAAACAGAACATATCTGTAAAAATCAGCAGAGAATGATTGCATTCATTGAATAGAATTTGATGAAATATTTACAGGAAAATTTATAGCAAATTATGTTCTTAAAATATTTTTTAAATATTACATCTTATTAATGTATGGGAAGATCGGAATAATGATTTTTGTTTCAATTCTGCTAAAATTTAATTATCTTCAAAAAGCACTGCTTAGTAAATTTAAGAAGAGAAATTACAATCTCTCTTAGCTTTAATTAATAACTAAATGAGCTTAAGAATATCGGATATCAATTTGAGTTTTCGAAAACAATTATTTTAATGTTCAATATAAATGAAAGAAACAAGGCCATTTCTGCCAATGAAATGGTCTTCATAAAGTACTGTAATGTTTTGAAGAGATATTTGCTTACAAAACGTAAAATCGATGTCAAACATTTATTTCTGGGAAACACATTTGAAGTATGATAAAATAACCAGTAAAGTAAACTTAAGAGTGATAAAATAAAATGAAATATCCAAAAGTTTTACATTTGGTTTTTTCTGTGTTTATATTGTATAAATCATTATTTCTATTTGTTTACTTGTTTACGCTTTTATGCATAACACATTTAACACTTAAAGTAAGCAGAAAAAGAAAATATTTACAAGAAGCTGCAGAGAAATAAGTCATTCGCTACGTAAAATTTGACAAAACAGTTACAGGAAAATTTATAGCAAATTATCAACAATTTTTAGAAACGTCACAGTTTATTAAAATTTATGAATATCGGAGGAATGAACTTTAATTTCAATATTGCAAATTTTACAAATCTCGAAAGAAATATTGTTTAGTAAATTCAAGAAGAGAAATTGAAAATTTCTTTGCACAAATTAATAGCTATATAAACTTAAGTACATCGAAAATCAATTTCATTTTGAGAAAATATACTTTTTTCTTCATATATGAATGATCATGTAAGCCCACTTCTCTCAATGAAAGGACTTTGTGAAGAGTTTTAATATTTAGACAAAATACTTGGGAAACTTGGGAAATAGGTAATCACTGGAAAACATTTATTTCTGGGAAACACATCCGAGATATGATAAAGTAACATGTATCTTGCTAAATAGTGATAAAAAAATTAAAAAATCAAATTTTTTCCATGTTGATCAGTCTAAATCATATTATTTATATTTTTTACATTATTTTCCTCAACACGTGTAACTCTTCAATAGAATATGTGAAGTACAACTAACAAGTATCCGATCTTTCCACATAAGATGTAATGTTCTTAAAATGTTTTAGGTTAATAATTTGCTATAAATTTTCCTGTAAATATTTCGTCAAATTCTATTAGATTAATGAAATTATTATCTGCAGATTTTTACTAACATTTTCTATATATATCCTGTTTAAGTCCCATATTTGCTTTGAAAGAGCAGTTAATATATATATATATATAGCTTCATAGAAATATTTTACTCACTGAGCAGGATTTGACAAAAAATAAAGAAGAAATTTAAAAGAAAATTATACATTTTAAACGCTTTATAAACATTGTAACGTAAAGAAGAAATTTTAAAGAAAATTATACATTTTAAACGCTTTATAAACACTGTAACGTATTATACAGTCGAACCTCGTTAACATGAAATCGCTTAACACGAAATAATACTAAGGTCCCGCCAGATAAGTCTGAAAATCAATGTTAATTAATTCGTTTAACACGAAATAGAATTTCAGAAAATCCCGCTTAAGGCGATTTTTTTTTTTTTACTCTAAAGTCAAAACAATGATTCCTTATGCAAAGTTTTCGATATTTGAAACTTACATGTCACATCCTCTTATTAAAATGGAATTTTTCTCATGGTTTGAAAAAGATCTAAAGTGAAAAGAGTTTTAGAAAAGGGTGAAATTCTGAATTCCTCACTATTCTCTGCTTTTCTTTGTCCTCTGATATGCGAAAATTTTCCCTCACAAACTATGTGAGCTATAGATTGGTCACAATAAACGTTTGCATGAAAAAATTTCTTTTTTTAAAGTGATTGTTCCAATACTCGTTTGACTGTATTTACAGTGGCATAAACCATAAACCGGGTTTCCGAAATGCACTATCTTCAAGTGAAAGGAGTGACAATCCCTACTTCACTACCTGACTAACATAATTGAAACTCTGTAAGGGTTCAAAAACATAGTAAATAAATTGTATATTTAGAAAACAATCAAAAAATTTTAAACGATGTCAGCGATAAAGTGCTGAAAAGATCAAAGATTACAGCAAATAACGAGATACTCAATAGCACACTCTATACGAGCAAGTAAATAAATAAATAGCAAGTAAATATAATAGCAAGTAAATAAATTTAATATTACCTAAAATAGTGATCAATTTGTTTTATTTTTTAATTAAATTCTCTATTTCTTATTAATTTATGATTTTAAAAACAGGGTTATATTTGTAGGTTAATTTATTTAGTTTCTGTATCTGTTTCACTATTTTTACGGTTAACATGAAAAAAATTCACAGTAACTTTAATTTCGTGTTAACGAGGTTATATACTATAATATATAATATGGTTATTTAATATAATAACGAGGTTTCTTTACACAGTAATTATGTGATGTTGTTATATGAAAGACAGATGTTTTAAAAAATACATATATTCTTTCATAATTTTCAGTCTCCATTAGCTAAATAAAATATTAAACCAGAAAAGAGATTAATTTAAATGTAACAATTTTAAAAGATCAGTTGTAGTATTTCACTAATAAAAGTAAAACTGACAAAAGTAAATAATTTTGTTCAATTTTCTGCCACAGCCTCTAAAAATACCATCCTTCAATAAGATATTAAAGCTACTTTCTTATATTTTCAAAATCTGCTTTTTAACACTTTCCAACTTACAAGGAGACCGCCAAACATGATGCACACAGATTTTGATGATTTTAAAGTATGTTGTAGGGATCATTCCCCTAATTATTCAGGTCAAAGGTTTCCTTCAAATGGGCTTTAGTTTTCGAGAAATTTCGGTGTAACGTTTAGCATGCATTTCAAATATCCATTACTTCGCGATCTTGAGCAAGGTCTCCGTGGTGCCGGGGTAGCGGTCGCAATTTGAGAACGGGAGATGAGGGTTCTGTCCTCTCGTGTGACTTTTACTTTTTTTTAACAAATTTTATATATTTGTCACGTTATAAGTTTTATGCAGAATTATAAATTCTGCATCTTTGAACTTTTTGATATTTTTCTAATAAATTCCATTTACATTTTCGAATTTTTCATGAAAAATTATAATTTTTTTTCTTTTTTTTGTGCAGTTTTAAATTTAATATTTTTATTGACGAAATTTGTAACTAATTAAGTCCAACAACATATCTTGAAAGGAGTAATAAAATGTTAAAGAAATAACGCTTATATCCAAGTTTTAGCCAGTTATATATATTTTTTTTATGTCATTTAAATACATTTAACTGTAAAGTTCAAACTCAACATCATTTTTGATTTGCACAAATAAAAAATAATATATTACAATAATTTTTTTTTTCAGTCTAACAAGTTGATTCCATACAGAAAAATTCAACTAGAAATGAAAAACCGTTTGTAAATTACAATACATATAAAAAAATATCTGAAAAAAAATAGTCTGCAATGACTTTTACGGTAATATCAGAATAAATAAAATTTTATTTTTATCCATTTCGTTTAGCTTTCTTTTCAGACAATTAACACGTTTGAAATAATTTCTTTTTCAAATTTAATGCATTTTTTTAATATATTTAATCACAATTTAAGTATTTAAAGAATATATAATATGCTAATTTATACATTCTTCCAATATTGTTAAAACAATTATTTAAAGGCGATTTATAATGCGGAATTTGTTTAAAATATTTTTGCGATAGGTATCACACAATTAGTTCCATATTTAATAAACTAAAAATGTCGATGTCGGTGATGATAAATATTTTAGTATTTCAGCAGTTAACATATTTCAATATATTTAGAACAAATCAAATATTAAAAGGATATATTATTTTGTTAATTTTTTCTTAATCATTTAAATTTTTTAAAATAGAAAATGCAAATAAAAAAAATGCATTATTTCATAAATACGATAAATAAATATACATAAATGTAAACAATAATCATTTTAAAAATACGAGATATCAAGACATAAATTAGTTTGGATTTTCGTCAACAGAAATATTAGAATAAAAATTGTGCAAAAACTATAAATTTTCACGAAATATTCGAAAATGTAAATGGAATTTACTAGAAAAATATCAAAAAGTTCAAAGATGCAGAATTGATAATTCTGCATAAAACTTATAACGCGACAAATATATAAAATTTGTTAAAAAAAGGGTAAACGTCACTTGAGAGGGCAGAACCCACATCTCCCGAACTCAAATCACGACTGCTACCCCGGCACCATGGAGACCTTGCTCAGGATTGCGAACTAATGGGTATTTGAAATGTATGCTGAACTTTAACCCGAAATTTCTCGAAAACTAAAGCCCATTTGAAGGAAACCTTTGACCTGAATAGTTAGGGGTACGATCCCTACAACATACTTTAAAAACATCAAAATCTGTGCGCATCATGTTTGGCGGTCTCCTTATTAGTTAAAAAGTGCTTATGACTTCGGTTTGTCTGGCCGGCCGTCTGTGCTGTAACTCATGTAAATATACTCTGATTGTGCTGAAATTTTTGTATGTTATTGTCCCTACTCAGAATGAAAGGTGTAGCACTTAAGTTTTTTTTTTTTTTATAGGGACAATCAAAAGTATTTTGTTAAATTACAGTCAATGGGAAAAGACTGTTTCAAGTACATTTTGATGATGCTATGCTATTTGAAACATGATGAAATTGATATACAATTATGAAGCATACTAAAACGTGTTTTTGTAGAATATGGTGTGCAAAGCATGTATTATTCATTTACAGGGTCACACAATTGCATTACATTGCACACTGTTTTACGGGGAAAATATAATAAGATAAGTGCATTTATATAATTAATATATTTATTACTATTATTTATATGTTTCTATAATATAATAAATAAATAATGTTTTCAACATTGGTTTGAGTTTTTAAATTTAACTAAATTTTTACATAGTATGTGGTGTGTATAAAATCGGTTGATCATATACAGGGCTACACAAGGGAATTCATAAGTATTACAGACTATGGAAATGAATTGTTTAGGATACTTTTTAATTGTGTTACACATTTTCCTGCTGAACTATAGTTAGTAGACTTATAGAAGTTTGTGTTAAATAAATATATTCACATACAGGGCTATGCAAAGAACAACGTACATTGTTGTTTATGGTTGGTAATTGCTGGAAGTTTGTTTTGAGTTGTCTTATGCATTTTTTACCTGAATTAAATTTTAGCTTAATTAATATGATCAACAAAGGTCTTTAGATAATATACAGGGTTGTACAAAACATTTTGAGTGCATTTCCATCGATTGGCAAAAATAGATAAATGTGTATTTTCTAAATGAACTAAATTTTATCATGTTATGTAGATATATCCAAAGCTATAGAACATACACAGGGCTGCACAAAGTAATTTGACGACATTTTTTACTATGGAAGGTAATTGCTAAAACTGGACTTTTAAATGTGTTATATGTTTCCTATATTGTTTACTTACATATCTTCTTTCACCTTATGTAACTGACAAGTTTCGTTACAGTTTTCTGGATGTGTTGGAAAGTGTTTCATAATCTATGCTTGACACATAATTTTTCACTCTTGTTTAACTTGCAGACTGTCTTAGATTATATGCTGGGTGCAATTATAAGGCAACTGAAGTCAGAATGATTTACTAAAAAGTATTCTAAAAGAAGATTTTTTTTTCTCTTTTTTAAATCAATCCAAGTACATCATAGAATTTTCAATTGTATAAGAATTTTTTTTAAAGATAAATTTGGTAAAGTGCCAAATGAGTGTGAACAATTTTTTTCTCCTGTTAATGAAAATTACATATTTTGAGATTTGATAATTTTGCACTGCATCAATAATCCCTATGTGGAAGGAAATAGTTTATACAAAGACAGTCTCTAAAATATATACTAAAAATAAAAGTACCACAATATTTTATGAATTTTTTTAATTATTATATTACAAGATTATTGCTGTTCAGTACGCATAGTCCTGATAATGTCTGTATCACCTGTAAAAGAAATAAAAATACATTAAAATTACACGCATGTTACAGAATTAGATAAACCAATCTACTTATAATAAAATCCGAAGGCAAGAAAGTGTCTGTAACCATTCTGGGCATGAACACTGTGGTCTGTGAATCGACTGTAGTTAAACGCCATGTTAGGCTTAATGAAAAATCTATGCTAACATATGACAGCTAAATAATAACACCTTCTATATGAAATCTTGTCTGTTCAACATATTTTTCCTATAAAACATGTCTATCATATCCTATTATAATGTTTTAAGTTCTTAATTAAAAATGCAGATTAAACATCGGAATCCCAGATATAAACAAACGAACATTGTTGCCATTTAGAATTCCTGAATCTTGAAACAAATGAATGACTCTTTGAATTCTTCATTAAAAAAATACATGTTAATTATCTGATTCTGTTCTTAAAATATTTGCAAAAGCATATTAAAATCTTTAAATATTTTAATTTTGTTTAAAACCTTCAAAAACTATTTTTGCAGCCATCTCAGCTTCAATATAAACAATCGAACTTTGTTAAAAATACAAGTTATTATTTCTATATTTAATTATTAGCATATTAGCACATTAGCATATTAAAATTTAATGTGAAATTTTCAGAAATTACATTTCACTTTGCTAATCATTATTATTATCATTGTTGCAAAAAAGTGGTGAGTCATTCACTTTTGAGAATCATTCATCAAAATTATTTGTACTGTACTGATTGCCAATTGGCAACGTGTTTTTTACTGTTTTAACATCTTTGTTGATCTTTCTAAATGCTGTTTTGAACACGCGGTGGATTTGAATCTGTTCAATCAAATCAGTATTTGTTGTTGCTTTATATAGTTTAAAGATTGTTTTAGCGATGCTTGATGAAAATGATGAAACGCCGATTGAACATAGACGGCAATTAATTAGGGAAAGACAGTTGAGATGGCTTGCTCAGCAATCACAAGCAACATTGGACCATAGTGATGGGTTAAATATTGTTTTGGTACCATCTACTGGCTTTAAAATGTACTTTTCTACAATACAAACCTTTTAATAATAAATATTCATGTTGTTTCTATGAAGTCTTATGAAAATGGAATGCAGATCAACAATCAGTCATTTTTGACAGGGGTTTTCACACATGAATTATTTTTATGCAGCTTTTATTAAAAAAAGCTACCTATTGCAGCCATTTGGAAGGAAGCAATTCCAAAAAATTTTGGTATATTTTCACTGATACCCCCAGACGCCCAAACCACCCTCCGTTCAAATGTTGATTATATATATATATATATATATATATATATATATATATATATATATATATATATATACACACATACAGGGTGTCCGAAAGGTCTGGAAACGGTCGAATAACTCGAGAAATATACATCGGATTGAAAACCGGAAAAATTCATGTTCAATAACTTTGAAAAATCTATTTAAGGATATGAAAGTTGCCCCCCTCCCCCCCGGCTTTGCCCCCTGGGGGGAAAGGGGAGCAACTTTGCAATCTTAAATAATAACCCCCTTTTTTATTGCATATTCGGATTCTATAGGTAAAAATACTTAACTTTTATATTTAACATTTTCTTTGGAAAATTGTATATGGCGCTGTAATCTAATAAAATGCAGTGAGAATCATTTCCATTAAAAAGTCTCGAAACGGTCAAATAACTCGAGAAGTATACATTGAAAAACAGAAAAATATGTGTTCAATATTTTTGAAAAATCTATTTAGGGATATCGAAGTTTCCTCCAACTCTGACTCCTGGAGGTAGAGGGAGGGGCAACATTGAAATTTTAAATGAGAAACCCCCCCCCCCCCCCCCTCCTCCTCCTCTATTGCAAATTCAAATTCTACGGGAAAAATACATAAATTCATCGAATCTAGCGCTGTAATCAACTAAAATGCAGTTAGAATCATTTTATGAGCATAAAATCCTATTTTTCAGATTTTAAACTTAAAAATTTTAATTAAACAGAAAAATGTTATATTTTCTCCCACTATCGTGGGTAGGAAAGGGACCACTGCTTAAATTCTAAATGAATATGCACCCAGTGGCAGAAAGTTCTGTAGCTGTCTGCGACAAGCTTTTAAAATTTCATAATCTGTCTGCAAATTTTACGTGTAATTTTAATGAATGAATAATACACTAAACTAGGGATGTTTCATTATTTTATTTAAAACATGGTAAGCATGATGCATTCTCATCAAATCTGCTAATAACTTTTGATGTTATGTCATTTCATCATCTCACTTTTTGTAGGATTTCTAAAATTGGAAGGGATACGCTTATCCCAAGACCAAGGGTGATTCTGAGTAAAAGAATATTTTCTGAAATTCACAGAGAATTTTCTGAAATGATCCAGGGTGGGAGGTGTGGAGGATGAGATAAATTTCCCTCTCCTGACGCAGCTACAGAAATTCCTTCTGGAGAAAAATGTCTTAATTGAAGTCCTGCATCAGCTGCAGATCAGGTTCTGTTTTCAGTTCGAACTGAATTTATATTCCTGCAGGTTGGGTTCGGGTTAACCCAATTTTTTAAAAGTTGGTTCTGTATATTGTTTCAGATTTAAAAATTTATGTGTTAAACATTGATGTTTTCTGAAGAGACCGCTAAGTGCAGAGCTGCAAGATTTGGCAGGAAGAGTCTGAAGTGTTGTTCAAAGCCCACTTTTGAACTAGTTGTCTTAATTTTTTATGTATTTTTATTTTTATTTATTTATTATTTTTTTTTGCAGCAAATTTGCTACATTAGTAAAAAGAATCCGAAATTCCTGTATCTATTTTTGAATTTTTTTTATATTTTTTGCATTTCTTCTCGTTTTGCGACGATCTTTAGACATTAGTAAAATGAACTGGGTTTCAATATTTTAGCAATCCTTTTATACAGTAAATTTTGTCTATGCTCACGATTATTTTTTTCCACAATGGTTTGATAAAAATCGCGTTTTTTTTTTTTTTTAAACCACGATCTTTTGCCGAAATTTGCTTGTTTTTACAGCGATCTTTTGCCGAAATTCGTGTGTTTTTATCGCGATCTTTTGCCGAAATTTGCGTGTTTTTACCGCGATCTTTTGCCGAAATTCGTGTGTTTTTACTGCGATCTTTTTCCGAAATTTGCGTGTTTTACCGCAATCTTTTGCTGAAATTCGCATGTTTTTACCACGATCTTTTGCCGAAATTTCTGTGTTTTTACCGTGATCATTTGCGGAAATTTCTGTGTTTTTTTAACGCGATCCTTTGCTGAAATTCGCATGTTTTTACCACGATCCTTTACCGAAAGTCACGTGTTTTTGCCGCGATCTTTTGCCGAAATTCTTGGTTTTTTTTTTGCCGCGATCTTTTGCCGAAATTCGTGTTTTTTTTTTTTTGCCGCGAACCTTCGTGTGCTTTTACCGCAATCTTTTGACGAAATTCGCGTGTTTTTACCGCGATCCTTCGTGTGCTTTTACCGCAATCTTTTGACGAAATTCGCGTGTTTTTACCACGATCCTTCGTGTGCTTTTACCGCAATCTTTTGACGAAATTCGCGTGTTTTTACCGCGATCCTTTGCCGAAATTCACGTGTTTTTACCGTGATCCTTTGCCGAAATTCATGTGTTTTTACTGCGATCTTTTGCCGAAATTCACGTGTTTTTATCGCGATCTTTTGCCGAAATGCGCCTGTTTTTATCGCGATCTTTTGCCGAAAATCGCATGTTTTTATCGCGATCTTTTGCCGAAATTCGCGTGTTTTTATCACGATCTTTTGCCAAAATTCACGTGTTTTTACCGCGATCTTTTGCCGAAATTCGCGTGTTTTTAAAGCGCTCTTTTGCCGAAATTCATGTGTTTTTACTGTGATCCCGCGGGCCGAAAGTTGCGGACAATGTTTTAAATTAATTTCATTACTGCAGACAGAAACTGTCTGCAAGAGATTTTCTTTGTCCGCGACTATGTCGCCATGTCGCGGTGTTTCTGCCACTGGGAATATGCACTACTTCTTGTGCTACCCAAGATCAATGACGTGGACACAGTAGGTTCCCGTTTCCTTTGGGATGCTTCATTAATGTGAGTCGCCTTACCTCTCTGGATTTGATGTACAGGGTACGTATAATTAACGTTCAATATTCAAAAGCTGTAAAGAAAAAAACTACTTTAGATTAAAAACCACTTTGCGAATATGACAAAAAGCAGTAGCCATTTCATGTTTGTGTATAGCCGTAGAGGCCTACACGGATCCAGCAAAATAAAAGCAAACTTTCAAATGGGACGACAGAATAATGGGCCGATAAAAAAGATAAACAGGCCGGACCAGGGGCGTAGCTACTGTGGAGCAGTTGGAGCACATTGCTCCAGGTGCGAGAATAATAAGGGCGTAAAATTACAAAGGAACAAAATTATTTGTATAAATATTTGTTTTTCACATTTGCCATTTTTAAAAATATATAAAGCATACAGTATAACCTGTGAAAGCAGAATCCTGTCTTTTACAGAAATTATTCATGATTATACTTACCCCGTGTGATTACACTTACTAATACGAAAACCTGTCTAAAACGGAATATTTTTTCAATGCTTTCCAATTTTGTTTTAGCTAAAAATTAGGTAAATGAAACTATAGTATTCCTTGAACTTATCAAAATTTTTATTTAAGATAATATACATTATAAATCTATTGTTTTATGCCTCTGAATTCATGAAAATTGTACAGAACATTTAAAAGCAAAAATGAGGGCATTTGCATGTGCATTACAGGTTGTGTTTTATAACAAAAAAATTTTATTAATTTGAAATAAGTACAATGAAGTCTATTAAGACGGAATCGCAAGGGACTGGGAGAAATTGCATTTTAGACATGTTTCTGTCTTAGCAGATACAGTTGTACGGCTTTCTTTCTATCAGCATCATGAAGATTTTTCATTTATGGCAGGATGTTTTACTGCATCATATATGTTTTAAACCTTAAAACAAATTTTGGGCAACCTTTTCTGGTAGAGAAGGGGGTGATCCAATTGTACTTGCCCCAGGGTGCTGAACATGCAGCTACACCACTGGGTCGGACCAATAAAAAAAATTAAACAGGACAACTAATCTAAAATATATCAAACATATAGTAACTAAGATAATTTTTTTCATAAATATGGATGCAGTATTCCTTAAAAGAATCTTAACTGTAGATATGTTTAAAAAAATAGGAATTTTGTAGATATTGGATTGGGTGGAGCCGGGACTGTTTTCATTGATTTTTGTACAGGCCAGGCTGATTTTTGGTTGGCTCGGGCCCAGATTTTTCCACAAATAAGACCATTATCTCTTTCTTTTTACAAGAATTCAATTTAATTTCTCTCTGCACTGAGTTTGGCCCGGTCCAAGGTCATATGACCAGAGAGAAAAGTGTGTCTTGACAGATTCCAATTAGGATATATGGTACTAGAACTTAGATGCGGGTGGGGGAGAGAGTCACAGGGAGTCAGACTGGCCCTCATTTGTCCTTACACACTTACTTTCGGAAGCCTGTGACTTCATTTCAGCTCTCATTATTGTGGTGCCACTGTATGTAAATGTAAACAAGGGAAGATATTTTCAATAGCTCTGTCATGGCCGTTTTATCTTTCTGTAAACTATTGGGATAGAGAATTCGAAAAGCAAAAAATACCCACAGAAGCATCAATCTCTATTCCAGTTTTTTTTCCAGGGGTCGATTTAGGCAAAATTTGGGGCCTATTTAGGGCTCCTTCACAAAAATCAATTTAATAAAATGGGCCACTTCACAAAAATCAATTTGACAAAATGGGCTCCTTCACAAAATTCCTTTTACTAAAATAGGCCTTTTCACAAAATTCCATTCCATAAAAACTTGCTATTTATTATTTATATATTGCTTTGTAATGCTTTAAAATGTGTAATTTGTAAACAAACAAGTTCACCAGAGAAGAAATTTCATAAAAAAGATTTTAAAAAGTTTTTGTTTATAAATGCTTGGTTCGAATTTGATTAACTGTATTTCAACTTCCGTTACAAAATGTTATTTTTCACAAAAATATAATAAATTTCACAAAACTAACCTTTACTTTTCACAAAATAGGCCCCAAGAAAAAAAACCTGCATCGACCCCTATTTTCCTCATTGTGTTTTTTTTTTTTGTCTCAGTTTTCAGAATTGATAACTAAATTTCAAATTTTCGGAAATTTCAAACAAGAATCACCCCTGATGAGAATATCTATTCTTTCTTTCTTGGACAAAGACATTATGTCAACTAAACATCTCCAACTAACACTAACAGAGTTCGACTTCATGAGGTTGGTTGGTTGTAGAGTGGCGTATTATGGAACCGTATAACGTGAGAGAAAAATTTGCATAATCGTTGGGTTAATGCTTTAATGTTGATTGGATTTTAATTGTCGTATGATTTATTATGTAAGATATGCGCAGTGATGGTTAGAAGAATGTTTGAAATTGTCATTCTTCATTTTGTTGTTAAGAGTGGAAGTTTGAAGGTTGTGTTAGTATTTTAACCAATAGCTACTCTGATATAGGAATGTACTTTAAAAGTTTAATATGATGCAATGATTTTAACTAAAAGTTGATGCGAAATCGGAAATTGAAATTATTACTCAGACATTCTGAGCCGTTTAAAAAATCAAAATGATGCAGATTCATCAATTTAAATGAAATTTATGCTGTAAAAAATATTATTTTGATGTCCCTTATAAATACGGTTTCTAGCGTTTTGTAATACATCATGATTTATAAGTATTGTATTTCCTATGATTATAAGTTGGTGGTTTATACGCAAACAGTAGTTTGTCACAGGCTAAGAAAGAATGCTATAATGCCTCCGAGGAGGTACAGTTGGAGGGGGGGAGGGGCAATTTTGTTATCCCTAAGTAGATTTTTCTAAAATATTGAACATGAGTTTTTCTGTTTTTCAATCTGATGTATATTTTTTTTAGTTATTCCACTATTTCCAGTGTTTTCAATGGAAACTATTCTCACAGCATTTTACTTGATTACAGTGCCATCTACGATTTTCCAAAGAAAATGTTAAATATAAAAGTTACGTATTTTTACCCGTAGAATCCAAATCTGCAATAAAAAAGGGAGTTTATCATTTAAAATTTCAAAGTTGCCTCCTTTTCCACCCGGAGGAGGGGGAGAGCGAGGAGAAGGGGCAATTTTCGTATCCATAAATAGATTTTGCAAAAATATTGAACATGAATTTTTCCGTTTTTCAATCTGATGTATATTTCTCGATTTATTTGACCGTTTCCAGACTTTTCAATGGAAATGATTCTCACTGCATTTTATTCGATAACAGCGCCATCTACGATTTTCTGAAGAAAATGTTAAATATAAAAGTTACATATTTTTAGCCATAGAATCCGAATATGCACTAAAAATGGGGGGTTATCATTTAAGATTTCAAAGTTGCCCCCCTTTTCCCCCGGGGAGGGGGGTTACTTTCATATCCCTAAATATATTTTTCAAAAATATTGAATATGAATTTTTCCATTTTTCAATCCAATGTATATTTCTCGAGCTATTCGACCGATTCTAGAATTTTCAATGGAAATGATTCTCACTGCATTTTATTCGATTACAGCGCCATCTGTGATTTTCCGAAGAAAATGTTAAATACAAAAGTTATATTTCCAGCTGTGGAATCCGAATATGCAATAAAAATGGGAGGTTATTTAAGATTTCAAAGTTGCCTCCTTTCCCCCCGTGGGAGGCAACTTTCATACCACTAAATAGATTTTTCAAAAATATTGAACATGAACTTTTCCGTTTTTCAATACGACGTATATTTCTAGAGTTATTTGACCATTTCTGAACTTTTCAGATACCCTGTGACTGTGATTAGGATGTGACTGAGTGTGTGTAGAGAACATACCAAGGTGTCAACCGAGTTCATTGGTCAGCTTCATCTGCCATCTTGTTTCAAAATGGCGGCCAGTTAAATAATTTAATTTTTTTTTAAATTCAAAATGATGTACAAAAAATAATAAATTGAAAAAATTGTTTCTTTTAACCCTTTCAGGGGCAAGCAATTTTATTCCTGTAACGTCGAACTCACACCGGTATTTACGAAAGAATTTAGTTCAAAATAAGGAAATGCAATTTTTCAACTTTTTCCGTCAATATTAAAAAAGTAAAATATAATTAAAAGTTTCTGGTTTGAATCGGATTAAAATTAGGTGGTATATAATATATACCACTGCCCCTCAAAGGGTTAAGTGTTAGGACGTGTTACAAGGATTCTGGAACAGTTTTTGTTTTGGCTATATCTTAAAAAAGGGCTGAGATATGGCAGTTTGAAATTCTAAGGTAGCTGAGATTTTAAAACGATCTGATATTTGTTATGCTGTAACTCTTGTATTTATGAACCGATATGAATGGGACTAATCATGTGTACAGAACAGATCAAAGTCTCGACCGAGTTCATTGTCCAGTTTCACGCGCCATCTTGTTCCAAAATGGCGGCAAGTTAAAAAATTTTAAATATTCAAAATAATGTACAAAAAAATTATAAAATGAAAAAATTGGGGTTTTTTAAGTGTTAGGACGTGTTACAAGGATTCCAGAACGTTTTTTGTTTTGTTTTTATCTTAAAAAATGGTTGAGAATGGCAGTTTGAAATTTTAGGGTGACTGACGTTTTGAAACAATCTGATTTTTGTTATGCTGTAACTCTCATGCTGAAATTTACATTCAAATTCAGTATTAATGAAAACTGGGATTGAATCTTCCATAATCGGGCTCCAAGAACTTTAGCTTCAGGTGTTTGAGTAAAATGAGTTGAATTTTTAAAAACATGGACTATGAACAGGGGTCAATCCAGGGAAGATTTGGGGCCTATTTAGGACCTCTTCACAATAATCTATTTAATAAAATGGGCCCCTTCACAAAAATCAATTTGATAAAATGGGCCACTTCACAAAATTCTATTCCGTAAAAACTTACTATTTATTATTTATTTATTCTTTTGTGATGTTTTAAAATGTGTAATTTGTAAACAAACAAGTTCACCAGAGAGAAAAAATTCAGCAAAAGGATTTTAAAAAGCTTTGTTTATAAATGCTTGGTTTGAATTTGATTAACTAGATTTCAACTTTCGTTACAAAATTTTATTTTTCACAAAAATAAAATAAATTTCACAAAAATAACCTTTATTTTTTCACAAAATGGGCCCCAAGAAAAAAAACCCCTGCATCGACCCCTGATGAAAGCTACCTTTTCCTCCCAGTACAGGCCAGAAGGACTTTTTAAAAAATATTTAATATGAATGTTTTGTCTATT
The DNA here is from genome assembly GCA_963931845.1 of Maratus michaelseni. Classification (NCBI taxonomy): domain Eukaryota; kingdom Metazoa; phylum Arthropoda; class Arachnida; order Araneae; family Salticidae; genus Maratus; species Maratus michaelseni. The sequence continues at coordinate 32,495,724 of OZ007586.1, forward strand.
TAACTATTTCAAAAATTGAATATTGAGTCAATATCCTTGTCATATTTGAAAGGGGGGGGGGGGGGGGTATATACTAGTAAAGTATTAAATGTTTATCTTAAGATGAATAACATTTCAAACATTAAATTACCTATAACTATTATAATGTTATAAACAGGTGTGGTCTGTTTAACCCTCTCCTTCATGGAAATCTTATGAGGTTGCATGTATCACATATAAACCTCATGAAATTCAATAAATAGGTGGTAGAAAATATTCTTTTTTAACACTTTCCAATATAGTTAAAATGTGTTTATAACATTGATTTGTCTGGCTGAAATCTAACTTGCGTAAATATATTATGATTGCCATGTAATTGAGGTTTACTCTGGCATGTTGAAGGTTTACTATGGAAAATGAAGTGTGTAGCATTTACAGGGACATTCAAAAGAATTTCTACTTTTCGGTTAGCCAGGCACCAGTGATATATGAACAGATATAAATATATATGTACATATACATAACATATATATATATATATATATATATATATATGTGTGTACATATATTATTCATACATCATGGGTGCAAGTTTGAAATGTCGCCAGGACTGAAAATATTTTGACCTGCAACCCCACTTCCCCTCCCGGAACACACATAATGCAAGTTTTGAGATGTGACCACGACTGAAAATATTTTGAATCCTCCATCTTGACCCCCCCCCCCCCTCCGAACGCACAGACATATGCACTTACCATGCACACTTAGACAAAAAAAAACCAACATATTACATATATGCAGTAAAATTTTATTATATTGAAACTGAATAAAAAAAACTGCATATGCATGTAAAATATTCATATTCATGTAAAGTGTATTTCAAAACTTACTGACGGACAATTGTGCAACTATGAGAGGTGTTAAGAAAGGAGTAGAAACTTTAATAAGAAAAGAAAATGAACATTTGCTTGATATTCATGGAGATATTGTTCATATTATGAGCAATTCTGCATAAAAATTCTTTTCACACTTTGATCACATTATTGAAAATTTTGTGAGTGCTGTATACTATTATATACAAGATTCGCCTAAAGCCAAAGCATTATTTTCAGATATACAATATTCCTTAAATTTTGATCAGTCTAAACAATTGCTAAGATATATTGAGTCAAGATTTTTACAAATTTCTGTAGTATGTGACAGAATTTATGTCTTACATGAAGCATTGTTCAGTACAGCTTTATTAGTACAGCTTTTTAAATGAAGAAGAACAAAAAGAAAATGAGGATAAAATAAACAAAATATTTGTTTCAAGGAATGTGGGTTATTAATGAACAAAAAAACGATATTAAAAGCTCCAATTGTACAGGTCTAAAATGAATTTGACTGCTGCCAGTAAGACTAGGAAAGACACTATAATAAGCAGTATGTTCCATCAAGCTGAGAAGAATAACTTTTATTTGGATTTTTATCGTGGCATTCTTGCTCATTTTAATACATTTATAAAGACTTTTCAAAGTGAAAAGCCATTATTGCATTTAGTCCATCCGAAAATATTTTCAGTTTGTAAAGACTTCTTATCTTTGTTTATCAAACTAAAATTCATTTCAAAATATGAAGTGAAGAAACTTTTAGAAATTGATGTGAATGGCATTTCTAAACAGTTTTCCTGGCAATATTTGAATGTTGGCAGCTATGCCTTTCCTGAAGTGAAAAGAACTATGAAGTGCCATTGGATGAAACATTTTTTACAAGATACTGAGAGAAGCTTATATGTCAACAGCAAGTTACATGTTAAAGAACTTGCCTGTTACATATAAAGCTCTGACTTGAGTGCATTAAATCCTTCTCAACGAAAGCAAAGCACCACCATTACTGCTTTTGACAAGTTGTCATTATTGTTGCCGAATGTTATTAAGCATACAAACAGAGGGAGCTTACTTGATGAGTGCAGACAATACACTATTGATGCAGATATTGATGAATTAGAAAATTTGAATGTTTATTCAGAAAATGGTCACACTGATTATAATTGGTGGTCCCATATTTTTGGAATGAAAAATGATGATGGAGAATTAAAATTTAAATATTTGACCTGCTTAGTTAAAGCTTTAACTATATTTTCTGGCCCACTGATTGAGGGAACTTTTAATATTATGGACGACATTGTAACCAGTGACAGATCAGCACTCACTGTTGAAGATTATGAAGCTGTATCTATAATAAAATATAATTCAACACGTAAAATAATAATGTATGTTGACCTAACACCGGATTCAGTGATGCAGAATGCATATAGGGTGTACCAATATTTCTTAAATGAAAAAAAAAATTGGCAAAAGTGACATAAAAAAATGAAAATAAGCCCAAGAAACAAGATAGTGCAGCAGGAACATCTTTCTCTAATCCTGTCTTTAACCCAAATCTCACTATTTCTGCAGAATTTCGAAAAAATGTAAAGGAAGTGATATCAAAAGAATAATATGTCCAAGAAACAGGACAATCAAATAGCTGCACAAGAAACACCTTTTGCTGACAGTGGAAATTTAAATACCACCATTAAACAAAATTCTACTATAACTGCAGAATTGACAAGAAATGATAAATATATCACATTAAATCACTAAACACAATGCTTGGCAAAGGTAGAATATGCGAAACACGAGGTGCAAAGAACTAGCAGGACATTCACAGCCACACAAGATAACAAAATAAAAGGTGAAGTTGAAGTAGTTAATAATGTTGCCATTCCAAAGATGCAAAATGAATGCCTAAAGTGTTGAAAAGTATAGGTACAAAATTCAATTTCAAATTCAAATTTCAAAAGTAGCTTCATCCGCTACTTGTGGTCCGATCTGGCAACGCCATATAAAATACCTTTTACCTCAATGACATCTGCGCATGTCAAGTTTGACGTCACATCACCAAGGAGCGATCACTTCAATAATTGTTAGTAGCAGAAAAGCTCGGTTCAAAAGCAACCAATCAGGTTGAATCAGTGCAGAAGTTTCCCAAGAATGAAGAAAAACAAAAGGCGAGCGGTCCATTAGCAGACTCAAATTGGCTGCTTGCGAGCCAAGTTTCCCAGCTTCTAAGCTCTAGTAAAACTGCACTTTAGCAGGAGGAGAGAGAGAAATCGCTTTCGGTGTTTGCAGGGTGATTCATAACAGGCTAAAAATAGAACTCTGAGCAGTGAGTGCAGAAGGGAGAGTTAGACGTAAGCGGACTAAAGATTTAAAAAAAAACGTGTTTTTTTTAGCAGAATTAAAGTGTTCTCAATGCATTTAAAAAATTAAACTTTTGTTTATACTTTTTTTTTCAAAACTGAAAGCAAAGAAAATGTATACATTTCTTTTTCCGTCTTGTTTTCAGTCTCAATAATTTCATAAAGACGGAAATCCGTCCTGAGAAGGAAGGTCTTGCAGCACCCATGTCATACATATATGTGTGTGTATATATATATATATATATATATATAACCATAAATGAAACATTATCATAACACCAACTTAAACCATGAAATAATTAAGTATGAAATAATTAGTTGACAATGAAAGATTCCCCAACACACTTAATATGGAATCAAAAAACATTGAAAGAATAAGAAATTAAATAAAAATTGAATCAATGGAATTAAATGAATTAAATGAAATGAAATTTGTGGAATTTAGACAGAATTATCAAGTCCCAATTGCCTAAATACCACAAATAAAATGAGATGTTTCATCTTCATATTAGCCAAACATTGCTAAAAAATATGATATTGGGACAACATCCCATATACAATGATTCAAATCAGTGATAAAATAAAAAATAAAATACAATATAAAAAAGGAAAGAAACCATACAATAAAAAAAAATCCATAAAGATGAATAAAGATATAAATAAGATACCTTGCAGTTCATGAACCATCATGAAAACTCCAACATGACTGGGGAATGAATTGCATAAAAAATCATATCATGTTGCCAATTTTAGAAATATAAATTGCTTTGCAATGATGCCAGAAATAATGTTAAAATATAATGGATTATAAAATAAACAGGAACATTAGTGCTGCCATCTATTAGTAGAAAAAAAAATGGATATAATCTGAATCGAAGGAATAGGATGGAAATAAATGTTTCATAAATCAACTAAATTACTAACTTAATTGATACCAATTAGTTAAATAATAAATAAATGAGATTAATTAATAAATAGAAAATCGAATTACATTAAAGGATGTATTAATGTATAATACTATGTTATAAATAAGTATTAAGATGTAAAAATTAATAATAAAAAACAACTTAAAATAGTGCTGCCCTCTAGTGGTAAAAGTAAATATAAAGTATGGATGGAAATTAGTTTTTTATAATTAAACCAAATTACTATCTTAATGATAGCCATTAGTTAAATAATAAATAAATGAAATTAATTAATAAATAGAAAGTTGAATAATATCTAAGTAATGGGTGTATAAATTAATACTATGTTATAAATAAGTAGTAATATGGAAAAATTAATAATTAATGCAACATTAAAAATGTACCATTAAATGTCAACAACGATTAAATAACTGTACTAAAAATGCAACATCATTTAAAATAAATTAAATTAAAATACTAAAGATTTGAATTAAGAATCAAAGAATTTAAAATTAATATTGAGTAAATATTGAAATGAATTAGTCACAAAAATGTGGCTTTAAACAAAGTTAAATTAAATAAAAACACTAAATAAAATTAAAACATATTATATCAACCCTGTATAAAAGTAAACATTATCTTAGAAGTAGATATGATATTGTCCACCAAAGGTATTAATCCAAATCATTAGATCAAATACATTCTTAATAATAATGAATATAAATTCATTTAAAATAATTAAATAATGAATAAGTAAATCTAACTAAATTAATATACATAAGAATAACACATCGCAGTCCATTATAAAATGTGTATGATCAAACAATTGTGTAAATCAAAATGCCCCCCCCCTTTTTTTTTTTTTTTTTTTTTTTTTTAAATATATAAATTAACCATGCGTATTTTTCCATACAACGCCGCCACACACCTCCTCAATCCAACGTCTACCCACCCAACCGTCCTATTATAATTTTTTTTTTTTTCTTTTTTTTTGTAAATATTTGTAAGATTATATGATTTTTTTATACATTTTTAAACGCATGTGTTAATTTGGTTGTAAAGATCAAATAGGAACTAACTATATATTAAGGAATAAATGAATTTTTTTGGAAAACCATGTTGTAATGCGTCAAAGATAAGTTTTTTAATATTTTTGTTAATAAGTTGAGAGGAACATAAACTTTTTATTCTATAAATATGATTAAGGAGTATATTACGATATACAGAATTATGAAGACATGATTTAAAATTAGTAAATGAATTAACTTTAAATTTAAATTCTTTACGTTTATCAAATAGATCTATTATTGTTTTGTTTTCTTTATATATATATATATATATATATATATATATTCATACATATATGGGCACAGTAGAGTCTCGAAAATCCAAGTGTCAGATGTCCAAGGTTCTGCTTAATTCAAGATGTCAGAAAAAAAAAAATCTACGGATTTATTTTCCTAGCCGAAAGAATGTTATACTCTGTGACCAGTTGCATTTTAAGTTGTTCTGTCATTTATTCAGTCAGCTTTTTTCACATTCCTAAATCGACTATTGTAGAAATGGGAGAAGATGAGTAAGAATGCAATGATACAGAAGAAAATGACTCTCTGCCATTTGAAAAAAAAAAAATCTCTCATGGTGAAAGTTCTGCATCTTTAGAACTGGCTTTAAAATATGTAGAACAGAAAAATGAAGCCACCCCTGCTGACGTCATGCTTTTAAAGCGTTGGCTAGATATTGCATCTAAAAAGAGAAGTAATGTGTTAAAGCAGCAAAAATAGAAACGTTTTTAAATTGTAAAGTATCCTGTGTGTATATCATTACAAAAGGAATAAAGGTAGGTACATTCTTTGTTGTCCTAATTCAGTAAAATTATAATTGGTAAGAATTTTCTACTTTTTCAGAAAATCAGAGTTTTCAGTAATTCGAGGTAGTGTCAGCCCCAATTACCTCGGATTTTCGAAACTCTACTGTATATATATATATATATATATATATGTACTAGTATATAACCCCATCAAAAATGACAGTTTGTTCATCAGCGTTCCATTTTCATAAGACTTCATAGAAAAGTGCATTTTAAAGCTGGTAGGTGGTGTCAAAACAATCTAGGTGGCAACGTTTTTAATCAGATGATTTAAATTGATGATTAAATCAACTGATTTTCTTAAAATCATAAATTTACTACATGTTTAAAATGACATAAAAAAATAATAAAATCTAAGATTAACATAATTTGAAAAGTTTCTATGGATATTTTACCTTATGAATAAACAGAAAAAAGCTTTGAATAATTGTTTCTAAACGTAATTCTTTATGCTTGTAAAAAATTAAGTACAGTAAGTTTGTAAAAAAGCTAGTATATAACCCTCATTAAAAATGATGGCTTGCTGATCAGCGTTCCATTTTCATAAGACTTCATACAAACAGCATGAAAGTTTTGTATTTTAGAAAAGTACATTTTAAAGCCGGTAGATGGCACCAAAACAATATTGTTCGCAACAGTGTTTGTTTATATCTAATCTAGGATTTTGATATTTAATCTGGATTTTTAATTAAGAACTTAAAACATTATAATAGGATATGATATACATGTTTTATAGGGAAAATATGCTGAACAGACATGATTTTAAGTAAAATATATTATCATTTAGCTGTGATATGTTAGCATAGGTTTTTCATTAAGCCTAACATGGCGTTTAAGTACGTTTGATTCGCAGAGCAGGGTGGTCTTGCCCGGAATGGTTTACAGACACCTTCTTGCCTTCGGATTTTATTATAAGTAGATGTATATATACTACAGGGCTCTCAGCAAAACATGTCTGGCAATTTCCCTGACTTTCCCTGACCAAATCCAAAAAATTCCATAACCAAATGGGCATACACAAAATTTGCTTTAAATAATACAAACTAACAAGCAACATAACAAAATCAGAAATTATTTATATCGTAATAACAGGGTTTATACTCTTTTCCCAGGAGAAAATTCAAGCAACTTTCAAGGAAATTGCAAAATGAAATCTATACATATATTTCTCTTACGTGGCGTGGAAATAGTGCTGAATTTCTAGCTTATTGTTGGCAACAACCGTAGTTTCCAGAGCTCAGACCAATGAACAGACTAGATTGTATTAGATAGATCAGCTCTGCCTCTAATATGGCGGTCAGGGTCAGGACAGTGAAACTCAAACTAGCAATTAATAAAAATAAAAGAACACATACGTAATCCAAAGTGTCTGAGATGATTCCTCATTTTAATTTATCCTCAATTTAATGTTGTTAATTTCAAATGAATTCTCAACTCTCATTTAGAATTTATTTATGAATTTCACTCATATGAAAAATCGGAGAGAATAAAAATATCAACAGTCTAGATTGCACCTGAATGAAGTAAAAATAATTTTTTTTGCAGAAATCTATAACACTGGTTTACACGGTTTATATACTTTCGCCGAAATGTGTATTTTTGCATAGATTCTAGTGCACTGAGTACGGGAAAATTATTTTTTAAAATCTGTCACGTCTAGTTAAAAAAATATTTATTAAATACTTAAAAATAATAATAACATGAAATATAAAAAGAAAAAAATAGAAATGATTGATTTTACTCTTCTTTTTTTAATTTTCTTGATCTGTTTCTCTTAAAATAGACCAGCAGTAGTTCCCTAACATACTTTGTCTTCAAAAAGTATAAGGTCTTGGTGAAAACACTCGCCCTGCGCGTCACTCACGGCACCCAAGTTTTCAGGTAAAAAATCCAGGTGTGAATGGAGAAAATGCATCTTCAGAGACATGTTCACACCTTTTGCATGATAGTTTTTTAATAAAACAGCAATATTTTTTTCATAATTTTCATCTTTATGATTTCCAAGAATTCATGGACGACCGTTTTGAAGGAATCCCAAGTCTTTTTTTCATTAGTAGATAAAAGTTTTTCAAAGTCCTTATCTTGCATCAGTTTACGTATCTGTGGACCGATAAAAATCCAATCTTTTAATTTTGCGCCTGAAATATGTGGAAAATTTTTGTGTAAATATTTAAAAGCAGCACTGTTTGTATTGACGAAACACGGCTTTGACGAAATTTTTTATTAGGACCAATTTAATGTGTAATGGTGGCAAAATTATATTTTGCGCATCCACTAAAGATGTATATTTCAAATTAATTTTTACTGGAGTAAATTCATTTTGGACAGGCCAATATTTTTTTTATGTAATGGTGTTCTTTAGCTCAACTATCCCACAAGCAGAAAAAACATGAATATTTGGTATACCTGCCCTGTAAGCCCAGTAACATAATAACTACTTTTAAATCACCACATATTTTCCAGTTGTGGTGTTCATATTGTATCATTTTCATTAAAAGAGACATTGTTTGATAGGTATCTGTACTGTTTACAGCATGGCCAATTAGAGAAGATGGTTTTATATTACCGTTATGAAGTAATACAGCTTTCAACCTATATTTAGATGAATCGATAAATAAATGCCATTCATTTGAATCATAATTTTGATTCAACGCCCAGGGATGCCATTCCAAAAATTATTCAAAATAGTTGCTTTAGTAGCCTTTGAAGCCCAAAATAGTAGCAAAAATAGTCGCATATCATGGCTGATTTAGTAGCAAAATAGTTGCTATTAAAGTATTATCCAAAATAGTCATAGTGTTGAGATCAGGGTAAATAATGATTTCCCTTTTACAAATTTTCTTACTATTCCCTGATCTTTCTTTAAAAATGATTAAGTTTTTCTGATTACAACAATACAAAATTTTATATACAATCTGCACAAATTCAGTACTGCTTTTACATATTATCTAATTATTATGTAACAAAATTGTTATAAGTAAATCCATTCCAGTTTTCATGAGATTTAAGTTTAGTCAGCTGCAACTTTTGGATCAACACTTGATATAGCTTTTGTTAGTTGCAGATGTAATAGTGGTATTTCCAGCATTTTTGCTTTTGTAATGAACTTCAAGAAATCTTTCTCAGAACTTGTCCTAAACTAAAGATTTAAGGGATTTTAAATATTTTAAAGAGTTTGAAACTGCAGTATAAGGGAAGTTTTTATTGAATGTGTATAGTTGCTTACTTTGAAATAATATTTTTTGTAGAATAATACAACATAGTTAGCGTCCTGATTTAGGAGGATGCACTACACATTACGAAAATCTATTTGAAAAATTTACAAATGAAAATTTTCAGGGGGGAGGGAATTTCTGTTATTGGTAGTCATCATTATTACAAAGTATCAAATACAGCAAAAAAAAATTTTATAAAATTCAAATTTTTAAAAGTTTGAAATTGCAGAAGTGTGTGGGGGGGTGGGGGTATTTTAGATGATTAATTATTTATTGTTACTAGAAAGCAATGAATATGACTTTTTTTAAATAAAGAGTTTTAAATATTTTAAACCCATATTATAACACAATTAGGTGAGAATTTTTCTCTAAATAAATATTTTAAACTCCTTTGTACGCTGGAAGGGAGAAATGTACATTTGAGAGGGAGAGGTGGATGATTAATATTTTTAATTTAATGTTATTAGTTAACAACAAATAGGGCATAATTATTTTTCTTAAATTAAAGTTTTGGAAATGCTTGATAATCTGTATGCTGGAGGGGTTAAGCAAAGGGGAGAACCAACAATTTTGGAAGGAAGGGGTAGTTTATAAGACTGATTATTTATTTATTGCACTAGAGAGCAACAAGTAGGACAGAATTTTTTAAATATAAAAATAAGATTTTAAATTTCCTTGTATGCTGGGGGAGAAGAGTATATTTTGAATGAGAGAGGAGGGAATTTAGATTATCATTATTTATTGTTATTAGAAGCAGTAGGCAGATTTAAAAAAAAGATTTAAATGATTTGAAACACAGGATGAGGGTAAAGGAGGAAGCAGAATTTTTTTTTAATGGAGGAGGTTATTTAGATGATTTATTTATTGTTATTAGTGAGCAACAAATAGGGCAATTTTTTTTTTTCATTTGAGAAATAGAACTTTAATGATTTAAAACTACATATGCTGAGGGATCAAGGGATATAATTGCTTATTGTTGCTATGCAGCAGCAGCAATTAGAACAATTAAAAGAAAAATGAGTGAAATTGACTCTTGGTCAAGAAAAGTGCTTTTTGGTGGTGGTATCAATGTGAATTGTTTTTCAATCCACGGGGGGGGGGGGAGCATTAGCGAGTAGGGGGCTGGGCCCCCTAGTTCTATAAAATACTATAATGCAAAACAACTTCACCTTTGCCAGTTTTAAAATGAATGTCATACAACAAAGTCTAGAATGTGAAATGTCATGAAAAAGTCTGAAAAGTATAGAAAACTTTTGTCCATATTATGGTCTTTCTGCATTGCATTTGAAGCAATTTCTCGATCTTGAAACCAACAAAAGATTTTTCAAAGGTGCCATGTAACGAGAAATATAGAAACACTTTTCCTAATCTATAGCCACTCTGGCAAGTAAATATAATCTGTCAGTAAGGCAGTTTTTGATCTCCCTTTTTTTATTAATGCTGCCAATAGTTAAAATTTTATTTATTTATATAATTTTCATATATAAAAACAATCCAAAAAATATATGGCTTACCATATGACATATATACAGGAATAGCTTTTGAGAGTGAAGTTTTCAGATATATTCCCATAATATCATCCCAAGAGCCAGGCAATTTATCACACAAGGCCTTCACCATTTCTATAACATTTTCTGAAATCTCCTCATCAGTCATATCTAAATATGCAACCTCAGAACAGCTAAAAGAAGAATATCAATATTATAGTCTTCAATGCATTACAGTTTGAATATTTAATAGGCAACATTGCATACTACAATTTAAATAAAAAAGCATTTTTACCAGCTGTTCCCATGACCAGTTACGTATAACACTTTAGTAGAAAGGGCCTTTTTTACTTGTTCCTTCAAATTTGGCGTATTTAATGTAATTTGAATGGGAAACCTGTTAAATAAAAATAAATATATATTTTTTAATTGAATACAATAATTTTATATGAACAATAATGATATATAAAAAGGAAAAATACTAACTTTCTCTTTCTGTAGAAATGCCTACCAAGTACTTTAGGTAAGCATTCTGCAATTTTTCTATCAGCTAAAAATACATCATATGCAGCAAGTAATTTTTGTTTTGCTTCATATGGCTTATATTCAGTTCGTAACTGGCGTAAGGTTACTACCTACAATTTAAAAGTATGACATTGTTAAGATTTAAAAAAAAAAAACTTAAGTAAACATCATAAAGAAAAATAAATGAAATATAAAAAAAATATATCAAAGTTTGTGAAAAATTAACCAAAAGAAATTTAAAATTCAGGATTATTAAAAATAAATAAATAAAAAACTTTAAAAAAATCTTTTCAGAAAAGCAGTTGAACACTAATTGAAATCTTATGAATTGATGTCATTTAATTAAAAATAATTACAATTTTATGCCATGCATAAATTAAAGTCTCCAGGTCTAATATTTTAACTCTCTGAGGATTGCCCTATAGTTTACCATTACCCCCCCAAAGTTTACAGTTTACCATTACCCCATTACCCTCCTCCCCCCCAAAAAATAAATAAATTAAAGTAAATTAAATTGACATAAAAAAAAGTTATATAAATATATATAACTAGTCTAAGAATATTTTAATTTCAAAGGGAAAAAAAATCTTTGTGCTAAAGTACTTTTCATTACAATAGTACTTTCATCAGTTTCAAATTTCTCTGTACTGATCATTTTAATTCCCTGCCAGACTTGAACTGAGAATGAAACCTCATATTTAAAATTTAAGATGAAAAAAAATTAAGCTCTAATATTTAGGGAAAACATAATTTCTCTACCATAAACCTTTTATGTGTTAGTGATATCATCACAAATATGAACTTTTGAATTGAAGTGTTCTAATAACTATATTTCTAGAAATAAACCCCAGCATACCTGTATAGTTTGAATATTTACATACCTGCCAACTTATCAAAATGGCAAAGTGTAAAATAATGCGTGAAGTGTATTTCTTGCATTTTTTTCTTTCATAAAAGCATATAACACATATGACATATAACACATTATGTAAAAAATATATAAACAGCATTTAAGCATGTCACAGATGAATGTTGTTAAATAATATACTGATATTTTGATATGAAACATATACACACAGCTTTTTTTTTTTTTTTAAAGGAAGTCTAAGCAAAAACATTACCCAAAACACTATTTCCATTTAAATACAATGAAAATTAAAAGATTTTGTATGGTATATTTTGAATATGAACCCTTCATGATTTTAACTATATGAAATATTCCTTTATATTCAGCAACTATCATTAATAAAAGAAGTTAAAAAGTATTTCCTACTTTTAGGGAGTAAAATAGAGCTTAGAAGAAACTTTGCAAGAAAGTGTAAAAATAAACATCCTAAGTGTAAAAGTGTAAAAAATGGTCAAAAAGTGTAAATTTTACACCCAAAGTGTAAAAGTTGGCAAGTATGTATTTATCAGCATTTAAAAAACCATAAAAGTAAGTAAGAACCTATCTTACAAGGAGAGGGCCAAGCTTGGGAATAGCAGATTTTGATTATTTTTATATATTTTCAGTGTTCCCATTTGATGTTTTTCAAAGGGCACTGCGCCCTGCCCTTTTTATTTAAACTGCTGATGCGCCCTGCACTTTTTAGACATGGTAAAAGAACCCTGACTCTTTTCCCAGTAGCTTCTTTGTGTCCTCTATTTTTTTTTTTTTCCAAAATATTTGGCTTTTTTCTCTCCTTTTTTCAGCAAATCAATTTATAATTTAATTTATAACTATACTATGTCCCTAAAATATAAACACAGATGGAAAATGGCATTCCAACTATACTTTGGGAACAAGCAAGTTGACAGTACAAAATATACTGGGAACATTATACCTCCAAGACAAGAAGAAGTGTGCCTGCCTGCTTTAATAAAATATCTCTCTATATCTGATTTTTTTTAATCTTTAAATATAGAAACGATTGACCACTTACATGAAACTGATTTAATTTAAAATATGCCACTGTTATCATATATATATATATATATATATATATTATTTCAAAAAGATGTATCTATTTGCTTGGCAAAATTTTGGCGACAGACAGGGACATGTTGAAAGGAAACTGCAAAAACCTACTGATGATAATAATTTCTACTGTACTTCTGTCAAGTTACAGATAATTACATTAAGATTGTGGTTTTAAATGCACAATATATGGTTTTATTTTTAAAACCATCAATAAAGCAAAAATGTTTGCATTTGAACTTATCGGAAAATTTTATCTGAAATACATACCAAGCATGCCAATAATATATTTAAAGTAACAAAACAGAAAAAACTTTTGAAAATCAAATGAATGGAAATGCATTTATTAAATGCTGCGTTGTAATTAAAACAAACACCAAAAATAAAATCATGTAGGCATATTCAAGGAAGGGGGTTGATGCCAATAATATATTTAAGGCTGTTCTGAAATCCAAACAGGCTATGTTATGACATTTTTTAATCGAAAGATGTTTTCCATTTTCTGGGGTAAAGAAAGATTTTCTTTCAGAAAATATTCTCAAAGTTGGCATTTTGAAACAAATATCCTGATGCTGCAACACGAGAATGGTGAAAAAGTGTTGTCGTGTGACACAAATGACTTATAACTCGATATGCAATTCATTTATCAAAAAAGGGAAAATTAATTTGATTCCAAATCGCTTCAATAGTCAGGCCTGCCAGTTTTATGCCTTTGTGTTTAAAACTTAGAAAGTTTCGCATTGTTGAGACGGTAATTTGAGAACCACCATAAAATTACAAAACAAAACAAAAAACTTTTGTAAAATGAAATGGGTTGGGTTGATTATTGACGGCCAATTATCGACACTAGGGATATAGGCCCGGGGGGAGTGCCCTTCGTGGGGGTCTTTCTAAGGGAACCTAATCCGTATTTACGCATGGAGAAAATCCACGGCTCGAAAGAAAACCACGAAAACTCCGAGCGATTAGGCCGACGGGCGCGATTGGGATCGAACCCAGCACCTCCCGTCTACCAGCTTCGAGAGCACAACCTCTCAGCCACTGGTGGGGCTGTAAAATGAAATGAATTGAAACGTGTTTATTAAATAAAATGCTATGGTTGTAATTTTTTTTTTAAAAATCACTCTCAACAACATGAATCTTTCATTATACAGAAACACAGACATATGCAAAGGGAGGCGGGGAGGCAGGAGAAGTATCTCCCTCTAAATCTTTGAGAAAAGTAAGAATTTTAAAAAAGCACTAAGAAAAATGAAAGAAGTCTGTTTGTGATGGAATTGAGAATTGCATGATTGCAATTTCCTTCTATGATAATTTTGTTGAAGTTTTCCCCTATATTTCATTAATTTAATATACTGTAAATTGAAGTTTTATTTTAGCTTGAAACGTTTTGTCCTCTAACACCACTTACCATACTTGGTGAATGTTTTGCATTGTCTAGTCTTTCAGTTTTTAAACTAATGATATTAAACAGTAAAAGATTTAAACAAATTCAAGTCCGTAGCCAGGAATTTTTTTCAGTGTGTATGTATATGTGTGTAAGAGGGGGGGGGGGGGGGGGGGCTTTTGTGTTTCAACTAGAATATCTTTCTTTTAAATAAATTATTTGAAAGATCCTTGCCTATCTATTACAGAGGGTTGCGTGCTCGTCCTCTCTCATCACTCATAATAATTATAGACTTGATAAAATTAATGATTACTTTGAATATATATATAAATAATTATAGTACTTTAAATATATTAACTTATATATTACATTACAAAATAAATCAACTCTGTGAGTGTAATTTTTTTCTTTTACGAAAAAGGGGAGAAGGAGAAGAAATAAATATTAGAAGAAATTGCATAATTATGCTAATATAGAACAGAAGTTTCAACATGACAATGTGGGACAGTATATATAAACGTAATGAGATAATCCAGAAATGTCATACACAAATGGGAGAACAAATCAAAATGAAATATGAACACATACCTGTTTGAATAATATCCAGAAAATGAAGACGAAAAAAGTTAATATATGACCAAAGAAAAATAAAAGAGAATTCAAATCAGAAAAAAAGAATTAAGGAAATATTTGTGCAACTGTACCAAATATATGTTTATATATATACAGAGAGAGAAAGAGACAGAAATTCCCTGGTAGGTTCTATTTATTAAGATGCTATATACTATTATGATGGGGTCGGGGGCAAGAAAGTGCCAAGCCACATTTCTGGTGAAATAAATCTAACACTGTCATATGTTGCTTAATATTTTAATTTTAATATCCTACATATAATTTATTTCTAATGTCACTTGGAGGCAGTATATTTCCCAGGTTTTGTTTTTGCCCCAGATGTTTATGCCCCCAATGAAGATAGCTAATTTACGAAAAACGTAACAGTAATATCACTAAAGTAATGCAATATTGTTACTCAGAATATGTCAAATGTTACTAAAACGTTGGCAAGAAAACTTTATGTTATATATCTTGATTTGAGTATCTGATCAATTTACAAGACAATTACCAAGCTTGTTCCTCTCCTTGTTAGTCCAGATCTTAATCTTATGGGAAAATGTGGAAAAGCATGATAAAAATACAGGGTCATTCATAAATCCCTCCGGGGTTTCGAAACATTATAGTAAAAAAACGAAGACGATGAAAAAAAGAAACATATGAAATTATTCCAAAACTATTCAAGTTTTACTTACATACATTACAAGTGTTCTATGTGTGAACCCTTGGTCACACAGCATACATCCATGCGATAGTCCAGTTCCTGCCATACTCCGTTTCTTTACATCTGAATCAGTGGTGTCAGTTCAACGGGCCTTTCGTAATAAATATCGAAAACAGGGACCAACTGACAAAACAATTCATGTGTGGTACCGGAAATTTAAAGAAACGGAGTATGGCAGGAACTGGACTATCGCATGGATGTATGCCGTGTGACCAAGGGTTCACACATAGAACACCTGTAATGTATGTAAGTAAAACTTTAATAGTTTCGGAATAATTTCATATGTTTCTTTTTTTCATATTCGTCTTCGTTTTTTTACTATAACGTTTCGAAACCCAGGAGGGAATTATGAATGACCCTGTATAACAAAAAGTGTATGTAAACAGGCATGAAATTGCAGATAGATAAAAAAAAAAAAGAGAGAAAGTGAAAAATTATTTAAAATAACGCATGAACAAGACAATTAAGAAAGCTTACACACAACAAAATTACCAATATTTTTGTTTAAATGCTACTTTAGCAATTCAATGAGCTCAGTGATGAATTTTACAATTTATTAGATTCATGAAAAAGATGTCAATCAAAATCAAAAACATATAATGATGCAAGGAAAATATGAAGGGATTTTCTTTTCTTTTATGTTTTAGACTTTAATAAAATAAATTCTGACATTCACATTGTGTATGGAGAAAGATAGAACACTGACCTCATTACAACTTTTGTTAGTGAAAAATCATTAATGATATTTTTTTAAATCCTTATGGAGAAAAAAAAAATGTACATTTTGTTACCTCTTGATGAAATTTATGAGACTGTCAAATTTCATGATTTTTTTTTTTTATGCAACCTCTTGACGAAATTTGAATTTTCCCCCAAATTGTTCGACAAAATTTGTAATTTTTTCCCACGGCTGTTTCACAAAAATTGCAATTTCTTCCTTGTGGGATTAACAAAATTCTTGATTCTTTTTTTCTGCAATTGTTCGACAAAATTATCTATTTTTTTTTTTCTGCAACTGAGTGATGGAAAAATTTCAAAGTTCGATGAAATTCAGGATTTTTTTTCCAAGACAAACTGATGAAAATTACAATTCTATCAGTATCCAACTGATGAAATTTGTGATTTTTTTTTCTCTCAAGAGGTTGACAAAATCTGCAATTTTTTCTGCAATTTTCGACAAAATTCTCGATTGTTTTCTGTGACCTAGTGAAGAAATTTTTTATTTTTTTTACATAATCATTTCATGACAATCCTGATTTTTTTGCAATTGTTTGACAAAATTTGCAATTTTTTTCTTGAGCAGTTGACAAAGTTCACAATTTTTTTCTGTAACTGTCAGACGAAATTCTCTATTTTCTTCCGTAACAGTGATAAAATTTTTAATTTTTTTGCGCAATCA
The DNA here is from genome assembly GCA_963931845.1 of Maratus michaelseni. Classification (NCBI taxonomy): domain Eukaryota; kingdom Metazoa; phylum Arthropoda; class Arachnida; order Araneae; family Salticidae; genus Maratus; species Maratus michaelseni. Next base: position 32,513,010 of record OZ007586.1, read on the forward strand.
TTCAACAAAAACCCAGATTTTTTTTGCAATTGTTTAATGGAATTTGCAATTTTTTTCCTGCAATTGTTTGACAGAAGTCACAAAATTTTTTTTAGACAAATAGATGAAATTAACAATTTTTTTCCTTGACAGATGGATAAAATTTGTGATTTTGTTTACCAGATTTCTTGACAAATTAAGTGTTTTTTTTTTTTTTTTTGCAATCTTACTTATAATAAAATCCAAAGGCGAGAAAGTGTCTGTAACGGTACCGGGCTGTACCACTCTGGTCTGCGAGTCGACCGTAGTTAAACGCCATGTTAGGCTTACTGAAAAAGATATGCTAACACATGACCATTAAACGATAATTTCTTCTACGTGAAATAATGTCTGTTCTGCATATTTTCACATAAAACATGTATATCTTATCCAATTATAATGTATTAAGTTACAAATTAAAAATAAGGTATTATAAACATCAAATTACTATATATAAACAAACAAGCACTGTTGCCATTCAGAATTTCTAAATCTTGAAACAAATGAATGGCTCTTTGAACGCTTCATTAAAAGGTTAATTATCTGATTCTGTTCTTAAAATATTTGTAAAAGCATATTAAAGTCTTTAAATATTTTAATTTTGTTTAAAACCTTCAAAAACTATTTTTGCAGCCATCTTTCGTCAATTAATATAAACAATCGAACTTTGATAAAAATACAAGTTAATATTTGCATATAATTAGCATATTAAAATTTAATGTGAAAATTTCAGAAATTACATTTCACTTTGCTAATCATTATTATTATTGTTGCAAAAAAAAAAAAAAAAAAAAAAAAAAAATGTGAGTCATTCACTTTTGAGAATCATTCATCAAAATTATTTGTGCTGTACTGACTGCTATTTGGCAACGTGAGTTTTACTGCTTTAACATCTTTGTTGATCTTTCTAAATGTTGTTTTGAATGTGCGGTGGATTTGAATATGTTCAATCAAATCAGTTTTTATTGTTGTTTTATATTATTTAAGGATTGTTTTAGCGATGCCTGATTAAAATGATGAAACGCCGATTGAACGTAGACGGCGATTAATTAGAGAAAAACAGTCGAGGTGGCTTGCTTGGAAATCACAAACAACATTGGACCGTATAAGAGAAGATGGTGCCATCTACCGGTAGATAATACAAACAAATTTTAAAATTTTGTCTCCATCGTAAATAAAATTATTTTTTTTCTTATGAAACGTAATTAAAATATAAGGAATAAATAGTACTGAGTAATTTCCATTTAATTTTGCTTATATAATCAAAAAATGAGCTATGTGGTGAGTCAAGCTCTTTAGAAACACATTGATAACACTTTTTTTTTCAGAAAATTTCACACATGGATTATTTTTTTTAAATATTTAATTTGAAATGTTTTGTCCATTCGTTGAACTATTTCAAAAATTGAATATTGAGTCAATATCCTGTCATTTTTGACAGGGGGTATATACTAGTCATTTAATGAAATTCACACTTTTTTTTTCTAGCATATGAGAAAATTTTCCTTTTTTTCCTGCAATTGTTTGATTAGAGTTTTTTTCATGACTGAGTGGTTAAATTTAATATTTTTTTGGTGATCAATTGATGAAATTTGATATTTTTTATCGATGAAATAAAATTTCAATTTTTCCTACAATCCTTTGACAAAATTTTTTTCATGACTTGATTTTGAGGAATTTGGCCAAAAATTAATAATTCGCAGATGAATCACATGCCCATATCTTGTGTTTCCCCTCTAAGAACATCTCTTAAATAATCCTTGAATAATTTCTGTGCCATCGCCATTGACATCATTCGTACTGCACATTAGCGCGATTTTTTTAAAATGGTTTTGTGGAAAAGTGATATCTGAAAATTCTGTCATTTTCTAGGGATACAACAGAAATTTGTGAAAAATGGGAGACTTGCTGTATAACAAAAAACTTTGTTATATATATTTTTTTGTTATACCCCCCCCCTTTTTTAAGCTTAATACTTCAATTAAATATCCATATTTTTTTAACTTAGGTTGGTTGGTTGAATGGGGTTTTATGGCACAAAGTCCCTTTAGATACATGCTGTGCCAAAAAAAAAAAGGATTATAATAAGAAAAACAAATTGAAATTTAAAATTGATTTAAAACTTTGTAATAAAAACAAGATGAATGAAAATAACAGTTAAATAAAAAGAGTGATATGATGATAAATGTATAATTAAAATCATTGAATGAAAATATAACACAATGTCTAGAAGAAATAAAGTTTCACAATTAAAATAGTTTTCACAATTAAAATAAATGCAATCTTTAAACTAACAGTTAATAAAAAGTCCAAAGTTTCTAGTAGAAATACATTTAACTTAAACAATAGATTACCAAAAGAAACATAGTTAAAATCACGTAGGCTCGAATACCTCCAAAAACAGGGACCTCTTGACGAAATTCACAATTTTATTCCACAATTGTCTGACAAATTCATGATTTATTTCTGCAATTGTTTGATTTTTTTTTCTGTGACCGACTGCCAAAATTTAAAATTTTTTCCCCGCGACCAATTGATGAAAATTACAAGTTTTACCATGACTGTTTGAAGAAAGTTGCGATTTTTCTCTCAAATGATTGACCTAATTTTACGATTTTATTCATGGATTGTTAACATAATTCTCGGCCTTTTCCCAGTGCACATCAACACGATTTTCTTTACAGTTCCACAGAAATGGCTCATCAATAAAAAATAAATAAATAAATAAACAAGAAAAGTGGCATCCCTCCCTGATAATAGGCAGGATAGAGAGTAGAACTTCATCCCTCGCAATTTCCATGCATCTCCGGGAAGATGCACTGCTAGCAAATCATACAGGGTAGTGAGATGAAATTCAAGGAAGTCGTATTGTTTTATGTGTACAGTGGGAACCCCGCTAATTCGGACCCCATTAATCCGGATCTCCAGACAATCCGGATCGGTCTGGTCAAATTTTTTTTTTCTTTCTTTATTTTTATTTATTTATTTATTTATTTTTTTTTTTGAGGAGAGATTGGCAAATTTCCATAACATTAATTTATTTCATCTTCGTATTCTGAATAAAAAGTCTTTCTGAAATACTTTCGGAAGAATACCTTAAGCTTTCTTATTTAAACTCTTTGATGTTATCTTTCAAAGAAACAACAATGTATCACTTTAAGTTTGGCAATTCCAATTTTCACAGTTTTCTATTTAATCCATTTAGAAATGTCTTCAAAAGCTCACTGCACCAGGGGTAGAAGTGACCAATCCATAAAATATAGGACATTTTTCGCAAAAAATATAGGACATTTAGAAAATTACATTATCGGATATATTTTGCTATAAAAACTTTTTTTACACATGATCCATATTACTTTATAAATTTTCACTAATTAATGATATTAAATCAAGTTACAATCTTAAAAAACAAATATAAAACCAAACTTACCTCTACAATAGCAAGTCTCCAATTTGTAAAACATCAACGACTTTTTTTTTTTTTTTTTTTTTAAGATTCTTGTTTAGTTTATAAAAAATTAATTAAGCAAAATACATAGGATTTTCTTTTTTTCTAGATGAGCATGAATATTTACAGGTGATTATTAGTATGAATATTTACAGATGAGTAGTATGAATATTTACAGATTATGGATATTTACAAATTTATGAAATTGTTAATCCTTTTTATCAACCTGAGGTAATATCGGAAAGCAATGTTGACAAACTCACAGATGAGTGGAACATTTATGTAAATGATGATGATATCTGTGAAAAATGGGGCTTTAATGTGACCTGGCAACCAATAAATCACTACTGGGAAAATGTCCTTTCCATGACTGACAGTAAACAACTTCCTAAATACAAATATTTGGGGAATTTAGTGAAAGCCATCTTAACTTTTTCACATGGGCAGGCGTCCATAGAAAGAGTATTTTCTCTAAATAAGAGAATGCTAACGTCCGAAAGATCCTCTTTAAGCCTTGACACAATAAGAGGTTTGAGATTAATAAAAGATGCTGTTGGTGGGAAAGCTGTAGAAGCTTGCATAACAAAAGAAATGATCCAATTTTACAAAGATGCTTACTCTAAATATAAAATTCAAAAAGAATTTGAAAAATCTGTAAATAAAAGCAAAAAATCAGGAAAAAAAAGAAAATAATCCTACAACTTCAAAAAACGATAAAATGGCAGAAATTAAAATGAGTATAGTGAGTAAAATGAGTATTTATTTTAGTTTTTATTTTAAATTTTATTTTAGTTTTTATTTTAAATTTTATTTTATTTCAATGTGAAAAGGCATATTTATTGCATTAACGCGATGACTGAACGTGAAGATAGACTGACGAAGTTCCGTGAAGCTTGGACAGATAAGATTGATGTTCATGGGAAAAAAGTCGGCGAATGGCTTGTAAAGGGTAAAGATGACTTATTGTCTCTTTTGTCAATGTCCGGTTCCCATAAGCAACAGTGGCTATTCGCAAGTAACGCAGCATGCCAAAACAACGAAGCATAAAGAAAATTCTGAAAAACAAAGCGACAAGTCTCAATCTTGCTTTGTAGATTCTACTGGCAGAAAAAACTTGGTATTGCAGCTGAATACACGATAAAAGAAGCTAAAATAATCGCAATAAAAGAAAGCACCACGTTGAATAATAGAAATAACTCAGCGAGCGAGCAAGCAAGCAAAGCGATACAAGTGACAACCAAAACATCAAACAGAAAGATTTCTTTCCTGATGCCAAATCCAAAAGAGAAATAAACGGACAATGAAGCCAAGGAGATTAAGCAGTCTCCACAGACATCGATGTTTCATCTCCTGCTTCGAAGGCGTGTTTAAAAATCCAGCGATCTACGCCACACCCTCCTTCTCGTTTGTAATTGGCTGAAAGTGGGAGCATCATGGGCAGGATTGAGCCATTGCTCTTGTATTGAAATATGACAAAAAACAAACAGCAGAAACGATCGCAAATGCTAGCGGGCGGCGATATTAATACCAAAGATATGAGAAAGTAGAGAAATATAGGAAATATAGGACAGTTAGAGAAATATAGGACAATATAGGACATTTTTTAAGGTTATTTTATAAATATAGGAAATATAGGACAACTGCGACCCCTGCTGCACAGTAAAGTGTTACTTAGCATTGCAAGAAAGCAAGGTAAAATATTTCCCTATAGACCCACTGACTGATAAGGTTCGCTTTCCGATCTTTGTTAGCCAGCCCATAGGTCTCTCGGGACTGTTTCTTTGTCTTCGTAACAAAATGCTTCTACAATAAGGAAAGGGCATGTTTACAAGCAAACAGTTCCATCAACCAATCTACCACTGCATTTTTGTCGCAGCTATCATTGCAGAAATCGTCATGGCGACGTAGGCCAATCATATCACAGACCAGTTTAACGTAGAGCAATCAAATCGCTCCATCTCATGTGTACTGTAAGAATCGTAAAGAACGAACAGGTTTTTCTCCCAAACCAACAGTAACTTAACCAACAGTGACGTCAGTTGCCCTTTTCTTATATCACTTGCGGAAAAACCCCAGTCACCGTTCTGTTTCTTAGAATCCGATCTCCCGTTCAGAGAGAATGTATCAACCCAAATCCTACCAGAAAACTTCTTTTCCCGTGCAGTGTTTTTGAGCACACATTTTTAGCTATGGCGACGAAACGAAAACATAATTTTGTGATTATGCAAAAGAAATTGAAAGCATTGAGTAGAATTGATAAACATGAACCCTTAAAAAAGATTGCTTGTGAATTAGGATAAGGGACCTTGACAGTGTCCGATTGGAAGAGAAATTGAAAAACAATCGAGGATTTTTGTTCGAAATCAATTTCTAATGACGGTTTGGACAATCAGAAGAATGTTAAAAAAGCTGAACTTGAAACTCTGGATGAAGCGTTATGCGTTTGGTTTAGCGCAGAAAGAGATCGTTGTTTACTTATATCAGGTCCAATAATCCAACAGAAAGCCTTAAAGTTAAATGCAAAGTTGCCTGATGGTGATCCAGATTTTAATGCCAGTCAAGGATGGTTAAATAGATGGAAAAACCGACATGGTGTGCGTCAACTTACTATGACGGGTAAGAACTTGTCTAGTGACAAAAACGCATCTGAAAAGTTCAAAAAGGAATTTGAAGAATTTATTAACACAGAAGAATTAACGACAGATCAGATCTACAATGCTGATGAATCAGGACTATTCTACCGCATGTTGCCAAATAAAACTTTAGCCTCAAAATTAGAAGAATCAGCTAAAGGATATAAAAAGAGCAAGGACCGCCTCACTATAATGGCTTGTAGCAATGCATCAGGAAAGCACAAATTTCCTCTTCTTTTAATAGGAAAATCCAAAAATCCACATGCACTAAAAAACATAAATCGTGAGACTTTACCTGTAGTTTACCATTCCCAGAAGAGTTCTTAGATGGAGAGCAAAATTTTTAAAGAGTAGTTCTTTGTCTATTTTGTTCCGGGTGTTACAAAATATTTAAAATCGTGCAACTTACCCATCAAAGCTGTCCTACTAATTGATAATGCCCCGATACACCCCGAAGAAAGTGAAGTGACAAAAGGAAACATAACGGTAAAGTTTTTACCACCTAATGTGACTGCGCTAGTACAGCCAATGGACCAAGGAGTTCTTCAGAACATTCAGAAAGTTTACAAACGACAAATGTTGAATGAACTGTTAGATGATGGAGAACATGGAGTGGTAGAGATTCTCAAATCAATCAATATCAAGAAAGTAATCTATATGATTGCTGATTCTTGGGATCAGGTTGCTGAGAGTACTCTACGAAAGTCGTGGAAGAATTTATGGCCAGAAAATTGTGATTTCTCGGATAATAAGCTTGAAACAGAAGAAGGAATAAGCAAGAATGAAAGAGAAATTACACCTGAAGATTTTGTGAGCATGTGCAAAAAAATTTATGGTAACTCAAATGTTGATATCAGTGACATTAGCAATTGGTTGGAAGCAGAAAATAATGAAGGTTACACCTCACTTACAGATGACGAAATAATCGCTTTGTTCACAAAAAATGAAAATGAAGATGATACAGATGAAAACACCATTATCAATGATGACCAACCAAAAGTTATTAGCCATAATGAAGCAACGTCTCATTTAGAACAATTAATGGTTTATTTTGAACGTCAGGTGGAGACTACACCCAACAAAATACTTATGCTCAAGCGGATGTGTGACAGTGCGGCCCGCAAAAGGTATACAAAACTGGCACAGCAGAAGATTACAAACTTTATAATTACAAAGTAAACATTTTTACTGTTTGTAAATAATCAATATGTTTAATATAAAGGTGATTTTCTGTAAATATGTTTTAATTTATTTAATTTTTTCTCATTCTCCGGATAATCTGGATTTTCGAAAATCCAGATTGGGTCTGGTCCCAATTAGTCTGAATTATCGGGGTTTTACTGTATATTGTATAGTTATGGACAATTAAAAAAAAACTAATATCACGAAATTATTGAGGACAATCCACGGAAATCACGGATTTGATACATTAGAAAAGCAGAAATTGTGGATATTATATTTAAAAAAAAGACGAAAATCATGAAACTTATTTTTAAAAAAGCAGAATTCTGCCTTCAGGTGGAAAAGGGCATCCCTGTATTTACAGAACTATTTTACATAAAATATTTGTGTTTTATATGTCCAATTTGGTAACCTTTATTCTGAACTACCTTTCTAAACTGTAATTTCCATGACAATAATGCCTTTTGTAGTTTTGGAAGAGGTATTTTGGCCCATTCCTCTTGAATAGCTTTCAAAAGTCGATGAAGGTTTGTAGGTCGACATTTGGATATTGTACTTTTTAAAACTGCAAAAGCTCAAAAATCTATGAGTGATATACCAGGAGATTTTAGCTGGTATATCAGTGAAGGATATAGCCCTGATGGAACAAGAATACATGTTTCTTGTTCCATTTTTTCCATAAAATTAATAGTAGATTATGATGTGCAGCTGCTTGTTTTATTTTGATGCAGTTCAGCATACTGATGGCACAGGGGTAAAGAGATTGTACTTCATGTTTGAAGATTGGGAGTAAAATATGTTTCTGATAGTATGTGAAGTTGATCTTAACATTTTCTTCAATATCTTCATTTTTTATTTGTCATTATATGCAAATCATAAATCCTTTGCTAAAACTTTCTTTAGATAAATTGAACCATGTTTTAAAATTTCTTTTGTCCTCTTTGATGATAATAAATGGATCTCTTTTATTACAATAATTTAAATAGACCCAAGCTTAATCTATTGTAACAACATTTTCCCTGAATAAAGGATCCTCAAAGAATTCTGCATTATGTTCTATGTCTGTTGGCCTTTTTAAAATTCAAAACAGTGTTAACAATTTTGTTAAAAATTGACACTGAGCATTTTAAAGATTTGGCAACAGTCCTTCAACTTTGAGGATTTTCTTTTACTCTAAAAGATCTTACCTTTGCAATATTCGAAGAATTCTTTTTTGTTCTTGGGTACATATATGGACCAATTTTTCGACTTCAAGCCAAATATTCACATTTTCCCCAAATCTTATTGACAATATTACCTACTTAAAGGTTTTAGATATAGAAAAACCATCCCTTTCATAGCATTTTGTAATAACTGAATAGGAATAACTCTCATCAGAAAGTGCAGAAATATAGCCTTCCATAAATTGATTCATTTTGCATATAAACAAAATTTTCAGTTGTGAGATGAGAATTTATACTTTCAAAAACATATTAACCATGAAAAATAATTTCTCTAGGCAGACGATTTTTTCTTACACCAAAACAAACTTGTCTAAAAAATGTGCGAACAGCCTCTGTATTACATACATTTTATTAGTTTTTTTTATGAATAATATTTTATGCATTTGTCTATATTTTTGGGACATGGTCAAAAGAAAAAGATGAGGAAAAACCATTCCAAACAAATTTTATTCAGTTAAAATCTAATAGTGCTAAAACTGCACAGTATTCATAAGTTATTGCTTACTAGTTTCATAGATCTGAAAACAGAATCACCAGCCAACTATTGTATTTAATGACTAATGGTAATCAAGGGTTGGTCCAGGAAAAATATGGGGCCTATTTAGGGACCCATCACAAAATTCCTTTTAATAAAACCAGGGTTCGTACACATTTCATTACATGAAATTCAAGGACTTTCAAGGACCAAAACCAAAAAAATTTAAGCACCTAAAAATTGAATAAACTAATGAATTGCATGTTTGAATTGAAATTTTCATTTTTGTAAATACATAGAACTTTTTAAGTAAATATAAGTACATTAGATGTACAACGAATTGAACTTTACAAAAAACGTATAATATATTTAATTGAAAATATCAGTAAAAATTTTAATAATTCAAATTATGAAATGAGAAACACAATTAAATTTTATTTAATTCTGAAATTTTTTTAACAATTTTAGATCAAGGTTATTAATGTGAATTTCATTTTCTTTGATAGTTTTTCTCAGTTCATGATGTTGCATTAACAAGTCTATGTTCTTAGATGTTTCAGCTTTATCAGCCAAATTATTAGCTTCTACATTTGTACTTTGCATGTCCTTTTCAAGAAAAATCTTTTTTTTCTTTAGGAAGGTGATCTCATCCTCTAAAGTTTTCAGTTTCAGTTGTTTTGTTTCAGCCTGAGCTTCGTTTTTTTTTCTTTTCCAAATGCTATCATGTGCATGTACTTTGAATGAGCAGATGAAGCAGCTATTCTGATTTCTTTTATAATTTGCAAATTGTGAATTTCCCCAGACAGCTTGATATATTCATGAATCACAAGTTGAGAAATATAAGATGCCTCTTTCAAATTTTCAACTTCAAGGGCTTTATTAACTGAGAAGCCTCTTTCGACAGATGTTTGTCCATGGGAGGAGAGTATAAGAATCATTTTAATAATCTTCCATAGGTTTTCATATTTGTTTCCAGAAAAGTAAGGTTGAAAAAATGTATCCAAGGAAAGATTGTTTGGGTCAAATGAAGCAAAATCGAATGAATTCGGCTTGACAACATTGGATAGGAAAGCGGCTGGATAGGAATCTCATCACAATTTTTTTTTCTAAAACACGCTTATTTTGAGATAGTACTAAAGATGCTTTTCATTTTTTCTCTTGCTTTCTCGGGATGCCCAGCCATCATGCGTGGGTCAATGCTAATTGCATTTCTTAATAATTAACTGGACATTTTTGCATTAAATGTTTTATCATTGTTGTAACGCACTTTAGACAATCTTGTCTAAGTGAAAATATATCATTTTCTGTTATTTCTGTTTTCCTTTTCTTTTCTTTTATTAGTTGCTCTGCAGCAATTTAATTATATTTTATCCTTATCGTTGTGCATATTTAGATCACTAAAATTAAATTTGCATAATGCATCAACTTTCTGTATCTGATTTTCAGGTTTCAGATCCTTAAAATGCTGAATACAATCATTTACAAGTTTCAACAAGTCAGTGGCAAAAAATGGAATCATTGGTTTATCACTCTGATATAGCTTCAAAAATGGTAAAAGTATTTTTGACAGCGATAGAAAAAAATTCAATTTTATCAAAAATGTTTTATCTTTAGTTGCTTCCTTAATGATACAAAATGATTTAGATGTAATTTTTAGCAAAATACCCATATCAATCTTCTTTACATATGTTATGATATCATTCCCTATTTCTATGGCCCTTTCGGCTGCTGGGACATTTTCGAACCACCTGTAACTAACAGAATTTTACATTGAATTTTTTCATTGATGAGATATTTATAAAATCATCACGTCTTGCTGGAGGATCTTTAAAAATCCAATACAAACTTGACAGAACTAAAGTTATGTCCCACCCGATGGATGGAATTTCATGTTTGAAGGAATTGTTTAGGATATGGAGACCACATGAACCTAAATTCAAAGATTGTATGCCATATTCCTTGGATAAGTCTTCCTGTAAACTGTTGTAGAATTTACAATTAACATAAGGCCCATCATAGATATTTGTAGAAGTTTTGATAAATCCAATTTTACAACACATTCATACAAAGCTGAGAGAATGTCTTCACTTGTTGAATGCCCAATAAATGCTGATGTTAAATATTGTGTCCTGACTCTACATTCCTCCTGGTGCCAATATCGTACATGAATATCAAGCTGCTTTTTTTGGTTAGTTTGATTTAGAGTCTCATCAAAGAGCAGAGTAAAAAAACTCTGCATTTTTGCAGTTATCTACCAAAAGCGTTTGAAAATGAGGGCAAAGACCAAAATGGCATATATATGCACATTTTTTTTTTCTCCACATGAAAAATTGCTAGCGATGCTACTGTCTGAGAACATTCTGGAAAGTAATTGTGCAATATCTTCACAGGGTTTATATGAATAATGACTTTTAATGCACTTTAAGGCCCACAATATTTCAGCATCTAGTACATCATTTTTAGAAACAAATGTGTCAATTCTATTTTTTTCAGAATTTTTTGAAGTACTAGCATCTATTTTTTCTGATGTATTGGCATCTAAATTGTTTGAAGTAGATGCTGTTCTTGAGAAGAAATCTTTCATTTTCTTTTTCATTTTTTTAGATTCAAAGTTTTTAGAATGTTTGCCACGTGTAAGAAATATAAAAATACATCAGAAATAATCTACAAATACATCACACATGTAAGCATACAATCAATTAAGATGTAATTATTTTTATGTCTGAAGTATAAATAAAAACCTAGAATAAATTTATTTTAAAATATAGAAAACTAGCTGACCCGCCCGGCGATACCCGGTCCCGTGTAATAACCTTAAATCTACTGCCCCGGGTGGTGAAACACGGAACTAAAATCATCAAGTTTTGTCGAAATCGAGTCGAATGAGTCAAACCATATTGTGATCGGATATAGCTGCAAAATCTATTGCTTCCACCTTCCACTGACAGGGGGCACAATCTCTTCTATATGAACATAACTGAAATTTTTAAGACTATTGATGTCGAGGCGAACGAGCCAAACCGCGTTGTGATCGGACCCATAGAGCCAGAGATAGCTCCAAAATCCATTAGTTCCATCTTCCACCACCAGTGACGCAATCTCTTCTATACAAACATAACTGAAATCTTTGAGGCTATCGATGTCGAGGCGAATGAGCCAAACCGCGTTGTGATCGGACCTATAGAACCCGAGATAGCTCCAAAATCCATTAGTTCCACCTTCCACCACCAGGGGGCGCAATATCTTCTATACGAACATAACTGAAATTTTTAAGACTATTGATGTCGAGGCGAATGAGCCAAACCGCGTCGTGATCGGACACATAGAACTCGAGATAGCTCCAAAATCCATTAGTTCCACCTTCCACCACCAGGGGGCGCAATCTCTTCTATATGAACATAACTGAAATCTTTAAGGATATCGATGTCGAGGCGAATGAGCCATACCCCGTTGTGATCGGACCCACAGATCCAGAGATACGAAAGCGCTCCTGGCCCCGAGGGCATAGGCACCGACTAGGAAGGGAAAGGGGGTGGGGGACGTCGCCGCTTTTTCTGGTTAAGGTTAGGGCGTTTGTTAAAGTATTACCGATAGTAATAAAGACAAAAAGAAGGCAGACAATTTAGAAAAATGATTATCATTGAAATTTTTCAGACAAAAATTAAGGGGAAAAAAAATCAAAGAAAAATTTAAGGACTTTCAAGCACTTTTTGCAAATTTTGAATAAAAATAAGTACTTTCAAGGACCAAAAAATCTTTAAAAAAATTTAAGGACTTTTAAGCACTTTCAAGGACCGTACGAACCCTGAAAACACACCCCTTCACAAAATTCCTTTTAATAAAATAAGCCTCTTCACAAAATTCCTTTCCATAAAAACATACTCTTCATTAATTATTTTTATTTTGTTAAGTTTTAAAATGTATGTAATACAAAACAAGTTTAAAAGAAAGGAAAACGTTTTCAGTAGGATTTAAAGAAGTTGTTATTAATAAATCTTTGGTCTGAATTTGAGTAACTGGGTTTCATCTTTCATTACAAAATGTTCTTTTTTTTTCCCTACAAAAATATAATACATTTCACAAAATGGGCCCCATGAAAAAAACCCTGCATCAACCCCTAGTCATACATACAGAGGTTAGCCAAATCCCAAATACTTGATGATTTTTCAATACTTCAACTTTTAAAGTAAATACTCAACAAGAAAAAATCATGCAGCATATGTAAAAAATTGTAATTTAACTTTTTACCTTTTTTTAGAATGGAAATAATCACTTAAGTACTAAACCTTTTTAAACATTATATTTTATGTTGTTATTTTACTTTCTTTAAAAATGAATCTATTTCATGCCACACAATTATACAGGCAGTATTATTCATCATGTGACACAAAAACCACCATTTTTGACTCAATTAAATCAATTTTTGCCTTATGATAATTTATAGGGATATTTAAGGAGTATTTTGCTTATTTAAAGTGTTCTATGTACTCCTTGGAAACTTTTTATTTCTAAGGAGTCTGTAAACTTTATTTTTATTTCTTTTAAAATCAAAAGACTTTGTATTATAGATAATTCTAAAAAAATTGTCATTACAACTTTTCAATTTTGTTCAAAACTTAAATTTTTAGAATGTTTTAAGAATAATAAATTAATTTAACAAGCATAATAACATGTTTGGAATCTGAATAAATGAAAATATTTTACAATTTTATATATATATGATAATATGCATACAAAATTTAGATACAAATAATCTTAAGGATAAAACACATACTATAAAATCCCAATTGTAAGCTCCTCCCTTTTTTTCAAAAGCAAAAGCAGTTCAATTTGGGATAAGGCTTATAATCAAGATTTAAAACAAAATTTCATAAAAAATAATTTTATTTTTAATATCAATTTAGAAGCATACCTGCCAAATTTTGAAAATGGTAAAGTGTAAAATGACGCGGAAGAGTATTTCACACAATTTTTTTCAATAAAGACCCGTATAACCTATTTTTAAGTAACACATAAACGGCCTTTTTCACTTTTCTTAAGTACATAATACATGAAAATATTTTTAAATAATACATTAATTATAGTGAAAGTTTGATGAGAAAAATATTACAACACTCAATAAGAAAATAACTTTAAAAACATATATTTCTTATTAGAACTTTTTTTTAAAAAATAAGAAATTTCTGAGCTAATTTATTCAAAACATGGCTTATTTTTACACAGAATACAAATTTTAAAAAATCTCCCTGATTCCATTTGAGAATGAAGCCTGAACTCATTCCTTTGACAATACTAAATATTCATTCCCCTTTCATTCATCATTTACTGTTATTAAAAGCAACCAGAAAGTAATTTATAAATTAAGAGATGAAAATGAAACTTGGAAGAAACTTTACAAAAAAGTGTAAAAATATGTGCCCTAAGTGTAAAAGTGTAAAAAATGCTCCAAAGTGTAAATTTTACACCTAAAGTGTAAAAGTTGGCAAGTATGTAGAAGTAAAAATGGTAAATGCGAGGGAAGGGGTGAGAATCTTCTGTATTTCGACAGATTACTACTTAAAATCACTCCTAACAAAAATCCTTAAACAAAATTTAAGAACTTTAAAAATCTTTTATTTATAAAACCTTTCTTCGTTATTTGTTATTTTATTGTAATAACAATAATAATCTACCCCCACCCCTCCTCCCAAAATGACTGCTTCCTCTTTTGGCCCCCTCAAACATGCATAGGTTAACCTTTATAAACACTTTATTTTTTTCTGACCAATTAATATACTATACTAACAATAAATAATCTATCACTTCAATTATCCCCTCATCACAAAATCTCTGCTTTTCTCCCCTTGTCCACCCCCTTCATTTCATAAAGATCACCCCCCCACCCGCATTTCATGCAGTTTAAAATGTTTAATTTAAAAAAAAAAATTCTACTCAAGGTGATTTTTTGTTGTAACAATATTTAAATACTAAATTAGTTCTCACATCCCTTCCCATGGAAAACAAATGCCCTCTTTCTCTTCATCCAGCATACACAGTTTATTTTAATTATTTCTCCTTTCCACACCCCCTCCCTCCCTAAACAAAAAAAATAATTGCTTTTCCTCAGCACAACTTTGAAATTTAAAAAAATATATTTTCTTCTAAAGATTTTCATGCTATATTGTTACTTTGTAGCAACAATAAATAAATAATAATCTAACGCTCTATTTAAATTCCCATCCCCATCTCCAGAAAAAAAAGTGAATTTTGAAAAAGAAAAAAAAAGGTGGGAGGAGAGAGCAGACAGAAGATTTTCTGCTTTTTTATAATTTGGTTGTTCTCACCCCTGACCATCTGATATTTTGTTAACGTGGGAGAGGGTGCTGGAAAAGTTATTTTAGAGAATTTATTTATTTTAAAACAAACTTTACTTGCGATTCAGGGGTAAGAACAGCCAAACTGCAAAAAAGAAGAAATTTTGCTTTCTTCCTACATATTTAGAAATCCTCATCCCTTTGGGAGGGAAAGAATGGAGCAGAAATTTCAAAGGGATGAAGATTTTAGATGAGTGATACTTATATGAGATGATGTAGATGAGATATTAAATGAGTCGCTTTACAAAATAAAAAATGACAGAATTTTAAAAATATATTATTAAAAATTTTAAACTATTTGCTGTGTGGAAGCAAAGTGGGTAGTAGACCTTTTGGAAAAAGGATGGTAATTTAGATGACCGATTTTCCATTTATTTCACAAATACAGCAGATTTTTTTTTTTTTAAATAGATGTTCAGAGATATATTTATTTTAAATGCTAAAAGGTGTAAATTAACAACATAATATACAGTTTTTATTAGATTGTTGACATGTTTCAGCTCACCCTGAGCCATGTCAACAATCTAATAAAATTATTTTACTGTATATTATGTCGTTAATTTATTTACAGCTTTTAGTATTTAAAAGAAATATATTATTACAATGTGTTATAATTTATTATATTTTTAGATGTTTAGAAATTTTTAATTTTGTAAGTGAGGAAGAGGAAGCAGACATTTTTGGGTAGAAAGATAATTTAGGTGGCAGATTATCAATTTATTTTTACTAGAGAGCAACAAATAGGACAGAAGATTTCTTCAAATAACAGGGGTCGATCCAAGAAAAATTTGGGGCCTATTTAGGGCCCCTTCACAAAAATCTATTTAATAAAATGGGCCCCTTTACAAAATTCTATTCCATAAAAACTTACTATTTATTATTTATTTATTATTTAATGATGTTTTAAAATGTGTAATTTGGAAACAAATTAGTGTACCAAAGAAGAAAACTTCAGCAAAAGGGTTTAAAAAAGTTTTTGTTTGTAAATGCTTGGTTCGAATGGATTTCAACTTTCGTTACAAAATGTTATTTTTCACAAAAATATAATAAAATTTCACAAAAATAATCTTTACTTTTCACAAAAAGGGCCCCAAGAAAAAAAACCTGCATCGACCGCTGAATAAGGTTTTAAAACTTTGCATTCTGAGCACATGAGGAGGAAACATGAATTTTGAAGGAAGGGGGTTTGTAATTTACTTATTGTTAATAGAGAGTAACAAATAGGACAGAAGATTTTTTTACCAATAGTTTTTTTGCTAGGGGGTGCAAATAGGCAAAGCAGACATATTGACAGAAGAAAGATAATTGAAACTGTTGATTATATATTTATTGTTACTATAGAGCAATAAAGAGCAAAATAAAATATAATAGAGCATAATAAAATTTTTAATAAAGAGTTTAAAAGATTTTGAACCATGTATGCTGAGGGGAGTAGTGGAAAGAAGGACAAGTGTAAATTTAGGAGGGAGGGGGAAGTAATTTAGATGACTGATTATTTAGTTATTGTTACTAGATATTTTAAAAGTTTTAAAGATTTTTATTTATTTATTTATTTTTGTCAAAGGGAATGAGCAGACAATTTGGGGATATAGGGATAATATGTATGACTGATTGTTTATTTATTGTTACTATAGAGCAACAAATAGAGCATATTTTTTTAATAAAGAGTTTTAAAGACTTAGTATGCTGCTAGGAAAGGGAAAGCATAAATTTTGGAAGGAGCAGAAGGTTGTAGTTACTTATTGATTTTTTACTTATTGTTAGTAGTGAGCAATATATAGTACAGAAGATTTTTAACTTTTTGTGCTGGGGGACAGACTTTGAGTCGATTACAGAAGGCAGTAATTGATTACAATTATGTCTCTATTTATGCGAGTTGGATTACGATTACATTTTTGATTATCTATTTTTATAAATTCTAGATTATGATTTGATTATGATTAATAATTTTTTGTTGAATTACGATTACAATTCGATTACACTAATTTCATAATTTGCACATGATGAAATTCTCTTGCTCCAAATTCATTTTTTTATTCACATTAAATAATTATTTATGAATGAAACCTGCAGTATTTATATATATGCATGTTTATAGTTCAAAAGCAGTTAAACTTATCTTAAGAAATCTTCCCAATTGAAATCTACTTGGTTCTATTAAGTTTGTATTGTTTAAATTTAGAAATTCTTATCAATCAACAAATTTTCCATAAAATTAACATTTATCATAAAAAAATACATATTAAGATTGAATATTGCGAAAATGCCTCAGTAAAGTGTTTTGAGGTTAAATCTTCTGATACATGATTATGATGTGTTGGATTTTTTCAATTTGTACAGGTAAAAAAGAAGTCTCCATCTCATCTGTGTACGCTTATAAATATTCAGTACTGTTTCTGTTTCCCTGCAAAAAATGACTAAAATAAAACTAAAAAATACACTTAATTTCAAATTTAAACTTATAATTTGATTTTTTTCTTGAACAAATACATATAGAACAGCTATATGCAGGATACCTCCCCCCACCCCCACCCCCAAAAAAAAAAGATGTATACACAAATCATTTAAAAGTTATAAATATGATTTTATAATCTTTAGATTTGTAAGTGAATTTGTTATTCAAATATAAATTTAATTTAGTAAAACCTGTGAAATTCTGATTTGAGCCCCCAACATAGGCTTGCACAAAGGGGATCAGAAATGGACCATCCTCCCACACCTAAATCTTTAAAAATAGTAACATATAACTTGAATAGGGGGCGGCAGAAAGAAATCTAAGGAGAAGTAAGATTTTGGAACAGATGTGCTTGTGATCCTACTTTTCTAAAATGTAGAATATAAAAATAAAATGATTTAAATTTAAAAAAAATAATTTCTCAGAATTCCCTCTGCAAGAGAGTTTTTAAAGATTTCAGCATAGAAAATATAACAAAAACTCAACAAATAAGAAATATTCAAAAATAGCATTCTACCAAAATTTTACCAAACCGAGAATTGAAACAGTTCTCTTTTCTTTTTCGGGGGAAAGGGGGGGGGGGAGGGCACATCTCTTCTGGAAGAAAAATTCTCACGTCTTTTTAATCTTAATAATTAAGTATTCTTTAAGCAAATGGGAAGAATAAATTTTTTAAAATCTTTTTTTTTTTTGGAAAATTTAGCTAATTAAATTTCACAATTCAGAGAAGGGTAATGGCACTGCGTTGCCTCCCCTTGCTGGTACTTATGTTAAGACAATATACAAACAAATTACCATTGCCCTCCTCACCCTAACGAAAATGTTGCGCATGCAAGATTCATTGACCTATCAATGTCTTTTCTTTTTTTAGATTCTATTAAATTTTAAACTAAATTTACTAAATTATTAATTATATAAAGTAGCTATCTTTTATTGCTAATGCCATGCTAAGAAAATTAATCTGTATGTTATCTACATATGTTACATTGTATATTTTGAATAAATGAATAATTCTATAACTATGATTAAAAACATCATACTTAATTAAATATGAAAAATATTTCACTCTAATTTGTAAGGTAAGTGCTGGCTATAAACAATCAATATGTCAAAAATAAATTGCTAATTTATATTGTATGTATGTATATTATATATATATATATATATATATATCTGATCCCGATCATGGGTGCAAGTTTGAAATGTGGCCAGGACTGAAAATATTTTGACCTGTCACCCCCCTCCCGTCCAAGCGCACACGTGTGTACAGACAACACATGTTTTGACTTTGAGATGTGGCAAAGACTGACCTCCTCTCCGAATGCACATACCATGCCCACTTAGACAAAACATTGAAGGATTTCAAAAAATACGGCAAAATTCGTCGAAGGATCTAAAAAAAAATGGCCACTGAAAAAAAATGGCCACGTCAAATGGCCACTGAAAAAGCACCAATTTCGTCAAAGGATCATGGAAAAAACTGATAATTTCGTTTAAGGAGTACGGAGAAACGGGCAATTTCGTGGAAAAGTCCAAAAAAACGGTGAATTCTGTCGAAGGATCGGAAAAAAACGACAAATTTCGTGGAAAGATCTCGAAAAAACGGCATATTTAGCCGAAGGATCTCGAAAAAACGACATATTTCGTCAAAGGATCTTAAAAAAACGGCAAAATTTGTCAAAGGATCTCAAGAAAAAGGCAAAATTAGTCTAATAATCTCGAAAAACGGCAAATTTTGTCGAAGGATCTCGAAAAAAAAAAAAAAAACGGTAAATTTCGTCGAAGGATCGCGAAAACACGCAAATCTCGTCAAATGGCCGCCGAAAAAGCACCAATTTCGTCGAAGGATCGTGGAAAAAACTGATAATTTCGTTTAAGAAGCACGGAGAAATGGGCAATTTTGTGTAAAAGTCCGAAAAAACGGTGAATTCTGTCGAAGGATCAGAAAAAAACGGCAAATTTCATGGAAAGATCTCGAAAAAACGGCATATTTAGCCGAAGGATCTCGAAAAAACAGCATATTTAGTCAAAGGATCTCAAAAAAACTGCAAAATCTGTCAAAGGATCTCAAGAAAAAGGCAAAATTCGTCGAATAATCTCGAAAAAAAAAAACTGTAAATTTCGTCGAAGGATCGCGAAAACACACAAATCTCGTCAAATGGCCGCCGAAAAAGCGCCAATTTCGTCAAATCGTGGAAAAAACTGATAATTTCATTTAAGGAGCACGGAGAAACGGGCAATTTCGTGGAAAAGTCCGAAAAAACGGTGAATTCTGTCGAAGGATCAGAAAAAAAATGGCAAATTTCGTGGAAAGATCTCGAAAAAACGGCATATTTAGCCGAAGGATCTCGAAAAAACAGCATATTTCGTCAAAGGATCTCGAAAAACGGCAAAATTTGTCAAAGGATCTCAAGAAAAAGGCAAAATTCGTCGAATAATCTCAAAAAACGGCAAATTTTGTCGAAGGATCTCGAAAAAAAAAAAAACTAAATTTCATCGAAGGATCGCGAAAACGCAAATCTCGTCAAATAGCCGTCAAAAAAGTGCCAGTTTCGTCGAAGGATCACGGAAAAACGGGCAATTTCGTGGAAAAAGTCCGAAAAAACGGTGAATTCTGTCGAAGAATCGGAAAAAACGACATATTTCGTCGAAGGATCTCGAAAAAAAACAGCATATTTTGTCAAAGGATCTACAAAAACGGCATATTTCGTGGAAGGATCTACAAAAAACGGCATATTTCGTCGAAGGATCTCGAAAAAAACAGCATATTTTGTCAAAGGATCTACAAAAACGGCATATTTCGTGGAAGGATCTACAAAAAACGGCATATTTCGTCGAAGGATCTCGAAAAAAACAGCATATTTTGTCAAAGGATCTACAAAAACGGCATATTTCGTGGAAGGATCTACAAAAAATGGCATATTTCGTCGAAGAATCTCGAAAAAATGTCATATTTCGTCGAAGGATCTCGAAAAAACGGCATATTTCGTCGAAGGATCTCGAAAAAACGGCATATTTCGACGAAGGATCTCGAAAAAACGGCGAATTTTTTTCCGCCCTCGGGCATTTTTTCCGTCCCGTTTCCGTCCTCGGCAATTTCCAAAAGACAGAATTCCGTCCTGTGGACGGAAAACTTGCACGCATGATCCCGATTCACTTTTTAACTGCTTTTCTTTGATGTTTCTATAATGTACACTGAAAACTAAAAGCTAAACAAGATTTAAGAAAGGCAAAATAAAAATGAGTTGTTGAATAAATTGCCTAATGCAATTTAAAACCTTTTTTTTTTCCTCATTTCCTTTCTTTCCAGAATCTGAGATTTCAAGGAGGGTTTCAGTTGAAATAAGTGACCATAAAATCATTAAAACAATACATCCTTTGCCCATAACCCCTGGAATGACCACATCCTGAGATTCCAGTTCCCATTCTTTTTACCAACTCATATCAAATAATACTGCTATGTCCTATATATACAGTCTGCATCCCTTCTAACCCCTCAAAGACGAACTACTCCTATTACTGCCCACCCCCATGATATCTGACCTTATCCCCATTCCCACTTAAAGGATGGACAAGAGTCGAAAACTTGAACAGACATCATTTAGTTTTAAGAATCCCATATTTTTTTTATTGGAAGCTTCGTAGCAAAAGAAAAAAAAACAGGTGTAATCGTAAATGTAATCTTATGTTTGTGCAAGATTACGATTACAGAGCTTTTCAATACAGATTACATTATATTGCGATTATGATTGTAATCCGAGTGAAATTTCTTGATTATAATTATTGTGCGATTACTTTAAAATCAAAACTTATGAGTACGATTACAGTGCGAATACACAGTTTTTGTAATTAATTATAATCGATTATGATATTATGATTACTCGAAGTCTGCTGGGGGAAGGGTGCAGAGAATGGAAGTGGACATTTCATGTGAGGGAGGGGAGCTTTCATTGAGATTATATAAAAACATGAATGGAAATTCATCAAAAGCGAGAAAATTATCCTTGGATTTTTTAAATAAATTTTTTGCTCAAAAGATGTTGTTTTTTTTTTTTTTTTTTGGGGGGGGGGGGGGGCTTATATATGGAAACTGAAAATAAAATCAAAATTGTTTAAAATTGGGTGGGGGTTACAATTGGGATTTTACAGTAATTATTTAACACAGCATAATATGGTATTCTTAAAATTCATGAAAAATAAAAAAATAAAAAATAAAATTACCTCAGAAATACTATCAATACAATGTTTCTTTAAAAGATCCTTATAATGCAAAACATCTGGTTCAATTTCTGCCTTGTGATTCTTTTTGTCTAAATCTCCGGTTATTAAACAAACTTCACTATTGTCTTTCTTGAGAAGATGTGGCAGGTTTCTGTAACATGTTAATTGTGATTACACTTGGGAATTTTATAATAATCATTATATTAGTATGAGATTCATGCATACACCATATAATACAGTCAAATAAAAAATGAAGGAGAATTTCTACTAATTTTGAGAGTATTTTGATTAAAAATATATCATAATATTAGTATGGTACCAGTAACATAAATATGCTACATAGTTTTATATAACATTTTTGAATGTCAAGCATTTCAAATCAGAAGATTTCAGTGAATGTGACATTTATAATTGTTTGTATACAGAGTACCTAAAAAGTATATCTATGCAATTTTAAAAAGTCATTTATAAAAAACAAAGTTATGCAATTACAGTTTTTCATATTCAATACAAAAAAAAACCCGAGTCATCAATTTCAATTTTTTTTTTTTTAATTCAGTTTTTTGCTTTAGTTATTTTCTTCTTTACAATCCTCTTACAATCCTGAATCATACAAACAAACTGCATGAATATATTCAAATTACAATTGGATCAAATTTAAATTGAAAGTGTGTACTTCTAAAAGAACTTTAATTGATTTTAACTTTGCATGCGTTTTTCTGTGTTTTTGTTATGTTGTTCTGCATGTGTTACGTGTAATTTTTATTTTTATACAAAATTATCCCTTAATATACTTTTTTATTTTATCAATCCAACTAAATTCAATTATTTTCCTTAAATAATATGTATTTTCCTAAAAGGCTATCTAAATTCTCCTATGAAAAATAAATATCTTTTACAACCAAGCCTTCCTTTTATCAAGAAATCATTTTCTTTATTCTTCTTAACTCTTTATGTCCCACAGCAGAGAAATTTTTAACTCCAAGATAGTCCCAGCCAAATGCCCGAGATTTCACCCCCCAAGAAATAAACAGCGGCACACTTTAGCTATTCAAATGAATGTGCTACGGTTCAACCCCTTTGCTGTAGTATCTGCCCACAGAAAAAGCTATTGTATTACCTTTTGTTATCCAAATCCCCCTTATCCCAAATAACCATAAAACCCATAGCTTTGCTTTCCCATTATCTTCTGCTAAGCGAAGTGATAAATTATTTTTAGACTTAGAGTATGTCTATGACATCTCTCCAGAATAATCATAAAATAAAGGATTTTTTTAGTTATTTGTTTTATAAACATAACTTTTACTTGTAAATTAATCATATATATTTGTAATAATATTTCAAAGCTTTTTGTTTTATTGGTAGAAAAAACATTACCTATATTTTAAATTTTAAAATTTATGCTTGCTACATTTTTCGAAAAAATCAAAATATTTAATGCATTTTTAAACTATTTATACAACATATTCTTACAGAATATCTATTTTTTTTTTTCCAAATAAAGTTATGTGCTGAAATATGTTTAATAATGAAACATTTCTACATTAATTTAAATTATGCGATAAATTATATTACATAAATATTCATATGTTTGAAAATTTTTTTTAACTTTATTTGATACAATTTTTTCTAAGTAAGTTTTCCTTACTATAACAATGGATACAATAAATTTAATAAATAATTCGGTCAATTAAATAACTATATTTTAAAAAAGGCAATGCAAAAAAATAATTATTATTTTAAAATATTCGTCCACTTACAGTTTTTATTTATGAAGGTAGTTGGAAAAGTCATTTTACTGTTGGGAGCCGTTCAAGTATTATGTAAGCCGTATGGAAGAGGGGGGGGCAGATGCTGCTTTTTTCCGACAAGGGGAAGGGGGAGTTATGAGAATTAATAGTGTAATTTATCGGTAATTGCTTTCTTCTTGGAAAAAGTGTTGATGTACAAAATATTATAAAATCTTACATGAGCAAGGCAGGGGGGAGGGGTCAAGCATTTGTTTATTTTTCTTTACAAGAGGGGGAGGGGATACAAAATGATTAAAAATGCTTATGTAATACTTGAATAGCCCCTTGACCAATTCATGAATTTAAGAATTTAGATAATTTTTAATTAAAAATATAATAAGATTTAATCATTAAAATATAAAACACTTAAAAAGGGTTCTCTAATGATTACAGCTGGTAGTATTAAAACAGATTATCAAAATTTCATGTGTCCATAATAACACTTACCGTAATTTCGCACGTATGCGCCGCGGCTTAGTTAAGTCTTTTTTAAACTGGAAATTTTATTGAAAATAAGAAGTGAAATAAGTGCTAAGCAGAAGTAAGTCACGCTTCATTTAAAATAAATTCTGGTAGAAAATCGTATTGTTTGAGGTGTGGCGTATACGCGTGAAATTACGGTATGATTTAATCACTGCATGTAATGAATTATGTGAAAAAAAAGCGGGATGCAAAAATTTAAATAACTAACTGTAAGAATTAAACTGTTAAATATTTTTTCATGCCTGAGATTCGGTGTTACAAATTGACATGATATTAAGATTTCTTTTATACTTTTATATCTTATTACTTGAAGATTTAAAAATAAACGTGAAAAATTATAAAAGAAACTAAAATATTCATTAAAACTTTTTATTATTTAATTTGATTTTTCCACTGTAGACAAGCTATTACCCTTAGATTAAATCTCTCCCTATTCAGTGGACTCTTTCCTGATCTCGAACATCTATATATTTGTATATTTTTATCTGTCAATAGTGAACACCTCCAAATACCTACTGTTGAACTATTCCCATTGTGTTCCTATCTACTGTTCGTTAAGCGGAATAAGCAGTCACGCCCAATCCATGTTCGAGGACTTGCACTTCACAAAAGAGAGGGGAGAAATATATAAGGCCGTTTCTCGGGCGCTATGGGATCCAAGCAACTCGGGCAGTTTCGGGCGGTATGGGAACGAAAGGGTTAAAGCTAAAGTTTCCACATTTAAAAGCAGATGTTCATTTTTATTGCAGCTATTCTACAACTATAGCATGAAGTAAAACCAAGAGGTGGCCATTTTCACAGGCGAATTATTATTTTAAGAAAAAGGCCTTGTATGGCACACTCCCTTTCTTAAGTGCAGTAAAAATCTCCCATGTTCTTTCATTATACTTAAATTGGCTATAGGCAGAGTACCTAAAAAGTATATTTGTGCAATTTTAAAAGTCATTTATAAAATACAAAGCTATGCAATTACAGTTTTTCATATTCAATACAAAAAACAAAAAAAAAAGAAAGACTGAGTCATCAATACAATCCTGAATCATACAAACAAACTGCATGAATATATTCAAATTACAATTGGATCAAATTTAAATTGAAAGTGTATACTTCAATAAGAACTTTGATTGATTTTAACTTTGCATGCGTTTTTGTGTGTTTTTGTTATGTTGTTCTGCATATGTTATGCGTAATTTTTGATTTTATACAAAATTATCCCTCAATATATTTTTTTTATTTTAATCAAATCTATCCAAATTTGAGCTAAACCCCTCCTTTTTTATTTTATCAATCCAACTTAAATTCAATTGTTTTCCTTAAATAATATTTACTTTCCTAAATGGCTATCTAAATTCTTCCATGAAAAATAAATATCTTTTACAACCAGGCCTTCCTTTTATCAAGAAATAATCTTTTCTCTTCTTAAAGCTAAAGTTTCCACATTTAAAAGCAGATGTTCATTTTTATTGCAGCTATTCTACAACTATAGCATGAAGTAAAACTAAGAGGTAGCCATTTTCACAGGCAAATTATTTCAAGAAAAAGGCCTTGTATGGCACACTCCCTTTCTTAAGTGCAGTAAAAATCTCCCATGTTCTTTCATTATACTTAAATTGGCTATTTTAGCAAAGCATTGTAAATACAGGGAACATGCTTTTAGCATATTGTTCTATCTGGTCTGTTTCCAGCTATTGTTTCCTTTGTATGGAACAATAAAAGTGATGAGAAAAACATTACACTGCTCAAATCTTAAAGGAGGTGTGGTACGGCTGTCAGGGAGGAAAATGTTATGGGATGATTTTGAAATTCTTTCATGTGAACAAAATCCTTCTCAGGGTCACTTTTGACTAAATAATGTACATGTTGAGTTTTACAAGATGGTCAGAAAAGACCCTTTTTTCCCCACCCATTGGAAATCAGTAGACTTGTTCAAATTTCAGGAAATGGTTGAGCCCAAGTCAGGAGAACGAATTGGATCCAAGCTTCTCCCCCCCCCCCTCCCATTTTTCTGGAATAGTGTAGAAGAAGGCAGTTTTTGGAGGAAATTCTGGCTAGAAGAGAGTGATGTGGAAATGCATTGGTCAGGGGGTCAAGTGGATTCTTCTCTCCCCCTGACCAGTGAAATTTAGAAGTTGTGAGCGAGCCGTTTAAAAGATAAATGTATCTGGCTGTGGAAAAGGAGCCTGTCATAGAAATAGAGACGAACAGGACTAGAAGTTTTATTTCTAAACTAAATCATCAAGGTGGAAATGTAAAGTTTACAGTAACCTACAACCCTGATTCTCAAAATACCTCATCTAAGCAAGCAACTATCAGAATCACAACTTCCTATAACGTCGCTGACTATAGTTTGTTGAGGAATACTATCCTGGCGCAGAGAACACCTCAGCGAAGCAAGCAGCCATCAGAATCACAATTTCCTGTAGCATCATTAACTTTAGTTTGCAGAAGAATGCAACCCAGGTATTGAAAGTACCCCAAGTAATACACAATCCGAGGGATTCTGTGCAGACAGAAGTTTAGAATGACCAGTACTTGTGCTATTACAACCTGTACTAATTGTTTGGATAAAATGCAAAATATTCTATATCGCACATTTCCGAAGAAATCTGATATATAAAAAATTATCGATCATTGCATGCAAAAGAGCACATAACAGCTTTAATTGTGCTAATTCCCGAATTTGTTCAACATTGTAATCAAATATATTTTCATCAAAATTTTAAAAAAGATACGCTGCCAGAAAATAAAAAATGTGGAGTCAATGAATTTTGATTGCATGATAAAACAGTAGGAAAAATAGGAAATAATGGCGAGCATATCTAAAATACATCTTCAAAATGCACCCTGTGATGCAATAAAATGCTTGAAATGAAAGCATATTCTGAGAGTAAAAACCTAAAATATATTAATTATCAAAATATTTTTATGTAATTTTATCACCATTAAAATATAATTTTACATAACACTTTTGGAATATATTTATAAAAGTACATTATTCTGAATTTCAAATTTAATTTTTCTACATCATATAGCATAAATCTTTCAGTTTTAAAAATTTGGCAATTTAAAAATTAAAGTTTCCATTTTTATTTGTAATTTAAATCTCCTTTATAAATATTAGTCTTCCTTTTTATTCTATAAAAAATATATCAATCTGGATATTCAGTCACATCAACTACCTGAATGGAATCTGAAGAAAGAGTAAATTTTTAAATGCTGAAAAAGAGATGTAATTTTAAATTAAAAATATTATTTGAAAATAAAAAATTTTGCTTAAACGTAAAACTTTCTTTCATGCAACAATTTACCTAATTTTTTTTTCCATTATGTATGTGCATTTATGTTTATTATGTAGCACTAAATTAGTACATTTTAAATAAACTTTTTGAAAAAGTATATTAGT
Organism: Maratus michaelseni; assembly: GCA_963931845.1. Lineage (NCBI taxonomy): Eukaryota > Metazoa > Arthropoda > Arachnida > Araneae > Salticidae > Maratus > Maratus michaelseni. The sequence goes on from OZ007586.1 coordinate 32,540,694, forward strand.
TCGAATTTCAAATTCTATTTCCATTAAATCCTGCAATTATATTGTATGAATATTTCAATTTAATAATATTAAATATTCAGCTATTTACTTATTAAAGTTTCTGTGTTATTTGTCTATTAAATCTAATTACACAAAACTTAATCTTGTGTATTTGTGGTGAGAGGTTGAAATATAAGTGATTATTATTATTTTTCTTTTTTTATGAAAAACATATCAAAATTATAATATTAAAATTATTAGAGATTTCAAATTGAATACCAATAAGTGTCAAACACCGAATAGCTTCTTTTGGCTGCAGGATTAAATGGCACAATCTTATGATATAGCCTTGGACTATCTTGTGAGCCAATTTGTCGTGAAGCAATATTTTTTTCAATCCTTTGCAGGGACGATTCTAGATGAAACTGTGGAAGAAAGGTGTATATAAATTTCATTGGCATCCAAATGAATCAGCAGTTTCTTCAAAAGTGGAGTGCGATATGGGTGGGGATGCAAAATACATACTAGCAAATAATACAAGGGGGATTTCCAGATCCTAACTAAAATTTTAAAAGGGGTGGTCAAAAAGTGGAGTTATTTTAAGTGTGATTCTTAAACATTTTATGTGAACCCAGAGGAATCTAAAAATTTTTTTTCCATCTTGTTCCATCCCTCTGGTATTTTTAAAAGATAGAAAACTGTCCTGTGGATGGAAAACTTGCACCTATGCACTCCTTCCAGATATTCAAAAGAAATTTCATTTCATTGTTTTTAATACATACTTCTTTATAAAAATCACTGCTGCATGCATAAGATCAGATAATTCTTGCATTGATAATTCAAAAGTCTGTTTAGTTTACTTCAAAGAAGCAGAATTTTTAAAGGAATTTAAAAGCAAAACAGCTTTATTTGAAGCTAAAACAAATTTCCCACATAAAAATGTACAGCTTTATTACTTTCCAGTAATGTTGAAACTCAAAAATTAATGAAAGAATCAGTTGTAGGAAATAAACTTTCAGTAAATGAAAACGAACACTATCAACAGGATATCTGATTTATTTCTTTTTTCTTATAAACTCTGCAATACTTTTCCTGTTAGCGATTGACGAAACTCTTGATATTTTTTCTCTGAGCAGTTGATTTAATATGTGATTTATTTTAAGCATATGATTGATGAAATCTGCGATTTATTTCTCATGACCAATTAACGAAATTCGCAATTGTCATAACAGTCTATAGACGAAATTCACGTTTTTTCCTGAGATATAGATGAAATTCGCATTTTTACTGAAACATATAAATGAAATTTGCCTTTTTTCTTTTGCGAGTGATTGGCAAAATTCGCGATTTTTTTCCACTTGAGTGATTGATGAAATTCACGATTTTAATCAAAGACAGATTGATGAATTTCATGGTACCTTTCAAAGACTGATTGATAAAATTTGCGATTTCTTCCTCTGAGACATATTGACATAATTCGTGGTTTTTATTCCATTAATGATTGCTGGAATTCACGAAATTTTTTCTGTGAACAGTTGACTAAATATGCGATTTTCTGCAATGGATTGATGAAATCTGCAATTTTTTCAAGTGACAAATTAATGAAATTTGTGTTTTTTCCTGAGAGATAGACAAAATTCAAATCATTTTCCAAAATATGCATATGAAATTTGCAATTTCTGTCTATTAGCTATTAATGGAATTTTAGATTTCTTTAAAATCAGCAATACATCAAAATACACAATTTTTTTATGATTAGTATATCTATTTTTAAGAAATGTAAAAAGTGTGGTACCATTTATGGAGGTTGAACAGAACAATTTTCTTATTTTCAGAAGTACGTGTCTACAAATTTTAAAATCCCAGTGAAAAATGGGAGAAATTCATATTTAAACTTAAAAACAGGAGATCGTGCTAAAATCGAGAGTCTCCCACAAAAATCGGGAGTGTTAGCAACTATGTAATACCCTGTTCGCATTAGACATTTAAGCTATCTTAGACCGCCATTTTTAAGGTGATACCCTCCTGGAAGCTAATACATGTTCACACCGCAAAACTCATCTAAGATTACTCACTAAACATTAGAAGTGAAAATTAGCAGTCGCCACTTGCCACTTGATTATTAAAGTGACGATTTAAAAATCAGCCATCGATCGCCACCCTAGTCGCCACTTGCCAAGTTAAATACACCATTTTTCATGGAAATATGCATCTCTACATTGATTACATAAAATTAGAGAACTGGTTAATTCTTTTTCCTACCAGATGCAAACAGATTTCAACAACTTAGCTGTATTTTCAATCATGTGCTTACTCTTTAGTTGGATTATTTTTTGAAGAAATACAGTTTTACTCTCCAAAATATATTCATCAGCTTTGATTCCACATGCATTTCAAGTAATTTATTCCTTTTTTCCCACTGGATACAAGTGGATTTTAAGGACATTTCAGTATCTTCAATATTTTGACTCCTGCCACATGCTCACCAGTTGGATTATTTTTCTTCAAGAGATACTGTTTAATCATGTGAATCAGGGTTGAGTTTCTTCCAGGACAGTGGAAGAAACTGGAAAAAATGGAAAAACTGGAAGAAACCAACAGAAAACAAAACAGATGCTCAAAATTAAAATAGATTAACCATATAAAAGAATTAAATTCAAAACCTAATTATATGAAATTTAAATTGGAAATTTTAATTAATATTAAAAATATTATTTATGGAAAAATAAGTTATTTTTTTAATAACAAACTTCAGGTTCAGCAGGTATTTACAAGTTACGTTTTTTACAACTTTAGAGGCAGGGGATATTTTTCCTCTGTTTGTCATTTCTGTAAAACTACCTACCAATTATTTATCATATAAAAATGCAATATTTTAAAAACTATTGTGCAACACTTAAAATAAACAAATTTGTAATTATGTATAGTACTAGCATGTATCTCAATGCTGATTTTAAAAGACAATTGTTCTGAAAATAATGTCAAAATTATTAAAAACTCTCCAAGTTGCAGCACTCGAAAGAACTTTTTCATCTTTTGCATTCATCTATTCTAAATTGAGAAATTGATTGCAGCATTTTACTGCTAAAATACTTTTGTTTTGTTATAACATGTTGCACTGTAGTAAGGCAAATGGAGATTTTAATGAAATCTTTCAATACAGTAATTATTGTATATTAGTTCCCCTTAATAAAATGGATATAAATTAAAAGCAGTGTCTTTTATTTAAAGGAGTTTCACCCTACAGTAGGTAAATAATCCACATACTATTTACTACTGGTTACAGAAGTTTAAATAATTTTTAAAAAGTGCCTGCTTTGAAATGAATTACTTTTAATTGATTTTGTGTATTTTGGAAAAATTTATTTGGTACATTTCTGTTATACCAACGCCATTGTCGTCGCCAAGCATAATAATTGACACAAAATGAAATTCATGTAAAATGATTCATAAAAAAAAAAAAAAGAAAAAAAAAATCTTTGCACAAAATTGAGCAATTAAAAATATAATATTTGAAAATTACAGCCTTTCAGAAACTATTTTATTAAATCAATACAAATATAGACTTAAAATAAAAGAACAAACATTATACAATAAAATAAAACTCAATTTAAACTACAGGAATGGAATTGTAAATGTCTTTTAGCATTGTAGTAAACATTTCACTTTTTGAATGAAGACGTTCATGTTTTTTTTTAATGAAAACTTTATGTATCCAAAGGCTTGAAACAATTTTATTGCAGCTTCCTCATCATTTGGTAACTGCCAAATTGTAAAATCCATATTAGTGTCAACAATAAATATAAGTTATAGCTTACTATTAAATGTTTCCTATTTGAAAAACAGCAAATTAAGATGTTTTGTTAGGTTACGATTAAATTAAGTAATAATAATAATTAAAAAGATTCATGTTCAATAAATAGCAAATCACAATGTTTGGCATGGCTTGCAATAAAAAAAAATTTCACATTCAGGGTTGAAATAAATGACACATTAGCATACATTTTGGCAGAGTGTTAGTATAACGGAAAAGTACCATTTATTTTATTTCGTTATGCAATGATTGGAAAGCTTTAGACAGGTGTGTGATCTTGGCTAAAAATATGATGTAATTATCATCAATTTATCATATAAAATTAAATTTTTATAGGTATAATTAAATTTATTTAAGGTTATCTATTAAAAAAACACATTTATTTTTATTGCATCTTACAAAGTTGCAACTTATATAGTAAAATCCTACAGAAAAACAGTTTCTTCCATTTCTTCCACTTGGAAGAAACCTATATCTTCCGGCCAGTTTTTTCCATTTTGGAAGAAACTTGCCAACCCTGTGTGAAATACACTCACTTATACTCATACAATAGGTATAAAACGCTTATAGAAAAATATGTTTATATACAATGATTATAATTTATCTAGCTGTCAAGAAAGTTTGAAACATAATAGTGGCAACTAATGAAACTGAGTCTACCGGCCGCTGGCTGCTAACTAAATTTCCCAGTTTTGACCTATACTAAACATCACAGTGTCTGAGATCTGAACAAACATAGAATGTGTGCATGCACATAAGTTAAAAGAAGCCTCAACAGCCAATCAGTTACAGCTAGTCTCCAGAGCCAATCAAAGTGAGTGGTAAGGGCTGTATCTAGCAAGAGCAAGTAGCTCACGAACTCACTGAGTGAGTTCGTGGAACCCTCTCAAAGAGTTCGGCGGTTTAAGATTGATATCTTAAGTATCCGATCTAAACCAGGTATAATAGGGGTGAGGAAGAGAAAATATGCTGTATGTGCTGATTTCTTAATTCAATTTTTGTAAAACAGCAACAAAAAACAATAGTTATTCTCAAACAAACTGCTAGATTGAATAATTTGGTCACCAGATAAAAAAAAAAACGCATTTGTCAAGCCCTACCTAGTCATCTCAAAAATTAAGGTTTTTTTTTTACACACTTGAAAACACCCTCTCATTAATGTTAATCCAATAGGGCATAATTTTTCTAATATCTCGTTTGCATTTGAATATTTTTAAACGATTTTTTTGCATTGGATAGCAGAGATCAATCTCTATTTTCTCCGTTGATTATTTTTTCGATTTTCTTTGTGGATTTTTTTATGCAGATACTTTCCTTTTCTGAACCGATTTTGAAAGTGAAAGTATCTTCCTAAAAAAAATCCGCAAAGAAAATCGAAAAAGTAATCAACAGCAGAAATAGAGATTGGACTAGCTGTAACCGATTGCCTGTTGAGGCTGCTTTTAACTTATGCACATGCACACATTCTACGTATGTTCAGATCTCAGACAAAATATCACAAAAATGTAAAGGGGCCCAGGTCACAAAAAATTAAGTCTAAGCCTCAGGTGCATCAGGACCTGCTGTAGACTATCCTCACCCAAATTTTCAGACTCCTATGTGCGGTAGATTTTGGTAGCCATTGCACACACACAGAGCAAAACTTTCTTTTATTAGTACAGATAAGTATACTTTTTTTAACATACAAGTTAAAAAAACAAAAATAGGTCTGTTTAATTGTTTAATTTAAAAGTAAGAAAGAAAATTAATATAGTCCTACTTTAATAAACAACTTCAAATTTTATTTTACAATCTGACAGTAAAGGTACAATTTTCTAAAAGATGTAAACGTAAATTCTTAAATTTATTATAATGAGTTCAAATATCTATATTATGAAAGTGACAATTCTTTAAACTTTTTAGAGTTAAGACGTTTTACTCGTGGATAGGGAACTTACTATTATATTTCACATTTTGCATTATAAACAAAAGTCACTTTTATCAAGGATGTTTGAATACAATTTGCCATCATGTCCTATGCATATTATTTATAGAACTTACGTAGTAGAGAGCCGGATGGTCCGGTGATTGCGATTCGGATCCGATGATATTTCGGATATTAAAAAATCAGCCGGATATCTGTTGCATCCCTAGTTAAAATGTTAGGCATGAAATTAATATTCTGATAATTCATTAAATCAATGTTGAATTCAAGCATTTTTCTCAGGGAGCTACTGCAGCTTGCATTTCTAGATGAGCCGGTGGAGTGGGGGGGGGGGGGGTCACAATCGGTCCACCCCTGAATTCAACACTGTATGAAATGATTTTGTCAAACTTTTGCTTTTCAGGCAGAAATCCTAAACCATTTTGGAATATCTTACTAATAGTGTTTTTTTTGTTGTTGTTGTTCTTTTTTAATTACCGATGGGCCCTACTCCCACCAGTAAAATTTAATAGAAATTTTCCTAAAATATTTTATTCTATATTTCTAAAATATTCAGTTATCCCATGAAATTTATTGCGTTAAAATGTTAGGTATGAAATTAATATTCTGATAATTCATGAAATCAGTGTTGAATTCAGGCATTTTTCTCAGTGAGGTATTCTTGCAGCTTGCACTTCTAGATATTGGGGGGGGGAGGGGGGGGGGGAATCACAACTGGTCCACCCCTGAATTCAACACTGTATGAAATCATTTTGTCAAATTTTTGCGTTTCAAACAGAAATCTTAAACCATTTTGGACCATCTTATTAATAAAGTGGCTTTTTTTAAGTAACTTGCATTAAATGGAAGGAGGAGGTGCGATGTATATAATGCATCCAGTCCCAGGGCTCGATTGCTGACAGAGCACACTTCCACCAGTAAAATTTAATAGAAATTTTCGTCTTAGTAAAACGCCCTCTATCTTTTTTTTTTTCCCTATCTACTATCTTTTTTTTTTTCCTAGTCCTTTTACAAAATAAATTAGGGCCTCAGAATTCTTGTGTCAGGGTATCTTTAAAAGAAAAAAAAAATCTGTCTTTTCCATTGGATAATTTTGAAATTACAAATCATAATAAAGTGAAATAAAAAAATGGATTTAATATCTATATATTTAAAACTAAAGAGGCATTCTGTCAAATATTCCACAAAATATCATCTCTTTACGCATGCGTCAACTTTTTTTTTAAGGATTCTCCCCTCGAAACGAAAAACTTAATTGATTAGCCTGTATCACCACCCCTAGGCATTAATTCATTAGGCCCCTAATTCATACAGCCTAGGGGGGTTGAAAAGGGTTGATTTGAAAGCTAAAGCTTTTTCTTTTTTTTTCTTCTTTAAAGAACTCATGTTTTCACTACTAAATATGCATCTTTTTTGCAAAATTTTAAAGAGAGCTTGGTATCATGATTTATCTGGGTTTTAGAGTCAGGCTGATAAAAGTAAAATTAATGAAAAATTTTAAAGGCCGCGGTAATTAAAAATAGAAAATACTAAATATTGTTACATATATTTATTTTTTATTTTTGAAACTGTAGTAAGTAAAAATAAATCATTCAATTAATATTTTTTGTTTAATTCTTGCTAAAATAATTCAAGTATAATAGGATGTAAATTACAAGCTTAAAATTATTTCACTTCATTAGTTGAGTAGGCTGGACTGACAACACAATCTATCGTTTTACATCTATAGAAATCGCTTACACAATATAACGGTTCATAAAATTTTCAATATTTAATTAATTTAAAAGCAGCTAATTAAAAATAAAAGTATATTTCTAAAGGAGCTTTCAAGTTATTTACCGTCAAATTTTGACGGGTACCATCTAGTAAATTAAATTATTATAAAAGATAAATTGGTTACTCCAATTTCATCTTTCGATTGGGTGTGGATTTGACTCAAAAAGACTCGTAGACTAATTGAAATAAAATGCTAAAACTGTTTTTTCCTTGTGAAAGCGACAGCTTGCTTTTCTAGTTTTGTTTCTAGATCTGTGTTTTTTTTTATTACAAGAACAGAATCAGAAAGTTGTCAAGAAATGGATTACTGCCAAAAAATGGCACCCTTTCGCTGCTTTTTGGCAATGAAAGGGGAAAGATGATTGCTTCAGCTCTATGTGGGAGAAAACAATGAAGTCCGCTGTCTATTTATATTAGATGTCTATGCTTAAGACATGGAAAGTTAAAATATGTTATGGAACATCAAAGAAAAATTAATTTGATGGTAGCATAAACATGAGCTGTTTTTTTAGGAATGCAAACATTTGACAAGATTTTACACCTAACTTTGGCAATTCATTGTCGGGGGCCACTATAACCCAAAAGTACAGACTTTTTTCTTTCAAAACGTATTACAAATGAGTCATTTAGCATTAGCATATATATATAATTGAATTTTTATATTAACACATAAACAAATATTCTGATAAAAAAAAAAGTAACACTTACAACATTTTGAATTATTCAGCATAAATTAGAAATTATGCAGGTTTGGTGCGAGGTTGAACAACAAATTGTTTTATGATAATGCTTTATAATAAACAAGAGAATTAAAATGAATAAATAAATCTTACATTTTCATGACTAATTTTCCCTTGGGGATCTTCTTTAATGAAACCTGTAAATATAAAATTTGTTCTTCTAATTCTTGTAGCAATGGTCTCTTCTTTTGATTATCTTGATAATGTTTGCTGTTAATGTCTCTCAAGACTTTAATAGCCTGCTCAATCTATCAAAAGAACAAATATTAAAATAGATGAATTGATAATAAGTACAGTATGGGACCTCAAATCCGGAAAACCAGAAGACCCGATATCTCAAGAACTTTTTCTTACAAAAAAGGTGTTAGGCGAAAATATTTCTTATAAAAGACGTGTTGCAGAAAGCAAAAGAAAAGCAAATGGTGCAGTTAAAATTATTGGACATGTTCAAAGTGTCCAGCAAACAAAGATAATAAGCTTTATTATTTTACAGAGAATGTGATCCACTTTAAAAAGCATACAAAGTGAAAACCAACCATTATAGAAAATGTGAGCTACATAAGGAGAGGAGTTTGCATCCCTCGCTCTAGATAACTGTAAAATGCTAACATCTCCACTTTTCTTTTTCTTTTTTAATGGTAGCTATAATTTTATGTTCTGTTGTAGTTCAGATTTTTTTCTAACATTAGGTAAACACACTTTTGATATTTTTTTTTGCCAATTTTATAATTCAAGTATTTATGGTTTTAAAAAAAAGCAGTTTTAACTTAAAAAAAAAAATAATAATAATAATCACAATATTTGTTTTTTTTCTAAAACATTTTTTATTTTGACTACTTTTAAAAGCACAAATTATAAGTATCATTCTAAACAGAATGGATACCTAAATTCCATCATATTATTTGCCATTTGTAGACTTATTTTTTGAGTGAAGAAAATTTTTAAATCCAGAAAAAAAGTGGCCCCGAGCATTCCAAATTTGGAGTCCCATACTGTATTTACTATTATAAAAGAATTTCATTTCTATCAATCTGAATAATAATCAGGGCTGTGCAGTCAGTGGGAAAAATGACCGACTACAACTCTGATGCCTAAAATTTTAAAGACTGACTCTGGGATGGCTAATGTACAAAAGTACTAGTTTCCCGTTGGGTGGATTCCCATTAAAATCAGATTGCTTCATTGCTAACATTTGTTTTGAAACAGTAATAGTCACTTTATTAAATTTGTCATTAAACACAGGAAATATTACTTTTAAAAAAAATGGTAGCAATCAAGCACTTTAATAAAAAAATTACCCAACTGGCAACACTGCAACCTACTGACATATTCCTGTTTGACCTAGAAACATGTGATGTGCATATCATCAGATATTTCTTTCCATTTCATTTCTTGGGATAAATGATGGGCAATAGCTGTGATAGGTCTACTCAAAACCAGGACCCAGTTACTGCAAGGCAAACTTCCAACAGAATTCTTGTTTTAAATAGGGCAAAAACACTCTTATAAAATACTGGTAGAACTTTGCCCCTGCATCAATCAGCTCTGGTCAAGATTGAAAAATTCTTAACATACTGGTTTAATTTCACTTCAAACTCAAAAAAAAAAAAAAAAAAAAAAAAAAAAGATGGAGTCTGCCTGATTTTTAGTGAATCCAACTCAGACTCTTTTTCCCAAAAATAGGCCTGACTCTAACTCCACAGCCCTGATAATAATGAAATGCAAATAGTGACCTTTTAAGACAGGATAGATATTACTAAAAAAAATAACATCTTTAACATTGCTGAAAACCAGGGTTGGCAAGTTTTTGACGCATGACGGTTTTTACAGTCATGTCAAAAAGCTCAAAAACCCATTTTTTAGTAGTTTGTTTTTATATATTTCTTTCATTCTATCTTTAATATTAAGTTGTTTTACATAAAATATTCAGTATCAAAAAGACTCTAAAGTATATTTATCCATCCAAGAAAAACAAAAAAGAATTGCATTAGAATAATACATACACTGTACATCTACTTTAGAAGATCTCTACAATAATCTCAAACTATTTGGCAAAGTCTAAAAAAATTAGATTTTTTGAAGAAATCCTGTAACCTATAAGTATTTGACTAAACAATGTGTATAATTTCAGTACAATTTATTACATTGTTGAAAACAAAACTTTAAGATTCTATTGAAGTGCAAATGAAAATCACCATAATTGCATTCATGAAATACATAAGATATGCATGTTAAAATATTGTATCGAAGAATATTCAAATTTATTCACTACCAGTCTATGCTTAACATCTATTGTCATATAATGTAACAGCATTTTTGCATCTCTAAAATAATTTTAATGTACTTTATTAAAAATGTATATTGAATGTTATTTAAATAATTATTATAACCTTTTATTATCATTTAATATTAATGTTAATTGCAGTTAGTAGAATCTATATTGGTGAAGATTATGACAAATATTGTTCTTTTCTTTTACTCTTGTATTTTTAAATCTTTACCATATTAGGAAATGATCTTCTTTTAAATAAATTTAACAAATGTAATTGTAAATAATAATAATAACAAGAGCAACAAAGTAAAATCAATCTAGAAATGTATTGTATGCTACACTTACACCATAAATTGGAGGACAATCGAAAATGATAGGTTTTTGACGGAATAAACTGGTAAAAACACAGTTTTTACCACTGTCATGTCAAAAACCAGTTTTTGACGTCAAAAACCCAACCCTGCTGAAAACAATGTTTCTATCACATATCATTGTAAGAATATAATACGTAACAAAAATTTTAAGAGTAATATAAAATGTTTTAATAAATTACAATTTAATTTAATTTTAATTTTTAGGGCAACAACAGTTGTGAAATCCTATATAAAATAGCTGACATAGATGTACCTTTTATTATATAGAAATACTTGTTGGGATTTCAATAATTTTTCAGTTTTATGTTTTATAAATTGTATGTATTCTTGTATTTTCATTGTATTTTTTTGGGAAGTCATTTCCTTTTTACAAGGTTCGCATTTGACGGGTCAATTGCAGAAAGATTGTGAAACATGACTCACAAATTTTACTATAGCAAGTCAACAATTGATGTGTAAATTGATACATTTCATTCCTAAACCCACTGATAATAAAAAAAGAATTAAAATAAACTTATTGAAATATTTTACTTATTTTCGCTTCTCTAAGCTCCATTCTTGTTACCACTATTTTTTACTATTACTACTAAGAACGACTAAAAAATGGTATACTGTTTTATAGTTGCTGAGCTATAAGGGAAAAAGAAAAAATGTAAAGAAAAGAAAAGACGTCCAAAAATCCAATTGCAAAGAATTTATAAAGTTTGTTTCAATTTTCATATTTTCTAAAATTAACACTTTTTTTTCATGGTTTATTAGAAGAAGTGTTGATCTTCTAAGTGTGTTACAAAAGTATCACTAATTTTCTGTATCTGAAAAAAGTCAAATGGGTTTGAGGGAATGAAAGACAAAAATAATAAATCACTTTTTATCAATTAAGTTTATTTATGGTAACTACTAATGAAAGTATCCAATTTCAACACACATTAATATATCGTACGTTGGCTACAATAACGTCACAACTCAAAAATTCAAACTTTTCAGTATGAAAACTGAATCCTTAAGGAACCCATCCAGGGCCTGACTAATGCAGCGGCATGCTTCTCACCCCCCAATCTCACAAAAAAACATTTTATTATAAAAACTTAGTATTGCATTGTTTTCAAGAGAATTTCATTATTGATGTTTTTATCATAACGAGGCAAGTTAAAACCATTTATGATAATGTAGGGGCATTTCTTTAGACATCTTTAATGACTTGACTTTAACTTGACATACATAAATAAGCAAAAGTTTGCAAACAAATACTCTCATCAACCAATCCATTATTTTTCTACTACTTTCCTACAAATATTTTTTCTTTCTTAAAGATGTGACCATTTTTCTTTGTGATACTATCTTGTCTACAGATGCAAAGGTAATGAAATTTATGTATACATACAATAGGTATGAAGTTTAGAAATAGGTGCAAGATAATTCACGAACAATTTCTATGAATAGATGGAGAATGATGCTTGCCCCTAAATAGTCTAAGTTGGGTCATAAACCCATCCATAGACATTTTAAGGGAACTGCCCAATATGGGAAAGGTACTTATACGGAACAGATCAGGGGGTGGGGAATTTTTAGAAATCTTACCAGCAAAAGATTTATTTTACCAACCAGCAAGATACAACATACAATTCACCATTTCTATGTTAAAATTTATGCAACGGCAAAAATAATTTAATACTAGGATGCATTTTCCCAATTATTTTTAACAACAAAATTAAGAAATATATACAACAGAGGAATGTCTACTGTAGAATAGAACTTAGTACCATGTTTACATTGAGGCAATTGGGAGATTTGCAAAATATAGCTAACAAATAAAAAATCTAATGTTTTGGGTATATTTTTTAAAGTCTGCAGGTTTTAACTTGGAACAGATGTATCTGCCCATAGTCTGCCATCTTGCTTTTTTCTCTTGGCATGAAAAACCCATTTTACACAAAGTAGTCATTTACAGCCACTTTAGGCTTAAAAGTTAAAATTTTGGAAAATATAGAGATTAAACTTTAAAAGAAAGGAAATCAAACAAATACAAGAAATTTTAAAGTATAAAAAACAGCAGGGTAGCAAAATGCGAAAAGCTATTATTACAAATGTTTTAAAATCATAAAAAACATAAATGGGCCGCAAATTAAAGACAAGGTTAAGCAAGCAAAAATGCATTGCATAGCAAAGTCTGAATGTTATTCGAAAAAATAGAAATGGGGGAGGGAGGGGGTTTCAATGGTAAATATATAAAAATACTGAGATTTTAAAATTAATATAATAAAAAAATTAGTTTTTAAAAATATAAATTGTGAATTATTTTTAAAATAAGGTTAGCAGGGCTAGCACTAGGATTTTTCAAAATTTTAGGGAGGAATTTTAGGAATTTTTTTCCAAATTTTAGGAAAATTTTAGGGGCATTTGCGATATTTTTAACATTACAAGTATGTAATAACAGTATTTTCGTGCTAGACAGGCACATGTGGTACACTGCCAAAGAATATTCCCATCATTCCAATGAATTCAGCCCTTGTTCCATGTGCTTGTGTTGTTTGTTGCGAATAAGGGCATTTAAATTTGCACAATAACCGGCTTGATATTACAAACCGTTTTGACAACTTATGCTTACTGCAATTATATTAATTAGAATTTTTAATTCCTGTATCATTGAGCCTAACCAGAATGAATGCTCTCTTTCTCTCTCTTTTGGATGTTCTCGGTGAACCTAGAGAACAAGAGGCAGGAAGCAGGGATGATTATGAGAAAAAAAAATTCTGAAACTAACAGAAAAACTTCTGAAAGGTTTTTTTCACACTTCTTTGTCGAAATTTGCATTTTTCCGTGTTTTTTTTTTGATGAAACATGCATTTTTTCACAATTCTTTCATGATGTACTGACAAACTTACATGTTTTTTCGTGATCTTTTGACGGAATTTACGTTTTTTTCAATAACTTTTGTCGGAATTTGTGTTTCTTTCGCAACCTTTTGACGGAATTTGCTTTTTTTCGCGACCTTTTGACGGAATTTGCTTTTTTCTGCAATCTTTTGACAAAATTTGCGATTTCCCCGCAATCTTTTGACGAAATTTGTATTTTTGTGCAATCGTTTGACGAAATTCGCCTTATATGCACGATTGATTGACAAAATTTCATGATCCTTCAACGAAATTGGCGTTTTTTTACCACAATTTTTTGATGAAATTCACATTTTCTCTGTGATTCTTAGACGAAATTATCTTTTTTCCTTGATTTTTGGATGAAATTGGAGGGGTTTTTCACGATTTTTTTTTTTAAATCGAAATTCACGTTTATTCCACGATCTTTTTAAGAAATTCTAGTTTTTTTTCCCGAGATGTTTTTAAAAAATTTACAATCCTTTGAAGAATTTAGTGTTTGTCGCGATCCTTAGATGAGTTTTCTTTCAGGATTGTTTGTCGAAATTAGCTTTTTTTCTCCCACGATATCCTTGGATGAAATTTAAGTTTTCCTCCCTATTCTTTGTCGAAATTTGCTTTTTTGCACAATCTTTTGACGAAATTTGCGTTGTTTTAGTGATCTTTTGACAAAATTTGTGTTATTTTAGCGATCTTTTGACGAAATTTGTGTTTTTTTAGCAATTTTTTGACAAAATACGTGTCTTTTTCGGTGACCATTTGTCGAAATTCGTGATATTTTTCGGTGAAATTTTGTCGATTTCGAATTTTTAGGAACAAGAAGAAAATTTTAGGAGAATTTTAGGAATTTTAGGGGATAAAATAATATTTAGGAAATTTAGGAATTTTAGGGGGAATGCTAGCCCTGGGTTAGTGTTTAATCTAGCACTAGCCAAATAGCTAACTGAAAGCACCTTTTGCCCCAAAGCATTTAGTGGATTCGCAAAATAGCGACAGCCAAAAAAATATACATAATTTCCATTTTGTTGTTCTGCCTTTCGTAAACCTGCTGCTGCCGGGTGGAAAAAAAAAATTAAATAAAATCTTGCACCGCATTGGTCCCAGCAACTCTCTTCAAAATTTATTGCGTCCTCTCTGTGCAAGCATCTTACAAATAGTGCGACGTCATTTGCATTAGACATATTGAGGAAATTAAAAAAGCTTGTTTATTTTTTATTGATGATCCCAACTTAGGAAATGAAACCAAAATGGTTCATGAATGGAAGTTGTTCAGGCAGGTTCTGGCTACAAGGGGTAAAGAAATGAAACTAGCTGGTTGTATTCTTTTTTAAATAAAAATGGCATTACTGACATGTTTCCCAATGTGACTTCTTTGTATGAATTTGTAGCAACAATTCTGTTGTCTACAGCAGATTGTGAAAGGGATTGAGTCTTGTGGATATAACAAAAACTGACTTGAAAAATAGACTGACAATCAAAAATTTAAGTAACTTATTGATGATTAATTTGGAAGGGGAAGTCTGAAAAGAATTTTCATTTAAAAAAGAATTTGATGTGTGATGTATAGCCAAATCTTGAAGGGTCAATCTTACAGAGTGGTGTACTGTTTGTATATTTCATAATTAAAAATAATACTCATTTATATAGAAATTTTGTATAAATAAAAGTATTTTTCTTGGCTAAAACTATTTTTGTTTTGCTAACAGTGATTGGCTGCAATTAGTCAAAAAGCTACAAATCTCTTTTTCCTAGATTAAACCCTAAAGGTTTTTACTCAAATACATAAAAATTCTGAGATTAAAATATTGAAAATAAAATAAATCAAAATTTTGCATTTTAAAAGATAAATTGTTAAATTATTTTCAAAAATATGGTTTTTAAAAGCATACAATTTTTTAAAAATACTGCCATGTGGGGATGAGTTCCGTATCATGTGCCGCTGGGCAAATTTGGCAAAAAAAATTGCACCAAAATGCTGTTTTGGCAAACATGAAAAATTTTCCAAGATGGCGGAAAACATTTTTAAAACTTTGTTATTTATAGATTAATGATTTTGCACCATTTTTAAAAATAGAAAATTACGTAAAAACATGGATTTATAAATAACATAAGGATTTAAAAACAAAGTTTTTACGCCATCTTGACAAATTTGTTACGATGCAATTACACACATTTTAGCAGCATTCTAAAACATTTTGGAAATCCTAAACATCTTGGAAATTTTTGGCACAAAAAACCTGTTTTCGCGAAGTAGTAAATGTCGCCAAGTGGTCATTTATAGCCCTTTTAAGTTTAACTATAAAAAAATGTTAAAGTAGATAATAAAAAAAAAAAAAAAAAGCAAAGCAATTAAAATCATGAATATTTTATAAAACGTTTACTAAATTATTCATGATTTTAATAGCTTTGCTTTCCTTTTTATTTCTGGATTTTTAATATCTACTTTAAAAATTTTTCATAATTAAGCCTAAAGACATAATAAATAAATAAATGACAACTCCACGACATAAAGCATAAAAAACTGAAAGTCAGCATCGAGAAAACTGTAAATACTTAAAATAGATTAAAATAAAGCTAATAAGCATCATTTGAAAAGAAAGAGAAAATGGGGGGGAGGGGGGGAACATACAGATAAAACATATTTAAAACAGCAAAATATTTTTAAAAGACACAGATTTTATGGGGAAAAAAAAAAAGATTTTTTGAATATTCCTTAAACTTTTATACATCCATCATAATTTTCTCAGAACATTGTTTTTAATTTTTCAATTCATATTTTTCAAAAAAAAAAAAAATATGCACTCGTAAAGTGGACCAGTGTGCCGCAAAAGTGGGGCACACTGGTCCACCCACCAGGACACAGTGGACCGTTATTAGGTATTATCTGAAATACAATATAAATCTATTTTTCATTAATCTAATTCTTTTTTATTTCCTCTTTACCCGCAAAATAACATAGCAATATAAATTTACAAGTAACATTTTGAAACAAAAACAAAAAAATTAATTATATTTTGGAAATAATAACAGATTAATACAGGAACAATTGCAATTTAGTTGAAATTATTACTTAAGTACAAAAAAAATCAGCGCACATTAAAATTTGCAAATGAAATTCCAAAATACGTATGAGTAAGATTGAGCCAGGAAATTTCCTGAAATACTTTTGGGTCTGGGAGCAACATGAAATCATTGACATCAACAACAGATTCATCTACACTTTTGGGAAAAATAAACTGCTTTCCATTCAATTTGCATCTCGTGAATCTTACTTGAATAGAATCATCACCAATTAGACTACAGTTATATTTATCAAAGGCAGTATAAATAGAAAACAAAATATTTCTTACTATATTAAATGAATTGTTATTTTCTTTGTTTACTTTATATTTTACAGTTAAATAACTACTTTAAAACAATATTTCTTTAAAGAAAATAAGCAATTATTACAATTATTATTATATTTACAATTAGTAATTATTATTATTATATTATTTTGAACATTCTGCTTTATAGGAGCAGAGTGGATTGTGGACCACTGCGCCCCATGTTGAAGTTCAATAAATAATCATATTAATATTGTTTATAGCTTTCTTTTAAACATATTAACTTTAAAGTTAAATAAAAACAAGTATCTTAGCTTTGCAAAAAAGCCGTTTTATCATTTATTTACAACCTTTAATTACTAGAAAAATTAAAATATGATGACGAAAAATTTTACTTTTAGAAGCTCAAAACAACCAATCAGGATAAAATAGTTCAATCTGAGCTAAATATATTTTCTGAAGGCTATAAATATTTAGTGCACTGTAATATTTAGTCTATTAGGATAGAAGAGAAGCTTAAAAAAAAAATTAAATAAATAAAATATTTGGGAGTGGTCCACTGTGCCCATAGGTCCAATGTGTACCAGTCTCCCCTACTAGAGGTCTGCACGGGCCGATTTTCATTTAGGAGGCTCGGGCCGGGCCTAGTCTTCACTCTTTCCGGGGCGGGCCGGGCTCGGGCCTGAGTTTATTCTGCAGTCTCGGGCCGGGCCGGGCCTGATCTTTACTTCCGGGCCGGACCGGGCTTGAGCCTTTCTTTATTCTGCATGTTCCGGTCGGGTCAGGTGTTAACTCTTTCCGGTCTTTACTTTTTTCTGCAGACTCGGTTTGGTTGGTCTAGACTTTGTTTTTCTGGGCCAAACCGAGCCTAAACTTCATTCTTCTTAGAGGCCTGCTATGACCGAAATTTCCACTTACGATCTGAGTCATATGAAGATCATTATTGGACGGACTCGATCCATGCAAAAATCAGCAAAATGTGTCCCGAAGCAAGAATCAAGGGCGGATTGAGCCCTCCATTTAGACGTGGAGACATGGATCATTTTTTTTTTGTGTGTGTGTGTGGGGGGGGGGGGGGGGTCACATCTTTTAATAAGCAACTTTTACATTAAAGGCTGTTGCCATATCCATAATGGCTACTTTTACGAAAGTTTTAGAAAGTCATCTTCATTCGTAAATACAAAAATATCGTATTAATATTTGTAAAAATATAAAATTTACACATTTTATTCAAATGCCAAAACATTGAAGTATTTCCCATTTTCTTATAAAGGCAAAGAATCATTCAGAAAATGAGCATTTTAAGCCAATTTTTAAGACTTGGCAGCTGCTGTGGCCTGAAATTCAGATTTAAACATCTATTTTACGGAGATTTCTCCGAAAGTTTCTTTGCCTTTATGGAACAATGGAAAACACTATTCAATCATATTTTTTTCTGAATAAGTGCATTTGCAATTGTCTTGCATCTGAGATTAAAAATGACTTTCAGAAATTACCTAATTTGGATTTGAGTAGAGCTTCAGACAGTCAGAAAGATTCTCTTTGTTGAGAAAGGGGGAAATTTAAAAGAATTTAATATATATATATATATTTAAAAAATTTTCTTTAGAAATTTTCTTCGTTCGAGGGGGGGGGGGGGGGGGGGAACGGTGATGGCCTCTTCCTTGGATCAGCCATTGGCAACAATCTTTGTAAAAAGTACAGATAGTTTTATTCGTAGAATAATGATGATTTGAAACTATTTATAACCCTTTATGTCTGTAAATATGAATTCATGAAAATTTTATCTTCTATAGTATTTTTCTTGAATTTTTGAAACCACGTTTAGAGGATTTACATAATCATTTAATATATTTTAGAAGGATTTTGCCAATTAAAATTAATAAACTAAAACTGAATGTGTAGGGATTACGTGCAATATTTATACCTCCACTCAAATTTTTTAATTATTTTTTTTCATTTATAGAATTGGGAAATATACAAATATAAAAATATTTCAGAACTGAAACTTTTAACTTACCATCTCTCAACATCAAGAAAGCTGAAAACATGCAAATGAAAGAGAAATCATCCTTTTAAATATATTTTTGTTTTGTTCAACCAACAATGCTTTTGGAACAAGATAAAGAAAAGGATCTTTAACTCATTGTAAACTGTATTATTACTAGTCAATGTATTAAATGAATTTTATAACAAGTTTTTTTCAATGATACTTTAAAGTACCGTCGGGGCATAAAGGGTTAAAGAATAGTATAAATATTTTTAGGTAAAAATAAGTACCATAGCCTGTGAGAAGGAACCTGTCTATGGCGGAATCCTCTCTTTAATAGATAAATGCCTTGAGCAGAGCAAAATGAATATAAACAATTACATTTAAAACAGATGATGTACAGTCGTGGAAAAAAAAAAAAACATCCCCTTCTAACTACGTAACAAATTATCGTAGAAGAAACTTACTGGTACCAAAAGATTGGAAATAAAATCTACTTTTAAATGATGTATATGAAATTGCTTAAGGGGATACCTACATATTAAAACAAACCCAAACTTTGTTTTTTTTTTCAATGGCAATATCCACGTTTGACACCATAAATAAATTCTACACCCTTCAATTAGTCTAAATCCCAATTTCATCAAATTCGTACGATTAGTTTCAGACAAATGAATTATTTTAAACTGAGCATTTTTGAGGGGCTGTATCCAAATTGAAGTTCGGTACTTGATTGTTGAAATGCTACAGAATGATTAAATAGTTTCTATTACTGCATTATTTCTTGCCAATACGACCATTTCACTCACTTAATATGTTTCGATTCGTACCAGGTCAAATGTCTCAATAAAATGAGTAAAATATATATATATACAGTGGACTCTCTCCATCTGAACACTCTCTAATGTGAACACCCCGGTATTATGAACACTTTCTGACGATCCCGGCAAAACTCCATAGACTTAGCAAAAGATGAACTCTCTGTATTCTGAACACCCCACTGTTATGAACGCTACTTTTGATCCCTATTCTAACCCGCCTCTCCGTAAACTGAACGTGTGTGTGCAGTCGGAATGCGGGGGATTCTCGCATCATGGAAATTTGGAAAAATTGTTTCAGAAGAATAAAAGGGTTCAATGAACTCGATTTAAAAAGATACAGACAAAATCGTTTCTAGATTTTAAGATCTACCCGATGCTGAAATTTGTTTGAATAATTCAGATAAAATCTCCAGTTAACAAAACAAACATAACATTTATTATAACAAAAAAAAAAAATTGAAAGAATATTTTTGTCTTTACTGTACGTGTTCTCAACTAACTAGAACATTCTTATGTTTTTAATAAACAAAAAAGTGCAGATATGAAATTGTTGCCATTTCAGAAAAAGTAAATCATGATAATTAAATTAAATGAAATGATCAAAACAATTAATTTTTATGCAAAGAGATACAAGTAAAAATAATGTAAAAAAATGTCACGTGATTCTCCCTCCCCCGAGCGATAAAAATAAAAAGATTGTGCAACAGAAATGCCCACCCCTATTGACAGATAACAGACAACATGTGTTAAAAAAGGATTATGGTTTCTTATATGCACACCTGGTTTGCAGCATTATCGCTTCTGTTTCTTTCTTCCTTTTTTCTCGGCAAAGGTAAAGTTTTTTTTCGCCATTTCACTATCGTTGCAGAGATAGAAGCACAACACTTACGCAGATATCTCAGAAATAAGTAGGAAAACGAAAAAACGGAAAGCACTGAAGCTTCAGGAAAAGTACAGAGTTGTTCAAATATTAAAATCAAAAGTAAGTCAAAGGGAAATTGTATCTGAATTTGAACTTTCAGTAGGTCAAGTCAACGCCATCAGCAAGAAAGAGAAAGAAATTACAGCCGCTTTTGAAGCAAATAAACCTTCCTCAAAGTGTAGAATTTTCGAAAAGAAAACGGCAAACGAGAACATAAACAATCATGCCTGGAAGTTTTTTTGCCAAATGAGAATGAAGAATCTTCCTGTCGCAGGACCCCTGCTAAAGTAGATTTCTCTGGATTTTGCAGAAACGGAAAAAATCACGGAATTCAAGGCATCAGAAGGATGGCTGACTCGCTTCAGAAGTCAGCATAACATCGAATTCAATATAATCAATGGTGAAGCTGCAGATGTAAATATTGACACTGTGGAGGAATGGAAAATAAAGCTTCCGGATATAACAAAGGATTTCGATGCCGCTGACATTTTCAATGCCGATGTAACCGGCCTGTTTTTCAGAGCTCTTTCAAATTAAACCCTAGCAGAAAGAAGCGAAAAATGTGTGGGCGGAAAAATGTCAAAAGAAAGACTTACTACCATGCTCTGTGCCAAATTTACGGGTGAGAAGTTCGAACCATTTGTGATCGGGAAAAAGTGAAAAACCCCGATGCTTAAAAAATGTGAATCATCATTGCCTGTGCACTATAAATCAAATTGAAAAGCCTGGATGACATTCACAATTTTCTCACAATGTTTGGAGAGCATTAACAAGATGATGAGGAGAGAAAAAAGAAAAATTCTTCTTTTGTGGATAATGCCAGATCACATACAAATGTGCAAGCTGAGCAACATGAGCCTGAAGTTCATGCCACTGAACTGTACTTCTATAATCCAACCACTGGATCAAGGAGTAATCAAGACCTTTGCTCAATACCGAATTCATTTTTTGAAGAAAATGTCCGTGGTTATGGAGAAGGCACATTTGGCAACCGAACTAACGAAGAAGGTCAATGTGACGGATGCTGTCCATTGGATATCAATGGCTTGGAATGAAGTAACCCCCTACACCATCCAAACATGCTTCAAAAAAGCTGGATTTCCGTGTAAGAATGAGCAATGAGGGGCAGAGGACCAAGAAGCAACAGCTGTGAGTGACTTGGGGTTAATTCGTCAGGAGTTTCGTACTGAAATTGAATCTGGAGCTTATCTCGAAGCCGACGGAAGCCATCCTGTTTACGACAACATCGTTGAAGAGGAAGACGGTAGTGAAGACGAAGCAGAACCAGAAGAGACCGATGAAACAAGAATTACGATTACCTTCAAGCAATATGGCCAAGGGATTCAAAACCTGTTGAACATCACCCGGAAGCCTTTCCACTTCTTAAACAGCTAGATAACATATACACTGCACGAGCATACACAATACAAAAACAGACTAAATTTATTCACTTTTTAAAGTAATGTACCTATTATTTTTTCAAGTAATGTATTGTATATATGTAATTGTATGTTTTGTAAAATTATTTTATTATAACTTTCTTAATTAACTTTTTTAATATTTTCAAAATTCAGCACCTCCATCTCGGTAACTTGCATGGTTAACCAGACTATGTATTCTATACAGTCTATAAACTCAATACATAGTAATAGTAGTAATTCATTTCCCAATCTCTCTCTATAATGAACACCCCCATAATCTGAACACTTTTGGTTGGTCCCATGAGTGTTCAGAATAGAGAGAGTCCACTGTATTAAATTATGCTTTTCTGCACATCATAGACGACCCCTTAAACCAGCATCTTGACCTTTTTTTTAGTATAACTTGAAAACTATTTGAAAGAAAAATTCGAAATTTGGGATTCTATTAAGAAATTTTCTATTAAATTATTCTACTAATTTCTATTAAGAAATATAAATCCATCAAAAAAATTACATGTTGCAATTCATAATTTTTTCGAATATCAATTTCATAATTCATATTATAAAATTATAAAAATTACAAAATCAATGCATTTATGTTTGCGTTTTTAAATACTATAACCACACAAAAAATTAGCCCATTAGGATTATGATTCTAGGAGATATTAATTTTAAAAAAAATGAAAATGAAATTTAACATTAGAAGCTCCAAATTTCGAATGTGTATAATTCAAAAAAGTATTATCCAAATGACTTGAAATTTCATATCTAAGCATAGTTTGATTCGAAGATTAAAATCATACTGTCAAAATTGGTTGTTGCCATTGAAAAAAACAAAGTTTCGGTTTGTTTTGATATGTAGATGACCCCCTAAGCAAACTTTATATACATCACTTAAAAGTAGACATTATTTCCAATAGTTTGGTAACAATAACATTCTTTTTCGATAATTTGTTGCATAGTTAGTAGGTGGTGTTTAAATTTTTTTCCCACGACTGTACTTGCTAAGATAGTAACTTATCTGTAACGTAACATATTTGCTTTCTCTCCAATGCGATTCCATCTTAGAATATTTTAATTCTACTGTATAGCATTTTTCAGATTTTTAATTCTGCAAACCATGGAATACGGATTAATGATTTTAATGATAAACCCAGACATTTGCATACAAATAGAGATTCATAATAAAAAAAAATCAATGTAGCTTTACATGGGCACAGGCAGAAAAAAATCTGGGGAGGTGCAGTATTTTGGAACAGATGTACCTGTATTTCGCAGCTCAGGTCCTGTTTTTCCTTTTAATGAAGAATGTGAACATGTAAAAAAAAAGCTGAACAATTTTTTTTCTGAACTCCTCTACAAGAGAATATTTAAATATATTAGTGTAAAAATCTGTACAACAAAATTAGGAAGGCTCTGCTTCTTCAGTGGGCTTGTTCCTTTAAACGTTTACGATAAATTTGAAACACATAAATGCAAAAAGAAAGATAACATTAAAAATTGTCTTACACGGATAGGTCGGCGTTCATTCGCAGAACTCTTTATTGAAAATTCTTAGTTCCTGTTTCTCTGAGAGTTTAATTATTTTATGTCACTTACGAAAAACAATTGTTGCTTTTATAGGGTTTCGTTCATCTCACGATACCCTATTACTCCCGCTCCGTTGTCTGTCTGTCACAGAGCCATTCTCAAAAACTATATAACTTACAGAGTTGAAACTTTGCGTACATAGCAGAATATCAGCTATAAAGAGCTCAAAATATTAAAATTTGAAAAATTCGTATTATTTTAATAAATAGAGATAAAAAACCAAAATTCTAACGGCCATTTCTCATTAAATTTAAACATTTTTCATTATAGCAGATGCCAAAAAATAAAACTCCACAATGAAATTCTTTCCACAATAATTAATTTTCTATCAGACGATTTCCACGTGAAAAATAAAAATGAAATAAAAAGTTTCACCAATTGAAAAAAGACAAATAGGAAATAAAATTGATTGACGTCAAAGTGGTGATAAAACGGAAAATGTCTAAGATTTCTCAATAATACAAGGAGTATGAATATGTGTATGTACACAATGCAGATTAATATCACGTCACTAGAGAATTAAAAAGAAAATCAGACGTCATATTGGAAGTTTAACAAATTTTTCAGATGTTTGAGAATAATACAAAGCGAGTATCAATATGAGTAATTGAGAACAGTAAATATATGAGTTTGAGAAACATATTGAGTCGTGATAAAAATCCGATTATGGAAATATTTGCATATTTTAACATTTTGAAGGTGTAAAATTTGTTTAATTTTGAAATTATTTTTTTAAATATCGCTTTTAGTCCACATGACGGATATTATTATGACAGAATATAATAGCGGGCTGGTTTAGATATTCGAAAAAATAGACCGGTAAATTTTTACTTTATAAAAAAACATGACCCACTCCTTTTTTTTTCTGATCATTAAAATTTATTTGAATTTATTAAAGAAAAAGGATAAAGTGTTTTGAAAGGAATATTAAACGAAACCCTTTGAGTGATCTTCGATCACACTTACCCACTTGTTTTTTTTTTTGTTTTTTTTTTTCCCAAATCATTACAGGTAAAGTAAATTTAGTTAATAAATTTCAAAATCCAAGGAAGGACACTATTGTACTTCCCTCCCCATGCCGGTGCATATGGTTTTAAAAATATATAATAATAATAATAATTTAAAATATCATAATCTTAAAATCTAAAAAAAAAAAATAATAATAATAATAAAAATTGTCTCTGTAACTTATTAAACCAAACTAAACTTAAATGTAACAGAGAATTGTTATTCAAAACTTATAGGCTTATCAGAAATATTAATTAAACTTATCAGAAATATTTAGCTTTTATTTTTACAATAGTCTCTGATATCTTACACAAATTATCATTCTTAACAGCGATAATCGCCTTACTGAATAATATGTAGATCAAAATATTTTCCGTTTCCTTTTAATTTTTGAAAGGCATTAAAAGCAGTAATTGAATCAGCTGAATCAAACATCAACGTTTATCAACCATAAGTGAGAAATAATTATTTTTAAATATTTTTATGTTTCTTAATTTTTTTAAAAATAATGTAAGAACATTATGCTACTAAAAGTTATAAAATATTGCGACATAGAAAATTTATAAAAACATAAATTTACACACACTTTTCTAAACATTTAGTACAATTATGCAAATTATGAAAAATAATAAAATAGTAGCACTTTTTTATTCATTATAATTTCTTATTTGAAAAAAACAATGTAAATGTAAATAAATAAACAATGATCTTATAAATGGCAAAAAATATCATTTTACACACATTTATTTGACCATTTCAAGTAAATTAATTACACAAATTATGAGTAAAATTAATGCAATATCCACAATAGATTTATACAGATATAGGAAAATATATTGGGTAAAATATCAATACTTAGAAACAATTCTTTTTAATTCGTCGTGTATTCTGTTATTTTAAAAATAATAATACAAAATACTCAAAATTATAAATCATTACAATTTGAAAAAATATAAAAAGCATAAATTACACACATATTTCTTAACATTTCACGTAATTGAATGAAGAAAATTATCAAATAATAAATAATAGTAATAATAGAACCGCTACGAGCTACATAAATTTAGGCAAACATATTGAATTAAATGTCAACGTATATCAGCCATCGATGGCAAATAGTTATGTTTATTCTTTATATTCCCTTATTTATTTATTTTTTAACTAATGGAACATTATTCAAATAAAAAATATTAAACAGGCTCATTAGAAAAATGATAAAAAATTATAAATATATAGATATTTATTTAAGTTTCACTTAATTAAATTATGTAAACTATGAAAATGGAATGATAACAATTTACACAGAAATTTAGCTGGAGTATTTTAAATAAAATATCAAAATTTATCAATCTTCAGTGAGAAAAATTTCTTTTTTATTGTCTGTATTCTCTCAATTTTGAATAATAATAATAATCAGAATAATAATAAAGTAGAACATTACATAATTAAAAATATGAAACAGCGCAATTTAGAAAAGCTATAAAAAACTTAAATCCACGTACATTTATATGAACATTTTACATAATTGAAATATGCATATTGTAGAAAATATAATAACAATATTCACAAACAGCAATGCACACATTTAAGAAATGTCGAAGTTAACTTTTCTGTTTACCGGGGTAAAACTAGAACGTTAATAGATTGTTTAAAGCTTATACATGAACCCATTCATGGGATATAAGGATTGTGAACATCCAACTAGGTATATTTTTGAAATGAAAATTCAGTTACTGTCACAAGAAAGTGGCTAAAAGAGGTATGATTTTTAGTATCAAAACAGAAAATTGCAAAAAATAACTCTCGGTCAAAATATATCAGGCCAATATACTTGGAATAACACTAAGTTACTTTAAAATAAATTATATTTCAAAAATGTATATACTATCACCAATTTTTAATAAGAAAATATGCAAAATAAATGTTGTGTTTTATAATGCTTTGCATGTGCACTATTCTAAAGTAGTATCGTTGCCGTACGTAACTTTTAAATTGTTAAATGGTTCAATATTAATATAACATTTATTACATTTTTAAGTTTTTTTTTTTTGTTTGTTTTGTTTTTAAATACAATTGAAAAATTAATGCAATAATTAAAAGTTGATATTTTATTAAATCTCTTTAGAAAGAGTAAACATATTTAGAAAAACAAAATAAAAACACAGACTTACCTTTTATTAATCTAAATATGTTATTTAATTTACTTTTCAAATAAGATTATACTTCAAAACAAAGCTGGTTTTCGCATTTTTGAAAGCAGGAATCCACTGGAAAGTATAAATTGCAAGGTCTTGTGTCAAATAGGAATATAATTAACAATGATAACAATTAAAAGTATTCAATTTAAAAGGTGATTATCATATGCAATTCAGTGAAGTTTTATAAGTTATTGTGTAAGAATAAAGATGCATCAATAACTTCAGGATCCAATCTTGTACGCCTGTCTTTTTTCAAGTAACCTGCTGCGCTGAAATTTCTTTTGCAACTAGCACTTGTTGCTGGTATACAAAGAATTTTTTGAGCAAGTTTGGAAAGATTTTTTAGTTGCAATTCATGATTTTTCCACCATATATTTAAGTCTTTTGCATTCGAAGGTGCTTTGAGGCCACAATAGATATCTAATTCCCTGTTTTCAGACGGATTTCCTTCATCTTGCCATTCAGCAAAATCTGTTTCAAATTTTCCTCTCTTCATCTCTTGTTCTGTAGATTGACTCGATGAAGAAATGTTATATTTATTCTCCATTTCACCTATCAGAAGTTCTAATTTATTTTTCAAATCTTCTCTCTCTGTAAGATCCATCATCTTTAACTGACGAAAAGAAGGACACAGAAAAGTCGCTAATTTGTGTTCCTCTCTGATAACAAATTTTTCTTTTAGCAGTTCGGTAGCTCTAGATTTTAAATCTGCTATAAAGGTTTCTTCTCCCGGATTAGCTTCGCATTTAGATAATAACTTTTTATACCATAATAATACGTATGGCAAAATTATTTCGTTTTCCTTCTCTGAAGCAAGAGATGCTTCTTTAAACAGTGTTAAGAAATTAATAAGTGCAGGCAAAACGTAAATATGAATGTTATCTAGGCGGTTTGTTTCTCCTCGTTCTGTTAATATTTCGGCTATTTCATCGTACATTTCGTGAACTGTGACCAACATATGTAATTTTGAATTCCATCGAGTTTCAGAGTCTTATTGTACAGATTTTGTTAGCCGATTCACAAGGCCACTTTGTTTGAAGTAAGTGACTAATGCTTTAGCTCCAGTCAATGTTTCAAATACAGGAATATTATTTTCTTTCAAAATATCTGCTTTAAAAAGATTGCGCAAAACTGTATTGATAACATGAGCTATGCAATCCAATCATTTATAGGGTTCTAACGCATTTATTATGTTTGCACCTCTGTCTGTCACAAATGTAAGATTTTCTAAACATTCACTGCCCAGTCCTAATTTTGCAAATCGATGAATGAGTTCTTTCCTTATGTTTGTACCCGTCTTTCTTTCCTCCGGAAAATTACATGTAAACAATAGTTTTGAAACTAAGTTCTAATCATCATCGAAATAATGTAGAGTCACAGAGGTATATGATCTTTTTCTGTAATCATCAGTCCACATATCTGTACTAGCAGCACAAGCTCCGTCTCTTATTTTTTTACTTAAGATAGGAATTAGTTCTTTTCTTAAATTTTCTGCAGTTTCAGATACGTGTCTTGATATTGTTGTTGCATGAGGTAAAATTTCATTTGCAGTAATATTTCCATACTTTGCTCCCATATTTAATAAAGTCTGAGAAAATTTTATGAAACCTTCACCACTTATTAAATCAAAAGGTCTTAAATCCTTGCAGCACATTTTTACTGCTGCTTGTAAAACAGTTTTTTTTATCATTTCTATCGATAGATCTACTCTCAGGCTTCAAAAAACACGTCAATTTAGGAGACTATTTCTTGCTGCAATTATGCCTCTTTAAATGGGAAGTTCCTGTTTTAGAACTGTCATAAGATAAAATATTCGAACATTTTTGACACTGAACATATCCAGTGCTTATTCCAGATTCTGTTTGAACAATTTGCTTGAAACGTGTCCATATATCATTTTTCCCAATAACATCTTTTAAAACATAATCTCCAAATGCCAGTTTATTTTCTAAAACTTTCAATTCACTACTATCCATTATCACGGGGAAGAGCTATGTATTCTTCATTTTGGTAAAATAAAATGCTAAAATATGCATGCAACTTCAAAATAGTTGTTCGGGAGCAAGAGAATGATGCGTGCACTTCTGCATCTAATCCAATATTAAAGTAACTCTTTTTGGAAATCTGGACTTTTCAAGATGTAAAAGGAATCTACTTGAAATATTTATTAGCTTTAAACATCTTATGATATAAGCAACTAAAACACATGGCCAAAGGCAATTATGTTCGTATTTATCAAAAAGCGGTCTTCACTAGGAATAAATAAACCAGTCACCGATTCCACTCAAAAGTGTGCTGTCTATTTATTGCACGAATTGTGCAAAACCAGACACTTCACTACGATTTACATTAAACATGTGAGATTTAGAAGCTAATTGGCCTTTAAATAAAACAGCTGAAGATAGACATAAACACATATATATTTCCTGAAATTAAACTAAGTTCTTAAATGGATTCATTGATGCACTTTTCAGTCGTCATTTCACTCACAATTTTTATCTATCGTTTAAGCAAGGCTATCCATGATAATAATTTGTTTATAAATAAATAAAACAAATCTAAATGTAAAATAATAGTGTTGTATAAAAGTTATAGGACTTACATAAGGTTAAAAAACTAACGGGAAAAAACATAACATAATTTTAATGATTCAACATTTTCTGGTTGCCACGTCTGTCTCATTCTTTTTAAGCGAAACGAAACGGAACTTATTCACTGTTTAAAAAAATCGTTAAAAACTTCATGCATCCTTTTTTTTAGTAGTTTTTTTTTTTTTATGAGTTAGCATGATTTTTAAATTTGAGGATTAAATAATCGAAGCAGGAAACTATTATAGAAGAGATGATAGATATAGATGTGAGTAATTAGCCATTATAAGCCAAAAATAACTACATTTTCCTTACTTTCAAGTAATAACGAAACACAAAAAAGAAATTGTAATAAAGAAACATTGCTTTATCGTTTATTTTCATCTCTAAGTAAGGATGAAAGTTTGCTTCATAATATACATAAAAAAAACTTCTCAGCCCGAAAAGGGAAGGGAAAAAATTAAAATAAAAGTGCCCAGTTAAACTGATAACAGTGAGCTCACAGGCTATTCACAGTAACTGTATATTATACTTTTATTTTAAAGAATAATGCCCCTCCAAAAATAAATTAAGAGAGGATAAGCTTCCCCATTTCTCCTCTTTATACTTAACCAATGAACCCCCAAAACTAATCTGGAAAGCTCCTTATCAAAATGAACCTAGGTACAAAAATTGAAGCAAATCTGTTAATTCTGCATGAAAAACCAATTTATCTAAATTAAGGAAGGGGATTAGCCCCCGTTCTCCCCTTTTATACCTAACTAATGAAGCCCCAAAACTAATCAGGGAAGCGCCTTATCAGAATAAAGCTATATCCAAAATTTGAAGCATATAGGATATTTCTATCAAGAGTTATCGCGTTAAGCACATTAGTTCTCATACTTTGATAGTCCGTGAGCTAAAGAAAAAAAAAAACAGGCTAGGCCTGAGTTTTTGAAAATATAAAATCAGGACCCAGCCCAGCCCGGGAATAAGGAAGTCTAGGCCTCGCCTGGCTCAATTCCCATGAAATAAAACTGATTAGGGCCACGCTTCGGTTTCAGGCCTGTACATATCTCTAAATTTTTTCCCTGAGACCATTTTAGTTACTTAATTTTGTAAAAATTATATTCATTTTGAACATTTGTTTAAAAAAATCTTTAGAAATTCACTTTGGTTTAAAAAACTACACAGATATATTTTTGAAATGTACGTTTTCTTCTTTGTAAAATTTTAAAATTTCTTTTTTTTTTTTCTTTTCATTCTAAACTGAATTGACTGTCTTACTGAATATTTATTTGAATATAATTGTCTAGCTCAATTTTTTTTTAAATCAGTGCTTATGTACGTAATTGTCTAAATGGTCACTAAATTGTTTTTATTTTTATTTCGAACATAACCTGAAAATAAAATCTATGTATAGTAATTGTAACAGTAGAATAATCTTGCTTCGGAAATATCGGCATGTTTTTCAGAAATTCAGTAGGGTCGGGCAGGAGTAATTAAGTTTTTGTACCAGCCGGTCTCGGGCCGAACTTTTAGCTTCCATATCGGGAAGGGCTTGGGATTTTAGCTTTAATACTGGGCTTTTATAATCTTACCTTTTATGCTTTTTATCTTTTATACCGGTCAGGGCTCGGGCCGAGATTTTAGCTTTATTTGAATATCGATCTGGGCCAGTATTTTGTTTTTTACGGGCCGGACCTGGCCAGCATTTTTTTGGTCGGGCCAGTCGGGCTGGGGCAGAACTTTTAACTTTTATACCGGGCCGGGCCAAACTTGGACCATATTTAAACTTTTATACAGGGCGGGGCCGGGTCGGTCTCGGGCCGAGTTTTCAGATTTTATACCGGGCCGGGTCGGGCCAATCACTTGTTTTACACGGGACGGGCCGGGCTCAGGCCGAACTTTTAACTTTTATACCGGGCCGGGCCAATAACTTTTTTGCATGGGCCGGGCCGGGCTCGGGTCTAAATTTTAACTTTTATACCGGGCCGGGCCAATAATTTTTTTGTACGGATCGGGCTGGGCCCGGGCCTGGAAATTCCGGCCCGTGCAGATCTCTATCCCCTACCTAGATTTATTTATTAAAATGATGATTATTTAAGTAAGTTTTGGTCTATAAAAAGGTTTTTTTTTTTTAATAAGATTACATAAATCTTTTGTTTACCTGCTGGTAATCATATTGCTTAGTGCAAGATTTAAAACAATCAATGTATAGCTTCAAAACATATAAATATTTAAAAAAAAAAAGAATGATTTTTTAAATATTTTTCGATGTTATTGTTTTCATGTACCAAAAACTTAGCTTCAAACATAAAAAGATTTCACTTACCTCTTACCTAGAAACATTAAAAACTGTTGCTGTTGAAGGTTGAAGAGAGTTTGTGTGTGTGTGGGGGGGGGGGGTTATAAAAAAGGTGTTTATTTGTTGTCAGGGGCGCTCTGCCCCCCAAAAGCCCCCCCTTTTTTTCTTTTAACAATAAATCTACTTTTCGGAATTTGACAAAGTAATCAAACTTATCTACTTTGTGCGGAGTGTTCCAAAAACCATTCGAATTTAAATCGCGAAAGTCAAAAATATATAATTTAAAACATAAAATAGTAAATTAATGCCAAAATGACTTTTAAAAAACATACATGAGTATTCCAAAAACCACGCAAATTTAAATCGCAAGAATCAAAAGCAAAAATATATAATTTAAAACATAAAATAGTAAATTAAGGCCAAAATTAAATTTTAAAAAACATACATTTTATGAAAAATAACAGAAAACCAATGATATCACTTACCTAGAAAAATTTTTAAATGATTTTTTTAGTAAGTTTTAGGGGCCCATAAAAGTTTTTTTTTTAAATACTTAATTTTTTTTCAATCATGTTGAAGCAAGAATAAATTCCAAAAAACAATCACTGATAATAAATAAAAGCAAAAGTACATCCTGTTAAAAAACATGTGTAGTTAGGGTTTAATCTAGAGCTAGCCAAATAGCCAAAAAGCTAACTGAAAGCACCTTTTGCCCCCAAAGCATTTAGTGGATTAGCCAAATAGCAACAGCAAAAAAAAAACACATTTCCATTCTGTTGTTCCTGCCTTTTGTGAACCTGCTGATGCCACATAAAAATAATCTCAAACCGCCTCTGTCCCGGCAACTCACTTCAAAATTTGTCTCGTCCTGTCTGTGCAAGCATCTTACAAATAGTGTGACGTCATTTGCGTTAAACAAGTATTTAGGAAATTAAAAGAGTTTGTTGATGATCCCAATTTAGGAAATGAAACCAAAACAGTTCATGAATGGAAGTTGTTCAGGCAGGTTCTGGCTACAAGGGGTAAAGAAATGAAACCAGCTGATTATATTCTTTTTTCCCATAAAGATGTCATTACTGACACGTTTCCCAATGTGACTTCTTTGTATGAACTTGTAGCAACAATTCTGTTGTCTACAGCAGATTGTGAAAGGGGATTGAGTCTCGTGAATATAACAAAAACTGACTTGAGAAATAGACTGACAATCAAAAATGTGAGTAACTTAATGGTGATTAATTTGGAAGGGGAAGTTTAAAAAGAATTTCTATTTAAAAAAGCATTTGATGTGTGATATGGCCAAATCTCGAAGGGTCAATCTTACATAGTGATGTACTGTTTGTATATTGCATAATTAAAAATAATACTCACTCACTTATATAGAAATTTTGTATAAATAAAAGTTTTTTTTCTTGGCTAAACCTATTTTTATTTGGCTAACAGTTATTGGCTGCAATTAGCCAAAAAGCTACAAATATCTTTTTCCTAGATTAAACTCTAGTAGTCATAAAATCAAGAAGAAAAGTAGCAAGATACAGAATAATTTTAAAAAATGGTCAAAAGAAATTATCTGATTTCAAAAGTAACAAATCTATCCCTAATTTCAATAATTTAATACATTTATAAGAAATAAATCGGAAAAATGAAACCTGAAAAAGAAAATAAAAAGGCAACACTCGTTATGCAGCAAATTGCTATGCTAACAGCAAAGTGAGCTGGATGCAGCGATGCAGCGGACGCGCCACAGCACGTAAATTACGCAAAAAATTGGAGTTGGGACGCAGAAAAATAGTTCTTACGCATCCCATAGGACGCGTAAATTCTTTGAAAGATCGCAAAATCCGTCCAAGGACCGCGGAAAAACAGTGAATTTCATCGAAGGATCACTGAAAAAAGGCAAATTTGGTCGATGAATCGCAAAAAAAAAAATTCCTATTTCGTTGAAGAATCGCAGAAAGAAGACAAATTTCGTCAAAAAATCGTGGGAAAAAAATGAATTTCATTGAAGGATCGCGAAAAAAAATGCAAACTTTGTCAAAGGGCCGCAGAAAAAAAAGCGTATTTCGTTGTAGGATCGCGATAAAATGGTGAATTCTGTCGAAGGATCGCGAAAAAAGCAAATTTTGTCAAAGAATCGCGAAAAAACGGTGAATTTCATTGAAGATGAAGAATAACAGAAAAACGTGAAATCCATTAAAAGATCGCAGAAAATGGCTAATTTAGTCAAAGGGCCGTGGAAAAACGTGAATTTCGTCAAAAGGAAGTAAAAAAATACACGAGTTTCGTTGATGGATAGCAGAAAAATACGAATTTTGCCCAAGGACAACGGAGAAAACACCAACTTCGTCAAAGGATCGTGAAAAAACTGCTAATTTCGTCAAAGAATCATGGAAAAAAGGTCAAATTCGTCGAAGAATCCGAAGAAACTGTGCATTTTGTCAAAGGATCGCAAAAAAACGGCAAATTTCGTCAAAGGATCGCCCAAAAATGGAAAATTTAGTCAAAGGATCTCGAAAAAACGGTAAATTTTGTCGAAAAAGCTCGAAAAAATGACAAATTTTGTCGAAGAATCTCGAAAAAAGGTAAATTTCGTCAAAGGATCGCCAAAAAACGGCAAATTTCATTTAAGGATCTCGGGAAAAAGGACAAACTTCGTCGAGGGATCTCGAAAAAACTGTAAATTTCGTTGAAGGATCTCGGGGAAAAAACAGCAAATTTTGTCGAAGGATCTCGAAAAAACGTGAATTTCGTCGAAGGATCGCAGAAAAAACACGAATACCGTCCAAAGGCCAAGCTAAAAATGTGAAATTCACTCAGCCTGAAATCGACTCGAATCAAAAGCAGAGTTAATCTGACCTATAACAATAAAAATAGTGCTGAGAGAGGATTCTCCCCCCCCCCCCCCCTCCCACCCTTTCTGCTGTAATGTAACCTTTCAGAAAATTTGTGGTGAATTTCAGGAAATATTTTTTTTAATTCAGAATCACTCCTGAAACTCCTTTCCAAAGAAAATGTTTGATTCCAACACTGATCTATGCTGACAAATAATCCAATGGGAAGTTTACACAAAGCATCCATTCATTCAACAAAAAGTGCCCCTTTACTCAACAAAAGTATTCTTTTATCCAACAAAAATGTCTTTTTCAATAAATCCGTCCGCCCCCTTTTAAAAGAAATGCAAATATTAGTGAGATACTTGTTATCTTCTACACTCAAATAATCATTATTTTATAATTAAGCATTTACATTTAAAAAAAGGCAAAGAAAATTTCTCTTAATAGTTTTTTAAAAATATATCTTATTTGATTGGGAAATACTGGTTTTAATTATTAATTATTTAATTATTATCAAAACAATAACTATTGCATTTCTCTTTTCCAAATAAACAAGTTCACTTGTTTCTTTAAAATATGAATTTGAATTACCGTAAAATACCGTTAATCCGCCCTTCCCGATTAAGCACCCCCTCCCACTTTGTAAACAAATTGGAAAATTCAAAATTTCGCCGTGCACGTCAAGATCAACACCAAAAATTTTATCTCCCGAGTGTTTTTTCTTTTTATTCCGACGGATCAGAAAGGCGTGACGATTGTTTGATATATCGCAAACATGTACAAACACATTGTCGATCTGAAAAAGCAATATAACCAAACATTATTTTTGCTGTAAATTTATCTCCATGGCGATATGAAGGTAATAAAAATATCGATAGTGAAAGTTTCTCATGAAATAAGTTTAAAAAATGTGTATTTGATGCTGTGTGGAAAATATTTTGATTAAAAGAGAATCTATTTTATTAAAGACTTTATAGTCGTATTTAACATTATTATGAAAACGAATCACAAAAAATATCGATTGATTGATCAGATCAATCGATTTGTCGATACACAGTCGAATTTGTAGTGCAATTTGTGCTATCTTTGTTGTAGTAATGTTTTTTGTTTTAATAATCTGACAACACTACCAATTCGTTCTATATGTTCTCAGTTTTTGTGATTTGTATTATTTATTTAACATTTATAGATACGAAATCATGATTTAAAAAAAAAACGGTTATTTAATCTCCCTAACTTACAACAGATGGCGACACCACATAAAATGTAACTAGTTTTCGAAATTACTTCAGGACATTTTCAAATGCAATTTCTCAGTGTTTTTTAATTATTTTAAATTATTAAGTTCCTTTTATTTTTCTGTTACCATATTAATGACAGATATTAGTGTTATTATTTATCTAAATGCATTCCAGTTTCAAAGCTTCTGAAATCCAGAATTTTCTATAATCTGAAATCGCCATTAATCGTGAAGTTATACTGTTTTTCTATTTTGTCTATCATTTTGTTTTCAAAATGTTTTTCTTTTGTTACTTTATTAAAATAATGCATGCTTTGCGATGATCAGCCATTAGGATCTCGCACCCCCCCCCCCCCATAAATATCATATACTACAGTTTTAATACCGTGTAAGCGCCCCCCCTGCTTATTTTACGATTTTCCGTCATGTTTAGGGGGGCCGATTAACGGGATTTTACGGTAATATGAATGGGGACCCACTTTTATAAAAAAAAGGACCCAGATATTTAAAAATCCTGGGTCCCTGGGACCCAGGATTTTTTGGATCCAGTGACATCACTGTGGATGTATCGGGTAGTCTGTGGGGTCAGGGAGGTACAAAGACGGACAGAATACTAGGGTTGCCAAAAAAGTCGAGGTTGCCATCGCCAAGCATCAAAAGCGAAACTCGCCAAATA
The DNA here is from genome assembly GCA_963931845.1 of Maratus michaelseni. NCBI lineage: Eukaryota > Metazoa > Arthropoda > Arachnida > Araneae > Salticidae > Maratus > Maratus michaelseni. The sequence goes on from OZ007586.1 coordinate 32,577,341, forward strand.
ACGACAATCATTGACCAATCAAAAACAACAGGCTAGTTCCAAAGTTAAGACTAAATATTTTTAAATGTAAGCATATTTAGTACAAGTTTAATTTTAAATTGCGCTTGATTGACTGACTTTAATATTAACTGTAATATATCATTTATACTCAAATATGAAAAAAAATACATACTTCGTACATGTAGGAAATGTTTCTTTTAGAAAAAACCCACCCTAGTATTACATCAAATATTTTACTAAAAGTCAATTTTTTTGGTTTGTTCGGTTTTTATGCACCAGTTAGAATAATAAAAATACCTAAGGAGTGTTTATTTAATTTTAAAACAATTTAAATTAACAATTGCAGAATTCTGGCAAAACACGACTTTCATTTTTACAAATTTTCTTTTTATAATAGAATTTTAGAATTATTTCCATAAATTTATATTTTTTCTATGTTAAACCATTAATATGTAGGGCGATTCCACCGTTACGTGTGTCTGTGTGACTTTTATAGAGAGTGTTTTTTTTGCAAATTGAGACACATTTGGAAGTGAAATTATTTAGACAACGTTTCACTTTTTTTTATTACAGGACACATACAGAATCATTTTTGCAGTGACACCTTTAGTCTAAAGTAATAACAATTTTAAAAAAAAAAAAAAAATAGTAAAGTGACTGTGTGTGACTCAGAAAAATCACACACGTAACGAAAACTTTACTATTTGAAAAAAAAAAAAATTATACCTTTACACTAAAAGTGTCACTACAAAAATGATTCTGTATGTGTCCTGTAATAGTAATAAAAAAAGTAAAACGTTATCTAAATAATTTACCTTCTAAATTTGTCTCAATTTGCAAAAAACACCCTCTAAAAGTCACACAGGTAATGGTGGAATCGCCCTATAATAAAATGCTTCATTTTTAGCTGATTATGTCAGGTGTGGGTTGTTTTCAGGTAACATAAGTCATTTTATGGAAAAGTGTTTTTTTTTTTTTTTTTGTTTTTTTTTTCAAATTCTTGCATAATTGACTGCCATTTTGCAATAGAGTGATAAAATGAAAAATGCTCAACATTAAAATCTTAATCAGAACAATCTGCAAAATTTTTGGCATGTATGTTCAATTTTTAATAAATTCGTTATTAGACGTTATATACAGAAATTTTCAATATATGGGTTTTTTTTAGAGGACAAAAAAAACAATAGCGAATTATTTGAGACAAATTACTGATAATCAAAATTACAGACGATTGAAAAGTGTAAGAAAGTCAGGAGAAATATGCCAAAAGTCAGGAGCACTGGAAAACATGTGAAAATCCGGAGACTTGGCAAGTCTGTAGTATTTCAGTATTTAAAATCAAAGGCCACATTAAATGTAGTTAAAATGTACTTCAATAAATCACACACACATATATATATATATATATATAACTCAACAGGTACTAACCAGTTTTTCATCTATTTTCTGTTGAATCATTTTGACTTTCTTGGAAGGAAAAAAACAACGACGCCGGCGACCGACAAAAAGTAGTAAATAAACTTTACACGTGGACGTGGTGCATGACTGGTTGCATGGTTGTATCAAAGATACTACACTAGAAGATATGAAGCTTGACGAAATCGTGACTGCGCCATCTATTGCCAGAATTGTGCAAATTTGGATATTCAGCAAAGAATTTGTATTGCAAAGAAAGTTACCTGAAAGGGGCAATATTCGTGTACGCCAAACATGAGGCCAAACAAGGCAACACTAGATACTGGGCTTGCTCATTCACTCTCAAAACGTCACAAATGGTGGCTGACCGCGACCAGCGATTGGTCCAAAGCAACGCGCCCATCGTTTTGTGCCAATACGCCGCTGAAGTGTGACGTTTCAACATGGCGCTGGGCATAAACAGATCGAAGTGCCCATTGAAATAACATGGACGTAAAAAATAAAATCTTCTAGGAATAATAATTTTCATATTTAAGAACATTCAGGCACTGTTCTGCAAAGTTTAAAATAGGCTTTTCATTATGAATTCACCAAACTTCTGATTTTGTGCTTTAAATTTGAATAATTTATTAAAAGATAAACTGCGGTTAGACAAACATGGTGGTTTTTCACATCGTCTGTGAATCGGGTATGTTTACTTTCATGTCTGTCAAGATGTATTTATCTCTCTTTACTTATAAGTAATTTAATGTTTTAATTATAAGTAAAGAGAAAATCATATTAAAATAAAAAAAGTATTAGATTATTTTTAATAATTTACATATTATAATACTTTATATATTTAATATATTAAAATTTAGTATTTTAATTTAATATATTATTAATTTAATAAAGTATTAATTTAATATAAATCATCAGGATATTAATTATATTTACAATATTAATTATTTATTAAGATTAATACTAATTATAATTATAAATATTTTATTATTATTAATATTAATTATAGTTTTTAATATTAAATAATTATTTTAAAATATTAAATATCATTATTAAATAATTATTTTAAAATATTAAATATAATTATTAAATAATTAATATTTTAGTTCATATTATTATATTACAATTATTTTTAATTAATAATAATTAAATTATGTTACTATGATAAATTAAATTAATAATTTGTAATAATATTATTATTTATGTTATTAATTTATATTAAATATAAATATATTAATATAATTATAAATATTGATAATAATATAATATAAAATTATAATATAATCTATATTAATAATAATAATTTAAACATATTAAATTAAATATATATTACATTAAATTAATATTATGAATAATTAATACTAATAATAAATAATTATTTATCATTTTAAATGATTAATAAATAAAATTGATATTAATAAATAATATAAAATTAATTATTAATAATTTTAATAATTATTTAATTTTATATATATAATAAATAATTATTAATTAAAATTATTAATAATAAATTTTATATTATATATTAATATCAATTATATTTATTAAACATTTAAAATGATAAATAATTATTTATTATTAGTATTATTTATGCATAATATTAATTTAATGTAATATACAAATAATTTAATATGTTTAAATTGATTTAATATTTAATTTAATATAGTATATCATTTTAGTATTATAATTTAATATATTATATTTTATATTTATTTATATTATTATAGTACATCATATTTTATATATTTAATATATAATTTATATACTTAATTTAAATATTATATATAATTTATGTATTATAATAATTTATAAATTTTAAAATATCTTTAATAATTTTTAAAAATATAAAATTAGTAAAATTATTAATTTAAATTAAATAAAAGTTTTACTTATAAATAGAGAGAGACGGAGATATCTTGATAGACATTAATGTAAATATCACCAATTCAGCCGTGTTGTTTGTCTAACCGGAGTTAAGCTAATGACTTTTTAATAAATTATTCAAATTTAAAGCACAAAATCAGAAGTTTGTGGAATTCAATGAAAAGCGTACCTTAAAGTTTGCAGAACAGTGCCTGAAAGTTCTTATATATGAAAATTATTACTCCTAGAAGATTTTATTTTTTACGTCCATGATATTTCAATGGGCACTTCAGTCTGTTTATGCCCAGCGCCATATTGATGACGTCACGACTTCAGCGGCGTATCGCTGTATGTCTTTCCTCCTAGTCAGCCACCTTTTGTGACGTCATCATAATGAATGTGCAAGCCCGGTATGTAGTGTAGCCCTGGGCCAAATGGTTGCAACATGCTAACTTAACTCTTCGAATGGGACATCTGCTGTAGAACCCAACTATATAGTTTCGACGAAGCGAGAAAATGAAATAAATTTAACCTATTTATGAAATTATATAAAAAATTTAAGACAAAAAAATAAATTCCCTTTTTTATATTAATAAAATAATTTTTAAAGCAATTTACTAGTTCAAGAGTGCACCATTTATACCTCTCTCACTTAAGCAGTTGTATTTATTTATATAATTTAGTCATTTGTTAAACATTTTCTAGATAGGGGAGACTTATTACTCTTGAATTAATTACTGTTACGCACAAGGTCTAGAAGGTCAAAAACTGGGTTTTTTTATTAGAGGGTCAACTTTTAAAACATATCCAAAAATCAGAACTACCCGAATTTTTGTAAGGTAAAATGCTATTTCTACTGGACTACTGTGCCTGTAGGCCGAGCTGTCAAGGATTTTTTAAAAATATTAATCTTCTTTTTCGGCATCAACTTACGTTTACTCACCACAGCCATAAATTAGAAATCGCGTTACTGTTAAAGATAAGAGATTAAGTTTAGAAAGAGGGGGTGGGGATTTCATCCGTAAATTAAATATCTCGTTAATGTTAAAGGAAATTTGTTAAATTTACAGGGGGGCATATTCCACTGCCTGGGGACTCATTTTTTTATTGTGTTCTAAGGGCTCGATTTCAACAGGGTTTGGTTGATTCGACTCGATATCGAAAACGTGAGTTCTTTTTCTTATTATTATGACGGGCGCTAGTCAGTTCGTTATTAATAAATGTTTGGTTCGATTTTGAGTAACTGGATTTCATCTTTTGTTACAAAATGTTATTTTTCACAAAAATATAACAAATTTCAGAAAAATAAATTTTATTTTTCACATCACCCCCCCCCCCCCCCCAAAAAAAAAAAAAAAAATTCTGCATCGACACCTGATTAAATGCTTTTTAAATGGTAAGTTTTTTTAAAAAACGTGGCATCTATTTTTTTTTTAAAAAAGAGTAAAATGTTTCTTAAAAAAATATCGCCCTAGTACTTCATTAAATGTTTCATATAAGTCGATTTTTTGTTTTGTCCTGTTTTTATACATATTATTAGAATAGTAAAAATATTTTTTAAAAACCTAAGGAGTGTTTATTTAGTATAAAAATTATTTCAGCTAATAAAACCGAATTCTGACAAAACACATGCTTCAGTTTCATAGATTTCCTTGTTATAATACAACATGTTAAAATTAGATACATAATTTTTTTAATTGTTTTTATGCAAAACCATTAATATATACTCAGAAGTATGGAAATACATCATTTTAGTTACCGCTAGCTAGTGGATTTTTAGACAAACTTTGAAAATTTGCAGACGATAGTAGTTAGCTATATTTTGCAACTTTTCAATTTAGCAGGATGTAAACACGTTGTTTTATCTTATACTAAACTTTCATACTCTTAATTTTATAGGGGGGGGGGGAATGAAAATTCATTGTAGTAATAGTAATTAACTATTTTTACAGTTGCATACATTTTGTCATAACAATTTTCAATTGGCTAGCTGGTAAAATTTTCTTGTTAAATAATCTTGATTAGCAACAGAATCTAAGTTCTGAGCATAATCTGTTAAAACAAAATTTGTTTTAGAATAGATATGGTCCATAATTAAATGCAAAAATTTCGCTTTGTCATAGGAAACAGTGCATTGAGAGGGGAACGTTTTGCCTACTACAAGCGGATTTGACTAGTGAGGAACCGGTTTGTTGACAAACATGCACATTCTCTATTGTCACTCGCCGTTCACTACTTGGGTAAGGTAACCGGTTTTAGCTTGTTTTTTTTTCAGCTGGGTTATTAAATGGCGTGTAAAGACTTCGGGGATTAATGAAATGTTGATCTGGTAGTCGTGGCGCCCGAAGCATTACTTATTTCACTAGAAGAAAATATTTTATTCAACAGAACAAATACAGTTTATTCTTCTAAGAGTTTTAGTTTCATATATTAAATACTGATACGAGTGAGTTCGGTGAAATTTTAAACTATTGCGATTAAGTCCTAAATCTCTGCTTCAGATAGTGGGTTCAGTCTATTCTTTCAGTGAAGCTGTTGTGTTGGACCAGGTGTCCAATGGATGTCGACTCGAATTCTCTCCGGGACTCTTTCTCTTTCAGACAGGGCGTCTGTTTCCTCCGGCTTCCCCTGCGCTGCTCGTTTCTCAGCAAAGTCCGTTCTTCAGGGTGACCTCCTCTCTCCGCTTCCAAAGACCTATCTCCCCCTCGTCCGGTCGCGTTCCTCCAGCCTCAGAAAAAAGGAGGGGCGGGGGCAAATATTCATCCCAGCCTCCTGACTTTCGGTAGCTTCTACCTCGGGGATATCGGCTCTCATTCGCAGATTAAAAGGGCCTCCTTTCGAGTCAGTCCGTCTGGGAAAACTTCCCTATCCCTGACCTCACAAGAAGAATAATTAATCCGTTAATGTCGGGCTAGGTGCCAGGCAGTCTCAGTTATTGTTCCTATAATGTCCAAACCATTCAACATAGGAGATCGATCGTTTTCTTTAGGTTTGGCCGGACGACTTGGGGATCTGTATTAAAGTATTTTCGCCGGGATATGGGAAAATGTCACAGCATTACTCCCTCGAGCAGATGAGATTTTTCAAGATTGGAAAATCTTATCTCCATTCCTGGTGCGCTAGCCTTCCATACACACCCAACACACATGTTAATTCTCAATAGAGGCTTACCTTAAACATTATTATTCACAAGTTTATAATACACTTTACAAGCTCACATCGTTAAATTAAATTTCAATATTCATTGTATGATTCAAAAACACAATTATTTCAATTACAAAATTAAAAACTATATACAAAATTACTGAGTGGAATGTTATTTATTCCATTCTACTTAAACAGTCTACATGTGGAATTTGGTATACCTGGTCGATATCCTAAAGACCTGCGAATATCCTGCCTTTTTCCACAATCTCTAATTAGTCGGAAATCATTTACGGCGTTGTTTTTCAACTATTTAACATCGCTGCCTTTTATTTCGTTATGCGGCGATATGTATCCTGGGGTTTCTAAACAATCAGAACCGAAAACCGTTTTTCGCTTCCTTCCTAACGCACAATAACTTTTTACCCCTTTTGTTGTTTTCTGTCCCGAAGATTTAAACCTAAAATCTTCCTTTCGTTTTAAGACTGTGTCTTTATTTTTTCCCCATGCTTACTTTCCCGGATTTCATTCCTTAAATAAAACACCCTCGTTCTTTCTTTATAATTCTTTTCCTTCATCCTTACTTTGGATGCCGCGCGGACCGGTGTTGTCACGAATTTCGTCTTACTGGGGGACTCACAACGCGTAACTTCTGCGTTACTTCTGCTTGGGCTAAGGGGGAAAGGAACAAAGCCTTTCTTTTCCTTCCTGTCAGGTTTTCTCACTTCGTTCTTTTGGTAAGCCGGAACTAAGCGGTTCGCGGGGTTGGTGTCGCTCCTGCGCTTTTTCTTCTGTGCCGACCTCCCAAAACTAACAGGCGGTTTCGGTTTCATTCTATCTAACAAATTTTGAGTTTTGCTTCCCAATAAATAATAATCCATTCCTACGTCTGCATCGACAATACCTACGTAAGTCCTAACTCTTTTTCCTAAATCACACAGATTAAGCTCTATTTCTGCGAGGGGTAGACATTTTAAATCATTTTTAACGGTTGCTTTACCCACACGACTCTCCCTGTGTATTGTTCTCGGGTCACCTGGTTGGCACTAATTAAATCTAGCAACGTAGCCGTGTCTCTAAAAATTGTCATTTCTTTCCCATTTATAATTCCTTGGCTTAAATAGGGCTGGAACATTTCATTTAATTCGTCGAGATCTGCTAACTGATTAGCTACTTCGGGCTGCTCATTGCTCCCTTTTAGTTCTGGGCAAAATTTCCGGATATGAGAAAAACTACCACAATGGAAACAAGACCTGTCTCTTCTTTTATCGAAAATGACCTCTCTATTTTTTTTATTTTCCCTCTCCCTCCAATTTCTTTCCATTTCCGTATTTTGGGGTTCTGTTTCTGGTCTATCAACCAAACTGTTTCCCTCAAACTGTTTGCATTATTTGAATTTCTAGGCGGGGATAGTTTTCTCTCTGTTCTTCTAACCGCCTCATAATTATCTAATTTCTGTGTTAAATCCAAGGGCGTAATTAAATTACTCCAGGAATCTATGAAATGTTGTCTCATTTCACTAGGGACTTTTCGCTTGATCTGGTCGGATATTAGTAAATCTCTCAGTTGAGTAAATTCGGTCACCTGAATCCCTTCTAACCACTGGTCGAAATAATTAGTTATTTCGTAAGCGAAATCTTTCCAGCTCTTTTCTGAAACCCTATTCGTCGTCACAAACTTAATTCTAAAATCTTCCGCGCTAATTCGGAATTTTTCCAATAATTTCCTCTTTACGAATTCGAAATTATCTGCCTGCTCTGTAGGTTCTCTCAAGATTACTTCTGATAGCTCAAAAGGTAACATCCCCATAAGATTTGTAACCCATTGCGTTTTCTCAATTTGGGCTCTTGAAGCTTGTCGCTCGAACAAGTCTAAATATAAAGAAATTTCCGTTTTTCCCAATTCAAATTTCGGTAAAACATTTTTTAGGATAATTTTCTGTTCTTTCTCTATCTGGCTAGACGATAATGTAATTGTATCACTTTCTCGTTCTGCTCTGATAAACTCTTTATCGGCCTTGTCCTTCTCAAGACGAGCCTTCTCAAGCCGATCCTCCTCAAAAAATTTCAACTGGCTTAGGGCCAATTGTTCTACATAGTCGGGCGCCTCCGTTATTTTTTTTACTAATTTGGGTATCGTATCTTTAGGCAAAACTTCTATTTCTAATTCCGCAGCTAAAGACTGCAAATCACATCTTCTGAACGTTGCTAAATTCGACATTTTTACAATTTTGAAATCCTGGCACAACAATTTACCCTACTCTATTCCATACATAAATGCGCTGTAAAAATTCAGAATTTTGACCCCACCACACAACATAAACAACAATTACAAACAAAATAAAATACACCCAAAAAACATAAATTCATGAACCTTTGACTGCTGGTCACAGATTTTAAAATTTTTGAATTACAAGCAAAACCACATCTAGGCTACAATTTGCCAAAAAAAACATATATATCCTTAATTTGACTGAATTACTGACAGACCTCAACTTAATCTAACAACTTATTTAAATTCAAAATTTAATTCCTAAGCAATCTTCAACATAAGAGAACAAACACATTAAAAATTATGGCCGAAAAATACAATTATCATAATTTGCTTTTCATTAAAAAATTTTTTAATTAAAAAAAGATTAAAAGAATTTTTCAATTACTAGAAACAAGATGAATTTAAAGTTTGTTACACTTTTCATTTACCTTCAACACACAAAAAACATCTGTTGGTAATTAATATTTAAGATTTTTACTTATATTACCGAACACAAATAATTTAAAGAAAAATTGCTTCCTGTCCAAAATTTAAAATATACACACTAAGCCTCCACTGAGAATAAAACAAGTGCTCACCTGGGTATAGCTCTGTCTGCGATTCTCGTCGGTGATTCTGCTTTCTTTTCTCTACACACTGTCAGCAAAGTTCGGATGCTTCCGGTTCCTGGTTCAGCGGCTGCAGTTTCAGATCTGGTCGGGTCTCTGCCTTGGCTTTGGCGGGTCGCTTTGGGGTCGGTGGATCTTCCTTGATTCGGCGAGTTGTCCTCCTCTGCCCCAAATCTGTCTCTCTATCACAGGATTCTGTACGAATTCGGCGAGTTGTTCTACTCTGCCCCGATTCGGTATGTAGATTCAGGTTCCCAACGACTGGTGTAGATTCTGAAGAAATTCGGCGAGTTGTCCTACTCTGCCCCGAATTCATAAAACTTAAATCACTCTTGTTTCTTTTCACTACTTTAATAATCCTTTAACGCTGCCACCATTCTTCTGTAAAGACTTCGGGGATTAATGAAATGTTGATCTGGTAGCCGTGGCGCCCGAAGCATTACTTATTTCACTAGAAGAAAATATTTTATTCAACAGAACAAATACAGTTTATTCTTCTAAGAGTTTTAGTTTAATATATTAAATACTGATACGAGTGAGTTCGGTGAAATTTTAAACTATTGCGATTAAGTCCTAAATCTTTGCTTCAGATAGTGGGTTCAGTCTATTCTTTCAGTGAAGCTGTTGCGTTGGACCAAGTGTCCAATGGATGTCGACTCGAATTCTCTCCGGGACTCTTTCTCTTTCAGACAGGGCGTCTGTTTCCTCCGGCTTCCCCTGCGCTGCTCGTTTCTCAGCAAAGTCCGTTCTTCAGGGTGACCTCCTCTCTCCGCTTCCAAAGACCCATCTCCCCCTCGTCCGGTCGCGTTCCTCCAGCCTCAGAAAAAATGAGGGGCGGGGGCAAATATTCATCCCAGCCTCCTGACTTTCGGTAGCCTCTACCTCGGGGATATCGGCTCTCATTCGCAGATTAAAAGGGCCTCCTTTCGAGTCAGTCCATCTGGGAAAACTTCCCTATCCCTGACCTCACAAGAAGAAGAATTAATCCGTTAATGTCGGGCTAGGTGCCAGGCAGTCTCAGTTATTGTTCCTATAATGTCCAAACCATTCAACATAAGAGATCGATCGTTTTCTTTTTGTTTGGCCCGACGACTTGGGGGATCTGTATTAAAGTGTTTTCGCTGGGATATGGGAAAATGTCACAGGCGATATGATTCAGCCTGTGTTATAGGAGCTCTAGTGGAGGCTACCTGTTCATTCATTATCATGGCCTCACAAATGGTGGCTGGCCGCGATGAAAGAGATACAGCGATTGTCGCTTTGTACCAATCACTGGTCGCGGTGAGCCACTACGAGGCTAACGAAAAAGACAGGCTACCGCGGTCTGTTCCACTTATCTTTTTTTTACAGACCGCTAGAGTGACGTGGTGCTCTTTTCGTACACATTCATTGGTGCATTCGAGCATCACGTGAATCCCGCGGTCTGTAAAAAAAGATACGCGTAAAGCACCGCGGTAGCCTTTCTTTTTCGTTAGCCTCAAGCCACTATTTGTGACGTCATGAGAATTCGCGGTCACATGATCAGTATTTGCGGGAGGGTTAAAACTTTCGTTGGACAGTGTAACGTAGCGTACAAAACCATGTTATGGTGCGTTTTCACTGGTCGACCCATCGACCTAAAAAATCTAGCGACCCAAAACCTTAACCTAAGAGCGTTTTCACTGGTTACAGGGAAGCCCTAGCGCCAACCAATCATGGACAAGGTTTTACTGCGCAAGCGTCATATTTACGGATGGATATCAGCTGTCAATGATTATAAACATCAACAAATAATTGTTTGTTGCCCTTGTCTTGTTAATAACAAATATTTTCATGGAAAGTTTTAACTAGTTTTCGCTATTAGAGGATCTGAAATAATGCCCCACAAAAGTATTAATCTTCCGTTAATAAATCAATGATAACTATTAATTTTTTTGTGGTTTCAAAAAATAAAACATTATATATTTTTAATAATGACGATCGTAAATCATAAGATTTCGAAGTCACTCAGAATTAAGTGAAACCTCATGTTATCTGAGAGTAGTTTTTATGCCATATGAATTGTATATCAAAAATTATATTTCTGCTTTTCACAAGTTAAATTAAGTCTAAATATATGTTTTTGATATTTACTTCAGTGCTATACACATTTTATTTGTATATGTGTATAAAATTTTTGTGCCAGTGCAGTAATACCTTTGAAATAAATAAAAATACTTATCGTTTATTTAAAAACACAGAAGTAATTTTTCCCTTCTAAGAAACAGTGATAAGTGAAACCCTTTCATTCACTCCTAGAGCCCTTTCAGGATTGTCATTATACATGAGGCTTCTCTAAGGTAATTTAAACATGTATCAGTTGATTGATCACACTGGCAGCTTGTTTTATCATATAATCACTACAATGTAGAATTATAGAATGTAGTTACATCTACTTTTTGTGACACCCCCAACCCCTACCCCCGCCCTCCCGAAAAAAAAAGTCTTCACAGTAAAATGCAAATTAAATGTACTTAAAATTGTAAATTTTACAATATGATTGATTTCACATCAAACTTTGATGCAGATTTTTCCCCCTCTCACTCATGGGTAATTTTTTTTTAATTAGGCTTTGAGCAAAATAAAATGATGTAACAAAAAGTCAAATCCAGTTGCTTTTAAATTCAAACTATGATATGTATATATATATATATATATATATATATATATATATGTTTTGCTGCTAAAGTTTACCTTTTTGGCGAGCTTATTTTGTTTGCAAATTACACAATTTAAATCCCAACATTTTTTTTAATGTAAAGTGTTTACTTTTATATAAAAAAATAATTTTGTGAAGGTACTTCTTTTATTAAGAATAATTTTGTGAAGTGGTCCCAATTTTTGCCAGAAGCAATCGCTGATGTTGCAAATAGATCACAAAAGGGTACTTTTATGTTAGCCGGGCCAATATTATGTTATCTTGCCAATATCTTTTTTTACCCTTTAGCTATAGCGCCGTTTGTTTGTTTATTGAGAACATACATCTGACTTGTGTGCTTGACATCAAGTGCCCGCATATCGCCGTTTATTTTTCCCTTGCTTAGATTAGAAACAGTGGCTGAATGTTGAAATAAAATATTTTGTATTATTTCATTTATTATTATTTTTTTAAATAAATGAGTGAAAGGCATGTACTATAAATATATGTGATACATGTATTTTACATGAAAAATTCATATTTTAAATAAAATGAATGATAATAGACCGGGAGGCGACAGCACAAACAATCACCTCATCGAGTTCACGGCTGAAATTCCAGAATTAGTTAAAACTCGATTCGCATATTAAAACGCAATCGGTCTGCCAAGTCATATCCTGGTGGAAAACACGTGAAAACCCGATTTTAGCGGTTGACTCGTTGGTTTACCATTGTGTTTTCCTGCACCCAAAAGTATGAAAACATGGAGAACTAGGTTCTATATTCAATACTTTCCTCTATTCATTATTATAAGTTTATATTTCAAAAGAAATTAATAGAATACGAATAATGCCGATAACAATAATATTTAGCGATTAATCTCATGTGCTAGGCTGACATAAAGCCAACATTGAATTTGGCAGAGCTTCCAATTTTTTTTTTTTTTTTTTTTTTTTTTGATAGTTCGTCAAATTTAAATAGTTTTACATCATTATTTTTTTAATGTATATACATAAATACTTCAAAATTTGAAAAAATAGGGCAGGTATATGGATTTTTACGCAATATTGCTTAAATAAATACATAATTTAGTCATTTTCGGTGGCATGGATGCCATAAATGGTGGTTTATCGCTCTTTTCTAGCGATCGTGAAAGTTCTACATTGGCGATATGTTTTTGTTTATTTTGTAATTACGATTAATAATGAAGGGGCGGGGCCTCCGTGGCCGAGTGGTAAGACGCCATTCCGCTAATCGCTTAAGAGCGTAGGAGTCAGGTCGGCGGGTTCGTCTCCCGCCAGCTCCATTGCACACACTTTGTGGAGCTGCCGGATGTAAACTCTCTGGTGTTGTAAATTCCCTTGTGGCTATCTCGTCCCTGTATATTGACGATGACTTATAAGCGGTCACTTGATGTCAAGCACACAAGTCAGATGTATGTTCTCAATAAAGCAAAACAGATGAAGGGGCGGATATTTGTATCAATCACACAAGTCAGAAGTATGTTCCCAATAAAAAAAATAATAACGAAGGCTTCTCTTAATATTTGATTATTCTAAATTGCTTAGAAATCGCTACTAAAATTTATACATAAGAGTAAACGATATTTAATTTGTTCATAAATGTAAACTTAATATGTCATTTATTTGTATTTTTTTATTTATAACATATTATTTCTTTCGTTTAGATTTTTCACTTGAAAGTTACATCAGATTTTTTACATTAATTATCTTTACCAAACTTAATAAGCTTAAAAAGATTGTTATTAAAAATAACACTGTTAAAAAACTTAAACTGTTAAACTTACATTTATATTATATTAAGCTTAACTATTCACATTAAACTTTTTCACCTCATCGTTCAAAATATCTTAAACTGTTTAATTGTAAAATTTAAAAATAAAGTATAATTGAAAATTTTAAATTAATAATCAAAATAACTGTTGAAGATTTCAATTTCAAATAGTATGAGGTTATGAATCAATATTTTATTTTCAATATTGTCACAATAAAAAATAATTCAGACTAATGAAAAAAAAAAAACACATTCATTTACATGAAACTATTCCAACGTTACCAACAACAAATTATAGCTTAAACATTAAAATTTCAGGAATTAGGGATATTACATGAAATATGCTTCGGCATTATATTTGCTTTTATTAATAGCTTAGACCTTTGACTGACATATGAAGGGGTTAGAAAGACAGTGGAGTAAGTCAATATTTAGTGATTTGAGAAATGAAGGGTTTTGTGAAACTTGTCGTTATCACTGTTGCATTAAGTGGTCCAACTTTTTCCCCTCTAGCGACTCCCTATGTGAACTATGACTTATTTTACTGTTGCATTGAACAGAAATTAATGTACATACAGTGAAAATATGGTTATCTAGATTTTTCAATTTTTTGACTTACTCCACTGTCATTCTAACCCCCTCATGTGGTGGTATGTCCCATGTCCCATTGGACTTTTCTTTATTCTATTCATTCCACTTTTTGAAAAAATTATCCCATACACTTTTATTAGGATATTTTCACGAGAAAACTACCAGAAAGAATTTTTTGTAATTGTGGCACGATGGTATATAAAAATAGTGGCCAGTCCTGGCATGTAATAAGGAGTGAGATTATTTCAAAAAACAATATTTGTTATTTAGTCTATGTATTCTTGTAAATATTTCAATAAAAGCCCTATGGTCATTCAAATTATAAGTCAGTTTTAATTTGCAAATCCTTTCTATTATTATAAATTTTCTAAACTTCTCTTCTGGTATAAAGAGAAAAATTATATCGGTGCTATTTTACCTCATTCAAAATTTGGGCAAAAGGTGTTTATTAAATTTTTATGTTAAAGCTTATAATAAAAAATAAATTGCGAAATAATAACTTCTATTTGCTGATTTTATTTTTCAAATTTTATACTGTATTATTATTATTAGTTAAGCATTGTCATTAAAAAAAATAAAAAAACTGAATAAATCGTAAGCATTTAAGAAAAAGAACAAATTTTTGAATAAATTAAATTTATTCATTCAGAATCGAATCAAAAAACGTTATTTTTAAGGTAATAGTACACCTTTAACCATAGCTGCCCACTTTTATGCTTTTTTCCTACCACTATTTATGAAGTGATATATTTTTAATTTAATCGCCGAGCATTTAGGATTAAATAAGGCAAATTATCTGTTTAAAAATAGTGGTAGGGAAATAGCATAAAAGTTGGTAGCTATGCTCTAATGATTGTTTAACCCCTTCGCGACGAGCGTCCTTTACAGAATTTTTAATCTTTTGCCATCGGTTTTTCAAAACAGAAATTTTCGCCTAATTGAATCTCAGAAATGCTAAGATTTAATAAGGCAAATCTTACAATAAAAAATAACTGGTGGGAATAATCGAGGATTCTGAGCATCTTATGCGTCACGTATACGTGTCGCTCGTCCTCAAGGCGTTAATTTTTATATTAAGTGAAAGCTCGTTCAGTTCTGGACATTTTGGTAGCTAAATTTATGTTTCAACGATTTTGTGTGTCACATTTACCATACAAATAATGAACGCATTTCTATATGTTTTCTTTTAATGAAAATTGTACGCATTTTAAAAAGAAACAAGAAAGAAAAATCATGCATAAAGCACAGATTATGAAACACTTTCCAACACTTCCAGAATACTTTACCAAACCTTCGCTGATTATTAAAGTAAATCAGATACCAAAGTAAACATTTTAGAAAACTAATAAAACATTTCAAACCAGATTTCAGTAATTATCGTTCATAGCCAGAAAAGTACTCCAATTATTTTGTGCAGCCCTCAGTGTTGAATTCAGGAGGTTGTCCGGGGGGACATTACACCGGAGCATGAAAATGTCCCCCTTCGGAATATTTGAGATTTTGTGCTTTCAACGGGCAAAAAGTAGAATTTCCCGCCCGGAACTCTATTATGTCCCCCCGGAGCTACAGAAACCCCTCCCGCAGAAAAGCGTCTGAAATCAAAACTGGCAGCCCTGCATGTAATCTATAGATTTGTATATACTGTATACAGTATGCAACAATTTAGTTTAGTAAGAAAACACATAGCATAGTTTAAAATTCCCCTTCAACAATTTATACCAATAGACTAAAACATATTTGAATACTTTTGTACACCTTGTATATTACCTTAAGATTTTTATACATGTCACATATTAGGCTAAAGTTTAATTCAGGCAAAAACAAGCTTTAAACTACTGAAATCCCACTTCAAGAAATTATCATACGTAGGTCGCCATGTATCCAGTTTTTTGCGTGGCGTTGCATCAGTGTTATCACTGTTGAAAATTAGAGCTCCGGTACTATTTTTGCTAGAATTTAAGTCCTGCCTGTGTGTATGGATTTTGAAAAAAAAAAAGGAGGCGTTAAATGTGAGGCATTTTCTTAGAAAAATACTATCTATAATTACACACAATTTTACTCTAATCATGCATTAATTTAAATTGATAAGCAATAAATTAGTTATACATTGATTTACACTTATTACATTTTAACGAATGCTACCTGCATGTCATTAAAATTAGACTAGCTGAACCGTCCGGCGGTGCCCGTGTATGATTATATATCTTATATCGATTTTATATTTTTAAATGAAATTTTCGCTAAAAAAATATTGATTATTAGAGGGAAAAGCATTTTTAAAAGACACTTTCTTGTATGTTTGGGTTTTTCCCCCCGTAAGGGTCTCTCGTTTCATAGTTTTTTTTAAAATAACCCCTGTTGTCTGAATTCTATAAATTTTTCATCAGTTATAAATATAATGGTTTTACAGGCCGTGGAAAAATATCTAGCTTTAAAAAAAGTCTTCTTCTCGCGTCTTTTTTAGGTACGTTCGTAATTATATAAATACGTAGCACCTGTAATTGTTATCTGGTCTGTACGTCTGTCCACATATAACAGCGCAAAAACTACCCAACCGAATGATTTGAAATTTAATATATATAATCGCTGCACAATTTTGTCAATTCATTTCAAATTTTATGAAAATCGAATCAAAACTTAAAAATTATTACAAAGTAAGTTTTCTTTATTCTATTAAATCCTATCATACGTAATCTATATAATAAAAGCGCAAGTCATGTCATCATGTTTCTGAGGAAAACAAATACGGGCTGACCACATCTTTTTTTCATATGCCAAACGGTCATTTTTATTAAAAAATATTTTTTCGAATAAAATTGCATAAAAGAGACATTTTTAGAAAGATCATTCAAAAAAATTGTTTGCTTGAGAGATGAGTTACATTCAACAATGTATAGATTCTGAGATAACTTCAGTGGAAATTAGGTTAACCGAATATCTCAATCCATTAGAGTAAATAAACACAGGAGATTCGTTCATGATGAGTCATAAAAATATTAAACCATGGAGGTACATTCGCAAAGCAAGATTTCCCTGATGAAAACAAAAAGTCGCATTTCTAAACGTGGGTGCAGTCATTTTAGGAAAAATAGCGGAAAAAATTAAAACGAAGCTGGATTTTTGCACAGGTCTTTGGGTGCCTTCAATACAATCGTTTCACTATTTTTTCCAGTTTGTTCACTGCTTCTGATATTTTACAGGGAAGGGTTGGTGTGACAAAAAAATGTTATGGAC
Organism: Maratus michaelseni; assembly: GCA_963931845.1. Taxonomy (NCBI): domain Eukaryota; kingdom Metazoa; phylum Arthropoda; class Arachnida; order Araneae; family Salticidae; genus Maratus; species Maratus michaelseni. The sequence goes on from OZ007586.1 coordinate 32,594,921, forward strand.
ACTTTTTGTAGGAAATTAAATTTTCTACATCTTTTTAATTGAACGTTTTTTTCTACAGGCCATCGTTAATCAGATATTCACGAGAAACCGACTTTCAAAATCATTCGCGCCCCCTGGCGGCGAAAGATCACATCGTATCGATGAGGAATTTTAGTATGTTAAACTACATACCTTAATGAGCACCTGTGCAAAAATCCAGCTTTGTTCTAATTTTTTCCGCTATTTGTCAAAAAAAGTACTAAAATGACTGTAAAATACGTAATAATAAAAAAAAAGGCATGCTTATTTCGCTCCTAGCAGACGACATAATTCATTTCAGTGAAATTATGAGGATTTTTTTTTTAAATTGTGAAACTAGTTATAAAATGAACGCACCTCATATGTCACATTTAACGTACAGTTTCCAAATTGTTTTTTGTTTTGCGACGGGTTTTTTTAAAATAACAACAACAAAAAAGTTATTGTCCGAACTCTATGAAATTTTATTCTATTCTAAATATAATTGTATCCAACCCCTCTTTAAAATTCCGTGAAAAAAAGTTTAACCCTTTGACTAAATTCGAAGAGAACAGAGTCACAGAAACACAGAGTTACATAAAAAAAGTGTCACAGACTTAGTCACATTTAATAGTTAAATCATGAGCCGAAGCCGAGCGAATCCACGCCGAAACACCTAACTTTCTTTTAGCATTTTTATCGAAAAATTTTCAGATTTTTTTTAATACTTTTATTCATCAGAGCGTTTCAAAATTTTTGTAGGCGCTGTAAATTTGTTCTTACGAGATGCTTTTAAAAGATTGTGTCGAAATACAGAAATTTAGTTACTTTTAGCATAGAAAATAGATCGTCTTCTAAAGGCGCGATACAACGTGCGGTTCTTAGTAAATCGTAATTTAGAATGCTTTCAGCTGTTTAACACCTTTAAATTTCCCATTTATAATGAACTCTGTATGCCGAGCATTTGCATCTTAAAAGTAATCTCTATACTAAATTTCAAGTTTCTAACACTAACAGTTTCAACTAAATCATAATTTAGAACTCTTTTAGAAAGTTTTCAGCTCCTTTCATCCTTTTAAATTTTGAATTTTTTTAAAAATGTCCTAAGGAAGCATTTACTACATAAAAGTAATCATCATGCCGAATTCCAAATTTGCATACCAATTGCATCACATAAATCGCAATTTTAGAATGCTTCTTACTCTTGCATTCTTTTAAATTTCGATTTGAAAAAATTAAATTCTGGGCGAGCATTTACGTATCTTAAGTAACATCCATATAAAATTTCAAGACTCTAACCCTAAAAGCTCTAAATATATTATGATTTAGGATCTTTTTAGAACGTTTTTTGTTCATTTCACTTTTTCGAATTTCGAAATTTTTAAAAACCGTTTTGAACGAGTATTTAATCTTAAAAGTAACCAATTATGTCAAAAACCAAGCATTTATACCAGCTGTATCACACAAATCGCAATTTTAGAACTTTTTTATTCTTGCATCCTTTTACATTTCGAATTTTTAGAAAACTGTTCTGGATGATCATTTCAATTTCTAGAGTAACAGCCGTGCCACATTTCACATATCTAGTACAAACAATTCCTAATTAATTGTTTTTAGATCATTTTCAGACCATTTTCCGCTCATTTCATCCTTTTAAATTTAGAATTTCTTTACAAATCGTTCTTAGAGAGCATTTACATCCCAAAAGTTACAACCATGCCAAATTCCAAGCTTCTATAACAACTGTGTATCACACACAAATCGCAATTTTAGAATGTTTTTGCTCGTGCAAACTGTTCTGGGCTAGCATTTAAGTCTCTAAAGTAACAACCATACCAAATGTCCTGTTTTTAGCCCTAACTGCACAATTAAATTGTAATTTAGAACGTTTCCTGTTCCTTTCCCTTTTTTAAATTTTGAACTTTTTAGAAACCATTTTTAGTGAGCATTTACATCTTTTTAAAACAATCGCTAGACAAAATTTCAAATTTCTAGAACCAACAGTATCGTAGAAACCGCAATTTTAGAATGTTTTTTGCTCTTCCACCCTTTTGGAAATTGTTGTACCGAAAAAATTACTTAGAAATTGTTGTGTAAAATATAGCCTATGTTAGAGAGGAAATAGTTACCAGAATTTTGACACCATTATTAAGGTTGCATACTTAAAAAGTAAAAACGGAACTATTATAAGATCTCTCATGTGTCTTATTTTTCTGGCGCTCAGCGGGGGAGTTCAGGGTTATCGACGCAGCATCATATAAGGACTGTTGGTAATGATTTTAGAAAAAATGTGTCTGTAATTAGATGAGATATTAATTAAAAACCCATCTAGAAAACAACGGCATGGATCAATACAGTGTTGCTATTTTGCGACCTCATTTTGAAGCGCGCATGGCACAATTCTAAGATTAAACTTTGTACAAGATATTTGCTTTAGGTGAAACGAATCATAGTGATAGTCAACATTTTTCATTCCAACTGAATTCAATTATTGAAGGCAAATATTGAAAAATAATTCATAGAAAAATTCCAAGACATTAAAAGTCAGTAATTTTTAGACAACAGTTGCTTATAATTCAATATACAGGGTGATCAGAAAATGAGTATACATTTGAAAAATTAATAATTCACGGAATAATGTAGGTAGAGAGGTAAAAATTGACACACATGCTTGGAATGACATGGGGTTTTATTGTATCCACAAAAAAGTTCTAAAAATGGCCGACAGATGGCGCTTCGTGTGATAAGAAAATCAATAATTAGCATAACAAATTATGACAAAGAAAAGACGATGTTCTTCAGAACAAATGCTCAACATGTCCACCGTATTCGCGCAATAATAGCTGTAGCCGAGGGACAATGTTGTGCACAGCACTGTGCAGCATATCTGTAGTTATGGTGAAAAATTGGCGTTGGATGTTGTCTTTTAGCATGCCTATTGATGTCGGTCGATCGCGGCAGATTCCCCATTTTGATAGTAGAGCTTCACTAACATTGCCTTTTCTGGTAACGTCAACATGCTGCGATAGCTGATTATTACAGCTCTCATTACAGCTCCTTTTATACACGATTCTCAGGCAGAGTCACTGACTATTTGCTGTTCAGTGCCATCTATCGGCCTTTTTTTAACCTTTTTTTTGTGTGGTTACAATAAAACCCATGTCATTCCAAGCATGTGTGTCAATTTTTACCTCTGTACCTACATTATTCCGTGAATTATTAATTTTTCAAATGTATACTCATTTTCTAATCACCCTGTATAATACATTTATAATGAAAATCTTTTCGATAACAAATCAGTTGTATTATCATGCCTGCATATGCTTTCATTTTTGAAAATGAATCGAAAAGTTTCGCGTTGTCCAGCATACTTTTTTTAAATGCTTTAAAATTGTCTACTATTACGCCAAATATGATTGACAAGTTTGTTTGTTTGTTTATTGAGAACATACATCTGACTTGTGTGCTTGACATAAAGTGCCCGCTTATAAGTCATCGTCAATATACAGGGACGAGATAGCCACAAGGAAATTTACAACACCAGAGAGTTACATCGGCAGCTCCACAAAGTGTGTGCAATGGAGCTGGCGGGAGTCGAACCCGCCGACCTGACTCCTACGCTCACAAGCGATTAGCGGAATGGTGTCTTAACCACTCGGCCACGGAGGCCCCATGATTGACAAGTAACTTTTCGTGTGAAACTCAGCGACTTCTTCCGAAGCGTGATTGGTTCTCTGCCGAGTTTAAACTTTGTATACAAGGTCTTTGTTTTAGAGGGAGACATATTCATTGCTTTTAATTCCAATACCAAAAAAAAATTAAATTATGGCATGTGGTATTGTTTTAGGTATGTGAGTATATTGTCTTTAAACAGTTTTGATATTTTGTGTGGGACGCTTTCATGCGAATAATTCTTGCATATGACCAATTACTTTTTTAAATCCGTTTTGCAGTTCCAGAATTAATCCCTGCAAAAAGAACAAACGTTGTTTTTTATAATATTAGTATAGATACGACTTAAGTTCAAACTCGGATATTTTTTAGAGAATTTTAACAATAATAAATATATTTTAACGAATTTTTTATTAGATTTACATTACTTAATGCGAAATTCGATATCATGTAAAGTACTGGAAGGGCACAGTAATTTAGTCTACAGTACCCTGTTTAATATCAACTACATTCCAAAACATTGATTACTTAATAGTTGTTACATTTGCAAAAAGCAAGGTAAGTAAGTCTACATAAAATTTTGTTAAAAATGTTTCATTGCTATTAACGTTAAGAATAAGAATTCGTGACTCTCTTGTAATTAAACCTTGTGTATTTTTGATTGAACAAATGGATTGCAACTCTGTTATTTTGTATGTAAAATTTATTTGCTGTACTGTGCTCTTCCATCTTAAAGTTTTCCCCCTCATCATCACCCCTTCCGTTTTGCACCAATCACCGTCTAAAAATGATCCACTCCATGTGACGTTTTAAACGTCATGCACCGGCCGTGTATAACGTAGGTCACGGTCAGCCTGTCCTCGTGCTTGTCTGTGGATGTCGCTAGCTATGGCTACTGTTTTGACAAGCAATTATAATATTTAATCTCTTAATCTTTCCTTTATGTAATTTTTATTGCCTTTTGTTTTTATTAAACTTTTTAATGTTTTACTTTCTAGGATGGCATATTATTATTTATTATTTATTAGGTATTATTATTTAACGTAATCAACCTAACTTTATGGCACGCATGAAGTCACGTGCCAAATTGGTGACCCGGGCCAACCTTTTTGAATCTTAAAAAAAAATAATCGAAGACTAGCCGTAATTAATTTACAACTAACATTTTATAAATTTTATCTTTGGAATTTTCATCATTTCGCGAAAACAAATGATTATTAAATAAAAAAAAATGTGATTGTCTTCTGCAAACTTCAGGATTGTCACCGATAATGTGTGTGAGGTACCTTATATATTTTTTTAATTTTTCTCTGCGATTGGTAATTATTTCGGTGAAATACATACGAATTATCGCCCCCCAAGTGTTTTATATACTCATGTTCTCATTATTGTAATTTTGTGCATTATATATATAATGTTTAATGTTATATATATAATGTTATAATGCTATTATAACTCTGCCATAATAATATCTGTCATGTGGACTAAATGCGATATTAAAAAAAAAATCTATTTCAAAATTAAACATGTTGTTTAGAGACCTTCAAAATGTTAAAATATGTCAATATTTCCATAATTGGGTTTTTATCATGATTCAATATGTTCCTCAAACTCATATGACGTTACATCACTTGCTGACGGCATATCCACTTGCTTTCTCTATTACTCATATTGATACTCTCTTTGTATTATTCCCAAACATTTGAAAAAGTCCGTTACACTTTAATATATATACAGTATAATATTATACTACTGTGGGCAAAAAATAGTAAGACTTTGTTCATAATTTTAAAATTCTTAATTTATTCTTCCAAATCTATTTCGTCCCCCTCAAAGTAATCCCCCCTGGTCCCAATACACTTGTGCCAACGTTTCTTCCAATCCTCGAAACAATTGTTAAAGTCAATTTCCGGAATAGCCTTCAATGCGCGTAGCGATTCACGTTTAATGTCTTCAATTGACTCAAAATGGTTTCCACGGAGTGGTCGTTTGAGTTTGCTGAATAGCCAGAAGTCACACGGAGCTAAATCAGGCGAATACGGTGGTTGCGGCACGATATTGGTTGAAAATTTGGCGAAAAACTCACGAAGAATTAATGCAATATGCGACGGTGCATCTTTCTAAATGGTTCTCACTGATCCTTCCGATATTCCAACGATGCCAGTAAGGTCTCTGACTGTTAATCGTCGATTCTCAAGCACCAATTCCTTGATTTTATTGACGTGTTGATCATCAGTTGATGTTGATGGCCGCCTTGGACGTGGTTCGTCGTCAACGCGTTCTCGACCCTCTTTGAATAATTTGTACCAATCAAAAACACTTGCTCACGACAAACAATTATCACCGAAGGCCTTTTGCAACATTCTGAACGTTTCGGCACCAGAAATTTGATTCCGCACCAAAATTTAATGGAACTTCTTATTTCACTCATTGTAAAAATCGCCGAATGCACTTTTTATACTTCAGAAAGACAAGCGTATACTAAACACTAATGATTATTTTGATGTGACATTTGGCACAGATGTCACTGACAGTCATACCAACCTAGAAAAAAAATATTTCGACGAATGGGTTTTCGCGCGAAATTTAAATTAAAAAGTCTTACTATTTTTTGCCCAGAGTAGTATGCTATGTAATTTAGTATTAGTATTCCCTCTTTTACCCATCATTTGTTAATAATATGACGGGAACGGAAGGTCAAACTAATGGCGCTACGGGTGCGCATGTATACCACGTAGCAGTAAAAATTCTCCTACGGTGAAAAACCAATATTAAGTAATGGTTCATCCAGGTTGAAAATAACTTCGCGCTCGCTAAAATCACGAATGATGTCACAAAATATAATCACCTGATTCCTTGTGTTAACCCCGAAACTTTATCAACGATCTCTGATATTTTGTTTACACCTCTAGAGACAAATAAATATGACGCGGTGAAAACTAGATTAATCACTGAATTTTCAGCCTCGGAAAACGAGCAAATCAGTCAATTAATTTCAGGAAAGCATTTGGGCGATGATAAACCTTCCCAGTTATTGCACAAAAAATTTTGGCTCCAGAGACTGCCATCTGCAATACAAACTATTTTACCTATTAGCTCCAAATCTCTAGACAATTCAGCAGAAACGGCTGATAAAATTTCCGAAGTCCGTACTTCAACAGACAACCGCGTCTTTGATAACGGACAGACCCCTGCGGTTTCTGCTGACAGTATCCAGCACGTTTCTCCATTAGACGATGTCGATGAACTTCGAAACGAACTCTCCGCATCGAGCCATAGATTGACATACATCACAGTTACAGCAAAATCTGTAATGGCAGCAATAATAGCGTCACTAGTGACAAGGGGGAAAACTAACAAGTTTCTGAAATTTACCTATGTATATGAAATCTGTTTATGCTTTATGTTTTTTATATCTATTATTTTAGCTTCCAGGCAGACGATTCTCTTCAAATTGGCCGCTCGCTGGTGTGTTAAGTTTCTTTTTAAAGGACTTCATTTTATAATTTATTATTGAAACAACAGTTCTTTTCAGAACTTTTTTAGTATGATTAAAGATGTTAAAATATGTCATGTAGATTCCTGTCTGCATACAAATCGAAATTTTGGACATAGGATATTTTATATTAAAATAAAAATAACTTAAAGATTTAATTTTTTTGTATGCTGGGGGGGGGGGGGGCAAAGAGGGAGAAGCGTAAATTTGGGTGGGGTAATTTAGGGGATTACTTATTTATTTTTATTAATGAGTAACGAATGTATAATTTTTTTTTAAATATTTGAAAATATGTGTGTTTGAGGGGGGGGGGAGATAGAATGAAGGAGTTGAAAATTTCAGGAAAGGGGATAATTTATCTGATTATTTTTTGCCACTAGAGAGCAATAAATAGAACAGATTTTTTTTAAATATAAAATAAAGGTTTAAAATATTTAAAAAAATATTTTATGCTCCTTTGTATGCCGGGTGGGGTGGGGGGGGGGGCTAAGGAGGGAAGCGTAAATTTAGGGAATTAGGGGTAATTTGGGGATTATTTATTTATTTTTATTAGTGAGTAACGAATGTAACAACTTTTTCAAATATTTAAAAATATGTGTGCTGGTGTGTGTGTGTGGGGGGGGGGAGGTGGCAATTTCAGGGATAGGGGATAACTTATAAGATTATTTTTTGCCATTAGAGAGCAATAAATAAAACAGATATTTTTATATAAAATAAAAATTTTAACTATTTAAAAATATTATACGTTCCTTTGTATGCTGGGGAGGGGGGGGGGGGAAGGAGGGAAGCATAAATTTGGGGATTTGGGAAGTAATTTAGTGGATAATTTATTTAATTTTATTAGTTAGTAACGAATGTAGTGATTTTTTTTAAACAAAATTTTTTAAATATTTGAAAATATGTGTACTCGATGGGGGGGGGGGGGGTGGAAATTTCAGGCATCGAGGATACTTTATATGATTCTTTTTTGCCCACTTTTTTTTAATGTGAAATAAAGATTTAAAATATTTTACACTCATTTGTATGGTGGGGGTGGTGGGGGTGAGGTAAGGGGGAAACGTTAATTTGGGAGGTTAGGGGGGTAATTTAGATGACTATTTACTTATTTTTATTTGTGAGAAAAGAATGTTGGGGATTACTTTTTTAAATAAAGAGTTTTAAAAAGTTGAAACTCTGGATACTGGGGGGGGGGGGGTGAGGCAAAGAGAAAATAGAAATTTCGGGGTAGGGGGATAATTTATATGATATATTATTTATTGTCACTGAATAGCAACAAATACGAAAAAAATATTTTTATATAAAATCAAAGATTTAAAAATAATTTAAACTTCTTTGTGTATGCTGGGTGGCGATTTTACAAACCATCACGCGTATAGCGATTGTAGGCGGTGTCGAATGATGATTGGCTAAAAGATGGTTACGTCGTTGGTGAGGGGAGGAGTTAAAGCGTATTAAATGAATAGTGTAATAAAAGCAAGTATTTTTGTGTCAGATCTCGTATAGTGGTTAAAGCACCAGGCTCGTTGTTTTGATGTATCGAGTTGTGTCCTTTCCGATTTTTTTTACATTTTTAGAGTTTTGCTTTGATCTTTATTGAATTAGTTAATAAAGAATATTTATTAGCAGTGCTTCTTAAGCATTGATGTAAAGTTCAGTTGATCTTTATCAATTGCTCTGCAATATTTTATTGTCAATTAGATAATTAAATTTTAATTAGAATTAAGTTAAACAATGTTAAATTATAATTATAATTAAGGTAAATAAAAATAAAAATTTTTATTACATACAATGAAATTTAATATCAGATAATTTCAAGAATTAAATTAAATTTTAATTCATATAAGCTATTTTTTAATAACTATACGAACATTTATTAAAATGCAATAACTCCCAAACTTTCATTAATTTTTTTTTATTAGAACTTTAGTAACAGATGATTATCAAATTAGCAGAATTAATTAATTAAAGTTTTCAACTTTTAAACTTAAGCATTATTCTTAAAAATCTCTATTAATTTACTAAAATTCTTTTTACCAATTACTGGTTGATCTGTAGTGATAAAGTTCTGGAAGATTACCATATTCAAAGTTTTTTTTTCTATTATTTTATTATTTAAAATTTTAATTATTATTTTTATTTAAATAAGTATAATTAATATTAATTAATATTTTTATTTAAATATATTCAATTAATATATTATATAAGTATAATTATTTAAACGTATAATTAATATAAATAAATGTTATTATTTAAATATATAATTAATATAAATAAATATTATTATTTAAATATATAATTAATATTATTATTATATAATTAATATTTTTGCGTAAAGGTTTGTTATACATTATCTTGTGATTAATTAGCAAGATATAAACTATGAGAAAAATAAACCAATCTATGTTAAAGAGAAGCTTGGGTTTTGTAGACATAGCTTGAAATATGATCTTATGTTTCGGTTGATACATTTTGTACAAACCCAAACATTACATGTATGTTAATGTTGTTTGTTATTAATAATGTGTAATAGAAACAAAACGTTTTTGGTAACTATTAAAATCCGGAAGCTAGGACTTTTTTGTTTTTATTTCTGTTTCTGCTTCTTCTTCTTTTTATTTATTTATTTATTTATTTTTATTTTTTTGTATATGTCGTCTACATCAGTAATGTATTTATTTAAAAAAAATTGTATATGTCGTCTACATCAGTAATATATATTTTAATGTCATCATGATCCCAAGAATTTTGTGAAAATTGGAATAGCAGAAAATCATATACAGGGATTTTATTGATTTCATGATTTTACGTGTTAATTTTGGTACATTTAGGCTAAAAACAATAACAACCAAACAAAATTATTATAAATAGATTAAATAAAGCAAACAATGGCATCATTTCATAACTGTATTACAAATAATAATAGTGAAAGTAAAGAAGATAAATCTATCTAACACTAGTAATAATAAATATAGTTATCATTATTTTTATTTTGCGAAAAAAAAAAATGTTGAATGATTAATTGCTTATTTTACGAACAGATGGCGCCACTACACATTTTGTGACCATTATTATTACATGTGGGAGGATTTATGTGTGTTTTGTAATAAACCATTTAAATTATTTAAATAAAAAAATAAATTTACATGTGTATGTGTATTTTTAACGGCTTAGAAGTTGCATGGATTTTAGGTGTTTAAGTGTAATTTGTATAGCTTTTTAAATTATTTAAATACTGAATGATTTTTTTTTCAGTTAAATTTTGGCAGTGGATACATGCAATGTTTGCAAGCTTTTAATTGTAAAAAGAAAAAAATAATTCCAAAATTAAATGAATTTGTATGAAAATTTTGTATTTTACGCTGTCTTGACTTAAAGATATGAAGGAAATAGTTTGTTTAATAAACCTTTAAGTTCAGTAAAAATTTTAAAACTAGTATATATAAATTCGAAATCTTCATTTCTTAAGTATATATTGATTTTATGAAATAAATAACTATATAAAAATCTGTAAACTGCATTACTTAAGTATATGTTGATTTTATAAAATAGCACAGTTCAACCTAGTAATTTTATTTTCGTTTATTAATTCAATTATGATTATTAAAAAATAATAATAAACATTCAGAAAGCTAACATTTATTTGCTGTGCTTTCAGTTTATTCTTGTGAAATAATGTTTAATATGTTTTTCTTTGTTTAATTCTAGCTAATTGTACTTAGTATTTACTATAAATAAAATTTAAAATAAAAATTACAAAAAAAAAAAAAAAAAAAAAAATGTAAACATGTAATCTTTATTTGAAAATTGGAAGTTATAGATTATAGATATTAAAGAATATAATAATTTATAAATTAAATATGTTTAACTTTATGTAAGGTTTGTTATGTATCAATAAATTATGCTGGACGTAAAGTTTTTTCCCTTAAAAAATGCACACAAGCTACTACAAATTTAAATTAGTTTTCACCAACCTTTAAAATTAAAATATGTTTTATTTTTCTTAAAAAAAAGGAAAAAAACAAGAGTTGAATTAGATAATGACCTCTGAAAATACAAGGGCTAGAAGTATTTGATTTGCTGTTTCAAATTATACTTGTACATATGGATTGTTTTCTTTTAATTGGATTAAGTTAATAATTTTTTGTTAGACACGTTTAATATGTCCTAAGCATCATTAAAAATAAAGCAAACATGAATATGCAAAATGCAAGATCAGACTTTCTTATGAATCTTGAACGAAATGAAAAATATCCTCTTCAAGCGCATTAAGCTCCTCCTACCTCGTCTCGGGCAGTCGACCAATCACCATTCGACATCGTCTCCAATCGTTCTACGCGTGATGGTTTGTAAAATCGCTGCTGGGTGGGGGTGGGGTGCGGGGGGGGGGGGGGGGGAGGGTAAAAGCGTAAATTTGGGAGGTTGGAAATTGGGTTAGTTTAGATTATTATTTATTTACTGTTATTAGTGAAAATCAAATAGGGTAGAATTTTTTAAATAAAGAATATTGAAGATATGAAACTTCGTACGATGGGGTGGAGCAGCGAAAAGGGTTAGAATAAATTCTGGTGAGAGGGGGGGGGGGGTGTAATGTACATGATTGATTATTAATTTATTATCAATAGAAAGCAACTAATAGGGCAAAATTTTTATGCTATGGAAATAACAAAAAATTAAAGATTTTAAATTCTTTTACAGGCTCGGGAGGGAAGCATCAGATAAATATGTAACAGTCAGACAAGACTGTACTCTACTGAAAATAATCGTGGTCGGATAAAAAAGACATATATTGAGAAAATTGCTATGGATCTCAATGCTAGCAAACGAAGAACAGCGATGTTTCTGCCACCCAAACAGTGAAAATGACAGTTTATTTGTAACCGTGCCTGTGCTCCATTTCCATGTTCTACAGTTTCTACTAGTTCCATGTTTATGCTACCAAATGTAAAGTTGAGTTGTTTAGATACCGATTAACTGTAACTGTTTAAACAATAAGTTTGTAATACAGCTGTTGGCATCTACAGTATTTAAGCGGGTTGCTTAGATTGTCAAATAACTTTTCTGGATCTGGAATGGAACAAGGTCTTGCAGTGGAGCAAAAAAGTAAATTTATTTGTCTTATCCTATATTGAAAAGTGTAAAATATTTATTTTGAATTAATAATTAAATGTATATATTTATAAAATTTTCAAAATATTATTATTGCTTTCTAAGATGTATATTATTTACTAATACTTATATACGTTCGTTGTAGGGACATATACGTTCCGGGTAGGATTATATACGTTCCGGGTAGGATATGTGGTGGGGGCAACATGTCATGTTATGGTTAAAAATAATATAAACATATATGGTCCATATTAAAAACTTTTAACAGGATAAAAAAAAATTCTATGAATGTTTTTTAGATTCAGGCATGATATTTTTATCTTGGATCTGCGACTTTTCTCTTTTTTGTTATTATCTGATCATTGAAAGTAAGATATTTTGTATTTCTTATCATAATCTAACAATTGTCAACTAATCTTATGATTGTCAAACATTGCACAGGGATCTACCCTACTCAATCCTTCTCCATCCACTATATGAATGTCAGCATTTATGTTACACTAATTTTATTATAGTATAACACCAAAAAGGATATAAAACTGCAACATATTTCTTCCATACCTTTATTTTTTCATATAGATGTGTTTTCTCATCATATTAAATGAATGGTAAAAATTCCTCACTGAACTGATTGAAAAATTGAATCCATTTGGACACTACACTGTTAACTAGTATTTTAAAAACACAAATTGCACAAATTGTGCTTATTAGTTGCTAAAATCAGTGTAAAAATTGTTTTAAACTCATAAAAGAGCTAAAATCCTACATGTTTCAGCTTTAAACTTAAAGCCATCATCGGGGAAGAGGAACAACACAAACGACTACTGATCTTTTAATTTTCGACACGAGAAAATTGAAATCAACATTATGGAAAAATTTAAATAAAATAAGCGGGCGCTCTCTGTTGCCAAAGAGCGAAAAACAAAACAAGGAATTAACAAGGGGTTAAAAATGTATCCCACAGGGGTGATTGTGTTCAGGTTATATACCTGAATTCAGGGTTTTTTTTTTTCCCAGTACCAAAATTCCTGTTTTCTGATAGTTAAAGCCATAAAATAAGACTAAAATATTAGTTTCATATGATTGATAAACATATTTATAATTCATATTTCTCATAATTTGACCTTCCTGTAATAAATTATATGTTTTCTCCCCCATCTCTCCATACAGAAACATTTTCTAGCTAAAATTTCAGGTATTTTTTCATGAACTTGCAATCACCCCTGATCCCATAAACTAGGTATGTTGAAAGAAAAGTTATCATTACAAATACAATCTTTTCTAATTTTAATTTCCAATGATTCCCTAATGGCGGCTTTAAATGGGTTATTGAACCTATGGATAATTCTTGCTTTATCGAAATTAATTACAGTATCATTATTTTTAGCGTAAAACCGGGAGAGTGCAATGGATAACTTTCCAAATTTTATGTTACCTTTCCAAAAACTTTCTTTTAGTCATACCAATGTAAAAAATTATACTATTATTTAAGCTAATGGGGATTTCATAAACACCTGCGAATTGATCAGGGGGGATGGGATCTAATTTACATGAAACTAAGTCAACCAATTTTCTGGGAGGGACAGCAATAAGATGGATATTGTATTTATGGAGGGCCCTTTTAATCCTTTCAAATATAATAGGTATATATTGGAATTTACGATAGTTTGGTTTATTATTGCTAGGGACAGGATGCTGAATTAAATGGCCATTGAATTTTTCTATAATTTTCTGTACGTGATGAGCGGGGAAACCATGGTCAATGGCGATATCTCTGATAAAATTAAGTTCATCTTGGATGAATTCACTTGAACAAACCAGAAAAGCACGTTTGATGAATGAATTGAAGGCAGCAATCTTATAAGTGAAAGTTGTAGAGGCATTAAATGGGATTATTGTGTTACTTCTCATCGGTTTACAATAGACTTTACGTTTTAGGTTTTTGTCATCTTTAATTGTATATCCAGGAACGGCAGTGATGAATTTTCTTCTATTTCCAACGTAAACTTAATATTTTCATCTATTTCGTTTATTTTTGAGAGGAAAGATAGGAGTTCTTGCTTTCCATGATTCCATGTGATAAAGATATCGTCCACGTATCTTAGCCAAACTTCTGGTGTTAAATTCAAACTTTTAAAAATAAATTCCTCCATCAGTCTAAGTTTAAATTCAGCCAACAGACCGGAAATAGGAGATCCCATAGGTGCTCCTTTATTTTGTCTGTAAAATTTCTTATTAAACATGAAAACGTTGTTATTAATGATAAGGTTAAGTCCTGACTTCAGAGATGTTTTTACGTTATCACTTAAATTATTTTGTTTATCAATTTCCAAATTAATATTTTGTACAACTTCTTCATTTGTATCAATAGATGGGTAAAGAGACACAATATCTAAACTAGCTAGAATAGTTCCTTTAGAGATTTCAATTTTCTCGTGTCGAAAATTAAAAGATCAGTAGTCGTTTGTGTTGTTCCTCTTCCCCGATGATGGCTTTAAGTTTAAAGCCGAAACATGTAGGATTTTAGCTCTTTTATGAGTTTAAAACAATTTTTACACTGATTTTAGCAACTAATAGGCACAATTTGTGCAATTTGTTTTTAAAATGATTGAAAAATATTATTACTTTCTTAAATGTATATTATTTACTTATACTTTGGGCCCTGCCCCCATCACAGGTGATTTTATGGTTTTTACTTAATTTTTCTAGTTATTTAAAATTAGTAGTAATATTACTTGTATTTTAAAAAATATACCGTAAAATCCTGAAAGTAAGCCCCCCCTCCCACTTTTAAGCAATTTTGATTTTCTTTTCCATTCCCAAATGTAAGCCCCCCCCCCCCCCCACACACACACACAAAAAAAAAAAAATTGCACAAAAAATTTATTTTAAAAATTCAAGGAAGAGAATTTTTAATCGTTTGAAAATTTTGGTAGATTTCCACTTTTGCTTTTATATTGTTAATGAAATCCCCCCCCCCTCCCCATCCCAAACATGAAATGTCTGATTCCGTTCTCTGCCTTCCCCAAGACAAAAAGTTCAAAATCGTGAAGAAAATTGAGTTGAAATCTTGAGAATCTTAAATTCTTCTGGCCTTCTTACTGTTTGCTAGTGATGTAATAACAATAAGTAAAAATTGAGTCCTCCAGACTATAATCTCCCCCTCCAACCAAAAAATTATGTTTGCCTCTTCCCCCCTCATCATACAAAGTTTAAAATCTTTAAAATTCTTTATTAAAAAATATATGCTCTATTTGTTGCTGTCTAGTGACAATAAATAAATAATCAAACATTATAGTTACCTCTCTACCCCCAAAATTTCTGCTCCCCCTTCTGTCAGCCCCTAAATTTTTTTAAAACTATTTATTAAAAAAAAATCTTCTGTCCAATTTGTTGCTCTCTATTAACAAAAAATAAATAACAAATCATCTAAATTACAAACGCCTTCCTTTGAAATACCCCTCATCCCTGAGAATACAAAGTTTAAAATTTGTAAAACTCTTATTTGAAGAAATCTTTTGCCCTCTTTGTTGCCCTGTAGTAATAATAAATAGATAATTTGTCATCTAAGTTTTCTCTCTACTCCAAAAATGCCTCCCCCTCCCACACACACATACAATATTTAAAATCTTACTATTTTTAAAAACATCTGCTGTATTTGTTTATCTTTAGTAACAATTAATGAATAATCAATCATCTAAAAAACCTTTTCTCCCAAAAGTTCTGTTTCGCCCACTGTCCCCCCACTCAGCAAATACTTTAAAACCTTTAATATATATATGTTTAAATGCTGTTCTTTTTCTTATTTTATAGTAAGGTAACACAGCTCATCGACATCATCATCTCAAATAAGTATCACTCATCTAAAATAAGCATCCCCTTTGAAATTTTTGCTCTGTCCTTTTCTCCTAAGGGAAGGGGGTTGGATTTCTAAATATGTGAGAGGAAAGGCAAAAATTTTCAGCTTTTTTGCTGTTTGGCTGTTCTTTCCTCCCTGAATCATGTGTATATTTTATGTTTTGAAATAAATATATTCTCTAAAATAACTCCCCTCCCATTAACAAAATATCAGCTGTGAGACCAGTCAAACTACAAAAAAGACTAAAATTTTCTATCTGCCTTCCCCCTCCATTCCATGTCTAGAAATTCACCCCTTTTTCTGTGGATGGGGAATGGAAATTTAAGGGGAGAGCTACATGATCGTTTATTTATTGTTGCTACAAAGTAACAATAAAGCATACAAAAAATAATTTTAAAGTTTGTCTGCTGGGGGGGAGGGGGGAGCAGAATTTTTTTTGGTGTGTGTGTGTGGGGGGGGGGAATAAATAATTATTTAATTATTGTTGAAAAGTATTATTTAATTATTGTAAAAACAAAAAAATTAAATATTTTAAAGTATGCACTGTGTCGAGGGGGGGGGGGCAAAGAAAATAAAGAGGACTTTTTGGGGAAGAGGAGAGGAGAGAAACAATTTAGACTGTTATTTAAATATTGTTACAATAAAAAAAAAACAAATAAAGCAGAAAAAAATGAAGAATTTTAAAGATTTCATGAGATTATTTCAAAATTTAATGAGATGCATTTGCAGGGAATGTCTTAGTATTATTTTCTTCATGAGGCTGGGGAGGGGGGCAGAGATTTTAGGAGGAGGGGTTGATTTGGCTAGGATTGCTTTAACGCCCTCAGATCAAGCGGCCATTTTTTTGGCGAGGTCTGGCGAGATTTGGCGGCGATGTATTTGCCGATCTGACTACCGGGCGGGCTTTTGCCTTCTGGCAACCCTTAATCTTTGACCAGGCTTTTTTTTTTTTCTTCTCACTTCTTCTGTGAGGATACAAGTGAGAGGTTGTATTCTTGATTTATTGACTGCAGTTTTACACGTGGTATTTTTGATCAGGTTGTATAATTCCAACTTTTTATTATTATTATTTGATTATTTTTCTGGATTAATAATGAAAGTTTACCAGTTGTTGGTGATGTGCTGAAATATCAGCTAATTTTGAAAGCAAAAGCCGGTTTCAATGTTTCGCGAGATATCGCGAAACCTAGGCCTATTTTTGGAGTGCAATTGCATTTTGCACTATTTTAAGTTTTATTTTTTATTTAATTTTGGAATATATACAGATTAAAATATATACAGATTAAACATAAAAAAGGTAAATTCAAGAAATTTTCGTAGAAACGTGAAATATTTTTTGCAATTTATGCACGGAGATTCGATTTTTTAATGGATGTATCCATGTTTGATTTTCCAAATTAATTCTGCAGGTGCTTTTCTGGTGTTTTTTTTTTTTTTTTTTTTTTTCTACGTTTGTTTAAAGATGTATTTTTGCAATTTATGTACGCAGGTTGGATTTTTCCAACGCAGGTTTGATTTTTCAATTTCTGGTGTTTTTTTTTTTTGTTTTTTTTTTAATGGAGGTTTGTTATTAAGATGTATTTTAGAAATTTATGTACGGATTTTTGATTTTTCTATTTGTCGATGTTTGTTTTTTCAAATTTTGTATCGAGGTTTGTTTTTTAAACGATAGGATATACGTTTTAATGCCTTTATTTTTGGATTAATAATGAATCTTTGCGTTTTTTTTTAAGTATTACTATATTTACGTTTCTGCCGAATTTCCTTTTTTTATGTTTAATCTGTATATATTCCAAAATTAAATAAAAAATAAAACCTAAAATAGCCCAAAATGACGACTTGGCGACAAATTCCTGTTGGCGATAAACGGTTTTTCGCCAACAAAACAAGATGGCGGACCTGAGGGCGTTTAAGCAATCTGTTCCGTTGATTTAGGTGGTAGATTAGGTTTATTTATTGTTAATAAAAAGTATTAAATAAGTCAAACGAAATGTAAAATTAAAGAGTTACAAAGGTTAATAAAAACTATGGGATTTTGGTACTAGAGGGGGGTGGGACGAAGGGGGAAGCAGTAATTTTGAAGGGGATTTAGATGACTGATTATTTATTGTTACAATAAAATAACAAATAAAGAATTTTTTAAGATTTTTTTTTTTTTTTTTTGGGGGGGGGGGGGGGGGGCAGATTTTACATATTTATTTTTGAGTGAAACTCTCCAAAATACAGAAGCTTCTCACCCATTTTTACATCTAAATTAATGATAAAATGAGTTTTTAAATGATTTTTACAAAGTTCCGATTATAAGCCCCTCTCATACATTCAACCCTTTTTGATTTTGAATAAGGGAGGGGGGGGGGGCTTACAATCGGGATTTTATAGTATTATTTTTTTAGGTCGATGATTATTTTATGAGATGTTAAACACTTTTAACAGAGAAAATGATTTTATTTTTCGAGAATGTTAGGCATGACATTACATTTTTTTTTCTTGGATGTGTGACAATCTGCTTTTTGGTTATTTTCTTATTATTGAAAGTTAGATATATCTTAAATAAAATTCTACAAAAACAAAAATTACATTTATTATTATTATTTTTTTCATTAAATGTTTTCTACCTTTTTTTTAAATCAAAGGTAATTTATCATTTTGTTAGTAATACTAAATGTTATCATTTTTTCCTAAATTGCTTATTGTTAGTTAAAAAAAAAAAAAAAAAAAAAGCTGTCTTGATGTGAGCACAGTGCCTTCTACTGTACTGAATCATGATATATTTTTTTAATTACTTACAAATAGAAAATAGGGATGGATTATTCCAAAACAAGGTCTAAAAAGCGAACAAATGTTATGTTCAATTCAGACTTATCAGCTATGAGAGATTTTTATTATGTGATGTTATCAAATAAATTAAGTTTTTATTTCTTTTAATATCTTCAGTTTCAGTTTTTCTTTTTCTCCCCCTCCCCCTCCCCTACATCTTTTTAATTTCATTAAATTCAGTAATTTCATTTATATAGCTTTTAAAAATAAGATCTGGTACTTAATATTTTATTTTCTATTATATTATATCTCTATTTAAGTTATTTTTATTAAATCGTTGCTTAATTTAATTTCAGCATTTTTTGCCACCACCAAAAATCCAAGTTGTGATACTGATGGGCTCACCTTCTGATCTAAACTTCTGTAACAAAATTCAAGGTGCTTGTAAAAAATTGGGATTTCCAACTTTTATGAGAATTACTTCAGCCCACAAAGGTCCAGATGAAACACTTAATATCATTGCTCAGTATGAAGGTAAAATAAATTAGTTTAAATTATATGAAATACCATGTTTGCATTTGTATATTTCAGATTTTTATTTATTTCTATTGGAAAATTACATATTTACTCTTTATTACTTATATAAAAAATCTGGAGAATAAAAAAAAAAAAAAAAAAAAAAAAAAAGCCTTTTCATTATAATAACAGGGGTGATTGTGTTCAAGTTATATACCTGAATTCAGGTATTTTTTTTTCATTTTCTGTACAGAAATTCTGGTTTTTCTGATTGTTAAATTCATAAAATAAGATTAAAATATCAATTTCATATGGTTGCTAAACATAATTAAAATTCATATTTTTTATAATTTGACCTTCCTGTAGTAAATTATCTGTCCCCCCCCCCTCCTCTTTCCATATAAAAACGTTTTCTCGCTAAAATTTCATGTATTTTCTCATGAACCCACAATCACCCCTGTAATAAGTCTGTATTAAGATATGACAGGCTACTTTGTGTCTCAGTCTTAGAACTTTAATGACTTAAGTCTTTAATTAATTGGTAAACATAAATTTATACAAATAGTAAAAAAGTTTTTAATAAACTACATATTTTTACTCCACTAAAGCCATTATCAAATCAAATAAGTATATTCTACAGTTACAGTCTGCATGATCTGTAATGTAATGATTTGAAACTCAATCATTCATTTTTTCACATACTCCCTCAGACTATGCACATTATTTTATTTTTACTTTGATCTTGATTTCCACATTCGTAACCACGGCATAATTCAACATATAATTTTGGTAAATTAAAGGATGCTGCATCATTACATATTGAATATTTATGTGATCTAATTCTGTGTAATCTCTAATTTTTCTCTTATAATGGATGCATAGTATAGATAGGAGGGAAAAATATCTTACTTTCATTGAAAGTTATTTGAATAGTTTCTACTTGATAAAATCTTGCAAGGCTGTGGTTTTACTTTTATTCTTTATATCAACTATATGCTCCTTTTTTAACTAAATTTCCTGCTGGTCATGCTAATGTAATAATTCTTTGATCCATCAGCTTTAGTAAATGGTATTTCATATATTCCTGAGTAATTAAAAAAATGAATTGAGTGAATTTTAGTGCAAATGAGATATCCTTTAAGTTTGGAGAGGGTTTCTTTATTAACCTCTTAAAGGGCAGTGGATTTTAATTCCCAAATGTCACATTGGCACCAGAATTGTGGCAGAAAATTTTGCTTTTATAGCTTACATGGAGAAAAGCTGCTACCAATTTTCAAACGAGATTGTAAATCCTGGTATCAATCTTTTTTGCATTTTAGCATCAGAAGTACCTTGCTCCCAAAAGAATTTTAAGTAGATATTGGTATTTTAATTTCCCAAAAAAGCTTGAAAATATCGAAGAATATAAAGTTTATTTTTGGAAAACAAATTTGTTTTCAGTTTTCTTATTGTCAATATACAGAATTAATTTATTAAAGTTGTACCTTAAAACCATTATTGAAAGCAATTCTACAAATTATTTTTTGTACATGATAAAAAGACTCATCTTTTAAAAAATCTGTAGGCTGAAATTTTATATATAAATGGAGTACAGTATGGAACCATTTATCCAGAATCCAGTTAACTGGAAAACCAGTTATCCAGAATGACATTTCCAACTGACTGATTTCAGAATCTTTCCAGAAAAAAGTACTTTGCAGTGCCAGTTTGACATGTGCATTGCTTGATACATTACCACATGCTACATGCATTGTAAACTTGATCAATATCTAGATGATTTGAAATGAAAGCATTTTTAGTTAGATATTGAACATTTTAAGCTTTATGCAGAATTATTGCTTCCAAGGTATTGCCTTCTTTCAAACTCTAATTAATCTTTGATCTTGATAGCATCGGAGCCTTAATCAGAGTAATCTAATAATTTGAAATCAGTACAATGTGTTACGTCCCATATATTCTACAAATCTCGTCAAAAGGATGTTGCTTTAATGTCCAACCAGTTATCCAGAAAAACCAGTTATCTGGAATACATCTGGCCCCAACCATTCCGGATAAATGGTTCTGTACTGTATATGCATTTTTTTTTTTTTTTGTAATACTATTTACATATGAAATTTCAGCCTACAAGTTTTTCATACATGTCAAAGTATCAATATATCGAGCTTTAAAAAAAATATTTTTTGCATTGATGTTGCTCTCTATTATATACATCGATTAATCTGTTTTTTATGTGTGATGTATCGATACATCTTAGAATTAATATTTTTATATTTGAAATTCAACTGGCTAACAATTTTAGGTAATGGGAAAACATTCTTCACACAATCGGAAAAGCAAAGCATCCCATTTTAATTTATGATATTTGACTGAACATCATTAAGGCTCCCGTTGAGCAATCGCTCGGGAATACTGTGCTAATGTTAATCCAATGGGACATTATTTTGCTAATGTCTCACTTGCATTTGAATATTTTTAAATGATTTTTTTTGCACTGGATAGCAAAGATCAATCTCTATTTCTGCCGTTGATTACTTTTTCGATTCTCTTTGCGTATTTTTTTTAGGAAGATACTTTCACTTTCGAAAATCATTTAAAAATATTCAAATGCAAGTGAGATATTAGCAAAATAATGCCCCATTGGATTAACATTAGCATCGTATTCCCGAGCGCTTGCTCAACGGGAGCCTTAACAAAATCTTAAAACCATGGAAAATGACTCTTCCCCTATTTTAGTCTCCCCAGTAATGGAAAGGGGCCCCGAAGCAGGGAACCAGGCCCTGCTTACCTATTCAATTGATTTTAAAACAAGGATGTAGTCTGAGTTTCTTAAAGTGTTTTACAATCCTTTAAAAATCAATTTGAAAGGAAATTGAATTATTATTGATGGGATATAAGGAGAAATATTCGATTTGATTCTGAAAACTTTGCACAGTCATGTGTTAGTAACATGAAGAAGCCATGGAATATCCCTTGTCTATTGTCTTTTCCTGTTCAAAGTCCTTTTCTAGAATTACTGGAAAACAGAACTCATGTTTTTCTGCCATATTTGTACAATGATATATTTAAAGAATAAGAATGTGACTTTTGCCAATTTCTGCCAGTGGAACAGGGTATAAATAACAAATTTGCTATTTTAAACAGATTTTTAGATGCATGAAAATCTGTTTAAATATCACATGCAACTTTAACATGAGAGAGTATTTAGGATTAATATTTATTTCTAAGAAGATATTTTTAAATGAGAGAATTAATCTTGAAACAGTTTTAAAATGTATGAACAATTTTTTATTGGATCCTTTCAGTATTAGGCTCGAGCTGTGATGGCACAAAAGTTTTTGGGCTGGTTTGTATTTCAAATGTTCAGATTTGGGTTCTGAAAAAAGAGCCTGAACTCATTTCTAGTAGCTTTGATGTAATTTAGATTGGAAAGTTTAATGGAGTTTGCAATGAATTCTCTTTTTACATAAAAAGCAGTGTTACCATAGTTACGACTGCTACTATTAGCCCTGTCAACATTGAATAGTTTGTAGTTGCCAATCCTTGTAAAGTGTCTCACTGACCAAAACAATATCTAAATTGTTATAAATACATGCAATAAATTCTGCCGCTTGACGTTGAAGACCATGGGCGATGAATATATCAATGGAGGACGAGGAGGAATACGAATTTCCAGTAGCAGGGAACATAACAATAGAAAAGAGAAATAAGAAATGAGAATGGGAATTACCAGCAAGGGGCACCATCTAACCAATTTTGAAGATAGAGAGGATATTTTTATGCAGAATATGAATTCAGTCAATCTCCTTGGATGTTAGATGGAATTTCAGGAGTGCTGTTGTGATAACAGAAGTATGCCCATTCCTAAATGCTTACTTATCTTTGGGAACTGAACGTTTGTTACCTTAATATATTGATGATTTATTATTTGTATTAAAATATGTCTAAGCAATCTGTATTTAACTATGACTGATGTGATAAAGAATTTCATCCTGATTTGACAAAATGGATAGAACCTGATGCCAAAAGTATGTATCTGTAAAATGCTCACCAGTTTCTAGATTTTGCAAAAATTTGTTTAACGCTTCAGTAATGTGTGCTTCTGAATAAGTTCTGAAAGTCCACTCTCAAATTCACAACTTCTGCACTCTGCTTACTTATCTTTGTTTGGTAACTAAACATTTGTTAATTTAATTTATTGAATATTTATTATTTGTATTAAAATATGTCAAAGCAATCTGTATTTAACTGTGATAAAGAATTTCATCTTGATTTGATATAATGGATAGAATCTGATGCAAAAAGTGTATCTGCAAAATGTTCAACAATTTATAAATTTTGAGAAAAATTATGTAACAAATCAGTAATTTGTGCCTTATAGAGTCCGTTATGAAAGTTCGACTCTCAAATTCATGTTAACTCTCAAATTCACAACTTTTAAGGTTTTTTGTGTGTAACATCACAAAATCTTGATACCTGGATTTTTTTTTTTTTTTTTTATTGGTATGGAAAACCTGGGAAAGTCGGAAATTCATTGCTGATCTCCAATAGACACCCTGTATATAATTTTGTTAAAAACGGAGTTCGTACAGACTACTTAGAAACTCCTTATAAATGAGAAAGTTTCCAAGCAGTGCTTAGAACTCCTTACACATACAAAATTCTCCTTAGAAACTCCTTAGAATTTTGAGAAGCAAAATCAAGTGACTTCATGCACTTGACTCAAGTGACTCATGCATTGAAGTATACAAGATTAGAAAATAGACTCTTACCTCATACACTGAATAATATTGCCTTAATTATCTTTTTTAGGTGCGTCATGAAAGCAATTCACTTTTAAAGGAAGTAAAATAAAAAATATTTTTCTGTTTACAAAAGTAAAATTCAAATGATCAGTCTGATTTACAAATTATTTTCTTTCCATTCAAAAGAGAAATAAAAGTTACCTTATTTTTTCATATGTTCCATGTGTTTTTCCCTCTCCAAAATTTACTTTAAAATTTTAAGATCATGTGATGCATGGTGAGTATTTGCGGTTTGATATATATATATGACCATTTTGGCTATTGCATAAATATGGCATACTTTTCTGTTCTTCATCTTTTTTCTTATAAAAAATTGTGCATGTTACATAAGAGGACAGTGTACTTAAAAAATAATAATAATAATTGATCCTTTAAAATTCTTAGAATTCTTCTAGATTCCTTCGAGTTTTTCTTCTGAAATCTGTACGAACCCTGTGAAAAATAATTTAAGAATGAAAAAAAATTAAATTCTGTAAAATTTTATTATAGTTATGGCCAAGCTTGCTTTTCCTCCTTCATCCCTGCATTTAAACTATATGTTTTGCAAGATATGTTTTAAATCTAATTAAGTAAATTAATATTGTTTTACTTAATCACAGTTTCCTTCAGGTTTAAAAAAGGTCAGGGTTCTGCTGGTGAGAAAAGGGCACTATTTTTATTCTAAAAGGCACTTTTTGGATTTTTAAGGGCACATTTCATACTCATAAGGGCACTTTTTTAATTGTTAAAAGTATTCTTTTGGTTTTTAAAGCCACTTTTGATATTTGAAAGTTAAAACACTCTTTTTAAGACAACATTGAGTCAGTTTTTACTATGAAAGCATATTTTTAATGGAAAAAGAAAAAGGACACTTTTGTTACAGAGGGCACGAAGGGTGCTAATTCTTTTTATGAGGGGCAAGAAGGGTGCTATTTTGTAAACCAAAGGGCAGGCAGGGTGCAGCACCCTTCTGAAACTGTGTGGGGGGAAACTCTGACTTAATACATCCATACTTGTGCCAAAAATGTAAATTTTATAAAAGAAAATAACAAAATTATGCAGTTAAAATCTTACTAAGATGCTTGATGAATGTTTTACTTTAGTATATTTTAAATTTGTTACTGTTTATAGTTGGAAATTAGATTTAATGTGTTTATATTCTAGGTTCTGGACAGCCAACTGTTCATTACTGTAGCAGGAAGGAGCAATGGACTTTGCCCTGTTACCTCTGGCAATTCAGCTTTCCCTGTAATCAATTGCCCACTAGTTACACCAGACTGGGATACTGAAGCTATTTGGTTATCTTTAAGATTACCACCAGGTTAGTAAATGACATGAATTTAATGTATATATATAGTGTGTGTGTGAAAGGATAAGAAATAAAATTTGTTTAAAATAAAAAATTTAAATTAAAATTCTAAATTTAAAATTCCCAGTTTCTTTTTCCTAGCTTTTAAATCTATAGTTTGTTTAGAAAAAAAAAGAACCCTCAGCTTATAACTTGTAAAAGTATTTTTTGATACATTGTTATATAAGTACCATCAGGTTAGTAAATGACATGAATTTAATGTGTGTATATATATATATATATAGTGTGTGTGTGTGAAAGGATAAGAAATAAAATTCATTTAAAATAAAAAATTAAAATTCTAAATTTAAAATTCAGACAGTTAAACAGTTTCTTTTTCCTATACAGATTGTGTCGCTGGATTTGTTGCTCAAAAAAGCTGCTCCAAAGACAATTTTATTAATATGTGTTCTGGAGTAAATATTTCATCATCGGGGGATGCATTAGGCCAGCAGTACAAATCTCCTGAAGAAGCTGTTGAGAAGGGAACAGATATTATTGTTGGAAGAGGAATTTGCAAAGCTGATGATGTTGAAAAAATGGCTGGTGAATATAGAAAAAGAGGTTTTGACTCTTACCTCAAAAGAATTTCTTAAATTTGACACTGATTACCATCAGGTTAGTAAATAACATGAATTTA
The DNA here is from genome assembly GCA_963931845.1 of Maratus michaelseni. Taxonomy (NCBI): domain Eukaryota; kingdom Metazoa; phylum Arthropoda; class Arachnida; order Araneae; family Salticidae; genus Maratus; species Maratus michaelseni. The sequence continues at coordinate 32,621,093 of OZ007586.1, forward strand.
ATGTATATATATATGTATATAGTGTGTTGTGTGAAAGGATGAGAAATAAAATTTGTTTAAAATAAAAAAATTAAATTAAAATTCTCAGTTTCTTTTTCCTATGTTTTTAAATCTATATTTTGCTTAGAAAAAAAAGAACCCTCAGCTTCTAACTTGTGAAAATATTTTTTGATACATTGTTAAATAAATATATCTGATTAAAGATATATTCAGATTCATGCTTATATATGTTGGACAAAATACTTCAAAAATTGTTATTTGATGGCCATATTAGACAGAAGAACAACCAACAAGCATGTTCAACCAGTTTTTTTCTGAACGTTGCAGAAGCTGTGTGAACATGTTTTATATTGTTATCTATCATTTGTCGAAGTAATTTTTCCCTTCTCAGAAACAGTGATGAGTGAAACCGTTTCATTCACTTCTAGGGCCCTTTCAGGATTGTCATTATACATGAGGCTTTTCCAAGGTACGAGGGGCAGTCGGAAAATAAGTTTCCTCTGGCGACTGGACTGAGGTGTGTATGAAAGACAAAAAATATAATGAGACATTAAAGAAAAAACATAACTTTATTTTTCTATATAAGTACCAAGTATATTGAGACATTTGTCATAGCGCTTTATAGGCTTCAAAAAGCCCTCCAGGAAAAAATCAGGGCTTTGCATATGGACGAAGCGTTGAACGGCTATGTGCGAAAGACGACACAGCAGGTGAACATGCAAGACACCGATAACATTGGGTAGAGGCGATCAAGACGATGGCGCTGTTGCAGTCAACAGCACTATCTGAGCAAGCACTGTAACAGCGCCATCTGCACAGACACTGCAACAGCACCATCTGCTTGATCGCGGTCGACCTCTACCCAATGGTATTGATGTCTTCCACATTCGCGTTTACCTACTGTGTCGTCTTAAGCCCATAGCCGTTCAATGCTTCGTCCGTATGCAGAGCCCTGATTTTTACCTGGAGGGCTTTTTGAAGCTTATAAAGCAGCATGACAAATGTCTCAATGTACTTGGTACTTATGTAGAAAAATAAAGTTATGTTTTATCTTTAATGTCTCATTACATTTTTTGTCTTTCATACACACCTCTGTCCACAGTCGCCAGGGGAAACTTATTTTCCGATTACCCCTCGTATATGCTATTTAAAAGCATAAAATTTGTTTAAGATAAAAAAATTAAATTAAAATTCTCAGTTTCTTTTTCCTAACTTTTTAAATCTATAGTTTGTTTAGAAAAAAAAAAAAACAGCTTGTATAATCTGTAAAAATATTTTTTGATACAATGTTAAATAAATACATCTGATTAAAGATATATTCAGATTCATGCTTATAGATGTTGGGCAAAATACTTCAAAAATTGATATTTAATGGCCATATTTGACAGAAGAACAACCAACAAGCATGTTCAACTAGTTTTTCCCTGAATTTTGTAGAAGCTGTGTGAACGAGTTTTATAAGGTTATCTATCATTTGTCGAAGTAATTTTACACTTCTAAGAAACATTGATGTATGAAACCCTTTCATTCATTTCTAGGGCCCTTTCAGGATTGTCATTATACATGAGGCTTCTCCAAGGTATATGCTATTTAAGCATGTATCAGTTGATCACACTGGCATCTTGTTTTGTCATATAATCACTACAATGTAGAATTATAGAATGTAGTTGCATTTACTTTTTGAGACACCCCCATCCTCCCGACCAAAAGTCTTCATAGTAAAATGCAAATTAAATGTACTTAAAATTGTAAATTTTACTATATCAATGATTTCACATCAAAGTTTGATGCATATATGTTTTCCCCTCTCTCTCATTTTTTTAAATTATGTTTTGAGATAAATAAAATGATGTAACAAAAAATCAAATCCAGTTGCTTTTAAATTCAAACTATGTTATGTTCAAACCAGGGTTGGTAAGTTTCTTCCAAAATGAAAAAAAAAAGTGGAAAAAACCATGGAAAAACCGGCTGGAAGAAATAGGTTTCTTCCAAGTAAAAGAAATGGAAGAAACTTTTTTTTTTTTTTTTAGGAATTTACCATATAAGTTGCAATTTTGTAAGATACAATAATAATAAATTCGTTTTCTAATAGATAACCTTAAGTAAATTTAATTAGACCAATAAAAATTAAATATGATAAATTGATAATTACATCAGTTTTTTAGTCAAGATTATGCACCTGTCTAAAGCTGTCCAATCATTGCGTACCTGAATAAAATAAATGGTACTTCTCATTTATACTAACACCATGCCAAAATGTGTGTTAATGTGCCATTTATTTCAACCCTGAACATGCAAAGGATTTTTATTGCATATCACAGTAAACATTGTGATTTGCTATGGTTTGAACATTAATCTTTTTAATTATTATACTTAATCATAACCTCGCAAAACATCTTAATTTGCTATTTTTCAAGTAGAAAATATTTTATATTAAGTTGTAACTTATATTTATTGTTGACACTGATAATGGATTTTACCATTTGGCAGTTACGAGATGATGAGGAAGCTGCAATAAAATTATTTCAGGACTTTGAATACATAAAAAAACTTATTTAAAAAAAAAAAATTCAAAAAGTGAAATGTTCACTGCAGTGCTAAGAGACAATTACAATCCCATGCCTGTAGTTTAAATTCAGCTTTGTTTTATTATTTTAGCGTATAATATTTATTTGTTCTTTTATTTTAAGTCTAGATTTGTATTGATTTAATAAAATAGTTCATGAAAGTCTAATTTTCAAATGTTATATTTTAATTGCTCAATTTTGTTTCAACAATGTTTTTTTTTAAAATGATTTATGTTACATGAATTTAATTTTATGCCAATTATTATGCTTGCCAACGACAATGGTGTTTGGTATAATGGAAATGTACCAAATAAATTTATCCAAAATATACAAAATCAATAAAAAGTAATTCAATTCAAAACAGGCAAATTTTGTTTATTATTTAAACTTCTGTAACCAGTAATAAATAGTATGTGCATCATTTACCTGCTGTAGAATGAAACTCCTTTAAATAAAAGACAGCGCTTTTAATTTACATCCATTTTATTAAAGGAACTAATATACAATAATTACTGTATTGGAAGATTTCATTAAAATCTCCATTTTCCTTACTACAGTGCAACATGATATAACAAAACAAAAGTATTTTAGCAGTAGGATGCTGGAATCAATTTCTCAACTTAGAATGGATGAATGCAAATGATGAAAACATTCTAATATTTTTAATATTAATTAAAGTTTCCAATTCAAATTTCATATAATCAGGTTTTGAATTTAATTCTTTTATATAGTAAAAATATTTTAATTTTGAGCATCTGTTGTGTTTTCTGTTGGTTACTTCCATTTCTTCCAGTTTTTTCCATTTCATCCAGTTTCTTCTGATTTTTACCAGTTTCTTCCACTGTCCTGGAAGAAACCCAACACTGGTCCAAACTATGTTATATATATATAGATATATGTATATCCTTATATATATGTAGAACTTGGAGAGTTTTAATGAATTTTGGCATACCTGTAGAGTTTATTTTTAGAACATTTTATCTTTTAAAATCAGAATTGAGATATGCATGCTAGTATATATAATTACAAATTTGTTTATTTTAAGTGTTGCGCAATAGTTTTTGAAATATTGCATTTTTATATAATAAATAAAGAATTGGTAAGTAGTTTTTTTATTATTTTTTTTTAAAAACAGAAATAACATATAAAATGAAAAAATATCCCATCCCCCTACCTCTAAAGTTGTAAAAAACATAACATGTAAATACCTGCTAAACCTAAAGTTTATTAAAAAATAACTTATTTTTCCATAAATAATATTTTTAATATTAAAGTTTCCAATTTAAATTTCATATAATCAGGTTTTGAATTTAATTCAATTATTAGTTATTATAATTAATTATATAGTAAATATACTTTAATTTTGAGCATATGTTTTGTTTTCTGTTGGTTACTTCCATTTCTTCCAGTTTTTTCCATTTCATCCAGTTTCTTCCGATTTTCACCAGTTTCTTCCACTGTCCTGGAAGAAACCCAACACTGGTCCAAACTATGTTATATATATAGATATATGTATATGTTTTACTAAAGTTTACCTTTGGCGAGCTTATTTTGTTTGCGAATTACACATTTTAAATCCCAATATAATTTTTTTTAATGTAAAGTGTTCACTTTTATATAAAAAAAAATTGGGAAGGTTCTTCTTTTATTAAGAATAATTTTGTGAAGTGGTCCCAATTTTTGCCAAAAGCAATCACAAAAACAGGGGTGATTGTGCTCCGGGGGTACCCTGGATTTCCGGGTTTTTTTGTCGACCCTTCCGGGTTTTTCTTTCGGCTCTTCCGGGGTCATAAAATCATCCTGTTTAGCGGAAAAAACGAACTGAAAATATGTTGCAAAAAGTGCAAAACTTTCGCCAAATTATCGATAAACGTTTCAGTTATGGCAACCCTTACCTAGAACCTCATCGGAGGGAAACTAGCAAACCCTCTGTCCTGAGTGTTTCCTAACCCCTTGTCTTGTTTTAACCAAAGAATAAGATATTCTTTGTCCTACCCCTAACCAGGAGACAAAAATCAGTCTTTTAAAAGATGCAGGAGTACGAATCTTCATCTCCACCTCCCCCCTCCCTTTCGTTTAACAATGCTGAACCTCCCCCAAATTCTGTTATGGGCTGCACCCTCAGAGAAAGAATCTATGTATGGAATCTGTTTATTGTAAGGTCTATGGCTGCACCAGATGTCAATGAGTGCATATTTTTCGTAAGCCTTCATTCAATATTCTTCCCCTCGAAATTTCCGCTTTTCTACGGTGAAATGGCTCTCGGTAGAGCATAATTTGAAAACAAGAAAAAAATAAGTAGGCTGTAGATTAGGGTCTGCACGGGCCGGAATTTCCAGGGCCGGGCCGAACGAAAGCTACCTTGGCCCCAGTGGTGATTCTGGTCCGAAAATTCCGAAAATTAAAAGAAATATCGGTCATAAATCCGAAAATTCGGACATAACATGTGTCGGTATTTCGGAAAATGATCGCCGAAAAAATCAATCTCGTCATTCGTTCGAAGAAAAGTCGCCAATTTTGTCAAAGGATTGCGGGAAAAACTAGACTTTCGTCAGAAAAGCGCGAAAAAACGGCAAATTTCGTCAAAAGCATTGCGAAAAACGGCAAATTTCATCAAAAGATTGCAAAAAACCGGCAAATTTTGTCAAAACCATTGCAACAGATGGCAAATTTTGTCAAAACCATTGCAACAGATGGCAAATTTCGTCAAAAACATTGCAAAAAACGACAAATTTCGTCAAAAACATTGCAAAAAACGACAAATTTCGTCAAAAGATCGCAAAAAACGGCAAATTTCGTCAAAAACATTGCAAAAAACGGCAAATTTTATCAAAAGATCGCAAAAAAACGGTAAATTTTGTCAAAACCATTGCGACAGATGGCAAATTTCGTCAAAAGATCGCAAAAAAACGGCAAGTTTCGTCAAATAATCGCGAAAAACGGCAAATTTCGTCAAATTGCGAAAAACGGCAAAGTTCGCGAAAGAACGGCAAATTTCGTCAAAAACTTTGCGAAAAACGGCAAATCTCGTCAAAAGATCGCGAAAAAACAGCCAATTTCGTCAAAAGATCGCAAAAAAACGGCAAATTTCGTCAAAAACATTGCAAAAAACGGCAAATTTCGTCAAAAGATCGCAAAAAAACGGCAAATTTCGTCAAAAGATCGCGAAAAAACGGCAGATTTCATCAAAACCATTGCGAAAAACGGCAAATTTCATCAAAACCATTGCGAAAAACGGCAAATTTCATCAAAACCATTGCGAAAAACGGCAAATTTCGTCAAACGATCGCGAATAAACGGCAAATTTCGTCAAAGGGACGCAAAAAAAGAAGTGGCGGGAGTGGACCCCCCTCCCTTTTGTAATTTTTCAGTATTTTTTTTTTTTACTCAGAATCACCTCTGCTTGGCCCGGCCCGTACACAATTCAGTGAAAACAGGCCCGACCGTGGAAAATCAATTAAACCACGCCTGACTCAATATCTAAAAAAAATTCAGATTTTCTTAACATACAATTAAGATTCTATATTTATAGGATAATTTTACGGTATATTTTAAAATTACTATGTGTTTGCAAGACAGAAAATACACTATAGCAACATTAATGATTACTTAGTCTTAGATGTTTTAAAATTCAAATAAGAATTCATTAAAAAGTTAATGTAGTTTAGAATTAAAAAAAAAAAGTTCTGCATATATGCAAAAAAAAAATTCCCTTGGATAATTCTCTATTAATAAAATTATCTGCCCTTTATCCTACCCTAAGAGGTGAAACATCAACATTTTCTGCTCTAATGAAATTGGCTGAATTTTTGCCAATTGTAATTTCAGAGACAGAAAAACTCCAAATGGATTTAGAACTGAGAAATTATCAGACCGATAGTTCTTTGAAAAATTTCGAAAATAAATCTCTAACAGTATTTTGGAGAAAAGAGGATTGATCTTAAAGAAGCAAATGTTCAAAAATATCCTGTACTTTCAAAAATGATCAAAGCCATTTTAACTTGATAACTGGATTTTTTTTTTTTATTGCTATGGAAAACCTGGAAAAGTCAGAGAAATGTCAGGGAAATTTTTTGCTGATCTGGAATAGACACCTTGTTGTTTGTTTTGTGAATATTTGGAATAAATTTCTTCAATGATAAAAAAATAAAAAGACTGAACTTTCCATATCATAATTTAGCAAGACAATGTTTACTCATCATTTAATGAAGTCATTCAATTTTCAGTGCAAATAAGATAAGTTAATCAAATTATGTTTTCTTACAATCTACATTACAAAAAATAGTAGTAATTATGGTATTCTTATGTTATTTGAGTTTCATGCAGTTACATAATAAGTTATGGTGTAAATGGATATCAGTATTTTGCATCGGTAATTTTCAGGGGTTTTCACTTGTGTGTCAATAATTTTCAGGGTTTTTTACCTTGTCTCACAATCACCCCTGCAAAAAGTTTTTAATAAATTGTTTACATATTTTTACTCCACTAAAGCAGTAATCAAATCAAATACAGAGATCTGTTTAGGAAGAAATTGGGTCCTTTTAAGGACCCTTCACAAACATTTTTATATCAAAACAGGACCATTCACAAAATTCTTAAAAATGAGCTTTTCACAAAATTTTTCCATTTCTAAACTGAACCTTTTGCACATTTAATCATTTGAAAGCAAATTTGACCTGTCCATTTTATATGTATAAAGAAAATATGTGTATTTTACATACATATATCTTCTTTTCAATGTATAAACAAGAACATGAGTATAACGAACATTCAAATTCACAAAATTATGACAAGATTTTTCACAAATGTAAAAAGATGTTCACAATTTCACAAAACAGGACCCTGGGAGAAAAGTCTGGACAGACACTTGAAATAAGTATACTCTACAGTTGCATGATCTATAATGTAATGATTTGAAACTCCATCATTAATTTTTTCACATACTCCCTCAGACTATGCACATTATTTTATTTTTACTTTGATCTTGATTTCCACATTTCTAACCACAGCGTAATTCAACACATAATTTTGGTAAATTAAAGGATGCTTTGTTCATTGCTCTGTGTGCAGTTTAAATGTTAAAATTTCTCACTGAGGTAGGAGCGATATAAAAGAACATCTTGATACAACTAAACATTTGAAATGTGAACAAGAAACCATATTACATTTTTCGTTGCATATATTTTTAATGTTATGTATTTAAGCACGTACTTTAAATATATTGTAAAATTTATGTTTTTCAAAATTGACATGTTGGCAGATATATAAATGCAGAATGTAAGTTTTGTTAGAACTTCAGTGACTTGGTATTAGGATTGTGACAAATAGAAATTTAACCAAGTAATAATAATAAAAAAAAAGATTTTATGTATGTATTTAAAATTTTTAAATGGAAAAGAATTAAACACAAATTGATCTTTTATTATTTGTGTTCAAAATTTGTAACTTAATGTATTTCATTTTAAACACTTTTATGCTAATAAATAAAACAACTTTTACTGTATCTAAATTATAATAGCACAACTTTATCTGCAGGAAAATAATTCATAAACACTTTATATAAAATAAGAACTCATTAGTTATTACCACTGTTAAATGTATTTTTATGTTCATAGAAAATTTATTTTAGAACAGAAAATTTAATTGTAGCCTTTATTTTATTTTTAGATATATAAAATTAATTTTCTGTAAGTCAGGGTGGTAAATTATTTCCATTAAAATATAAGGAATGTACTTCACTTTTACTATCCAATGATACTTTTATATTTTTTTACATTTAAATTCAATTAGAGATCCCTATCTCGTAATTCATAGTGAGATATTTCTTGAAATAATCTTTAGTCAAGAAAATTTTATTGTGAACCATCAACAAATTTGTAAGAATAAGTCTTTGTTCTGAAATCTATCTCCAGTCTTAAATTATACATTAAATTAAAGAAAGAGGTGTGGTTAAAGTGGAATATGACAGGGCTGCCAGTTAAAGTGGAAAATGAATGTTTGACAAAATCTTAGACAATTGAATCAGCATATACATAAATGTACAGCAACATAATGTTACAACTTACTCAACATGCATTAAAAGGATGCACAGAAACTGATAATAACAATATGAATGAAGGAAGATGTAATATTTAAAACAGATATAATAATAATAATACGTATAAAAGCCAGTAATTGTACAAATAATTTCATATAGAAAATTCAGTAAATGAGTTTACAAACAAATGTGGTTAGATTTTTAAATTGTAGAAGTTTCAATTATCAAAGAGACAAATGAAAGAAGGAGCTATATGACAAAAAATAAATCAAGAAAATTGAAGTGCCATGCTTTTATTTATTTATTTATAACATATGTTTAAAATGTTAATACTAATACATGTGTTACTAATGTCTCTCAAACAAACTAATTTTAATCCTTGAATCATAAAATACTGTGCTTCACTTTCAGTTGTAATCTATTAGTCCCTAAAGAAGACATTTCTATGACAATTGTCTCTAAAGTCAGTTTAAATTTCCTCCTTTGACACCATTTTCTAAAAGATCCTTAACTTTTATAGGAAATAGAGAGATGCTTTAAATGTAGTTTAAACGTCAGTATAATTTATGACATTGTTTTGTACCAAGGATCATTCTACAACTTAACCAAGGACATTTTCATTGAGTTTGAAATTTTTTTTTATTAAAAACTGTCTTTTCAGCTATTTTTTTCAAGTTATTTTACTCTAAAGTTGTAACATTGTTTCTTTATATTACTGCAGCAAATAAAATTAATTATAAAATTTTGAAGATCTTTCCAATCATTCTGCGATCTACGAAAACATTGCCCATGGCCCATAGTTTGAAAACCACTGTATTAGATTGTAAAAGGAGTGATATGAAAGTTTTAATCTTCAAATTATCTTAAAGCTACATTAGAATATTTAGATTGAACTGTATTAAGGGACCGCTTCACTGAAATTCTCCGATCACGAAACCCCATGTTAATCTACGGGGAAACTTAGAAGCGCAATTACTCATTACCAAATATAATTATTAAAATACGGGTTTCACCATCAGAAAGTAGACATCAAACACCAAAGTTGTGTGTTTTTAAAAATTGTTTGCCTAAATTTTAAGTATTTCTAAGAAGATGATAAAATTTCATCAAGTGGAATTTTCAAAGTTTATAGGAAATTTTTAAGTAGTTAAAATTTAAGGAGACAATTTTTAAAAATGTGCAACTTCGGCATCTGATGTCTACTTTTTGATGGTGAAAACCGTATCTTAATAGCTATATTAGGTAATGAGTAATCGTGCTTCTAAGTTTCCCCATAGGTTAACATGGGATTTCATGATCAGGGATTTTCAGTGAAGCGGCCCCTTAAGAATATATTTAAACATTTGGATGATATTTTTACAATTTAACAATCTTTTAATTTAAAAGTTTAAGGTGCAGATTTTAAAATCCTGCAATTTTCAAGTTAATTTATGAATCATTTGCTCTGCTAAATATAAATATATATATATATATATATATATATAGTTTTCTTATTGTTATAGGTAGAATGGATGAGTGACAAAATTATGTGTTCTTTTGAAGGGGCATGCAGTCAATTTAAACTTCTCCAGTTATGACGAGTGGATCCTTTTTGCCTATATATATAGATTTAAGGCAGATAATATCCTATTCAAAAGTGGTAAAAAGCTTGGCTGTTGCTATCCATGAAAAACAGGAAAATGAGAAAAAAAAAGGCTGACATTGTTTGTGGTGTACCTTACACTGCTTTACCATTAGCGTCAGTTTTTAGTGTTTTTTATGATGTAAAGATGGTCATGAAAAGGAAAGAGGCCATATATCATTGTTTGGAAAAGGTGATTGAAAGAAAAATCAATGTTGGTGAGTCTTGATTGATTATTGAGGATATTGTTTCAAGCAGAAGTAGTATTATCGAAACTGCTGAAGCGCTAAGACGTGAAGGACTAAAAGTCGATGACTGTATTGTTGTTGTAAATCGTAATCAAGGTGGTCTAGAAAATTTAAGAAAAGCAGGAATCAAATTGCATTATTTATTTGACATACAAGATATTTTTCAAGCATATTGTAAAATGAAACATGTCGAAGAGGAACTTATTGCACAAGTAAACTGCTACTTCAAAGATAATAGTTATTTGCCTGTTGTAAAAGGATCCCCATCTATAAAGAGCTTCTTAAAAAGAAGTAATACATGTACACATCTAATTAGTAAAACTTTATTCAAATTAATGGAAAACAAGAAAACTAATTTATGTGTATCAGTGGATACCAACTCTTTAAAAGAATTGTTAAGTTTAGCTAAAAAATTAAGACCTTATATCTGTGTTCTAAAAACCCATGCTGACATTTTAGAGGATTTTTCCCACACTGACCGAATTAAAAGAACTGTCAAAACAGTTCAATTTTCTCATAATGGAAGATAGAAAGTTTGCTGATATTGGTAATATTGTAAAGCAACAGTTTTTAAATGCTCCACGTAAGATCCAATCATGGGCTGATATGGTAACGGTTCATGCTATTCCAGGTAGTGGTATTCTAGACGCCTTAAAAGAGGAAAAATGTGCATTGGTTCTAATAGCTGAAATGAGCTCAAAAGGAGCTTTTACCAATGACGACTACAAAGAATTTGTGTTCCAAATGACAGAAACTAATAGAGATTGTTTCGCTGGATTTCTTGCTCAATAAAGCTGCTCCAAAGACAATTTTATTATGTGTCCTGGAGTAAATATTTCATCATCGGGGGATGCATTAGGCCAACAGTACAAATCTCCTGAAGAAGCTGTTGAGAAGGGAGCAGATATTATTGTTGGAAGAGGAATTTGCAAAGCTGATGATGTTGAAAAAATGGCTGGTGAATATAGAAAAAGAGGTTTTGACTCTTACCTCAAAAGAATTTCTTAAATTTGACACTGATTACCATCAGGTTAGTAAATAACATGAATTTAATGTATATGTATATAGTGTGTTGTGTGAAAGGATGAGAAATAAAATTTGTTTAAAATAAAAAAAATTAAATTAAAATTCTCAGTTTCTTTTTCCTAACTTTTAAATCTATAGTTTGTTTAGAAAAAAAAAAACCCTCAGCTTGTTTAATTTGTAAAAATATTTTTTGATACAATGTTAAATAAATTAAATACAGCTGATTAAAGATATATTCAGATTCATGCTTATAGATGTTGGACAAAATACTTGAAAAAATGTTATTTAATGGCCCTATTAGACAGAAGAACAACCAACAAGCATGTTCAACCAGTTTTTTTTTCAGAACATTGCAGAAGCTGTGTGAACATGTTTTATAGGGTTATCTATCATTTGTCGAAGTAATTTTCTCTTCTAAGAAAGAGTGATGGTTGAAACCCTTTCATTCACTTCTAGAGCCCTTTCAGGATTGTCATTATACATGAGGCTTCTCCAAGGTATACACTATTTAAGCATGTATCAGTTGATCACACTGGCAGCTTGTTTTTTCATATAATCACTACAATGAAGAATTATAGAATGTAGTTGCATCTACTTTTTGAGACACCCCCCCCACACACACACACACCATAAGACTTCACAGTAAAATGCAAATTAAATGTACTTAAAATTGTAAATTTTACTATGATTGATTTCACATCAAAGTTTGCATTTTTTCCCCCTCTGTCATTTAAAAAAAAATCGATAAATAAAATGATGTAACAAAAAATCAAATCCAGTTGCTTTTAAATTCAAACTATGTTAGCCGGGGCAATATTATGTGATCTTGCTAATATCTTTTTTTCACCCTTCAGTTATAGCTTTTTCACTTGCTTAAATTAGAAACAATGGCTGGATGTTGAAATAAAATATTTTGGTTTTTTGTATTACTTCATTTATTATTATTTTAAATAAATATGTGAAAGGCATGTACTTAATATAAATGTATTTTAAATGAAAAATTCATATTTTAAATAAAATGAATGATAAGTCTATATTTAATAATAGAAAATAATAGAATACGAATAATGGTGATAGCAACAATATTTAGCGATCTGTGTCATCTGCTAGGCTGACATAAAGTACCTAAAAGTGTTGTGAATTTGAACAACTCGTTCAAACAGCACAAGCCTTATATGCTATTTTTTCATATGTTCCATGTGTTTTTCCCTCTCCAAAATTTACTTTAAAATTTTAAGATCATGTGATGCATGGTGAGTATTTGCGGTTTGATATGTATATGACCATTTTGGCTATTGCATAAAACTTTGATGCATAAATATGGCATACTTTTCTGTTAATCTTTTTTCTTATAAAAAATAGTGCATGTTACATAAGAGGACAGTGTTCTTAAAAAAATAATAATAATTGATCCTTTAAAATTCTTCTAGATTCCTTGGATTTTTTCTTCTGAAATCTGTTCGAACCCTGTGAAAAATAATTTAACAATGAAAAAACTTAAATGAAGTATTCTGTAAAATTTTATTATAGTTATGGCCAAGCTTGCTTTTCCTCCTTCATCCCTGCATTTAAACTATATGTTTGCAAGAGATGTTTTAAATCTAATTAAGTAAATTAATATTGTTTTAATTAATCACAGTTTCCCCCAGGTTTAAAAAAGGGCAGGGTGCTGCTGGTGAGAAAAGGCACTTTTTTTATTCTTAAGGGCACATTTTGGATTTTTAAGCGCACATTTCATATTCTTAAGGGCACTTTTTTAATTGTTAAAAGTATTCCTTTGGTTTTTAAAGCCACTTTTGATATTTAAAAGTTAAAACACTCTTTTTAAGACAACATTGAGTCAGTTTTTACTATGAAAGCAAATTTTTTAATGGAAAAAGAAGAAAGGGCACTTTTTTTACAGAGGGCAAGAAGGGTGCTAATTCTTTTTATGAGGGGCAAGATGGGTGCTATTTTGTAAACCAAAGGGCAGGCAGGATGCAGCACCCTTCTGAAACTGTGTGGGGGAAACTTGATACATCCATACTTGTGCCAAAAATGTAAATTTTATGAAAGAAAATAACAAAATTATGCAGTTAAAATATTACTAAGATGTTTGATGAATGTTTTACTTTAGTATATTTTTAATTTGTTACTGTCTATAGTTGGAAATTAGTTTCAATGTGTTTATATTCTAGGTTCTGGACAGCCAACTGTCCTGTAGCAGGAAGGAGCACTGTACTGTATACTGTAGTTACTGTAGCAGGAAGGAGCAATGGACTTTGCCCTGTTACCTCTGACAATTCAGCTTTCCCTGTAATCAATTGCCCACCAGTTACACCAGACTGGGGTACTGAAGCTATTTGGTTATCTTTAAGATTACCACCAGGTTAGTAAATGACATGAATTTAATGTATATAAATAGTGTGTGTGTGAAAGGATAAGAAATAAAATTTGTTTAAAATAAAAAATTTAAATTAAAATTCTAAATTTAAAATTCCCAGTTTCTTTTTCCTATCTTTTAAATCTATAATTTGTTTAGAAAAAAAGAACCCTCAGCTTATATAACTAGTGATACATTGTTATATAAGTACATCTGATTAAAGATATTTTCAGATGCATGCTTATAGATGTTGGACAAAATACTTCAAAAATTGTTATTTGATGGCCATATTAGACAGAAGAACAACCAACAAGCATGTTCAACCAGTTTTTTTCTGAACGTTGCAGAAGCTGTATGAACATGTTTTATAGATTTATCTAGTCTTATCTCTTCTAGCTTCAGCCTTTGCTTTTTTATATGCCATATAGTTAGTATTATTTGGATACCTCCAAAATATTCCCCAAGCCTTCTGTTGTTTTTTCTTGGCATTTTGGCAATCACTATTCCACCATGGCTTTCTATGTTTATGTTAAATGAGGTTTTTGGAATGCTAGAATCTGCAGCATTGATAATACATTAGTGCACATTACATATAAAGGGCAATTTTGTTGAAAAGGGCACATCATTTCATAAAAAGGGCACATCATTTCATAAAAAGGGCATTTTTGTAATAAGTGCACATACCAATATACTGGTGGGAGGTAAGTCTGGCAACAGTGTAACGTAATCCTTAATTTAAAAAATCCAATAACATTTCTAATTTCCATAACTTCACCGTATGAAAAGTCTTAAAAATAGCAAAATGAAACTTGTTCTCGATTTTTATTATAAAATTGTTTACTATATTCACAGTCATTCCAAAAACCTCTCTCTCTAAAACTTTTATTCACCAGATAACTTTTTCCCAGTTTTAGCATAACTGGTTTTGAAAAAGCTACAAAATAATAGTAATTGAGTTAATAAGTCACAACAACAAAATAATGATTTAGTTTACTGATATATTTGTTGAAGAATAAATATTAAGTTTTGTCTAAACAATTTTTTTTCAGAATGATTTCAAATGAACTATTGATAGTTTTCACATGTTAATGTTTATAAAAATTAATATAAAAAGATGAGAAATATGGTTTTCATTTAAAAATTATGCAAATAAAAATGTAATAATTTTAAATTCTTTCTCTTTGAATTATTAAAGAATTTTTTTTTTCTTGTAACATTTTCTACCTTGTTTAAAATTTTTCCATAATTTTAAGGCATAAACGTTTTGCAAGTTTAAGCACGTAACTTCAACATATTCTTTTGCTGAAAATTTGTATTTTGGGACCTTATACAAGGTGGCCATAAGTAAACACAGTATTCAGTGTGTTCCATAGTGTGTTCTAATTGCGAGAATGGAGTGAAATTTTGTAGTATATAAACAAGACAAAGAACAAAAAATTCTGCAAAAGAAAAAAAAAAGTTAAAAAAATTACTGCCTAAACCCCATATGTGGCAATGTGTTTTTCATGGAATACTTTATCCCTTGTCATGTTTAATCATCCTACAAATTTTGTCACAGTTGGATTGCGCTACAAAACACGCTGAGTACTGACAGTTTAAGTTGTTGTTATACAACAATGTTCTGTTCGAATAATAGTACTTATGCTAAAAAAACTATCAATGCATATATATTTTTTAATATTTTAGTAGTTTATGAAAATTTGTTCATACTTTACAATTAACAAAATTAAATGGTTTTATTAATGTAAGTGGTTTTATCTTTTAGTAAACTATGGGCAAGCAAAAATCTACAAAGCCCCAGAAATATGTACAGCAATCAGATGATAATCATATGAATTTTTTTATTGATGAGAATGAATCTGACAATATTGAAGATTCTCAGTATTCCTTAAAACAATCTGTTACAGAGAATAATTCTGGATCCTTGTGGATTAAAAAGGAAAAATCGACATATGTTCCAGAGGTTAAAGTAAAAGAAGAAAATAATCATTCAACTCCTAAACAGTCAAGTGCAAAAGACTTCTGGAATACCCATTTTCCGTTATCAGGAGTTGGTGTCAATAGTAACAACAATAAATTTGATTTTAGTAGCTTTAAAACTGAGCCACCTCATTCTCTAGATTTTTACAGAGAAAATAATAGTCGTGTTTTGGTGGCAGTCAAGGAAGCCCTTTAGAAACTTTACTGTCAGAGAGGTTATTTAATTCAAATCTTTATCTAGAAGAAAGGCTTAGAGAAGGAAGTAATTTAAATAATAACAGAAATCTAAGTGGTACTGAAGGTGATTGGAGAGTGTTGTAATGGTTTTGATATCGAACGTAGGGGTTCCCGTCTCAAAAGACGAAACAAATATGTTACATATCCAGCAACCTTTCGCTTAGAAGTTGTTGAACATGCAGAGAGGTTTGGTAAAAGTGCGGCAGCTAAAAAGTACATCTGTGTTGAGAA
The DNA here is from genome assembly GCA_963931845.1 of Maratus michaelseni. Lineage (NCBI taxonomy): Eukaryota > Metazoa > Arthropoda > Arachnida > Araneae > Salticidae > Maratus > Maratus michaelseni. The sequence continues at coordinate 32,637,402 of OZ007586.1, forward strand.
AGTCAGTATGTGGTGTAAGACAAAGGATAACATCGTTCACAAAGTAAAAAAGGGAAGTCAGTCTTGCACAGATGGTAGTTTTTATGACTGAGTTGAAGATCTATCAATGTCTGGTACACCAGAAAGAATTATGGATGATGATGACAATGCAAGTATAAAAGAAGTGTGGGAGGAAAAACGGCAGCAGGTCTCTCAAGAATTAGAAATGTTGTATAACGATGACTCTGATTCATCTGATAAATACAATGCAGAATCTCTTAGAAAGCCTGATGTTGTATTTCCTGCCTTTTTCAAATATAGAGTAGTTTTGTTTGCTGAAGAGAAAGGTGAAAAAGAAGCATCTAAAGAGTTTCTTGTTTGTGAGAAACGTTTTTGTATATGGTGTCTTGCTAAAGACTATTTAATTGAGTTTGTGAATATGAACAAAGCTGAAGAATGGGAAGTTGACTTATATGTAACTTTTAAAAAGTTACTTGAAGGAAACTTTCACGCTACAGTGAGAGATCTTATCCATGCTGAGGAATCACAACTAGCAAGCTCATCTACTAATTCTACTATCAGTACTGCATGGTTGACAGATTGGTGTCAGAAATTTAAAGTATGCTTTCAAAGTGTAGTGGAGAGCACACCCCAGGTAATCATATTTAAATATATATATATTTATATTTAAGCATATCAGGGTTGGGTTTTTGACGTCAAAAAGTGGTTTTTGACATGACATGTCAAAAACTTGTCGAAAAGTGTCAAAAACCTTATACACATTTTTTTTAGCTATCATTAGTGATATTTTATATTAAATCAAGCTAAAAACTGATTAAATAATAATTTATATATTATATAAATATTTTTTTTTTTAGTTCTACTATAATTAAGTTGTAATAAAAATATATGTCATAATTCAAATTATTTGTCTGCCATGCTAGGAAAAAAGTTTAAAATATTAAAACTACTATTAAATGCATTTTTAAAAGTACTTTTTATATCTTTATTACCATTAAATATTCAGTTTATTTTTAAAAAATATATATAATAGCAATATAATTTATGCATTAAAAAAAAAAAAATAAATAAATAAAGGCTTGTGTAAAGCTAAAGTGGCCACTATTCAATGATTGATCATAAGTTACCTAAACTTTTAATTATTTTAAATGTTTGTTTTTGTTCATAAACATTAAATATAAACCACAAATGCAACACAAATGTTCTTTGAGTAATTAAATGAATTATAACATGAAATCTATCTAATTAAACATTCTTTAAATCAATAACTTGAAAGAAGGTTTGTTATTTTCAATATTTACACAGATATAATATATCATCATTTTATTATGTTAGGTTCAGTTTAATTATTTAGAACTATTTCTTTATGTTAAATTTAATTTTTATACATTATAAAATAATATCTTTTTTTTATTCGAAGGTTGGAGTATCATAGCTGAGATTTATTCCAACAGAGCGAAAAATGCCAGGACCAGGACTCGAACCTGGGTACTTTGGCTTGCTGTGCCAACACTCTTCCTAATAAGCTATCCCAACAATAATCCTGGTTTGGCATAATTCACTCTTATTTCTTGGACATGGCTGTGAACTACAGCGCTAATTTTATTCATCCGAGCTATAACTATAGCATTTTTACACGATGAATGTGATACAACATGGAAACTCCTGTATACCATGTAATTAGATCATAATGAACAGACCCAGGTTCGAGTCCTGGTCCCAGCACTTTTCGCTCTGTTGGAATAAATCTCAACTATGATACTCTAACCTTTGAATATGATTTACCTAGTTGAAAAAACATTCCTTTGTTCATTAGTACCTTTTTTGGAGGAGAAACATTAAAACAATATAAAAATAAGTATATTATTTATATGAAATGTTATACATTAAATTATACAAGCACCAGAATTTCCCCCAGGTTTAAAAAAGGGCAGGGTGCTGCTGGTGAGAAAAGGCACTTTTTTTATTCTTAAGGGCACATTTTGGATTTTTAAGTGCACATTTCATATTCTTAAGGGCACTTTTTTAATTGTTAAAAGTATTCCTTTGGTTTTTAAAGCCACTTTTGATATTTAAAAGTTAAAACACTCTTTTTAAGACAACATTGAGTCAGTTTTTACTATGAAAGCAAATTTTTTAATGGAAAAAGAAGAAAGGGCACTTTTTTTTACAGAGGGCAAGAAGGGTGCTAATTATTTTACGGGAGAAGGCAAGAAGGGTGCTAATTCTTTTTATGAGGGGCAAGATGGGTGCTATTTTGTAAACCAAAGGGCAGACAGGATGCAGCACCCTTCTGAAACTGTGTGGGGGAAACTTTGACTTGATACATCCATACTTGTGCCAAAAATGTAAATTTTATGAAAGAAAATAACAAAATTATGCAGTTAAAATATTACTAAGATGTTTGATGAAATGTTTTACTTTAGTATATTTTTAATTTGTTACTGTCTATAGTTGGAAATTAGTTTCAATGTGTTTATATTCTAGGTTCTGGACAGCCAACTGTTCATTACTGTAGCAGGAAGGAACAATGGACTTTGCCCTGTTACCTCTGACAATTCAGCTTTCCCTGTAATCAATTGCCCACCAGTTACACCAGACTGGGGTACTGAAGCTATTTGGTTATCTTTAAGATTACCACCAGGTTAGTAAATGACATGAATTTAATGTATATAAATAGTGTGTGTGTGAAAGGATAAGAAATAAAATTTGTTTAAAATAAAAAATTTAAATTAAAATTCTAAATTTAAAATTCCCAGTTTCTTTTTCCTATCTTTTAAATCTATAATTTGTTTAGAAAAAAAGAACCCTCAGCTTATATAACTAGTGATACATTGTTATATAAGTACATCTGATTAAAGATATTTTCAGATGCATGCTTATAGATGTTGGACAAAATACTTCAAAAATTGTTATTTGATGGCCATATTAGACAGAAGAACAACCAACAAGCATGTTCAACCAGTTTTTTTCTGAACGTTGCAGAAGCTGTATGAACATGTTTTATAGATTTATCTAGTCTTATCTCTTCTAGCTTCAGCCTTTGCTTTTTTATATGCCATATAGTTAGTATTATTTGGATACCTCCAAAATATTCCCCAAGCCTTCTGTTGTTTTTTCTTGGCATTTTGGCAATCACTATTCCACCATGGCTTTCTATGTTTATGTTAAATGAGGTTTTTGGAATGCTAGAATCTGCAGCATTGATAATACATTAGTGCACATTACATATAAAGGGCAATTTTGTTGAAAAGGGCACATCATTTCATAAAAAGGGCACATCATTTCATAAAAAGGGCATTTTTGTAATAAGTGCACATACCAATATACTGGTGGGAGGTAAGTCTGGCAACAGTGTAACGTAATCCTTAATTTAAAAAATCCAATAACATTTCTAATTTCCATAACTTCACCGTATGAAAAGTCTTAAAAATAGCAAAATGAAACTTGTTCTCGATTTTTATTATAAAATTGTTTACTATATTCACAGTCATTCCAAAAACCTCTCTCTCTAAAACTTTTATTCACCAGATAACTTTTTCCCAGTTTTAGCATAACTGGTTTTGAAAAAGCTACAAAATAATAGTAATTGAGTTAATAAGTCACAACAACAAAATAATGATTTAGTTTACTGATATATTTGTTGAAGAATAAATATTAAGTTTTGTCTAAACAATTTTTTTTCAGAATGATTTCAAATGAACTATTGATAGTTTTCACATGTTAATGTTTATAAAAATTAATATAAAAAGATGAGAAATATGGTTTTCATTTAAAAATTATGCAAATAAAAATGTAATAATTTTAAATTCTTTCTCTTTGAATTATTAAAGAATTTTTTTTTTCTTGTAACATTTTCTACCTTGTTTAAAATTTTTCCATAATTTTAAGGCATAAACGTTTTGCAAGTTTAAGCACGTAACTTCAACATATTCTTTTGCTGAAAATTTGTATTTTGGGACCTTATACAAGGTGGCCATAAGTAAACACAGTATTCAGTGTGTTCCATAGTGTGTTCTAATTGCGAGAATGGAGTGAAATTTTGTAGTATATAAACAAGACAAAGAACAAATTCTGCAAAAGAAAAAAAAAAAAGTTAAAAAAATTACTGCCTGGGGGATATGTGGCAATGTGTTTTTCATGGAATACTTTATCCCTTGTCATGTTTAATCATCCTACAAATTTTGTCACAGTTGGATTGCGCTACAAAACACGCTGAGTACTGTCAGTTTAAGTTGTTGTTATACAACAATGTTCTGTTCGAATAATAGTACTTATGCTAAAAAAACTATCAATGCATATATATTTTTTAATATTTTAGTAGTTTATGAAAATTTGTTCATACTTTACAATTAACAAAATTAAATGGTTTTATTAATGTAAGTGGTTTTATCTTTTAGTAAACTATGGGCAAGCAAAAATCTACAAAGCCCCAGAAATATGTACAGCAATCAGATGATAATCATATGAATTTTTTTATCGATGAGAATGAATCTGACAATATTGAAGATTCTCAGTATTCCTTAAAACAATCTGTTACAGAGAATAATTCTGGATCCTTGTGGATTAAAAAGGAAAAATCGACATATGTTCCAGAGGTTAAAGTAAAAGAAGAAAATAATCATTCAACTCCTAAACAGTCAAGTGCAAAAGACTTCTGGAATACCCATTTTCCGTTATCAGGAGTTGGTGTCAATAGTAACAACAATAAATTTGATTTTAGTAGCTTTAAAACTGAGCCACCTCATTCTCTAGATTTTTACAGAGAAAATAATAGTCGTGTTTTGGTGGCAGTCAAGGAAGCCCTTTAGAAACTTTACTGTCAGAGAGGTTATTTAATTCAAATCTTTATCTAGAAGAAAGGCTTAGAGAAGGAAGTAATTTAAATAATAGCAGAAATCTAAGTGGTACTGAAGGTGATTGGAGAGTGTTGTAATGGTTTTGATATCGAACGTAGGGGTTCCCGTCTCAAAAGACGAAACAAATATGTTACATATCCAGCAACCTTTCGCTTAGAAGTTGTTGAACATGCAGAGAGGTTTGGTAAAAGTGCGGCAGCTAAAAAGTACATCTGTGTTGAGAAAGTCAGTATGTGGTGTAAGACAAAGGATAACATCGTTCACAAAGTAAAAAAGGGAAGTCAGTCTTGCACAGATGGTAGTTTTTATGACTGAGTTGAAGATCTATCAATGTCTGGTACACCAGAAAGAATTATGGATGATGATGACAATGCAAGTATAAAAGAAGTGTGGGAGGAAAAACGGCAGCAGGTCTCTCAAGAATTAGAAATGTTGTATAACGATGACTCTGATTCATCTGATAAATACAATGCAGAATCTCTTAGAAAGCCTGATGTTGTATTTCCTGCCTTTTTCAAATATAGAGTAGTTTTGTTTGCTGAAGAGAAAGGTGAAAAAGAAGCATCTAAAGAGTTTCTTGTTTGTGAGAAACGTTTTTGTATATGGTGTCTTGCTAAAGACTATTTAATTGAGTTTGTGAATATGAACAAAGCTGAAGAATGGGAAGTTGACTTATATGTAACTTTTAAAAAGTTACTTGAAGGAAACTTTCACGCTACAGTGAGAGATCTTATTATCCATGCTGAGGAATCACAACTAGCAAGCTCATCTACTAATTCTACTATCAGTACTGCATGGTTGACAGATTGGTGTCAGAAATTTAAAGTATGCTTTCAAAGTGTAGTGGAGAGCACACCCCAGGTAATCATATTTAAATATATATATATTTATATTTAAGCATATCAGGGTTGGGTTTTTGACGTCAAAAAGTGGTTTTTGACATGACATGTCAAAAACTTGTCGAAAAGTGTCAAAAACCTTATACACATTTTTTTAAGCTATCATTAGTGATATTTTATATTAAATCAAGCTAAAAACTGATTAAATAATAATTTATATATTATATAAATATTTTTTTTTTTAGTTCTACTATAATTAAGTTGTAATAAAAATATATGTCATAATTCAAATTATTTGTCTGCCATGCTAGGAAAAAAGTTTAAAATATTAAAACTACTATTAAATGCATTTTTAAAAGTACTTTTTATATCTTTATTAGCATTAAATATTCAGTTTATTTTTAAAAAATATATATAATAGCAATATAATTTATGCATTAAAAAAAAAAAAAATAAATAAATAAAGGCTTGTGTAAAGCTAAAGTGGCCACTATTCAATGATTGATCATAAGTTACCTAAACTTTTAATTATTTTAAATGTTTGTTTTTGTTCATAAACATTAAATATAAACCACAAATGCAACACAAATGTTCTTTGAGTAATTAAATGAATTATAACATGAAATCTATCTAATTAAACATTCTTTAAATCAATAACTTGAAAGAAGGTTTGTTATTTTCAATATTTACACAGATATAATATATCGTCATTTTATTATGTTAGGTTCAGTTTAATTATTTAGAACTATTTCTTTATGTTAAATTTAATTTTTATACATTATAAAATAATATCTTTTTTTTATTCGAAGGTTGGAGTATCATAGCTGAGATTTATTCCAACAGAGCGAAAAATGCCAGGACCAGGACTCGAACCTGGGTACTTTGGCTTGCTGTGCCAACACTCTTCCTAATAAGCTATCCCAACAATAATCCTGGTTTGGCATAATTCACTCTTATTTCTTGGACATGGCTGTGAACTACAGCGCTAATTTTATTCATCCGAGCTATAACTATAGCATTTTTACACGATGAATGTGATACAACACGGAAACTCCTGTATACCATGTAATTAGATCATAATGAACAGACCCAGGTTCGAGTCCTGGTCCCAGCACTTTTCGCTCTGTTGGAATAAATCTCAACTATGATACTCTAACCTTTGAATATGATTTACCTAGTTGAAAAAACATTCCTTTGTTCATTAGTACCTTTTTTGGAGGAGAAACATTAAAACAATATAAAAATAAGTATATTATTTATATGAAATGTTATACATTAAATTATACAAGCACCAGAATTTCCCCCAGGTTTAAAAAAGGGCAGGGTGCTGCTGGTGAGAAAAGGCACTTTTTTTATTCTTAAGGGCACATTTTGGATTTTTAAGTGCACATTTCATATTCTTAAGGGCACTTTTTTAATTGTTAAAAGTATTCCTTTGGTTTTTAAAGCCACTTTTGATATTTAAAAGTTAAAACACTCTTTTTAAGACAACATTGAGTCAGTTTTTACTATGAAAGCAAATTTTTTAATGGAAAAAGAAGAAAGGGCACTTTTTTTTACAGAGGGCAAGAAGGGTGCTAATTATTTTACGGGAGAAGGCAAGAAGGGTGCTAATTCTTTTTATGAGGGGCAAGATGGGTGCTATTTTGTAAACCAAAGGGCAGACAGGATGCAGCACCCTTCTGAAACTGTGTGGGGGAAACTTTGACTTGATACATCCATACTTGTGCCAAAAATGTAAATTTTATGAAAGAAAATAACAAAATTATGCAGTTAAAATATTACTAAGATGTTTGATGAAATGTTTTACTTTAGTATATTTTTAATTTGTTACTGTCTATAGTTGGAAATTAGTTTCAATGTGTTTATATTCTAGGTTCTGGACAGCCAACTGTTCATTACTGTAGCAGGAAGGAACAATGGACTTTGCCCTGTTACCTCTGACAATTCAGCTTTCCCTGTAATCAATTGCCCACCAGTTACACCAGACTGGGGTACTGAAGCTATTTGGTTATCTTTAAGATTACCACTAGGTTAGTAAATGACATGAATTTAATGTATATATATAGTGTGTGTGTGAAAGGATAAGAAATAAAATTTGTTTAAAATAAAAAATTTAAATTAAAATTCTAAATTTAAAATTCCCAGTTTCTTTTTCCTATCTTTTAAATCTATAATTTGTTTAGAAAAAAAGAACCCTCAGCTTATATAACTAGTGATACATTGTTATATAAGTACATCTGATTAAAGATATTTTCAGATGCATGCTTATAGATGTTGGACAAAATACTTCAAAAATTGTTATTTGATGGCCATATTAGACAGAAGAACAACCAACAAGCATGTTCAACCAGTTTTTTTCTGAACGTTGCAGAAGCTGTATGAACATGTTTTATAGATTTATCTAGTCTTATCTCTTCTAGCTTCAGCCTTTGCTTTTTTATATGCCATATAGTTAGTATTATTTGGATACCTCCAAAATATTCCCCAAGCCTTCTGTTGTTTTTTCTTGGCATTTTGGCAATCACTATTCCACCATGGCTTTCTATGTTTATGTTAAATGAGGTTTTTGGAATGCTAGAATCTGCAGCATTGATAATACATTAGTGCACATTACATATAAAGGGCAATTTTGTTGAAAAGGGCACATCATTTCATAAAAAGGGCACATCATTTCATAAAAAGGGCATTTTTGTAATAAGTGCACATACCAATATACTGGTGGGAGGTAAGTCTGGCAACAGTGTAACGTAATCCTTAATTTAAAAAATCCAATAACATTTCTAATTTCCATAACTTCACCGTATGAAAAGTCTTAAAAATAGCAAAATGAAACTTGTTCTCGATTTTTATTATAAAATTGTTTACTATATTCACAGTCATTCCAAAAACCTCTCTCTCTAAAACTTTTATTCACCAGATAACTTTTTCCCAGTTTTAGCATAACTGGTTTTGAAAAAGCTACAAAATAATAGTAATTGAGTTAATAAGTCACAACAACAAAATAATGATTTAGTTTACTGATATATTTGTTGAAGAATAAATATTAAGTTTTGTCTAAACAATTTTTTTTCAGAATGATTTCAAATGAACTATTGATAGTTTTCACATGTTAATGTTTATAAAAATTAATATAAAAAGATGAGAAATATGGTTTTCATTTAAAAATTATGCAAATAAAAATGTAATAATTTTAAATTCTTTCTCTTTGAATTATTAAAGAATTTTTTTTTTCTTGTAACATTTTCTACCTTGTTTAAAATTTTTCCATAATTTTAAGGCATAAACGTTTTGCAAGTTTAAGCACGTAACTTCAACATATTCTTTTGCTGAAAATTTGTATTTTGGGACCTTATACAAGGTGGCCATAAGTAAACACAGTATTCAGTGTGTTCCATAGTGTGTTCTAATTGCGAGAATGGAGTGAAATTTTGTAGTATATAAACAAGACAAAGAACAAAAAATTCTGCAAAAGAAAAAAAAAAGTTAAAAAAATTACTGCCTAAACCCCATATGTGGCAATGTGTTTTTCATGGAATACTTTATCCCTTGTCATGTTTAATCATCCTACAAATTTTGTCACAGTTGGATTGCGCTACAAAACACGCTGAGTACTGTCAGTTTAAGTTGTTGTTATACAACAATGTTCTGTTCGAATAATAGTACTTATGCTAAAAAAACTATCAATGCATATATATTTTTTAATATTTTAGTAGTTTATGAAAATTTGTTCATACTTTACAATTAACAAAATTAAATGGTTTTATTAATGTAAGTGGTTTTATCTTTTAGTAAACTATGGGCAAGCAAAAATCTACAAAGCCCCAGAAATATGTACAGCAATCAGATGATAATCATATGAATTTTTTTATTGATGAGAATGAATCTGACAATATTGAAGATTCTCAGTATTCCTTAAAACAATCTGTTACAGAGAATAATTCTGGATCCTTGTGGATTAAAAAGGAAAAATCGACATATGTTCCAGAGGTTAAAGTAAAAGAAGAAAATAATCATTCAACTCCTAAACAGTCAAGTGCAAAAGACTTCTGGAATACCCATTTTCCGTTATCAGGAGTTGGTGTCAATAGTAACAACAATAAATTTGATTTTAGTAGCTTTAAAACTGAGCCACCTCATTCTCTAGATTTTTACAGAGAAAATAATAGTCGTGTTTTGGTGGCAGTCAAGGAAGCCCTTTAGAAACTTTACTGTCAGAGAGGTTATTTAATTCAAATCTTTATCTAGAAGAAAGGCTTAGAGAAGGAAGTAATTTAAATAATAGCAGAAATCTAAGTGGTACTGAAGGTGATTGGAGAGTGTTGTAATGGTTTTGATATCGAACGTAGGGGTTCCCGTCTCAAAAGATGAAACAAATATGTTACATATCCAGCAACCTTTCGCTTAGAAGTTGTTGAACATGCAGAGAGGTTTGGTAAAAGTGCGGCAGCTAAAAAGTACATCTGTGTTGAGAAAGTCAGTATGTGGTGTAAGACAAAGGATAACATCGTTCACAAAGTAAAAAAGGGAAGTCAGTCTTGCACAGATGGTAGTTTTTATGACTGAGTTGAAGATCTATCAATGTCTGGTACACCAGAAAGAATTATGGATGATGATGACAATGCAAGTATAAAAGAAGTGTGGGAGGAAAAACGGCAGCAGGTCTCTCAAGAATTAGAAATGTTGTATAACGATGACTCTGATTCATCTGATAAATACAATGCAGAATCTCTTAGAAAGCCTGATGTTGTATTTCCTGCCTTTTTCAAATATAGAGTAGTTTTGTTTGCTGAAGAGAAAGGTGAAAAAGAAGCATCTAAAGAGTTTCTTGTTTGTGAGAAACGTTTTTGTATATGGTGTCTTGCTAAAGACTATTTAATTGAGTTTGTGAATATGAACAAAGCTGAAGAATGGGAAGTTGACTTATATGTAACTTTTAAAAAGTTACTTGAAGGAAACTTTCACGCTACAGTGAGAGATCTTATTATCCATGCTGAGGAATCACAACTAGCAAGCTCATCTACTAATTCTACTATCAGTACTGCATGGTTGACAGATTGGTGTCAGAAATTTAAAGTATGCTTTCAAAGTGTAGTGGAGAGCACACCCCAGGTAATCATATTTAAATATATATATATTTATATTTAAGCATATCAGGGTTGGGTTTTTGACGTCAAAAAGTGGTTTTTGACATGACATGTCAAAAACTTGTCGAAAAGTGTCAAAAACCTTATACACATTTTTTTTAGCTATCATTAGTGATATTTTATATTAAATCAAGCTAAAAACTGATTAAATAATAATTTATATATTATATAAATATATTTTTTTTTAGTTCTACTATAATTAAGTTGTAATAAAAATATATGTCATAATTCAAATTATTTGTCTGCCATGCTAGGAAAAAAGTTTAAAATATTAAAACTACTATTAAATGCATTTTTAAAAGTACTTTTTATATCTTTATTACCATTAAATATTCAGTTTATTTTTAAAAAATATATATAATAGCAATATAATTTATGCATTAAAAAAAAAAAATAAATAAATAAATAAAGGCTTGTGTAAAGCTAAAGTGGCCACTATTCAATGATTGATCATAAGTTACCTAAACTTTTAATTATTTTAAATGTTTGTTTTTGTTCATAAACATTAAATATAAACCACAAATGCAACACAAATGTTCTTTGAGTAATTAAATGAATTATAACATGAAATCTATCTAATTAAACATTCTTTAAATCAATAACTTGAAAGAAGGTTTGTTATTTTCAATATTTACACAGATATAATATATCGTCATTTTATTATGTTAGGTTCAGTTTAATTATTTAGAACTATTTCTTTATGTTAAATTTAATTTTTATACATTATAAAATAATATCTTTTTTTTATTCGAAGGTTGGAGTATCATAGCTGAGATTTATTCCAACAGAGCGAAAAATGCCAGGACCAGGACTCGAACCTGGGTACTTTGGCTTGCTGTGCCAACACTCTTCCTAATAAGCTATCCCAACAATAATCCTGGTTTGGCATAATTCACTCTTATTTCTTGGACATGGCTGTGAACTACAGCGCTAATTTTATTCATCCGAGCTATAACTATAGCATTTTTACACGATGAATGTGATACAACACGGAAACTCCTGTATACCATGTAATTAGATCATAATGAACAGACCCAGGTTCGAGTCCTGGTCCCAGCACTTTTCGCTCTGTTGGAATAAATCTCAACTATGATACTCTAACCTTTGAATATGATTTACCTAGTTGAAAAAACATTCCTTTGTTCATTAGTACCTTTTTTGGAGGAGAAACATTAAAACAATATAAAAATAAGTATATTATTTATATGAAATGTTATACATTAAATTATACAAGCACCAGAATTTCCCCCAGGTTTAAAAAAGGGCAGGGTGCTGCTGGTGAGAAAAGGCACTTTTTTTATTCTTAAGGGCACATTTTGGATTTTTAAGTGCACATTTCATATTCTTAAGGGCACTTTTTTAATTGTTAAAAGTATTCCTTTGGTTTTTAAAGCCACTTTTGATATTTAAAAGTTAAAACACTCTTTTTAAGACAACATTGAGTCAGTTTTTACTATGAAAGCAAATTTTTTAATGGAAAAAGAAGAAAGGGCACTTTTTTTTACAGAGGGCAAGAAGGGTGCTAATTATTTTACGGGAGAAGGCAAGAAGGGTGCTAATTCTTTTTATGAGGGGCAAGATGGGTGCTATTTTGTAAACCAAAGGGCAGACAGGATGCAGCACCCTTCTGAAACTGTGTGGGGGAAACTTTGACTTGATACATCCATACTTGTGCCAAAAATGTAAATTTTATGAAAGAAAATAACAAAATTATGCAGTTAAAATATTACTAAGATGTTTGATGAAATGTTTTACTTTAGTATATTTTTAATTTGTTACTGTCTATAGTTGGAAATTAGTTTCAATGTGTTTATATTCTAGGTTCTGGACAGCCAACTGTTCATTACTGTAGCAGGAAGGAACAATGGACTTTGCCCTGTTACCTCTGACAATTCAGCTTTCCCTGTAATCAATTGCCCACCAGTTACACCAGACTGGGGTACTGAAGCTATTTGGTTATCTTTAAGATTACCACTAGGTTAGTAAATGACATGAATTTAATGTATATATATAGTGTGTGTGTGAAAGGATAAGAAATAAAATTTGTTTAAAATAAAAAATTTAAATTAAAATTCTAAATTTAAAATTCCCAGTTTCTTTTTCCTATCTTTTAAATCTATAATTTGTTTAGAAAAAAAGAACCCTCAGCTTATATAACTAGTGATACATTGTTATATAAGTACATCTGATTAAAGATATTTTCAGATGCATGCTTATAGATGTTGGACAAAATACTTCAAAAATTGTTATTTGATGGCCATATTAGACAGAAGAACAACCAACAAGCATGTTCAACCAGTTTTTTTCTGAACGTTGCAGAAGCTGTATGAACATGTTTTATAGATTTATCTAGTCTTATCTCTTCTAGCTTCAGCCTTTGCTTTTTTATATGCCATATAGTTAGTATTATTTGGATACCTCCAAAATATTCCCCAAGCCTTCTGTTGTTTTTTCTTGGCATTTTGGCAATCACTATTCCACCATGGCTTTCTATGTTTATGTTAAATGAGGTTTTTGGAATGCTAGAATCTGCAGCATTGATAATACATTAGTGCACATTACATATAAAGGGCAATTTTGTTGAAAAGGGCACATCATTTCATAAAAAGGGCACATCATTTCATAAAAAGGGCATTTTTGTAATAAGTGCACATACCAATATACTGGTGGGAGGTAAGTCTGGCAACAGTGTAACGTAATCCTTAATTTAAAAAATCCAATAACATTTCTAATTTCCATAACTTCACCGTATGAAAAGTCTTAAAAATAGCAAAATGAAACTTGTTCTCGATTTTTATTATAAAATTGTTTACTATATTCACAGTCATTCCAAAAACCTCTCTCTCTAAAACTTTTATTCACCAGATAACTTTTTCCCAGTTTTAGCATAACTGGTTTTGAAAAAGCTACAAAATAATAGTAATTGAGTTAATAAGTCACAACAACAAAATAATGATTTAGTTTACTGATATATTTGTTGAAGAATAAATATTAAGTTTTGTCTAAACAATTTTTTTTCAGAATGATTTCAAATGAACTATTGATAGTTTTCACATGTTAATGTTTATAAAAATTAATATAAAAAGATGAGAAATATGGTTTTCATTTAAAAATTATGCAAATAAAAATGTAATAATTTTAAATTCTTTCTCTTTGAATTATTAAAGAATTTTTTTTTTCTTGTAACATTTTCTACCTTGTTTAAAATTTTTCCATAATTTTAAGGCATAAACGTTTTGCAAGTTTAAGCACGTAACTTCAACATATTCTTTTGCTGAAAATTTGTATTTTGGGACCTTATACAAGGTGGCCATAAGTAAACACAGTATTCAGTGTGTTCCATAGTGTGTTCTAATTGCGAGAATGGAGTGAAATTTTGTAGTATATAAACAAGACAAAGAACAAAAAATTCTGCAAAAGAAAAAAAAAAGTTAAAAAAATTACTGCCTAAACCCCATATGTGGCAATGTGTTTTTCATGGAATACTTTATCCCTTGTCATGTTTAATCATCCTACAAATTTTGTCACAGTTGGATTGCGCTACAAAACACGCTGAGTACTGTCAGTTTAAGTTGTTGTTATACAACAATGTTCTGTTCGAATAATAGTACTTATGCTAAAAAAACTATCAATGCATATATATTTTTTAATATTTTAGTAGTTTATGAAAATTTGTTCATACTTTACAATTAACAAAATTAAATGGTTTTATTAATGTAAGTGGTTTTATCTTTTAGTAAACTATGGGCAAGCAAAAATCTACAAAGCCCCAGAAATATGTACAGCAATCAGATGATAATCATATGAATTTTTTTATTGATGAGAATGAATCTGACAATATTGAAGATTCTCAGTATTCCTTAAAACAATCTGTTACAGAGAATAATTCTGGATCCTTGTGGATTAAAAAGGAAAAATCGACATATGTTCCAGAGGTTAAAGTAAAAGAAGAAAATAATCATTCAACTCCTAAACAGTCAAGTGCAAAAGACTTCTGGAATACCCATTTTCCGTTATCAGGAGTTGGTGTCAATAGTAACAACAATAAATTTGATTTTAGTAGCTTTAAAACTGAGCCACCTCATTCTCTAGATTTTTACAGAGAAAATAATAGTCGTGTTTTGGTGGCAGTCAAGGAAGCCCTTTAGAAACTTTACTGTCAGAGAGGTTATTTAATTCAAATCTTTATCTAGAAGAAAGGCTTAGAGAAGGAAGTAATTTAAATAATAGCAGAAATCTAAGTGGTACTGAAGGTGATTGGAGAGTGTTGTAATGGTTTTGATATCGAACGTAGGGGTTCCCGTCTCAAAAGACGAAACAAATATGTTACATATCCAGCAACCTTTCGCTTAGAAGTTGTTGAACATGCAGAGAGGTTTGGTAAAAGTGCGGCAGCTAAAAAGTACATCTGTGTTGAGAAAGTCAGTATGTGGTGTAAGACAAAGGATAACATCGTTCACAAAGTAAAAAAGGGAAGTCAGTCTTGCACAGATGGTAGTTTTTATGACTGAGTTGAAGATCTATCAATGTCTGGTACACCAGAAAGAATTATGGATGATGATGACAATGCAAGTATAAAAGAAGTGTGGGAGGAAAAACGGCAGCAGGTCTCTCAAGAATTAGAAATGTTGTATAACGATGACTCTGATTCATCTGATAAATACAATGCAGAATCTCTTAGAAAGCCTGATGTTGTATTTCCTGCCTTTTTCAAATATAGAGTAGTTTTGTTTGCTGAAGAGAAAGGTGAAAAAGAAGCATCTAAAGAGTTTCTTGTTTGTGAGAAACGTTTTTGTATATGGTGTCTTGCTAAAGACTATTTAATTGAGTTTGTGAATATGAACAAAGCTGAAGAATGGGAAGTTGACTTATATGTAACTTTTAAAAAGTTACTTGAAGGAAACTTTCACGCTACAGTGAGAGATCTTATTATCCATGCTGAGGAATCACAACTAGCAAGCTCATCTACTAATTCTACTATCAGTACTGCATGGTTGACAGATTGGTGTCAGAAATTTAAAGTATGCTTTCAAAGTGTAGTGGAGAGCACACCCCAGGTAATCATATTTAAATATATATATATTTATATTTAAGCATATCAGGGTTGGGTTTTTGACGTCAAAAAGTGGTTTTTGACATGACATGTCAAAAACTTGTCGAAAAGTGTCAAAAACCTTATACACATTTTTTTTAGCTATCATTAGTGATATTTTATATTAAATCAAGCTAAAAACTGATTAAATAATAATTTATATATTATATAAATATATTTTTTTTTAGTTCTACTATAATTAAGTTGTAATAAAAATATATGTCATAATTCAAATTATTTGTCTGCCATGCTAGGAAAAAAGTTTAAAATATTAAAACTACTATTAAATGCATTTTTAAAAGTACTTTTTATATCTTTATTACCATTAAATATTCAGTTTATTTTTAAAAAATATATATAATAGCAATATAATTTATGCATTAAAAAAAAAAAATAAATAAATAAATAAAGGCTTGTGTAAAGCTAAAGTGGCCACTATTCAATGATTGATCATAAGTTACCTAAACTTTTAATTATTTTAAATGTTTGTTTTTGTTCATAAACATTAAATATAAACCACAAATGCAACACAAATGTTCTTTGAGTAATTAAATGAATTATAACATGAAATCTATCTAATTAAACATTCTTTAAATCAATAACTTGAAAGAAGGTTTGTTATTTTCAATATTTACACAGATATAATATATCGTCATTTTATTATGTTAGGTTCAGTTTAATTATTTAGAACTATTTCTTTATGTTAAATTTAATTTTTATACATTATAAAATAATATCTTTTTTTTATTCGAAGGTTGGAGTATCATAGCTGAGATTTATTCCAACAGAGCGAAAAATGCCAGGACCAGGACTCGAACCTGGGTACTTTGGCTTGCTGTGCCAACACTCTTCCTAATAAGCTATCCCAACAATAATCCTGGTTTGGCATAATTCACTCTTATTTCTTGGACATGGCTGTGAACTACAGCGCTAATTTTATTCATCCGAGCTATAACTATAGCATTTTTACACGATGAATGTGATACAACACGGAAACTCCTGTATACCATGTAATTAGATCATAATGAACAGACCCAGGTTCGAGTCCTGGTCCCAGCACTTTTCGCTCTGTTGGAATAAATCTCAACTATGATACTCTAACCTTTGAATATGATTTACCTAGTTGAAAAAACATTCCTTTGTTCATTAGTACCTTTTTTGGAGGAGAAACATTAAAACAATATAAAAATAAGTATATTATTTATATGAAATGTTATACATTAAATTATACAAGCACCAGAATTTCCCCCAGGTTTAAAAAAGGGCAGGGTGCTGCTGGTGAGAAAAGGCACTTTTTTTATTCTTAAGGGCACATTTTGGATTTTTAAGTGCACATTTCATATTCTTAAGGGCACTTTTTTAATTGTTAAAAGTATTCCTTTGGTTTTTAAAGCCACTTTTGATATTTAAAAGTTAAAACACTCTTTTTAAGACAACATTGAGTCAGTTTTTACTATGAAAGCAAATTTTTTAATGGAAAAAGAAGAAAGGGCACTTTTTTTTACAGAGGGCAAGAAGGGTGCTAATTATTTTACGGGAGAAGGCAAGAAGGGTGCTAATTCTTTTTATGAGGGGCAAGATGGGTGCTATTTTGTAAACCAAAGGGCAGACAGGATGCAGCACCCTTCTGAAACTGTGTGGGGGAAACTTTGACTTGATACATCCATACTTGTGCCAAAAATGTAAATTTTATGAAAGAAAATAACAAAATTATGCAGTTAAAATATTACTAAGATGTTTGATGAAATGTTTTACTTTAGTATATTTTTAATTTGTTACTGTCTATAGTTGGAAATTAGTTTCAATGTGTTTATATTCTAGGTTCTGGACAGCCAACTGTTCATTACTGTAGCAGGAAGGAACAATGGACTTTGCCCTGTTACCTCTGACAATTCAGCTTTCCCTGTAATCAATTGCCCACCAGTTACACCAGACTGGGGTACTGAAGCTATTTGGTTATCTTTAAGATTACCACTAGGTTAGTAAATGACATGAATTTAATGTATATATATAGTGTGTGTGTGAAAGGATAAGAAATAAAATTTGTTTAAAATAAAAAATTTAAATTAAAATTCTAAATTTAAAATTCCCAGTTTCTTTTTCCTATCTTTTAAATCTATAATTTGTTTAGAAAAAAAGAACCCTCAGCTTATATAACTAGTGATACATTGTTATATAAGTACATCTGATTAAAGATATTTTCAGATGCATGCTTATAGATGTTGGACAAAATACTTCAAAAATTGTTATTTGATGGCCATATTAGACAGAAGAACAACCAACAAGCATGTTCAACCAGTTTTTTTCTGAACGTTGCAGAAGCTGTATGAACATGTTTTATAGATTTATCTAGTCTTATCTCTTCTAGCTTCAGCCTTTGCTTTTTTATATGCCATATAGTTAGTATTATTTGGATACCTCCAAAATATTCCCCAAGCCTTCTGTTGTTTTTTCTTGGCATTTTGGCAATCACTATTCCACCATGGCTTTCTATGTTTATGTTAAATGAGGTTTTTGGAATGCTAGAATCTGCAGCATTGATAATACATTAGTGCACATTACATATAAAGGGCAATTTTGTTGAAAAGGGCACATCATTTCATAAAAAGGGCACATCATTTCATAAAAAGGGCATTTTTGTAATAAGTGCACATACCAATATACTGGTGGGAGGTAAGTCTGGCAACAGTGTAACGTAATCCTTAATTTAAAAAATCCAATAACATTTCTAATTTCCATAACTTCACCGTATGAAAAGTCTTAAAAATAGCAAAATGAAACTTGTTCTCGATTTTTATTATAAAATTGTTTACTATATTCACAGTCATTCCAAAAACCTCTCTCTCTAAAACTTTTATTCACCAGATAACTTTTTCCCAGTTTTAGCATAACTGGTTTTGAAAAAGCTACAAAATAATAGTAATTGAGTTAATAAGTCACAACAACAAAATAATGATTTAGTTTACTGATATATTTGTTGAAGAATAAATATTAAGTTTTGTCTAAACAATTTTTTTTCAGAATGATTTCAAATGAACTATTGATAGTTTTCACATGTTAATGTTTATAAAAATTAATATAAAAAGATGAGAAATATGGTTTTCATTTAAAAATTATGCAAATAAAAATGTAATAATTTTAAATTCTTTCTCTTTGAATTATTAAAGAATTTTTTTTTTCTTGTAACATTTTCTACCTTGTTTAAAATTTTTCCATAATTTTAAGGCATAAACGTTTTGCAAGTTTAAGCACGTAACTTCAACATATTCTTTTGCTGAAAATTTGTATTTTGGGACCTTATACAAGGTGGCCATAAGTAAACACAGTATTCAGTGTGTTCTAATTGCGAGAATGGAGTGAAATTTTGTAGTATATAAACAAGACAAAGAACAAAAAATTCTGCAAAAGAAAAAAAAAAGTTAAAAAAATTACTGCCTAAACCCCATATGTGGCAATGTGTTTTTCATGGAATACTTTATCCCTTGTCATGTTTAATCATCCTACAAATTTTGTCACAGTTGGATTGCGCTACAAAACACGCTGAGTACTGTCAGTTTAAGTTGTTGTTATACAACAATGTTCTGTTCGAATAATAGTACTTATGCTAAAAAAAACTATCAATGCATATATATTTTTTAATATTTTAGTAGTTTATGAAAATTTGTTCATACTTTACAATTAACAAAATTAAATGGTTTTATTAATGTAAGTGGTTTTATCTTTTAGTAAACTATGGGCAAGCAAAAATCTACAAAGCCCCAGAAATATGTACAGCAATCAGATGATAATCATATGAATTTTTTTATTGATGAGAATGAATCTGACAATATTGAAGATTCTCAGTATTCCTTAAAACAATCTGTTACAGAGAATAATTCTGGATCCTTGTGGATTAAAAAGGAAAAATCGACATATGTTCCAGAGGTTAAAGTAAAAGAAGAAAATAATCATTCAACTCCTAAACAGTCAAGTGCAAAAGACTTCTGGAATACCCATTTTCCGTTATCAGGAGTTGGTGTCAATAGTAACAACAATAAATTTGATTTTAGTAGCTTTAAAACTGAGCCACCTCATTCTCTAGATTTTTACAGAGAAAATAACAGTCGTGTTTTGGTGGCAGTCAAGGAAGCCCTTTAGAAACTTTACTGTCAGAGAGGTTATTTAATTCAAATCTTTATCTAGAAGAAAGGCTTAGAGAAGGAAGTAATTTAAATAATAGCAGAAATCTAAGTGGTACTGAAGGTGATTGGAGAGTGTTGTAATGGTTTTGATATCGAACGTAGGGGTTCCCGTCTCAAAAGACGAAACAAATATGTTACATATCCAGCAACCTTTCGCTTAGAAGTTGTTGAACATGCAGAGAGGTTTGGTAAAAGTGCGGCAGCTAAAAAGTACATCTGTGTTGAGAAAGTCAGTATGTGGTGTAAGACAAAGGATAACATCGTTCACAAAGTAAAAAAGGGAAGTCAGTCTTGCACAGATGGTAGTTTTTATGACTGAGTTGAAGATCTATCAATGTCTGGTACACCAGAAAGAATTATGGATGATGATGACAATGCAAGTATAAAAGAAGTGTGGGAGGAAAAACGGCAGCAGGTCTCTCAAGAATTAGAAATGTTGTATAACGATGACTCTGATTCATCTGATAAATACAATGCAGAATCTCTTAGAAAGCCTGATGTTGTATTTCCTGCCTTTTTCAAATATAGAGTAGTTTTGTTTGCTGAAGAGAAAGGTGAAAAAGAAGCATCTAAAGAGTTTCTTGTTTGTGAGAAACGTTTTTGTATATGGTGTCTTGCTAAAGACTATTTAATTGAGTTTGTGAATATGAACAAAGCTGAAGAATGGGAAGTTGACTTATATGTAACTTTTAAAAAGTTACTTGAAGGAAACTTTCACGCTACAGTGAGAGATCTTATTATCCATGCTGAGGAATCACAACTAGCAAGCTCATCTACTAATTCTACTATCAGTACTGCATGGTTGACAGATTGGTGTCAGAAATTTAAAGTATGCTTTCAAAGTGTAGTGGAGAGCACACCCCAGGTAATCATATTTAAATATATATATATTTATATTTAAGCATATCAGGGTTGGGTTTTTGACGTCAAAAAGTGGTTTTTGACATGACATGTCAAAAACTTGTCGAAAAGTGTCAAAAACCTTATACACATTTTTTTTAGCTATCATTAGTGATATTTTATATTAAATCAAGCTAAAAACTGATTAAATAATAATTTATATATTATATAAATATTTTTTTTTTTAGTTCTACTATAATTAAGTTGTAATAAAAATATATGTCATAATTCAAATTATTTGTCTGCCATGCTAGGAAAAAAGTTTAAAATATTAAAACTACTATTAAATGCATTTTTAAAAGTACTTTTTATATCTTTATTACCATTAAATATTCAGTTTATTTTTAAAAAATATATATAATAGCAATATAATTTATGCTTTAAAAAAGAATAATAATAAATAAATAAAGGCTTGTGTAAAGCTAAAGTGGCCACTATTCAATGATTGATCATAAGTTACCTAAACTTTTAATTATTCTAAATGTTTGTTTTTGTTCATAAACATTAAATATAAACCACAAATGCAACACAAATGTTCTTTGAGTAATTAAATGAATTATAACATGAAATCTATCTAATTAAACATTCTTTAAATCAATAACTTGAAAGAAGGTTTGTTATTTTCAATATTTACACAGATATAATATATCGTCATTTTATTATGTTAGGTTCAGTTTAATTATTTAGAACTATTTCTTTATGTTAAATTTAATTTTTATACATTATAAAATAATATCTTTTTTTTATTCGAAGGTTGGAGTATCATAGCTGAGATTTATTCCAACAGAGCGAAAAATGCCAGGACCAGGACTCGAACCTGGGTACTTTGGCTTGCTGTGCCAACACTCTTCCTAATAAGCTATCCCAACAATAATCCTGGTTTGGCATAATTCACTCTTATTTCTTGGACATGGCTGTGAACTACAGCGCTAATTTTATTCATCCGAGCTATAACTATAGCATTTTTACACGATGAATGTGATACAACACGGAAACTCCTGTATACCATGTAATTAGATCATAATGAACAGACCCAGGTTCGAGTCCTGGTCCCAGCACTTTTCGCTCTGTTGGAATAAATCTCAACTATGATACTCTAACCTTTGAATATGATTTACCTAGTTGAAAAAACATTCCTTTGTTCATTAGTACCTTTTTTGGAGGAGAAACATTAAAACAATATAAAAATAAGTATATTATTTATATGAAATGTTATACATTAAATTATACAAGCACCAGAATTTCCCCCAGGTTTAAAAAAGGGCAGGGTGCTGCTGGTGAGAAAAGGCACTTTTTTTATTCTTAAGGGCACATTTTGGATTTTTAAGTGCACATTTCATATTCTTAAGGGCACTTTTTTAATTGTTAAAAGTATTCCTTTGGTTTTTAAAGCCACTTTTGATATTTAAAAGTTAAAACACTCTTTTTAAGACAACATTGAGTCAGTTTTTACTATGAAAGCAAATTTTTTAATGGAAAAAGAAGAAAGGGCACTTTTTTTTACAGAGGGCAAGAAGGGTGCTAATTATTTTACGGGAGAAGGCAAGAAGGGTGCTAATTCTTTTTATGAGGGGCAAGATGGGTGCTATTTTGTAAACCAAAGGGCAGACAGGATGCAGCACCCTTCTGAAACTGTGTGGGGGAAACTTTGACTTGATACATCCATACTTGTGCCAAAAATGTAAATTTTATGAAAGAAAATAACAAAATTATGCAGTTAAAATATTACTAAGATGTTTGATGAAATGTTTTACTTTAGTATATTTTTAATTTGTTACTGTCTATAGTTGGAAATTAGTTTCAATGTGTTTATATTCTAGGTTCTGGACAGCCAACTGTTCATTACTGTAGCAGGAAGGAACAATGGACTTTGCCCTGTTACCTCTGACAATTCAGCTTTCCCTGTAATCAATTGCCCACCAGTTACACCAGACTGGGGTACTGAAGCTATTTGGTTATCTTTAAGATTACCACCAGGTTAGTAAATGACATGAATTTAATGTATATAAATAGTGTGTGTGTGAAAGGATAAGAAATAAAATTTGTTTAAAATAAAAAATTTAAATTAAAATTCTAAATTTAAAATTCCCAGTTTCTTTTTCCTATCTTTTAAATCTATAATTTGTTTAGAAAAAAAGAACCCTCAGCTTATATAACTAGTGATACATTGTTATATAAGTACATCTGATTAAAGATATTTTCAGATGCATGCTTATAGATGTTGGACAAAATACTTCAAAAATTGTTATTTGATGGCCATATTAGACAGAAGAACAACCAACAAGCATGTTCAACCAGTTTTTTTCTGAACGTTGCAGAAGCTGTATGAACATGTTTTATAGATTTATCTAGTCTTATCTCTTCTAGCTTCAGCCTTTGCTTTTTTATATGCCATATAGTTAGTATTATTTGGATACCTCCAAAATATTCCCCAAGCCTTCTGTTGTTTTTTCTTGGCATTTTGGCAATCACTATTCCACCATGGCTTTCTATGTTTATGTTAAATGAGGTTTTTGGAATGCTAGAATCTGCAGCATTGATAATACATTAGTGCACATTACATATAAAGGGCAATTTTGTTGAAAAGGGCACATCATTTCATAAAAAGGGCACATCATTTCATAAAAAGGGCATTTTTGTAATAAGTGCACATACCAATATACTGGTGGGAGGTAAGTCTGGCAACAGTGTAACGTAATCCTTAATTTAAAAAATCCAATAACATTTCTAATTTCCATAACTTCACCGTATGAAAAGTCTTAAAAATAGCAAAATGAAACTTGTTCTCGATTTTTATTATAAAATTGTTTACTATATTCACAGTCATTCCAAAAACCTCTCTCTCTAAAACTTTTATTCACCAGATAACTTTTTCCCAGTTTTAGCATAACTGGTTTTGAAAAAGCTACAAAATAATAGTAATTGAGTTAATAAGTCACAACAACAAAATAATGATTTAGTTTACTGATATATTTGTTGAAGAATAAATATTAAGTTTTGTCTAAACAATTTTTTTTCAGAATGATTTCAAATGAACTATTGATAGTTTTCACATGTTAATGTTTATAAAAATTAATATAAAAAGATGAGAAATATGGTTTTCATTTAAAAATTATGCAAATAAAAATGTAATAATTTTAAATTCTTTCTCTTTGAATTATTAAAGAATTTTTTTTTTCTTGTAACATTTTCTACCTTGTTTAAAATTTTTCCATAATTTTAAGGCATAAACGTTTTGCAAGTTTAAGCACGTAACTTCAACATATTCTTTTGCTGAAAATTTGTATTTTGGGACCTTATATAAGGTGGCCATAAGTAAACACAGTATTCAGTGTGTTCCATAGTGTGTTCTAATTGCGAGAATGGAGTGAAATTTTGTAGTATATAAACAAGACAAAGAACAAAAAATTCTGCAAAAGAAAAAAAAAAGTTAAAAAAATTACTGCCTAAACCCCATATGTGGCAATGTGTTTTTCATGGAATACTTTATCCCTTGTCATGTTTAATCATCCTACAAATTTTGTCACAGTTGGATTGCGCTACAAAACACGCTGAGTACTGTCAGTTTAAGTTGTTGTTATACAACAATGTTCTGTTCGAATAATAGTACTTATGCTAAAAAAACTATCAATGCATATATATTTTTTAATATTTTAGTAGTTTATGAAAATTTGTTCATACTTTACAATTAACAAAATTAAATGGTTTTATTAATGTAAGTGGTTTTATCTTTTAGTAAACTATGGGCAAGCAAAAATCTACAAAGCCCCAGAAATATGTACAGCAATCAGATGATAATCATATGAATTTTTTTATTGATGAGAATGAATCTGACAATATTGAAGATTCTCAGTATTCCTTAAAACAATCTGTTACAGAGAATAATTCTGGATCCTTGTGGATTAAAAAGGAAAAATCGACATATATTCCAGAGGTTAAAGTAAAAGAAGAAAATAATCATTCAACTCCTAAACAGTCAAGTGCAAAAGACTTCTGGAATACCCATTTTCCGTTATCAGGAGTTGGTGTCAATAGTAACAACAATAAATTTGATTTTAGTAGCTTTAAAACTGAGCCACCTCATTCTCTAGATTTTTACAGAGAAAATAATAGTCGTGTTTTGGTGGCAGTCAAGGAAGCCCTTTAGAAACTTTACTGTCAGAGAGGTTATTTAATTCAAATCTTTATCTAGAAGAAAGGCTTAGAGAAGGAAGTAATTTAAATAATAGCAGAAATCTAAGTGGTACTGAAGGTGATTGGAGAGTGTTGTAATGGTTTTGATATCGAACGTAGGGGTTCCCGTCTCAAAAGACGAAACAAATATGTTACATATCCAGCAACCTTTCGCTTAGAAGTTGTTGAACATGCAGAGAGGTTTGGTAAAAGTGCGGCAGCTAAAAAGTACATCTGTGTTGAGAAAGTCAGTATGTGGTGTAAGACAAAGGATAACATCGTTCACAAAGTAAAAAAGGGAAGTCAGTCTTGCACAGATGGTAGTTTTTATGACTGAGTTGAAGATCTATCAATGTCTGGTACACCAGAAAGAATTATGGATGATGATGACAATGCAAGTATAAAAGAAGTGTGGGAGGAAAAACGGCAGCAGGTCTCTCAAGAATTAGAAATGTTGTATAACGATGACTCTGATTCATCTGATAAATACAATGCAGAATCTCTTAGAAAGCCTGATGTTGTATTTCCTGCCTTTTTCAAATATAGAGTAGTTTTGTTTGCTGAAGAGAAAGGTGAAAAAGAAGCATCTAAAGAGTTTCTTGTTTGTGAGAAACGTTTTTGTATATGGTGTCTTGCTAAAGACTATTTAATTGAGTTTGTGAATATGAACAAAGCTGAAGAATGGGAAGTTGACTTATATGTAACTTTTAAAAAGTTACTTGAAGGAAACTTTCACGCTACAGTGAGAGATCTTATTATCCATGCTGAGGAATCACAACTAGCAAGCTCATCTACTAATTCTACTATCAGTACTGCATGGTTGACAGATTGGTGTCAGAAATTTAAAGTATGCTTTCAAAGTGTAGTGGAGAGCACACCCCAGGTAATCATATTTAAATATATATATATTTATATTTAAGCATATCAGGGTTGGGTTTTTGACGTCAAAAAGTGGTTTTTGACATGACATGTCAAAAACTTGTCGAAAAGTGTCAAAAACCTTATACACATTTTTTTTAGCTATCATTAGTGATATTTTATATTAAATCAAGCTAAAAACTGATTAAATAATAATTTATATATTATATAAATATTTTTTTTTTTAGTTCTACTATAATTAAGTTGTAATAAAAATATATGTCATAATTCAAATTATTTGTCTGCCATGCTAGGAAAAAAGTTTAAAATATTAAAACTACTATTAAATGCATTTTTAAAAGTACTTTTTATATCTTTATTACCATTAAATATTCAGTTTATTTTTAAAAAATATATATAATAGCAATATAATTTATGCTTTAAAAAAAAATAATAATAAATAAATAAAGGCTTGTGTAAAGCTAAAGTGGCCACTATTCAATGATTGATCATAAGTTACCTAAACTTTTAATTATTCTAAATGTTTGTTTTTGTTCATAAACATTAAATATAAACCACAAATGCAACACAAATGTTCTTTGAGTAATTAAATGAATTATAACATGAAATCTATCTAATTAAACATTCTTTAAATCAATAACTTGAAAGAAGGTTTGTTATTTTCAATATTTACACAGATATAATATATCGTCATTTTATTATGTTAGGTTCAGTTTAATTATTTAGAACTATTTCTTTATGTTAAATTTAATTTTTATACATTATAAAATAATATCTTTTTTTTATTCGAAGGTTGGAGTATCATAGCTGAGATTTATTCCAACAGAGCGAAAAATGCCAGGACCAGGACTCGAACCTGGGTACTTTGGCTTGCTGTGCCAACACTCTTCCTAATAAGCTATCCCAACAATAATCCTGGTTTGGCATAATTCACTCTTATTTCTTGGACATGGCTGTGAACTACAGCGCTAATTTTATTCATCCGAGCTATAACTATAGCATTTTTACACGATGAATGTGATACAACACGGAAACTCCTGTATACCATGTAATTAGATCATAATGAACAGACCCAGGTTCGAGTCCTGGTCCCAGCACTTTTCGCTCTGTTGGAATAAATCTCAACTATGATACTCTAACCTTTGAATATGATTTACCTAGTTGAAAAAACATTCCTTTGTTCATTAGTACCTTTTTTGGAGGAGAAACATTAAAACAATATAAAAATAAGTATATTATTTATATGAAATGTTATACATTAAATTATACAAGCACCAGAATTTCCCCCAGGTTTAAAAAAGGGCAGGGTGCTGCTGGTGAGAAAAGGCACTTTTTTTATTCTTAAGGGCACATTTTGGATTTTTAAGTGCACATTTCATATTCTTAAGGGCACTTTTTTAATTGTTAAAAGTATTCCTTTGGTTTTTAAAGCCACTTTTGATATTTAAAAGTTAAAACACTCTTTTTAAGACAACATTGAGTCAGTTTTTACTATGAAAGCAAATTTTTTAATGGAAAAAGAAGAAAGGGCACTTTTTTTTACAGAGGGCAAGAAGGGTGCTAATTATTTTACGGGAGAAGGCAAGAAGGGTGCTAATTCTTTTTATGAGGGGCAAGATGGGTGCTATTTTGTAAACCAAAGGGCAGACAGGATGCAGCACCCTTCTGAAACTGTGTGGGGGAAACTTTGACTTGATACATCCATACTTGTGCCAAAAATGTAAATTTTATGAAAGAAAATAACAAAATTATGCAGTTAAAATATTACTAAGATGTTTGATGAAATGTTTTACTTTAGTATATTTTTAATTTGTTACTGTCTATAGTTGGAAATTAGTTTCAATGTGTTTATATTCTAGGTTCTGGACAGCCAACTGTTCATTACTGTAGCAGGAAGGAACAATGGACTTTGCCCTGTTACCTCTGACAATTCAGCTTTCCCTGTAATCAATTGCCCACCAGTTACACCAGACTGGGGTACTGAAGCTATTTGGTTATCTTTAAGATTACCACCAGGTTAGTAAATGACATGAATTTAATGTATATAAATAGTGTGTGTGTGAAAGGATAAGAAATAAAATTTGTTTAAAATAAAAAATTTAAATTAAAATTCTAAATTTAAAATTCCCAGTTTCTTTTTCCTATCTTTTAAATCTATAATTTGTTTAGAAAAAAAGAACCCTCAGCTTATATAACTAGTGATACATTGTTATATAAGTACATCTGATTAAAGATATTTTCAGATGCATGCTTATAGATGTTGGACAAAATACTTCAAAAATTGTTATTTGATGGCCATATTAGACAGAAGAACAACCAACAAGCATGTTCAACCAGTTTTTTTCTGAACGTTGCAGAAGCTGTATGAACATGTTTTATAGATTTATCTAGTCTTATCTCTTCTAGCTTCAGCCTTTGCTTTTTTATATGCCATATAGTTAGTATTATTTGGATACCTCCAAAATATTCCCCAAGCCTTCTGTTGTTTTTTCTTGGCATTTTGGCAATCACTATTCCACCATGGCTTTCTATGTTTATGTTAAATGAGGTTTTTGGAATGCTAGAATCTGCAGCATTGATAATACATTAGTGCACATTACATATAAAGGGCAATTTTGTTGAAAAGGGCACATCATTTCATAAAAAGGGCACATCATTTCATAAAAAGGGCATTTTTGTAATAAGTGCACATACCAATATACTGGTGGGAGGTAAGTGGCAACAGTGTAACGTAATCCTTAATTTAAAAAATCCAATAACATTTCTAATTTCCATAACTTCACCGTATGAAAAGTCTTAAAAATAGCAAAATGAAACTTGTTCTCGATTTTTATTATAAAATTGTTTACTATATTCACAGTCATTCCAAAAACCTCTCTCTCTAAAACTTTTATTCACCAGATAACTTTTTCCCAGTTTTAGCATAACTGGTTTTGAAAAAGCTACAAAATAATAGTAATTGAGTTAATAAGTCACAACAACAAAATAATGATTTAGTTTACTGATATATTTGTTGAAGAATAAATATTAAGTTTTGTCTAAACAATTTTTTTTCAGAATGATTTCAAATGAACTATTGATAGTTTTCACATGTTAATGTTTATAAAAATTAATATAAAAAGATGAGAAATATGGTTTTCATTTAAAAATTATGCAAATAAAAATGTAATAATTTTAAATTCTTTCTCTTTGAATTATTAAAGAATTTTTTTTTTCTTGTAACATTTTCTACCTTTTTTTAAATTTTTCCATAATTTTAAGGCATATAAACTTTTTGCAAGTTTAAGCACGTAACTTCAACATATTCTTTTGCTGAAAATTTGTATTTTGGGACCTTATACAAGGTGGCCATAATTAAACACAGTATTCAGTGTGTTCCATAGTGTGTTCTAATTGCGAGAATGGAGTGAAATTTTGTAGTATATAAACAAGACAAAGAACAAATTCTGCAAAAGAAAAAAAAAAAAGTTAAAAAAATTACTGCCTGGGGGATATGTGGCAATGTGTTTTTCATGGAATACTTTATCCCTTGTCATGTTTAATCATCCTACAAATTTTGTCACAGTTGGATTGCGCTACAAAACACGCTGAGTACTGTCAGTTTAAGTTGTTGTTATACAACAATGTTCTGTTCGAATAATAGTACTTATGCTAAAAAAACTATCAATGCATATATATTTTTTAATATTTTAGTAGTTTATGAAAATTTGTTCATACTTTACAATTAACAAAATTAAATGGTTTTATTAATGTAAGTGGTTTTATCTTTTAGTAAACTATGGGCAAGCAAAAATCTACAAAGCCCCAGAAATATGTACAGCAATCAGATGATAATCATATGAATTTTTTTATTGATGAGAATGAATCTGACAATATTGAAGATTCTCAGTATTCCTTAAAACAATCTGTTACAGAGAATAATTCTGGATCCTTGTGGATTAAAAAGGAAAAATCGACATATGTTCCAGAGGTTAAAGTAAAAGAAGAAAATAATCATTCAACTCCTAAACAGTCAAGTGCAAAAGACTTCTGGAATACCCATTTTCTGTTATCAGGAGTTGGTGTCAATAGCAACAACAATAAATTTGATTTTAGTAGCTTTAAAACTGAGCCACCTCATTCTCTAGATTTTTACAGAGAAAATAATAGTCATGTTTTGGTGGCAGTCAAGGAAGCCCTTTAGAAACTTTACTGTCAGAGAGGTTATTTAATTCAAATCTTTATCTAGAAGAAAGGCTTAGAGAAGGAAGTAATTTAAATAATAGCAGAAATCTAAGTGGTACTGAAGGTGATTGGAGAGTGTTGTAATGATTTTGATATCGAACGTAGGGGTTCCCGTCTCAAAAGACGAAACAAATATGTTACATATCCAGCAACCTTTCGCTTAGAAGTTGTTGAACATGCAGAGAGGTTTGGTAAAAGTGCGGCAGCGAAAAAGTACATCTGTGTTGAGAAAGTCAGTATGTGGTGTAAGACAAAGGATAACATTGTTCACAAAGTAAAAAAGGGAAGTCAGTCTTGCACAGATGGTAGTTTTTATGACAGAGTTGAAGATCTATCAATGTCTGGTACACCAGAAAGAATTATGGATGATGATGACAATGCAAGTATAAAAGAAGTGTGGGAGGAAAAACGGCAGCAAGTCTCTCAAGAATTAGAAATGTTGTATAACGATGACTCTGATTCATCTGATAAATACAATGCAGAATCTCTTAGAAAGCCTGATGTTGCATTTCCTGCCTTTTTCAAATATAGAGTAGTTTTGTTTGCTGAAGAAAAAGGTGAAAAAGAAGCATCTAAAGAGTTTCTTGTTTGTGAGAAACGTTTTTGTATATGGTGTCAGGCTAAAGACTATTTAATTGAGTTTGTGAATATGAACAAAGCTGAAGAATGGGAAGTTGACTTATATGTAACTTTTAAAAAGTTACTTGAAGGAAACTTTCACGCTACAGTGAGAGATCTTATTATCCATGCTGAGGAATCACAATTAGCAAGCTCATCTACTAATTCTACTATCAGTACTGCATGGTTGACAGATTGGTGTCAGAAATTTAAAGTATGCTTTCAAAGTGTAGTGGAGAGCACACCCCAGGTAATCATATTTAAATATATATATATATTTATATTTAAGCATATCAGGGTTGGGTTTTTGACGTCAAAAAGTGGTTTTTGACATGACATGTCAAAAACCTGTCGAAAAGGTACAAAAACTGTCGAAAAGGTACGAAAAGTGTCAAGAACTGTCGAAAAGTGTCAAAAACCTTATACACATTTTTTTTAGCTATCATTAGTGATATTTTATATTAAATCAAGCTAAAAACTGATTAAATAATAATTTATATATTATATAATTTTTTTTTTTTTTTAGTCCTACTATAATTAAGTTGTAATAAAAATATTTGTCATAATTCAAATTATTTGTCTGCCATGCTAGGAAAAAGTTTAAAATATTAAAACTACTATTAAATGCATTTTTAAAAGTACTTTTTATATCTTTATTACCATTAAATATTCAGTTTATTATTAAAAAATATATATAATAGCAATATAATTTATGCTTTAAAAAAATAAAAAAATAAAAATAAATAAAGGCTTGTGTAAAGCTAAAGTGGCCACTATTCAATGATTGATCATAAGTTACCTAAACTTTTAATTATTCTAAATGTTTGTTTTTGTTCATAAACATTAAATATAAACCACAAATGCAACACAAATGTTCTTTGAGTAATTAAATGAATTATAACATGAAATCTATCTAATTAAACATTCTTTAAATCAATAACTTGAAAGAAAAAGTTTGTTATTTTCAATATTTACACAGATATAATATATCGTCATTTTATTATGTTAGGTTCAGTTTAATTATTTAGAACTATTTCTTTATGTTAAATTTAATTTTTATACATTATAAAATATCTTTTTTTTTTATTCGAAGGTTGGAGTATCATAGCTGAGATTTATTCTAACAGAGCGAAAAATGCCGGGACCAGGACTCGAACCTGGATACTTTGGCTTGCTGTGCCAACACTCTTCCTAATAAGCTATCCCAACAATAATCCTGGTTTGGCATAATTCACTCTTTATTTCTTGGACATGGCTGTGAACTACAGTGCTAATTTTATTCATCCGAGCTATAACTATAGCATTTTTACACGATGAATGTGATACAACACGGAAACTCCTGTATACCATGTAATTAGATCATAATGAACAGACCCAGGTTCGAGTCCTGGTCCCAGCACTTTTCGCTCTGTTGGAATAAATCTCAACTATGATACTCTAACCTTTGAATATGATTTACCTAGTTGAAAAAACATTCCTTTGTTCATTAGTACCTTTTTTGGAGGACAAACATTAAAACAATATAAAAATAAGTATATTATTTATATGAAATGTTATACATTAAATTATACAAGCACCAGAATTTCCCCCAGGTTTAAAAAAGGGCAGGGTGCTGATGGTGAGATAAGGGCACTTTTTGGATTCTTCAGGGCACTTATTGCTAAAGGCATACTTTTGGTTTTTAAAGTCACTTTTAATATTTAAAAGTCAGAACACTTTTCTTAAGGCAACATTGAGTAATTTTTTACTATGAAAGCAAATTTTTTAATACAAAAAGGAGAAAATACACTTTTTTTACTGAGGGGCAAAAAGGGTGCTATTTTGTAAATCACAGGGCAGGCAGTGTGCAGCACCCTTCTGAAACTGCCTGAGTGAAATTCTGCAAGTACTATTTAATAGTTTAATTAGTTTATATTTTTAATGTAATGATACTTTTAATTATTTTTTATTATATATTTATAGCTTACAATTATTTTCTAAGTAATTTGTTAAACCAAAATCAAGTTTTGAGTTTTCAAGTGTCGACGCTGATTTTTTTTTTTCTTGAGACCCATTTTGTGAAAACTAAAAATCTGAAATTTATTTTGTGACCATTTTGTTATGAAAGATGAAATCCAGCTGCTCAAATTCAAACCAAGCATTTAATTTTAACGTCTTTAAGTCCTTCTGTTAAAGTTTTCCTTTCTTGTGAACTTGTTTTCTTTGTAAATTATACATTTTAAAACCTAACAAAATAAAAATAATGGAGAGTATGTTTTTATGGAATGGAATTTTGTGAAGGGACCAATTTTATTAAGAATTTTATGAAGGGACGTGATTTATTAAATCTATTTTTGTGAAAGGTTTCTAGATAGGCCTTAACTTTTTCCTGGATCGACCCCTGATTTTATACAGGATATGTGGTTTATAATGTCTAAAACTGTCAAAAAGTTTACTGATGTATCTAACACTAAAAATTATGAAAAATGGTAAATTTAATGTTGTTGTAAAAATAATTTTAAGCAGTTTTTGGACTCAATTTTAGGTTTTTGACAGTTGTTGACAGAGTAGTAGCAATGCTGCTATTTAATACTTTGAGAATTTCAGCTGCAACACCGTGTCTGCCGATGAGAGGGAAAAAAAAATCTGCAGTAGGGGGGTGGGTGAAATCCAAAGGAAATTCCATGGAAAAGAAATCTGCAGTAAGGGGAAAAAATCTGTGACGTCTGTCGCCCTTCTTAAACTTTCTGCTACCAGGAGGCTGGGTACGTAGCTGAAAGTACTAGATGTTTTTAATGTAAATTTTTAACATTCAATTAATTTATTTTAGTCATCTGTTAGGTGATTTTACAAAGATGAATTTTAGCCTTCCGAACTAGATTATTTTATATTTTGACTATATCTATATGCATTAATATATAATAAAATCTAATAAATAAACAGAGCAAAAATATTAAAATCAGAAGTGGGAAACTTTCAGTAAATCTATTTGCCAGGAATTTTTTTGTATCAAGTGTCAAATTTGGGTATTTTTCCATTATACAGACATCATTGTCACCAAGCATACATTTAATACATACATTTACATACTTTGTGCATTAGCATACATTTTGGCATGGTGTCCGTATGAAGGAAAAGTACCCAAATTTGTAAAGCTGTATCTCTCATTTACACTGAATAATCAAAATCTGTCCATAAAAGAAAAAAATTGTCTTGGTGAAAGAATAAGATATTCTATAGTAATTACTTGCTTTAGACAGAATGTATTCAATGTAGAAACAGTTTTTTGATCATGCTTTTATATATATATATATATATATATATTAAGGGCTGCCATTTACAACTAAAAGCGACTATTTTCGGCATCAGACAACTATGGCTACTGTTTTGGGGGGAAAACAGAACACTTTTCTAATTCCAGCTATTATTTTTGTAAAAATGTAATTTTTAATCTGTCCCAGAACTTCCAAAACTCTCTATTTTTCTTTTTTTTTTCAACCCAATATCGCTACATAATATAAAAAATTTTAAAACCTATAAAATCTTCCATCTGAAATAAAGAAATATTACCCTTTTCTATCTAAATTTAAAGCAAAAATGCCAATCATCTGAATTTTGGTGGGAAATTACTGATTTTTGGTTTGGCTATCATAGATATGCTTTACAGTATATTTGTGCCAATTTTTTGTTTGTCTTAAAGGTATTTAACCCTTCAACAACCATATGCACAACTATAGATTTGCTCACTGTGCTGTGTGAATTATTTATGTTTCTAGCTTTATAGTTCATGGTATAAATGAACCAAAAATTTAATTAATAAACAAGATGAAAAATGCTAGTTAGAAAAATGTTTCCTATTACATTTTCTCAATTTAATGACAAATTTAAAATGTTGATAATAACAATCTAGAATATTGCCTTTCTTTTTTACTTATTTAGATGGATTTATTTAACCTATTAGTGGCTATAAAATCAGACTGCCAATTTTGCTATTTTATTTACATAAATTTCTCGTAAAGTATAGATCAGTCATGGGCTCAAGTTGCATGTTTTTTCTTTATCAAATGCATCCAGTTTTGAAAAAAACTTCTATAGACATATTTCCTGCTTCAGTTCATTTTTTTTTTCTAAATGGAATTAAAGTTCTAGCTAATGACATGCAATAAAAGTTTTCTTGTTTGCAGTTATCTCCCAGTAATGCCCTAGTACAAGACAAGCATATATTCAATTTAGTTTGTGTAAACCAAACTGTATTCTGATCCTATATCTCAGATTAAATTTAAGAGGTTTCTTTCTTCCTTAATAATTAATTTTTGACTTTATAATATAAGTACAAAAAGTGGCAAATTTGGATATAGCATAAATTGTAGATGTGGGTTTTTATGAAACAGTTTCGGTTATTTTTATGGCAAAAGAGTATTTGCACCCACTTTTTTTTAAGTAAGGATGCAACTATTTAGGCTACTATTTTTGTGATCAATGGTCAACAACAATTTGTTATACCATTAGGCAGTGGCAGCCCTGATAAAAGCTTTTCAAGATATTGTGTTTTGTTTGTTAATACTTGCTTTTTACAGTAACAGAAATGGAGAATGTAAAAAAGATAATGCATTTATTAAGATACATTTTTATTAAATTTAAATTAGGAAACATTTATATATAAATCACATACAGATTTATAGTATACAAAGTGAAAAATGTAATTTTCCCTATTGAATAAATCTAGATTGCAGAAAGCAGTAGTCATAAAAATAGTAAACATAATTTGACATATGAGAAGACATTGACATATAAATAATATATTAGTCTATATTAATAAGATAATTTTTTTGTATGCTTCTGTTTGTTGGCATTGGGTAGGGAAATCTATCATATGTACATGTGAGCAAATTTGGTTACAGATAGATGAAGCCAAGTCCAAATGTACTTAATTATTTTTAAAATTTTATTTTGAGCAAAATAATTTGTATATTCTATTTTTTTTTTTGAGTGAAATGATTTGAATACTATATGAATATATAATATACAAAATGGAAAAAAATAATTTTCCCAACTCAGCAATTTTACGCTGAAGAGAATGGTTCAATATTAGTCAGGACTTTAGAATATGAATTTTCAAAGTGATCCATTTATAAACTGTCTTTCTTGGTGATGTGGCAGTGAATTTTGATGTATTAACATGTCTGAAATCGAAGAAAGTTTTGGGATTGGCACATCTGACTAATTTCCTTTAATAATATAGTTGTGTCATATTTTTTATTTATTGAATAACTGCTTGTATTATGGGGCAGATGGCAATACTCTGCCATAAAACTGAGATTTTATGCATTAGGAAATACATGCTTGTACTAACTTTTTTATTTAGCCTACTAAACTCTTATAAACTGCTAAAATCTATATGTAAACTATAAATCTACTAAACTCTTTTTCACAATTTCTTTTCTAGATTCTGAAATTTCTGTACTGCTTGAAATATATTTAGATCAGAAGAAATGCATGCCAGATTTTGAGAATTGCGTTGTTGTTGGCTATGCAGAGGGTGCTCTTGAAAAAAAAAACTTATTGCTAAGAATGTTTAACATTAAAGAAAACAACGTCCTTATTGGTTTGGAATCTTCAAGAATCCATAGTAATGGTTAGTCTTGTTCGCAAACTAGTTAAAGTAAAGAATCTCAGCTATGAGGATCCTGCTCCATTTGATTCCATGAAAACTCTTGGGGATGCTCTCCTTACGCCAACCAAAATACATGTGAAATCTGTATTGCAACGGGTTAACAGAAAACATTTCAAGGGTTGTACCTTATGGCTACAAAGTTGTTTTAGATGGACAGAAGTGGTAAATGCCTTCTGTATTAAAATGGATTGCTAATGAAGGTCGCCTGTCATAAAAGGAAATGCTTAGAACTTTTAACTGTGGCATAGGAATGGTTTTGATAGACATTAAAAAGCGTGAAAAGGAGGTGTTGGATCATCTAAAAAGTTTTGGTGAAAATACCTCCTGTTGGCTATGTGAAATTCCAAGCTAAAGGTATGAAAAATTATATTTTTTGTGTTAATTCAGTTTTAGATTGATATTAATTATTTTTAAACAACAGACGTTTTTTGTGTGTTTCAAATATTAAGGAGGAAAAAAATGCAGTATTGAATTTTTTATGCTGAAAATAACTATTTCCCTTTGTTCTGAAAAAACAGTTTTTAGAGTAATGTGCATTCCCTTCATCATGGAATGCTCCCCCTCTCCCTTTTAAAGAATTCTAATCTTAAATATTGTAGCATAGCTTTTAAAAATACATTTTAATTCTTAAAGTAAGTTCAGAGCTGCCAACACTCCCATTTTTTAGTCTGAACTCCAGTTTTAAGTATGATTTTTTCTTTTTCACTCGTACTGCAAAATTCTTACAAATGTACTTCTGAAAAAAGAAAATTTCCAATCTCAATAGATGGCACCACAGGATCTCATCAGAATTACGCCACGTGAATTTCATCAAAGGATACCAGAAAAAACCCGGTAGGTTTCGTCAAAAAATCGTGAAAAAACACAAATTCTGTCAAAGATCGCAAAAAAAAAAACACATTTTGTCAAAAGATCATGAAAAAGAACCAAATTTCGTAAAAGATCTAGAAAAAAACACAAATTTCATCAAAAGATCGTGAAAAAGCATCAAATGCAGCAGGAAAAATGCCTAGTTGGTGTCGGAAGTGGATTTCCACACCTCCCCTACCCTCTGCTGTAATCTATCAAAAAATTTGCTGTGAATTTCAGATTTTTTTTTATATATATACTCAGAATTACCCATTGTACAGCTCCCAACATTGTGACATTACCATCATGTGAATTTATAATATCCACAAAAATATTAAAAATTCTTGTTGCCGCATCTAACTGTAAATGACTACCGTACATACCATCTTTTGACATTATATTTACATATTCGTTTACATTAGTAATCGGAACACCGTAAGAATCATCCCCGATAATAAACGGACTATAAGAGTTCCAATTTCGTATTACGTGTTCTACAATATGTTGACGTACAGACAATTTCCATCACCACCGACATTGCGAACGTTAAATGACTCTAAATTCATATTTAAAATAACAGTAAAATGGAAACCTAAGTATTTATACAAATAAATAAAATAATAAATAAAATAAATACCTTAAAAACTGCCCACAGTTTTATTTATTACCTACCAAAATCATCTAAGGCTTACCACAACGTCCAACGTGCTAAAGTAACTCGAGATGAATGAACGCTTCTAGAGAGAAAAAAGCCCTCACCACATTGGCTGAAATATCCCGGAATCCGATTCTGTCTCTAGAGAGTAAAAGCCTCTAGCTGATTGGCTGAATGCTCGCGCATGCGTATAAAAGCCGTTTTTGCATGGATTGACGAAAAAACCCGCTTAGCTTTAAATATTCTGCTTGTATTATGGGGCAGATGGCAATAGTCTGCCATAAAAATGACTGAGGTTTTATGCATTAGGAAATACATGCTTGTACTAACTTTTTTATTTAGCCTACTAAACTCATTATGGTTTTTTCAAAATTTCTTTTTCAGATTCTGAAATTTCTGTACTGCCTGAAACATATTTAGATCAGAAGAAATGCATGCCAGATTTTAAAAATTGTGATGTTGGCTATGCAGAGGGTGCTCTTGAAAAAAAAAAAAAACTTATTGCCAAGATTGTTTGACATTAAAGAAAACAACGTCATCATCAGGTTTGGAATCATCGGGAATCCATAGTAATGGTTAGTCTTATTCATAAACTAGTTAAAATAAAGAATCTCAGCTATGTGGATCCTGCTCCATTTCAGTCCACGAAAACTCTTGGTGCAGCTCTCCTTACGCCAACCAAAATATATGTGAAATCTGTATTGCAACGGGTTAACAGAAAACATTTCAAAGGTTGTACCTGATGGCTACAAAGTTGTTTTAGATGGACAATTCCTAAAATTTTCTTATTGCCCTAAAATTCCTAAAACTCTACTAAAATTTTTCTTGTTTCCCTAAAATTTGTTCCTGATAACTATTTTTGTTTACAAATGACTGATAAACAAAGTTAATTTTTCTTTGTATTGTGATCGCCAAAGCTGATTCTTGTTAGACATTTTCATTGGCTGTTCAAAAGTAAGTTGTAAACAACAGCAAAGAAATAAAGCTTGGTAACTTTTAAGTTTAATTGAAACTGCACTTGTTTTACCTCATGGTAATGCTGATCCTAAAAGGGGATTTTCAATAAACAATTGTATGCTAAAAGGTGGTTTCAATGAACATACGATAAAAAGTTTGAGATTTGTAAAAGATGCTGTTAAAAATTATGGAGGTGTGAGTAAAGTATTTATTTGAACTTCCTTGTTAAATCATATTAATAATTCACATAAAGTTTTTCAGCAGTATACATGAAAAATAAGAAAAGCTCAGAGATTAAAATGGAGAAAGACAAGATTTTAAAGAAAAAATTGAATGTGAAACTAAATGAAAATTATTTTCTATGAAACAATACAGTATTTTTATTTATTTATTTTTAAACAATTGAATATTCATTGTGTTTCATTTAACTATGCCTTTGAGATGCTAAAAAGTTAGCAAGGAATACATTTATCCTTTAAGTAATTGGAATCGAGAAAGCCCAACTTTTGATGAAGAGAATTAAATGTGAAACAAAATAAAATTTTGAAATTTATTTTCTATGGTACAATACAACATATTATGGATATTTCATTGTATTTCTTTCTTTTTTTTTTAAGCAATTGAATATTCTTTGTATTTCATTTAATTATGCCTTTAAGATGTTAAAAATTTAGCAAGGAATACATTTAGCCTCAGCCAAATTTAAATAATTTCGTTTTCCATACAAATATACAAAATTCAAATATTTAAAAAAGTTTTTTGTGAAAATACTGAACAAGATTGCAAGAAATCATATAAGATTTATTAAACATCTTATAAAGCTGTTAGATATAGAAAAATTAA
This sequence comes from Maratus michaelseni, assembly GCA_963931845.1. Lineage (NCBI taxonomy): Eukaryota > Metazoa > Arthropoda > Arachnida > Araneae > Salticidae > Maratus > Maratus michaelseni. The sequence goes on from OZ007586.1 coordinate 32,677,271, forward strand.
GGTAACACCGTTTCTTTACTTTATTTTTGTTGTTATTATTTGCTCTGTATTTGAGACATTTTTAGAACATTTGAATGTTTACTTTAAAATTTTGAACATGACAAAAAATTTTAATAAAGAATTTTCTAAAAGTTTATTTGCTGTGTTTCTTAAATTAAATTGTGTTATAATACAAGTGAATTGAAAAATCACCGGGAATGGTGGACGTAAATTAGCCCTAAAATTTTATCGTCTAATCCCTAAAATTTAAATATTTGCTGCACCCCCTGAGTTTTATTGAGGTTGATGAAAATCGCGGTTTTATTTGATGGTCGTTTGACAAAAATCATGGTATTATTTCATGATCATTTGACAAAAATCGTGGTTTTATTTCGCGATCGGCTGACGAAAATCGTGGTTTTATTTTGCTGCCTTTTGACAAAAATTAAGGTTTTATTTTGTGATCGTTTGACGAAAATTGTGGTTTTATTTCGGGATTGCTTGCCAAAAATTGTAGTATTATTTCGCTGTCGTTTGATGAAAATCACGGTTTTATTTCGCGATCGGCTGATGAAAATCATGGTTTTATTTCGCCGTCATTTGACGAAAATCATGGTTTTATTTCACGATCGTCTCATGAAAACCCCGGTTTTATATCACGATCGTTTGACAAAAATTGCGGTTTTATTTCATGGCTCCTTGCCGAAAATCGTGGTTTTGTTTTGCAGTCCCTTGCTGATAATAGTGGTTTTACTTTGCGGTTGATTGCTGGAAATCGCCACTTTGGCGATCAGATACATAGCATAAAGTCGTTTTTTTTTTTACATCTAGTTGCCCTGTGGGCAGTGGCGACCGGGAATTTACTAGCTTCAAATATGGATTTTCAATTTTCCACCCCTGACTTTTATACTTTTTACAACTCTTAAATTTTAAAGAAACTCAACATTTTATTTCAAATATTGAATTTAAATGTCATTTTAAATTATACTGAAGAATGTAAAAAAGTTAATGCATTTATTAAGATGAGGAAATATTGATATACAAATCATATACAGATTTATAGTATGCAAAGTAAAAAATTTAATTTTCTCTATTGAGTAATTCTAGGTTGCAGAAAGCAGTTTAATAGGAAACATAATTTGACATAAAAGAAGACATTAACATGTAAATAATATAAAAGTCTATATTAATAAAATAATTTTTAATTAAATTGGCACATCTGACTAGTTTCTTTTAATAATAGTTGTGTCCTATTTTTTGTTTATTATAGTTTTAAACTCTGCTTGTATTATGGGGCAGATGGCAATAGTCTGCCATAAAAATGACTGCGGTTTTATGCATTAGGAAATACATGCTTGTACTAACTTTTTTATTTAGCCATTTATGCTAATGGTTTTATGCATTAAGAAACTAAATGAATTATAAAGTAATTTTTTATTCTTATGTAAATTCACTTATTAAATATCCCTTGTTCTCCCTTTAAACTGCAAAGAATCTCCTGTATTTTCTCTTGCTAAGGTTGGTAGCTCTTGCGTCCCAAAACGTATCAATCCATCAAAAAATGGAAGTCGAAAATTTTCCTTTTAATACCTTCTGTTCTGATGCATATAGAAGAAATTAATAAAAGTTTCAGTTAATATGACTGGAATTGCTTAACTGAAATAAATTGTGGAAAACCAGTATCGTAGTTTGATAATGCATGCAAGGTTTGAATTAACTGCATTGGGTTAAAAAATTGAAACCAAATTTCTTTTAGTAATGTAGAAAATTCTGGCTGTGAAGTATACTCAGTCTAACTCTGTATGTTATGCTAAGAATGGACAGGTTAGATAGCTTATTTAAATGTAATTTTTTTTTTTTTTTAAATAGTAAAATTAACACATTTATTTTATTCACTTTCATAAGTATGCTTATTATGTTTTCTAAAGAAATAATAAATTAAAAATAATAATAAAAATGCTTTCTGTATATATGTTTTATATTTCTTTGGGTCAATTCCGTGTTACGAAACTAAACTCATTTATCTTATAGGTAATTGGTACTGGTGCAGGTCAGCAGTCTAGAATTCACTGCACAAGGCTAGCTGGTAGTAAAGCTAATATCTGGTAAGATGAAAAAAGAACTTATGTTTTCCTTCAAGTTATACATAGCAATGAAAAGTTAAGCTTAAAATAAGAAATTTTTTTACTACTGGACATTGTAAAGCTAGTGCAGTTGCTGATGCCAATGACAAAGATGTTAAAAGCATTATCGACAACGGCGTGTTTACTCTCAGAATCAGTTGAAACAGAGAAGATGAAATATCAAGAGCAGCCAAACTTCCAGCATTCGATTTGTCTTGATTCCCTCGTTCTTGATGCCTGGAAGATATTTCACTTTAAGCAGTCATGGAAAGTAATTACACAAATTCATACGTAGGTACAGTTAAAACAAAGAAACTTCTTGAAGAAACAGAAATCAAATGGACAATCCCAAATTTTTTATAAATTCCCAAATTCCCAAAATATTATATAAGTCCTGATTTCTATTTTAGAAGTGTTTTGTGGAATCTTAGAGATTATGATTATGAGCACGATGCAATTGTGATGTTGCATCTCTGTAACGATATCATTCGAGAATACTCAGTGGAGTACTCTGTGGCAGACTGAAGTTCGACACTGTTTTATCCATTCAGCCAAGTCTTCTATTGGGACTACCAAAACCAAAAAATCTGACAAGTAAGTAATCAATGAATTTTAAAACTAGTTCATATTTCACACAAATGAAATGTATAGTACACTCAAAAAACGACATTTTCAAAACTGAGCAAAAAATACTCAAAACTGTGTATGTCGTATAGTCAAAATGGCTCTGAATCAAAATTACAAGTTTGAAACATGTATGCACACACTCATGTATATACTCATTTTTGAAAACACGCACACACTCAAGAATAAAACATCATGTGCTCTTATTTGAGTTTGTCCATGTTTCAAAAATGAGCATGAACTGACTTCTATGTGCTCATTTTTGAGTATTTCCATCTTTCAAAAAGGAGTTTGAACTGATTCTAATCATTTTTGAGTATGTCCATGTTTCAAAAATGCGTATGAACTGACCTCTATGTGGAATAAACTTCGTTATATAGAATATATTTTTCGTAATGTGAGATTAATTTACATGGTAATGGTGTTCAAAGTCTGCAAAAAATTTCGTTAAGTAGAAAACTTCCTTAAAGGGAAGTTCCACTGTATATATTTTTTTGTAATGTTGTTATAACAGAATTTAAACAACTGCAAAAATAATTCATTACTACACAGGGCTGGGTTTTAACTGGCATAAACACATTTCATGACATAATCTGAGACTTTTTTAGTAATATTACAGGGATCTGTTTAGGAAAAAATTGGGTCCTTTAAAGAACCTTTCATAATATTTTTTATTTCAAAACAGGACCCTTCACAAAACTATTTTCCCTAAAACAGGACCCTTCACAAAATTCTTTGTCTTTAAAAATTGGTTTTTCACAAAATTTTTCCATCTTTAAACTGAACATTTCACAAATTAATCATTTAAAAGTAAAATCTGACCTGACACTTTTACAAATATAAAGAAAATATATGTATTTTACATACATATATCTTCTTAAAAATCTATAAACAAGAACCTGAATATAACAATCATTTCAAATTCACAAAATTATGATTAGATTTTTCACAAATATAATAAGCTGTTCACAATTTCACAAAAACAGGACCCTGGGAAAAAAGTCTGGACAGACCCCTGTATTAAATTCCTTAAGTACATTTTATTCAGGATAAATAACAAATAAAATATTGTGGATAGTTTTAATTAAAAAATAAATAAATTTGTATTAGAAAAATGAGTAATGTTTCTGGATGAGTTTAATTAATGAATTAATCGAGTTTTTAAAAAAAATTTTTTTTTTTTTTTGCTGTAAGGGTTGGTCCTATAAAAAACTTGTCAGTATAACTTACTTTATAAGTAATTTTATAAGTTTTAGATAATATTAAGAGGATTTATAATAAGTTTAAGTGGATTTGAAATCTTGGGAATTGACGAAGTTATGAATTTTTTCCTTCTAAAACCCTTCTCCCCCCCCCCCCCCCCCCCTGGGCCATTTTTAATATCAAAAATCTCATACATAAAATTTTGGCGCTTCTCCTAGAAGTAATAACTAAGAATCGCTGAAAGAAGACAAATTTCATCAAAGGGCTGCAGAAAAAGAAAGAAAGATCGAAGGATCGAGAAAAAATGACATATTTTGTCGAAGAATTCGAAAAAAAATTTGTCATAGGATCGCGAAAAAACATCTAGCTTTGTCCGAAAATCGTGAAAAAATGGCAAATTTCGTCGAAGAATTGCGGAAAACCGCAAATTTTGTACAAAAGCTGAGGAAAGAATCATGGGTCACGAGCTTTTCTGAAGGCAACCATGAAAAGACAAAGGAGGGCCAGTCTCCCTGCGACTCCCCCCACCCACATCTCTTAGTTCTAGTACCATATATCCTAATTTGAATCAGCCAAGACGCATTTTTCTCTCTGGTCGCATGACCTTGGACCAGGCCAAACTGAATGCAGAGAAATTAAATTGAATTCTTGTAAAAAGAAAGAGAATGGTCTTATTAGTAGAAATTTCCCGGCCCGAGCCATCCAAAAATCAGTCATAACAGGCCTGACACGTTCAAAAATCAATGAAAACAGTCCCGGCTCCACCCAATCCAATATCTACAAAATCCAGATTTTTTAAACATCTACAGTTTTTTTTTTAAAGAATACTGCTTCCATTTTTATGAAAAAAATTATCTTAGTTACTATAGGTTTGATATATTTTAGATTAATTAGTCCATTTATTTTTTTCTCCGACCTGTTATTCTGCCGTCCCATTTGAAAGTTTGCCTTTATTTTGCCGGATTCTTGTACACCTTTACGGCTATATGCAAGCCGGAAATGGCTGCTGCTTTTTGGCATATTTGTAAAGTGATTTTTAATCTTAGATGCACTTATTAGAAAATTAAAAAATCGAATAGCACTTTTATTTTTTCAATAAATATGAAGGATTTTTCAGAAGTTGCTGACGATGTTGGTGTTTCAATCTAAATTTTCGTAACCTGACAACACGAGGAATGAGACGGCAATTGCTTATAATTCAAGATGTAATTTGTTTAATCAAGAATGGAAAATGCTAAATTAATTCAATCATGCCTATGATTTTCACACTTTTATGTATAAAAATGAATCTGTGAATATGTCAAACAGAGAAAAATATTTTTTTGAACTTGAAAAAAAATATAGATTCCAGTTTGGGGAAGCTTAAAGTATGGTTTCAGTTTCAGATAAAGATTCGATTTTTATTTTATTTTGAGTTTTGGGTCGGTTTTAGATGCAAATGCGTCATTGATTTATTTAAATAAAAGTTTTGGGTCTAGGTGTTTTCGTGGTTTAAATTTTTTTTTAATCCCATGATTTTGATTGTAAATTTCTGTCAACATAAGTTCTAATTTATTTTTCTCTGACACTGCTGTTTCTGATTACATAATACTTCACTCACTGGGAGAAGTGTTTACTGATGCGTTATCTCATTAATTTAATTCATCTATGAAGCACTTGAGAATTAACTGGTTTTGAATTTTATATTTCGTTCAGATTTATTTTTTAAGTGCTTAAAAAGTTTAATACATTTATCAGCCAGCTCAGGAACTTTTTAAAAATATCTTTTCTTAACTTAATTCTGTTTTTTTTTTTTAATCCAGTGAAACATCAAAACTGAAATGATAGCAATGATAGAATTCCATTGCAGATGGATTTTAGTCCTACACCAACCAGATCGGGTAATCTTATTTTATCCGGACCTGACTCACTGTTCAGTAGTCAGGTTGACTAATGGTTTCAGTTTCAGATAAAGATTCGATTGGGTGCAGAATATTATTGCAGATTTACAAAAAAAGAAAAAAACTATATATGGGAATATGAATGAAGTTTTACATGTTCATTTTCTACATGAAAATTAAAATTTGATATTATGATGATTAGTATGATTATAAATTATTTTTCCATAATTACATGAAAATTGGAAATTTTCTTTGTTTTTGATTTGAAGTAATTCAGATCAGGTTCTGGGTCGGTAAACAGTATTTTTAGTTGATTTGAAGGTCAATGAAATTTTTTTAAAGGGTTTGTGCCAGGTTGCGAGTTGACTTTAAATAGAATTTGCAGGTTCGGTCAGCTATAACCTGCCCGTGCGGGACATGTTAGAAAGAATATTTGTATGGTATTCAGGGCAGCACCACACACAGAACCAGGCAACACTGGGCTTGTCAGCTAGTCCTGTATATTTAGTATAAGAGAACTGTTTAAAAATTGAAATTTGTCTTGTAATATTAGAATAAAGATGAATGAATTTTAGAGAACTAATTAAAATAATCTTACCATTTTGTTTACTGGTATGAATTCTGGGAGTATAACTAGGTAATATATATATATATTTATAAGCTAATTGATAAGTATTTAGCTGATTCTCAGTAGGTTGACTTGCTAATAAATAAAAATTAATTTATTCTATCTGTAGATTTTTTCTAATATCTTTTTAACAAGGAATATTTTGATCCATTATAAATAATACAAGAATGAGCTTATAAAATAAGCTTATATTCATGTGTGCATGAAGATCCCTATAATTCATTTATTATTTTTTTAAGTAGAAATTATTTTAAGCATAGACAATTTCTACTTTTATGCAGTTACATTTATAAATAATGACAGATATTTCTCCAGAATTACATGCATATAAATTGCCAAATGACATAATTTGTACTCTTTACTGCAAGGGTAGCTTTAAAAAGATAAATCTTTGCTTAATAGTTACTTTTCTTCAATAACTTAGTTTTGTTAATAAATAAAATTTTGTATAAATCAGGACCTGCTCCAATTGCACCAAACTGCTCCAAATCAAAATATCTGCTACAATCTGCTACAAATGCATTTTTTTTTACTATTTTTGCTCCAAAACTAACATTTTGTTTCTTTTTTTTCTACGGTGAAATCGGATTTCTTTGTGCCATTTTCTGCCGAATGGCAGATTTCCCCTTTTTTAATTTTTAAAAATCAAATCCACGATCTGAAATCAAGATTTTCCTCAAGTGATCACAGAAAAAAATGGCGATTTTTATCGGACAATACAAAATAAAATCTCTATTTTCGGCAAGCGAACTTGAAGTAAAATCATGATTTTTGGCAAGTGACCGAGAAATAATATTTCGATTTTCATCAAACGATCGCAAATTGAAACTGCAATTTTCGTCAGACAATCACGAAATAAAACCTCGATTTTCGATTAAATAGATCCTTATTAATTTTGGGTGCATACTGCCCGACACGTATCGCTGCTATGTTTTGTTTTCATGATTTCTGAGATAGCTATATCTCAAGCTTGAATACATTGGCATTTAATTTTTGTTGCAGACGATTTGATTTATAAAATATATAGAAAATTCCATATAATGCGAACGATAAATTCACCCTCACAAATTTATAAAACAAAATATGTCAACACGTAGCATTGAAAGAAAAATTTATAGAAAACCTTGCAGATCTAATAACACAATATCCTACAATAGTAATGTTCCGTTTAATTACAAAGCAGCAGCATATCGGTTTTATATCAAAAGGGCGTTTGAAGTTAGTTCAGAAGCTTATTTAAATGAAGAGTTGAATAAAATTAAAGTGATTGCATATGAAAATGGTTTTTCAAACAAATTTATTAATAAGTTAATTTATGAGTTCAGAAATAAACAAGCTACAATAGTTAAAAAAGATATGCAATCTTCAAAATTCTACAGTATTAATTATATCCCACATCTTTTTGAGCGTATTAAATATGCATTAAAGAAATATAATGTAACTCTTATCGCAAAGCCCCCAACAAAGCTAAAATATCTGGTACATAGAATGATTGACCCCATTGATAATGGAGATAAGTCTGGCATTTATATTATTCCTTTTAAAGTTAATGGCAGTTCTAAAACATATTCATATATAGGCATGACAACTCGCAAATTAAAGGAAAGGATTAAAGAACATACGACTGACATAAAAAAAGGTAAATTATCCACTGCTTTTTCGAGATTAAATCAAGCTAAAGATATTGATATATTTTTAAGTAAAACTAAAATAATTTCACATTGTTCACAGTATAATAGTTACATAATCAGAGAGTCCCTAGAAATTTTGAAAAGAGGTGATAATACATGTAATGATGTATTATCTTATCATATCCCTCGTATTTGGTATAATGTATTGGGTGTCACTGGGAGTTTTTTGGTTTTTGCTGACCCCCCCCCCCCCCCCAGCTTGTAATGGTATCATCCCAACTTCTTTCTCTCCCTCCAATTCATAGTGGATTGGTTTCGCCCATTTTGGACCTGGAAGGAGCGCGCCATTCGGAGCGTTGTCTTCTCGACGGCTTGTGTTCATCTGAGGAAGGCTAATGTTTAGCCGAAAGCTTATGGATTTTTAACATCTAATAGTTTTAATTTTAAAACTGTGTTTTGTTTTATTGCACCTCTGTAGTAACAACATATTATCAATGTGTTTACATTGGGTTTTATAGATTTAATTTATATAGAAGAATATTTTGTGATGGCCACACCATACTTGTTAGTATTGCTAATGCATCCCTGATATAAATATTTCATGGATGGGTTAAATTAGTTTTCATTTCTTTGTTTTTTACGGCAAATGATCCGAAATTTGGAATCGTTGAGGTCCAGAGTATAGATTTTGTACTGTATGAGATTTCAACATATGTGTTGGGTACAATGCTGATACTGAATTTATTTTCAAAAGAAGAGCTTTTGCTGCTCCAAAAACTTGATTTCCTGCTCCACAAGTCGTTTTTTGTTGCCCCAAAAACTCACTTTCCTGCTCCAAAAGCCATTTTTGAGTGCTCCAAAACCTGCTCCAATTCTTCCTGAGTGAATGTGACCCCTGATAAATATAAAGACAATAATACATACAAAATTATATTAAAGTTCTTCAGTTCATTTGAAAATTAAATTAATCTACTGATTTGTTACATTATTTGTTAAATAGAATAAGCAATTTCTGGTAATGAATAATCTAATTTATTATTCTAGGAAGAACTGACAACCACATAATATGGCTAGAGTTGAGAACAGGCTTAAATGGATCTCGTGTTGAAAAAGTACTTATAAGATTCCTTGCAATTGCTTGCAACAAAAACACTTTTCCAAGGGATCTCGGATGAAGAACAACATAAATTGATTGCCAATAATGATCTAAAAAAACTAGATTTAGTGTTTTCAGGTACAGAATTTAATAGAGATTAATCAGTCCAGTTATGTTTGTTCAAATTGTCGGAGTGTGCACTGAAGAATTACAAGCAGCTCAAGGATGGATTAGACCTGGTATCATTGAGTTGATGAAAAAAGTTAAAGGTGCTGGAGGAGAATGGCTTATAACTGATATGAGTTGTGGTGAATCGACATTTGAACTGGATCCATCTGTTCTAGAAGCAGTAGATCAGGCTGTGGAATTAGAGGGCTCCAATTTAAGTGGTGTTAATGCTAAGTGTTCATGGCAAGAAAAAAAGCCAACTCAAGTCCAGAAGAAGAATGATGAAGAAGAGAGAAGCTGAAGCTAATGAGCCAGAAATTTCTATGCTGAATTTGGAACAAATCAAAGCTACTCTTAAAAAAGGGCTGTTAAATACTAAGACAGTTTGGCCCCAGGTTCGGCCTAATAGCAGTAATAGATATTATGGCATGTCTGCTCTGGGAGATTAGAGTGAGGGTTCAAGAAAAGACTCATGTGATAATAACATGAACAATGAAGTTAGTGCACTCGAGCCAGCATAATTGTTGCAAACAAAATTTTTAGAAAGCGTGCATTTGCAGTTTAACCTTGAGGCTGGCTCAATTTTATCTTTAGCATTATGGGGTAGATTGAAACAGTCGCCACTTCACATTTAAAAGCGTAGTAGGAGATGTAGCTATTATGCTTGTTCCAACTAGTGTTTCAGGTGCTTTAGCAACTGAAGAGAATCCATTTGCAACTCATGGTCCATGGTTACAAGTTCTTTTAACTGATGAAGAAATTGATTTAATTCTGAGTGATTTAAGTGAAGTTGATCACATAGAGACGGCCCTTCCAAAAACATTTGATTAGAAACACGGAAAACTTTCAGTGACTTTAGTGCATGAAAATTATCAGGCTCTCTAAAGTTATTTTTAATAATGTTACATAATGCTGCTATAAGTAAATTTATGAAAATGTACTTATGGCATCAAAAGATCGAATAACGGCAGGTGATGGAGCAAAGGCTCATGATATGAAAAGCAAATCTGTTATTTCCACTGCAACAACAGCGAAAATTTTTGAATATCTTAATACAGTTGGTATGTATATTTTATGTTTTTGAATGCCATTTATGAAAATAGCTGTGTTCATTAAAATATTTGTGTAGAATTAAGTATGATAATTACCTTAATCGATAATCCTGTAAATGATTCTTATTTGCACTGCAACAGGAAATACAAATGAAAAATGTCGAATGAGAGCAATTTTTCCTGGCATATGCTTACGAAATTGGTCTGTAGAGTAACGTTGAAGTATGTAGAATTCGACAGAATTCAATCAAGTCTTTGGTGTCTAGCCACCTGGAAAAGTCAGGGAAATGTATATGGATTGGAAAAAGGAAAATTTACCATTTCTGAGAAAAAGTTAAAAAATTTTGAAACTTCCAAGAAAGAAATAGGAAAGTGTTTCTTAAAAAACTAGATTTGAAATTTCAGTGCCATTAACATACTTGCCAACTTTTACACTTTAGGTGTAAAATTTACACTTTTGGAGTATTTTTTACACTTGGGGCACATATTTTTACACTTTCTTCCAAGTTTCATTTTTCATCCCTTAATTTATGAATTACTTTCTAGTTGCTTATAGTAACGGTAAATGATGAATGTGAGGGGAATGTTTAGCATTGTCAAAGAATGAGTTCAGGTTTCATTGTTAAAAATCATCAGGAAGATTATTTAAATTTGTATTGCATGTAAGAAGTCGTGTTTTAAATAAATTTGCACAGACAAAGCAAAGTAAAGCAAAAATTAGATTTGAAAAGCTGTGTATATGTCTTTAAAATCAGTTTCTTAATGAGTGTTGTAATGTTTTTCATATTTTTCTCATCAAACTATCTTTATAATGGTCAGCACTGTATTATTTAATACTACTCATCTATTATGTACTTAAAATTTTTTGAAAAAAGCTGTGTATGTGTTACTTAAAAATGGATTACATGGGTTTTATGTTTAAAAAAAAATAGTGTGAAATACTCTTCACGCGTCATTTTACACTTTGCCATTTTCAAAAGTTGGCAGGTATGCATTAAAATCAAACTTTGATCTTCATAAGCACTGTAAATAGTATTTTACCTCTCACAGAGGTGCCAACCTCTCTTCAATATTGTGAAATATGTGGGTTAATTTGACCCAGTTTAACAATGCTTCAAACCAGAAAAATTATTGGATGAATCTTTATTTATTTTATTTCATGTTTTTACATGGAATTTATTTAATGTCATTTCTTAAAAGAAATTCTGGTGCGAAATGTGTTACTTAAAAATGATGGGTCAAACTAATCCACATATTACGGAATATTAATGAGAGGTTCGCACCTCTGCTCTCATGTAAATAATTTTGTCTCCCCCCCCCCCCCCCCCTTTCAGTCTTCTTTTGTAACTCGGAGATTTTCAGTTCCAGCTTCATCGAAACTTTCCACTGAATGTTGTAGGATTGGGGAACTGAACATTTGTTAGCTTAATTTATTGAATATTTATTATTTGTATTAAAATATGTCAAAGCAATCTGTATTTAACTGTGACAGATGTGATAAAGAATTTTATCCTGAGTAGACAATGGATAGAACCTGCTGCTTAAAAGTGTGTATTTGTAAATTTTTCAAAATGTAACAAATCAGTTAATTTGTATCTCAAAATCAATTGTGAAAGTTCCACTCTCAAATATCAAATAAGATTTCTTGTGTGTAATGTTGCAAAATCTCAATACCTGGAATTTTTTTTTTTATTGATATGGAAAAGTGAGGCTAATACACAGAATTTCACAAAATTTCAGACTCTGTTAGACCTTGACCTAAACAGATCCTTATTAATTTTGGGGCATACTGCCCGACAGGTGTCGCTGGTATGTTTTGTTTTCAGAATTTCCGTGATAGCTATATATCAAACTCGAATACATTGTCATTTAATTTTTGTTCCAGACAATTTGATTTATATAGAAGAGTGTTTTGTGATGGCCACAACATATTAGTTTGTATTGACATCCCTGACATAAATGTTTCATGGAGTAAGGGAGAGGTTAAATTAGTTTTCATTTCTTTTATTTTTATGGCTAATGATCTGAAATTTTGAACTGCTGAGGTCCGGATTATAGATTTTGTACTGTATGAGATTTCAACATATATGTTGGGTACAAAGGTGATATTGAACTTATTTTCAAAAGAAGAGCTTTTGCTGCTCCAAAAGTCTTTGTTTATTGCTTCAAAAACTCATTTTCCTGCTCCAATTTTGCCTGAGTGAATGTGACCCATGTTTTCTGGCATCTTGGAAAAAATTTCATGTTGCCAAAACAGCGTTTTGGTGCAATTTTTTTCGCCAAGTGGCACAGGATATGGAACTCTTCCCCTTAAACCACTTTTCCTTAATAATCTAAATTTGTGAACACAATTCCAATATGTAAACTTTCTTTATTTCCTCTAATGACCGGTGATTTTTCTCTTTCAAATAGGCCTAAAATGGCAGAAGATGCTTTGTGTTTTTAAGTTTGTATTATAAATATCTACTACTATAGTAAATTATGTAAATATTGAACAATTTGCTTATATCTATGAAATAGTGAACAGGTGGCACAGAACAGTGGAACAGAAAGTACACAATTTTTTTTCCTCTTTCCTAGATAATTTCCTCAGTCTTGACAAGGCCTCCTTATAAAAAGGAACTACCAGAAAATTAATTAAATATTTAATGAGAGAAATGAAAGAGAGTTTATGTTTGCCTGCTGCCACATCTTTCACACACGTGAGCCCTGCTGTTGCAGCCGTTGCTGTCCTGTTGTCTGAAAAAGAAGCCAAAGTGTGCATGGTGGATGACTTGTTTAAGAATTTAACTTCAATGACTACTGCATATGCTAGAGGTATTTATTTATTTATTGGCAAAATATAAGTTTTGTAATCAAACTTGTTCAATAAGGATGATATATTATACCTTTGATGACATTTTTTGTTAAAAATGGTTGATTGTGTTAATGGTATTATGAAAAAAATGTCACAAAATCGTTAATTTTTGTATAATACGAGAACCTCTTCCCCATATTTAAAAAAGGGCAGGGTACTGCTGGTAAGAAAAGAGCACTCTTTAGATTCTTAAGGCACAACTTACAGAGCGGCAGTAGTAAATCGGAAATTTGATACAATTTGTTCTGAAAATTTGTGTTAAAAATGTGATCTATGCTATTTAGGATGCCATATTATTGTTTTAAGTTTGTTAAAATGAAATAACTCGCTTTCTCTCACAGCTAAATCACAATGAAAATGAAACTTTCTTCCTTTGTTCATTCTCTCTCCTGATTTGCTGAATTGTGGGTGTGTGACGTCAGAGGTTTGCCGAAGCATTTTCTGTACAGTTTCTGTATATTGCAATTATTAATAATGTGCAAAATTAAAGTTTATTTTTATGAACAATTTAGTTGTTAAAAAAATATTATCTGAACTGCTACAGTTCTAACTGCAGAAAGATTTAACTGTACAAACTTTTGAATTTTATTTTGTTTGATTCAGTTTCTGCCTTCTTTATTAGAAACAACTTTATATAAACAAACATTAAGAAGCCTTCTCTTTGTTGCATTTATTTACAATTTTTATATTATTTGAAACTGAACATTCACCCTTTCAGGAAGTGCTTAGTTGAAATAAAATTTATTGGGAGAAAATTATTTGGTCTGTTCAGTAGACCTTTTAATCGCCTATTAGCAACTAATGAGTAGTTATTTTAAACATTACTGTATAGTTCATTTTCATTTCATAACCCTGATATTTGGCACCCAGTAATGTGCATTTCAAAATTCCAGCTTGTAGATGCAATCATGAGATACTCTTATTATAGAAAAAAAAATTCTGCAGATGCTGCGTGTAATCAGGTTATCTTCATTTACACATTTTTTAAACAGATAATCTAGATTGTTTGCCGAAAATTTCAACATTTATTAGTCCTTACTTAAATGTTTATAGATTCCATTTTTTATGAAAATTCTCACTTTGAAATTTTAACTACGTTATTAATTGCAGGTGGTTGCGCCATTACCCTAAAGTGCTAGGAATGGAGTTCAGAAAGGGGGTGAAAAGATCTGAAATTTCTAATATGCAACAGGCTTTTAAGATGTAACAGGTCGCAAAGAACAGTTTTTTTTTAAAATTAAATTTAAAAGGGTGAAAGCGCGAAAAGCGTTTTAAAAACGTTCTAAATTACTATTTATTTAGAACTGTTAAAGCTGGAAATTCACATGGCTGTTACTCACGTAAATGATCACCCAGATCACTTTACTAAAAATGCGAAATTTAAAAGGACAGGAGCAAAAAAAAGAAGTTCTAACATTGAATTTATGTGGTACAGCTGCTAGTGTACCACATTTACATTACATAATTATGTTAGTGGAACAATAAGAAAGGTACCAAATCTTTCTCATTCTTGTATTTTTAGATATTTTTTCTATCTCATAATACAATGTACTCAAACTTTTATGCTTGGTGTATCCCTCCTCATATTCTTGATATACACCCAAATATACACTTTTCTTTTTGTCATGAATAGAAAAAACTAAGTGAATAGAAGATAAATACAAATAAATGTAACTTTTATTTTACATTTAATGTAAGCATTAAGAGATAGAAATATTTTATGATGTGACAATTTCATTTGTTTATCGTAGCATTTTTCTTGAATGTTGAATTTGAATTTGTAAATTTCAGTTTAAGTTGTAAATTATCTTTAGAATTTAATAATTTTGCATATAAATAAGTACTTATAAATGTCTAATTCTCACAAATCAACTCAATTCTTCTTGCAGTGGCTGCAATTTAACTGTACTATACGCATGTTGGTTGTTCACACAGACTAGTGGCATACCCTTAAAACAAAATTTTTCAATCTTTGTTATCTGACGACACACTCAAATGCATAGTTATATTTTCATAACACATCTGAGTATATATATATATTTTTTTTTTTTGTGGCTCACTTAAATTCTGATGACAAAGTATAAAAGGAATATATCTTTTGCAATTTAGAAACACAAACAAAATGCACCATCACATTCAATAAAAACAATATTTTATTGAAAATTAACAATTAAGTTCTTTAAAACCTATTTTCCGCTTATATTTATATGCAATGAGATATTAAAGCTTGACATTTTTAGAATATCTGCTTTGTAATGTTGAATTTTCAGATAGGCATACTCGTAAATTTTATACCAACCTGTGTAAGCAGCATGAAATTTCTTTTACAATTTTTAAACATTAGATATTGTAGAATTTAACAGTTAATACAGCAAAGTAGAATTTTGTGTAGATTTATATTAATGTCATAATAAGAGTATTTACTCACTGAAATAAATTTACTTGAAATTCTACTTTGTCAAGTGTGGGGTGGGAAGGGGGAATTACATCATTATACTCCCCACTGGCGAATGTATTTTTAGACAGGGCGAGTGAATTTTTAGGCAGTCTTAAAAACAGGCGTGAAAATATACCAAAAACCTTATATTTTTATTTGTTAGTCATATTTTGACTCCTTAATTGCTGCAGTGTAAACATGAAATTAAGTTCTATTTTTCCACTAAACTTTCCACTGTTTTATATATTTCTTAATTTTATATTTAAATAAAAAGGAAATACAAAAATGCATTGCAGTAAGGAATTATTTGTGCAATCTAGTAAATTTTGTCATAACAATATTAAACTATATGTTGCATCTTGCTGTCTAGCAGACATGCTACTTTTTCGCAAAAACACAGAATTCCGCTTTTTCGGCGCTTAATTTTATCATTCCTGGGATGAATGCAAATATGCATTAAAATTTTTTACCTTTTATGAGGGGGGGGGGGTGGGAAGCGGACGAAATACACCAAAAACATAAACGGGAGACATATAGTAGCTGCCAAATTGAGTTTGTTTTCACTTTCCACCGACCTTCTCTTTCCTCTGCCTGATCGCGCACACCAAAGCAATTAGCGATACAGGGAAATTATGCAAAAAATTGTAGTCGAGACGCAAAAAAATAATTCTTATGCATCCTATAAGACGCGTAAAAACACCCGTAAATTCTTCAAAGAAGTGCGAAATAAACGTGAATTCCGTCCGAGGACCGCTTAAAAACAACTAATTTCATCAAAGGATCGCTAATAAAATTTCGTCGAGGAATTGCAAAAAAAAAAAAAAAATTGTAGAAGAATCGCTGAAAGAAGACAAATTTCGTCAAAGGGCCGCAGAAAAATAAAAGAAGGATCGAGGGATCGAGAAAAAATGACAATAATTTGGTTGACATGGCTAAATGGCTAATTTGGTTGACAGATTTTTAAAAAAACGCACATTTTGTCAAAGGGTCATAAAAAAATTTTGTCAAAAGGCCGTCTAAAACATGAGTTTTGTTGGAGGATTGCGTAAAAATGCGAATTTTACCGAAGCATCATGGAAAAACGGCCAATTTCGTTGTAGGATCACTAAAAACGGCGAATTCTATCAAAGAATAGCAAATTTTGTCAGAGTATCGCCAAAAAATGACTTTCGTTGAAAGATCGCCAAAAAACGGCAAATTTTGTCGAAGGATCGCGGGCATGGGTGCAAGACTTCAGTCTCAGGACTGATTTCACTCTTGGAGAAATTTTTGACCAATACCAAATTCTACTTTATATGTTTAAATAAAAGCAATTTTACTATCAAGAACTTTTTATTTCTATCTTTTATTGTAAAAGATCGATTATTAGCCATAATACGAAACATAGAAATCTTCTAGTCCATATCCATTTGGTTATTCCTAATACTCAGAAAAGTTTTCAGTCTCTGCTTGAATCTACTTCTTGCATCCATGATCGCGGGGTAAAAAAACCCGAATTTCGTCCAAAGGCCAAGGGGGAAAAAACCCCGAATTTCGTCCAAAGACCAAGGAAAATAAGCAAAATTCATCAAAGGATCTCGGAAATTGGCGAATAATGAAGATTGCTGAAATTCAATAAGCTTCTTCCCATTATTACATACTAAGTACATACCAAATTTCAAGTCTCTATCTCAATTTGTTCAGGAGATGTAGCATTTACAGACACGCAGACAGACGGACGTTAAATTTTTTTTTTCAAAAAATGTGTTTTTCGGAATCTCCAGTATCTGAAATGTGTAAATCCGTCAAAATTTTTTTTCGATTTTCAAAACGATTACAAGACTAACTCTATATTACGTATGATGGGTAAGTAAAAAGATAGAAAAAGACATTTAGAATTAGGCTGTTCTCAAATCTAAACTGGCTACTTTATGACAAATTTTTTAACTCATTTTTGTTCGCAGTTGTATCAAATTGGCTGGTGCTTTTAATCAGAAACTTTGTAAACGGAAGACCTTTTCCATTTTTTGGTAAGTGCTAAAAACCTTTCAGAAAATATTGTCAAAACTTTGCGTTTTGAACCAAATTCTGTTCGCAGCAGCACGAGAAAGAGTCATGAAAATATAGGAATAGGATATATAAGAAATATTGAGTAGATATTAAAATATCAGATATGTTTGATATTTTTCGAAAATATTATACTAGTGAATCCGAGTCATATTTTTTTAACGAAATCTAATTATTTTTTAGATGCTTCTAAAGAAAAATTAAGGATATAAATATCTGCAAACAGCATTAGTCAAGCCAGAATACCATTTCATTTATTCCATCGAACTAGTTAGAGTAAAACGGATCGAAGACAGCAAAAGCAAGCTCGAGAAAAAAAAAAATAATATTTTAACTGCATTAGAGGATGACTTTGGCCGCTCCAGGAAAAATATGCAACAAAGAAAACTAAGTTGAATACATATAAAATACAATTTAATCTAATATAACAAATCATTATTTTGGGCTTCACGTGAAATATCTCTGCTTCGATCGATAGATCAATGGTGTCTTTTCCTTCTACACATTTCAATTTTACATTTTAATCATAATTATAAAATAAACCCATGCAGATACATCACACTCTATCTTTTTTGTACTATTTTTTACATTTCCATAATCATTGCCGAGCATGATAATGCGATATTTTATTTTTAATTGGGAAAAAAAATTTCATTTATGAAAACAATGGAATGTTGATTTATTTTTTAATTAATTCCAATTTTCAATCAAAAACATGTTTTAACGAGTATGTAATATGTCAGAAGCTGGTTCAAAAACCTTCTGAATGATATCTTATTTATTGTTGTGTGTTCTGTAAATGCACAGAAGAAAGGATGTTGACAACAGAAATAATATATACAGGGCTAGCATTCCCCCTAAAATTCCTAAATTTCCTAAATATTATTTTATCCCCTAAAATTCCTAAAATTCTCCTAAAATTTTCTTCTTGTTCCTAAAAATTCGAGATCGCCAAAATTTCACCAAGAAATATCGTGAATTTTGACAAATAGTCATCAAAAAAGATGTGTATTTCGTCAAAAGATTGCTAAAACAACACGTAAAAAACGCAAAATCCGTCAAAAGATCACAGAGAAAAGCAAATTTCGACTAAGAATCGGGAAGAAAACTTAATTTCATCCAAGGATATCGTGAGGGGGAAAAAAAGCTAAGTTCAACAAACAATCCTGAAAAAAAAACTCTAAAGATCGTGACACACGAATTTCTTCAAAAGATCGCAAATTTTTTAAAAACATCTCGGAGAAAAAAAACTAGAATTTCTTTAAAAAATTGCAGAATAAACGTGAATTTCGATTAAAAAAAATCGTGAAAAACCCCTCAAATTTCATCCAAAAATCAAGGAAAAAAGATAATTTCGTCTAAGAATCGCGGGAAAAAAGCGAATTCCGTCAAAAGATCGCGAAAAAATGTGGGATTTTGTCAATAAATCGTGCAAATAAGGTGAATTTCGTGAAAGAATCTTTAAAAAATGCATGTTTCGTCAAAATATCGCGGAAAAAACGCAAATTTCGACAAAGAAGTTTGGAAAAAAAAACCTTTCAGAAGTTTTTCTGTGAGCTTCAGAATTTTTTTTTCTCAATCACCCCTGCTTCCTGCCTCTTGCATTCATTCTGGTTAGGCTCAATGATCCAGGAAGTCAAAATTCTAATTAATACAATTGCAGTAAGCATAAGCTGTCAAAACGGTTTGTAATATGAATCCGGTTATTGCTCAAATTTAAATGCGCTCATTCGCAACAAACAACACAAGCACATGGAACAAGGGCTGAATTCATTGGAATGATGAGAATATTCTTTGGCAGTGTACCACATGTGCCTGACTAGCACAAAAATACTGTTATTACATACTTGTAATGTTAAAAATATCGCAAATGCCCCTAAAATTTTCCTAAAATTTGGGAAAAAATTCCCAAAATTCCTCCCTAAAATTTTGAAAAATCCTAGTGCTAGCCTTGTATATATGATTAGAGGTGTAAAAACCATTGACTAGAAATATAAATGGACAGCGGACTAGCAACCCTTTCTTGAAGAAAACATGTCCTTTCCTCCAGCAGGTGTGGAGGAAGAATATTCTGCCAAACAGGTTTTTTTTCGCGTCAAACTGTCACGGAAATTCCACAGCTCCCGAGAAGAAACAGAGATTTTTCACTTGTGTTTGAGTTTGTCAAGTTTGAGAAAGGGATTACCGCCAGAAAGCGGCACCCTTTCGCCTATTTTTGGCGATGAAAGGGGAAAGATATATTCTTCAAGTCTGTCGGAAGAAAAGAAAGGAGTCCGCTGTCCATTTATCTTTCTAGTCAATGGTAAAAACTAGGTGCCAATTAAGTGATTGCCATTGCTAAATTTTTTGCATTCCTCGCCAAATAAGAATACTGATAAAATTTAGGCGAAAAATACTACTAAAATTTAGTGGTGACAATCAGCCCCTTGCCATCATCATGTATGTTTATGGACTTTTGAATAATCTTTTACATTTGTTATCACTATGGACACTATGTATTCTAATTGCCAGATTTTAATTGCTTTACAGAATGTTGGGGATGATTGCCATCGCAAGAATGACGCTAAAAAAATTCATGCTACAGATTTCATCAGACTGGAGTTCTTTACTGGAGGGCATCAAGACCTGAGACTTGTGCTCCCGGCCAAAATCGGACCTCCCATTCAGGAGGATTTCATTATATCATATGTATCTTGCTGTATACTCAGAGTCAGAGTTTATAAGTGAATGGCAAAGTTTGGGCATTCCTCTAGGATCAACGTAGACATATTTAAACAGAGCTTGAGTAGCATATCCTATTCATGGATGGATCTTTTCATTACGTTTTTATTTGTTGTCCTATAACAATGCTTGTAGGCACTGTACTGGTTCTTATGACAATATATTTCTAGAACTTTCTCTAAAAGTATAAGTTTTTTTATTGATAAAGTGAAAGTACAATTATATCGTACAAATGCGATATTTATAAAAAATAGCGTACTTCTATTTTTTATTTAGGACACTAAGACTTTTATTTTTACAGAAATTTTTGGGCATTCCAAAACCTCTAGAATGGATGTAGTCACAGTAAAACAGTGCTTGAGTAGTATATTTGCTATTCTGGGTTTGACATTTTCATTGCATTTTCATTTGATAACTTGTTTCCTATAGAAATGCCTGTAGCCACAACTACAGTACTACTTCTTTTTCTTAAGATAATACTTTTGTATAACTCTCTCTAAAAGTATAAGCTTGTTGTTGATAAAGTAAAAGTACAATTATATCGTACAAATTCGATATTTATAAAAATAGTGTGACTCTGAAGACTTTTATTTTTACAGAACTTTTTGGACATTCCAAAACCTGTAGGTGGAATGTAGTAGACACACTTAAACAGTGCTTGAGTAGGATATCTTATTCTCTGTTTTTCCTAATCATTGCATTTTTATATGTGGAATTATTTCCTATAGCGCCTGTAGCCTGTAGATAATACTTTTGTAGAACTTTGACTAAAAGCATAAGCTTGTTGTTTATAAAGTAAAAGTACAAATGGGATATTTATAAAAAAGTGAGTGTGCTTCTCAAGACTTTTATTTTTACAGAACTTTTATGTATTTGGTGTTGGAGATTAATTCAGTATTCTTTGTTTGACATTTCCTTTATGTTATTCTTAGTCACATAGACCTGTTGTTGAAATCTAAAAAAAGTACAATTACATTGCCTAAATGCAATAATTAGAGTAACATTTGTTTCTAAAGACAATATCAGAACTTCTAGCAGAGAGCTTCTTAACGTTAAAAAATATAACTCTGTGTAACTCTTTTAAATATTTGTAATGTAAAATATCTTAATTTAATAAAGCAATTATTTTTCTATATGTAGTCTTTTTTTCTATTGTCTCCAATAAACTTGATGTAGAAATATTTATTCAGTGCTTGAGGAGAATTTCCTATTCTAGGTTTTGTATTCTTATGAGTTGCTTAGGTTTGTACCATGGCAGGCCACACACATAGATGAGACAAGCGACAAAATGCGCAAGTCAGAAGACAAATTCTGAAATTCAAACATGTTTCTTATTTGTTTTCTTCTGTTTTATCTGATAAATATTTCTTTCAATTTTTTTCTGGTATTTTCTTATTAGTTGCATTCTTTAGATGCACGCTATGTTGCTTGCCTCACTATGCCTCACTATGCCTGACCTAAAGAACATTTATGGATAACAAAGAAGGTATAATATATTCTATCTTCTTTGGTTACGTTGTGTAAATGCAACAGTGCTTCTTATGACAATTATTTTATAGAACTTCTTGTAGGATGTACCGTGTAGATTATTTGCAAATTTAAAAAAAAAAAAATGTTTAATTTATTAACGTAGTTATTTTTTATATTTAGTCTTACACGTTGATTTGCAAAAATGCTAAAATTTACTTTAATTATTTATATATTGAAGTTACGTAGATAATTAAATTGCAGATATGGGGTTCTGTACGCAGTAGGCCATAACAAGTCAACAAAGTCATAGGGGTTTTGAAACTTTTTGGTGGGACTAATTTACTACCTATATTGTCTCCAAATACTAATGAAGTAATGCCTAAAAATAGAAGACCAATTGTACCCCGTATAATCCGCCTGCTCTGTCCAGACCATGGAGCTATGAAAAAGAACAGCAAACTTATCCCAGGGGGTTTTATAATATTCTGTTGTTTTTTTTGTTTTTTTTTATTACCAAAAAATTTTTTTATTCTAAATGTACAATTGTATACAATCCTTAGTTGTTAATACTTAAGGCTTAAATTCAAAGGGGTTACTTTCAGACATATTAATTTTTCTTCAGATATGCATGGAATTGGCAGGTGCTCTTATTCAGAAACATTGTATTCGAAACACGTTTTGCAATTTTTGATAGAGGCAGAATATATTTCAGAAAATACAGTCTGCATTTTGAGCTGAATTCACTCTGCAGCGCCGCGAGCAAGGTGCAGTCTGAAGTTGTTTCAGAAAGCTTCTCATTGAGCAGGTCATTTAAGAACCACATTAAGTCGGTTTTCAAAAAAAAAAAAAAAAAAATCTCCTCTCAACAAATTTCTGACACATTTACGGACTTATTTTTAAACACAGAAGCACAATACTTTCAAGCATGATTATTCAAGTAATTTGTAATCGAACAGTTTCTTTTCATTTTCCCATAAATGAATTACACCAACCTTGAGTTAAGCGATTATTGTATCACGACAGCAGTTTGTTTTTCTTTCATGTGTGGTCGTGTCCAGAAATTCAATTCAAAAAGTCAACTTTGACAGCATTGTCTGAAAAATCTTCTGTCTTTACAGAAAAAAGGGAAAAAACACTTTGATTAGACAGTTACTTATTAAAATTACTGCAAATCTGCAAACATGAATTAATCAAAAAAATGTGTGACTGCTTGGATTTCAGAATAGCCTTAACGTTCTAAAAAAAATAAACAGAGCAACCGCCAAATTGATCCATTTACGAACAAAAATTAATCAAAAAATGTGTCAGAAAGCAATCAGTTTTGATAGGGACAGGCTTAATATAAACAACTTTTTTAAAAAACAAATTAGCGAGTAAAAGCATCATA
The DNA here is from genome assembly GCA_963931845.1 of Maratus michaelseni. Taxonomy (NCBI): domain Eukaryota; kingdom Metazoa; phylum Arthropoda; class Arachnida; order Araneae; family Salticidae; genus Maratus; species Maratus michaelseni. The sequence goes on from OZ007586.1 coordinate 32,700,573, forward strand.
AATCATTTTTTTATCTAAAGGTAGAAGATATTTCAAAAAATACTTTCAAAGTCTGCACTTTGTAATTCCCCATACTGCAGTGTCAGAGAAGAGAAAAACACGTGGTCACATGAAACGAATCGCTTATAACCAAACGGGTAATTTATTTATCAAAAAACCGAAAACTCATTTCGATTCCAAATCACTTCCATAGTCAAACTTTCCAATTTTATGCTGTTTCGTTTAAAAGTGAGTCAGAAATTGTATCAAAAACTTTCGCGGTTTTGAACAGGTCATTTGAGAAACACCTTAACAGTAACTTGAAAGTACATTTATTGAGTTTTGAGCTTTATTGAATTTCTACATTTCTCAAATTCTTAGACAATTATGCTCCTGAAAAACATCTGGCAGTAGAAGTGTTTAAGGCTGTTCTCAAATCTAAAGGAACTACTTTCTGTTGTAATTTTGAATTCATTTTAGTTCGGAAATGGATTAAATTGGCAGGTGTTCTTATTGAGAAACTATGTCATCGAAAGTAGTTTTCCATTTGATCTTTAAGAAAGTACTGTCAATGTTCGCTTTTTTAACCGAATTCGCAGCAGAACGAGAAAAGGAAAAATCGCGTCATCATGTGACACGAATCGTTTACAACTCGATAAGTAATATATTGATAAAAAATGGAAAACTCATTTCCATTCCAAATCACTTCCATATTCAGACCTGTCAATTTTAGACCTTTGCATTTAAAATGTCATTGAGTCATAAAATGTGTCAGATAATTTTGCGTTATTGAGCAGGTCATTTGAGAACCACCTTAATTTTTCTAAAAACAATGTATGTCAACAGCTAATATTAGAAACAGAAAACATCTCTTTAGACTTTATGTCATTGAGTTTTGCAGCAAAGTTTTATAAATAGTTGCTAGATTTCATTGATCTAGTCATGTGTATATATAATATTGAATAGCATTTCATTTTAATTAAATGAAGTCTTTTCTCTTTTAGATGCTAAAAGATGTAAATTAACAACATAATATACAGTAAAATAACTTATTAGGTTGTTGACATGTTTCGGCTCACTCCGAGCCATTTTCAAAAACAAACGAGAATATTCTATAATTGCACAGTCGTTGAAGTTATTATTTAAAATGATATCATTTAATGTTCATGTACTTCTTAAAAAGTGTTTCTTAGTGTGTACTTTAAGTGGATATGCGTTATATTATCATAGATATACGATTGCAGTTTTTGGAGAAATATCTAATCAAAATGTACAAGGATGGAAAAATACACGACATGTCAAACCATACCTAAGATAAGAAAGGGTTATTCAGGGAAATCTGGTTATTGAGATGACATGCTTATTGAAATTCAATGGGAACCAAGCACTGGTTGAAACAGAAATATGGGTATTATCTTCAATAACTATAGTGAGATGTATGTGACAATATATTCGACTTTATCCTGTAGCAAGTTGACGAAAATGACCTAGCAAAAATTTGGTAATAGATTGTAGAAAGAATGAGCAGAAAATTTCCAATATCCACTAGTTCAGTAAAAGGGTTGAGGTGTGTGTGTGTGGGGGGGGGGGGTCCAAAATGGTTTGAAAGTGGTTTAAAAATTAAGTTAATACCTAATTCTTCTGTTGATATTTACGAAAATCTATATAGAATTCTTGCGATTGCAGTGTATAACATATTCACCAAATGGGAGCTCAATCGGAAGCAGTGTTGTGTTCACAGACAGACATACACATGATTACAATACTTCCTTTACACTATCTGTTTGGTAAGTAAAAATAACCACCTAAATATAAATTGACTTGAATTATATAATCAAATATATATAACTTGAAGTAGTTATATAACTTTATCTATAAGTTGAAAAGGGAAACTTATTTCCGTTATCATTAAATTAAAAGCCTGCTTCTGCTTACTTCTGCTATAATAATACAGTGAAACCTCTCTGTAAGGGCCACCTGCCGTTCCATTGAAAATTGGCCCTTGAATAGGGGTGACTAAAATAAGAAAATAATATATGGGAAAATCAAGTGAAAAAATGTTATTATTATTTTCAAACTCTATACATGATTGACAAAATTTTCTATTGAAGTTTGTTAACTTTTTCGCAGACAATTTTGGTTTCTAATCATTCTTTTAGTTTTTGGAACAAATTTGCATTATTTCTTAATGCCTTAGAATAAGATATTAGTTTATTTATTTCTGACAGGATATATTCACAGCTGCAAACTCATTATCATTATCTCAATCAGATTGAATTCCTGAAACAAAAATTTACAACAAATTCAATTCACCTGTTTAGGATTTAAGGCACATGTGAAAAAAAAAGGGATAGGTGCGGCCCCTAATAGGAGTAAAATTAACATTATGCCTATGGGAAATTTTTTCGTTCCTAAAAATATTGGCCCTTAATAGAGATGGCCTTTAAAAGAAGTTTTACTGTAGTTCATATATTTTGGTCAGATAATTGCATTAACAACATAAATAAAAATACCTCCCAACCATTTCGTTATGCTTCATTTTTCTGTTTTCCTTATCTCATAAAGGTCAAAGTTTCTGTTTTTGTAGAGTTTTATTTATTTTAGAAAGATTATTTGCTAAAAGAATTTAGTTGTGTTGATATATATATATATATGTATACAAATTTGACCAATTTTGAAAGAATTAATTAAAAATTTTCCTCAGAGACTTTACTCATTTAATCAAATAGTTAAAATTAAGTAATGTTAAAGTAAATTATTCTGGCAATGAAATATTTTAAAATCTTAATTTAAATCTTATCTCAAATTAAAAATAAAGATACTAACAAGAACCTTTCGTTATACCACGCCCCACTATATCGCTCATTCAAATATATCGCTTTTTTTGTCGATTCTCTCTAATTATAAATTTTTTCAACATTAAAAACACCTTCAACGTTGTTCTAAAAAAATTAATAAAATAAATAATAGTATTAATAACAATATTAAAATAAATAAATTAATAATGCTAGCTCAACAACAAGAAGCTTTATAATATATTCATGGATACATTTTTATAATTTAAGATCAATAATATTTTCATTCTTTAATCATAATTTCATTTTGTAAGATTTTAAATCTGCAGTAAATTTTTAATTTGTATTTTAATAAATTTTAACAAGTAATCCAATTTATAATATATAAACAAATTTTAATGTGTAAAACTTTTTTTAATCAGTGATCATTAGATGTTGGGTATAATTTGAATTGGGTCGGATTTTTGTAATAAAAATTTTATGTAACCAATTTTTAATTGGCAATCAAATTTTAATATGAAAACAATTTTTAATCAGTGATCATTAGATGTTGGGTATAAGCAATAAAATTAGGTTGGATAAATTTATGCACGAGATGTAACCCAAATGGCCAGGAACAGAGCTTGATTAACACATGGGCTAACTTCCACCACCATTTTTTCTTAATTATTTTATTAATTAATTTTTTTCTTATTCATTTCTTTCTTATTCATTTCTTAATTATTTTATTAATTTCCTTATTTATGACAGATTTTCATCATTGAAGGCTGTTATCAAATCCAAAGGGATTACTTTCAGACACAAATTTTAATTCATTTTTGTTCAGAAAGGCATGCAATGAGCAGGTGTGGTTATTTAGAAACACGTTTTCCATTTTTCAGTAAAAGGCAGAAGATGTTTCAGAAACCATTGTGAAAGTCAGTGTTTTGAACCAAATACCTATTACTTCAGCGTGAAAAAGGGGTGGGTGTTGTCACCTGACATGAATCGCTTATAAGGGAAACTCATTTCGACTCCAAATCGCTTCAATAGTCAGACCTGCCAATTTTATGCTTTTCCGTTTAAAAATGTGTCAGAAAATTTCACGTTGTTGAGGTGGTCATTTGAGAACCACTTTAAATAGACGACGTATTCAGACTACTATTCAAAAATAGTAGTGGAAGTTTGCTCCTGCGGTAATCAAAGTCTGATGAGTTTTTTTTTTTTTATATCAGCAAATGTTGTTTTTTTTCTTGGGGCCTATTTTGTGAAGAATAAAGGTTATTTTTGTGAAATTTATTATATTTTTGTAAAAAATAACATTTTGTAATGAAAGTTGAAATTCAGTTACTCAAATTTGAACCTTTTGAGCATTTATTAACATAAACTTTTAAAAATCCTTTTTCTGAAGTTTTCCTCTCTGGTGAACTTGTTTGTTTACAAATTACACATTTTAAAACGTCAGAAAATAATAAATAATTAATAAATAGTAAGTTTTTATGGGATAGAATTTTGTGAAAGGGCCTATTTTATTAAAAGGAATTTTGTGAAGGGGCCTGTTTTATTATAAAGAATTTTGTGAAGGGACCTGTTTTATTATACAGAATTTTGTGAAGTAGCATATTTTATCAAATTGATTTTGGTGAAGGGACCTGTTTTATTAAATAGAGGGGCTCTAAATAGCCCCAAATTTTGCCTGGATCGACTCTTGATCAGGTAGGAAATTGCAACATACTACCAAATTGTTATGCCAAAATTTATAAACTGTAAAAACAATTCATTACTACAATGCATTTTCGTGGAAGTATTTTTATAAAAAAAATTGCACAAATCTAAGAAAGATAAACAACAGAGGAACGTGTATTGTAGAGAAGAATGTTTACATTGTGGGGAATTAGGAGAAATGCGACATGTGTCGAAAGAAAAATATGGATATATAATGCATTTTTTGATATATTTTCTATGCCCTACAGTTTTTAAAAGGCTATATAAGAATTCATTCTCTCCATTCAAAATTCCATTCGTCACTGGCGAGTTTACTGATGTATCCTCCCCCGCCTTGGCATTTAAAGAAACAATGCGCTATTAAAATAGCTCATTGTCTAGAGCAGTTTTTGCTTCAATTAATAGAAATAAAGTTGTTGCACTTATTTTAATTATTCTATCATGTTTAATCTCGTGGAATTCTATAAAAATGATTTTTTTTTCATTAACAATATTTATGCTAATTAAGATCAATAAATATTTTCAAATTGTAACATTTATAATCGCTAATTAAATTTAATCTGTAATCAATTATATCACGCATGGTATAAAACAAAGAATAATTTTCCATGACAATAAAAGGAAAAAGTTAAGGAGACAAAAAATGCAACCCATGAGATAGAAATGAGGGAAATAGTCTTGAAAGAAACTAAATAAGTTATTGATATAGTAGCTCAGTTTTTGCTTCAATTAATAGCAATTAAACAGTGGCATTTATTTAAATTATCTGACAATTTTTAACCTCGTCGAATTCTATAAGAATACTGTTTCTTTATTTTTATATCAACAATATTTCTGCTATTTAAGATCAATAAATATTTTCAAATTGTAACAATTTAAAACTGCAATTAAATTTAAACTATAATAAATTTTTAATCAAGAATCTCAAATTTGGTATACAAATGATAGAATAATTTTCCATGGCAATAAAAAGGAAACACTTAAGGCGACAAAAGATGTAACACACGAGATAGAAATTAGGGAAATATTCTTGAAAGAAACCTCTAATTAAGTAAGTTATTAAAAAACCTCAGTTAAGGTTGTTCTCAAATCCAAACTGGCTACTTTATGACACATTTTTTAATTTATTTTTGTTTGAAAACTCATGAAAATGGAAGGTATTTTTATTCAGTAACTTTGTAATCGAAAAACGTTTTCTCTTTTTTTTTTTAAACTAATGGCAGATCGTTTAGAAAACGCTGTCGGCGTTTTGAACCAAATTCTCGATATTGCAGTGCCATAAAGGAGAAAAGGCATGCTAACGTGACACAGATCGCTTGGAGACCGCTGACCAGGCCCCTACCTACCGGGATTCGACCCAGTTTGACGGGTTTGAGTGTCTGGAGAGTGGGGCGAAATTCGCCTGATCGCCTCATGGGGCGATTCACAATGACAAGTACCCAGGTCGGCTGACCTATAATGTCCGGATTTTACTGGGTTGATCACTCCTAGGTTTTAGTATTCTGAGAACTGTTGCCGCACGCCACATACTCGTCATGATAGTTGGAATGGGACTGGACAATTTAGTGCCGAAACTATGGTACTCAACTTAGCTTGAAAAAGGGGGGAGAATTTTGAGGGAGGACAATTAAAACCACTGAAATTATTATTATTATTTATTTATTTATTTATTTATTTAATTTTGCCAATAGCTAAGTCATACCAGCAAGGAAAATTTTGGGGCCGAATAGCAAGGCAGACGAAAACGCTGCGGGGGCTGACGGGACTGCGCCTTTCTACCGAACCCCACCTGGTAAAAACTGGCTCCGTGGACTGTCCCATTGGAGCGGGTCCGGTAGCTTGCGCTTATAACTGAACAGGTAATTTATTTATCAAAAAATCTAAAATACGTTTTGATGCCAAATCACTTCAATAAAAAATGCCAATTTTATGCCTTTGCGTTTAAGGGAGTCAAAAATTGTGTCAAAGTTTCGCATTGTTGAGCAGGTCATTTGAGAACCACCTTAATGTCTGGCACAGTTTTGCTTCAATTATTAGCAAATAAAATGCTTCATTAATTTGGATTTTTCGATCGTGTTTAATCTCATGGAATTCTATAAAAATAAAATTATTAACAATATTTCTGCTATTTAAGATCAATAAATATTTTTAAGTTGTAACATTTTAAATCTGCAATTAAATTTAATCTGTAATCAATTATTAATCAATATCACATTTGGTATAAAAACAATAGAATAATTTCCTATGAAAATAAAACTAAAAAAGTTTAGAAGACAAAAGATGTAATCCATGAGATATTCTTGAGAAATATTCTTGAAAGAAACATCTAATTAGAAGCGTTGTTAAAAAAGCTCATTTACTATCTAGAGCAGTTTTTCTTCAATTAATAATGATTAAAATATTGCATTAATTTTAATTATTCGATAATTTTTAATGTCATCGAATTCTTTAAATATATCTTTTCTTTTTTTTATATCAACAATATTTCTGCTATTTAAGATCAATGAATATTTTTAATTTGTAATACTTTAAATCTAACTAAATTTAATCTGTAATAAATTTTCTGATCAATTATCTCACACTTGGTACAAAAGCAATAGAATAATTTTCGATAGCAATAACAGGGGTCACAGACCTGCTCCAATTGCACCAAACTGCTCCAAATGAAAATATCTGCTACAAATGCATTTTTTTTACTATTTTTGCACCAAAACGAGCATTTTGTTTTTTCTTTTCTATGGTGAAATCGGATTTCTTTGCACCATTTTCTTCCCAGGAATCCCATTTTTCCGCCGAACAGCAGATTTTCCCTTTTTTAATTTTTAAAAATCAAATCCACGATCTGAAATCAAGATTTTCGTCAAGTGATCACAGAAATAATATTGCGATTTTCATCAAACGATCACAAATTGAAACTGCAATTTTCATCAGACGATCACGAAATAAAACCTCGATTTTCTGCAAGTAACCGCGATATATGACTTATTTTCGCCGATTGACCACGAAATAAAACTGCTATTTTCGTCAAACGATCACGAAATAAAACCGTAATTTTCATCAATGATCTCGAAATAAAACCTCTATTTTCGGCAAGCGACCTCGAAGTAAAACCATTATTTTCGGCAAGTGACCGAGAACAATACCACAATTTTCGTCAAACGATCCCGAAATAAAACTGTGATTTCCGCGAAATAAGCTGCACTTTTTGTCAGACGACCTTGAAATTAAGTATAACCTCGATTTTCGGCAAGCGACCTCGAAGTAAAAACCATGATTTTCGGCAAGTGACCGAGAAATAATACCACAATTTTCGTGAAATGATCGCTAAATAAAACTGCAATTTCCTTCTGACGATCGCGAAATAAAACCTCGATTTTCATCAAGCGACCTCGATTTAAAACTATTTTCGACAAGTGACTGCGATTTTAATCAAACATTCATGAAATAAAGCTGTAATTTTCCTCAAGCAATTGTGAAATAAAACCGTGATTTCCGTCAAATGACTGCGAAATAAAACTGCAATTTTCATCAGACGATCGAGAAATAAAACCGTGATTTTTGTGAGACGGTCGCAAAATAAAATCAAGATTTTTGTCATAAATTGGAGAAATAAAACTACGATTATCAGCAACTGACCGCGAAAAAACTCTGTGATTTTCGTCAGACGATCGCGAAAAAAAACTGCAATTTTCGTAAGGTTATTGCAAAATAAAACCGGTTTTCGATCTTGAAATAAAACTGCAATTTCTGTCCAACAATCACGAAAGAAAACTGAGAAATTCGTGAATCGATAGCAGAAAAAATTGTGAATTTCGCAATTCAGTGATTGAAAAAAATTGCAAATTTTGTTAATCAGTCGTATTTTTAAAAAATTGGTCGTTATGGAAAAAAATAATTTTTGATTTAATGCCAACAAATATATAATTTTTTTATTGGAAAAATATTCATGACTTACTTTTGAAAAATCAGATCAACCCAAAGCATTTAAAGCCGACCTGACCTACAACGGAAGCGCGGGTTGGAATCCGGTTCCATGACCCGAAACAGGACACTATCTGCAATTTCGAATTATATTTAGGAAAAGGACTTTGTAATTAATTGCTGTTTTTGTTTGTTTGCACCCTATCTCAAGAACTGAAATACGTAATTTAAACAAACTTCAGATTCAGTTAGACGTTGGACATAAATTGTGCTAATTAAGTTTTGGTGTAAACTGCCCAACAAGTGGAGCTGCTATGCTGCATTTTTCATGATTTTCTTGATAGCTATACTTCAAGAACTAATGCACGGAATTTCTTCAAAATTCAGATTTACACTTTGACATAAATAAATGCTGATTAGGTTTTGGTTTAAATTGTCTGACAGGGGGCATTGTTATTCTGCATTTTTCACGATTTGTGCAATAACTATATCTCAAGAACTAATGCATGAATTTCATGAAATTTCAGACTCTGTTAGACCTTGACTTAAATAGATCTTTATTAATTTTGGGTGCATACTGCCCGACAAGTGTCGCTGCTATGTTTTGTTTTCATGATTTCTGTGACAGCTATATCTCAAGTTTGAATACATTGGCATTTAATTTTTGTTGCAGACGATTTGATTTATATAGAAGAATATTTTGTGATGGCCACACTATACTATTTAGTATTGCTAATTCATCCCTGATATAAATATTTCATGGAGTAAGGGAGGGGTTAAATTAGTTTTCATTTCTTTGTTTTTTATGGCAAATGATCCGAAATTTGGAATCGCTGAGGTCCGGAGTATAGATTTTGTACTGTATGAGATTTCAACATATGTGTCGGGTACAATGGTGATACTGAATTGATTTTCAAAAGAAGAGCTTTTGCTGCTCCAAAAACTCATTTTTTGTTGCTCCAAAAACACACTTTCCTGCTCCAAAAGCCGTTTTTGACTGCTCCAAAACCTGCTCCAATTCTTCCTGAGTAAATGTGACCCCTGCAATAAAAAGGAAAAAGTTAAGGAGATAAAAGATTTAACAAATGTAGATAACAATGGGGGAAATAATCTAGAAAGAATCATGCAAAACTTTTCCGTTGTAGTGACATCTTTACCCTTGAACAATAACTCCGGGACGGATGTTGTTATCTGTATCTGCATGCCCAGGCTAAAGTAGACCAGACCAGAAGGTTCTCGAAAAATTTAATGATGCATGATAACAATCCAAGGTTAATATAAAAGGACCCCCAATGCACATTTCGTGATACCTTTTTCAATCTTTCTCACTGCTGTACAACTGCGTGTAAACTCTCTTGGAATACTACATTTTGCTTTGCGAAAAAATAATTATTTCTTCTTTCCAGATCTACCTCACAAAGTGTGTTGCATTAAAATTTTCTGAATTCATTTTCATTTTATTTTGTTTTCTTATTTATTTTTTTATATCTTGTTTGTTTTCATTTTAAAACACTGTCTAGTAAAATAAATCTTTGGTTGGTAAGATTTTCTGAACATTCTCCACCCCTGTTTCAGCATTAAAACTGTACATACTGTGACATGTGTAGTATGACAACATTTTAAAGTACTATTATCAATAGTTTTTTCTAATTTGAGTGTGTGCAATGTAAGGAAGTTTTGAGGAAAAGGGTTTAAAAGTTAACTTATACCATAAGTATCTCCTTATGTTGTTGGATGTTTTTAATGGTAACTTTTGTTTTATTTGGAGTTTTTCAGAAAATTCTTTCTGCAGCAGATTATCTGAAAAAATCCATGGTTAAAAATAATAAATAAACCTTCAGTGTAAACTCTTCCCTTAAACCCTTTTTTTTTTTTTTTTTTTTTTTTTTTAGTTTCTTTACGGCTGTACTAAAGTGGTTACTTTCTGACATTTGTCTGAATCTGTTTTTTCAATTTAACGCATGAAATTGGTGGGTTATCTTGATTTTTATCAACCCTGCTTTGAATCATATTTGTATAATGCTTTAATAAAATACTTTTCACAGATTTCACAAATTTTCTATCATCCCGTATATTATTGCTGTTTTTCTAAGTAATTCGCAATATTGTTAAGTTGTTCTAACTTACCAAACTTTATATTAAACTTTATATATTGTTGTACTTCAATAGGAAATAAAGAAACTTCTTATAAATGAAAATATTCAATATATTAAGAATTTTTCTCGAGTATTAGTGATTGATTTCTAGTTATCTCCCCTTTTTTATGCTACCTTTACTTTAGAAAGAATTTTTCAATATTTTTGCACCATTTCGGGTGCTGGGTACACAAAAAATAATGCCGAAATTTTAAAATTTCTGCATGACTTCGGGTTGAGCATGACCCAAAACATTTGAGCTAAAGGAAGGGCGAAAAATAGGTCTAAAGTTGCAAGTAGTTAGCTATTATTAACCCTAAAACTGTGAAAGAACACAAGATGAAGTTTTTAATATTGTCATTAGAATATTAACTTACTAACTGTCAAACGCTCCTATATATATATTTTTGCTTTGTGGAGACAAATTGAGTTTCTTATTTTAAATATTAATAATAAATGGATTTGGACTGTTATCGGCTGCAAAGCAAAACAGTCATTATTTTTGGATTTTAAGAAATACATATTTGTTGTTACCTTTTCATCAGTTCGCTGAGATCGTTGTCATTGTCAATTTCAGTAATTAGTCACAAATGCCTGTAAAACTATTTTTATTGTAACATTGTGCTTATGTGGGAAAGATATATATATATATATATATAACATTTTATATAAATAATAAAATTTAGCTCATTTAGTATAAATAAGAAAATATGCTTTCTTAATAATACTTTCTTTTAAAACATTGATTAGTTGAGGTAATTTCGGGAAAAAATTAGACGATAACATGACGCCTGAAATATAAGCTTCGAATCTGAACAATCTGTTTATCCGTATGTCACCATTCTCTTATTCTACGGAATGCCAATGCATTTATCTTGTGGGACGTAGCACAAATGAGAAAAAAAAACAAGAAAATATCGATGTGTTATGCTTAGGATACTTTATTGAACAAACACTTTAAGAAATGTAAATTTGTAATTTCAACATTACAAATGTCATTTTAAGAAGCAGTTCATCAAATTCAGCAAAATTTAGGATGCGGTTCTACTGAACCGGCTGAATCCCACCACTGCTTATAACTCAAGATGCAATTCATTTATTGAAAAATAAAAAATTACCTTTGATTCCTGTTCAATTTTACAGCCATACCTGCTAGTGTTTTTCTTTTGAAATTGACTCGGAATGTATTGAAAATTGTTACATTGTTGATTGGTAGTAAAATAAAACAGCCTTAAGCACCTAGAAAAATCAAGAGAAATTTTTAACCGTTGTTCAATTTCTTATGCATTTCATGTAATTCAGACTTGTAATATTTTCTAAATAATTTTAATATACAGAAAGATCCAGGTAAGAAAAAATAAATCTATTTGCATTTAAACTTTTTTGCTTTCAGATAAATTATTTAATGTAGTATCTCATTTTGTACTAATCACTCAATCTTATTTTTACAGAGTGGTGTGTCTTATATTGTGAGCCCTGGTGGTTCTACGAACGATGAATGCATCATTGAAGCATGCAATGAATATGATATAGTTCTGATTCACAGCAACTTGCAATTGTACCATCATTAATTAGTGAACTGTGAGACTTAAGCTTTTTTCTTTTAAAGAAATATATTTCTTATAGAAATTATCAATGTTGCCTGTATTACTATTTTTGATATTAAAATATTTATTTTTTTTGCAAATCTGTTTCATTTTATTATTGTTACAAATTTTAAAAACACTTTTTCAACCTCCAACACCTACATATTTTTATACTTCTGAATAGGATGGTGAATTTTGCAGTCTTGAGTTGTCTGCTATTCAGATGTTTTGCTGTATATTGTATTCTTTAATTCTTTTTTTTTTTTTAAATAAAATATTTGATGTGTTTGCAGCATCAAATAAAAATATTTTTGTCAGATTTTCAATGATTATTAACATATTTTACTCATACAAATCTGCTTTACTAGTTTAAACAAGATAATTCAGGTATTTATAGACTAACAGATTTATTTATAAGATTGATTATAATATATTATTCAGTAATTCGTTTGCTACACAAAATCAATCCAACAACTGTGTGCATCTATCTCATGTCTTATACTGCATTTCTTGATTGCCTTCATATTAATAATTAATTAAACATTCATCTACATATTCATCCCTGTATAGCAAAACTGAAAACAAAAATTTTGTATTACTCACAAAAATAGTTTATTATATATAACAAATGTTTTTGTTTTCTAAGATAAGTATTAATTTAAATTTATTTGGTGATAAAATAATTGGAATTAAATGCAACTGTGAATGGGATAAAACTTCTTTAAATTGTATCTGGCTAATTTCTGGCAGGTATCACAGTACATTTATTTTAGCATTTTATTTGAAAAACAGCATAATTAGCTGTACGAAGCTGTTTTTGGTTTCTTCATGTGATCATTGGAAATATAGTTATGTCTGTTTTTGTTATGGCTCTCAATTTGGATGTGTGCATATAATAACAAGAAATGTGCATTTAAATAAATAATCTTAAGAAAGAATACATATATATTGAGATTAATGAGAGGTTCTACTTCTTTGGGTAGTAAATTTTTCATCAATTTTTTTTCATCCCGCATGCATGTAGATTATTACCCTAAAACAATTTTGTGATATTCCAATTCCTTGCAATCTTTTTTGCTTGTTGAATGTAATGCAGCTTGTTCAAAGTAACATTATTGTAAAACTTTAAACCATGTTTTTCAAACTAAGTGACCTTTTTTTTTTGAGAAATTTTTGACTGATTTCCTTCATTTTCTTAGATGTGTTCATAATTGTATAAATATGTAGCACCTATAGTCGTCCTCTAATCCGTCAGTCTGTCTGCATATAACAGCACAAAAACTATCCAACCAAATGGTTCGAAACTTAATAGATATAATTTTGTCACATCACTTCAAATTTTATAAATATCAAATCAAAACTTAAAACAATATTAATAAAAGTTTTCTTCATTCTATTCAATCCTATCATACGTAATTAATTCAATGATATCCCATGATAAGTAATGATTCTAGATTTCCATGGTGATTACGTCCTATTACTTACCCATCATACGTAGTATAGGGTAAGTCTTGTTTAATATAGTCCTATTATTTTCACTTATCGATTATTTTACAGGCTACAGTTGCTACATTTATTTATGATTCAAGTTAAAGTATATTTATATACTTTGATGGATACACCATTTAGATGATGTATTTCATATATTGAAAATTTTGAATACCAGATAATTGTACGCATATATACATGTATAGTGTCTTATGTGTCATTTTTAGGTGCATTCGTAATTACATAAATATGTAGCACCTATTATCGTTGTCATTCAATTTAATATTCCCAGTTTCTTTTCCTAAAAATTAATCTCTCATTTTATTTTACTCGTTATTACCCTCTGACTTCATTTTCATCTATTTAAAAAAAAAAAAAAAAAAGATGTCTTGCGCCTAGCAACAATGAGAAATCTTTGTTCACTGTTGTAGTACATCTATATTTCGACGGTTAGTGTATCTGCTGTCAATTCTCACAGCATATAAAAATTATTTCTTTCATTTCTTATTCACACGGCCTTTTACTTGCCGTATTATGGTACATTGACACCCATTTGTCATACTTTTAGCTCTCATTTTCCGCTTTTTACATAGTAATATTTTAGGGTGGTTTCTTGCAAAAATTCACAAGGCTCCATTATGCGGTTTTAATCAGGCTGGCGTTAAAATTCATAATTGCCCTTTATCTTAATTTCATTCACTTTACATTGACAGATAAAACCACATGTGTCTGTTCAGACTCCTGTATCGCCAGAATATACATTTTTGGCTAATTAAATTTATATTGTTTCGCCAACGCCTTATACGATCTGTGAAAGTTGTGACAGTTTTCTAGAGATACTCAGCTCTTGCTCTGCATAGTATCAACATGTAATTGCATTTACCTCCTCTCCAGAATTTGATTACAGGCAGGGGTCGGAAGTAGCATGCTACAAGTAGCAAAACTACAGTAGTCGCTACTTTTTACAGTAGTTTGTAGTGTAGCGTGCTACATTTTGAACAATGTAGTGTAGTGAATAGCGCCATGCAAAAAATCAATAGTTTGTAGCGAGAACCGATGCTACTTCAGGAGGAAAAAAGCACCATTCCTCCTGAAGTAGGGGGGATGGTGCTTTCTGCAAATCCATGGACCATTCTGCAAATCACGTGGTCAAAACTTGCTTCTTTTGTGCAGAATTTGTTCTGCTCAACAATTTCTAAATCGCGGTGGCAAATCTCAGCTGAAGTGTATAGCAACGCATCACATGAAGTCGTATATTTTTTCCATTGACACTTGCTGCTAAAATCAAATCCTAACACACCAAAGGAATTAATTTTCTTGTTGGAAACACTTGTCTATTTACTAGTTATTAGGTCTTCATGTTTTAACGCCGGGTTTCTTATTATTTGGAAATGCTTTATTTATTGTTTGTATTTTGGGTTGTTTTTCTGTAATTTTCTAGATTATAATATTTCTCTTAATTTTTCTACAAAATATGTTAAGCGTGTATAAACCAACATTTTTGAGACGAACACAAAACATTTTCTGGTATGTTCTCTGGCCTGATTCTTAGTTTTTTATACCCTCAGTTATTTCACATTTATTTAATTGTATCCCAGCAGACCAATATAACGAGGGGTTACTTTATTATTTAATCCTTGTCTTCAATATCTAGTGTAGGTTGAACATTTTGACAAAATTTGAAAGTAGCAAAGAAAACTTTTGAAACGTAGTTTGTAGTCACTACTTTTTAAAACAAGTAATTGTAGTTAACTACATTTTCAACAAAATAGTTGTAGTTGTAGTTCGCTACAATAAAAAAGTAGTTTTTCCGGCCCTGATTACAGGCCTTGTATTGTGTAGGACAGGTCTTTGTAAAGAACCTGGATTACCAATAAACAGAGCTTGTAATTACATTTGAAGTCTTCTTATCTTCTCGGTAAAACTGCTATTGCCATTCAAAGAAATGACAGCATTGATGAGCTCTAGGGATGGGAAATAGTTACTTTTGGTTAACAGATAGCATCATCCCCCCCCTTTACGGTTGGATAGACAACAGGTTCCAACAACCTATTCTTTTTATAACGTGTAACTAATCTCTTTGTATGCTTCCAATGGACGTTTTAATTAAACAACTTTTAAACAGAATGTTTGAAATAATTTTGCAAATAAATATAGACCAAGGACGGATCTAGAGAGTCTTCAAGAGGGAGGCGATATCAGAAATTTGGAGGTTAATATCCGACCTGCAATCTTGGTCGGGTCGGGCCTATTTTTTTAAAATTGTGGGTCAGGTTTACTTCTATGTTTTTGCTACGGGTCGGGTTTGGGGCGAGCTGACTCCTACTTGTTTACTGCGGGTCGGGTTAACTTGTTTTTTGGTATGAGATGGGTTCAGGTTGGGTTAATTTTTACTTTTTTTGTTGCGGGTCGGGTTGACTTCTCTTCTACATTTTTCCTATGGGTCGGGTTGACTTATATTATCGGGTTGGGTTTTTTCACTCTTGCGTGTCGTGTTAAGATTGACCTGATTTTTTAAAAGAATGTCTAAAATATTTTTTCCGATAAAATCTATATGCAGTAAAAATTTCATAACGGACAGTCCCAAATAACGGGAAGCTTTATGTAGGGAATACTTTTTAAATCTTTTATTTAGTAAAACCTCCGAATTACGGGCACCTTGGAGCTGTCAAATTTATCCGCAAATTCAGAAGTAATAGCATGTACAGTAAGACCTCCGTACGGTCACTCCTGAAGAGTGGAGACAGTCCCCAATACAATTATTTGCATATTTTTGTGAACTCCCCCGAGTAAGATAAATTCGATAGCACCGATGTGTCCGTTATTTAAATGTTTTACAGTATTTGAATATTAATGAGTATATATATAATAGATGTTTATATTTCTATATAAAAGAAAATTGAAATTAGAAATATAATTGCATACTACATTTTATAATTCTATTAAAATTTGGATTAATTTTCTTTCATTTCGGTTTCGGGAGAACAAAGATATTTTTTCGGGGTTCGGTTATGCTTACAATGGAATTTTTGGGTTCGCTTAGAGACAACCAGATCCGCGCAGGTCTTTAGGTGGAATTTTAAGTTGTATGTTAAAAAGGTGGAGTTCTTTTAAATGGGATTTTTGTAGTTTCTTAAAAATTGCCCAGTGCACGAAACTCCGAAACATCGCTGTATTAAAAATTACAGTATAAGAAACTACAGTAGTCTCTAGGGAGCGAGAGCAAATTTTTGAATTGCTACGGGCGCTTAAAACACAGCCTTTGCTACTGATCTTGTATTCTTGTATGTGTATGAATAGTAATGATTTTGTAAATGTGTCAGAAAAAAAGTGAGTTTGTTTTTGAGAACTAAACTTACAATTCATTAAGGCTTATGGCCTATAGCCCTGTTTTTTTTTTATTATAATGGGCCCTGGGATGCTATAATGTCCCTGTCAAGTTGTCAGCCTAATGCGGGAGGGACCATCAATATTTAGTCCCCAAATAAGCTTGGTGCTCAATTTATAGACCCCGAATGGATTAAGGCCTGAGTTAGCCTTGATCAGTCCGCAGTCAAACTGGGAACCTGTAGCCTGGTAGCGAGTAAAGCTGAGCATTACACTGCTGGGCTTACTGTTGTTGAGAGTATTAACAAAAGTAATAAACAAATGTTTTAAATGTCTTTACCTTTTTAATCTTTATCACCCTTTTTTTAAGTGTATTTTTTTAATAATGGAAGAAGCCCAATTTATTTAAAATGTTTTTTTTTTTTCATTTTTCCCCTGAATTACATATGCTTCGCCAGTTTTTCTCGCTTTTCGCAACAAACACATCAAATTTTGAATGTGAATCTCTGCTATCTATCATTTTGCACATGTAAGCAATTGCTGTATCACTAGATTCTTTTTACTCTCACTGCTAGTAAATTACGGGGTGTGGAAGACCGGAGGGAGCGAAGATTATCGTAGGTTATGCTAACTTGAAACTTGCCGCCAACTAGACAGATGTAGGGATAGGTACAGTGAGGCTGGGCGAGCTCTTCTCCCTGTAACATCGCCTATGATGCAATCGACGTATTGGACCTTGTAATAAAACTCCCAAAGAAACAACGAACACTTCGAAGATAGAACTATAGGGAAGAAAGACATCACATTACAGTACTAATAAAAAGGTTGTTCAGATTTTTATTAAAGTTATACAGCGGTAGGACGAAAAATATACAAAGAATTCATACAAACTTTTTTTAGAGGCAATGTGTATCTATGGGCACTCACGGAGATACCTTTTAGAAGTCGCATAAGGGCTCAATTGTTTGAAGGCTAATATAATCATAGAGACAATTTTAAGCTTTGATTGATCGCCACATTTCAGAATTCTGTAAAACAAATACTAACTGAGTATAAGACTGCTTGTTTCTTTATATCAAAGATCAGTTCTAATTCAGTAAAGACTGTTTTGAAACTTATTAACGAAACATATATTCAGTAGCTATGGGACGCTGGCTGAAAGAGGCATTTAGAAAAAACATTAAAACTAGCTTAGATATCATGGTTAGAGGTCTACACTTGCCGAAATTTCCAGCCTCGGGCCAGGCCCGACCTGCACAAAAAATATTGACCTGGCCCGGTATAAAAGCCTGAGCTCGGCTTTGCCCGCTCCAGTATAAAAGCTAAAAGTTTGCCCGGATCTGCCCATACAAAAACTTAATTGGTACTTCACCGACAGACTTAATTTCTACAAAACATGCCGATATTTCTGAAACAACATTATTCCACAATGAAAACTATTCATAAAGCCCACTTACTTATAAGTAGATTTTTTTTCAGATTATGTTCGTAATTGATGGAATACAGAATGAAAACAATATTAATGACAGTTAGATAATTGTGTATATAAACACTCATTAAATATTTGAATTGTACAATTACATTCAGATGAATATTCATTAATATTAACGTAGTTTAGAATTAATAAAGAAACAAATTATAAACAAAAGTCATAATTTTAAAGCTCTACAAAGAAAAAAGTACATTTTTTTAATTCTTTTATATATAACAGAAGAAAGTATTGTAATTGCAAATTTTTTCGATTTCCGGTTTTCGAAGGATTTACAGCGAAAGATATCCCGAAAAACACGTTTTTACAAAATGCCTGTCTGTCCGTGTGTGTGTCCTCTTCGTATCATCGAAAGTGTATGAAGTTGTGCATAGAATTAAACCAAATTTCATTTATAGGTTTTTGACTACGGCTAGCAGGTTGAACTTAAATTTGGGGATATTCCGCCGGATGCGGGCTCTGTAATAGCGATTTTTGTGCCATTTTCATTGTCGTATCATTGGAAAGTGTATGAAGTTATGCATAGAATTGAACCAAATTTTATTTATAGGTTTTTGACTATGGCTATAGTTTAGAATTAATAAAGAAACAAATAATAAACAAAAGTCATAATTTTAAAGCTCTACAAAGAAAAAAGTACATTTTTTTAATTCTTTTATATATAACAGAAGAAAGTATTGTAATTGCAGACGCTGCATAGCAGGTTCTAATTGAATTTAGGGACATTCAATCGGAAAGGGGCACTGTAATAGCGATTTTTGTGCAATTTTTTGTAGTTTAACATCGGCTGTTCATGCGGCGAAGGTAACCCGGCGCTTAGCAAGCAGATGACGTAAAACAGAATTCCGTGATAGCGACTTTTGAAGTATTAACATGTATGAGATGGAAGAAATTTTGGGACTGCACATCCGACTAGTTTAAAAATATATCGCTTTGATTTATTAAACCAAATAAAATTTCAAAAAATTATGCTAAAAAAATGCACAACATCACCACAATTTTTACGAAAACAAAAAAATACTAGTATGTTGTGACTATCACAAAACTTTCTTCTATATAAATCAAATCGTCTGCAATAAAAATTAAATGACAACTTATTCGTTCTTGAGATATAGCTAACGCGGAAATCGTGAAAAACAGATCATAGTGACAACATCTGTTGGGCGATATATACCGAATTCTCATAAAGATTTATTTATACCAAGGTCAAACATATTCTAAAGTTTAATGAAATTCCGTGCGTTAATTCTTGAGATGTAGCTACTGCGGAAATCGCGAAAAATGCAGCATAGCAGCACCACCTGTTGAGTAATTTAAACCAAAACCTCATCAGCACCAATTTATGTCAAGGTCTAACTGAATATGAATTTTTATTAAATTCCGCGCATTAGTTCTCGAGATAGAGCCCCCACAAAATTTGTGTCACATATGTATAGACAGACAGACATTTTCTAAGAACAGTCAATTCGTGTTCAAGACCTCCTAAATTGTAGAAATACATCGAAAATTTTTACCAATCCAATACTTTGTTCTTGTAAAGATGGAAGAAAGTAAAAAATACCACCCGAACTTAGGCTCGGGGGGAAGAATTTAGAGGTTTGTATGCACGAGTCAATAATGGATTTCATACGGGTTGAGTCAGACACGGGCCGAACTCTTAACTTTTATGCCGGGTCGGGCCCTGATCTGAAAATTTCGGCTTGTGCAGATCTCTAGGAAGAATGAATTTCATACCAAACTTGTCCCGGAAAAAAGAAGTCTAGCCCGGCCCGGCTCGAATCTACAGAATATAGGAATACCCAGCCAGAAAAGAGTGGAGAACAGGCAAGGTCCGAGTTTGCAGACCTTTTATTAGCGCAGGGGGGGGGGGAGGCGATCGATCTGCCATTGGTCGCAACCGGACCGAATTTTCAGCTTTTTTGCTGGGCGCAGTCCTGAAAATTTCGGCCCATGCAGACCTCTAGAAAGAATGAAATCTAAGCCAGGTTCCACCCGATAAAAAAGAAGTTTGCTCCGACCCCAGTCTTCACAAAAAGCGAAGTCCGGTCCAGGCCCAAGTTTCCATAAAAAAATAAGTCCCGGTCCCGACCCGACCCTTAAAGAGTTAAGACCTGTCCCGGCCTGACCTGGGTCGGGCCGGCATTCGTCACAGGTCTTTTCCCGTGGAAGCCTCTAATGTCGGTTTACCGACCCTTTTTTAGCCCAAGGGCGGGGGGGGGGGGCGATCGCCCCATCGCCCCTCCTTTAGATCCGCCATTGAATTAGATTTGTTTCCATTCTAATGAGATTTGAATTCAAATTTATCACAGATAGGTATAAAGTAAAGGGAAGTCATACCAGGATTGACTAGATCCCAAATTGGCACTTTAACTTTAACTAGTGCCAAGCATAATGCACTACACCCAAGAAAGTGGTGCAGGAACCAGCCACCACCCACCAGTGTCTAGGAATGGACTACTACAACAACCGTCTACAAGTACAGGCCACAAAGGTCCTTGTCCAGGTGTGAACACCCATCTGCAACTCCCTGGTTCCCCATTATCTTCCCCACCTAAGGGCAGTAGCGTAGCTAAGGGGGGGCAAGGGGGGCGGCTGCCCCGGGCGCCGCTGCTAAGGGGCGCCGAATAGAGAGAGGTTTTTAACCAAAATTATTTCACATATTATTTTATTTATTTATTTATTTATTTTTGGTGTGTGTGTGTGTGTGTGTGTATATGAATTTTTTCTTTAGTGAAAATATTTTATTGTATCCAAATAATGTAAGAGAAAGTTGCTGTAAATGTTTGTAGGGATGGCTTAACACACTTTGTACCTTGCATGATTGCGTACCTGAAAGGATGTACAAATGATTAAATGGGTCTGGGTGTTGCGCGCCATCTTGAAAGACGCTTTAAACAGAAATTATCTCACATATTTTGGCAATAAATATGGATTGTTGATCATTTTGTTAGGTGTGTGAAGAAATGCTTTGAAGAAATTCGGTGACAGAGGGGGAGTAGAGAGATCCATTGAGTGGCAAATGTGGCTGGAGGCTTTTCACTGTCCCCAGTTTATAAAACAAAGGGCCATGTGATTTCACATTTTGATATTAGAAGAGCATTTATTTATTTATTTATTAGTTTTCGCGTTCTTAGCATTTCATCTGAATATTTTTGTGTACTGGGGGCTTCTCTGAAACTAGTGCAAAATGGATTTAGTTGGAGGAACTGCAAGTAAATATATTATTTCTTCTTTATTGTAAATTCCCTTTTTCCGTGGAAGTGTCACTTAGAAAAACAAAAAAATAAAATGTGGGCGACCTACCACTAGTTTTTCCCGTATTAAAACGTATAAAAATTGAAGCAGCACTTGTCAGTCTTCCAAGTACGGCCCGTACAGATGGCTACGTGGAAATGGAGTAAAATCAAAATTATTATCTTGGCTTTGTTTACTGTTAACTGCAAGTAAAGGTGTGTGATCGTTGGAGGAAAAAAAAAGTTGCAAAAGTTAAAAGTAGCAAAATGTAAAAAAAAACGAATTGAGAAAAAATTATTTTAAAAATTGAAATTCTGAATCATTTAAAGGGAAATATATATGGATGCAGTAAAAAACCTTTTTCACACATTTAAAATCATCGGATCTTTAGGTAACTTCATCAGAATATACTAGGGATGTCTAAATACATTTCTAAACGAAAAATTTGAAAATTTATATTTTTTGCATTTTTTGCAAAGAAGAGTATTTAGAGAGGAAATGTTCATTTTTATATTTCAAAGGTCGATTTTCTTCTGTTATTTGAGTGACAGACAGTGTTGTTTTGCTGATTAACCAGTCTTCTAATTCAAATTAATTAACAAGAATAAAAGTAATTTATATATATATATTTTTAACTTCACTTTTATAATTCCATATCTTAAAAATCACACTTTGCATGACTGAAATTCATGTAGTTCCAAAATCTTTTATGTTACAATACGTTAATTTGGCATGGACCCTGGCAATTTTGTAACTCGTAACAGTTATAACTATAAAAAATATTTGGCAATTTATCGTCTGTGGGCTGGCTAAGTACATGAATTTTTCGTTTAATTTTTTTAAAAACTTATATTAAGGATTAGATACCAGAAATTTTAAGACAGATTTTTAACTTTATTTAGTAGCATATATTTATGTGATTTATGCAGAATCAATATATCTATATAATTTTAGTGGTTCCGAAGAACTTGATTTATTTATTAAAAAGTTACATAAAAAGTGTTGCAAACTTGATATACTATGCATTTAAGGGTTAAAATTGCTTTAGTTTACAATTAAGTTCTTAAAATATTAAAATGATGTATTGTCATAGGAAATATACCTGCATACATAATTTTTATATTGTAGCCTATCAGAAAGTTAGTGGAGAATCAATTAGATAATGTCATTTTTTCGTATAAAGACCAAGTTAAGTTAAATAAAAGAGTGTAATAAATAAAAATAAATTAATGTACAGTAGAGTCTCGATAATTCGAGGTGGACGGGACCGGGCTTACCTCGAACTATCGAAAACTCGAATTATCGAAATCATAAAATTTAATTAATACATAAATGAAGATAAAGCAATTTTTAAATTTCAGTGTATATTTAAATGAAAAATGTACTTACAAATTATTACATTACTGCATATAGCAACAGGTTAATTATATCTTAAAATAATTGTCAATTGTTTTTTTTTTACACATTGTCTCGTTTCCGTGCAGCAATATCATGCCATCGTCAAAGCAGCATATTGTCGGCTGGAGTCGACTCAGTCTATTGCTCTACGTATAGCATGGCGGATTCTAGCGCAGCAGACAGCCCCTTGCTGTGACTCATTAGTGGTGTGGAATCTGTCTGATTCTGGCAGAATCCGTAAATTCTAGTTGTTTGTGACTATTTATCCATTCCTCTATAACTTCTGGCACAAAATCGTAAAAAAAAAAAATAATAATATTTCTTGAGTCATCCAAGCACTTTTTGTTTCATATAAGTAACCGACAGTGAAGATATCGAGACATGCTTAAATGCTCTTTTTTGGCTTTGCAGCTTTTCTGATAACAACAAGTTTAATCTTGTGATTTCCTAAAGCATTTGATGCAGCAAGAAGTGTTAACCTATCTTTGCTTTTATGTGAGACCCGGAGTACTTTTCTCTTAGCTTGACGCGATTGTTTTAGATGGTAGCATTTTGAAATTAAGGCCAGCTTCATTGAAATTATAAAGCTGGTCGTTCGTAAGGTTTTCATTTGTCATGGCTTCCTGCAATTTCTTGCAAAATTGCATGGCGACGACCTCAGAATCTTCAGATAGCTTCTCTCGACAGATGTCTAGTTGCCGGATACGATATATTTTTTTAACTTTTCAAACCAGCCTACACTAGCAGTGAAGTTTTCATCACTTTCTTCAAATTCTTTTCGAAACAGCAAAACTTTTTCTTGAAGAATCGGACCTGAAAGAGGGCATACTTTTATACTTTACTGTGTAATCCACATACAAAGTGGCTCACCAGTTTTTTCATACTCAGACTTTTTAAAGGATTTTCTGTCCAAGGATAAATCAGAGCTGTTGTTAGTAGAAAAAGCTTCTAGTTTACTTCTGTTCTGATACGTTCGCAGTAGACATAAAGAGTGAGTGGGGCGGAAGCTCGTTGAACAACTATTCTCTGATTCTCTCCAATTTCACCCGGCGGGATCATCTGCACTTATAGGAAGAATACACCCGTTTTTTTAAGAGAGTGGCTTCGGGGTGCGCAGTTGACATGTGACCCGTCGAACAACAATAAAAACCAGATACTTGAATTTTGTGGTGCGAAATAATTCTTTCATCTGTTGCGTATATGTTCGTCATTATTTGGAAGCTAAACTGATTTTTTTCACTAACTCGGATTTACGGGAAACTCGAATTATCGAGACTCTACTGTATTATGAATGAAATCTTTATTTATATTGAATAAAGACACAAGTATAAAGATGCATTCTAAAAGGTAAAAACAATGGTAATCATAGATAATTTTATAACTAATTTTTTTTAAAGATCTTCAGAAATATTTTTTTAAATAGAGAAAAATTTATAAAATGAATAAAAATAAAAATTCATTAAAGCTACCATTTACTACAATTTTTAACTTTTCGCAACATTTTTCTTTCATACTTTCCTTACAAAAGTGTTCTATAACTGAGATGACCAGATTTTCAAAAAGTTAATTAGTTAAAATGTCATTACAAATTTTAAAATACAAAAGAAATTACTTTTTATTTAATATTTCATTTTTAGAAAATAAACAATTTGTATTAATGAAAATTCTGTTTTTAATTTTATGAAATGCACCTTAAGAAGTGTAAAAAAAAAAAAAAAACAGCGCGTTAGATGCAAAATGAAAATTCGAAAAGTGTATATAAATGTATGACGCAGGTATTTGGCTAAATATCGCGAAATTTGGCAATAAAAGTAGGTTGCTTTACATGAAGTCATGTTGCTATATAGCTGACTAAGTGTTCACCTAATTCAGTATTGACGAAAACTACGAATCTTCTATAATTGGGTTCACGCGATTTAACTTCGTGTGTTTGAGAAAGATTAACTGGATTCTAAAAAACTAAGAAGAGGGAACCACCTTTTCCTCTCGGCACAAGCCGGAAGAACTGTTTTTGCCTTTAGAGAAAAAAAAATGTGGTTATTTTATTTTATTTAGAGAGGCGAGGGAGGGGGGGGGGGGGCAGGTGCAAAGTTTATTCTTGCCCCGGAAAAAAATGCACAACATCACCACAATTTTTACGAAAACAAAAAAATACTAGTATGTTGTGACTATCACAAAACTTTCTTCTATATAAATCAAATCGTCTGCAATAAAAATTAAATGACAACTTATTCGTTCTTGAGATATAGCTAACGCGGAAATCGTGAAAAACAGATCATAGTGGCAACATCTGTTGGGCGATATATACCGAATTCTCATAAAGATTTATTTATACCAAGGTCAAACATATTCTAAAGTTTAATGAAATTCCGTGCGTTAATTCTTGAGATGTAGCTACTGCGGAAATCGCGAAAAATGCAGCATAGCAGCACCACCTGTTGAGTAATTTAAACCAAAACCTCATCAGCACCAATTTATGTCAAGGTCTAACTGAATATGAATTTTTATTAAATTCCGCGCATTAGTTCTCGAGATAGAGCCCCCACAAAATTTGTGTCACATATGTATAGACAGACAGACATTTTCTAAGAACAGTCAATTCGTGTTCAAGACCTCCTAAATTGTAGAAATACATCGAAAATTTTTACCAATCCAATACTTTGTTCTTGTAAAGATGGAAGAAAGTAAAAAATACCACCCGAACTTAGGCTCGGGGGGAAGAATTTAGAGGTTTGTATGCACGAGTCAATAATGGATTTCATACGGGTTGAGTCAGACACGGGCCGAACTCTTAACTTTTATGCCGGGTCGGGCCCTGATCTGAAAATTTCGGCTTGTGCAGATCTCTAGGAAGAATGAATTTCATACCAAACTTGTCCCGGAAAAAAGAAGTCTAGCCCGGCCCGGCTCGAATCTACAGAATATAGGAATACCCAGCCAGAAAAGAGTGGAGAACAGGCAAGGTCCGAGTTTGCAGACCTTTTATTAGCGCAGGGGGGGGGGGAGGCGATCGATCTGCCATTGGTCGCAACCGGACCGAATTTTCAGCTTTTTTGCTGGGCGCAGTCCTGAAAATTTCGGCCCATGCAGACCTCTAGAAAGAATGAAATCTAAGCCAGGTTCCACCCGATAAAAAAGAAGTTTGCTCCGACCCCAGTCTTCACAAAAAGCGAAGTCCGGTCCAGGCCCAAGTTTCCATAAAAAAATAAGTCCCGGTCCCGACCCGACCCTTAAAGAGTTAAGACCTGTCCCGGCCCGACCTGGGTCGGGCCGGCATTCGTCACAGGTCTTTTCCCGTGGAAGCCTCTAATGTCGGTTTACCGACCCTTTTTTAGCCCAAGGGCGGGGGGGGGGGCGATCGCCCCATCGCCCCTCCTTTAGATCCGCCATTGAATTAGATTTGTTTCCATTCTAATGAGATTTGAATTCAAATTTATCACAGATAGGTATAAAGTAAAGGGAAGTCATACCAGGATTGACTAGATCCCAAATTGGCACTTTAACTTTAACTAGTGCCAAGCATAATGCACTACACCCAAGAAAGTGGTGCAGGAACCAGCCACCACCCACCAGTGTCTAGGAATGGACTACTACAACAACCGTCTACAAGTACAGGCCACAAAGGTCCTTGTCCAGGTGTGAACACCCATCTGCAACTCCCTGGTTCCCCATTATCTTCCCCACCTAAGGGGTCTTTTGGAGACCATCAGGACACAGAGAAATGGAACTGGGGAATCCCACCAACAAGTAACTAGGATCATCCTATGAAGCCCAAACTGAGCTTCATTAACCAGGGTGATCTACATGAAGGACAGGATTCATCAGTGCCTGCTCCCAGTCACCTTCCACACTAAAATGGCCAGTACATGAACACAGCATCCACTACCTGATTCCTCATCATCCTCTCCACTTAAGGGGCCAGTTAAGGACCACCAGGAGGGCTCTCCCTCACAGATAGGTATAAACTAAGCACCACCATACCCAAATTCTGAAGAACTTTTAACGAGCACGGCCAGGATGAGTCCTGTGTGCTCTACAGCCGGTAGGGCTACTGCCACCTGCACATCACCCCCATTTCCCAAGTGTTGACAATATGATCACTATGACAGCAGAACCTGTGCCCTAAGGGAAACCACCAACTACACTTGGGAATGTGCCACCGTCTCCCAGCAGCTTCGTAAACCAGACACCCAGAAGGGAGTTGGGCTGTAGGCCTTAAGCCACATTTCTCCAGCCCATACTTGTTGTACCAAAGTTCTTGGGATGTGAAAATCTACAGAGATAGTCACTAATCCTTTTTGTAATGACTTCACAGATAGGTATATCAAACAATGTATTTTTATTGTTAAAACAAAATTGAAAAAAAATAATCTTTTTTTCTTTTTAAACTTTATTAAAATCCTAGATTATAAAGTAAACAACTATCTTGGAGACAGTAGTGACATTGATTGCCGAATTTATTTATAAAAGAAAAAACATTGTTTAAAGTTTATTCCAGAATAGTGTATACTATTCAGCACCTATGCCTTATCTATTTATAAAAATAATTTTTTTTATTTAAATTTTTTACTTTTATTTTTTGTTAAATCGCAGAGTGAAATTAATCCACTTTTTGGAGAATCAGCCATATATATTCTCAAAGTTTAATACTACATACTAGTATTATTATTTTCCATGCATATAACATTGTCAAATGCACAAACTACTTAAAATATGTGAACTTCAATATAAAAAAATAAACCAGCTTTAACAATGTGACCCCAAGTGCTAAGTCATTGATCTTATTAATAAGTCAGGTTAATAGTTAAAAACAGCTATGTTAATGTTTTCAACTTTCTATGTGAATCTGGTATTTTTATATTAGCTGGATGAAAATCTCACCAATAGCATTTTTTTTTTTTTTTTTTTGGGCCAAAGGCAGCTTTTATATTACACATGTGTAAATTAGAAACAAAGAATGTTTTGATGTTGAATGGAATCATTTCTTATTATTATTTACTAGCTGATCCACCCGACATTGTCCGGTCCAGTAAAAAAATAGCATGAAACGTGAAAACATTCTAAAAATTATTACACGAATTATGAATGAACTTTATTGAAAAGGGAGCAAAATTTATGATTTTGAGCTAGAAGATTAAAACTGGATTCCTTTTACTAATGTGGAAAAATCACAAGAAAATGCTAAAAGTCATGAAAATTTATTTCAAAAGTTGCAGAGTACAAATTTTACTATATTGGTCTAAAAGATTTAAATAGAATTTCTTTTATGATTGTTAGAAACTAGCCACAGAACATGAAAAAATGGATAAAATATTCATGAAAAATTCAAAAATCACTGTATGAATATCGATAAATTTTATTGAAAAGAGGACAAAATTTACAGTACTGTGCTTAGAGATTAAAACAGTATTTGTTTTATTAATGTGGAAAAATTGCCACAAAACTATAAAAAAAATCCACTAAAAATCTCAAAAGAAAAATGTTAAAAATATAAAACTAGCAAAGGACAGAACTTACTGCAGTGGACTAAAACATTTTAACCAGAATTCATTCATGAATGCAGAAAACAATGTGAAACATGAAAAAATGCTAAAAGTCTCACATGGAAAATTGCAGAAGACAAAGTGTACTACAGTAGGCTAAAAGTTTGAAACCAAAATCCAGTTGAATGAACCAATTCTGTTGAAATTAGGGCCCATAGAATCAGAGAAAAGAATGGAATGTTACTGTTCAAAAATGGTGATAACTGAAGTCTATATTCAGGAAAATATACTTTTAAATTTAAATAAAAGGGGAGTTGAATTAACTAATTTCCATTGAAATCGGGGCCCATAAAATCCGAGAAAAGAATGACGTTACTGTTTGAAAAAAAAAAAAGAAAAGTGGTAAATTAAGTCCATATTTAAGAAAACATACTTTCAAATATAAATAAATAGGGAGTTGAATGTAAAATGGCCGCCAGATATCTCTCCTTCCCATCTTCAAATTCAAATCTATATCTTAATTAGTTATCTTAATTTTTGCTCATTAGTAAAAGTTCGCAGTTATTATCTTCTATTTTCGTAAAGTAAATTAAGGGATCGGCTGGAAAACAAAAATCTTTGTAGTTCAGTTTTTAATGAAAGCCAATCCCTGTCTGGCTCTTTTTCGTATTTTTTGAACTGATGTTGTGAGAATGTTTGCAAAAATTAAGAAAGATTACTGGCCAATTTTTACAAAAAATGGATATTCGTATGCAGAAAATTTTTCTGTATATGTATGGTGAGTTTCAAATTGATACCTCAAATAGTTTTCTTAATTTTCATTAATTAATGAAAATTCTCAAATTCATTCATTTCTGTTTGCAAATCAACAGTAGGTATGTATTTTTTGCCTTTTGAGATAAAAGATCACTTATTTTGATGAGTTTTTAATTAATAATCTTGGCTAATTGCGGGCCGATTTCTTAAAAAAAATTAAACTCAGGATTTCCATGTGCAGAACCTTGAGTTTGCAGTTATTGAGTATCCTGAACTCTTTCGCTGTGCAGAACCTTACCTTGCAAAATGTGAAAAAAATGCTAAAAATCACATAAACAATTAAATAAAAACCAATGTAATCAAAAAATCCAAAATTGGGTTTAAAGGTGCAAAACTACATTTATAGAGGTACCTTCCTACCAAATTTTGTAGCTCTGTGTGCAGTGGTCTCTGCAGAACACAGCCAACAGACACACACACACAGACAAATTTCAATCTTTATTATGTTTATAGATTTATTTTGTATCTTAAATGCAATGAATGTAATACGAATGATGGTAATGAGAACAATATTGTATGATTTATCACTTATTGTAATGGTACTTTTACATCAATAAAAGTACCTTAATTTTTAGGCACTAATTTTTTGTGGTAAAATTTAGATTTTATCAGATCATAGGAAAAATAAGTTTTTATCACTAGAAAACTGATAAATGTCATGTATACATTTACCAATAGTTTATTCATTAAATGTTTATATTTCATGTTTATCTGATATCATTAACCTTTCAACAAGCGTTACTATAGTAGTGAAGGAATGAGTTATTAGTAATAGTTACATTCATTTTAGCAAGTTTAAACACATTGCTGCATCTTAAAGTCTCTTACTGACGTGAAGGAATGCAGTTATGTAACTCTGTATTTTTAATATTTTACTATGAGCGCAGCTTTGCAACACTTTTATTTTAACATATATTGTACACTTTGATGTATTTTATAATATATGTAAAGAAGAAAGTGTTGCACGATTGCGCTCATAAAAATAATTGAGGCAAAATTAGGAGAAATTGAATATTTTTCATAAAAAACTACGAATAATGTGAACTTTGAGCTTGTGTAAGTCATATAAATTCGAACAAAATGCAAAAACTATTGTTAGAATCATACAGGATAAACCTTCTAATATTAAAAAGTTAAGTAATTAAGTCAGTATAACAAAATCGAATTTTAGTCTTATTTCATGGACCAAAAACACGGCTTATGGACTCTGATCCTTTCTGCATAAATTCATTTTATTTTTCATTATTTGACAATTTATCCTTATATGTTGCCCACAAAAAAATCCTTTGTAGAAGTTTGTTTTTTCACACTGCATTTCTCTACTTTGTTTTCTAATGAATAAATCAAATTGTAGTCTCCACGATGTGCTTCAAAATATCGATAAACAACGCACAGACATTTATTAACATCAGAGAGAGATGGAGGAGGATCTACATTTTAATTGCCACCTTCATCGTCTGTGTTGCCAGTTTCGGGAGATTGCCACAATTTCTTCATCTGTAGGTTCATTTTCTATTTGCTCATTTTCATCACACTTTACATATTCTGAAAAATCTGAAACAGCAAACCACTATGATTATTAAAATCACTATTCCTGTTAAAATCATAAATTAGTTTCATTATCTGAGTCACAATCATTTTCTTTAGATTTAAAAAATCTTGCCCCTTTGTAGCAATTTTCAATTGTTGTTGAACATTGTCCCAGGCTTGCATTGCATTAACCAAAGATAACTCTTTGTAAATTGAAGTAGAATGTAGTAGAAATTGATCTTCATCTAAGACACATACAACATATTTAAGGATTAGACACCTGTAGTCACTTTCAAATGATTTTATTATGCCTTGATCTAGAGACTGAATTTTACATCTAGCATTAGCAGGAAGAAATTGTGCATTTGAAAGACGAATGCCAACTTTATGGCTGGATACATTATCGATGAATAAAACAATCTTCTTGTTTTGTTACACCATGTTGGAAATTACTTTCATAATCCTGTTTTTGAAAATATCTCCTGTCATCCATGCATTTTGAGAAGATTAATAAATTGACGGGATAATCTTTGACATTTTTTAAGAACCACAGTTTTTTGCTATTTCCAATCATCAAAGGAGTCAGTTTTCTTGTTCCTGTTTGGTTAACGTAAAAAAGTAGAGTGATTTGGTCTTTCGCCATTTTTTCTTTTTTCCTGCAATTGTACCACAGTGCAGTTTCACACATCACAATTAAAGATATAATCTGATTTATAATTCTCCAAAATTGCAATTAATGTGCTGTCATACCACTTGTCAATGGCTATATCATCAGCTGGCAGATTCTCCATGGGAATTTTTAATTTTTAGGTTATTCCTTTGTTACCATATATAAAACCAACCTTTCAAACTATGAAAGTTTTCGCTTTTTTGATAACTCATCCACTTTCTTCATAATTGCCATTCCATTAATTAATGCACCTTTGGATCTTTTTTCCTGAAACCATTGCAGCACTGCTTAATCCACATTTTTTAGTACAAATGATGTTTTCGTTTGTCATTAACACATGGGCTGATAAGTTCCCGGTCTAATAAAGAAAACACAACTTTTTAACAAAGCTTTATAACTTTATGACTTTATAACTTTAATAAATAACATAACTTTAATAATAAATAATAATAATTTTATAATAATAATAATAATTTAAAAATAATAATTTTATAATAATAATAATAATTTAAAAATAATAATTTTATAATAATAATAATAATTTAAAAATAATAATTTTATAATAATAATAATAATTTAAAAATAATAATTTTATAATAATAATTTAATAATAATAATTTTAAAAATAATTTTATAATAATAATTTAATAAATGATTAATAATAATAATTTAATAATAAACAACATAATTTTATAACGAAAAAGCTCCAAACAGTGCTCAGAACTCGTTGTTGTTTTTGGTCAAAAGTCAACACGTGCGGCAGCCACTTTGACAACAGCTTTTTCATAGACAAATGTTCATTCAAAATAAAACCTACACGTTCCTTGGATATCTTCAGAGTCTGAGCTATCTCCTGCAACTTCACTTTACGGTTTCCCAAAACGATTTTGTGGACTTTTTTTATGTTTTCCGGAGTAACCACCTCTTTTGCGTGGTGCATCACTGGTGTCCGTACGACCACGTTTAAATTCAGCAAACCAGTCAATAATGGTTGATTTACCTGGTGCAGTGTCCGGATAACGCTTATCTAGCCAAGCTTTTGTTTGAACGGTATTTTTTCCCCATCAAATAACAATTCTTGAAATTCTTGTTATCCACTTTTTTGTTTATCAACAAAGTCGTTCACAACACGGCGAATCGTCATGGCATTTTTTCTACTACCTTTTAAAGGTTAGTATTTACTAAAAAAAACATTGGTTCGGCGATTGCAACGCCATCTGTGTGCCAGACCGGGAACTTATCAGCCCATGTGTTATTTCTCCATTCCTGTAGGATAGAAACTTAGAGGAAAAATGTGCTTGAACGTTATTAGAAGAGCCTTTACTGTCTGTACCCCTAATCAATTAAATAATGAAATAAATAAAATACGTGACATCACAAGAAATAACGGATACAAAGACAGTACCATCAATAAATTAATTACAAGCATGGATAATAAAAAGAAGAAAATTTTTAATGAACGAAACTCAAAAATATCAACTTTACAATATTTTCCAGTATTCTTTCAAAGATTAAAATATAAACTTAGAAAATTTAATATCTGCCTTATTGCAAAACCTTCCACAAAATTAAAAAACATAGTATGTAGAAAAACAGATCCAATAGAACCTGATCAACTTTCCGGTGTTTATGAAATCCCATTCACCAAGGCAGATGGAACAGTACAATACAGTATAGGAATGACAAACAGAAAATTTAAAACAAAAATAAAAGAACATATGGCAGATATCAAATATGACAGAAAAACCACTGCTTTAGCCAGGCAATATAGAAAGGAGCAGTTGCAGATTGATTTCAAGAATAGAAAAATAATTTTTCAATCAAGAGCTTATTTCCCATCTATTATCCGTGAATCTATAGAAATATATTTGCAAAAAGATACCATTTGCAACGAAGCATCTTCTTTTGAATTAGCTAAAATTTGGCATGTGATGATTGATAGATTGAAAAAGCAATAAAAACAAATAATAATTTTCACGTTTCCCAGTTTGGCCAATTCAAGCACCTGCTGGCCTTGGACATGCAATCTCGTGGTTTTATGTTTACCATTTTCAAAAATATGTGAGAATATTGTATTTATCAGTTAGATCTGAAGATGTCACTGATAGTGTGAATAAAACATATGTAATCTACATTATAAAGGTATTTTTAAATATTCCGTGTTATGTTTTTATCACTTTAAGCATTATTAGACTATAATTTAAAGTTAACAAAAGATTGTATTACATTATTTAAAACAAAAGTATTTTAGCTTTAGGATACTGCAATCGATTTCTCAACTTAGAATGGATGAATGCAAAAGATGAAAAAATTCTTATACCTGTAAAGTTTATTTTTAGAACATTCATCGTTTATAATCAGCATTCAGATATGCATGTTAGTATACATAATTACAAATTTGTTTATTTTAAGTGTTGCACAATAGTTTTCAAAATATTGCATTTTTATATGATAAATAAAGAATTGGTAGGTAGGTTTTATATATATATGAAACATATTAAAAAATTTTCTCCGTTGACCTCATTAAAACTATAATTCTGTGTAAATCCCATTATTCTAAATTATTTTCTCGCT
The DNA here is from genome assembly GCA_963931845.1 of Maratus michaelseni. Classification (NCBI taxonomy): domain Eukaryota; kingdom Metazoa; phylum Arthropoda; class Arachnida; order Araneae; family Salticidae; genus Maratus; species Maratus michaelseni. Next base: position 32,734,702 of record OZ007586.1, read on the forward strand.
CCAGTATTTCGATTGTCAAATTTACATCTAGCAAAATATAGTTTATTCCAAATTCATTCTCTTAAAAAATGGCACTGATAGATGCTCTATTAAAATTACGCACTTTTATTTCTTTAAATAAAATGCATCCTAGAATTTAATTCTTCTAAAAAACACCAATCTCCCAGCTAAAAATATTTTACTCTTTTGAAATAACAACCTATGAATTTCTTTTCTTTATTTTTTATTTCCCTATGATTCCTGACAAAATATTACTTCTTAAATTATGAAAGACTTTAGTCTCAATGTAAAAATTATCTTGGCATCTTGCCATACTTGATAAAACCTATGTATTCGTTTTTCTTTGCTTCTCTTCTTATTTATTCGAAAGGAGTAGATTTCACGAGATTGTTCTCGAAGCATTTGTTGCCGCGCTTTTTCCAACTCATGGTAAAATCGCTTCCATATAAGAGCGCCGGAGAAATTAATCTGAAAGCGCTGATTGGTCGAGAGACTTTTTAGATAGCATGTATTCTGGAGCGTTGAAAAAATGATATACGGCGTATTCCCGCATTTTGAGTCAGACTGTTCCAGGATCTGGCGGTGTATGCAGCCCCGTCATGTACTTCCTAATCTTCGAATGTTCTCCTTGGCCGCCGATAGATTCGATAAATTACCTGCCTATACGAACCAAAGATGTCTTCTTAATATAATAATTTAAATCATCAAGTCTTCTTCACGGTCTTAAAATCAGCATGGATAGATTTTGCTACATGACAAGTAAAGCATAGCAATTTCTTTTGATTTTCGAATAAAATGTGAACCAGAACGAACTGCCTCTTATTTTGAGTTCTATACGTACACAATGAAGTGGTTTTTCGGTGCTCGACTGTAAAATTCCTGGGAGAAACCCTTGCCTTGAGTATGAGTCTACAAAAAGTATGGTAATGCAAGTAGAATCGTCACATATATATATACAGAAATGACAAACAATGAAAAAATACCCCCTACCTCTAAGTTGTAAAAAACATAACCTGTAACTATCTGCTGAACCTGAAGTTTGTTATTAAAAAATAACTTATTTTTCCATAAATAATACTTTTAATATTAATTAAAGTTTCCAATTTAAATTTCATATAATTAGGTTTTGAATTAAATTCTTTTATATATTTTAATTTTGAGCATCGTTTTTGTTTTCTGTTGGTTTCTTCCATTTTTTTTCCCAGTTTCTTTCACTGTCCTGGAAGAAAGTATTTTGTTCCGAAGAAACCCAACTCTGATGATTCACATCCAAAAAACACTGAGCTAGACATTCTGTTATTCAGTATTCAGGGAGTAATATGTATACTGCATCATTGCCCAAATTTCAGTCACTTCCAATGAGTCGTTTCATACAAAGCAAAGTCAATATTATGAAAATCTCACTGAAATAGCCTCATTATTCTTAAAGTTTTGAGTAAAACTTCCTCTTCAGCTTGTTGTGATACTTTTGATTGGATGTATTGTACTTTTGAAGGAATAAGTGGAATGTGATGCTAGTTTCCTGTACAAAAAATGTTTGACTTGACAGCTTTATCTTTCCTATAAGTTTGTACCAAAATTTTAGCAACATCCTCTATGTTTACAATCTTTGAAAATAATTATCTGCTCCAGACACTGCTCTCTGGTGCATTTAAAACCTCATTGCTAAATCAAAATGAGCAGGAAAGTTATTCTTGCTAAGTTGACAACATTTGATTTTTTTTTTTTTTACATTATTCTTTTTATGATAAATAAACACTATTTGACTATAAAACTTTCCTTTCAATTCCTTCAAAATTTCTCTTCAATTTTAAAATACCTGTTTTAGAAAATAAGAAAATCTATTCATTTATTTTAGTTACAGGAGAATCCATGAAGTTTAAAGTTTTTATAATTAAACAAGTTTTAAGACCCTGTCAGTGGCAAAGCTAGGGAGGGGATCCAAATGCTCTGGATACCAGTAATATTGTAAAGACTTCTTCACGTTGATTATCACAAGAAGTTATCCTATTTGATACGGCAAAGAAAACTTTACAAAATTAGTGGTATCCAGGAGCATCTGGATCCCCATCCTGGCCAATCCTGACTGTATCCTGTTCCTGTTATTAAATAATAACTCAAAGCATAGATTTTTTCTTTTTTTAACTGTGAAAAGGTACTGCTCAACAAAAAATAAGTATTTGTACTAAATATAAGATAAAATTATTTAAAATTTAACTTCTGAATACATTTAAACCCTGAAATATATGAGTATTCAACCAGCCATTAAATAAAACACAAATTCATAGATTGTCTGATTGTAATTAATACAATAAATATTTTCACACTTCCACATTTTATAATGTTTCAAAATCTTCATTCATATATTTAGGGTTATGGTGGGGGTTTACACCGTATATCTTCTGGAGTTGTTTAAGAAACAATTTATACCCTCTATTTCTTAAATAAAACTATAGCCATAAACTATAGCCCTTTGGGTTTTCTTTTACAATTACAGCACTGTTCATATTTTATACTTCAAATATTTGTATATATTTTTATGTCTATTTCTGGTATATTTTGATATACAATTATTAAGTTTAATTAGAGAAAGAGAACTGTACTTATTTTAATATGAATGTGTTTCTTAATACAAAATTTAATCTTAATACAAATCAGAAATAATCTGTTTAAGGCAATTTAAAGTTTTAAAATGATGTGTCTGTTTCAGCCCAAACTTTTTACTATTGGAGAAATGGCAAAAAATATCAAATTATCAATGATTTTTTTTTTTTTTTTTTTTTTTGTTAATTATGACAAAAGTGCATTTATTACCACTGCCAGATCACAGAATCAGTTATTAAACGAGGGCCTGTACTTAAATTTTTAGCACTTAATGCAAAAAAAAAAAAAACAACCTCTGTGTTGAAATAAAGTGTTTCATTGCTTTTGAAAAAATGATTTATTTTCTGAATTTAGCAATTATTTCTGGCAAACAAATTGTCATATGCAAATTAGCCTTCACTGTTCTACAATTCTGTAAAACAACAGTTTCAACAAAGGGGTGGATCCAGCTTTCATTTAGAGTAGGGGGGAGGGAGGTCACATTTCTTCATGAGTATACCTTACATCTTAGTTTTATTCACAATTCCAAACAAGCTTTTTTATGACATATTTACAAAGTCATTTTCATTCATTAAATGCATAAAATTAGCAAGTATATTCATATATGTATAAAATATGCACATTCCATTCAGATGCCAGGAAACAGAACAGAATTTCCCCCATTTTCTTAGAAAGGCAAAGCATTTTTCTGAAAACATTTTCAAAGTTGACATTTTAAGCCAATTTTCCAGTGATTCGCTTATGCAGAAATTTCTATTTAAAAATTCTGGTAGGAGAAAAATCAAGAATTGGAGCAGCATGCCATATATGTGACACTCGTCACAAAGGGGGTTAACTAACCATAAGTTACAGTAAATTGCATTCTAATGACAACTTTTCTACGACTGTTGTCTTGAAAATTAGTTCAAAATGTTAACTTTGACAATATTTAAAAATATCTATATCTTTGTGAGAAAATATCAGGTGTGTTGCATTTCTACACTGCTCAAAACAATTAAAGGATATTTGAAGTTTTATATAAAATAAAGATATAAACGAAATTTTTTTTGCCGAAAATAGAAGAAGAGAATCACAAATGCAAATTTTTCTGGTTTTCAAACTGTGGAGTATGCAAATTTTGAGTTCGACGTCAAAAACGTCGCTTCAGCGGCAGCGAATGAAATTTGACTTTCAACTGGATAAAAGAGAATGAAGACAAGGATGATCGGCATTCACTGATTGCTTTGTTTCAATGAGTACAATGTCTCAGCGAAGTCATTTGACAGATTCAGAAGCTTGGAGAATTGTTGGTAGGTTAGAAGGGGGCCAAACTCAAGCCGAAGTAGCGCAAGCCATTGGAGTGTCACAAAGTGTCATTTCCAGGATCTGGAACCGTTTTTTGGAGAGTGGATGTGCAGGCCGAAGACCAGGGCAAGGTCGTAGATGGGCAATAACGCCCAATGAAGATCGGTATTTAGCGTTAACAGCTCGGAGACACCGAAACATGAACGCTACTCTTCTCCAACAACACATTCGCTCGGCTACAGGCACCACGATTTCAACTCAGACTGTCCGAAACCGGCTCCATGCTGTAGGTCTGTATGCTCGCCGACCGACGGTATGTGTTAGATTAACATCAAGGCATCGTCGCGACCGTAGGGAGTGGGCAACCGAGCATGTCAACTGGAGGAGAAATGAATGGAGCAATATTCTGTTTTCTGACGAGTCCCGTTTTTCTGTGCATCCGGATAATAGGCGTATTTTCATCTGGAGGGACCGTGGCAGTAGGATTAATCCTGCGTTCGTGCACGAAAGTGTCAGATTTGGCGGTGGGGGAGTGTTGGTGTATGGTGGCATCTCCATTGACGGGCGCACTGACCTCTACATCATTCCAGATGGAGCTCTGACTGGTCGCCGATATAGGGATGAGATCCTCAGACCTATTGTAGTCCCTTACGCTGCAGCAATCGGAGATAACTTCATTTTAATGGACGATAACTGCAGGCCACATCGTGCAAACCTGGTGGAGGATTTCCTTTTCGAGGAAGGAATCGTTCGAATGGAATGGCCAGTGTGTTCTCCAGACATGAATCCAATCGAACACGTTTGGGACGCTCTAGGAAGACGAGTTCCTGGCCGCCAACAACCCCCACAAACTCTCCAAGAACTGGAAAGAGCTCTTCTGGAAGAGTGGGGCAGAATACCCCAACTTGTCATTAATAGCCTCATTGAGTCCATGCCTCAAAGGTGTTCAACGTTGCTCGCCGCCCGTGGAAACCATACCCCCTACTGAAAATGATTTTCTTTGAAGAAAACACCTTTTCTTATTCTTTTTTTCTCATATGCACAAATTGTGTTTTTTTCCTTTTGTACACAAATGCGCAATAAAATGCATTTTTTTCTGCCAAACATGTGTAATTTATTCTCATATAACCTACTATGTCTGTCGACCATGTATCAATCAGCTAAAAAGTTTCCCAGATACAAAATCCACCTAAAACTGCAATATCCTTTAATTGTTTTGAGCAGTGTATTTTCTGAATAATAATACCTGCAAATTTTATGCAATTGAAAGTAAAATTGACTTTGTATTTATGTCAGAAAGTATCCAGTTGGATTTGAGCCTTATAAATAGTTAATGTCACTTGCATAGAATTTATTCTGGAATTTTGAAGATATTAATGACGTCCAGAGACGTAAGAATTTAAAGCCAAATTTCTCATATGGATAACAATGGCATTTTTTTTTTCAAAATATATACAAGATACCTTATTTAATTTTCAGCTAAAATAAAAAAATAATAAAAATTTAATAAAATGAACAGCATTGCAATTTTTTGTGATCTTAACAAAACAAACTTGAAATTACATTTATTAAAACCAGGGAACCAAACCTGGGCTTCTTGGGTTATAGAAAATACTGTACACTGTACAGAACATACGTGAAAATAATTTTAATTGAAAACCAATAGATTTTTTTATACTTAATATGTATTCTTTAGATTGCTTATCAGTAGACCAAAATAAATTTTATATGAAAAATAAAATATCAATTATGCATTCAAATATTAGGCTGTATCCAAAATATTTTCGTTTTTTAAATGCCTTTATATCAAAGCATGTAGCTGGTACTTTCTCATCCCTATTGTTGAACATTGAATATAAAATGACATTTAAAAAGAATATATGGCACTCTATATTCTATAATCACACAAGCTTCTTTCTTTCATTTTTAGGTTACAATTCAATTCAACCAAGCAGGGGGGGCTACCATATGGCTTAAGCTCTACAAGCCCTGCTCGGCAAGTTTATTAAAAAAAAAAAAAAAAATACAAATGAGCAAGTTCATAAGAGTTCTCATTGGATGGTGTCTTTAGGTCACATAAAGAGTAATGCAAATGTTGAGATTTTATGCATCATAAGGCATACAAACTAACTAACTTTAAACTAAGCTTTAAAATCAATAAACCTGTTCTCAAAACTCATGCAGTTAGAGACCAGAACAAAACAAAGTTCAAAACAAATACAAACGTTTTAAGAAAGGGGACTTCACAACTGATGATATGTCACTTCTGGGTTTAATTTCAAGGCTGAGGTCCCCTTCTTTAAACCATTTGGATTTGTTTTGAACTGTCCAGACACTACTCTTGTCCTGGCCTCCAACTGCACGAATTTTGAGAACAGCTTTATATGTTTTTTAAGGCCTAGTTTAAAATAATACCTTATTATACATAAAATCTCAACATTTGTATCATCATTTATGTGACCTAAAAATGAAAGAAAGAAGCCTGTACGATTATAGAATATAGAGGGTCATGTATTCTCTTAAATAACATTTTATATTCAACAATAGGGGTGAAAAAGAGCCAGCTACATGCTTTCACATAAAAACATTAAAAAAATGCAAATACTTTTGATACAGCATAATAATAGTTTTTAAATTTACTAAAAATGATATTACTTTTGTATTAGCCACATGCCAGCAGTTAAATAGAATCTCCAAATATTTCATCATTGATAGTAACTGTTTTATTTTGATTATTTGTGTGTTTGTGCCTATAGTTTGATTACACATCTGTTAAACTTGTGTTTTATTTATTTATTTTTTAGTAAAGTTAAAAAAAAATTTTATGGAATATTACCTGGAAACAAATGCTGAACTATTTACATTGTTTCCAGTGTAAATGTGTTAATCTTCTACAACTAGATTCATTTAATTGGATATATTTTTTTAATTATTAAATAAAGCTTGAAAATAATTTTAAAAATTATAAAAGCTTAGTAAACTGAGATATAATTTTCAAACAAATTGCATATGAAGGTACAATTTTCTTTTCTATTTGAAAAATGGAAATTGTATGATGTTTAAAGTTAAAATATTAAGGATAAATCAAAATCGATTGTTAGGTCATTGCCACTATCAATATAATGTCAATCTTACTTCAGGACTTCGCTTAATAATATAAATTAGTTGAATTGACATTCCTTCAATTGTTTCACTTGCTGAGCTGATATAGCATAAACTGTATGTTAAATTATAAAGCTATGAGATTTCAAAAAGCTTATGTTTGTCAACCACTATTGATTGCAAAACAGCTAATATAACTTTTTGAGGGAAATATTTTAGAATATATAAAATAAATTTTAGGCATACATTTTTTTATAAAAGGTTTATTCATAAAAAAACTAATATACTTACAAATACAAAAAGAAAAGGAGATTCATGCATAAAAAATTAATATAGATAAAAGTTGGATGTATGTACTAATAATGATTGGTCTTAAAAAGCCTTGAATAGGTAATGTAACTAACTATCCTTCCAATTGTTAGAAAGATTTGTTTGACAAGCCATTTGTAAAAAAAAAAAAAAAAAAATAGGTATTCATTATATTTTATCTGCAACATTCAAAATTTAAAGATACGTACCAAACATTAGTAAGTATAAAATCCATTTTTCACAAGGACACACTATGTAATACTTTTTTAAAGTAATAAATTTTAGAAAACAAAACAATATATTCATATAAAAGAATATAATCTGAAAAACACTTAAATAATTACAAATGCATATCAAAAGTATTTTATTTTACAAAATATAACAATGAAATTTTCAATTTATAATACAAATATCAGGATTGGCTAAACAGATTGAATTCATTTTCACCGGTGGTAAACAAGCAAGTTATGAAAAAGAAAACGAAAAACATTAATAACATTTTTTAGAATAATATGATTTATTTATTATATATGGATGAAGCAAAACAAAAAAATAATTTTCAAGTTTTTTAAATACTACTGTATTTTAATTTATAAATTAAAATGTTTTATTTCGATTGCAACAAAATTATGTCATAATCACCTTTGTTTCATTCCATTGGTACTGAGATTAAGGCCTTAAAAAACTAAATGCTACAATTGAATCAAACTGATGAAACTTTTCTGATTTTTTGATTGAAATAAATGAAAATTTTGTTTGGAAAAAATGTTTTTATCAATGAAAATGGATATGTTTAAAACAGGGTTCATATGCTTATACCACAATTTTGTAACAGAACTTTTCTATTTAAAATTTAAATAGCAGAAATTGTAGATGCTTCATTTAATTGCAGTATTTGTAATACTTTTCTACATTTAAATATTAAAAAATTGTAAAAGCATACGAACCCTGTAAAAGAAAAAGACCTTTTTCATTCATAAAAAATTTTAACATTTCTTCATGTGCATATCTTATATCTTAATTTTATTCACAATTCCAAACAAGCTGTTTTATAACATATTTACAAAGTTATTTTCATTCATTAAATGCATAAAAAATTAGCAAGTATATTCATATATGTATAAAATTTGCACATTCCATTCAGATGCCATGAAACAGAACAGAATTTCCCCATTTTCTTAGAAAGGCAAAGCATTTTTCTGAAAATATTTTCAAAGTTGCCATTTTAAGCCCATTTTCCAGTGATTTGCTTATGCAGAAATTTCTATTTAAAAATTCTGGTAGGAGAAAAATCAAGAATTTGAGCAGCATGCCATATATATGACACTAGTCACAAAGGGGTTAACTAACCACATGTTATAGTAAATTGCTTTCTAATAACAACTTTTCTCTGACTGTTGTCTTGAAAAATAGTTCAAAATGTTAACTTTGACAATATTAAAAAAAAAAAAAATACTTTATGAGAAAATATTAGGTGTGATGCATTTCTATTTTCTGAATAATAATACCTGCAAATTTTATGCAACTGAAAGTAAAATTGACTTTGTGTTTATGTCAGAAAGTATCCAGATGGATTTGAGCCTTATAAATAGTTAATGTCACTTGCATAGAATTTATTCTGGAATTTTAACGATATCAATGATGTCCAGAGACATCAGAATTTAATGCCAAATTTCTCATAAGAATAACAAATACATGTTTTTTTTTTTCAAAATATATACAAGTTACCTTATTTAATTTTCAGCTAAAATAAAAAAAAAAAATAATAATAAAATAAAATGAACAGCACTGCAATTTTTTGTAACCATAACAAAATAAACTTGAAATTACATTTATTTAAACAAGGGAAGCAAACATGCGCTTCTTGGGTTACAGAAAATACTGTACAGTGTACAGAACATACGTGAAAATAATTTTAATTGAAAACCAATAGATGTTTTATACTTACTAATATGTATTCTTTAGATTGCTTATCAGTAGACCAAAAGAAATTTTATATGAAAAATAAAATATCAATTATGCATTCAAATATTAGGCTGTATCCAAAGTATTTTCGTTTTTTAAATGCCTTTATATCAAAGCATGTAGCTGGTACTTTCTCATCCCTATTGTTGAACATTTAATATAAAATGTCATTTAAAAAGAATATATGGCACTCTATATTCTATAGTCACATAAGCTTCTTTCTTTCATTTTTAGGTCACATAAAGGGTAATGCAAATGTTGAGATTTTATGCATCATAAGGCATAAAAACTAACTAACTTTAAACTAAGCTTTAAAATCAATAAAGCTGTTCTCAAAACTCATGCAGTTAGAGGCCAGAACAAGAGTAGTGTCCGGAAAGTTCAAAACAAATACAAACGTTTTAAGGAAGGGGACTTCACAACTGATGACATGTCACTTCTGGGTTTAATTTCAAGGCTGAGGTCCCCTTCTTAAAAACATTTGGATTTGTTTTGAACTGTCCAGACACTACTCTTGTCCTGGCCTCCAACTGCATGAATTTTGAAGACAGCTTTATATGATTTTTAAGGCCTAGTTTAAAATAATACCTTATGATGCATAAAATCTCAACATTTGTATCATCATTTATGTGACCTAAAAATGAAATAAAGAAGCCTGTATGATTATAGAATATAGAGGGTCATGTATTCTCTTAAATAACATTTTATATTCAACAATATGGGTGAAAAAATGCCAGCTACATGCTTTCATATAAAAACGCAAATACTTTTGATACAGCCTAATAATAGATTTTAAATTTACTAAAAATGATATTACTTTTGTAGTAGCTGCATGCCAGTGGTTAAATAGACAAAGAAATCTCCAAAGATTTCATCATTTATAGTAACTGTTTAATTTTGATTATTTGTGTGTTTATGCCTATAGTTTGTTAAACTTGTGTTTTATTTATTTATTTTTTAGTAAAGTTTAAACTTTTTTAATGGAATATTACCTGGAAACAAATGTTGAACTGTTTACATTGTTTCCAGTGCAAATGTGTTAATCTTCTACAACTGGATTAATTTAATTGGGTAGATTTTTTTTATTAATAAAATAGGCTTGAAAATAATTTTAAAAATTATAAAAGCTCAGTAAATTGAGATATAATTTTCAAACAAATTGCATATGAAGGTACAATTTTCTTTTCTATTTGAAAAATGGAAATTGTGTGATGTTTAAAGTTAAAATATTTAGGATAAATCAAAATTGATTGTTAGGTCATTGCCACTGTCAATACAATGTCAATCATACTTCAGGACTTTGTTTAATAATATAAATTAGTTGAATTGACATTCCTTCAATAGTTTCTTTTGCTGAGCTTATATAGCATAAACTGTATGTTAAAATCTATAAAGCTATGAGATTGCAAAAAGTTTATGTTTGTCAACCACTATTGATTGCAAAACAGCTAATATAACTTTTTAAGGGAAATATTTTAGAATATATAAAATAAATTTTAGGCATACATTTTTATATAAAACGGTTATTCATAAAAAAAATATATTTACACATACATAAAGAAAAGGAGATTCATGCATAAAAAATTAAAACACGTAAAAGTTGGATGTATGCACTAATAATGATTGAGCTTTAAAAACCTTGAATAGGTAATGTAACTAACTATCCTTCCAATTGTTAGAGAGATTTGTTTGACAAGCCATTTATGAAAAAAAATTGGGTATTTATTATATTTTATCTGCAACATGCAAAATTTAAAGATACATACCAAACATTAGTAAGTATAAAATCCATTTTTCACAAGGACACACTATGTAATACTTTTTTAAAGTAATAAATTTTAGAAAACAAAACAATATATTCATATAAAAGAATATAATCTGAAAAACACTTAAATCATTACAAATGCATATCAAAAGTATTTTATTTTACAAAATATAACAATGAAAATTTCAATTTATAATACAAAAATTAAACATGAGGATTGGCTAAACAGATCAAATTCCTTGTCCCTGGTGGTAAACAAGAAAGCTATAAAAAAGAAAATGAAAAACATAAATAACATTGTTTACAATAATATGATTTATTTATTTTATATGGATGAAGCAAAAAAAAAAATTAATTTTGAAAAATTTTTAAATGCTACTGTATTTTAATTTATGAATTTAAATGTTTTATTTTGATTGCAACAAAATTATGTCCTAATCACTCATGTTTCATTCTATTGGTACTGAGATTAAGGTCTTAAAAAACTAAATGCAACAATTGAATCAAACTGATGAAACTTTTCAGATTTTTTGATTGAAGTAAATGAAAATTTTGTTTGGAAAAAATGTTTTTATCGATGAAAATGGGTATCATGTTTTTGTTTAAAACAGGGTTCTTACGCTTATACCACAATTTTTTAACATAATTTTTCTATTTAATATTTAAATAGCAGAAATTGTAGATGCTTCATTTAATTGCAGTATTTGTAATACTTTTCTGCATTTAAATATTAAAAAATTGTAAAAGCGTATGAGCCCTGTAAAAAAAAAAAAAAAAAAAAAAACCTTTTTCATTCATAAAAAATTTAAACATTTTATGAAATCATAGTTCTGCCTGAATTGAAAATAAAATGCATGAAAAGAAAGAAATATTTAGGCAAAATATTGTAACATTAAATATTAATAATTTTTCAAATTGTATAACTTCAAATTCTGCACCAACTTACACAAAATATAGCCTAACTCATAAACTGGGAACCAAGTTTCATTTTGATGAAAATCTTATTAAACATCTATTCAATACTTTTAGTATGATGCTGTAACAATGGACAGACAGAAATGAAGTTTTGTATAATAGTATCATAGTGATAAAATTATTTCACTGGGAATCATTTTATCACTCACATTTAATCAAGTTTCACTGGCAATGATCACTTAAATATTAGAGTCTCAAAAATAATTCAATAGTTAAATATTCCTAAGTTTTGGATTGAAATATGGTAACATAGAATAAGAAGTTATCGATGAAAATGATGGTACATTTAAAAGAAAAAAAATATTTTGATTCATAAAAGAGAAACATTTCATTACAATTATATCAAAGTAACTAGTTTTCACTGACATTTAATCCTGTATGTTTCAAGCATAGATATAGTAATACTATAGCAATTTCTAAATGTACGGTTCTGAGATTAAAATCTATGAAATAAAGGCAAATTTTTAGGAAAATATGTGAAGACTGGTATGTTGTGGCTATCATTAAACTTTCTTCTATGTAAATCAAATCATCTGCAACTAAACTTAAATGACAATCTATTCATTCTTGAGATATAGCCATCATGGAAATGATGAAAAGTAGAGGATAGCAGTGACACCTTTTTGGCAGTATACAGCCAAACCTAATAAAGATCTATTTATGTTAACCCCTTCCGTAGCAGCATATGTATATGAAGATTACATGTAAAACCAGTTTTTCGGGCATTTAGATTTAAAATATTAAGTAGTAGTTTTCAGAAAAATGAGATGCTTTTATTCATATTAATAAGAAGAGATATAGGTGTCGATATATTATATATATCAATATCGAAATCGATACATAGAAATGTGACAGAAAAACTTGTTATGTGAGAACAATGAGAAAAGTTCATTCTCATCTCTATGGTGGCGCCATCTCTGCTGCAGAGGGAAAATTAAACACTTTCCAACATTTCTCATAATACCAGCTATACACAAACATATATTCCTGCTATACTGTTTTTAGCAGCAACGATAGAATAATGAATGGACATGAATCCATACGTGGATCCACTGGTATGGAAGGGGTTAATGTCCAACAGAGTGTGAAGTTTTAGGAATTTCTGTGCATTAGGTCTTAATATATTGCTATCATGGAAATCGGATAATCTGTTGGGCTATTTACACCAAAACCTAATCAGACCAATTTATGGCAAGGTCTAACTGGATCTGAAGTTTGATTAAATTCTGTGCAGTAGTTCTTGAGATACACCCACAGAATTTGTGTTACAGACTCACGGACAGACATTTAAAAAAAAATAGTCATATTGTGTTCAGGATCTTCTAAAATGTAAAAATCTACCAAAAACCAGAAGTCAAAATTTTTCATAAAGCCAATACTTTCTGGTTGCAAAAGATAAAAAGTAATAACTTTAGTTTTTCAATTGTATCTTCTCAAATTCTGAAAAAAAAAAAAAAAAAAAAAACTAGTATTTTGTTGCCATCACAAAACTTTCTTTTATATAAATCTCAAATAGTTTGCAACCTCAATTAAATGACAATCTATTCAATCTTGAGATATAGCTATCATGAAAATTGTAGAAGCACCTGTTGGACAATTTATACCCACACCTAATCTGTCATCTATTTATGTCAAAGTCTAACAGAATATGAAGTTCCATGAAATTTTGTGCATTGGTTTTTAAGATACAGCTATCATAAAAATCATGAAAAATTCAGCATAGCAACGCCACTTGTTGGATGATTTACACCAAAACTGAATCACCACCAATTTATGTCAAGGTTTAACTGAATCTGAAGTTTGATTAAATTCCGTGCATTAGTTCTTGAGATCATGAGTACAAGAAGTCCATCCAAGCCAAGACTGAAAACTTTTCTGAATATTAGGAATAACCAAAGGAAAACAGGCTAAAAGATTTCTATGTCTTGGATTGAGGCTAAAAATTGATCTCTTACAATAAAAGAAAGTGATTAAAAGTTTTTGATGGTAAAATTACTATTATTTAAGTACATAAAGTAGAATTTACTATCAGTTAAAAATCTCTCCAAAACTGATATCAGTTCTGACACTGAAAGTCTTGCACCATTGCCACGGCTACATTGCCTTTTCGCTCAGCAGACGACAAACGTGTGATGTCATCGAGTGGAGGTGAGCATTTCACATTCGGGACAACTTGCCTCCATCTAGTAGTGTAGTTTACACGGCTAACAGCACATTGTTAACCATTGAAGCATTATTTGTACTGTTCAAAGAGACAATTTTAAAGAAGGAATACTTCAAAAGGTAAGAATTTCTACTGTTTTAAATACTCTAATCATGTTTTTTATAATGATTCTGTTTTATATTTATTGGTACTTTATATATGGTGTGATATTTTTCAGTTTATATCAATATTTTTAACAATATGTCTTAACATTTAGGTCTATTTTCACGAGTGAACATTTAGAGATATTTTGAGTTGGAAGGATAAATATAAAAAAATTCTGTAAAATATAATTATACAAATCCTTTGCCTCTCATTTTAAGTCTTTTTTTAATGTTGTTTCAATAAATATGATTTATAAATACCATTTAATAGCAATTTAATCTTTTAAAGACAATGTCTCGGCGGTACCATGCATTTGTTTATATATATATTTTTAATGATGTTTCAGAACTCTAACTTTTATAATACTATAAATTGAAAATTGACTTATCTGACTTTTAAAATATTGTTTTAAAGTAAACAAATTATATTTCTTATTTTATTCTCAGTCTGAAGAAAATTTTCCTGGATGTTTTTATTGACCTGCCTTGCTTTTCGAAAGCACATACATGTTTTAGTCATTTTATGTTGCTGAGAGTTAGATTATTTGAAATGTATCTAAAATATATAAGAAAAGCTTTAGTATATCTATTTCATGCTAATGAAAAGTAGCTTTATTAGTATATATGCTGTTTTTCTAATATTTTATAATAAATATACTTGACTTGTAAAGCTGTATAAATCCCATATTTTTTATCATATGTTGTTAAAAATAAGGTAAATATCTCCATTCCCGTATATTCACTATGTGAATAGTATTAGGATTAAAATATATTTAATGATAATATTGATATAAACTGAAAAATATCATGCTATATATCAAATAATATTGCATAAAAAACATAATCATTATAAAAAAAATAATTAAAAAAACACGATTAAAGTATTTAAAAATTTAAAACAGCATAAATTCTTATCTTTTCAAGTATTCTTTTAAAATTATTTTTTTTAATCAAGGGGGGGGGGGGGGATATATATTTCAAGCAGCTCAAAAACAGCAACAAAATAAGTAAATAAAATGACACTTTTCACTTTATTGTTGAATATATACATATATGTAAACATAAATATGTATATATTCAACATGCAAATTACTTAAAAAATCTGTACCTGTTTATGAAATTTATTATTTTACAATGAAATATAACATCTTTACCATGAATTGCAATTCCCTTTCCCCTCCTTTCTAGAAAATATATATTGCATTTCGGAAGCTAGAAATTTAACAAAGCTTTCAGCATCATATTTCAAAATAGTTGAATAACTAAATCCTATTTCAAAACCAAAGCAAATTCATATAAAACTCAATATTTTTCTTTTAGGTTTATTTACATGAAATAATAAAATCAGAAATAAGAATTACCATGTTAAGTTATACTGTAGATCGATCAGTTTTAAAATCTGCTTTAACAATTACTTCAACAGTGTACAATATCTATATATATATATATATATATATATATATATATATATATATATATATATATATTAGTCTTACATGGCGCAGAAAAAGGGCTGAATTTCTATATTATCGTTTGGCAACAAGCAACAAGCGTAGTTTCCAGAATCTCCCAATATGGTGGCCAGCGAAAGAGCAGTGAAACAAGTGAAACTCAAACTAGAAAATAATTAAAAATAAAATAACGTGTGCATAATAAAATGCGTTTGAGATGATAACTCATTTTAATTATGAGTAATATCATTAATTTCAAATGAATTCTCAATGCTTATTTAGAATTTATTTATGAATTTCCCTCATACGAAATCAGAGAGAATTAAAAATATCAACTGTCTAGATCGCACCTGCTGCCATCTATTGCTTTAGATGCAAATTATTGAAGTAAAAAATAATTTCTTTTGCAAATATCTATAATCTAATCAACAATTAATCAACAACAATCCAATTAACAACAATCTAATCAACAATCTAACAATTTTACGAAATTTAAACAATGATTGTTCCTATCACGTAATGTTTTTTTTTTTTTTTTTTTTTTTTTTTTTATGAATTTAAGCTGTGCTGTACAATATTATAGGTGTAATGAGTTTTAAACTAATTGTCTTTTCAAGATCTTTTTTTTCATAGTATTTAAATGATTTATGCACATTGGTAGCACCAACTAAATGCATTTTTAACTGTGTTTTCAATGAAGTTTTAAATTATTTTTTTACATTAAAAAATTGTCAATTTTATGGTGGTTTTTGGTGTATTTATGGTAGTACTTATTTGGCTAGAGTTTCTGCAAAAATGAAAAGGATCAAGCGAGCGAAACGAACTGGGACCGCGTGGCGGTCTCAATGTTAATTGCTTCATAATTCACGGGGGTTGGCGAGCATTAGCGAGTAGGGGGCTGAGCCCCCTAGTTATATATATTGTATACCAGCAAATCATTCAGGTTTTCTTAAAAAAAAAAAAAAAAAAAACATTTTGAATGCAAATAATTAATTATTCAATGAACTGTCACACATTATTATGTGATTAACTTATTTTATTTAATAAAATTTCTGGTTTGATTTCCTTTGGTTAAAAAAAAAAAAAAATACAGCTATAATACTGGTTTTGAAATGCTAATTTCCAATCTGGTTAAAAAATAAATCTAAAAATTTAACCTCAGGTAAAAATGACTATATATACATTTAAAATATAACATCTTTACTATGAATCTCAACCGCCCCCCCCCCTTCTTTCCAGAAAATTATTTAATTTTATATGTGTAAAAATTGAGTTCCATATTGATGGATATTACAGATTGCATAACTTATATTTCGGCCGCCAAAAATTTAATGAATCTTTCAGCATTATACTTTAAAATAGCTCAGAAAAATAAATCCAATTTAAAAAACATAGCAAATTTATGAGACACCCAGTATTTTTTCTTTGTGTGTATGTTTATTTACATTAAAAAAAAATAAAAGTCAATAAGAAAATCCTATAGACATTGTTAACAGATTATTTTATAAACTTAAGTTTTTCTCTTTAAAATAATATACTTCCTTCTGCCGCGCCATAATAAAACAATTGGCACGAAATTTTACCGATCTAGATTGTGTATGCTTCCATTTCACAATCCTGCAATTGGACAAAGTTTGAAAGGGAGGATGATCGTTGTCAGGGAAACCGCCTTCACCTTTGACTTCACGAATTTCAGTGCAGAGGCATTGTAGAGGTGACAGTGCTTGCACCCATGCTTGAGATAAAGCACCCACAAAATTTTTGTCACATGCAGATAGACACAAAGAATGACTCATGGACAGACATTTTCTAAAAACAGTCAAATCATGTTCAGGACCTTCTAAAAACATATAAATCTGTAGAAAACCAGAAGAAATTTTTCATGAATCCAACATTTTTCTTGTAAAGATAGAAGAAAATTAAAAATAACCTTATTAGTTAAGTGTCAGCAAGCTTCATTTTAATAAAATCCCCATTAAAGTCTATGCTTTTGCATGGTGCTATAATAAAGAACAGACTTACAATTTAATATAATAGTATAAAGGATATCCTTTTGTAAACAATTTTGTAGTATGAGTTTTAGAGCTAATTACATAATTTCCACATAGCAGGTCAACAAAAAAGGTTGACAGCAGAAAGGCTCTTTTCACTGTGCATTGTCTGAAGGGTACAAAACAGAAACATCTAACAAATCTTGGATAACTGCCGAGTACTTTGCAAAGAAAATTATTGTGTTTCCTCAGCTACTTCTCTAATTATGACTTTTAAAATATGTCCAACCTTTTTTGATGACCCTGTATTTTAAAAATAAGTGACTTGCATATTAGTAAGAAGCTATACATTTACCATGAAACAGACTGCATTAAACAGTAAAAAAATAATAATAATAATAATGCATGCATAAATTACAAATCTTACTTCGCTCATCATGATATATGGCATGGGTAAAGGATCCTGGTAATTATACAAAGCAGCCTGTATTTCTTCAGGAGTGATAGGCTTTAAATAGAAAGAAGAAATATGAATGAAAATCTGTTGTTTTAAACACATTTCAAGCTAAAAAAATGGAAATTTACACAGGCTATCTTCTCTTATTGCTTTCTAACAGCAAATTCCTTAACTATTAATTTTAGATGTATACTTCTAATTGCTTTATAAAAACAGATGACATCGAACATTTATAAAATTTAAAGTAGCATAACTTGGCAAGTTTTTATCATAGAAAGACTATTTTCATTTATTTAATTTTTTACTCGATAAAGCATGGAAAAGGTTTTTTATTTATTTTTTCTCCAGTATAACTTATGGCACCTAAGGGTCATATTAAAAAGTTTAATTTTCATAACTTTTACAAAAATAACTATTTTGAGGCTTTTGTTAGGATGAAGAACAATTTATGAAACATTTTTGCAATTGGAAATATACCTCTAAAACTGACAATTGAGGAATTAACAATTAGGCAGCAATAATAGGAGACATCTAATATATTTGCATAAAATTAGTTTGGAATAATATATATTACTGATAATCTTTTGAAAAAAGAATTCAACACAAACAAATCAATGCTTATATTAAATTATATTTTTCTGTGAAATTCAATAGTACATGTGATGATGTTTGTTCATATAATTTTTAATCCTTTCACCCCGAATGGGTGAATATGTCCTAGCCACATCTTGCCACTGGCAAAATATTTTTATTAGATTTATACCACTTTCTATAAATTAAATTTTTAACATTTTTTTATAACATATGCA
The DNA here is from genome assembly GCA_963931845.1 of Maratus michaelseni. Lineage (NCBI taxonomy): Eukaryota > Metazoa > Arthropoda > Arachnida > Araneae > Salticidae > Maratus > Maratus michaelseni. The sequence continues at coordinate 32,753,721 of OZ007586.1, forward strand.
AAAGAAATCTACCACAAAATTTATCTTTTTGAAAATAATGGTACAAATAGAATATAAAAATAGTTGCCAGTGGCAGGCTTGCATTTATAATCCAATTTAAAAGGGTAAAAAGTTGGTGTCAATTTGGGTAGCAACTACATGAAGCTGACATTTCCTGGATTCACAAGAAGGAAATGGTCAAAAATTTAAACTTTCACAATGGCAATAATTTTACAATTTAGTGTTCATACAAATTATTTGTTCATGATGATACCTAAAAATTCAATTAAATTACTAAAAACCTCTTTATAAAATACAACTTAAAAACACAATAAAAATATTTTTAGTAAATTACACAACTCTATTTTATTAAACTATTTTTAGATTACGACTAAATTAATAATATTTATGAGCATTAAGCACACAAACTTTTAACGGCCATTGTTTTCATTAGCTTGTACATAATTTGTTTATAAGACGTAATACTATTTGTATTATGCCCTTGTCATTTTTTTGTTTCTAATGGTGTGCTTAGCTTTATGAATAACACAATCTTTTTTTACCCTCACCCCTCTCCCACAAAAAAAAAAAGAAAGAAAAATGTGACCAGAATACTGAACAAGTACCAAAGTTTGAGTCTAATGGCCACTGGTGAATAATTAAATTCCCTTTTTTGTCTTATATCTTTTACAAAAATTAACTTTTCAACTAAATACAATATTCAGTAAATCACGATAAAGCAGAAGGTGAATTGCTTACATTTTCTGGAAACCAATAAACTTGGTCGTCCATTTCTATATTTCCACAATCAGACAACAAAGAACTTGCAGCAAAATTTTCTGTCTGAGAACTATCCGAAGCAGATTCTTCTGAAAATAGAGGTGGACATTAAAAACAAATGATTATACATGAGGTGGGGCAATTAAATAATGTATTATTTCCCTTAAGCAAAATTATAATTTATGCACTCTTGAATTCAAAACATTTCCCTCTAAATATGATTAATGTGAATAAACATGGTTCTTAAAGTGAGAAATAATGATTAAAATCTGTTAAAGTTAGTATCTTTAAAGCCTAAGTTGTGGGATTTTGGCCATAGTCAACATCATCAAAATAGCATCTTTCAACAGATTTTTAATTTAGAAACTATAAATAAGTATAAATGTAAAAATATATTTTTTAAATACACTATTTTATAAGCATTTAATGTTTATCTTTAAAATCACATCTAATTTCATGACTGCAATTTATGATTTTTCAAAAAAAATTAATTTTTGTTACAATACATTAATTTGGCATGAGTGCCAAAAGAGATTTTTGAAAATTCATTGCCTGTTTTTACGCTTGGTAGAAAACGTAAACTAGTAAATTAAAAAAAATTATGTACTTTTTTTTTAAAGATATGGCAACAGCACAGAAAAAAACAAACATATTTCAGGATTTGTAAATTGTTTTCTCAACATATAATCATAATTTAATCAATATTAAACTGTTAATTGATAAGAGTTTCTTTTTTAATTATTACACTTTTTAAAAAAATTCAATTCTATGCATTTTAGTATTTAAAATATTACATTGTTGCAGTTTCACCTAGTTGGCTTTTTTTTTTAAGAGAGTGGTTTGGAGCATAATTAAATCCATTGTTGTTGTAACTCGTACATAATTGTAACCATGATGAATATTTGCTGATTTATCAAATGTGGGTCACTTCAGATTAACATGCTATGTCATAAACATTCTTCAATTTCATAAAATGAATATTGGGAGTTTTCCACTGGATTTTATTAAAACATTGAAGATTATTTTTTATTAACACTATCCAACATAATTGAAAAGAGTTTATATCTTTAGTTTGTCTGTCCATGCTCTAACTCTTGTAAATATACTTGGATTGTCATGTAATGCAATTAATATGTTATTGAGGATTAGAATGGAATGTTTGCTATTGAAAATGGAGTGTATAGTATTAATAGTTTGTTTCTAGTGACACTCAAAAGAATCCTGTTACATTACGGCCTATGGAAGAAATCATTCGCAGTGTATTTTAATGATGTTAAACTATTTCAAACACAATGAAATTGATATCCATTTCTGAAAATTTTATGAACTTTTTGAAGTTTTGTGCAAATTTTTCGCTTATTTTTTCCACAACAAACATTCAACTCTACCTTTGCATTTCTCTGCAACTATTTGATAAGTGAAAAAATGTGCCTTTTTTTTCAGTTTCTTTCAACAAAACTCATGCACTGCTAAGATCCTATGCACCATCTCAATACAGTATTTATCCATTTATGAACAAATTTGGATTCACTTGGTTCAACGGAGCTTCACTGATAATATGCAATGATCAGCATGCATTTCTACACACAGATATTCAGTTCTTTCATTTATATATGAACTGTGACAAATTTTACTTCTCATTGCCTGCCATTGATTCACAATTGGTCCACAGGTACACTTGAACTTCAGATTGACATGTCATAAACATTCTTCAATTTCATAAAAAGAATATTGACAGTTTTTCACTGGATTATATTAAAACTCTGAAGAAGATTCTTTTTTATTAACACTTTTGAACAAGTGTTTATGACTTTGGTTTGCCTGTCTGCTGTTTGTCCATATTCTAACTCTTGTAAATATACTCAGATTGCCATATAATTAATATGTGTTATTGATGCTTAGAATGGTCTGTTTGCTATCAAAAATGGAATGTACAGCATAAATTTAGTTCATTTACAGGGGTACTCAAATGAATCCTGTTACATTATGGTCTGTGGGAGAAAATCGTTCACAGTGTATTTTAATGATGTTAAACTATTTCGAACATAATGAAATTTATGTGTATTTCTGAAAATTTTATGAACTTTTCGAAGTTTTGTGGAAATTTTGGCTTATTTTTTTCCACAACAAACATTCAACCTTACCTAATGCATCTCTCTGCAACAATTTGATAATTAAAAAATATGTACCGTAAAATCCCGTTAATCTGCCCCCTAAACACAACGGAAAATCGTAAAATAAGCAGGGGGGGGGGGGCGCTTACACGGTATTAAAACTGTAGTATATGATATTTATGGGTGGGTGAAGGGGGGGGGGGGAGGAGAGCTGATCATCGCAAAGCATGCATTATTTTAATAAAGTAACAGACGAAAAACATTTTGAAAAAAAAAATGATAGACAAAATAGAAAAACAATATAACTTCACAATTAATGGTGATTTCTGATTATAGAATATTCTGGATTTCAGAAGCTTTGAAACTGGAATGCATTTAGATAAATACCCTAATTTCCTGAAAATTTCACAAGATCTACAGGACTAATGTTCAGCCATAAGACAAAAAAATATTGAATCTATTGTAAAATATTTCAATTTTTAACTTTTGTATTTAATATAACACTTGATAAATAAATAAATCTGAAATAAAAAATTGATAATTCAGTACAAAACATTTGCAATTCTATTACACATAAGTAAGAATAAATTCAGAAGATTTACATTACTTAGTATAAAATTATAATTAAGTAAGTTAATTACTTAAATATTTGTTTAAAATAAATATAAAATCCCTGTACTAGTTATTTTTTTTCTTTTGTCTTATTTATAATTCAATATTACGAGATCAGCGAATCAGACAAAGATTTGTCTGACGCCATCTGTCGAAGTGAAAGCTTACTACGCAATTTGATTATCGTTTGAATCGAATATCGCCGTATGCGGAGAATGAATAGCTATAATGGATGAAGCATAGAGTGCGATGTTTATAAACTAAATATGAGTTAAAAACTATTGTAAAGCATGAAATAAATGGATTTAAGGAATCAGTTGTTAATATAAAACAGAAATCAAAAGATTATTGGTAAGTTAAAAGTACTTTAACATTAATAATTACGTTTTTATAATAAAGTTACTTGATATGTACTGTTTATGAACTGTATACTGAAATTAAATAACTTTAAATAAAGATGACATATGAGTAAATGGTAATGAATGCTTGTGTTTAAAGAGTGTATTTGAGACAGTAAGACCTAGATACCAAATAATGGCATGACTTTTCTTAACAAAATTTAATAAGTTACGTGGTCGCGCCATCTGTTGATTTTTAAAAAAGATATTTGCAAATTTGCTCAAAAAAATTATGTTTATTGACATTTGCAAAGATATTGAGCAGGAAAAAAATCGCAGATAATCCGCAGCGGCGTATAATCGGCATTACAAGAAAAATAAAGTTTTTTAACGTATAATCCGCGGATTATAGGCAGTAAATGAGGGTAATAACACTAATATCTGTCATTAATATGGTAACAGAAAAATAAAAGTAACTTAATAATTTAAAATAATTAAAAAACACTGAGAAATTGCAGTTGAAAATGTCTTGAAGTAATTTCAAGAACTAGTAACATTTTATGTGGTGTCGCCATCTGTTGTAAGTTAGGCAGATTAAATAACCTTTTTTTTTATCATAGTTTCGTATCTATAAATGCTAAATAAATAATACAAATCACAAAAATTGAGAACATATAGAACGAATTGGTAGTGTTGCCAGATTATTAAAACAAAAAACATTACTACCACAAAGATAGCACAAATTACGCTACAAATTCGACTGTGTATCAACAAATCGATTGATCTGATCAATCAATCGATATATTTTTTTTTGTGATTTGTTTTCATAATAATGTTAAATACAACTATAAATTCTTTAATAAAATAAATAGATTCGCTTTTAATCAAAATATTTTCCACACAGCATCAAATACAGATTTTTTTAACTTATTTCATGAGAAATTTTCACTATCGATATTTTTATAACCTTCATATCGCCATGGAGCTAAATTTACAGCAAAACTAATGTTTAGTTATATTGCTTTTTCAGATCGACAATGTGTTTTGTACATGTTTGCGATATATCAAAGAATCGTCACGCCTTTCTTATTTGTCGGAAAAAAAAAAAAACACTCTGGAGATAAAATTTTTGGTGTTGATCTTGACGTGCAAGGTGAAATTTCTTTTGGGGGAGGGCGCTTTCTCGGGATCTTTTGAATTTTCCAATTTGTTTACAAAGTGGGAGGGGGGCACTTAATCGGGAAGGGCGGATTAACGGTATTTTACGGTATATATTCTTTTTGAACAGCTGCACATTTTGGAAGGATAATTAAAATAATTTAAAGTGAATATAATTAAACTTTGAAAGTCAAAATCTTTATATGGCTTTGTGAAGACTGGCTATCATGCTGAATAATTATCTCCATTAACTTGCAGTAATTATAACACTGATGGCTCGATATACTTTTTATGGCAGATTGCTTGATTCTATAGTAAATTATGCCATAATTTTGTCTTATATGAGATGAAATACAGACATTTTCCCAATAATTAGAAAATATGACAATTTATGTTTACCTTTATGACTCATTATGTTTACCTTTTATGTAAAGTTTGAATAGGGAAAAATACCAAAATTTATGGGCTTTATTCATTGTTGGATTTATTCACTGTTATTTTACATTTCTTTTTTATATCATTTGAAGAAGGGATATGCTTTCATAAGTTTCTTGAAATGGACTTTAAATGTGTTCACCCCCAGGGAAAAGCCTAGTTATGTCTATGGGGGCAAGTCATTCTGGTATATAACTAAAATATGCCATTAAGGCAGTTTTCTTTTTTGTACTTCTTTTATTTTTGGTGAAATGAAATGAACAATCAAGATAAATAAAACCATTCAATATTTTAGTATATTTTGTTATGACAACATGTTTGTTATGATTTTAACTTGTTATTTCATATATCTTAATTTTTTTAAAGGGATTATTTTTTATGCCTAAGCATAATTTAATAAGACAATAAAAAATATGTTACTTAATTTTTGCAGTAACCATACATTTGACAAAACATTATATCTAATAATAACAGAGCATGTAAACATTATTCCTTTTAAGTTAGTCGGAAGGAGGGGTGTTTCCATTGTCCCTTTAACTACACCACCCATATATACATGATAGAAAAGCTAAACAGACCACTATTTCCTTTAGCAAACACTCTTAAAATAAATTAACAATGTATCTGTTACCATAGGCAGTAGAGAAATAAGAATATACAGCAAAGCATTTTTGATGCATATTTTTTCTCTTGTGCATTGTTATTGGTTGTGCATGGCTTGTTGTGAAAATTCCTGGTGTGTCCAAAAAAGTTGCTAATCATTTGATTACCAATATATAAAAAGCATATTTTTGCCAAAGTCTATCTTTTAATCAGTCAATTACTTTGCTTGTCAGGAACAAATCAATTTTAATGAAGCTTTACCTATGCTAAAAACACCTTATCTATATGAATTACATATAGAGAAACCAAGATAATGGAAGCTATGAGAACTATACTCAAGAATTTGTGACATCTCCAAATTTTAATGAAGCTTGTTAAATGTATGCATGCTCTTTAAAACTACCATATTTACTGACATATATGACACCCACACATATTTTTTTGCACACTTACATTTGAAAAAAAAAATCAGTAAAAAATCAAGATAAAAATGTTTGTTTTTTACTTAGATGAATATGAGATAACTTAAATTAATGAAATGATTCATCTCTGTGCATCTGTCCTAATGACTTTCATTTTGTAATATTTCAGTTAGGATCTTAGAAATTATCTTTATTTCTTTTCCCACAAATTTTTATTTTCATCTGCAATGTGTACAAGTGGTATTATGTATAATGCAGTTTTGCCAAACCTGTGATACATTTGTGCTGATTTGTTTACATTTGCAATGTTTAGAAAAATAACAAATAAGATTTTATATTCACGGTATACTGCTCTGTTGGAAAGAAAAAATAATGTAAATAGTAACTGGGCATCTGGATGAGAATTCATCGTAAATAAAGAGCTTATTCAATATTAACTCAAAAAGAAATATACGTTAAATAAAGCAATTAAAAGTGTAGGAACATTTTGTGGTCCTCAATCTTGGAAATACACCTCAATAAGGAGTGCTAAAATGTTTCCATACTTAAAAGGGTACAAAAGATTTAGTTACACTAAATGTTTCTATCAAACCCACTAAAATTCTCCCTGTACTATCTGTTAACTTAGTGGTTTTTTTTTTCATATTTTAGAATGCTCTTAGGATTGTATTCTTTTTGTTTAAAAACTATTTACAGACTGTTGAAACTCATACATTTTCTTAAATTTTAATTATTCATTCATTTAAATGTTATATAGTTATACTCTTATTATAGATAGTAATTTCTTTTTTTTTTTACTCTTCCATTGAGAAAAATGAAAATACTAAAAAAAAAGAGTATAATTTTTCATCCTCCTACTTTTAACATCGAAAAAAATGGCAAAAGAGTGCGAAATATATGTAAGTAAATATGGTATTTTATCTCCCAAAATACAAAACAACAAATATATTAACATTCTGATATAATATAAAATACTTAAATGTCATCACTCAATGTTTTTTATTTTTTTATGTCTTTTTTTTATCATCCCCTTCAGTGATGTATTAAAGATGCTTTACTGTATATAAGGTTTGAAAGGATTTTTCAGAATTACCTATATATTCTATAGAGCAATATGTTGCCCAATCTTTATCTTCTGTATCTGTAGTTTTAAATATTCTATATAAGTCTTCTGTATCTGTAAATCTTTCTTCTTCAGCAGGTGAACTTGTAGTTATCTTGATTGTTTTTGAAACATCACAACAAATTGATAAAGGTTTTTCTTCAAAATTTAGAGAAAAATAAAAATTTTTCTTTACTTTTTTAGAATCATCATCACTTTGTTTTCTTTTAGAACTAGGAACATTTGCTGATTTACTATTTTCACAACTTTTTGAGGAACTTTCTTTACATGAATTAGATAAAATTTTAGCTTCTATTTTAGAATTACAAGCAGCTGCTGATTTGTAATTTTCACAATTTTTTGTGGAGCTATTTTTATGTGAATGAGATGGAATTTTAGAAGTAGAAGCATCAAAATTCAAATCTGATTTACTATTGGTACAACTTTTTGAGGAACTTTTTAAGCTCGTTTCTTGCATATCATCTGGTAAGCTATGAACAATATTGTTTTTATCAATTTTATTTTCTACTGGTGCACCACTAGAATCTTCTATATTATAATTTTTATTATAAGAACTATCTTCAGAAGCCTCTATTTTAGAATTACAAGCAGCTGCTGATTTGTAATTTTCACAATTTTTTGTAGAGCTATTTTTATGTGAATGAGATGGAATTTTAGCTTTTCTTTTAGAAGTAGAAGCATCAAAATTCAAATCTGATTTACTATTGGTACAACTTTTTGAGGAACTTTTTAAGCTCGTTTCTTGCATATCATCTGGTAAGCTATGAACAATATTGTTTTTATCAATTTTATTTTCTACTGGTGCATCACTAGAATCTTCTATATTATAATTTTTATTATAAGAACTATCTTCAGAAGCCTCAGAAAATGACAGCTGCCAGTTACTTTTGGATTTGTCTACATCATGTTCTAGCTCCTTTAAAATTTCACCATTTTCTTTTTGCTTTCTTGACTTAATTTCTAAAGCTTTATCAACAACCTAAAAAAGTACAAAGAGATAAATGTAAAATATATCACAGAATTAACTTTAATTCAGTTAACTGATCCAAAAACAGCACTTTTTCTTTGAATAGAATAAATAAATAAAATTGAAATTTTTAAAGATAAACACACACTGTCACATATTTATAATATAAAAACTTTTACATAATTCATTAAAATATTTTGTAGTTAAAGGGGTTTTATTCATTTTTTATATGATTGTAAGATATTTATTTTTAAAAACTATATGTATCAGAAACCTTAAGTTCTGATTGATTGATCTACAAAATATTGAGCGACAAAAGTATTGATAATCCAATCAAGAGTAAATGCAAAAGAATAGTACTATTCTATTCTATGACTGGCTAAAATTTTTTCAATATACAAAATATTTAATTTGAAAATTAAAATATCTCAGTGATTATATTTTATGAAAAAAAAAAGGCAAAAGATTCCTAACAGAATTAATGGACATTATTAAACAGTTATAAAAAGTACAATTCTCATTATTTAAAAATGGATATACCATTAAATACTAAAAGTAAGCCCCCTCCCACTTTTAAGCAATTTTGATTTTCTTTTCCATTCCCAAATATAAGCCCCCCCCCCCCTTCCTCACACACACACAAAAATTTTTATGCACAAAAAACTGATTTTAAAAATCCAAGGGAAGGAATTTTTAATCTTTTGACATTTTGGGCATCTTTCCATCCCTCCCACATGAAATGTCTGTTTCCCTTCTCTGCCCACCCCAACATAAAAAGTTTGAAAACTTGAGAAACTTAAATCCTTCTGTCTTTCTTCTTGCTTGCTAGTAACATAACAATTAGTAAAAAATCAATCCTCTAAACTACAATCTCCCCCTCCATCCAAAATTTATACTTCTTCCCCCCATCATATAAAGTTTAAAATCCTTAAAACTCTTTATAAAAAAATTATGCTCTATTTGTTGCTCTCTACTAACAATAAATAAATAATGGGCCATTTAAATTATCTCTCTATCACCAAGATGTCTGTTTCTGCCCTTTTCCCTCCCCAGCAAAAAAAAAAAAAATTAAATTCTATTTCAAAAATATATTCTGTCCTGTATATCTCTCTAGTAACAATAAGTATATAATCAATCATATAAATTTCCCCGCCACTCCTCTCTTTCTGAAACTATCACTTATCCTTCCTTCCCTGCCTCTCCTCTCAGGATTCAAAGTGTAAAATCTTTAAAACTCTTTATTAAAAAATATATATGCTCTATTTGTTGCTGAATAGTAATTATCAATAAATAATCAACCATTTCAATTATCTCTGTACCTCCAAAATGTCTGCTTCCTCCACTTTGCTAATGCCTATCAAAAAAATCTTAAACTATTTATAAAAAAAAAAATTATTCTGTCTTTTTTGTTGCTCTCTATCAACAATAAATAAATAACAAAACATCTACATTACAAACTTCTTCCTTCGAAATTCACATTTGCCCCTCATCCCCAAGAATACAAAGTTTAAAATTTGTAAAACTCTTATTTGAAGAAATTTTATGTCCTACTTGTTGCCTTCTGGTAAAAATAAATAGATAATTTGTTGCCAAAAATTTCTCTCTACTCCAAAAGTGTCTGCCTCCCTCTACCCCCCCCCCCAAGCACATATACAAATTTTAAAACTTTATTAATATTAATGAATATTCAATCATCTAAATTACCCTCCTTTTTCCCAAAAGTTCCACTTCCGTCCCCGTCTTCTCACCCAGCAAATAGTTTAAAATCTTCAATATTATTATTTATTATTATTATTATTTTAATAGATTTCTTTTTCTATTTCTTATTTTGTAGTAATGTAACTCATATCATCTACATCATCTCATTAAGTATCACTCATCTGAAATCATAATCCCTTTTGAAACGGAATTATTTTTCTCTTTAAAATGAAAAAATTGCATTTCGTACCATATTTTTAGAATAGCAACTTTGGTCCCTTTTTATTGCGGAATTTCTGCATCCAATAAAGCGAATATTTCTCTTAAAAAATACTGGGTACTTAAACAGCAAAATGACTGGCAGCTGTTCCATTACCATATGGTACAACTAGTCCTTAATGGGTTAAAAAAAAAAAAAAAAAGGCAACATAAAAAAAAAGTTTGTGTTGGTTACCAAAATGTTAGTTTATACATACATTACAATTTTATTAGCAAAATTGAGAGAAATATAATTAATGCAATCAACAGTTACATAAAAAATATAATTAAACTACAGCATATTTTTTCAAGAGGCATGAAAACAGAGCAATATAACAAGAGGCTACAATTGTATATAACATATTTATGCACAAACATATACTGCATAAATTTTATTTACTAGTCTTAGAGTAATTATTGCATTGGGACATAACATTACCAATGACTCATGTATTTGCCAATAGATTTGTTTACTTAACTCTACAACACACTTTTAGTGTGTTAATAATATTGAGTTTTGTTGAGAATTAATTATGCTGGGTTTGTCAAATTTTATATTTGTGAAAGTTACAGAAAAGCAACACTGAATGCAAACAGAATAAATCAAATGCAGCAATTACAAATTAAGAAACCTGGCATAAAAACATTAAGATCTAATAATGAGCAAAAACATTGTCCTGAATTGAGTTTAAAAAAAATTCTTCACCCTCCCAGGTAAGACTGTAGCCATGAGGAGGTCTGATACTAAGGCCACTACTACCCTGAGAAGGGTGGGAAAAGGGATTGCTTTCATTTAAAAAAATATATATTGTAGCTTAAAACTTATAAGAAATCTTTCTTCATCAAAATAAATAATGGGTATGCTTTTGCCCTCAGAAAATCAAAATTCAGATTTTAAAATGTGTTACTTTTCAGAACAAAACTACCTTCAAGACTTCAAGCATGTGGATCACTCTGTCATTATTTTGAATTCTATCTACTTGAATTACAGGTTTCCTGATGAATGCTGCTATATAGAGTTTATCGCTCATAAGAATAGATTAATTAGAAACATAATAAATCAATTTTAAAAACATAAATAACAGTACCCCAGCAATTGTTTCACGGGTTAAAAAACGAATTATTAACAAGGCAAGTGGTGTTATATCAGTTTTAGTACAGCTGCACTGTTGTATCCATCTTTTAAATATCTCAGTAGTATATCTCTGACCTACATAAAGAATAATAATTATTATTAAATTCATCAGTATAAGTAAAAATATGCACTTGATTGTAAAAAATATAGCACTTAAACAGAGTGAGATCAAAATAACTGAAATCATTTCTGCAGCTGAATTATTAAACTAGTAGATTAAATTTGTGATTTAGAAGATAAATTGATTGCCCTGAAAATTCTGCCATATTTGCAAACATTATTTGTACTTTTTCACTGCTTTATACATACGATAACAAAAATAAAAAAAATACATGATTTTTTAAAGAATATGAGAAACATTAATTTTATATGAATGGGAGCTTATACAAAATATAGAAATGATAATTCTTAAAATGGATATAATGCTTTAATGTTTTCAACAAAAAAGCTATTTAATTCAGAGATGTTACGAATGATCAAAACAAGAGTTCTATAGGTCATGATGATCCTATTTTCCTGAGAACTTTCTAAGCATGGATTGGTCATGATAAGCTTATTTCTTGAGCTCCTACAGCATTCAAAAAGTGAATGAATAAAATTTAAATAAATTGTAACAGTCTTGACAATTTTGTTAAACATTTTTAAAGTGTGTAAAAGTAGACTTTTAAAGTTCTCTCATTATGTAATTAGTATTTTAAACAGAAAAGAAATGTTTAATGAGAAGAAAATAATGTATACATTTTTAATTTTGTACAATGTTATTTGGAACTATAGTTCATTTTTTAAGAAACAGGTTGCTTTAATCTTTAAAATTCACAGTGCAGCTATTTATTTTTACTAATGACTCTTTGAATGAAGTCTAGCAAATATAAATAATTACAAGCAATATTCTATCTCAATTACATTAATAAACATATACTGTAATTATACTATTGTCTATAAAAACTGAAAACACACAGAAAATAAAAATACAGAAAGCATGTAGCATGTGCATATTAACAGCCTTTGCAAAAATGTCTTGGCTACAATCAATCTAAGCAGATGATTATTTCTTTGCTATTATCAAATAATAATAATAACAGTAAAACCTGTCTATAACAGAATACTGTTTAAAAGGAAAAAAAAAACAGTATAATTATTTAAACATACCTTGTGTGTTCTTGGTTGTTAAAGTACATAGACAGGTGTGAAAAGAAAAATTTAAGAATTAGTTCTTTTCTATTTACAGAGTCAAATTAAACTTTATTTGTACAGTAGATTTTAAAATGGAAAACCTATTTGTGCACAATTGGATCAGTATGAAATTTCATGCTAGCATTTAAAATTATTTCAAATTTCTCATGCAAATTTTTTAAAATTTCTTTTTCTATTTTCTGCAAAACTGCTTTAAAATCAAATGGATGCAAAGATATAAATAAATAAATAAATACTGAATGCAAACTGAAATTGTATAGTTTTAATCCATGTCTTGCATTGCAAATAATAAAATAAATATCAATTTCAAAAGTCAATATTAAATACTATTTAATTTAATTATAGATTATTTTTTTTAATAACAGAACCAGCTAAATGCATATAGCATTCATTATACAAAGGGTTTTAAAAAAATGTATGTTTAATAAAAAAAAATACTGCAAATATCATTAAAATGTATTTATTTCCATATTCTACACACTTTTATCTACTTTTCTACATAATTTCCATTTTTGTTCAAACATTTGTTGTACCGTTCAACAAGTTTTTGAATTCTGACGTCAAAGAAATCTGCCGCCTGTGAAGAAGCCTAATCCATGATTACAATTGTCACTGGCATACAAAACTGACCTTGAAACCTGTGGAAAATCAATTGATAACTGTGAAATCGTGAATCATTGGTCCTCTCGAATTTTATTGCCCACATCACAAACCAAATCTTCAGAAATCAGTGAAGGTCAGCCTGGGTATGTCTCACCATACACATTAACCTGCCCATCCTTGAACATTCTTACCCACTTTTGAACTTTACAGCATTATCACTGTAGACTTCAGAAATCTGACGGTGAATTTCTACTACTGCCAAGTTTCTTGCACGCAAGAATCGAATTACAGATTGTATCTCATAGTATGTAGGCAAAACAATTTTCTTCAACATTATAAATTTCTACAGCTCAGGACACAGACAGATGTACAGCTGCAAATGGTGTTTAAATGCATGCCAAACATGCTGGGAGCACATGCATACTGCGACGACCACGTGTCACTCTCACTCTCAAATGGACCTTATTTTAAAAACAACCCTCATACTTATATAAAAAAATTCATTTATATATAGGTAAAATGATATATTTTTCCTCTAAGTTTTCCAGTATATACTAACTATAGCTTCTAATTTACACAACTTCAAAGCTTTTTTTATAACAACAACACTATGACTGTTACTTTTTTTTAAGAGTTCCCCTTAACCTCCCCACAATAATAAAACCCTTAACACTGGCCTTAATTAGTACGGAGGCAAAAAAAAAAAAAAAAAAAAAAAAAAAACACTATACTATGGTAATAAGAATAGCATATACATATCTATATTTTCAAATTAAAAGTTACATACAGATATGACAGCAAACTCTTCAGACCATAATAGAAACTTCATAATCGTCATATGCTTGTCAAAACTTAAGATCAAGCATATTATCAAGAGATATTTTTTCTTATGATATGCTTGCTTTACAATAACTTTATATAAGTTTATGTATTTAGGATTTAAGTACATTTGGAAGCTTATAGATGCAAAACTCGGCCATGTACAGATATTTACAATTTATTGACCATTTCCTTCACAATTGAGGTTGTTTTTGCACTTGTGCATGGATATTTTCTTGCCTTATCAGGGAACATTTTTTTAAATGCAGATTCTGCATGGTCTGAAGCATTTAAGAGGCTACTTCACTCATGCGAAAACCCCCTATGAGACAGTTCTTTTAAAATATCTTTTTTGCATTTCAATATTTTTAAATGATTTTTTTTTTTTTTTTTTTTTTTTTTTTTTTACATAGGATAGCTGAAATTATTGCTGCTTTTCAATTTTTTGATTTATTTTGCAAGAGTTTTTTTTGTTGTTGTTTAATGGGGATATTTTTAATTTTGGAACCATGCAAAAAAATTTGTTTAAAAATATGGAAATGCAATCAGGATATTTTAAAAGAAGTGTCCCATAGGATTAACATCAGTGTGAGGTGTTTTCACATGAGTGAAGAAGCACCTTAATGGTAAACCATAATCCAATAAAAATGAAAAGGTAACATTCCATTTTAATGATTGTTAGTTCTCTTTCATCATCATCATTATTATTATTATTTTAATGTGTTTTACATTATCTGCATGTTTTTGGCTTTGAACATGTTTTACTACATCTTCTCTTCCACGATGAGAAATTTTGAAATCAAAACAACATACTGTTTATTTAGCATGCAAACTTCTTTCCACTGATGATACTATATAATCAAAATCATCTGAAAAAGATGGCATCATAATTAAGCATAAATCAAAAACAAAGGATGAAGTTAAAAACTTAAGTATAATATTCCAAAACTTGGTATCAACTACTGCTTGGTAACAGTAAACATAGTTCATCTCTATTACATGCCAAAACTACTGAAATTTCATGCATTAGGCAGCTGAATCGGGATTTTCTAACTACATCACTTACGATGTGATATTAAATCCACTGACCAATCAGAGGAGAAAAGTATTTTGAGAGTTCTTGCCCTCAAAAGATGGGTTGGTTAACTCGATCTGTTTTATGAAATAAACGTAAGTAAAAATGACAGAATTTTCCGATATAGCAGAAAATCAGGAGAAATTTATGAAAAACTGATAAAGTGGAAGAAAAATTAAAAATAGGGATATATGGAAAGTCATATATATATATATTAGAAGGTTGTAAGATCATGTTTTTCATGAGTATCTTCACTGACTGTATTACATATGTAAATATTTAACCTGTTTGCTACCAGCACAGTAAAAATAGTGTTCCACTGGGTTTAATGTGGTTGAGTGCAGTGAAGTTTTAATACCCAAGTATTTTTTTAAATATAAAGCCTAATACAGGGGAAAGAAAACATACAATCAGGTTGTCGGTGAAATACTTTAATTTTAGCATATATCTTTTTTTTTTTTTATAGATGCCTAAAAGATAAATGCAAGTCAGATAACAACATTTTCAGCCCATTGCAAAGAAGCATCGCTGGACACAGACATTAGAAGCATCTCAAACATTGTACATATGAAATGCTGAAAGTGAAGGAGTTAAAAAATCTACACAGACATTTCTAAATAACAAATATTACATCAAGAAAATATATTTTATTAAAAATGTTCTTCAGATTCCTTATAAATAATAACACCATGACTATAGTTTCAGTGGCAATCAATTAATGAATCTTTTCATCAAGTACAATATAATACTCTAGGTCAATTTGGCAGGTTGTGCCAGATGGCCCTTTTTGACTACTTTATGCACCCAGCAACCTTTTTTATACTACTTTATGCGCCTGGTAACCCTTACTGCTTGTTTTTATGCACACTTTCAGTTATTTTACTTGCAAAATATGTCAATCGGGCATGGGGGAAAAATTATGAATTTCATCAATTGGCTCAGGGGAAAAAAAATTAAATTTGTTGATCAGACAAGGTGCAGGAAAAGGATGGGGAATGTGAAATTTATTGATTGGCTGGGGGGAGGGGGGGCATAATCAAAAGTACAGCAAAATTTGTCAAGGCAGCCCTTTTGTTTTAGAGTCAACACTACAATAGTGTATTCATACATACCAACAAGATTAGAAGGATATCTAAAAAGTTGTGTTCCACATGATGAAAGGAGATGTTAATTGCTTTTAAAATTACAGCTGTATTATTTTCTTTAGTTTTTTATTTGAGTTATACAGGGTTTAAAGGTTTCTTTTACTAGCTATTTCTTTTCGTATCTAGCTTATCTACTCCTTAAATATACTTTTGAAAAAAAAAACTGCCTCTAATTAGAAATATTATTCCAATTAAAATAACAAAAACAATTTTAAAAATAGTTTGCAATAACAAACGTGTGATAGATCCAACATTCCAAACAAACAGGTTAAAATACTTACCCTGTCTTCAAAGATATTTATAACAGAAATAAAACATCTGATAATGTTTGAATTTTGTGGAATGTGAAAAGACAAAGTTATTTTTTGATTGTAAAGGCAAATTTTTATGACAAAATTACTGTTGCTGCTATCTTTATACAAGAGACATTAGTTTAACAATTGGTGTTTGTTTGTATCAGCACATGCTAGGAAAACTGGACCAAATGTCACATGATAAAAAATTAAGATCATGGAAACACAAGTGAGCCACATAGTTGATATACTTACACACACACACATATATATATATATATACAGAGAGAGAGTGTGTCTGAAAAGTCTGGAAATGGTCGAAAAACTAAAAAACTATACATTGGATTGAAAAATGTAAAACTATGTGTTCAATATTTAAAAAAAAACCTATTTAGGGATATCAAAGTTGTCCTCCCCCCTCCCCTCACCTCTGCACCTTGGGGAGAGGGCAGCTTTGAATTGCAGACTCTGATTCTATGAGGAAAAATATGTAACTTTTATATTTAACATTTTCTTTGGATAATTGTAGATGGCACTGTAAATCAAGTAAAATGCAGTGAGAATTGTTTCCATTGAAAAGTCAGGAAATGGTCAAATAATTCGAGAAATATACATCGGATTGAAAAACTGAAAAATATGTGTTCAATATTTTAGAAAAAGGGCAACTTTGTTATCCCTAATCAGAATCTGCAATAAAAAAAGGGGGGGGGGGTTAGAATTTAAGATTTCAAATTTGTCCCCCACTTCCCCACCCAGGGGGGAGAAATGAGGGAGCCACTTTGATATCCCTAAATAGATTTTTCAAAAATATTAACCCCTTAACTGTTGGGCTTATTCTACATCATAAACTAAAAATAGGAATGATACATCACTTTTTTTGTACTAAAATATTTGTTTTATATAATCAAAAAATGTCTGCCAATTAATAAAATGAAGATTGCAATTAAAAATTAGTGGTGTCTAAAAGCTTTTAGTAATGAAACAAGCAAACTCTTCCTGCCCGAACTGTGTAAGGGCAAAACAGTTAAGTTGTTAAAACATGCATTTTTCGATTTTTCAATCTGTTGTATGTTTTTCGAGTTATGCAACCATTTCCAGGAGAATGATTCTCACTGCATTTTACTCTATTACAGTGCCATCTATGATTTTTTGAAGAAAATGATAAATATAAAAGTTATGTATTTTTCCCTGTAGAATCCAAATCCGCAACAAAAAAAGGTGGTTATCATTTAAGATTTCAAAATTGCCCCATTTACCCCCCCCCCCCCCCCACACACCTCCTCCCAGAGAGCACAGTTAGGGGGAAGGCAATTTTGATATTCCAAAATATTGAACACACATTTTCTGTTTTTCAATCCGATGTATATTTCTCTAATTATTTGACCTTCAAACTTTTTGGGCACCCTGCACATATAATCAGTTACAGAAAAAAGGCAATATTCATCTCAGCAAACAGCAATACTTATAACTAAACATATGACGATAAGCATCAATAAATAAAAATAATTTGAGATATATAAATAATTCCAAAAAATATTATGGAATGTGCAAAAATTTTTCACCAATCTGCCTCTTCCCTCTTTTTAAGTTCAATTACATTATATTCTAAAGAAAAGAAAGAAAGAAAACATTAAACTCTTTGAAGAGTTTTTGTTTTCTCTTCAATAAGAATTATATAAATGCAAATAATCTTTTTTTGTTTCCCTTTTTAGGTAGATTTCGTAAGAAATACTACCTATTACATTCTCTCTTAAGTTGGAATTTCTGAAAAATTTTTGCAGATCTACAACGATCATGACTCCTAGAACTCAAAACCACCCCCAGTTCAAAACTTTATTATATACATATATATATATATATATATATATATATATATATATATATAACCATTAATGAAACATTACCGAAACACCAAAAAAAACTATGAAATTATGAATTAGAATGTATTAATTAATTGACAACAATAGTGTTCCCCCAAAACTCTAAATATAGATTCCATATACATAGTAAAAAATATATATAGTATATATATATATATAGATAGATAGATATAGATCTATCTGTATCACTTTTTTATGGACAAGATAACTCCCGTATTTCTGCACAAATCTCTTCCAAACTGATTTCCTAAAATCAAGCGGCATAAAAGCTCGGTCAAGTTTGTTAATGTTCAAAATTGAACCAAGGGGGCGGGGGGGAATGGGAGGGCTTTTTCAGAAAACAGTAAAATTCTGTAACTTCTTAATTATGTTACATATTGAATCCGTTTAAAGTTATTATTACTTCTAGGAAAAGGGCCAAAAATTTATGTATGACAAATGTTTGATTTCATTGAAAATGCCCCCAAGGGGAAGGGTTAAAATAGGGGTTTAAGAAGAAAAAAATTCATAACTTTGTCAATTCACAAGATATCAAATCAGCTTTATTTATTATAAATCTCCTTAATATTATCTATAACGCTTATATTGACAAGTTTTTTATAGGACTAACTCTTACAGCAAAAAAAAATTAAAAACAAGAAAATCCCTGCTGGCTCCGCCTACAGGCACACGTATATTCAAAATGGGCCGTTCTAACTGCCACATCCTGACAAAAAAAAAAAAAAAATTTCTGAAATTCCCAATAAACAGGCAGCCCATGATCTGCCTCTTCGAAATCTACCTGTGCCAGTAGACCGAGCCGTAAGGGACTTTTTATATTTTGAAAAGCAATAAATTTAACTGAAAATTAAAAACAACTTCATCCCTGAAAGAAATTAAGAAAATTAAAGCTTACAGAAGTGTACTTTAAGTGCATATTCATAAAAATGTTTATATTCTTCTAGGTTCATCAACTTTGTCATTAAATCTCTCCTCTGAAAAAAAAAAAAAACACATAAATCAAAAGGCAATACTTTGGCACAAAACAATTCTGAAAGACCAAGCAGTTGAATTTCAAACTACTAAAGAAAAAATAACTTTTATGCGCATCCTATTTACGTAAAAATTATTATTGTAAATTTGCAATACAATACATACTCTCAATCCAAACACAGGATATACATTTTTTTTTCAAATGTCATTGGATTTTAGGCAGACATATGGTATGGCTAATGTTCTCCATTTGTCTCAATTTTCATGGGCGGTTCCAATTTTAGGGACTAGAAGGCACGCCCAGCAGAACCATTGCATAGGATGCCAAATGGTCTGACTTTTCAGAGTGTAAAAACTCTTTGAAATTTTATGTTCTCATTTACAAATAGGCATTATATTTTACATTAATTTTCTATGGTAATAATTTGTATAGATTTATTATAAGTACAATCTTAAGTGTTCCATACTAAGGTTATTTTTATTCTGTCGAATTTCTATGGATTCCACCTCATAATTCATTAAATAATTTGAAATTAATGTTACTTTATTTATCAGAACTAAAATTAACTTTTTTTAAATACTAAGCACAGCACCTTTTGGATATTACACAAAAAGCAAGTTCCATTAAAATTATGTCCTCTTCTGTTGAACTAGTGTCTCTTTTCCTGCCCTTTTTTTCTTTCTAGACTGAATGTTATGCAAACTGAGATATTTCTTTTTAAATTAGAAATGGAACAAAAAATAGAATAGCATCCAAAGACATCCATCAGTCTTTCAGTCAATAACTTATCAAAAATTAAAGATTTAATTAACAAAAAGAAAAATTGATTACAAAAGGCTCAAACTAGAAAACAAGAACCTGACATTGTCTTAATAAAGATTTATGAAAAAATGAATATTAGAGCAAACATATAAGATCTTTAAAAATTCAGAAGGATTCTGAATTAATTTTGGTTGTTGAAAGAACTCTCTCATCCATATCGTTTAATCTATTGTTTATTTATTAATACTGCATTAGTACATTGTTGAAAATAAACTTATCAGACACTGGAAATAAAAGTAAGAGAAATGACATAGTTAGCATGTAAGTTATTATAAAAATGAATAAGATGAAAGATTTAAGTGACTTTGAATGACGGATGATCCTCAGTGCAAGAAGAGCTGGTGCCAGCATCTCTGAAATCACAACTCTTTCAGGATTTTTTTGCCCAACAGTATCTCAGATGTTTCGAGAGTGGCAGTTGAGAAAAAAACTTCAAGCAATAAGGGTCATTCTGGTCAAAAAGTGCTGGTGTACAAGAGAGGTGAAAGGCAAGTAGCACATATAGCAGCCACAGGAGTGCAACAACATGACAAATTACAGCTGAAATCAATGCAGGTGTATTACAAAGTACATCCCAATGCACAAGACGGACTTTGCAAAGGATGGGCTTAGCAGCAGGAGACCATCAAGAGTGCCTTTGATATCACAGAAAAATAAGAAAAGGCACCTGTTGTAGACGAAAGAATGATGAAATTGCTCGATAAAATATTGTGTATATATACACACACACACATATATAGACTGAGGTCCAGAAATTAAGGGGCAGTGACCAATTTCAGACGTTTCATCGAATATCTACTGAAACTTGTGAGGGAATGCCCAGAATGCCCTTGAACTTTGAGGATTATAGAAATAGTAAACTACAATTAAAATATTAATATATTGAATATTTGATGAGATATGAGTATTTGTATGAAATAAATTTTAACTGTGCATGCATGAAGTATCCCATATAATCCTATGAGATTTCCTCCTCAATTTTTCAATTATTGTTGTAACTTTGAGTTTTTATGATATTTCACTGGTCTTTTTGTATGAGTTGTCCTGTAGTATTGACTAAATTAAGACAAAAAACTTTTGCTGTAGTTCGTGCATGCGCAGTTAAAATTTATTTCATACAAATACCCATATTTCATCAAATATTCAATATTTTAATATTTTAATTACAGTATACTATTTCTATGATTTTTTGTCAAGTTTTTGAAAAGCAATGTTAAATTCAGCTGAAAACTCTGCATGGTATTAAAAAAAAAAAACTTTTGAATTTTTCTCAGAAATGGTAACATCTTCACGAATATACCTGCTATGTTTACACAAATGCACACAAATGTTGAATTACCTACATAGTTGTGCATTTGTTGTTGCATACACATGTTACCTACATAGTCATTTGCTACAGTGACAGACCATTTTTAGCATTTTCTGTTACTTGGGTGATTCAAAATTTTATTTTAATATTAAAATAAAATTATTATTGCCCACCCTAATTGTCCTTGCGACAAAATCTTCACTGAAAAACATGAAGTCAAACATGTACTTTACATCCTCAAAGTTCAAAGGCATTCCAGGCATTTCCTCATGAGTTTCAGTAGATATTCGACAAAAAGTCTGAAATTGGTCACTGCTCCTTAATTTCTAAACACCAGTGTATATATACACACATATTAATATATGTAAATAAATAAATATATATATATATATATATATATATATATATATGAAAGGATAAAAGTAAATGTTTGTTACATTCAAAAATAGAAGTAAAAATCTAAAAGTTAAATATTGAAAGGATAAAAGTAATTTTTTGTTACATTCAAAAATAGAAGTAAAAATCTAAAAGTTCAAATTCCCAAAAGATTTTTTCTATCACACAAAAAAACAATACTTAAAACTAATTTACCATACATAAAGATCTTTAGCCATAAATTTTAATCAGCTCTCATCAACATGACAGTTATTATATGAACCAAGACTGTAATCAAAGTAGATATTTCTTATCAGAATTGCATCATAATATTTTAAAAAAGAAACAAATTCAGTTGTTCTTGTGATGCATGATTATTTAGGAAACAAATTATAAACAATATATTATTATTGCAGTTCAAAATTACTTCTAGATCATAAAATTTAATAAATTTTCCCCAAAACGACAGTTATTGCATTCAGATTAAGAAATCAAAGTGAATAATTATGTCCAGACAATAAATTCTAATTAATGTCAAAATAAGAAATCCAGAATTACAATCAGATCATAAAGTTTAATCAACTTTCTTCAAAATGACAGTTATTGCATTCAGAGCAAGAAATCTAAGTAAATAATTATGTTTAAAATATAAATTCAAATTATTGTCAAAATAAGAAATTGGTGAGTATATTTTAGGTTGTAAATCCAAATTAACTTTTGTCTGTTTGACAGTTATTAATATAATTGGTTCATAAATAACCAGTAAAATTAAAATTAGAAATGTCTGTTGTTGATGCAATGGGCAAGACCTATTGCATCATAAGACCACATTAATCAAGCCTTCTACCCAATTAAAAGTAAGTTCACGCCTATATTTGATTACAGGGCTTGAAATTCAATTTTTCCAAGGAGGGGAGTCTCCCTCCCAACATTTTTAAATGGAGGGGAGTTGTAATGTTTGGGAGGGAGAAAAAAAAATCTTTAAACCCCACTATTATTTTACATGCTATTTAAAGAATTACATTAATGCAGACATGACAAAATACCATTGAAAAAAATTAAGTCAACTCAGAATGATTAAGTAAAATGTTTATTTTTATTATAAAAAAAAAGGAAGAAAGTTAAATTTTATATATGTAGTGTATTTTTCAAGTTCCACCAAATGTTAGGGACCCTTAACAATTAGGTTGTTAAATGAATTTCTGAATTTAGATTTTATTTGATTTAGTGTGCTGAAGCCTCTTTCACAAGGTACGCTTTTACTACTTAAAAAGGTTTACTCCTTTACATCAAGAAGTTAAAGTAATAAGATCTTTGCAGCTCTTCTAATCTCATTTTTGTTTAGTGCTGATTATAGGCCAGTTTGACAGAGTGCAGCAACCTGTGGCTCTTACTGCCCTTTTTTTGTTCTTTTCCCCTCTTTTTGCTCTCAGGAAAAAAAATCTTTAAATATGTTTATTGGTCGTTGAAAAAAATTGTGAATTTAGTCAATTGGTTCTGGTTGAGGGAATAAAATAATGAAACTCGTCTTACGCATGAACAGAAATAGATACGGACTTCTAATGAAATAGTGTTAATATCGATTTGCAACTTTGAAACTACATGGCAGCCAGTGTACAACTGTGCTAAGGTAACGTCACCTACAAACAACAATACGGATAAATACCATAGATTAATTCTATTATACCTACCAGACGATGACTGTTAAGCAGACGATATGAAGAAGTAGACAAACTAATACAACTGTCCTACACAGACATTGTATTTGATACATTTTTCTAGATACGATTTTCATCTTTGAAAGACTATTTTATTAAAAGTCCTTATCTATGTCTATGTTCATAGAGAAAAAAATAGCTAAATTCGTCGATCAGTCGCAGGAAAAAATGGCGAAGTTTGCCAATTGGTCGCAAGAAAATAATGTGAAATTCGTCAGTCAATTGCGGAAAAAATCTTGAAATTTTTCAGTGAGGCGTGAGAAAAAAAAAATAGTGAATTTCATCAATCTGTCGCCAGAAGAAACCGAATAATTCACCAATCAGTTATGGAAAAATTCGTAAAGTTCGTCAGTCGGTCAAGGGAAAAAATGTGAAATTCGTTGATTGTTCACCAGAAAATATCATGAAATTCGTCGAGTGCTCGCCAGAAAATATCGCGAAATTCGTCAATCAGTCGTGGGAAAATATTGTGAAATTCAACAGAAGATTGTGGGGAAGAATCGTAAAATTAATCAGTCAAACGCAGGGAAGAAAATCTAAATTTGTCACTTGGACACAGGAATAAAAAAATCATGAACTTCGTCAATCTGTCGAAAGAAAAAAAACGAGAAATTATGCAAATTTCGTCGATCGATCGTGGAAAAAACATGAATTTTGTCGATCGAGAGTGGAAAAAGTGCAAAGTTCGTCAATTGATCGCTGAAAAAATGCAAAGCTCGTTGATCGATCGCAGAAAAAATGCAAAGTTCGTCGATTGATCGTGGAAAAAACCCCGCAAAATTCGTCTATCAGTCGTGAAAAAAATACACGGTTTGTCTATCAGTTGCCGGAAAAAATTCAAAGTTTGTTGATCAGTCGCCTAAAAAATGCAAAGTTCATCGATCAGTCGCAGAAAAAATGCAAAGTTCGTCAAGCAGTCACGGAAAAAATGCAAAGTTCGTCAATCAGTCACCTAAGAAATGCAAAGTTCATCGATTGATTGCGAAAAAACGCAAGTTTTGTCTATCAGTCGCCGAAAATAATGCAAAGTTCATCGATAAGTCAGCTGAAAAACGGAAAGTTCATCGATCTGTCATGGAAAAAACACAAAGTTCATCAAGATCAGTCACTTAAAAAACACAAAGCTCGTCGATCGATTGCAGTAAAAAGGAAAAGTTCGTCAATTGATCGTGGAAAAAACACAAGGTTTGTCAATTGATCACGAAAAAAACACAAAGTTCGTCGATCAGTCGCGGAAACAACGTAAGGTTCGTCGATCGATCGTGGAAAAAATGCAACGTTCATCGATTGATTGTGAAAAACATGCAGTTCGTCAATCTGTCACGAAAAAAATGCAAAGTTTGTCGGTCAGTCGCCTAAAAAATGCAAAGTTCGTCGATGGGTCGCTTTAAACACGCATAGTTTGTCGATCAGCCATGGAAAAAAATCACGAAATTTTTTGTTCTGTTGAAAATAAATTAAATAATGCATATTTCTCTGGAAAATGGTGAAATTTTTGGGCGGGATGCTCCCACCCACGATATTTTTTTGGGCGGGATTTCATAATTGTCGGCGCGAATCCCGCAATCCTGCCCTGAAATTCAAGCCCTGGATTAGTTTGCCCTCTGCTGGAGAATATGAGAAATGCCAAACAAAATCAGAGAACAGAGATTTTTCAGGTGCATTTTAGCTTTTTGAGCCCTTTTTCCATCTACCAACTACTCAAAGAAACTATGGCCGCTCGGCTGTCCTGAAAATTAACTGGCTAGGCTCAGTACTCCTAAATATGAACCTGTAAACTTTCAGACTTTCAAACTTATCCTGGGTCTGACTTGGAAAATGATCATATTGTATTGTACCGTATTTTCCGGTAATAACGCCGCACCGAGTATAACGCCACTGATAAATATTTATTTTTTACTTAGTGAACTAGTTTAACGCCGCACCGAGAATAACGCTGCACTCTTTTTAAAGTACAGTACAGTCTCTAAAATCCGGAATCATTCCGGACATGGCTTTTCCGGATTTTAGAGATCCTGAAATAACAACCTAAAATTATAAGCAAAAATTATAAATAATAATCATAAAAAAATCATAATACTTATAAAAAATCCTGTAGTTATTTTTTTCCTTTAATTACCGAATCATTGGAGTCGTTTTCCGAATCATCGGCAGCTTTTCTTTTGTTTATCATACTGTCCCCTGTTTAGCAAGGAAATTTTATCCACTATTGACAGAGAAATGTGTTTTCTTTTTTTACTAATTAATAATATATATTAATAAATCTTAATGTAACTGAACGATCGCTGATCATATAAAAAATCATGAATAAAATAAACCTCTCTCTAAAATTAATTTGAGAAAGTGACTGGTACGGCCATCTATCGACAAAATGCCGAATATCAACTAGAATAGAAAAAAATTAACAAAATTGTTTGATGCTGCCATCTATGAACAAAGCAAGAAAGCAAAACTAACAAAATTATGGAGTCCGGATTTTGGAGATTTCCGGATTTAAGATGTCTGGATTTTAGAGACTGGACTGTATCATAAAAGCAAGCTTATCAAGTTTAGAGGTCTTAATTTAGGCAATATAAAGTAATACACATAAAATTAAATAATCTTAAATAAAATAACTTACCTTGTAATATAAATCATATGCACGATGCTCACAGATGTCATTATCAATATAATTTATTTAAAAAATATATATATCACATAAAACACTACAAATTAATTTTCGGTGTCTGAAAACCCATCAAAATCATCATCTTCGGTGTCGGTGTGGAACAATTCCAAAACTTCAGGCGGCAAATGTTCATCAGTATCTGAACTGGACTCATCGTCGTCATCAAATTCTTTGTCATCGGAATGAATATCGAACCCATCGGTGCTATTTTGTTGGAATTCGGTAATCTCAGCTTTAAAAAAGGCTTTCTCTACCATATCCTTCAGAATTTTGTTCCAAGAGTTCAAAATCCACTCGCACACTTCAGAATTTGTTGCTTTCCGCATACGACCTCTTTTTGTGAATGTGCGATTCTCTGCCGACATCCACGATTCCCAGTAGTGACGCATGTTGGCTTTAAATGAACGATTTATGGACAAATCCAATGGTTGTAATATCTTTGTTAGTCCCCCTGGTACAATTGCCAATCTTGTTTTTTCTCTGCCAAGGGTTTTTTTTGTTTCGTCTGTAAGGTGAGCCCTCATTGAGTCCATAATCAGCAGAGAGTTTTTTTGAAAAATGAAATTTGGTCGTTTCCTCCAACATTTTTCTGCCCACTCCTTCATCACATCTTGGTTCATCCAGCCTTTTTCATTAGCGAGGACTACTATGCCTTTATGGAAGTTTTCTTTTGGGATTGTTTTCCTCTTGAATACAACCATCGGAGGTAATTTATGTCCCGAGGATAAACATGAAAGCACCACGGTAAAGCCGTTTTTCTCGTTCCCAGTTGTGACGATAGGGACAGACTTTACACCGACAAAATCTGCTGAACGAGATGTGGGCATGTCAAACGAAATGGGGACCTCATCCATATTTCCTACTAGAGGTCTGCACGGGCCGAAATTTCCAGGCCCGGGCCCGGCCCGACCTATACAAAAAATAATTTGGCCCGGCCCGATTTAAAAGTTAAAAGTTCGGCCCGAGCCCGGCCCGGCCCGGAAAAAAGTTAAAATCTCGGCCCGAGTGAATTTCTACAAAACATAATTTTTACGTCGATTTGGTTAAAAATTTGCCCCATAGGAGGAGATCTAACCAAAAATTTCTATCTCAGCCTTTTTTTTTTTAATGTTTATAATCTTCATTTTTATAGAGGTGCCGCAAGCTGGAATATTTATTTTTTTAATAAATCTCTATTTGTTGTATGTATGTGTTTAAGTTAGCATCGATATTGTTAATCCATATTCCATTTATTGAAGTGTTAAAAATCAGAAAAATGCTATACAGTAAAATCTAAGATGGAATTGCATAGGGAAGAAAAAAAAATGAGTTATAGACAATTTGCCTTCTTAGCAGGTGTAAATGTATTATATATTCGTTTCTTACATATTAGTATATTCATTTTTAATGGATCAACACATTTTTCAATTTAAGACAGGATTCCATCATAAGCAGGTTATTTTTCACACGTTTTACTATATTTTAATTTAGCTATATTTTAATAAGTGTATAAATCTACTATTCTTTATAAAGAATAAATTTTAATGTTTAATTATAAAATAATGGCGATTTAAAAATGTATGCATGTTTTGAAAAGATTTTTATGCCAGATCTTATTTTACTGACCTTCGAACGGACCAGGTACGCCGAGACAATGATTTTCATACGAGTCAAAACCAGGACTAAAAATTTTAAGGCATGAAGACTAGGAAGAATGAAACCAGTCCCGGCTCTGTACGGAAAAAATAATTTAAGGCACGGCCTTATCCTTCAGGAAAAAAGTAGGGCCCGGCCCGGCCCGAGCCTTCAGAAAAAAAATATGGCCCGGCCTGAGTGCCGTGAAGAAAAATAGGCCCTAGCCCGGCCCGCGGGCCGGGCCGAGTACGGGCTTTGGGCCTTGACCCGGCCCGTGCAGATCTCTATTTCCTACCTCCGATGGCTTCAGTGCATATTTTTTCACTTCTTCTTTAACAAACTTTAGAAACAATTCTTTTTTCTTCTCCCAGTCATCGGGCAATTTCTGACCAACAGTCGTCCGGGCTCTCATTATCAACTTGTTTCTTCTAAAAAATCGGTTGCACCATGATGGTCCACCTCTAAAATCATTGAGACCTTTGGCTACCGCCATCTGATTCGCTTTAATCCTTATTAGAACTGTTGATAAGGACCGGCCATTTTTTCTTTCATTCTCTATCCACTCACAAAGTTCCTTCTCCACATCTGGCCACTGAGCTTTAGGCCCAAGACGTTGCGCTCATTTCAGTTTTGGCATTTTTAATAGCACTTCTTCCTGCTTTCGCCACTCTCTAATTCTTTTCTCATCAACATTCAGCTCTCGAGCTGTACATTTATTGCCATTCACTTTGGCTAACCCAATTGCATGTAACTTAAACTTTGCCGTATAACTTCGGTGCTTAGAATTTTCGGAAAACATAGTCTTTCCTTGAGACCTTGTCTAGAGACCTTGTCTGAAGAGCTCCACATGCTAACTAACTAACGTTTTCTGTCCGTTCGCAGTTCACAGTAGAATGGGATGCGAAGTAAAGACAAGTTGAGCTGTTTGCCTCTTTTTATTGTTGAAAAATATTATGAACATGGAGTAAAATAGTTTCCCGGTCGGCACCGATGAAGAATGGAGGGAGAAAAGGGGAGGAGTTATTCCTTATAGGGCATGCAGGATGCTCTGAGGCAAACTTCAGGAGAGCCATTGTGATTGGATGCGACGTCTAGTCAAAGTGCAGTTTTCTGCTCCTGAAAACTACATCATTTATAAACACCCTGATATGTTTCTACCGTGCGAGACTTTTTTTTTTTTTCGTACAAGTACGATATAAGATTATGGATTATTTTTTTTAAACAAGATTTCTAGTAAATTTTTACATAACGATCGGCAGTAAATTTGGTGCTACTTACAAGCCGCACCTAGTTATTGGCCGCAGTTTTGTTTTCAAAACAGAAAAATCTAGTTTAACGCTGCGGCATTATTACCGGAAAATACGGTATATAAAAAACAATAAAGTCAGATCCCAGGAAAAAACTTGGCTGTTAATTATCCACGACTAAACCAAGAAATAAAAAACCTGAAGGAGTCAGGCTTTGGAATATATTTTATGAAATCAAGAAAATAGATGCCAGTGATGAATTAATTATATATATATATATAATATCTTTGAATTTCAAAAAACATATCAAGTTCTTGTAACATGCTAGTTAAATCTCCAAAGAGATAATTCATAATAATGTGTAGACAGAATACCACACAGTTAATAAATTAACAAGTGCAATCATAATTTTACCATAGCTTGTGCTTCAATGGTAATTGGCCAAAAATACTGAAAATATGAAGGTTATTTAAAAAGAGAGAGAGAGAAAAAGAAAAAAAAATTATAATAAACCATAAAATGTTAATAATTTGTAGTTGATATCAAGTGAATACAAATGGATTAAGAAATGAAATATGAACTAAATATAATGGAAAATTGGACAACAAGATATTTAAATTATAATTGGATATGAAAAAACACGTGTAGGTATAATCTTCAGCCTGGATGTATCCACACATGTTTTAAAAAATAATTCAGTATTTCATAATTATACTGGCATATATGCTAAGATCAGTATAATCATCCAGGTATACTGAATTATTACCAGAAAACAATTGGAAATAAAAAACTTGTAAAGAATAGATAAAATATTTTACTCACAATAATTATCCAAAAATCCGTATACAACACTATACTGAATTATTACCAGATAACAGTTGGAAATACAACCACATGGCGCACATATCATATACTTGATGATATAGTCAAGTTGAGAGAAATTATTTGAAAGTTAAGTTGAGAGAACATATTTTGAAATAACATCTTAATATTACACCTTAACACAAATTGATTTAAAACACACAAATATATTTTTGTGATAAATACACTCAAAAACAAATTTATATTTTTGAATATACAAATTTTCCATTTAATTTTAATCTTTAAAAGTAAATGTAAATACACAAGTGATAAGTGCCCTCTATAGGTAAATTAAAAATATTATTAACATTTATTTGTCAAGTAATGTGCTGCCCTCTATTGGAATAATAATTATTCAAAATTAAGTTTGATTTACATATTTATTATATTAGATTTAATAATATATATAAATAGTAAAAATAATAATATTGTAGTTTTACATTAACATCGTACAAAAATCTTATTATGAATTAAATACTTTTACAGTTATTTTTATACAATGCATATTTTATAGACTTTCATAACTGATCATTAGAATCACTTAATATAAAGGTGATCGACTAAACGCACAATCACAGTAACTATATAAAGTGTAAATAATGTTCAACCATCTTAAGTATTGTCCTTATATGTTTAAATGGTATATGTTTTAATTGTATTTATATATGTTTTAAAAACTGATCATTAGTATCACTTAAAATAAAGGTGATCAGCTAAACGCACAATCACAGTAATTATATAAAGTGTAAATAATGTTCAATCATCTTAATTATTGTCCTTATATGTTTTAATTGTATTTATGTATGTTTTAATTGTAATTTGCTATATCATTTGTTATATTTTATTGCACACTAAAACAATAATTTATTCCATAACATGTTTATATTTATATGATGTAATAAATGTTATTTAAAAGAGTTGATAATTGAATTTATCAAAAAAATAGGATAACCGTATAGTTTTGCATGATCTCGAATAAATCTAATATTTTTGTTTTTATTTATATCTGAGCATAGATATTTTATACGATGAAGATAATTGATAATTATATTTTTATAAACTGATTTATCTAAACATGAAGAAAAATTGGTAAAAATATTTACTTTAAATGGAAAATCAAATCTTTTATCATAAATATCAAAAATTAATTTATAATTATTATTAATATTAATTTTTAAGTCAATAAAATTGATATTATTATTAATCAAATCATTTTCACTTAATGTAAGCTGATTAGGATAAAAATTGAGTGGTGATGTGTAATTTTTATCATTGAAATAAAATATGATAATGTCATCAATATAGCGATAAAATACATAATCATTGTTATATTTCTTTCATAATAATATAAATAAAGGTTAGAGAGAATACTAGAATCGGTCCCACCCTGCAGTATTCTCTGGCATTGTTTATAAATAATATTGTCATATATGATATAATTATTATGCAATGTAAAATTTAGTAAAATTCACGGAAATATGATCTTTCAATTTTAATTGAGATTGTTTTATGTAAGTCTTTTATATCAATGTTATTAAATAAATCATTAAAATCCAATGTTTTTATGAATTTTACTGGATTAATATTATGTATTTTATTAATAAGCTGAAAACTGTTTTTTAAGCAATGTTGGTTATTATGTTTTATCGTTATATCATATATCTGCTTTAAAATATTAAGTAGTAAATTGCTTGCATTATTATTATATGTGTTACACCCGATGGTAACTGTGTGAAATTTAATTGGATTTTTATGAAATTTTGGAATTATAACAAGATAAGGATAATTTACATTATTACATTTTATTTTTAGTAATTTGTGATAATTTAATAATTTTCTATTATTAATTTCAATATTTAATTTAGTTTTATTAAAAATATTACTTGTGTTAATTGCATTGTGAATTAACACTTTATAGTACTCTTTACAAATAATAGTATAATTATTTGGAGATTTATCTACATAAGTAATTATAAATTTGTTTTGTAATTCTGATATATGTTTATTTATATTTTTAAAAGCTGCATGTGTAATATGTTGATAATTTTTTATAATTTCATTCTTAAATTTATCTATTAAAGAAAATCTCCATTCACTAAAATACTCGATAGGTTTATTGTAATCAATAGCAGTTTTATATATAAATAAATCAATATCTTGAATAAACTGCAATATTATGGATTTGATTTTACACCTATATGGAAGGCAAAATTTTGTTCCATTATGCATAAGTTTTGTAAAATATGTTGTTCTACAATATTAAGATCACCAGTAATAATATGACCATGTGTTGTATTTATGTACTTTTGAAATTTTGGGTCATGGGTAATTATTTGAAGAGACCAATTGTTTTGCAAAAGAATTGTAATTAAAAATTTTATGTCCAAGTGTGTGATTATATTTATATGTCTTGTGAATGGTAATATTTTTTATTGGAAAATTATTAGTAGTATTGTTTATGATATTGTGTAAATTGATATTATTAAATACATGATTGGAAAAATTTATAATTAGTTGTGTATTATTAGTTTTATATTTAGGTTTATTAGAAAGACTTGTATTTAATAGGTTTGCTCTATAATGAAGAATATCATAAAAGATATCACAAAAATGTGGAGAATATTGATTCTTTTTAAATACTTTGAAATATTGGTTTAAATGTTTCTTTTTAATACTAAAAATATGTTTTCTTATAGCAAGCCAACAATAATCATTACAAAATTGTGCCTCAAGATCATCAAGATCTTGTTGTATCACAATATTATCAGTGTATTTTTTGTTATTATGTTTACCTCTACCAGATCTTGAAGTTTTTTTTTTTATGTTTGAAAAATTTAATCCTGATTAAAGATTTTTATAATTTTCATATTTAGTTAAATCTGAAAAAACAGGATGTGATTTTTTGTATACTAATTGATTTAATCCATAAGGATAGGTAGTATTAAAATGTCTTATATATTTAGATTCTAGAAAAAGTCGTTCAGTAAAATTTTTTTGTATTTTAAGTATTTTAATAGTAATACTTTTAAAATCATGATTTTTGAAATGAGTATATTCAATATTATTATATACAGAGTGTCTCATTTATTTTGCAACCCAAAAAAAAGAACAATGTACAAACATTAATTTTTATTTTACAGAAGTGCTTAAACGACTACAAAAGGTGTTGGAAGTGACCGCCGTCTTCATCTTTACAAATCTGGGCCTGTTTGAGGAGATTTCGAGATGCATTCTGTAATGTGTTTGGTGTGATAGCGTTTATTTCTTCCGTAATGCGAGTTTTCAGTTCAGTAATCGAGGCTACCGGTTCACGGAACACGCTATTTTTCAAATAGCCCCACAAGAAGAAATCAGGCGGTGACAGGTCTGGACTGCATGGGGGCCATAGTTCTTTTGTAATTAGCTGATCATCAAAAAATTCTTGGAGAAATGACAGAGTGTTGTTGGCTGTCTGCGCAGAAGCGCCATCCTGTTGAAAACAAACGAAACATTCATCTTACTGCCGTGGCCGCTTTTTCCTTGATTTTTGTCTCGATTTCCTTCATTTTGTGGCCAGTTAGGACAAACTACAGACTGTTCTTTCTTTTCGGTTCCACAGTCCATTCTGTTTGAAAATGGTCCACGATTCGCTTAATTGTGCTTTTATTCGGCACCACCTTGTCTGGAAACTTGTTTATATGTCGCTCCTTGACTGTTTTGTACGAAGATGTTCGAAAATAATGTTCAATAATAAATGTGCATTTTTCTGCACATAGCACCATGACGCAAAACTATCTTTCACTTCGTTCCCCTTAGCACTGAAGTGTCTCGTGCGGTTTTCTAGTGTGTTGGTAGTGTTGCTCGCATGCCCCTCCACACCACTACCTGCGCTAATGGTGTGCGAGTGCACTTGTGTTGTTCATTTGCTTCATGTTTAAGCTGGTTGCAAAATAAATGAGACACTCTGTATATATATATGTACATACATACATACATACATACACACACACATACAGGATGTGCCAAAAACATTGATCTCGGCTTTTATTCCTTAAATACTGATTATAACCATAAATTACAAAGTTACATAAAAAAGGTATAGAATTTTATGAAATTGATAACATTTTCAGGGGATTGAATTTGAAGAAATACACAATTTAAATTTGTATCCAGCCCCTGTACAAAAAATTTTCCAATGAGTAAAATGCCATAAGGTAATGTGCAAAATTTCTGCATTATATCAGAGTTGCAGAGATATGTTTAAACTAAGTTGGCGAAGTAATTATAAATTAAAATGTAAATGTTTATGGCTAGAGTGTAGATGACACGACACAGAAATGCATCATAAGCAAATAAAATATGGATCTTTAGTTTTATTTACAGATTCAAAAAACAATGCTTCCTGAAAAATATCTTCCTGAAAAATTTCACATGATGAATTACAGAATAAAACTTGGAAATGGCACAATCAGTCAATGAAAATTAAAAACAGCTTAGAAATGTTTGATTGAAATGTAAACATTTTGAACAAGCATTGTAATCTTTGGGTAAAGTTATTTCTACACATTTTAGATAATTTTGCACCAATAAATAGTACAATTGTTTATTTATGCAATCATTCTTTTTTTCATAATTTGTGCACAAACCCTGAAATGTGATAAATTGACAGGATTTTTCTGCTTTGTGAATTCATATCCAGGCATCAATAAGTAGTTTAAGTCAACATTTATGTATTTTCATATATCTGTGACTTTTTATGACAAATGCTGAAATTTTGAACATGTCCTCATTAGCGTATGGGGTACATTTTACAAATTAGGAAATTATTTTTGTAGGGGGGGGGCATATAAAAATTAAAATTTTGTATTTCTTCAATTTAATCCTCTGAAAATTTTAATCGATTTTATAAAATTCTGTACTTTTTTTATGTAATTTTGTAATTTATAATAAATGTCTATGATCAATATTTAAAGAATAAAAGCAGAGGTCAATGTTTCTGGGACATCCTGTATATATATAATTCAGTGCATTCATAATAATGCACAACAATTCAAAAAGTTCAACCTTCTATCATTTCTTAATAAAATAAATTTCAAGGATTAATAATCACATTATATTTAATCCTAACAAATTTTATCAAATATAACTAACTGTACATTAGTTTTACATCACAAGTTTCACCCTCTTATTTTTATTTTATTATATTCATTTATATTAAACTGGGGGTTATATAAATACAATACTTTTTTTTAAAAGAGTGCATTGAAAAATTATTAGTTAGTATGATGATCAGGATCTAACCAACAGATAAATAAATAAAGCTCTGAATCAATTTATTCAATGAGATCCTTCATCTTTTTTTTTTTTAATACTGTTTCAAATATAAAGTAATAATAATATCAAACACAACTAACCTGTAACCGTTTCATGTATACATGATCAACAATGTTTTCATCTTTTAAAACGGATGTTAAATCTCCTGTGAACTTTTCAATAAATGATAAATACTTTAAACACTTGGAAACATTTTCACCCTTTTCTTGTGAAAATTCATCATCTGCACAAGACAAACATAAATATTAATATAGAAGTGCAAAAATATTATTTTTTACAAAAAGGAGGGTATATACTATATTAAAAGAAGGTAGCAACAAAAACAGAGGAAATTACTCAGTGGGAAAAACTGGGAAAAATTGAAAATTGCCAGGACGAACTGAGAAAAACTTTCAATTATACATTTAAAATAATCAAATTACATTCCTATTCTTGATTTTTTTTTCTTTTTTTATATTTACTAAATAGTTTTATAAATATTATAAAAAAATAAAATAAAATAGGTTATTAATAAAGTAATTTTAATGTTTCATTTTAGAAAAAAAATGCCTTAATATACCCTTTTCTTGCTATTATAACACTTCAACACCTTATTACATGCTATCTAACTATCTCATTATTTAAAAACAGATAGCCATACTTCTATTTGATTGACAGGCATGAAGTTCCAAAGATGCAGATAAGATAGCACCTTGGAAGGTATTTGAGCCTTTATTCATAGTAAAATAAGAAACCGGCTAGATTTAGAACAAACTTATCAGTTAGCATTTCCCATAGATCCTTTTTATAAGGGCCTTGGAGCGAGATAGAGAAAATTGCAAGATTAAATGTGGTGAAAAATGCAAAATTTCCAAAAACACTTTCTATCAATCTTTATTTACATTTTAAAACTTCATCAGATTGTTATATCAGTGTATCGCATGCACTAGCAAATTGTTCAATATTTATACCATTTAATACATATAATGAAAAACATTTGAAATATACATAAATAATAAAAACTTAAACAATATGTTTATACATAAATAAGCCAGTACCTGGCTAAACGAGCTTCGCTCGCAACAAACGGGAAAAACTAATTTTGCAGTTATTTTCCTGAAGAAAATTCTGCAATCCAAAGCCAATTTGCACATTTAATATCATTATTATAATACTTTAATATCATTATTATAAACACAAGAAGTGATCATTTAACAGTATAAGATATAAGATTTGAAATATTTCCTTTGGTCTCAGTCTAATTTTTGAAACTGCTTATATTATTTGGTAAGAAATTGCACTTTCTTAATGAGTTATGCCAAGATCCCTACAAAAAGAAGTGGAACTTTTACATTCGTAATGATGATGAAATTCTTATTTTTAAATCACATGTGTTTTCCATATAGTAGTGTTTTTAATTTTAAATAAACCTTGATATTAAACAGTTTTTAGGTAACATATTGAATTTTATTTCATTTGTATATTAATGGATTAACAACTTATATTAGCTGAATCATGCTATTAAATTTTGTAGTAATTTGATATACTGATGATTATCTCATATCTTATTAGAACACAGAGTTGAATATTTTTAATGTCATTTTCAATGAGTTTTTCACAGTTTATCTCTGACAGTAAAAACTGAATATTTCACAGGATTTTTATTTAGCATGCTGTTTACCAGGGGGTAAGAACTATTCTGCCAACACCATTCATCAAATTGAATAACTACATGTTTCTGAAATGAATAAATTTAAAAAAAAAAGGACTACATTAGTATGGAATTGCAGATGGAATTAGAGTCCTGCATTAGGTTGTGTTACCAACTTTTACCTACACCCAACCAACACCTGTGGTTCAGATAGGGTTGGGATGTTGCTATATATTTCTGTTATAGTTTGGGTTCAGATTGACAACTACTTTTTTTGCTGCAGGTCAGGTTGACGGTCATTGTTTTGGATTTAGGTTGGTTTTAGGTTAATTCTGTTAGGTTAATTAGTCTCAATTCTTAGGTTAATCTGCTCTTGCAGGTCGGATTCAGGTTGACCGATTCTTCAAAATAATGTCCAAAATATTTTTATATGTCAAAATCTATATACAATAAGACCTCCACAATGGACACTCTTGAAAAGCAGACACCTCTATTTAGCAAATACTTTTCAATTCAGAACACACTTATATATTTGTATACTTTTACCATGGGTGCAAGAAGTCCATCGAAACCAAGACTGAAAGCTTTTCTGAGTTTTAGGAATAACCAAATGGAAATGAGCTAGAAGATTTCTATGTCTTGCATTATGGCTAAAAATTTATCTTTCAGAATTAAAAGAAATGATTAAATGCTCTTGATGGTAAAATTACTATTATTTAAACATATAAAATAGAATTTACTATTAGTCAAAAATCTCTTCAAGACTGAAATTTGTCCTGAGACTGAAGGTCTTGCACCTGTGACTTACTTCTGAATAGTGCTCTCAATCTAAACAGATATAACATATGTGCATAAACTATCATAAATATGATACATGTACTTTTGCATGGATCAAAAACTAAATGTTGGTAATATTTTTCATATTCCGAGAGAAGAAAACTGGTTCCTAACTGTACCATAAAAAAAAATAATCTATGATCACATTTCTTATATACATTTTATTTCTTATTCAGTAAATTGAATATATACTCATTCATATTTAAATACATATTTATTTTCATCTGAAACATAGTTCTGCTCAAACTTTGTGAAAATCCCAACAACCCAACTTGCAAAAAATCTAAAACATAAGAATTATTCTAGGGTGAAAATCAGACCCGCAGAAAGATGGTTGGTTAATTTTATGGAGTTTAATGGCACAAAGTCCTTTTTGGACTATGTTGTGCCAAAAAGAATCAAACATCAAATTATCTTCAAGAAACACCTTAAAACTTTGTTATGCAAATGAGTTTAATAAAGAAATAATGAGATAAAGAATGTAGTTTAAACCATTTATGAAATCATAATATCAAATAATAAAATAAAATTTCATAGTTAAAAATTGTTCAATGATGATATTGTTCTAAAATCAAAGTATGAAAAGTCAAAATTGTGTAGCATGAACAGGATGAAAATAACTTATTAAAAGAAAACTAGTTAAAATCAAAGAGGCTCAAAATTCCTCAAAAACAACATTTTCCTCATTTATATCTGTGTCTTAAAACTCTGACTCTACAGCTTCTTCCACATAGTGGAGGAGCTGTTTGGAATACTTAAAATTATTAAATGGTGCTTCAGAACGTGATTTCGTGGCATAGTTCTGCTCAAACTTTTTTTGAAAATCTCAACAGCCCAACCTGCAAAAACCTAAATTTGACTGGCAAGAAACATTCAAGAATGAACCCAACCCACAGAAAGAAAATTACAGTCACCCCAACCCACAAAATAAGATTAGAGTTGGTTGGGATAAGTAGAACCCCTTTTTAGAATACTTCATTTTTGAAGCCTTATACAAAAATTTGAAACAGTTTAATTTGAACTTATTAACTTATTTTATTTAAGACTACATGAATAAACAAAAGTTTATCATTTTCTTAAATAATGCTTTAAATATTTCTTAACTGCTTTTAAAAAAAAAAATCAGGTGGCTGTCCCACTTACCCCATAATAAGGGGTAAGTGGGCCCACCATTCTTTATTCAAATTTAGAGCATGCATAACTAAAGAAGAGGTAAGTGGGCGTTACTTGATGAAGTATAGAAATTTTCAATCTATACTAATAAAATAAAGTTTCGCTCTGTGTGTGTGTCTGTTGGCGATGGCTAGCAAAATCTAGCCCACCTAGAAAGCTGGAAATTTAGATTTAGGTAGTCCAAACCCTCTCCTAGTGTACCTGAATGTCAGAATTTTAATATTTTAATTACTTTCTGAAATATTAATTAATATCCACAAAGAACTCTCATTAAAAATACGCTTTTTTTCTTCGGTTAGTTAGTTGTGTAGAATATCTTCTCAGAGCACATTAAATAAATCAGAGTAACGATGCATAGATGAGGACTTATAACGAAATAGTGCCAACATTAATTGCTGTTACCTGCATATAGCCAAGCTAATGTAGCGCCATCTACTCATGGCAAATTACACAAGCGCCACCTGTTTAAGACATTTCCAGGCACATTTTTCTTCATTATAATTATCTGGGTTTAAGGTTTTTTTAAAACAGGACATATATTATTATGATAGAGACTATTAATACAGAAAACTTTATTTAACAGATTATTTGTTATAGATTTGCGGGAATGGCAAGGGGTAAGGGTCTAATTACATTTAACAATCATAATAACATTTTAACATTTTTAGCTTCATCCGAAGCATTTAATTGTTGTTTTATATACAGAATACCGCTATTTTAAATCTCAGTTTCTCAGTAATATCTCAGTAAAAATGTTCTGAACTTCTCCATTTAGTTCCATTTTTACTAAATTATCGTAAAAATCCGCATTCATTGTTTCAAGGTGTATTTCTAAAAAGCAATTACCAGTATTTCCGAATAATAGCCTAAGACAAATTTCAAATTAAGTTCCAAGCTTAACCAAATGAATCAATTTTTAAAGATGTATAGTGATCCTCCTAATTAGTTATTTGCTGAAGGTCACTTGAACATATATTCCCCCCCCCCCCCCTCCGGGGCCCTCCTTCAAAGTTTTCTCTAACTAATCCCAGTTTCCATATCTCAACAACTATCTTTCCGATTTCAACTCAAGTGATTCCAAACATTATAATTAACTTAAAAGTCACCCTTTATAACATTTAACTAAATTTATGAGTAGCGGTTACCACTATTTCTGAATAATAGTTTAAGCCAAATTTCTAATTAAGTTCCTAGCTTAACCAAACGAATGAATTTTTAAAGATGCATAGTGGTTGTTCTAATTAGTTATTTGCTGAAAGGCACTTGAACTTCCCCTCCCCCCCCCCCCCCCGACCCCTCCTTCAAGGTTTTTTTACCTAACTATGCCCCGTTTCCATATCTCAGCAACTATCTTTCCGATTAGAACTCAAGTGATTCCAAACATTATAATTAACTTAATAGACACCCTTTGTAACATTAAACTAAATTTATGAGTAGAAGCTGCCACTATTTCCGAATAATAGTTTAAGCCAAATTTGTAATTAAGTTTCTAGCTTAATCAATTGAACGAATTTTTAAAGATGCATAGTGGTCCTCCTAATTAATCATTTGGTCAAGGGCACTTGAACATTCCCCCCCCCCCGGCCCCTCTGTATCTCTGCAACTATCTTTTTGATTTCAACGCAACTGATTCCAAACATTATAATTAACTTAATAGTCACCTTCTATAACACTAAAGTAAATTTATGAGTAGCAGTTACCACTATTTCTGAATAATAATTTAAGGCAAATTTGTAATTAAGTTCCTAGCTTAAGCAAATGAACGAATTTTTAAAGATGCATCGTAGTCCTCCTAATTAGTCATTTTCTGAAGTACACTTGAACATCCCCTTCACCCGGCACCTCACTCATGATTATTTTCTCTAACTGTACCTTATTTCAATAACTCGGCTTATAATGTTCCCATCTTCTCAAACCAGCTCGATTTTGTCGCATGCCTACTATACAGTACCGTAGGCAAAGTTGACCTGTCTCAGAAGTTCTTTCCGAAAGAGGTTGCTCCCAAGGCGGTAGACATAGGCGTAACTAGAGCTATTTTGTGGGGTGGGCACAGGCCCCCAACTTCATAAGTCCTTTGTATGTGCGTGTATGCGTCCAGTGGCACAGCCCAAGGGGGGGGGGGGGAGGAGGGGTAAAACCCCTTCCAGAGTTAAAAAAATATTATAATTGCCGCTTATATGAATCACTAGTTAAGCAAATTAGACGCTTTTATGAATCGAAACTAAAGTTAATATTAAGTTTTTTTAGTTTATTTGAAATTCGCAGCTTTGTTGAATCAAATTATATTCAACAAAGTGATTCAATTAGATCGCGAATATTATATTTAAACTGTGGAAGCGCATATTAGATCTTAGATGCACTGGTTAAGTGAAAACTGTCATTTGTTTTGAAAAAGAGTAGCAATTACATTTTTCAGACATCTTACAGTAAAAGAATCATTATTTCGACCGTCATACGCTTTGAGTATTATACAGTGGATAGTTTTTAAATTGAATTTCTGTCTTTGCTCCATGTTCAAAAGGATAATAGACATCAATTTCCAGGAGGGAAAAAAAAACATAAAATATATGTTTATAGGTTTTTCTCAGTTTGAGACTTTCTGTTAAGGTCTGCACCGGAGAAATTTCTAGGTTCGAGCGCGACCCGACTTGTAGAAATTTTTTTGCCCCTCAGCCGGGTATAAAAGTTAAAAGTTCGATCCAGATCGTAAAAAATATATGTATGTATATTAGGCCGGCCTGGCACAAAAAAAAAAGCTAAAAGTTAGACTCGAATCCGGTCCGGGCCATGCACATAGTTTATTGGCTCGACCCAGTATAAAAGCTAGAACCTCGGCCCGAGCCCGGCCTGGCTCATACAAAAACGTAATTATCCCTTCCCAGCTCGCCTGAATTTCAACAAAAATATATTTTTACACTGGTATGGTTAAAAATTGTCTTCTACGAGGAGTTCTGACAAAAATATTTATTTTAGTTTTTCTTTTCATGTTGTTTGTTGCATTCTTCGTTTTTTAAAAAACGCTTTGTGCTATTTATTTTGTTACTGGATCTCGATTTGTATGCAAATGACTCAGTTGTTATTAATAACTTTAATCCATATTACATGGCTTGGAGACTTAAAAACCTGAATATTCTTATAGTATAGTAAAAATATCTAAAGACGGAATCACGTAGGAGAACAGAAATATCCATTATAGGAAAGTTACCTTCTTAGCATATACACTGTCGGTTGTAAATATATTACATTCTTTTCTCACGTATTATTATGTTCATTTTGCATAGATAAATACATTTTTCCGTTTGAAACAGGATTCTGTCATGGGCAGGTTTTTTTTCACACGCTTTATTGTACGTTTATTTTAATTGCCTAGAAAATGAAC
Source organism: Maratus michaelseni (assembly GCA_963931845.1). NCBI lineage: Eukaryota > Metazoa > Arthropoda > Arachnida > Araneae > Salticidae > Maratus > Maratus michaelseni. The sequence continues at coordinate 32,796,271 of OZ007586.1, forward strand.
TATTCTTTAAAAAGAATAAAATGAAAATTTTAATATAGAACAATGACGATTTAAAAATATATGCATTTTTTGCAAAAATTGTTGGGCCGATCGAAATTTTACTGATTTTTGCATGGGTCATGTCAGGATAGGCAGGGCCAATTATTTTCATATGGGCTTGATAAAAACAGGACCCGAAAATTTCAACTCGTCTAGACCTTTAGGAAAAATGAATTCCAGTTTCAGCCCGGCCTGGAAAAAAGGAAGTCAGGCCCGGTCTGATTGCCATGAATGAAAATAGGCCGGAGACTGGCCCGTGGGTTGGTCCGGTTTCGGGCCAGGACCGAGCCCAAACAGACCTCTGCATGTTTCATCTTCTTTTATGATTTTGCTATCAGTTATTTCTAGGACCAAGGTATGTGAGTGATGCAGGTAAAAATCTTTGACAAAGTAAGAATTAAGAAAATGCGCTATAAAGATATAAATGTAAATGTGTTTTTGATTGAACAGATTATTGTAGTGTTTCATTCGAACAATTTGTTCCTGAGGGGTGGGGGGGGGGAGGCTATATATTTAAAGAGTGTAGTTCATTAGCTAGTAAGGTAGCTCGAAATGTTCTTCAGGCCACGCGTTCCCCGGAGGAAAGAAGCACTGATTGCAATTTTATTGACTTTGACTTACAGATACATTCCTATGAGCAAGGTTTTCAAAAGAAAAGCGTTAAATATGAAGTATTTTCATAGAATTTATAAAATTTACTATAATTACACACAAACTTATGCTAATTATGCTTTAACTGAAATTAATAAGTAATAAATTAGTTATACATTGATCTACACTTATTAAATCTTAAATAATGCTGCCTCTATATCATCAAAATTATGACATATTGTTTTTCATGTGGACAAAATTACAGTCGTGTTTAAATCAGATAAGAAGTAAAAACTGGAATATATTTTAGAGTTTTAGCTATAATGCATTTCATTTAAATAAAAGTATATATAAGTAGATCCTTTCGCCCCTACTTTCATGAAGGGGCAGAGAAAGTTAAAAAGTACCCTCTTTTTTCAAAAATGTTATTATAATGTATTTTCTTTTTTTTTCCACGGCCGAAGGCAGGTACAACCTATCTTTCATTCCGCATAGGTGTTTCTAACAGAAAACTAAATATAGATAAACATTCATACACGCAAACATTATACACACATACAAACTACAAATACAATAAACCCAACAATCGTGAAAAATTAGCCAGAGCCAGGAATCGAACCTAGGACCACAGCATACAAGGCTGATGCTCTAACCACTGAGCTACCCCGGCCAATACCGGGGTCTGCAATTTCTCACTAATAAATTGCAGACCCAGGTGGCCGGGGTAGTTCAGTGGTTAGAGCATGAGTCTTGTATGCTGTGGTCCTAGGTTCGATTCCTGGCTCTGGCTAATTTTTCACACTTGTTGGGTTTATTGTATTTATAGTTTGTATGTGTGTATAATATTTGTGTGTATGTTTAGACTTGAATGCAGGCGTTATTTATGTGTGTTTTAATAGATAAATATTCTCCAAAATCATGAAAAAGGTTAAAAACAAATAATATTTAGAAAGCACACATACTTAACACATAAACAATGTGTTTAAAAAAAAGTAGGACAATCTGTAAAAGGTGGTAGAGCACACTACAATTAAAGATTTTTGTATAAGAAACCAGGTCACGATCCATTTATTTAGTGAAAAATATAGGATATAGGAAGTCAAGTCGAATCCAAGTATTTTTAGAGAGCTTTAATAATAATGAAGATATTTTAACGAAATTTTCAGTATACTGTATACGAAATTAGATGTCAAATAAAGTGCTGGAAGTGCACAGTCAGTAATTCAGTCAACGATACCGCGTTTAATGTCAACTACATCCTAAAATATGGAATACTTAGTTTGGCATTGTTTGGACGCGGATTATAATAAATTCTACCTCTTCTCGTGTTATTTTACATCTGACGCAAAGTAAAGTCTATTGGAAATTTTGCTAAAATTGCTTTATTATTACTAAAGTTAAGAACAAGAATTGGGGATTGTCTTGGAATGAAATCCTATGTATTTCTGATTTAAAAATAGATTCCTGATTTTCTGTACAAAAAATTGTTTGCTGTACTATTTCCTTCCATTTCTTAAGTTTGCCTCCTCATTTTTCAAACACTATATTAATCTAACAGTTTTTTGTTATTTCATTGGTGCATTTTATGTTTTCTAACTCTTATATAAGTAAACGTTGCTGAAATGAATTATGGTCAACGTAACTATTGATTCTACTCTTCGAGGGAAAAAAATGATTATTACTTCATTAGCTAAACTGATTCGATTAGCCGGTGATTCAAGTAACCAGCGACCACCATTATCAACAATTCAAACCTCTCCTCCCCATTGAGCAGAATTCTGGCTGCGCCACTGATGCGTACAAGAATATTAAAAAAAACTGCATTGAGACCAAACTCGTTAATTTAATGAAAATTTTGACTTAAAATTAGAAACAACTTATTATCAAGGTTATTATTTAGGAATGCCATTGATCAATGGAGCCAACTTTTGAAATATATTGTATGGGCCCAAATTTTTTAAGCAAAATAGCACGGCACGTTTTATTATTTGCTTATGTTATTCGTGAATACTTTTGCATAATAACGTTAATATTTACTATAATATCATAAATATCAATACAAATTAAAAACACAAGAAGCAAAGCATTTCAGTCATTTATGAGCTTTATAATTATCAGGATTAGGACACTAAACTATAGATAATGTTCACTCACTGATTTATACTCACTGATCAAAAAGGGTATAGTGGAGGGCATACGAAGTTACTCGCCGTATACATTTTAGAACCTTTTTTTTTAATGCTCGGTATACATTCTCTTTCTCAATAGCATAGTCATTAAAGTTCACATGATTCTAGCATTTACCTTTTGGTTTTAGTACGACAACAATACTGCTGATCAAGTATATAGGAAATTGAACTGTTGAGAGAAATTTAATAATTATAAGTGTACTGAAGAACATTTAGTGCTCTTGATGTCTCTGTTACGGATGTCAATGCTATTTTTCAACGTCAACAAAATGAAATTTTCATAATGAACAGAGGAAAGTATATTTAACTAAGTAAATTATATCCAAGGCACACAGGACTAACGCCCAGGACTCGAACCTGGGTACTTTGGTTTGCCGTACCAACGCTCTCCCTACTGAGCTATCCCGACGATATCCTGGGCTGGCATATTTCACTCTTATTTGTTGTCCACTAATAGAAAATGAAATTTTGTTTCAAAGATTTAAAAATTTAAATAAATACGTAGTGAAATAACACAAGGGAAATTAGGTGGGTCAGGGGAGCAAATTATTGGGCGGGCTCGACGCTAAAGACCCACGGGCCCATATAAGCCACTGCTATTCATTGTGCCATTGAAATTTTTAAGATGACTAGAAGTTCCGAGAGGGACCCAATTTTAGGCATAATGTCTGGGTGTCCCAATACATCTCTTTAATGTCCCGGTTTTAAACACAGCACTTAAACTATCACTTCTCCAAAATTCATTTTTAAAAAAATGAATGTTTTGATTCTTACCGAATTCCACTTCTCCAACAGCAAAATGTTGAATTGTGTCTATTACGTGTCTATTACAAAAAACTGTCTTGAGAAAAATTTCGTGGTTCCGATAGAACGAATACCATATAGATATAATTTATACATGTCTGAAAAATGTATACAACTGAAACCTGTCTAAAATGTAGAAGTTTTCCGATCACTGTAATTTTATGCAGGTAAAGTAAACTGAATCTATTTATTTTAAGAATGAATAAACGGGAAAATTAGAGAAATTTTTTCTTGAAATCATTAATGTAAACTCTAAATTTGTTTAAAAATTCTAAGAAATGTAAGAATGTGAAAAAGAATATTTTGAGGAGTGGAAGCAAAAGATTAGTTTTCATTTTGAGGGACGAATACATTTAAATAAGCAAAAGACAATTAATGTTTCCTTTAACTGCAGTAAACTAGTCGTTGGGGGCCACCGTAATACTTACCCATCATGTATATGTATAATGTAAAATATTAAAATAAAAATGTGTAAACTACTTATAAAATGCATTGCAATTCAAATAAAATCGTGGCTTGATGACGTCATAAAAAGGCTCGATTACTGAATTGCTTGAAAGAGGTTTTTCCTTATAACTCCAAAAATAATACACCTATTAACTAGCGGTTTATTGCATCTGATTAAGCGTCAAATTTCCAATTAAAATATATATTTGAAGTGAAATTTGGATGAAATACAGGGTCATAAAAAATCGAAGAGTGTGGAAAATAGGATTACAAATATCTCGGCAACTTATTATCCGATCGACTTCATGTTTTATGCAAAATTTATGTTTTTTTATTGTCTTTTATATTTACTCCTTAAAATAAACAATTTCGAAAATTTTTATATACCTTTCATCAGAACGAATATTTCGAGAGTCCGAAAAAAAATGTTCCGGTTAATCGAGGTTATTGAAATGAAATAGGCTTCTTCCCATTATTACATACTAAGTACATACCAAATTGCAAGTGTCTATCTCAATTTTTTCGGGAGATAGAGCGTTTACAGACACACACACACACAGACGGACGGCAAAATTTTTTTTCTAAAAATATGTTTTTCGGAATCTCCAGTGTCTGAAACGTGTAAATCCGTCAAAAAAAAATTTTCGATTTTCAAAACGATTACAAGACTTACCCTATAGGGTAAGTAAAATGATACGTCAGCCTGACATTCTGACAGGAGACTTCACTTACTCGAAAACATCCAATATTTAGTTTGCATTTTCATATTTTTAAAATGATTTTCTATTTTATTTTTTGCATTGGATAGTTGAGGTCAATCTCTACATAGACCGCATTTTACTTTTTCTTATGTGTTTTTTTTTTTTATATCTTCGAAACCGTTACTGAAAACGATGCGTTTTTTATTTAAAATTCAGTGGATACTCCACTGTTTTATTGCATAAAATCCTCAATTTTTAACATGTGCAAAATATGTTTATAAGAACACAATTTTTAAATTCGATACTGTATAAGTTATAGTCCTTTCAAAAGTTGACATATCACATAAAATAGTGTATAAAATCTTGAAAAAAAAAAGAAATCAGAAGTATTTTAAAGTTTAAAAAATATATATATATCCTTAAATTTTAATAGTACATTATAATTTTAAAACTACGATGATTTCTATAGTAGTGGATTGATTTTAAATTTAATTAGCTCCATCAGAATTCAGCAGAAAGAGATTTGATTAAAGAGAACTCACATGGAAAACATTTTTACCTGAAATAATTTTCGCCCAAAATAAATAAAAAAGCTTAAGTTTTACCTTTTTTTCATGGGAAAACAAAAGTATTCTTCAAAATTATTTCTATCACATTTGAAAGGTGCCTATAGAGATGCATCGATTAGTGATTTTGATCCAATAGCGAATATTTGACATCTGTAAACCAGATGCTGAAAATTCGGTAGGCCTAATATTAATGTATTTTAAGATTTAAAAGTATTCAAAAATAAACTTTAAAGTAAATTGTACACCATATTTAACACAAATACTTGTGTTTTGAGGAATGAGTACAATAATGAGTTATTTTACAAGTAAACTTTACACACAAAAATAAAATAAAAAAGCTTTCAGTTTTTTTTAAGAAGAGGATGATCTTAAAAATTATTAATTAATGAAACGTTAAATTCCATAATTCCTTCTCTAAATTAAAATAAATTTATAAGAGCTCCTTTATTTTAAAATAAATATTCCAAAATTGAAAAGAAATTTTTAAGGACATAGAAAGAAAATTTTACTGTTATATAGTGTTATTTGTCAGAAAGAAACAGTAAGTCAGTAAGAAAAAAAAATTCTATTCAATTGGCAACTCGGCAAAAAAAAACTTATTGCTCCTTTTGATTTATCAATGAAATTTTTAAATGCACCACAGCGGGCGATCATTTTTAGAAGTTGCAAACATACAGGATTTTTCTAAAATTTTGAAAAAAAAAAAATTAAGCTTAAATTTGACAATTTCAAAAATAAATTTCTGTCTTTACCAAATAGTTTTTTTTTTTTTTTTTTTTTTTTTTAAATAATAAATGACATTAATTAAAGAGGTTCGAGCAAGAACCTGTTATGTTACATTTTCTCAAAATACAGTTTATTTTTTCGATGAGAGTGTTATGAGATAATATGTCATATGGTAAAGGTAAAATACCTATATTTTAATTAATCTTTAAAATCTGATATATTATTTATTAAAAGTTAATATTTTAATAAAAATAACTTAAATATTATTAATAATTTTTATATTATAAAATTAAATATTGCTAAGTTTTTCTGAGAGAGCTTAGTACTACTCGTTAACTTACTAAATACAAGGTACAAGAACAAAAATAAAATAAAAATTGCAACTAAAAGCTTTCATTTAAATTGTCTCAGAATTTTATTTTTGTTATGTAACATCTTATTTCACTAAGCCCTTCTGTTTATTCAGAATATCAAAGGAAATAGAAATATATCAAAGGAAATCAGAATATAAGGAAAAATTTACTCACAAAAAGTACATTCAGAAACATGAAGCAAAGAGCCTCGATCCATGAAGCAGCATGCAGCAATACAAACAAAAATTTCCAAAACTACAGAATTTATTTGCGCACTGATAATTACGCATGCAAACTTGGAAAAGGGAAATAATCCCACACGCTTACAGCCGCAGGCAAATTGCAAAAAATTCGCCCTACCTTAACCCTCAAAGTAAAGGGTAAGCACCCCGCGATGATGTTCTCATTTACGACTTTTGCCGTATCTCATCACTCAGACAAGACAATTAATTGATCAGTAATTTGTCAATTACATCCTGTTTTTTAAATTGGTCATTATTTTGTAAGAAAAAAAAACCGTTCGGGCACCTGTACCCCCCACTATCCCCTTCTCTCTCTCATCCGCTCTCACCACAGCAGATGACTTAGTTGAAAGAATACGGAACTGGACATCTGGAACTGATTTTTTCCCCATCACCTCGTGACAAAAAAAGAAAACTCTCGTTCAGATTTAGAGCTTTCAGATAATATTTCACTTAGTTCCTTTTGGAACCCTATAGACTCCGGGTCATATAAGTGTTGCAAAGAATGTAGAAGAGTAATAGGATTTTCTTTGTCTGTTGCTTCTTTTATACCTCACACACACACATTTACATATGCGTGCGCGCCGTTTTCGTTACATTAGTTCTCAAATCAGAAATATATAGTATAATTTATTGGTATAATCATTCAAATATTTGAAAATTAAAATTTTGACCATATCGCAGTCATAAAATTTTCACGTGAACTTGAAATTCTGGGGTGGGCACTAGAACTACCTGGGGTGGGCACGGCCCACCCGGCCCCCCCACTAGTTACGCCTATGGCGGTAGAAGGGGGAAATAAAAGATTTTCCAAAGCGTGCGAGCGTACCCAGTATACGACGTCGAAGCCATCGGAGACCTTGGCCAGAGTTTCATTTTTTAAAAGATTTCAGTTTATTACACGGACCTTGACCAGAGTTTCATTTTTTAAAAGATTTGAGTTTATTACACAGACCTTGGCCAGAGTTTCATTTTTTAAAAGATTTGAGTTTATTACATGGGTTTCGGCAATGCTGGGCGGGTCAGCTAGTCTGAAATATTTTATTGTAAATGTATCCATATACGAGATATCTACTCGCATTAAGATCAGTATGACAGGTAATTATATAATGAAAAACGAAACAAGTACATCTATGAAATTTTTTGAAAGCCTAAAGGCATATGTTTTACTTTAACATATAAAACAGTGCACTGAAGAAACATAATAAGGTTGATTAAGATTAATTTTGACACATTAACAAACACTAAGTTGAAAAAGAAATTGGAAACACTAAAAGGCAGTCTACTTAAAGTTGGCTGGTTGAGAGTCATTATTACTTCATCATCAATAATAATTTCACCATCTGCATCTGGCCAATACAAAGTCTCACTATTTCTGTTCTTTCTTGCAAATTTAGTAGTTATATTTCCATTTGTATCATCAACTTCTAAAATTAGATCTACATAGCACTTTTTTTTATGTAAATTTCACAAATACATAGTCACCAGGTTTAGAATTTTTTTTTAGCTAAACTTTTGATTCCTTCTAGGTCTTCATAATTATCTTTTAATTCATCCATAGAAATCTCTTTATCAGAGTTACTTTACACTTCAAAATCGTCACTGTCTTCTACACATCTTCTACATATTCAGTTTTATTTTTTTACTTTGAATTCTCTCTTTATTCTATTTTCATGGTTTTTTCTCTTAATTGTTGCATGTATTCTTCATCCGTAATGATTTTAACACCTAAAGATGCTTTATATACAAAAGAATGTCTAAAATGCTTTGATGGAATTGTGTTTGCATGTGGAGATGCACATGTAAAGGTGACACACCCCCTATATTCAATTTGAAAATCTAACAAACATAACCATAAATACTATAGAAATTTAAGGCAACTTGTTTAAGCCATAATGCAGAAATTTATTTAAATTTACTTACCGTAAAATCCCATTAATCCGCCCTTCCCGATTAAGCGCCCCCCTCCCACTTTGTATACAAATTGGAAAATTCAAAAAATCCTGAGAAAGCGCCCTCCCCCAAAAGAAATTTCGACACGCACGTCAAGATCAACAGCAAAAAATTTTTCTCACCAGTGTTTTTTTTTTTCCCGACGATTCTTTGATATATCGCAAACGAGAACATACACGACCTCAACTATTGTCAATCTGAAAAAGCAATATAACCAAACATTAGATTTGCTGTAAATTTATCTCCATGGCGATATGAAGGTAATAAAAATATGGATAGTGAAAGTTTCTCATTGAATAAGTTAAAAGATGTGTATTTGATGCTGTGTGTGTAATATTTTGATTAAAAAAGAAGCTATTTATTTTATCAAAGAATTTATAGTCGTATTTAACTTTATTATGAAAACCAAACACAAAAAAATTATCGATTGACTGATCAGTAGATGACGCCACAGTCAAATTTGTAGGGTATTTTGTGCTATCTTTGTGGTACCAATCTTTTTCGTTTTAAAAATCTGGCAACACTACCAATTTGTTCTTTATGTTCTCAATTTTTGTGATTTGTATTATTTATTTAGCATCTATAGATATGAAATCATGATTAAAAAAAAAAAGAAAGGTTATTTAACCTCTAGGCCTCGGCGGGTACGACATATGTACCCTAAAATAAATATCCCCTCACAACGGCTAGGGTACAGACGTCTGTACCCTAAAGTTAGCTACCCCTGTTTTTAAGCTAGGCTGATCAATCATCTGTCATCTCATAGTTTCAGAGGAGGTAAGTCTCTTTTTCTGGGGTGAAAGGGACATTATCTTTGGCCTTGGCGAGTTACTGGAATGACAGGATTTTGTATTGGCGATTTCTTAGACAGAGCGTCTTTTTTGTCATTCTATTACACGCACGTGTGCTGAGTAATATTATATTTTTGCTCTCTTTGGTCGCTCTAAAATAATTAGACATATTGTTTAATTATTAAATAGAATTTATATTCTGGGAACAATGGCTCCACGTTTTAAAGGTCTGAGTCAGAAAGAAATTGATAAACTTATGAATGATTTTGATGCAGAAAAGTTCTCTGATCCCATCTGTTTTTATTTTAATATTTAATAGGAGAACGATTATCTGATAAAACTTTTATTTCTTTAAATCTTTTAACCCAAGGTGGAAGTGAGAACTTTTATATCAGATGACATCGCTTTTCATTCAATTGACACACAAAAATAATACATTTTTAAGTTCTAAAAAAATCTTTAGAGAAGCTAAAAAAAATTAATAATCAGTTTATTTCAACAACATAAACACAAAGTTGAAGTTAAAATATCTGTATCATAAGATATAGTTTTTCATTTAACACTAAATAAACTGCTATTTTAAGAGCAAAATAGATTCTTTCCAGGATCTTAAAAAAGAAAAAAATAATAATCACTTTACTTCAGCAACATGAACACAAGGTTGAAGTGAAAACTTCTGTATCGAAAGATGATATTTTTCATTTACCACTAAATAAAATTCTTCCAGAATCTTAGAAAAGAAAAAAAAATAAGCATTTTAGTTCACCAACATCAGAGATCTGTTTAGGAAAAAATTGGGTCCTTTAAAGGACTCTTCACAAAATTTCTCATTTCAAAACAAAGCCCTTCAGAAAATTATTTTCCCTAAAATAGCACCCTTCACAATATTATTTTCCCTAAAACAGGGCCCTTCACAAAATTCTTTATCTTAAAAATAGGTTTTTCACAAAATTTTTCCTTATTTAAACTGAACCTTTCACAAATTATTCATATAAAAGTGAATTCTGACCTGTCACTTTTACATATATAAAGAAAATATATGTATTTTACATCCATATATATTCTTAAAAATGTATAAACAAGAACCTGAATATAACGATCATTTCAAAATCACAAAATTATTATTAGATTTTTCACAAATATAAAAAGCTGTTCACAATTTCACAAAAACAGGACCCTGGGAAAAAAGTCTGGACAGATCCCTGAACATGAACACAAGGTTGAGGTGAAAACTTCTGTATCGAAATATATTATTTTTCATTTAACACTAAACAAATTGCTCTTTTAAGAGCAACAGAAATTCTTTCCAGAATCTTAAAAAAGAAAAAAAATAATAATCACTTTTGCTGCACCAGCAGGCAGGGCCTGATTAATGCACAGGCCAACTAGGCCACGGCCTTGGGCCCACTGCTGATGGGGGCCCCAAAATGGGTAAAATGATTTAGAAAAAGTTTCTTAAAAATAAAGTTTTCTGCAATTATTTTCTCAAAAACAGAACAAAAAGATTTTTTTTTCGCTTGTCAACTGCATCATAAAATCTAATAATAATCCTCGAAAAAAAATCTAGACACTATTTTAATTTGAGAGGGCCCCAAAAAGTTGCTGGGCCTTGGGCCCCAGACGACCTTAATCGGGCTCTGTCAACAGGAACAAAAGGTTGAAGTGAAAACTTCTGTATCGAAATATAATATTTTTCATTTACAACTAAATAAAATGCTCTTTTAAGAGCAAAAAGGTTTTTATGAAGTGGAATTTTGCGAAGAGACCTATTTTATTAAGAGGAATTTTGTAAAGCTTCCTGTTTTATTAAAAAGAATTTTGTGAAGGGCCCTGTTTTATTAAGAGGAATTTTGTGAAGGGGTCCTGTTTTATTGAATGGAATTTTGTAAAAGTTTTTATATTCATATTAGTTTTGGCCTATTCAAAACTACCTTTATCCTTTTTACAAGTTCTTTCATTGTTTCACTAATTTATGTGTTAATTTTAAATATCCTTAAAAAATAGATTGCACTTCAGATGTACTTCAGATGCACTTCATAAATAGATGCACTTTAGAATTTTTTACCTTGGGGCCCATTTTGTGAAAAATAACATTTTGTAACGTAATATGAAATCAAATTCCTCTATTTCGAACTAAGCATTTATTAATATCTTATTTAAATCCTTCCGCTAAAGTTTTCCTTTCTGGGGAACTTGTTTTGTTTGCAAACTTTAAGATCAAACATAATAAAATTACTTAATAAAGAGTACGTTTTTATGAAATGGAATTTCGTGAAGAGACCTATTTTATTAAGAGGACTTTTGTGAAGGGCCCTGCTTTATTAAAAATAATTTCGTGAAGGACCCTGTTTTATTGAGAGGAATTTTGTGAAGGGTCCTGTTTTATTAGATGGATTTTTGTGAAGAGTTTTATTTTCATATTAACTTTTGCCTTTTCCAAACTGCCTTTATCATATATGTCACTTTGTTTATTGTTTCACTAATTTATGCGCTACTTATAAATACCCTTAAAAAATAGGTTATACTTAAGGGGTCTATGCAGAATTTTTTTTCTTGCTGCTCATTTTGTGAAAAATAAAAGTAATTTTTGTGAAAAATAACATTTTGAAACGAGAGATGAAATCAAGTTAATCTAATTTGAACCAAGCATTTATTAATAACTTATTTAAATCATTCTGCCAAACTTTTCCTTTCTGGTAACTGTTCTGTTTGCAAACTGCATATTTTAAAACTTAATAAAATAAAATTATTTAATGAGAAGTATGTTATTATGAAATGGAATTATGCGAAAAGACTTATTTTATTACAGGAATTTTGTGAAGGGTATTGTTTTATTCAAAATAATTTTGTGAAGGGTTTTGTTTTATTAAATAGATTTTTGTGAAGGATTTTATTTTCATATTAGCATTTGCCTTTTCCAAACTACCTTTATCTTTTTTGTCACTTCGTTTATTGTTTCACTAATTTATGCGCTACTTATAAATATCCTTAAAAATAGGTTACACTTCAGAGGTCTAGGCAGAATTTTTTCCTTGTGGCTCATTTTATGAAAAGTAAAAGTTTTTTTTTTGTGAAAAATAACATTTTGTAACGAGAGATGAAATCAAGTTACTCTAATTCAAACCAAGCAATTATTAATAACTTATTTAAATCCTTCTGTTAAACTTTTCCTTTCTGTTGAACTGTTCTGTTTCTAAACTACACATTTTAAAACCTAACAAAATAAAATTACTTAATGGGAATTATGTTATTATGAAATGGAATGTTGCGAGAGACCTATTTTATTAAGAGGAATTTTGGGAAATGGAATCTGCTTTATTAAATGGATATTTATGAAGGTGCCCTAAATCGGCCCCCCATTTTGCCTGGATCGACTCCTGCACTTAATACACTTCGCATTTATCTACATTAGTAACCTTTTTATAAGTAGCTATTATTGTTTGATTTTTTTTCTGACATTGAATGGGTAAACGATAAAGTATATATTGGGTGAAATAAACAACAGATGTTTAAATGAGAGGGGGGGGATGAAAAAACCTATATTTATATGGAGATAGTAGCTAAACCTTGCATTGAAGAATTATTATTTTTTTTGAGATATTTTCTACATGGGGAAATGTGCAAGATATTTTGTTTAGGAGCAACTTGAAAACGAGTCAGATCCCTTAGGAATATTCTCAGACTATTCTTAATTAAAATCGCTAAATTAGCAGTTCCGTTAGTCAAATGATAATATAAATATTTCAAGTATTTCATTAGTTCAAAGATATCTGATAAAAAAAATAAATAAACACAAACAACAAAAGCATGATCTAAAATGCATTTCCTCTATGAATATGAATGATATTTAATATAATTTGCGACACAATGTATATGTTTTTGCCTTTAATGAAAAATAACAATTAAAAGAAAGGCCGTACGACCTGTATAATGAGTATTTGTAAAGCTCAAAGTATCCTTACCTAAAAAACAAAAAAAAAAAAAAAAAAAAGGAAAGAAGAATATTTGACTGAAACTATATTCTTTTTAATAGCGCCAAAACTACCGATTTCATGGAGAAAATGAATAACCAGCTGAAAAATGCAACTATTCCTGAAATTGAACGGCAACCTTTCTCAGTAGGTGGGGATGAATACTTTTCTCTTAGGCAGACAAAAGAAGATCTCCCCTTCACCCACTTGTAAAAGGGGGAAAAAATTTCCTGTGTGCCGTAGTTTGGTTTAAAACGAAAATAATGTTTGCCGAATGCTACAGGTTAATCCTCCTAATATACAACAGATGGCGACACCACATAAAATGTTACTACCCTAATTTCCTGCCTATATTCTGCGGATTATACATTAAAAACTTGTCTTACTGCCTCAAATACATTCTTTAAACACAAGCATTCATTACCATTTACTCATATGTCATCTTTATTCACAGTTATTTAATCTCAGTATAAAGTTCATGAACAGTACATATCAATATAATAACTTTATTATAAAAACGTAATTATTATTGTTAAAGTACTTTTAAATTACCAACAATCTTTTGATTTCTGTTTTATATTAATAATTGATTCCTTAAATCCATTTATTTCATGCTTTACAACAGGTTTTAACTCATATTTAGTTTACAAACATCGCACTCTATGCTCCTTCCATTACAGCTATTCATTCTCAGCAAACGGCGATATTCGATTCAAACGATAATCGAATGGCATAGTATGCTTTTATTTCAACAGATGGCGTCAGACAAATCTTTGTCTGATTTGCTGATCTCGTAATATTAATTTATATATAAGACAAAAGAAAAAAAAAAGAACTAGTACAAGGATTTTATATTTAATTTAAACAAATATTTAAGTAATTAACTTACTTAATTATAATTTTATACTAAGTAATGTAAATCTTCTGAATTTATTCTTACTTATGTGTAATAGAATTGCAAATATCTTTGTACTGAATTATCAATTTTTTATTTCAGATTTATTTATTTATCAAGTGTTATATTAAATACAAAAGTTAAAAATTAAAATATTTTACAATAGGTTTAATATTTTTTTCTCTTATGGCTGAACATTAGTCCTGTAGATATTGTGAAATTTTTTTTAAGTGAAAATTTCACTTGCGGATTATACGCCGCTGCAGATTATACGATGATTTTTTTTTCAAAATATCATGAGATTGACACGTGCGGATTATATGCCGACGCGGATTATATGCCGACGCGGATTATATGCCGACGCAGATTATAGGCAGGAAATTATGGTAATTCTAGAAAGTACTTCAGAACATTTTCAACTGCAATTTCTCAGTGTTTTTTAATTATTTTAAATTAAGTTCCTTTTATTTTTCTGTTACCGTATTAATGACAGATATTAGTGTTATTATTTATCTAAATGCATTCCAGTTTCAAAGCTTCTGAAATCCATAATTTTCTATAATCTAAAATCACCATTAATCGTGAAGTCATACTGTTTTTCTATTTTGTATATCATTTTTTTGTTCAAAATGTTTTTCTTTTGTCACTTTATTAAAATAATGCATACTTTACGACGATCGGCGATTAGCATCTCCCCCCCCCCCCCACCACCATCCATAAATATCATATACTACAATTTTAATACCGTGTAAGTGCCCCCCCCCCTGATTATTTTACGATTTTCCGTCACGTTTAGGGGGGGGGCGGATTAACGGGATTTTACGGTAGTGGGATAAATGGACACCTTAGTCCCACTTACCCCTAGTAGGCTAAAATTATGGGATAAAGGGACCCCTCCTCTTAAACACTTCTTAATAACAGTTTTTGTAAAAATTCAAATTACAGAATGTATTTTGGGTTAAACTTTGTAACAACAGTTTAATAAACATTAAAAGATAATGAAGACTAACCTGGAAACACCTCTTGGGAATATGTAGCTTGAACTCTTTAAAAAAACTATTCTGGAAATCTATTTTATATTAGTTCTATGACACGAAAAATAAATGAAACAAAGCTGAAATATATGTAAAACCCACCAGTGTGAAGAAATGTGACATGATCAATGCAAATAAGTGTGAAATATCCTGCACACATTTTAGTTTGAGGGGAGTGACCCACTTACCCCAACCAACGCCACAGAGAACCCCACTTTATTCAACGATCCCGAGGTCTCTGCTATTCAGAGGTTTTACTATATTTGAGAATATTAAAGCATATAGATATGTCACTTTTTCTATATAAAAGATAAAATTGGTATTAGAGATATACAGTAGACTCCTTCAAATCCGCCACCCTATAATCCATAAATACCTAATATCCGCACATTTTATCCAATGTAAACAATGAAACACAGTTAAGATCTAGGTGTAAAATTAAAGTTTTTTTAATTGTTATATCAGTCTGCACACATTTTAATATGTATTTCTGGTTAATATGATTCAACTCCTGTTTCCTCATGAAGGAAATATAAATTTATTTCTGAAAAAAATCAAGATAGTGCTGATATCAGTGGTGATTACAATATTTTTACCAAATAATTCATGTATTAATCAAAATTTTTTTTGTTATTAAGTATGGCTAAACATGAAATAAAACTTTGTTATTTTAAATTTTTCATGTCAATTACCAGTGTACATTTATAAGGTGAGTTTCACTGATGAATAATTCAAGAAAAAATTATCATTATGCCTATTTAGTTATGCAATATTAATTAGTTACTTGACCTTTACTTTTAATATTTTAAATGCTTTTAAATTTTCTTAATTTTTATTATTTTACTTCATTATAATTCTGAGTGTATTATTAAATTCAAATTATTGTTTAAAAAATGTAAACCAAACAGTGACCAGAAATCTGCATAGCCTCCAGTTTTAAGTTATTTGGATTTAAGGGAATCTATTGTAATTGTAGATTACTTTTTGCAGTTGCATTAGAACATGATTTACTTTTCTTTCATTTTAGGTTTGGGTCACAGAAAACTATTTTGTTGGGTTCAGGTTGGGTTGCAGATCAATAAAATTTTTGTCAAGTTTGAGTTGACTTCAAATGAATTACTATATTTAGGTCGGGTTGTACCTGACCTGTGCCTCTAGACTGAATCATGGGTTCCAGAAGTCCATTCAAATCAAGACTGAAAACTTCTCAGTTTTAGGTATAACCAAATAGAAATGGGCTACAATATATCTATGACTTGCATTATTGCTAAAACTTGATCTTTTACTATAAAAGAAACTGATTAAAAGTTTTTGTTAGTAAAATTGCTATAATTTAACTACATAAAGAAGAATTTACTGTCAGTCAAGAATCTCTCCAAGACTGAAATCACTCCTGACAACCATGGACTGAATATACATTAAAGATAGCATTTGTGCGCGTATTCTGGTCAAACACTTTTCTCCCGCAACTCCCTTTTATTCGCAAATTTGCAGACACTAGCTAGTTTCACGAAACAGAGCAAACATGCGGAGCGTTTTCCTCCCGCAAATGAGAACGTCACGTGATCAGTATTTGCAGGAAGTAAGAAGTACTCGTAACTAATATGGCGGACACGAGAATGCTACATAGTGTCATGTTAGGCTTGATATTCCAGTTTTATTTATACTAAATAATGCCGTTGACTGCGAATAAATAATTATTACATTTTGTGAATTACTCATAGAGTTAGAATAATCACAAGTAGCAAGGGGGATATTCTTTAAAATACAGGTATGTGAAATGTTTTTAAGTGTTATGATGTTATCTTATATGTTGTATTATGATGAATGACTGCTTAACGTTATTTCTAGAACTCTTATACAACCTTTATAGGAGTCATTATTAAGATAAGACTTGTTATTAGAATCTTGGTACTGACAGTTTAGACGAAAATGAATTGTTTTTGCTTAAGTTTTTGGTGTGAATTGCTGTCACATCCATTGAAAAATAAGTGTTTACCTTTATAAAATTACTACAGTTTCTAATAATATAATAATCAGATTTTTATCAATTTTCGTTACTAATCACTAAGAATTAGATTTGATGATGCATAAGAATAAAAGATTGGCACATGAATTGTTGAATTTAAATTTATTATTTTTCTGCAGTAAACAACTAGATAATTTACAAGTTCTATCGATTGTTGATTTTTATTAACCTGTAACGAATTAATTTGTTCAGTATTTGATGTTAATTTAGAAGAAAATTTTAAATTCAGACATAAGAAATAATATAAATTTGTAAGGATACTTTTATTAATTAAATATTGTTTATTTTCGATATTTTCTTTTTTAGACCTTGTCTCTAACCATAAAATGAAGAACTAAAAATATCCCTCATTACATAGTATGAATTATTAACAAAATGAATAAATCATAATTCTTGAAACTATAATTTTGACATTTATAAACAAGTCTTATCTTAAAAAATGTTTTGTGAGTCCCCACTATAATACAACATGTTAATAATAATAATAACACATTAAAAACATTTTACATTGTGGCTGATTGAGAGTATGTAAGAATGTATGATTGAGTGTTGAATTATGTGAAAGTATTTAATTCACATTTAATTCTGAAAGATTATTTCACCAGCTTTTAAAAAAATAGTAAATGAATCTCTCTGCACTGCATCTAACTCAAATTAATAATAATAGTAAAGATGAAAATAATTACTAACCAGTTTGCAAATAATAAAAATGTTATTATTTTCAAGCTGAAAAAAAAAAAATGTCTGGAAGTTATTATTTAACAATGTTTATTTTTTACTAAGAAATTTATTTTTAAGTAAAATAACTTTTAAATTTTGGATAAATATCGATATTTAATTTGGTATTGATTTCCTTGGTGCATATTGGCAACTGAGTCCCCTCTAGTTTCCTACAAATGGCACCCCTAGGGAGATGATCACTTCTCTTCAGCATTAAATTTGAACTTTTCCCTGGAGGCAAATTTTCTACTCCCAAGACAACATTTTGAAATTCTGAAGGTAATTAGATCCTGAATTGAATTTGTTGATCCTTTTCAAGTAATTTACACAATAGAAAATTCAAACTCTTTGTGGAAAATTTCAGTTTTTTCTTCCCTTATCTCTTTAACTTATCATTGTATCTTAGAATAAAGATTTTTGTGTATTAAGGATCTTCATCTGGAAAATCTCATATTCCCCTTACTAATGTTAAACAAATGGGTCTGTGATGCATTTGTATTTTTAAAATATTGCCTTATGAAAGTAATATTTATAACCCTTATTTTCTGTGTACTGTTCTTATAGGATGTGTCTTTCTTTTTTAGTTGTCAAATTATTTTTGAAATATATGCTTAATTTTATTTGAAATGTTAAAATCTTACTCAGTTTCGCTAAGATTTTAATACATAAAATTATAAATTAAGTATATATTTTAGAAATAATTTGACAACTAAGAAAGAAATAAATCATTTAACCCTTTCAGGGGTCAAGTACTTATGTTTCTAAAATGTTGAAATCACTGAAACACAGCGGGATTTAATAACAAAGGATCATGATCCATAAGCCTTGTTTTTGGACCATGAAATAGACTAAAACTTGATTTTTTTACACTGACTTAATTATTTCACTTATTAATATTAGAAGGTTTATCCTGTACGATTTCAACAATAGTTTTTGCATTTTGTTCAGATTTATATGACTTACACAAGCTCAAAGTTTGCATTATTCATAGTTTTTGATGAAAAATACGCAATTTCTCCTAATTTTACCTCAATTATTTATATGAGTGCAATCGTGCAACACTTTCTTCTTTACATATATTATAAAGTACATCAAAATGTACAATATATATAAAAATAAAAGTGTTGCAAAGCTGTGCTCATAGTAAAATATTAAAAAATATATTAAAAATTAAGTTAAAATTAGGAGAAATTGCGTATTTTTCATCAAAAACTATGAATAATATGAACTTTGAGCTTGTGTAAGTTATATAAATCTGAACAAAATGCAAAAACTATTCTTGAAATTGTACAGGATAAACCTTCTAATATTAAAAAGTGAAATAATTATGTCAGTATAACAAAATCGAATTTTAGTCTTATTTCATGGGCTAAAAACATGGCTTATGGACCCTGATCCTATATTTCAAAATAAGTAAAAGCTTTTCTTCATATATATTATAAAAGCAAAATTTGATTCCGAAATTCCGGTGTCATTGTGGCATTTGGAAATTAAAATTAAGTGGGATATACTATATCCCATCACCCTTCAAAGGGTTAAGAGCAGTACACAGAAAACAGAAGTTAATTTCCTAAGGAGATATTTTAAAAATATGAATGCATCACATGCCCATTTGTTTAATATTAAAGAGGGGATATGAGATTTTACTGATAAAGAGCCTTAATGCATATTTACCATTAAGAAATATGTTCTAAAGAATTGTCTTCTTTCAGAAGAGGAAATGATTTTTTTAACAGCTTTTTACACTGCATCTTCATATTATCATTGTAAAATGAATGTAACATTTCTTCTATTTGTGAATTTTTGTGTTTTTCCTAGATATAATAAAATAGTTTTCTTTTCATGAATATGTTTAGATTATTAAACTGGTCATGCCTTCCTCTAAATTGATTTTAGCCATTATTTACATTTGACTTAAATTTTTTGTTCTAACAAGGAGAGGGCCAAGCTTGCTAATCACAGATTTTGATTATTTTTATATATGTTGTAGGGTAGAAGCCCCTTAGTCTCAGGTTCGACGGATTTTACACAATGCCCCTTAGTTCTTGAGAATTAGGGGGTCTAATATTATAAGACAACTAAAATACTTACTTTGTAAAGAAATTAGTGTGTTGGTCGTAGCTCAATTGTTATGGCATCTGCTCGTTAATCCGTGGGCCCAGGTTCAAAACTGGAACGCACTACATTTGTTTTTCTCATTTTTTGTTTTATAAATATAATTGTAATTAATATATAACTTCATCATAATTTCATATAACTTCATCATTAATATATAACTTCATAACATATATATAACTTCATAACATATATATAACTTCATCATTAATTACATATAGTTTCATATCATGGCCAGTTTTGCATAATTTTTTGTTGGGTAAAAAACGTTGCTTTTGAAAAAATAAGATTGCACCCCTGCCAGTACTAGATAAATCAAAGATTGTTTCTATATTTATGAAAATAAATACAGGTAATTAAATAAAAAACAATACAACATGCAATTAAAAAAGAAACTTATGAAAGATGTTCTGGAAGATCATTGAAAAAGCAATATGAATAAAACATAAACAAGTGTTGTTTCTTTAGGACTGCAAACCATTTTATGAGGTTTTATAACCTAACTTGGCAATAATCTCTGTCATTTGGGGATTCCTCTTTGAGGACCACTATACAAAGAAGTACCAAAAATTTCAAAACTATTATTAACAGAGACTTATTTCTTATTTGATTTCAGTTGAAGACATCACAAAAGCAGATGTTAGTAACTTTATATGGATTGCATTACAATAAAAATACAAGAAATTAAATAATTTCAGAATTTAATATAAAATCAATTTAAATCCTAATACAATTTCCATTATAAAGTACATAAGCAAGATCATATAACATAAGAATATGATACAACTTATAGGTGAAAATTAGCGGTCGCCACTCGCCACGTGGCGATTAAAGTTTAAAAGTTGTCGATTAAAAAATCAGCCATCAATCGCCACCCTAGTCGCCACTCGCCAAGTGGCGATTAAAAAATCTGTTATCGATCGCCGAGTGAAATACACCATTTTTCATGGAAATATGCATCTCTACATTGATTACATCTAATTAGAGAAATGGTTAATTCTTTTTCCTACCAGATGCAAACGGATTTCCACGACTTAGCTGTATTTTCAATATTTCGGCTTTTTCTCATGTGCTCTTTAGTTGGATTATTTTTTCAAGAAATACAGTTTTATTCTGCAAAATATATTCATCGGCTTCGATTCCACATGCATTTCAAGTAATTTATTCATTTTTTCCCCACTGGATACAAGTGGATTTTAAGGACATTTCAGTATCTTCAATATTTCGCCTCCTGCCACATTCTCACCAGTTGGATTATTTTTCTTCAAGAGATACTGTTTACTCATGTGAAATACATTCATACTCATACAATAGGTATAAAACTCTTTTAGAAAAATATGTTTATATACAAATACAACGATTATAATTTATCTAGATGTCAAGAAAGTTTTAAACATAATAGTGGCCACTAACTTTAAAAAGTGGCCACTAATGAAACTGAGTCTACCGGCCACTGGCTACTAACTAAATTTCCCAGTTTTCACCTATAATACAACTAGTAATTCATCTTGAACCTTTTACTACTATTTGAATTAGACACAATTGAAATTACTTCATTCCGGATCTTTTTCAACATGTAAATAATATTTAATAAATAAAGCTTATAAATATGGTAATAATTGCTAATTTATTCATCATGGTAAGAGCACAGATAAGAGATGAAAATACTCATACTTTTAGTGCTTGAGCTAAGATGGCGCTTCATATCCTCAACAGAGAGGAATTTGAGAAGGCGTTTCAGCAACATCTGGAAATAAATACTTTGTCAATAAATCATAATAAAATATTTTTTTTTTTTAGCGAAACATAATTGTTAATAAATTCAGAATTAAGTTATACTAAATCTCGAATACTTCTCTTAATTATCATTCACTTACAAGGAGAGGGCCAAGCTTGGTACTCAGAGATTTTGATTATTTTTATATATGTTGTAGGGTAGAAGCCCCTTAGTCTCAGGTTCAACAGATTTTATACAACACCTCTTAGTTCTCTAGAAATAGGGGGTCTAATATCATAACACAACTTAAATAGTTACTTTGTAATGAAATTAATGTGTTGGTTGTAGCTCAGTTATTATGGCATCTGCTCATTGATTCGTGGGCCCGGGTTCAAGACCAGAATGTGCTACATTTTGTTTTTCTCATTTTTTGTTTTATAAGTACAGTTGTAATTATAATTTAATAATCTCACAATTAAAAATTTTAATATCGTACATTAATTATAATGTTAACATATATAAATTTTAATTTATCATTTTTTATTTTTAAACCTAACATTAACATTAAATTAAACATTTTTCATCATTGAAAGAGATTTTTAAAAAAATTGGATCTATTATTAACAAGTAAAAATTCCAAAATTGTTACAAAATCATACCTTATTTTATTAATAACATCATATAAGTTAAAATCTTTAATATGCAAAAAAAATATGTTGTAATTTAATTCTTATGCTAATTTTTAATATAATTATGCTCCTTACTTTAAAAACAATAGTATTATCATCGCACTGACTTCCCTTGTTATGACAATATGTAAATGATATTTCTTTAAAATCACAAATTGACAAATTAAATTTTAATTACAATTATATTTATAAAACAAAAAATGAGAAAAACAAATGTAGTGCGTTCCAGTTTTGAACCTGGGCCCACGGATTAACGAGCAGATGCCATAACAATTGAGCTACGACCAACACACTAATTTCTTTACAAAGTAAGTATTTTAATTGTCTTATAATATTAGACTCCCTATTTCTCGAGAACTAAGGGGCATTGTATAAAATCTGTTGAACCTGAGACTAAGGGGCTTCTACCCTACAACATATATAAAAATAATCAAAATCTGTGATTAGCAAGCTTGGCCCTCTCCTTGTTAGAACAAAAAATTTAAGTCAAATGTAAATAATGGCTAAAATCAATTTAGAGGAAGGCATGACCAGTTTAATAATCTAAACATATTCATGAAAAAGAAAACTATTTTATTATATCTAGGAGAAACACAAAAATTCACAAATAGAAGAAATGTTACATTCATTTTACAATGATAATTTTAGACTTAGTGCTCGTCTCAAAATCATTTCATTGAACTAACCAAATAGCAATTGTTTTAAACTGTCAACTACAATATTACCATGAATTCTTTCAAAATCCTATTTTTTATGATATTGTAGTTTAGTACTGCCAGATTGGGGAATTTTTGTATTCAAAATATCTACCACTATTTCAGAATAGTAATATTTGCTTTATTTAATGACAGACATTTCATGATTAAATAAAACTAAGATTACTAGACTGGGAAAGTGGTAGATATTTTGAATTAAAAAATTGACCAATTTGGGACCATTACCATATCTATGCACAAACTCCCATTCAGATATTTATTTCTACCACTCAACTATGAAAACAAAATCAGTACTTGTGTATATTCCCATCGAATATTTTTGGAAAACAGAATCTATCACCAAATAATGTGATTAAATGTCATTAACAGATAAGCAGGACATAACATTCACTGTTTGTTGTCAATAGCAGCACTGCAAATCACACACAATGCATATTATTTTTATTTATATTGAGAATAAGCCAGTTTAGTTTTTGTAATGAAGGATATAAGTTTATTGCTTTTCTGTTTTCTCATGCATTATGAAAAAATGAGAGATTTGGGACCTTTTGTCTAAAGAATAGAATGCAGTCAAATTTACAGGATTCTAACAATAAAAATATGTACAGTAAAAAGCAGTATATTTTGAAAAAGGATAAACAGTGGCAATACAATGTACACTGGTGTGCAAAAATTAAGGACGGAGCTGATAAATTAGCTTAAAAGCCAAAAAAGGCAACAGAACTAAATGAAAGACCAATCAGAGGATAGACCTGAAACAAATGCAGCAGGACATACCCATATATGGCATATGGCGTAAAAGAAGGAGGTGCTAAGGGGATAAAAGCACAGATTATATTCAGAAATTCAGGATATATATATCAGGATAAAATATTCAGGACCATTCAGAAATTTGGTGAAATCTATTGCACTGTGTAAAGTAATTTCAGCGACTTTTTTTGTTAATATTGTGTGATATGGCCAAGAGGCAATCAAGAAGATGTCATCTGGATGACCATATATGAGGTTGAATCATTGGGATGTTAGAAGAAGGTCGAAGTGTGACAAGTGTGGCACAAGAGTTCGGTATTGCTCATAGCATCATTTCACGAATCTGGAGTGCATTTCTAACGAAGGAAACACCTGTTCGAGCATTCAGCAGTGGTCATCCACGTCAACAACAACAGCGGAGGACTGTTATATTGTCCTACAGGTGAAAAGAAACAGGCGTCAGATAACTGGAGAAATCGAAAGACAGATGGAGCAGACTACTGGCCATCGGATATCACGTTTTCCTGTGGTTAGGAGGCTGCACAAATGTAGCCTGTATTCACGACGACCAGTACGGTGTGTACCACTAATGCCTGCTCATCGGAGACGAAGGTTTCTGTGGTGTCAAGAACATAAGAATTGGACACAACAGGAGTGGGATCGAGTACTCTTTACAGATGAGAGCCAATTTAGTATGACGAGTGATTCTGGACGTATACACATCTGGAGAGAGCAGGGAACACGTAATCATCCCTCCAACATCATCAAAAGAGACCGTTTTGGAGGTGCCAGAGTTCTTGTTTGGGGTGGTATCATGCTTGGTAGCCGTACGGACCTCCATGTCTTCCAAGGAGGTTCAGTCTCTGGTTCCTGCTACTTCGCCGAGATTCACTTGCCTCACGTGGGTCTTTTTAGAGGTGCTGTGGGTCCGGACTTCCTCTTCATGGACGATAATGCTACCCCTCATCGTACAGCGGTAGTCGAAGAGCTCCTGGATAGTGAAGATATTCAACGCATGGATTGGCCTGCAAAGTCCCCGGATCTTAATCCCATAAAACACGTGTGGGACCTTCTCGGGAGACGCTTAGCATCACTTGATCAGGTGCCAGTAACGATTCCAGAGCTGAACTTGGCGTTACAAGAGGAATGATACTCTATTCCTCAAGAACTACTAGACAACCTTGTCCTCGTCATGGACAGATGTTGAAAATCCTGCATCGCAGTCAGTGGTGACCATATCCTCTATTAAGAGACTGAATTTTTTCTGCCAGGTGCTGGTAAGATGAACGTTTCTATCTTCCCTGCATTTGTTCTCCAAGCGACCTTTTCAATAAAATCCTTTCATATCCTTTTGATTCTTTGTTCAGATGGTTTTTGTCACTTGTCCTGTATTTTCACATCTTGAAGATCTTATGGTATGATTTTGGTCGATGTGGAAATCTTCTGTGCGACGTTACATTCGAAAAAACCTCTCGTCCTTAATTTTTGCACACCAGTGTATGTGTCATTATTTGAGTTATGTCACACTGTTTGGTTACAGGTTTTGTTTACTATCCCACACATCTATCCGAAATCTTTACAAGTAGGTTTATCAAAAATTAATCCCCTAACAGTCACAGGTATATATATAGGGTAAAAGTACCAATAGTCGGCCACATTCAGATAAAATGCCTTATGAATAGCTTATTTTTGGTTCTGAATGAAATATTACAATTTCTCTATATACATCCATCTTTTATAAGTCATAAACCATCACCAAAGAATTTTGGATATTTTTATTGAATTAGTAATGAGCCATTTTTTTCCAGATTGAGGTCAAATAACAATTTTTCCTATTTTTTTGTTAACTGATGGCAATTTTTTTTTTAAAGCAAGTATTAATTTATTTTTTATTCTTTTCTAGAATTATAAGGCTTGAATATTAGCAAGGTAAATAAACAAATGTTTTTTATAAAAAGTAAATAAATTTGTTAGTTCTAATTAATTTTAATGTGGATGACCCATTGGGTATTATATTTTGCTCACATCAGTAGTCGGCCACCAGGAGCTGACTACTGAATACATAGCTTATTTTACTTTTTTGAGTTTATCTTTCATAATTTGGTTGATATAGCTTTATCTTTATTACTATACTAACATTATGAAAAAGAAATGTTTTTTACATGCTTCTTTGTTTGTTTGTAGGGGAAACTGCTGGAACTACTGAACCAATTTCAAAAGTAAAAGTGTCAAAATGAGGGTGACAATCTCTACTCTGACATAGACGATATTTTATGTTGGGGCCACTTCACCCAAGTGTGTGGAGGAACAAAAAACATTCTAAACTTGTCTTTTTTGTGATATTGAAGGAGCTAGTAACTTGAAATTTTGTCTGGTGGTTGCTTTCTAGAAAATTTGAAATTTAAAAGTGTGAAATGAGAGGAAAATGTTTTACATTACTATTTGTGTAGAATTGTTAGGAATATAAACTTGAAATTTAACATCTATGTCAATTTTAAGACATAAATGTTGAATCAAGACAATTAAAGGAACTTTAATAAAAAATTTAAAAACTGAGAACTTTCTAAAAGCATTCTAAATTATGATTTATACAGAATTAACTAGGGATAGCAACTTAAACTTTTCTAAGGCTATTATTTTTAATATGTACAAAATTGTTTCTTTTAAAAAAATGAAATTTAAAATGGTACAGGACCAAACAAACATTCTAAAGTTTTGAATTCTGTGATATATTTAGTGCTTAAAACTTAAAATTTGGCATGGTGGTTAATTTTAAGACTTAAATGATCGCTAAGAAAGGTTTCTAAAAAATTGGAAATTTAAATGGATGAAATAAGAATAAAACGTTCTAAATTATGTTTTTTTTTAATATTAGTATAGTAACTTGAAATTAGACATGGCTAACATTTTTAATACATAAGTGGTCTGGTCACACCAAACAGTTTCTAAAAAAATCAAAATTTAAAAGGAACTAAAAATGTTCTAAAATAGCGATTTTTGTGATAGTGTTGGGTCTAGAAACTTCAAGTTCTGCATGGTGGTTTCTTTTGAGATGTAAACTCTCGCTAAGAATGGTTTCTATAAAATTCGAAATTTAAAAAATTGAAATGATCAGCAATTGTTCATGATACTAAATTATGATTTATTTCGAATTAATAAAGATAGAAACTTGATATTTGACACCGGGGTTACTTTTAAGTTTCAAATGCTCACACAGAATAGTTCTCTTTTAAATCTAAATTTGAAAGGGGGAAATGAACAGAAAATTTTTTAAAATCCAAATTACTTTTAACCAACTGAACCGAATCTGAAATTTCTTTCAGGATAACACTGGCATTCAGGAACAACAACAACAAAAAAAATCCATGTGTTAAATTATGATTTATTTGGAGGTGGTGGGGCAATTGCTAGATGCTTGAAATTTGACATGGCTTTTACTTTTAAGGTGTAAATGCGTGACAGAACATGCTCTAACATATTCTAAATTTAAAAGAGTGAAATGAATAGAATAAGTTTTAAAAACACAATTACTTTTGTTCTACTGAAACAATATCAAATCTTCTATAAGGATAATAATGATGTTCTCTACTTAAAAATAGGCTATATTTTATATCTGTGCAAAGTGACCTCATAGGGATACAAGAACAAAAAGAGCTCTAAATATACATTTACTTTGAATCTGATCAAAATCTTGAGCAAAAAATTCCTTATGGTGATAGATTTTAACACATAAATGCTTATTAAGAATGTTTGTTAAAGCATTTGATATTTAAAAGAAAGAAACTATTGAAAAGAGCTCAATAATTATGCTTTTACTCCCAAACTTTCGAGGCTAGGAATTTTAAATTTGACATGCAGTTTTCTATGGGACGTGATCCTCCTAAAGATGCCTCTTTTTTTAAGATTTTCATTATTTTATCATATCAAATGGGAAGAAAATGTTCTACAGTTATATTTTTTCTATGATTTCTTAAAAAATGTCAGCCTAGAAAATTTAAATTTGGCATACAGATAACCAAGACATAGATGCGCAAGAACAATATTTGTATTTTTAATTAATTTTTTTTTATTTATTTAAAAGAAAAGTAAAATTAAGTATTTTTTCATACCATGTTAGGAACAACTTTTCTGAACAGTGGGATAAACACAGGTACAAGCAAATGTTATAATTAATTCAAATAATAGGAATAAAGAAACATGATTTCCAAAAAGGTAAAGAAGTATTTCATATTGAGTCTTTAGCCGTACACAAAGGACAATTAAATATAGTAAACTAGTATTTTCCAACTTATTATTTCTCATTTATGAGATAATATCAAAAATTTAAAAAAAAATGTTTATGATTGATGATTTTGATCGATGTTACTTTGAAAAGTAACACTCATGAGAAATAACTTGAGATTCCTAGAAGAATTCCCAAAAGAATGCATTAATAGATGGCACTGTTAAAAATGTTTTGCTGTTTTTAAAAAGTCCTACTTTAAGTTACTTACAACCAGCTACAAAGACCGAGCTATACTCATTAAAATTATCTTTGTGTTCAACACGATGTATCAATAAATTCTCTGTACAACATATAACAATCAGTTCTATGAACCCTGATTGGTTAAATTCTGTTTATTAGAATGTTTTATGGACTGTGATTGGTTGAATCATGTATCTTGACTCCTAATGGGAATTTCTAGAAAATTACTTCAGATTCTGAAAGCCAATTTGTTCACCAAATGTCGCCATAATTTTGCAAAAATTCAGTAACTTGCCACATTTTTTCATTTACCTTCCAGCATGTGCTTTGGCATTAGTAATCACAAAAGTCCATTTTCTCGCCAAATTTAGCGATAGTTGGCAAAATATTTCCAACTTTGCAAATTTGTTTACTGCCAACTGTTCAACAACTGTCTCAACCTTCATTCACAATGAAATGCATTAACCTGTAGTGGTCCCAAAATGACCTACTAATTGAATTTTCTCAAACATGTGACCCAGCCCAATGGTGTTTTTCTACCCCCAAAATGGTAGGAAACAAAATATAGACAAAATTGTTAGAGCCGTTTTTTAGATAAAATTAACTTGTCCTATAGTGATCCCCAAATGTCCCACTAATTGAATTTTCTAGAACATGTAATCCAGCCAAATGATCTTCATGGACCAAAAAACTGTAAGATACACAACTTAGTCAAAATTGTTAAAGTCAATTTTAGATAAAATTATCTTAACTCATAGTGACCCATAAATGACCCACTAATCTAATTTTCTCAACCCAGCCCAATGGTCTTCTTGTATCCCAAAATGGTAGGATACAAAACTTATCTAAAAAATGGCTTCAACGATTTTGAGAAAGATGAAAGTAGCTTGACCCATAGTGACACCAAAATGACCTACTAATTGAATTTTCTCGAACATGTGACACAGCCCAATCGTCTTCCCATAACCCAAATTAGTAGGATGCAAAATTTAGTCAAAATCGTTAAATTTATTTTTTATTAGTCAAAATTAGACAAAATTGTTAAAGTCAATTTTAGATAAAATTATCTTAACTCATAGTGACCCATAAATGACCCACTAATCTAATTTTCTCAACCCAGCCCAATGGTCTTCTTGTATCCCAAAATGGTAGGATACAAAACTTATCTAAAAAATGGCTTCAACGATTTTGAGTAAGATGAAAGTAGCTTGACCCATAGTGACACCAAAATGACCTACTAATTGAATTTTCTCGAACATGTGACACAGCCCAATCGTCTTCCCATAACCCAAATTAGTAGGATGCAAAATTTAGTCAAAATCGTTAAATTTATTTTTTATTAGTCAAAATTAGACAAAATTGTTAAAGTCAATTTTAGATAAAATTATCTTAACTCATAGTGACCCATAAATGACCCACTAATCTAATTTTCTCAACCCAGCCCAATGGTCTTCTTGTATCCCAAAACGGTAGGATACAAAACTTATCTAAAAAATGGCTTCAACGATTTTGAGTAAGATGAAAGTAGCTTGACCCATAGTGACCCCAAAATGACCTACTAATTGAATTTTCTCGAACATGTGACACAGCCCAATCATCTTCCCATAACCCAAATTAGTAGGACGCAAAATTTAGTCAAAATCGTTAAATTCATTTTTCATTAGTCAAAATTAGACAAAATTGTTAAAGTCAATTTTAGATAAAATTGTCTTAACTCATAGTGACCCATAAATGACCCACTAATCTAATTTTCTCAACCCAGCCCAATGGTCTTCTTGTATCCCAAAACGGTAGGATACAAAACTTATCTAAAAAATGGCTTCAACGATTTTGAGTAAGATGAAAGTAGCTTGACCCATAGTGACCCCAAAATGACCTACTAATTGAATTTTCTTGAACATGTGACACAGCCCAATCGTCTTCCCATAACCCAAATTAGTAGGATGCAAAATTTAGTCAAAATCGTTAAATTCATTTTTCAGGTAAAATAAAATTCTGAAGTGGCCGACAATTGGTTCTGTGTGGCTGAACATCAGCTTTTTCCCAGCCGACTATTAGAGAACTTGCACTTTTTGAACTTAACTTTATCTAAAAAAAAAAAAAAACTATTATCATATTTTTTAAAAATAATTGCTGAAACTTATTAAGAAAAGTATGTTTTAACATATAACACTGTTAAAAATACTGCGCCACTTTTTAAAAATTCTCATTTAAAAAATATATATATAAAAGCACTTAAGTGGGCGACTATTGGTACTTTTACCCTATATGTCTTTAGAAAATACCTTGCTCTATTAGTTTTTTCAGCCATATAATTCTGCTTACTGGTTTGAATTGAAACAAATTTCCACATGAAATTGGCAGACAATTTTGTTTCCAAAATGCTATAATTTATTTCTTTTAATTAAAATAAGAAGAAAACATTATCTTAATTTGCTCAGATGATAAATAAGCTTATTGTAGTGATTCGAATATGGACAGTAAAATAACAAGAAATCTAAAACCATAAAGCCCTTCACTACTTGCAAATATTTTCAAAAAAAGATTATTAGTCCACCAGTTAATTTTTTAATATAAAAGATAATCTATGAGAATGTAATACAATCATAAGTCTTATTATTTGAGAACATGTTCATAATATCAGTTTTTCATACTGATAAAAGGTGTCTGGATGTGTTTTGCATTCTGCCGACTAAGTTTTACATTTAAATTTTCCACTATGTCTAAAAAATAATAATGGACAAATTATGTCAGTTCCGTCGTATCTGATGTAAATTAAAATTTGATGGACAAATTATAGCATACTATATTTCTTGATAATTGGAATGTTCCATGTCGAATTTCCGTCGTTTCTCTGTTTTCTATCTAGAAACTACGTTTTGCTCATAAAATATTTCAATGAAAACTTATATGATATGTTTTTATAAACAAAATATTTACTGTTCAAATATCACATATTTGATAATATGCAATATTTGATCCAAAAATAAACTAAAATATGTTTAATTTATATTAACCTAATATGTATGGTAACATAAATTATGGATTAAAATATGGTTAACATATAGTTATTATAAAACTAAGAGCAACGTCTTATTATTTGAGATATAACATCTGAAATAACATACTTTGCAGATGAGAAGCATTTTTTTTTTCTAACATTCACATTAATCCATCGATTCTGCCAGTGACCATTTCTACCTATATGTATTTTATGTACTCTAACAATGGGTGTGTCCAGAGAGGGGGGGGGGTAATGGGGACACAACCACCAAAAAATCAATGTGTTTTATCTAACCATAGGAACAATTTAACCCATTTCTATAACCTGGCTCTAATTAATGCAAGAGTTATTCAGAAGAGTCTAGAAACAGCAGTGGAATAAGTTTAATGAATTTTTCTTCTTGATAAAACTATGAGTATATATCATTTATAGAACACATTATAACAAATTATAATAATATTTACAAAAACATTATAAAATACTAAAATAAATCAATTATTACAGTACTAATTAGTTGATAATAACCTGTTTATTATTATCATAAAAGAAGTTGGTAAAGTTCAATTAATTCATTGATTATCCATCAAGGTCATAAAAATAAGAAGTTTTCAAAAAATTAATTCTTTCTAATCTTTTTATAACCAACAATATGTTCTATATATTTATGTGATATTTTATGCAAACAATATGTGGTATTAACAAGTCTTCAAGGAGGCATGTTTGCCAAATTTTACACATTTTCATTATTTTTTAGAGCTTTTAATCATATATGAATTGGAATCCCTTCATTAACAAAACTCAATATTCTGACAGAATTTTATAAAGTATACTACAATGTAAATAATCAGTCAAGTGCAAGTTTTACTAATGCACAAAAGCTTCTGTACAAAGTTATAAGTGACTGTTGTCTCAAAACTACTGACTTTTAATGTCTTGAAATTATACTATGAATTATTTTTCAATAATTGAATTCAATTTCAATGAAAATATTGACCATTTATCACTATGATTCGCCTTTTAATTAACACAAAAACTTTGTACAAAGTTTAAACTTGACATTGTGCCAAGTGTGCTTCAAAAAGAGGTCATAAAGTTGCACCACCGCCTTGATCCTCTGCTTTTTCTGGATAGGTTTTTAATTAATATCTCAACTGATTACCCACAATATTTTTGTGTTAACAGAGAAATGGAATTTTCTCAAAAAGTATGTGACCTAAGATGATCGCTAAGAATTTCCTACAAGATTTAATTAAACTTCTACTATCCCCATTTTTTGCATAATTTTAGTTTCAGTAGATTCATAAAAAAAAAGGGTGTGGGTTGAACATATTTTTGCAGTACATTTTTGACGCTATCTCTGAAAATATAATAACTAAAGTTTTAAAAAATATATTTTTGAGTTAGGTGTTACGAGATCTTTTGAATGATACCCCACACGATACACAATTTTTTTTCAAGTAACTTAATTAGCCTCCCTAAATTTTCCTAAAAATACTTGTGAATGGATAATAATCTATAAAGGTACAGATAAATAGTTTTTGTAACTCTGCCAAGTTTTAACTTTCCATGTTCCATAGTTTTCAAGAAAAATGGCTGTGACAGACAGACACACGAGTGATCTTATAATAGTTCTATTTTTACTTTTAAGAGCCTAAGCTAGTCATCCAAAGAAACTTGAGCACTAATGTTAAGTCTATGTGCAGGTTCTTGACAGATTTCTCACTCGCATTTTAATATTTTTAAAGGATTTTTTTGCATAGGATAGCTAAGGCCGATCCCTAATGTTGTTAGTTTTTACTTTTTTGATTTTTGTTCCAGTTTTTTTATATAAGGGTATTTTTATATAAATTTTTATAATTAATAACTTTCAGAACTGGTTCTGAAATTGAAAATGTCCGCTTATAAAGAAACTAAAATCAAAAAAGTAAAAACTAACAACGATAGGGATCGACCTTAGTTATCCTATGCAAAAAAAAATCATTTAAAAATATTAAAATACGAGCAAGAAATCTGTCAAGTACCTTCCCATAGACTTAACATTAGCTTGAGTGTTTCTTCCCGTGACTAGAGTATGCTCTTAAATACAAAACCCTAAAAAAGAAAAAACAATCATAGTATTCTTTGAGCATTATTTTCTGAAACAGTAACTGAAACCCTAAAATATGTTAAACATAGTGCAAAGCTGACAAATATCCTCTTTTTTTACACAAATCAATATAATTTGTCCTAGTATTTTTTTTATGCAAATATTTATATAGTATTTTTAGTAGAGAAATATAGAATTTACACATTTATTCATAAATAAAATGACAAAAATAGCTTAAAAAACTGTACATTTTCATGACCGTGATAGTTTAAAGAAAAAGCCAAACTTTTACCCTTCCTTTGTAAATGGCATTAGTCAGGTAGCATTGTATTTTTTTTTTTTAAATATGTGTAAAACAAATGTCTTAATAAATGAAACTTCTCAAAAAACAAATTAAATATACATACAAATATATAAAGTTTGTTATATTTATACTTTTATATATCTATGGTCATTCTAAGGAACAAAGTAATAATAATAATAATAAAAGAGAATTAAATATTAAACTAGATACTACCCGTCAAGAGTTGACGGTAAATAACTTGAAAGTTCTTTTAGATTATGCCTTTATTTTTTATTACCTGCTTTTAAATTAATTAAGAATTGAAAATTTTATGAATTGTTCTATTGTGTAGTAAGCGATTCCTATAGATTGATATAGGACGATAGATTGTGTTGTCAGTCCAGCCTACTCAACTAATGAAGTGAAATAATTTTAAGCTTGTAATTTACATCTTATTATACTTGCATTAATTTAACAAGAATTTAACTAAAAATATTAATTGAATAATTTATTTTTACTTACTACAGTCTCAAAATTAAAAAAATAGATATCAATATTTAGTATTTTATATATATTTTTAATTACACAACATTTAAAAATTTTCATTAATTTTATTTTTAACAGCCTGACTCTAAAACCCAGATAAACAAAGAATATCAGTGATTTCTTTTATAATTCTTATATGGATATTTTTGCTTCTTTCTTTTTTTAAAGGAGAATAATCATATACTCTTCTTATATAAAATTCTTAATATATGTTCTTATATACAAATATATCTTATTGATAATGGTCATACAAAATATAGATAAAAGTTTAGATCACTTTATTTAATCAATAATTTCATGCAAAATCTTTTAATTTAAATATTAATAATATAAAATAAGTAATTAAAAAAAATATTGTTGGTTGTTAAATTTTATTTATCACAGTCCTAATATTTTGAAAAAATAACAATATTTAATATTTCTGATTCTTTTTTAAACTACACGACCTTAAAATTTTTTCATTAATTAATTTTTATCAGTCTAATTCTAAAACTATGAATTTAAACTTTGCTGTTTGCAGCTAACGATTTATAATACATATTTTTTAATTACTTTAATTTTTATTTTACATTTTCACACATTGTTTAATTTTTAAATCATGGATATCAAGATAATATAGAGTTCCTGTATGAATATTTTTCTTTCTTTTTGTTTTCTCTCCTTTTATTTTTCCTTTTTTATGAAAAATAATCACATACTTATCTTATTATATATATGACATCTTGCTAATTGTCATATTATAATAAGGGGTGATATAATTATGGTCATAATTATAAAATGGTCATATTATAATTAGGTCAATAAATTGAACTGGTCTACAATTTTTATTATATTTGGTAATACCCAAATATAATAAAAATTGTAGACCAGTTCAATTTATTTAATCGATAATTACATACTTTTAATATAAATTTAGTAATTCAAACAAAATATTCTTAGGTATTAAATTTTACTTAATTATAAAGCATATGAATAAAAATAAACACAAATTATATAACCTTTTCCTCCGAAAATAAATATGGCATGATTAAAATGAATTATTGCCAATAAAATAAGAAAAATCATTCTGTCCAGAGTTTGTATCGAACAATCACAATGATCGGAACAGAGAAGAACTGCTCCTTATGCCACTCGGCCACATTTTTCTCATTCGGTGCACTCTAAAACTGGTTAGGTTCTAGATTTAATTTTATGCATGCGTAAATGAGTCCTTTTCATGTGAAAAGTGAATTTGACAAAAATCCCTTTTCATTTTAATATATAGGATATGTCAAACTATCTTTAACTTAAAAAATTGATTACTAAAAAACAACCACGTACTTTGTTTTTCCTCATTAGAAATAAAACATCTTCATGAGATAACTTATTTCCTTCTCTAAGTTTCATGACAACTTCAGCCTTTTTAATCTATGCAAAAAATTATAAAATGAGCAAGTTGATTATTAAAATCATACATGATTGTATTACTATATACAGTGTACAGTTTTCTATTAAGTCATTGCATACATAAAGGTACAATCAGGGGTCGGAAAAACTACTTTTTGTTTGTAGCGAACTACAACTACATCTACTTTATGAAAAATGTAGTTAACTACAACTACAACTACTTGTTTTAAAAAGTAGCGACTACAAACTACTTTTCAAAAGTAGTCACTACTTCGCTACTTTAGTTATCATCGCTAATTAAATGCACCGCAAACGATTTTTCCCCATTGACCATAATGTAACGGAATGTCCCTGTAAGCCAGATATAAATGCTACACACTTCCTTTTCAATACTGAACATTCAATGGTAAACTTCAATAACATATAAAACTTTCACGGCCATCTGAGTATATTTACGAGAGTTAGAGTACATGCAGACAGACAAAGCAAATTCATAGACACTTTTTAATTATGTTGGAAAGTGTTAAAAAGAGGAAATTTGAAAACAAAAATTGTAATAATCTTACAAAATTATGAGTATATATAGCACAAATATATATAATATATAGCACAGTAGTGCTTAAGGTGGTTCTCAAATTCCTTGCTCAACAACGCAAAACTTTCTGACACATTATCTGAATCAATTTTAAACGCAAAGGCATAAAATTGGCAGGCCTGACTATGGAAGCGATTTGGAATCTAAATGAGTTTTCTGTTTTTTGATAAATAAATTACTTATCAGGGTATAAGCAATTCGTGTCACGTTTTTTCCCTTTTCCCCTGCTGCAGCGTCGGAAATTCGGTTGAAAACACCGACTTTGACAGTGTTTTCTGAAAAATCTTCTGTCTGTACCAAAAAATAAAATAAAATAAAATAAAATAAAGAATAATGGGAAACGTCTTTCGGTTACAAAGTAATTACAATTGAATAATAATTTGAATAATGATTTAGATATTCGGTGCGAGATGCGATCCAGTAATTATTATTAATAAAGAAAATGCTAACTCACCGCTATGTGCAACTTCAGGTTGTAAGCAGATGATTTTGATAACTTCTTATTAATTGGACAAAGTTTACATGCTACAGAATAATTACCATTTTCTTGTTGTTCTATAACTTCAAAATATTCATTATATGCCGACCAGGGCAGTTCTATACTATTTTTGTCTATCATTCTATTACACCAATCTCAAAAGAAGAATCCCCACATGTGCACTTTTCTCTAATAATAAAATGGTGTACTTGTTCTTTTTCTGTGCTTTTTCGAATATACATATACTAAGAAGAAGTTTTAAAGAAAAAAAAATATATTTTTTAATTGCAGTTCTAACTATTTTAAACTGGCAGGAAGCGAGCAAAAATTTTGTTTGAAGGGAATATTTTAGATGATTGATGATTTATTTAATGTTACTAGACAGCAAAGAATACGAAACTTAAAAAATAAAATAAGAAGAAATTTAAATTTTGTATATGGAGAGGTGAGGGAGATTTTAGGGGAAGGGGGATAATTTATATTACTGATTATTTATCGTCACCACAGAGCGAGCACTATTTAGGGCAGAAGATATTTTTTAATATAAATATAAAAATAACTTAAAGATTTTAGATTTATTTGTATGCTGGGGGGTGGGGGAGAGTAAATTAAGGGAGGTTAGGGGACAATTTAGATGATTACTTATATATTATTATTAAGTAATAACAAATGTGGCCATTTCTTTAAAATAAAGAGTTTAAATATTTGAAACTGTATGCTGGATATGCCGTAAATTTTGGGGACAGGGAAATAATTTTTATTTATTGTCATTAGAGAGCAATAATTGGAGTGAAAGATTTTATTTTTGTATAAAAATAAAGATTTAAAAATATTTTTAATTCATTTGCATGCTACTAGGGGGAAGCGTGAATTTGAGAGGTTAGGGATAATTTAGGTGATTTATGATTAGATGAATCTGTTCTTTTTATTTATTTATTTTAAATAAAGATTTTACATTTCTTTGCTTGATGAGGATGGGAGGCAAAAGGGAGAAGAAATTAGAGTTAGATAAAGACTTAACATAGCCAGACGACTATATTTTGGTAAAAACAATCGTAGTCGTATAAAAATACATTATATTCAGAAGATTTCTATGGATTTAAATGACAATACACGAAGATTCTGACACCCAAACTATGAAAATGACAGTTAATTTGTGACCGTGTCTGTCGTTTGTGGAGAAATCTATGACACTGCAAATGAGATTTGTCGCTCACATTCACAAATTGTTGCAGAGATCATATTTCGCACAAAAGAAACGAGTTACGATCAC
Organism: Maratus michaelseni; assembly: GCA_963931845.1. Lineage (NCBI taxonomy): Eukaryota > Metazoa > Arthropoda > Arachnida > Araneae > Salticidae > Maratus > Maratus michaelseni. Next base: position 32,834,428 of record OZ007586.1, read on the forward strand.
ATGATTTGAAGATTGGCACTTTTTTCCTCCCTCCTGAAGTAGCATCAAAAGTAGCGTCGATGCTCGCTACAAACTACGGATATTCTGTATCGTGCTACTCGCTACACTACAATTTTTTTAATGTAGCGCGCTACACTACAAACTACTAGAAAAAGTAGCGGCTACTGTAGTTTCGCTACTTGTAGCGTGCTACTTCCGAGCCCTGGGTACAATTGTATTTCTTATGGAGAATCAAACAGATAGGATTTTCAGTTTAAAGTGATTCAGAATTATTTACAAAAATCTATGCCAGAACCACGCATCAAATCTGGCACCTTTTAACCAATAGCCAGGAATTTACCAATTAAACAAACTGATAAGCCTAAATATTTCTAACAAGAACGAAAAATCATGCGTCAAGCATAGATTATGTAGCACTTTCCAACGCTTCCAAAATAATTTTACAAATCATACCGTTTAATAAGCTAAAAGATAACATCTAAGTAAACAATTTGGAAAACGCATAACATATTTAAAATTATAATTTCAGGAATTTCCAACATATACAATATTCGGAAAAATATCCGAATACTTTTATTCAGCCCTGTATAGGATCTATAGGTTTGTATATATACTACATAGAATGCTAAATTTTAGTTCAGTTAGGAAACGCGTAGCCCAGTTTAAAATTCTCCATCTGGAGTTTGTCAATAAACGGAAATGTGTCGCGAACTTTTGTGCTTCCCTGTATATGATCTACAGAATTTATACACACCACGTAATAAACAAAAAGTGAGTTAAATTTAAAATCGCGTTCAGTAACTTAAAATGCACTTCCAGGAATTATTTTTAACAGGCAGTAGAGAATTCTTTTGTGTGTCCCTGTAAATGAACGATGACTGCTATGTACACAATATTCTGTAGTAAGCCTTTTGTAATGCACATTAGTGATATATATAAATTTCAGTGCGTTTAAAATAGTGAAACATTACTTAAATAAACCGCAGACGATTTTTCTCCATAGACGTAATGTAACGGAATTCTTTTGACTGTCCCTGTAAAGTAACTAAAAGTGCTATGCACACCCTATTCCATATTAAGCTTCTTCTAATGCACCTTAGTGATATATATAAATTTCAATGCGTTAAAATTAGTGAAACATTATTTAAATAAACCGCAAATGATTTTTCCCCATAGAACGCAATATAACGGAATTCTTTTGAGTGTCCCTGTAAAATAACTATAAGTGCTACACACTTCCGTTGAAATAGGGAACATGCTATAGATGGCGACAATAACATATAAAAATTGCAGAGCAATCCGAGCATATTTACGGGAGTTAGAGCATGGACAGACGGCAGACAAACCGAAGTCATAAGCACTTTTCAACTAGGTTGGAAAGTGCTAAAAATCATTTTGAAAGTAAAACAAATTGATACATCCAATTAAAAAAAAAATTGAACAAAGAAACAAGCTTGTAATACATAAAGGATTATACATAGACTTGGCCTTATTTTTTAAAAGGATTTTGGTGCGAGAAAACCTTTTCAAAGGTAAAAGTAAAGGTCTTATAAGGGGACTCTTTTCTCACACAAAAGCACCCACAGAGTCACCTTAAATCTTATTACAAGATCCTTATACTCATGGAATTCAGATGTAGGCATTGTATGTCGTATCTACAAGTAATAATAATAATAAACAGAACAGAAACCTTCCTGCATACAGTTTTATCAGAGAAAAATGAAAATAGGAATTCAATTGGAAAATAAATCTTCCTTAAAATTATATTAAAAAATAAGTTTGAGGGGGTTCGTCTCCATATTGAAATAGTAGAAGGCTTTTAAGTTTCCAATACTAAAATACTAAAACACAATCATATTTTGAAACTACAGCAAATTTTAACTTTGGATATCAAACTAAAAGCCATTCGGTAAACAATTTTAGGAATTATATAGATGTAAAGTTTACCTCTAGTAAGTAAATGAGTTTTTATTCATATTGCCTGTCTGTAATACTTATTTTTTTCACACTGAATATTCTGTGACATTAGTATTAACCATCCGAAACATATTCTGACTTTTACACATTTAAACAATTTTTATGTAGAAAATATGAGTTACAACATTAATATCTGAAAAATTTTTACACCTATGAACATAGTCAAAATTGGTGTTTAAATACAATTTTTAGGATATAAAAATTATGAAAAGTTGAGCATCAGGTAGCAACTTATTATAATCAGAGATGCATGACATTTATAAGGGCTAAGGGGAAGGGAATGTTTCCTAATTCTTTAATATTAGATTAAAATTAGCTGACATTTTCAATTTTTGTTTTTCAGATGTGTCAGACATCAGGATTGTCAAGATAATAAAATGTAAAATTTCAGAATAACCTTGAGTAAATTATTTTATGGAAAGATTTGAACAAAATTTAATAATCACCTTTTAAATTAACCATGAAGCAGACATATTTTCAAATCAACTTTAATAAACTTATTTTAATCAACTCATATTAAAATAATGAAATTCAATTAGATTTCAATTCAATTTCTGGTGGTGCTGATTCAAATAAACAACACTTAGCGTTATGTTCTTAATTCTAAAAAATAAGCCAATTTGATTATAAGATATTCGATTCATATAAGCAGCAAATTTATAAATGTTTTCTTGTACTGGGCCCGTATTTTTGGTCTGCACAGGGGAACGTGAAACCTGTCACCAGCCCTGCATGTGTCACCTACTCATCCAAGACCATAGGTGTTGGCTGTAGAAATAGATGGTGCTACATTACCCAGCAGCTAGAATTGGCAGTCATACTAGGTACTCTTTTGCAATCCAAATATGACAGCATTGTGATAACCTTTTCTCTAAGTCCACGATTAATACATACATAAAAAACATAACTGTGCTTTTGGCAGTACTGCAATTAAATTTAAATATTTTTTGTAATGACATGTCAGACTGAATATGGCCAAACTCTATTTCCCTTATATAGCCTTCATAATCAATCCATAGTTTCAGAATCGTTAAGAGGCCAATTTTGCTAGTAGATGGTGCAAATATCCAAATTAGACAATATAATGCTTAATAAATGTTACTTTTATAACATAAAAATACAGAAAACCTTGCACTATATGCATTATAAAAAGGTATGTATAATATTTGTATATTTTGCCTAAGTGTTTTTTATACTACAGAAGGAAAAAAACTAAAAGATTTAAAGATAAAATATATAACCATAATGCTTAAGCAATTAAAAATATTTTGAATAAAATGCCCTATAACATGCAAAACAAAAATTAATTAAATTTCTATGTTTACATACATTTAAACTCTTGATTGCTTGAAACAGTGAGAATTCTGGCCATGAAATACACAGTAAAAAATGTAAAAAATAGTATTTACTAGTTTAATAATATTAAGAAAATAAGCAAAATTTTTCAAAAATATCAAACTTTATTCAAATTATGATAACTTTTCAGAATACTAATTATTTTTTCACGATACTTTAGATATAAAATATAGGTAAATAAAGTACTTTGCTGACAACTTTCGATAATTTTAGAAAAATTATCATTACCGTAATTTCGGGAGTATGCGCCGCACCCATCGTAAGCGCCGCATCATTGAAAAATCCGTAAAAAAAAACAAATATACACGTAAACGCCGCACCCATTAGAAGCGCCGCATCATTGAAAAATCGGTAAAAATGAAATAGTCACGATAAAAAACAATCGGCAAAATTGGATTGAAAGTAACAAGAATAGCGATAAATTTCTTACAAGATATATGAATTAACAATAAAACACAGGTTATCTTAAAATACAATAGGAAAAAAAATACGTACTACGCCAATATGCATACTACGCCAATCGATTATCATTTTAATCGAATATCGCCGTATGCGGAGTGCTTATGAAATAAATATAATTTATCAACTATTGTAAATTATACAATAAATACTTTTAAAGAGTGAGCTATTAATATTGAAACACAGGTTATCTTAAAATACAAGAGGAAAAAAAATACGTACTACTACGCCAATATGCATACTACGTCAATCGATTATCGTTTTAATCGAATATGGCCGTATGCGGTGTGCTTATGAAATAAATATAATTTATCAACTATTGTAAAGTATACAATAAATACTTTTAAAGAGTGAGCTATTAATAGTGTACAGAAAAGAGAGAAATATGGGTAAGTTAAATATATTTTGACTATAGTAATTACGTTTTTATAATAAAGATATATTGTGATACTATGTACTGTTTATGAACTTTATACTGAGATTAAATGAATGTAAATAAAGGTGAAATATGAATGAATGTTAATGAATCCATGTGTTTAAAAGTGTATTTGAGGCAGTAAGACTAAAAAAAACCTGAAATGAAGGCTTGTTTTTCACTATATCCAGATTTTGCGATGTTGAGGGAAAAAAAATCATCGTACCCGTCGTCCTGGCGTATGCGCCACATTGCCGATATTTTGAACTTTCAAACACGTATGCGTCGCGGCGCTTACTCCCGAAATTACGGTAATTAAAAATTATTTATTAATTAAAAATTTCATTAATCAAAAATTATTTATTATTTCATTATGTTTAGAAAATATAAAAACAGGAAAAATAATAAAATCACATATTCTAATTCTGAACAAAGTCAAAGTATAAAAATACATTTACATGTTTTGTAATATTGACCGATTAAGCAAGGATTTTTCTTCAATAGCCCACAGTTAACTTATACTGAAATAATTTTTTCAGACCAATGATTATTTTTGCATGATTCTTAATCAATTAGAAAATATAGATACATGTACATTGCAAACAATTTTCAATAAATTTAGCCATTGTAGGTATTAACTTTAAACATACAAGGAAATAGAAAAATAACAATATTATAGATATCATTTACATTTAGAATATATAAAAAGTAAGGCAAATTATAAAATGAAATACTCGAATTCTGGACAATCATTGTATAAAAGTATGATGAAAATAAAGATATTTACATGTCTCACAATATTAACAGAATAAACAAGCCTTTTTGCCAATATCTGACAATCAACTCATATTAAAATAATGTTTTCAGGACATGAATTATTTTTACATGATTCTTAATTATTTAGAAAATATAGATATTTGTACATTACAAACAAATTTTAGTAATTTTAGAACACTTTTTAAATGCTGGGCATGTGTAAATGGGCAAAATGTATTTTGCATAAATAAATGAGCATATATTTATTTTATGTTCATTTATGTCACATTCCCATAAAAGCTTTTTATTAGTTTTGAATATATCAATTTATAAATAGTTTTAACAATTCTGTTTGCATTTAGGATTGGTACAGTCCATAAAGTCTAGCAATATGGAAATCAGATTGACGAATTGTGGTTTAGGATAAGACAATCCAAAATCACCTCTGGATATAATTTTCAACCACTTATTACTTCAGTACAATTTTAAAGGAAATTTATGAATAGAAACTCCAAGATTTTTTTTTTTAAGTGAATCCAAAATGCAGCATGAAACACAGAAATGAACCATGACAAAAATTTTTGAAAAAAATATCACAATTTTATTCAAGTTATACATAGAAAAACATGAGAATGTAATGCAAATATATGGAAATTCCCTATCAGTCACAGTGGGTAAAAGCACAACCTACATCTCTCCAGAGGGAAAACATGTTTCCATGAAAACAAAGGTATTTTGACTTTTGGAATGGATAGAGTGAATAGAGTTGGGCCATGTACTGAGCTATACTATACAGGGTGGTTCAGAACTATATGTCAAAAATGTAAAGGCAGGTAGAGGGGACCTAAATAAGCAGATTTCGTATAGGAATGTGGGTGTGGAAATCCAGCGTTGAGGTAGTAAAGGGTGCTGTTGAGTTTGGCAGATGAAAGCATTTTGCTGGCTTGAATCGTCATTCTCTGCACAGATGTCAAGCAGCATGCATAGTTACACCATTGCAGAGCCTGCCAACATACATCTAATCTGTGGTGCTGCTCAAGGAAATGGAACAGCTGCTCAAAGGATGTGCCCATGCAACAGCTCTCGATCTTGTCAAAAGACTATCCTCTACTGTGCATAATACTTCTTCTTCTACTGCAGGAACTCTGCGATATCTTCCAGTGCCCATTTCATGCCTGTAAGAATAAAATGATCCATTCGCGCACAACTCCTGATGAAGACGCTCAAATGTTTGGTGACTCAGCAGATTCCTACCCAGGAATAATTCCATGTACATCCTTTTTTAAGCCGCTCCATTTCCTTGCATAGCCCCATTCATGAAATGCATGTTGGCAAGCTCTGCATTGGTGTAAGGATGCCTGTTACCCGAAATCCATTCGGGGAAGGACAATTCAAGCCAGCAAAGCACTTTCATTCTCTGATCTCAACAGCGTCCTCTACTGCCTGAATGCTGCATTTCCACACCCACATTCCTATACAAAATCTGCTTATTTAGGTCCCCTCTACCTGCTTTTACATTTTTGACATATAGTTCTGAACCACCCTGTGTGTATATATATATATATATATATATATATATATGTCTATGTGTTAAAATAAAGCTTTCATCCAGAGAAAACTCAAGTAAGGAAGTTAAAAAATTAATCATACAACATTTACAATAAATAAAAATAAATACCAAAAGAGCCATTTCATCTTGTAAAATTTTATACATTAACTTAGCAGAGCTCTTTAATGGATTCTTTGCATCTCCACATGCATACCTATAAAAATAGAAAAATAATTAAATAAAAAATCTTGAAGATTTTAATTTGACTATTAGGATAAAGTACCCAAATGTCGACATCCATCCTAATGCTGACACCCTAATGTTAACTTGAAAAATAAAGTTTTAAATGATCATATAAATTTGAGATTGGCACCATAATGTCAAAAAATTATTCTGTTTTGAGGCTGGCAGGCCTGTTTGGGTTTGGTGTGATACTAGAAACAGCTGACAAAATTTTCAGATGTGTATCGAGATTTTGATAGATAACGTGTTTCTGCTTACCAGTTTGGCTAAGGAAGTAAGTTGACAAGTTAAGGTTTTTTGTTTAGTAAATAGCAGTTTAACTAGAACCAGGGTATGCAAAAATCATGTTTTTTTTTTTTTAATCAGAAAAATTTGATGATTTTTTTTTTTAATTTAAAATCAGATTTTTTTTAATTTAAATTAATTACTTTGGAAAGTTAATTTTCCTACACATTAAACATATGAATGTAGCAATAATGCTTGATGATTTTTAAAAATTTTAAATGGAAGTACCATATGAAAACTAATAAATATACAGAAATTAATTTTACTTACCCATCATACATAAGTCTTGTAATTGTTTTAAAAATCAGAAAAACTTTTTAATGGATTTACATGTTTCAGACACTGGAGATTCCGAAAAACATTTTTAGAAAAAAATTTTTGCCATCTGTCTGTTTGTGTATGCTCTATCTCCTGAACAAATTGAGATAGAGACTTGAAATTTGGTATGTACTTAGTATGTAATAATAGGAAGAAGCTTATTGAATTTCAGTAACCTGGATTATCCGGAACTATTTTTTTCAGACTCTCAAAATATTCGTTCTGATAAAAGGTATATAAAAATTTTCGAAATTGTTTATTTTAAGGAGTGAATATAAAAGACAATTAAAAAACATAAATTTTGCATAAAGAATGAAGTCGATCAGATAATTAGTTGCTGAGATATTTGCAATCATATTTTCCACACTCTTCCATTTTTCATGACCCTGTATTTCATTCAAATTTCAATTCAAAGATATATTTTAATTGGAAATGAGATGCTTAATCCAATGCAATAAACCATTAGTTAATATGATTATCAATTATGGAGTTTAAAGGATGTTTCTTTTATGCAATTCAGTAATAGAGCATTTAAAGTTTACGACGTCATAAAGCCACGATTTTATTCGAATTGCAATGCATTTTATAAATAGTTTACACGTTTTATTTTCATATTTTATATTATGCATATCCATGACGGGTAAGTATTACAGTGGCCCCCAATGACTAGTTTAAATTGCATGAAAATATTTTTAAAACAGAAAAAACAGATTTTTTTTTTTCCTTTTTGGTAGTATTTGCCAGCATATAAGATAAATACTATTTTTTTTTTCAAACAATTTATTTAAACATGTAAATGTAAAATATATAAGATCTAAAATCTTTTCAAATAACATTTTTCATAAAAATATGCATTTATACATATCGGTTAATACAATTTATTTTAAAATATATGACATAAATGTTCAAGGTTCTTCTCAAAAAGTTTAAAAATATAAAATTAAGAGCATTTTAGAATCACCTTCATTTTCATTTCTAATTTTATTAATACCCTATATCAATGTCAGTCATTGTCCAAAATTAATTTGGAACTGCCCTGGTGACTTTTAAGAGGAAAAAAATATTGAAATGGAAAATAGACTAATACTTTAGAGATATGTAAAATTTATCATTTTTTCAAAACACTTAGGGCTTGGAATTCAAATCTTTGTATGAAAAACAAACTTGCCTCCTTTTTCACCCCCCAGTTTGTTCATAAGTTTTGAATGTACCGTAATTTCGGGAGTAAGCGCCGCGGCGCATACGTGTTTGAAAGTTCAAAATATGGGCGATGCGGCGCATACGCCAGGGCGGCGCGTACGATGATTTTTTTTTTTCCTCAACATAGCAAAATCTGGATATTGTGAAAAACAAGCCTTCATTTCAGGTTTTTTTTGTCTTACTGCCTCAAATACACTTTTAAACACATGGATTCATTAACATTCATTCATATTTCACCTTTATTTACATTCATTTAATCTCAGTATAAAGTTCATAAACAGTACATCACAATATATCTTTATTATAAAAACGAAATTACTATAGTCAAAATATATTTAACTTACCCATATTTCTCTATTTTCTGTTCACTATTAATAGATCACTCTTTAAAAGTATTTATTGTATACAATAGTTGATAAATTATATTTATTTCATAAGCACACCGCATACGGCGATATTCGATTAAAACGATAATCGAATAATCAATTGGCGTAGTACGTTTTTTTTTTCCTATTGTATTCTAAGATAACCTGTGTTTCAATATTAATAGCTCACTCTTTAAAAGTATTTATTGTATACTTTACAATAGTTGATAAATTATATTCATTTCATAAGCACACCGCATACGGCGATATTCGATTAAAACGATAATCGATTTGTGTGGTACGCATATTTGCGTAGTACGTATTTTTTTTCTATTGTATTTTAAGATAACCTGTGTTTTATTGTTAATTCATATATCTTGTAAGATTTTATCGCTATTCTTGTTACTTTTAATCCAATTTTGCAGATCGTTTTTTATCGTGACTATTTCATTTTTACCGATTTTTCAATGATGCGGCGCTTCTAATGGGTGCGGCGCTTACGTGTATATTTGTTCTTTTTAACCGATTTTTCAATGATGCGGCGCTTACGATGGGTGCGGCGCATATTCCCGAAATTACGGTACTAAACCATAAGGAGCAAATAATCTTTTCTACAGATGCTAGTCACCAGTTGCTTTATTGCTTTTTCATCTGACGTTTCATAAAAACTTTAATTGAAATGGGTTCCCCACCATTCAGAAGGAAACATTTGGGATACAGTATTTTGCTCAAAAAGAAAATCATAAAAAGGATCTGGCTTAGCTAGAAATCTCATAAATAAAGCTATAAAAGTTATTAGAGAATTTATTCTTAGCACAATCAAGTTTTTTTTTTCTTTGTGATCTCATTCAAATCGCATATTTTTAAATTCATCATCCATACTCTTGACAAGGCTACCAATAAAACAGTTACATTTAGCTTTGCACTTTAATATTACATCATGAGCAATTTTTATAAAATATATTTGATATTGTGTGTAAATTTCCCTGATGTGTCAGTGTAATCCACAAGATACCAATCCCTACTGCATTTGGTGACACTTGCAAAAATAATAGGCTCATTGTGAACATTTTACCAACCATTTAAACTCAAGCAGACTGCCTGGCCTTTAAGCACTTTGTAATTTTTTTTCCCTGCTTATAAATATGATCTAAATGTATACCACCAATTTCTCTGCAGGCAAGTAAGTGGAATGTAATCGTCCTGATTAATCATATTTTAAATTTACAATGAATAAAATAAATTACATGAGAAATATTTATATTACCACAAGAATTAACAAGCAAACAACAAGAGAAAAACATTCAAAATTTATTCAAAAAATTGATCAGGTATAAACATTTGCAGATTGACCCTATTCATTATCTTTATTTTGCTTTTCTATGCTCTTATAACCTGTGACACAGCCAATTGAAAGATATTTAAAAGTAAATAAAAATATTAATTTATCAAACAAATTACAACAAAGTCATATAAAATAGCATTTAAGTGATGCATATTGGCCTTTGTAATAATGTCATATTAATGACCAAATGAATTTTGGGCCACTTTTGTTCTGAAAATACCATCAGGATACCTTTTCGATGATGAATACTGTTATCTCTTAAATTAGAAGGGAGAAAAATCAACATGTACAGATTATGAATATAATTTAAATTAAGAATTTAAAAGAGGCATTTCAGAGAGGAAGATAGGTTTTTAAGGGGTTTTTTTTTCTGAGAGGGGGGGGGGTGCTCATTTAATCTAAATAAATAACATGTGGGTTGTTTAAATTTTATTATATTCTAAATCAAGGCAAAAATACATATTCCAAAGAATAAAATTTCAATATTGATTTAAATCAATGATTTTTTTTTAAATCAGGATGATTTATATTTTAATTTTAACCAACTTGATTTAAATCAGCATACCCTGACTAGAACCATTAAATTATTTGAACTAAATAAATGTTACAGATTCATAATTCAGTATTGAAATCACACTTATGTAAGATTTGGTGGTTAAGCCCCTGTTGACATTAGGAACCTTGTTATCAGTCATTCCATGTCAAACCACATATTTCTATAAATTTTTGTTTATAGTTTGTATCTATAGAATATATGAAAAATCTAATTTTTTCATTTTTTTTTCCTTAGCTTTTTTTTTTTTTTAAAAGAATTTTAAAAATGGCCAAAAGTACCAAATTTAACCAAGCTTTCAATCGCACGATCCTCTACAGTTCAGTGACAAATTGGGCTAGATAGATCAGTCATATCTTAATTTAAAGTGCTTTTTATGGGCTTTAATATGATATGCAACACTAACTATTTTAAGTGAAATAAATTTGACAAATTTTCAAAATTTTTGAATTAAAATTTCTCAAAAACACTAATTTTAAATTTTTTTCAAAAAAATATATGTTAATTTTTTATTTTTTGGCTACAAGTATGTAAAATTTCAAGAGGGAGAAATGATGAGATTTTGAGCTATTAATTTTTTAATAAGAATTGTTTATTGAAACTTTTTAGGTAAAAGGATCCTTATGCCTTAAAAATTAATAGTTTTAAAGAATTGCAGAGAATCTTGTGATTAAAAACTTAAATTTCAAACTTTTGGCCAAAATTCCGTGAAAAAAATTGCCAAATATAGATTTTTTATATACTTCATGGATTTGAACTATAAATAAAAAGTTATAGAAATCTGAGATGTCAAGGTCCAAAATTTGCATTTATTTTGTTAATTTGACATAGAATGACCCAGTCATTCATTCCATGTCAAATCAATGTGGGGTCTGGACCTCAACATCTCTGATTTCTCTAACTTTTGGTTTATAGTTTGTATCCATAGTGTATATGAAAAATCTTATTTTATTTTTTACGAAATTAAAAAAATTCTCAAAAGTACCAAATTTAACCATGTTTTCAATCACAAAATCCTCTACAATTCTGTAACAAATCGAGCTAGAGAGCTCAGTTATATCTTATTTGAAAGCTTTTTCATAAGCTTTAATATGATATGCAACACTTTTTCAGTAAAATAAATTTGACAAATTTTCAAAAGTTTTGAATTTACATTTTTTTAAAACACTAATTTTTTTTTTTTTTTTTTTTTTTGAAAACACCATTATTAATTTTTTTTTCAAAAAAATATTTGTTAATCTTTAACTTTTTCCTACAAGTTTAAAATTTCAAGTTAGGGAAATGGTGAGATTTTGAGCTATTAATTTTTGAATAAGAATGGTTTATTGAAACTCTTCAGGTAACTGGTTCCTTATTACCTTAAAAATTAATAGTTCAAAATTTCATCATTTCATCATCTCTGAAATTTTGCATACTTGTAGCCAAAAAATCAAAGATTAACATATTTTTTAAAAAAAACTAAATGGTGTTTTTGAAAAAATATATTAAAAATAGTGTTTTAAAAAATTTTAATTTAAGAATTTTGAGAATTTGTCAAAAAATTTATTTTACACAAAATAGTGCCACATATCATATTGAAGCCCATAAAAAAAGCTTTCAAATAAGATATAACTGAGCTTCTTGCCCAATTTGTTACAGAATTTTAGAGGATCTTCTGATTGAAAATGTCGTTAAATTTGGTACTTTTGACAATTTTTTTAATTCTGTAAAAATAAAGCTAAGGGAAAAAATAAAATAACAAGATTTTTCATATACAGTATGGATACAAACTATAAACCAAAAATTATGGAAATCTGACATGTTCAAGTCCAGACTCCATACTGATTTGACATGGAATGAATGACTGGGTCATTTCCATGTCAAATCAACAAAATAAATGCAAATTTTAGACCTTGACATCTCAGATTTCTATAACTTTTTATTTATAGTTTGAATCCATGGAGTATATGAAAAATCTACTTTTTATTTATTTTTATTATTATTACTTTTTTTTTTACGGAATTTTGGCCAAAAGTACGAAATTTAATCAAGTTTTCAATCACAAGACTCTCTGCAATTCTGTAAAAAATTGGACTAGAGATCTCAGTTATATCCTATTTGAAAGCTCTTTTTATGGGCTTTAATATGATATGCAACACTAACTATTTTAAATAAAATAAATTTGACAAATTTTCAAAATTTTTGAATTAAAAATTTTTAAAAACACCATTTTTACTTTTTTAAAAAAAATGTGTTTTATTTTTTTATTGTTTGGCTACAAGTAAGCAAAATTTCAAGATGGTGAAATGATGGGATTTTGAACTATTAATTTTTAAGATATAAGGAACTAGTTACCTGAAAAGTTTCAATAAACCATTCTTATTCAAAAATTAAAAGCTCAAAATCCCATCATTTCTCCATCTTGAAATTTTGCATACTTGTACCCCCTCCCCCCCCCCCCCCCCTAAAAAAATCAAAGATTAACATATATTTTTTTGAAAAAAATTTAAAATGCTGTTTTTGAAAAATTTAAATTAAAAAATTTTGAAAATTTGTCAAAAAATTTATTTTACTCAAAATAGTTAGCATATCATATTAAAGCCCATAAAAAGAGTTTTCAAATAAGTTTTCAACTGTGCTCTTTAGCCCAATTTGTTACAGAATTGTAGAGGATCATGTGATTGAAAACTTGGTTAAATTTGATGTACTTTTGGCCATTTTTAAAATTCCGTTTAACAAAAAAACTAGGATTTTTTTTTTTTTTTTTTAGATTTTTCATATACTCCATGGATAAACTATAAACAAAAAATTATAGAAATCGGAGACGTCAAAGTCCCAAAATTGCTTTTTTTTTTTTTTTTTTTTTGGTTAATTTGACATGGAATGACGAATATCAAGTTGGTTCCTAATGCAGACACTCCTAAAAGATTCCTTCTGTTTTGAAAGATGCCCCTGTTTTCAATGAAGCCTTTGTTGTACAAGAAGTTACTGTTGTTGAGAACCAACCAGTTGATTCAATAAAAGTCGGTGATTTTGTGATTGCTTTGATTAGTAGTAATAGGAAGAAGTTAGACAATTCAAGCAGAAAGCACATATGTCAAATTTTTAAAATATTTTCTGATGATAAAGCAGAAGTGCTGCCCCTAAATGCCTGCAACAGGCTTAAAACTGTATTTTGAATGGCACAATATCCGCTGACCAACTAATATGTAAATTCACCCTTTTTGCTTTTGGGGGTAGTACTAAGAGGTACCAGTTTACGAACTCATTGTCAGTAGATTGAAATGTTGTCATTGTATTGTCTATATATTTTTAGTTATTCTTATTATTCTTACATATAGCTGTAATACACACATGCAATGCATCAAATATTTGTTAATAATAGAGTTTGATGAATTTTTTAATTTTTGTTTCAAGTCCTGACATTAGGTATGTTAGGTGTCAGCATTAGGAACATCCCCCTCTGAAGATGAAGATGTCTGAATTAGAAGCAAAAACACACTTTTGAATTTTAAGTATTAAAATTTGAAACCCTTTCAGTTTTGAAAATGTTACTAGTACATTTTGTAGAGGGGATCTTAATGAACATTTTGAACTCATTAGGATCTCATTTTGTTGGAAAATAATGAATACAGCTTAAAATACATAAAAAAAGGGCTTAAAATGTCGGCATTTGGGTATTTTACCATATACTTATAAGTGAATCTTAGTTGATGCATAATTACTTACATTATGGAACGTACTTCAGAGTAATAAGTAATTTCTTTTTGTACGGAGATGCACGGGATATCCTCATCCTTTTTCTAAATAAAATTGTTACATAATTAATTAGAATAAAAATAAAATTAAAAAATACAAAAGCATATGAAAATGTAAATTATTTTCTGCTGAAATATTTACAGCCAGAACTGTATTTCTGTTTTATGCACCCCATAAGCCCAAAGCAATCTACTGTTAATCATCATATTGTTGGCGGCATCACCAATATTTCACAGCAGCCCTTGGTAGTGTACATAATTTACTTTTTATACTATAATAAAAAATACAACTGAATGGCAAATTGTAATAGTTATTTAAATATCCCAGTACAGCAAATTAACTGGGCATATCTTTTTTCTCTCCTATTTAAAAAAAAATTTCTTAAGAATTTTTCTAAAAATTTCAGTTACAGTATTTGACTATGTAGTCAAATACTGTAACTGAAAATTTTACATACATGTACTCTGTCTGAGCACATGTATGTAAAAGTTTTAATTCATGTTGAACATTAATACAGTAAGTGTTACTTTTTTCTTTTCAGATTCTTGTTCAAGTTAGTAGACTCAAAAGTTTTTTTTTTCTAATGTGTGTGAAGACATACTCTTTTCGATACTTCCTTTTTATGTGGACCTTTGCAAGGTTAAGAAAAAGGCTTTGGCAAGAACAGAAAATCTTTCACACTTATTTTCTGGAAACCTATTCACTGTTTCATACACACAACCAACTATTTCCATATTTATACAATTTATTTAATATACAGAAGCTATTTATTTGGTACTATATACAAACAGAAGCAATTTATCCAATATGTGTAATCAGTTGCAATTTTTTTAATACATAAATATTTCATCAGCTGTTATTTTCTTATCTGTTTATAACATTTGGCAACAAATATCACTTTCTTAAGCCAGAATGTTATGTTTGTAATTATTTTTCAGTAGAACAACTACTGTTTATTTTCATATTCAATTTGTATTCACTGAAGTAATTGGCTGCAGAATTTTTTACTCATTCAAAATAACCAATTCAGTTCTTCAATTCAACAAATATATCTATATATTAAACAATTACATACAGGGCTCTCAACATATTTTAAGGTATAACTTAAAAAAAAAAACTAAAATTTATTAACTTTTTTTTTACTGCAATTATACAGTAATAATAATAGAGATTTTTGTAAATAAAAGAGCATATCTTAAAGTTTTGAAAACAATTTTTTATTTGGAAATTGGTTGAAAAATGGTGCTCTGGTGGCTTTTGATACAGGGATGTGCAAAAAGTGAAGCGTACCGCGGTATCAGATGAATCTCGGAATCTGCTTATCTGTAACAGAAAACCAAATAAAAATCTTAAAATTTATACTTTGTAGCCCTTCTTGGATGGGTTTATTTATTTTTCGATCCTGAAGAAAATGGAAGCTGTTCAAATTTCAATTACAAAAATTTTCAGATTTAAAATTACGCTTCAAATATAGAAAAACGCATCCGTGAGGAACTAAAATATAGTACAGTCAAACCTCGTTATACCGCCATTATCCGTTCAAGAAATTTTTGGCGCTATAACGAGTTTGGCGGTATATCGAATTAAAATACAATAAAAATTAATTTTCATACTATTATACTAATATTATTATTATTATAAAAATAAATATCAGTAATGCCTTTTTATTAAATTATCCAATGGTCTATAGTATATTATAATAGTATAAATTAATATAATATAATTAATATACATAATATAATTAATGCTACATGATTCAAAATTATCCAATTAATGTATGAAATTAACATGCACTTACCTCTTTATATAGTCAATTTTAGATAAAGTAGATAATTATGCACATAACAGACACACACATACATTAAATATCACACTGAATTATTTTACTTTAATTATCTTTTACAGGAAAATATTTTAATATGCTAGTTTGAGTTTTCCTTTCAATATTGATTTTTTCAATATCTTTTTCTACAACTAAAAGATTGTTCATCATTTTTTTATCAGTTGCATGTTTTTCTAAGTAAATTCTTATTTTCCCAATGCAATTTTTAACTTCATCAGATGTAACATGCGGCGTTTCAGCTTCGCTGTCAGATGAATTTTCATTTTCATTTTGATTGGCAACAATTTCTTCGATTGTCAAATCTTCAAATGTTGAAACACTTTTGTCTATATTAATGTACTCAATTGCCGATAGAGGATGCTCAATTTCTGTTAATTTGTGTATTTCGTCTTGTAGTTTCTGAAGTGCTGTACTGTTTTGTTTTTTAGTAGATCCTTCAGGTTTAATCAATCCAGTATGTTTCCAGCAGTTAACAATAGTTTCTGATGAAATTTCATCCCATGCTTTTTTTATCATGCGAATAGCATCATGCAAAAGAATTGGAGAAAAATCATCTTTACTGATTTTTTCAATGATATGGCGGACGTGATACTTTCGATAATGAGCTTTGAATGAGTTTATTATACCAGCATCCAAAGGTTGCAAAAATCCAGTACAGTCAGGAGGTAAAAATTCAATGCGGATATTACTCATTGGATATGCTTTGTGACAAGGGGCATTATCCAAAATCAATAAAATATGGCGTTTGCTTCTTTTCATTTCTATGTTGAAATTCGCTAACGATTTTTGAAATAATGCTGAAGTCATCCACGCTTTGTTATTATTCTCATAATCTACATAAAGAGCAGGATTAAAATTTTTAAAACATCGTGGCTTAGCTGATTTTCCAATCACTGTCATAGTTCTTTTATCAGATCCATCACTATTCGTACAGAACACAAGAGACACACGATCTTTTTTTTTTTTTAATCCTTTAGCAGGCCCACTCGAAATTGTTTTATCTGGCTGCAAGCGGTAAAAAAGGCCACTTTCATCCATATTGTAAACGTCCTCTTGTTTATATTCTAAAATCAGCGCACTCAGTTTTTTGCGACCATTTGACACAATATCTTCATAAACACCTGCAGTTTCACCACTTCGTATGTACTGAGAGAATCCTCGTCGCTTTTTAAATCTGTTCAACCAGCCACTACTGTATTCGAAATCTGTAATATTCATTTGCTGGCCAAGAACTTTTGCCTGCTCTCTGATGACATCTCCGTTGATAGTGGCATTTTTAGCACTCATTTGTTGTATCCATGTGCAAAGGGCATCCTCTAAGTCTTCATGTTTCGCTGTTTTCAGTCTTTTTACAGATGATTGCAGTTCGTTGGTGTTAATCCATTTTTCTGTATTCATCAAAATGTCTCCGATGCAGCACCTGCTAACAGGCTTTTTCCAGAGTGTAGAAAAATGATTGGAGATGTGTTGCTGCGATACATTCACATTTCTTTCTTTATATTCACAAATTTCCCGCTTTTCTGAAATTGATAAAACTGCTCTTTTCGCCATAATGAATTAAAATAAAGAGACAGAATGATATTTCACAGATTTAGCTGGTGAATTCTTCGATGTTTCAATCAACGTCCGACTAAAATTTTGAATGAGAGATTTTGCACTGCACACCGTTTTCTTTCTAAGAAATCGACATAAAGAACAGGGAGAAGTTATTTTTTACATTGTTCTCACCTGAGAGAGGAGAGACCCTTTCAGCCAATGGCGTGCCATGCCTTGTTTTCTCCCCGCTCCAGAAGCGGATCGGATCACGTGACTCGCCAGTCTGAATCAGAAGTTTTACTTGCTCGGCACTCAGTGCGTGTTATTTTTCTTCTCCCAATGACAAGTAGAATGGGTAGCAGGTGCATTTTGGCAGGTGTTGAGAACAATATAAATTCTTTGCTATTCAATAAAGTTTGAATTGAGCTTGAAAACATCTAGACACATGAAAAGGAAGTGTCCTTTGAAATTCTAACAAAAAATTTAAAAAAGAAAGATATGCAAAGAAAATACAGTAATTTCTAGACATTTTTTTTTTGGCGGTATATCGAGTTGGCGCTTTAACGGATACATTACATTGAAATTCCTATTTGGCAGATTTGTTCATAGACGCAATTGGCGGTTAAACGGAATTGGCGCTATTTCGAGATGGCACTAAATCGGGGTTTGACTGTATATACTATAAAAGCATAAAATTTCAACCAAGTTGGTTGATCTAATCGCGAGTTCAACCTGGTACCGATTCGTAAAACAGAGTATTGAGAAAAACAGGTTTAAAGTTTTACAACATTTTTAAACAAACATAGATAACAATGACAATTTTCAGGTTTCATAAAATTATCTATACCAGGTCAATATAATGAACCCTCTTTCTCAATTCTTTTGTTTTTTCCTGTGCACCACACACAATACACTAAAAATGAGACTGTTCACTGCAACACCTATAGGCGGCTAACTTTTGAACCAATACGAATTTTGAAAAATCTGCTTTTTACCAAAAAGTTTTTACAGGTTTAAGAAGTGAAAATATGTAAAAAAAATTTGATTAAAAAGATGCCTCAATCCTCTAAAAGGGGACCTTTTTATTTAAAAAGGACATTTGGAGACCACTATTATTAAAAAAGGGGATTAAAAAGGAACTATGTGTCTAAAAACACTACACCAAGTTTTCCTTAATATGAAAGCAAATTTTTAAAAATTACCCCAGAAAAAAATGTTAATTAGTTATCTTTAAAAAAAAGTCCCTAAATAATGTGTACACAGCTTTATTTAAACACAGTTATATATATCTATTGCAAGAAGATAGAAAGTACTCAATAATCAGCACTCATATCATGATAATTCTCCTTAAAGGAGCCCAAACTTTTAATTTAAATTGTTGGTTTATTAATATTTAAAAACAGCAAAACATTATTTGCAATAAAATATAGATAGTAAAAAATAATGCATCTAAGAATATACTAAATCGTTCATTAGCAGAGTTACACATTAACAATTACAAAATATAGTGCATTTCTTAGAATTTAACATGGAATAGAAGTGATCCATGAATAAAAAAAGGCCTGAATATAACCTCCTGTTGAGTATTAATATTTAAAATTAGATTAACATATAATATATATTGTTAATTATTAACCTCAAACATAAAATTTGGTTCCTTTTTACACAATAGAAGCTGAGATAAGCTGCAATGTTCATTGGAAAATACCTAGCATGGCAACGCCCTCTGGGGAGTGATCAAAACCAATATTGAATCGACAGCTATTCATAATTATCTTGCATATTAAATTTGGTGACATTCCATCTAAAACATAACGAGATCTGACTATCATGAGAATTGTTAAAAATGCGACCCAGTAGCTCCACCTGTTGGGTGAAATACACCAAAATCTAATCAGCATCAATTTATGTCAAGGGTTAAGTGAATGTGAAATTTTAGTCCTAATGTAATAAATTTTGTCATTCCACAATTGTGCCTTCCAATTTGAATTTTTACTGGTTTTTAGCCTTTATTTTTTTCATTCTGCAGCGATTTTTTGAGATTTGTGAAAAAATTCTGGTTTTAATGTTTTGCCTACTATAGTAAATTTAGTTTTCTGCGATTTTTGTACATTTTGTGATGATTTTTCCACATTAGTAAAAGGAATCTGGTTTAAAATTTTTAGCCCTATATTAGTAAACTAGCAGGATACGGCGACTTTGCCAGTTGATTTTTCCAAACGAACCTTGAATGATTAAAACATCTTTTAGTTTCACCTTCCACTGCCAGGGGACTCATTCTGCTCTAAACAAACCACTTTCCGAATGAACCTCTGGAATGGGTCCCTGTTGCATGCATACAGCACCATATAGCAGGCATGCTGCACATGCACTGCAAAAATAAATTAGTTCCACCTTCCACCGTCTAATCTATATAACTTTAACCTTAACACAATATTTAAATTATGACCGAACTCCCCCTCCTCAAAATTTAACCAATGACCTTTAACATTAACAAATATCAGTAACTTTTGAAACAGAAACAAACTGGCACATTTTTGGGCTTGCCTTCACACTTTATTTTCTTTCCTTTTCAGAAAGTAGCTAGTTTTTTTTGCAACAATTAAGAAAAATTACTAACTGATTTTTACAAAAATTGGATTTTTGGATGCAGAAAATTTTTCTATACATGTGTGATGAGTTTTAAATATATACCACAAGTACTTTTTTTAATATTCACAAATTAGTGAAAACAACCATTTGTTGCCATCGCCAAAAGGAGAAATAGCCACTTTTTTGCCACCATGTACCTTAGTGTTTTATACATATAGATTTTGTCCTCTTTTTAATAAAGTTTATTTGGAATTCTTACAGAAGTCCCACAGTGGCGCGTACGAATAAGCTCAGTTCCCATAAGATCATCGAAAGTGAAGCAGCATCGACCATGGTGACTCCTTGGGAGGGTGACAACCTCTATCGACTGCGGTTGCTGTGGGACCGTGCATGTTAATGGGAGCTGGTGCACTTAAAATCTGTTCGTGGCTCCAATGTCCTCCAAGTTTAGAATAAGCGTTACCTCTGGGGGTGCCAATCCAGGTGCAGGTCTCTCATCTGGAATTGGTTAAAAATTAAGAGACCAACTCTTCTGGATGGTACTTGTGAGTGCTTAAGCCATTTGGTAGGCCTCCCCATCCAACTGACTCTTGGAATTCTTACAGCGATTTTTGAATTTGTAGAGTTTTTTCGCATTTTGCGGCAATTTTTTTTGACATTTAAAAAATGAATCCGGTTTTAATCTTTTAGCCCAGTTTCATAACTTTGTTCTCTTTTCAGTAAAATTTATTCAGAATTCATATTCTTTTTTCCCCCTTGTGGCAATTTTGACATTTGGTTTCTCACCCTCTGTGACTTTTGAATTTTTAGCAATTTTTAATGTGCTTAACATTTTCCTGTATTTTGTGGCAATTTTTTGACATTCACGAAAGAATTCTGGTTACAATGCTTTACCCCACCATAGTAAATCCTTTATGATTTTTAAACTTATAGCAATTTATAGTTTTTTTTTTTTTTCATTTTGTGGCAATTTTTTTTACATTAGTAAATTTTTTTCAGTCACTGAAAGTGGACCAAAATGCATAAAAGAGGATTAAAGGGGATGTTAGGAGGAAAAGGGTACCATTTGGGAGGCCTGCTCATTAAACATTAATTTTCTAATACATTACAAAATAAATAAAATACTAGTCCCTAAATATAAAGAAAATCTGTTAGCTCTGCATTCTTAGTCACTGAAAGAAGACATATTTGACACATGTTCTTTTAAAATAAAATATATGTGTTAAAAGCAATTATAGTAAACACAAAGGCTAAAAACATTTTAATAAACTGGCTAGGTTTGGTCACACAAAATAACAGTGACATTCAGGAAGGAAATTAGGAGGAGGGGCAGGAGGCAAATGCCCCAGGCACCAGAGTGGATGCCAGAGGATATGCCAAATGAAGATCAGCTTAAAATTTCTGGCATTTTTAAAATTTCATAAAGAATTAACATCGCATTCCTAGTTAGTTTGTTTTATAATCTTAAATAATCGGGTATGCACACTGAAAGGCAAACATTACATTCATATCGTAATCGTAAATATGATCAGAATAGCACCAAGAAGAGAAGAAATCGATAAGCCAAAACATTCTCTCCCTAGGTCTCATTCACTGCACGACTTATAACGTAATTGTACTCGCGAGTATATTCAAACATTCATGGATACTGCTATCAAGCCGGTCGCTTCAGAGCTGGCATGATATCTATGAATATCTGAATGTACTCGCGAGTATAATTGAACATTCTTGAGTGGAAAAAAGATATTTTTGCGATTGTCAATATTCATAGGACTCATTCATTCACAAATCCACTCATGATTTCGATGTATTAAGTGAAACTAGCTCATGTGCTGAGTGGAATTCAAGGAATAGATAGTTGAATTAGAGGTCTGCACGGGTGCCCGGATCAAACATTTTTCTGCAGGCTCGGGCTGGGCGGGGGCTAGTCATCACTCTCTCCGGGCTGTGCCGTACTGGGTCAGACTTTTTTCCGGGCCAAGCTGGGCCTGGAATTCACTCTTCCTGGAGTTCTGCACGTACAGAAATTTTTATGCTGTGCAAAAATCAGTAAAATGAGGCCCGGCACAACATTTTTTGCAAAAAATGCATAGATTTTTAAATGGCCGTTATTTTAGAATTAAAATTCTTTTAAAAGAATAGTACATACATTTCTAGGCAAAAATATGAAAGGCATGTATGAAATATCCAGCATGTTTTGTAAAAATTCAGTCAGGCCAGGCTCGGGCCAAACATTTTGTTTTTATGCCGGGCTGGGCCAATAAAATTTTTATATACAGACCGGGCTGGGTCTGGAAATTTCGGCTGTATAGATGTTTAAGTTGAATATGAGTGTAAATGAATATTGGGCAAATGAATAGAAAACCGTGGATCAAATAGTCTTCCTTTCTGTGTTTTGTGACTACAGTAGGAAAATTTACAGATTTTACAGAAATTTTTTCGTTGTCGGTATGGTTGACTCAAAATTGTTTCGGGTTGTATTTTGACTCATGTGCTTCGGGTCTGGTTAACCAGAGCTTTCAACTGAAGGTGCAGAGCAGTTTTTCATGAAAAACATGTATTTGAATATGAATGAGTAAATTTTTATTTATTTACTTTTATTTAATCATTAGCCTCGGAATAAAGCACATGATTTCCACTGTTTGTGAATGAATGAATCTCGGGTAAATTAATAAAAGCCAATGTCATGAATTATTGAAAAGAAAATACTGAACTAGTCTACACCTGCGAGTGAATTATTTAAAAAAAATGTATTTAAAATGCATTTTTTTTAATACATGTGTGTTTAATTAAAATAAATAATTGGAAAATACGTTAACGGTTCCCATTCACTTACGCAAAAACACGTGCTCGCTAATGTTAATCCTATGGGACAGTTATTTTACAATATCTCGTTTGAATTTCAATATTTTTAAATGATTTTTTATTTATTTATTTATTTATTTTTTGCACTGGATAGCTGAGATTAATCTTTACAACCGCCGTTTTTTACTTTTTCAATTTTGTTTGTAATTTTTTTTTTTTTTAAATTGGATATTTTCAATTTTGGAACTGGCAAAAAACAATGGTTGTAGAGATTGATCTCAGCTATCCAATGCAAAAGAAAAACCTATTAAAATGCAAACGAGATATTGTAAAATGACTGTCCCATAGGATTAACTTTAGCGAGTGGTGTTTTCAAGTGAGGGGACAGGACCAGTAACAGTGAAAGTTCATAACCATGTTTAGAATATAATAGAGGACACAATTTTACACAAACATGATTTGCCAGGATTCTGGTCGTATTGATTATTTCTTTCAAGTTCGAGTTGTTTTGATTTTTGTGCATTCAGTGATGAATTGTGTATGAACTGGGGGGACGTTCATCCCCAGAGCATCAACAAACTGTGTACCCCCCCCCCTTTTATTTCAGCTTCGAATCAGGAAAAAATATTTTGTTGGGTTCGGACCGGACAAGATAATTTTCACATTAATAATGCAACCTGACTCGAGTCCGAAATGGATTAAATTGAATGGATTTGTGGATTGTTCATACTAAACCTAAACTGTAACTTTTTTTTTTTCTTTTTTACGAAACAGTATCTGGAATTGTTTCCTGGAATCCCTGGAACTATTTTTAAGCGAAGGAATTGGACTTAGCGAAACTGAAAGGTTGACTATGTTTGCTGCATGCCACACAATATGAGTTTCTAACGTGTCTCTCTCCCTTTCCCCCCCACCCTCTCTCTCTCTCTAATGTCGGTGGGCAAGGCAAGCAAATTGTGTATTCTGTATTCGGAAAGGAGGATCAATGACGCATTAAAATCTTTATCAGCTATTGTATAAATTTTTTTGCATTAGCAGAGCAAAATGAAAGGTGAGATAAATTTTGAAGCACAAGTGATAGTGGTCTGCAGCAGAGGCCGAGTTTTTTTTAAAAAACAAATATAAAATATAAGCAATTGAGGATGGGAGTTTCAAAACTCACCTTAACCAAAAAATGAAATTCCAGAAAATTGCGAAAAACCTTTGACTGCTTCCATTGGTTTTCATTGTAAACCAAGAGATTTTAGAACGCCAGAAATACATGCTGAAACTAGTTTTTCTGCAGATTATAGTGTTTTTTCAGTAAAGATTTACCAATAAAATAAATTGATAGAGAAAACATGATTTTTTTTAATTTTGGAAAAGGAGAATTTTGAAACTCACGTCCTAAATTTGAAAATGGACCGTAGCTAAATTATTATTTTTCCATCAATGAAAACTTTAGTTCCTTTTTTTGCCGTTTAATTAGTTTAATTCGCAAATAGGAAGAATTAATTTTAATTTTTCATATATAAAGAAAAGTTAATTTATTAAATTTTAGAATCCGCGACGGAGTATTGGCCCTCCCTTACACCCCTTTGCCGGTGTTCAGAGAGGCATAGACTGCAATAATAGAGCAGCCACGCATTATATCTCGCCTCTTTACATTGCTCATTTGGCTATATCGCTCTTTTTATGCATACTTCAAAAAATAATAAGTTTTACTTTAACGTCAATTTTATAATTTATACATAATTCGATTAGAATAAGTGCATCATTTATATATCATTATTTTAATAAAATATTGTAAAATTAATATAAAGTATTATTTTGGAGACAAATATAAACATTTTCTTGTTTGTTATTATATTTAATGTTTTAATGCTCTTGGTTATATCGCACTGGTTTTCAGTGTCTTCCAGACTGTGCGATGTAACAGAGGGCTGCCATATTTAGAATTTAGACAAATTGCAATAAATAACTGAAAAAGAGAGTTTAGAATTCGCATAGTTTCCTTTTATTACTAGTACAGGCTGACAGAATGTAAATGCGACATCTTCGGCTCTTTGCGTTCACCTCTCTCTGAAAACACATCTCATGCCATCCGAGACTTCTTCCAGTTGTCTAGCGGGGTCGAAGGGTTCAGAAATGTTTTAAAATATACTATATATTTAATATCAATAATTTTGTTACTTTGATCAGCTTCATACATAACTTGAAATTTTGCTACTTTGTTCATATGTCACAATATCGATATATCGGAATATCATGATATAAAATTGTGATTTATCATGATATTTAATTCCAAACATCGCCCAGCCCTACCACCCACCGGGGCACAGTGGACTGCTATTAGGTATTATCTGAAATACAATTTAAATCTATTTTTCATTAATCTAATTCTTTTTTATTTCCCCTTTACCACCAAAATAACATAGTACTATAAATTTGTAAGTAACATTTTGAAACAAAAATAAATTAATATATTTTGCAAAGAATAACAGATTAATACAGAAAGAATTGCAATTTATATGAGGTTATTACTTAAGTAAAAAAAAATCAGCACACATTAAAATTTGCAAATGAAATTCCAAAATACTTATGAGTAAGACTGAGCCTGGAATTTACCTGAAATACTTTTGGGTTTGAGAGCAACATCATGAAATAATTGACATCAACAACAGATTCACTTACAGTTTCGGGAAAAATAAATTGATTTCCATTCAATTGGCATCTCATGAATCTTACTTGAATAGAATCATCATCATCATCAATTAGACTACAGTTATATTTATCAAAGGCAGTAAATACAACACAAAATATTTCTTACTATCTAAAAAGGTGGAGTAAACTTTGTGCCGTTATATTAAAAATAAATGTATAACGTTCAAATAGCACAAATTAAAAACATGCAAACAGCTGTTTCAAAGCTCTTAAGCTCCATCATCAGTGCCAATTCAAAAGATTAAAACGACTTAAAAACCCTTACACAGCTGTTTGCCAGTATACATGTTTTTAATTTGTGCTATTTCAACGTTGTACATTTATTTTTAATATTTCTTACTATGTTAAATAAATTGTTATTTTTCTTTGTTTATTTTATTTTACAGTTAAATAACTACTTTTAAACAATATTTCTCTATTGAAAATAAGCAATTATTAAATATTTTGAACATTCTGCATTACAGAAGCAGAGTGGAGTGGATTGTGGACCACTGTGCTCCAAGAGTGGGTGGTCCACTCTGCCCCATCTTGAAGTTCAATAAATAATCATACTAATATTGTTTATAGCTTTCTTTTAAATATATTAACTTGAGAGTTAAATTTAAAAAAAAGTGTCTTAGCTTTGCTAAAAAGCTGTTTTATCTTATTTATATACAACCTTTAATTACTAAAAAAATAAAAATATGATGAAAAATTTTACTTTTAGAAGCTCAAAACAACCAATCAGTACAAAATAGTTCAATCTGAGATAAACATATTTTTTGAAGGCTAAAATTAATCAGTCCAGTACTGTTGTCTATTAGGATAGAATAGAAGCTTAATTTTTTTTTTTAATAAATAAAATATTAGGGGGTGGCCACTGTGCCCATAGGTCCAGTGTGTACCGGTCTCCCCTATATAGAAAAAAGATCTCGAAATGCTTACATGGAATGTGCTATTGGTAGCAAAAAAATGTACACAGTTCTTTTCTGTATGTCAGTGACTGGACAGTACATGGCACATTTAACTGTGTATAAAGGCAAGAATCTGCATGATACATGGACAAAAGGTGGTCCAGATGGAGCAATTTTTGCAGTTAGTCCTTCAGGGTGGATACAAGATGATATATTTGAAACATGATATAAGCACATTATCGCCAGCACAATCAACATCTTGCAAAGATGCAGTGAAGAATGCCCAAAGAAAAATAACTCATATGCAAAGAAAAACTGGTGAAATTCTCACAACTGTAACAACACTCGATAGACTTCATGCTGAAAAAGTCCACAGGGAAAATAAAACAACTAAGATGTCTCTAAAGAAACAAGAAAAATGCCAACTTTTCTTCAGAAGAAAATACAACATGCTCAGATTCAGAGCAGATTGATAATGATCATTCTTTAACCCGTTAGCACACACGCTGGGATAAAATCTACCTCAGTTCACAACTATTACTTAAAAATGTGCGAAAATCGTTCGTGATCATTCTGATCTTTACAGTACCTTTCAAGCTGAAATATATCAAGATGTGGCCAAAAGGAATTTACTTCCGGTTGTGTATTTTCCATTCTTTTGTTATAAAAATGTCACATGGGAAGAAATTTACATCACACGTGTTATAACGTAACCCATAATGATAGGAAAGTGTTAATGCAAATGTTTATGCAATGCAAAAGATAATATAATTGTTCTTTTAAATGTTAACAACTCTTGCACATACAGTTTCTATATATCAGTTTGATATTTTTTTGTATTTTCATGGCTGAATTTGGATTGGAAAAGCTTTGTATGTAATGATATGCAGAAAACAATCTTAGTGCTAAATTTTATGGTTTTTTTTTTTTTTTTTTTGCTTTAAATATAAAAGAACTTCTTATTGTAAGTTAAATTATGTTCTTTATTGATTTACCGTTTATTTCAAAATATAAATTTTTGTTTATAATCAAACCAAGGGGAAACTGGCACAAGAAAACCCACTGGGGTAAAATTTATCCCATGCATGTAGTAACGTAATGGAAAGGGGCGCTTGTGCTGACGGGTTAAAAGTTGGGAAATGGGTGCAAGTAGAGTTTTTTGGGAAAAAAAAAATATTTCATGGCATCACACTTTCCCAAATAAATTATGCCTACAGTGTAAAATTTGCCAAGCAAAGTGGAAGTTCTCATTTTATGTTCCCAAAAATAGATGATATATCTGAAGTTAATTTATCACAAATAGTTAAGGTCCTTCCAGAACCTGAACGAACCATAGGGGACAGTATTTTTTTCTATAAGTGTTCATCTTCATTCTTTTCACATTTATGTACATATTTACCTAAATAGTATTCAATAAATTGTGCAATGGAACCTGTTTTTAGCATGACTTACTTTACCCCACCCTATGGGGTAAAACAAGTCATAAACAACACATTTTAAATCTTGTTAATCAATTCCAAAAATTTATTAATTCAGAAATGTTTCTCTTAAACTGTAATAAGAAGTGTCCATTTGCATATTCTGAGCTATTTTCAGCAGTGGAATTTTTATTTGTTTTTTCCTATAAAGGTGCAATTGTAAAATGTGCTTTTTTTTTATCTATTTTACCCCACCTGACCCTATCTATTTTAATAAGTAATTTTTTCTTGCAAAATTATCTCTATCTATATACAGTGTCTCACATAAGTGATGGGACACTTGTGCTTTACAAAAGGAAACTAATCAAATGAATTAAAAAAACATGTACACATTTTTTTGTGGGTGTGTTTCATACTTAAATTTAGTAAAGATTATTACATAACATACATTTTGTCAAAATATTAAAATATTAATTTAATAAAAATACAAATGTTTAGAACGGAGCAAAAAATAGCTCACATAAGTGATGGGACACCATTATATATGCAACAAAAATCGTCTGAAATAAGCAATAAAAATATTTTTTGGGGTTTTATTTTTACTTAAAAGCAATTGGCAATAATTTATAAAATCGTCTGCAGTATTTCTCTCCTGTTTGTTTTGGAATTTTTGTGTTTTTTAGCTCTGTGAAGCCATGAATGCTAAACGAAAATAAACTTCGCCTGAAATTCGAAAATTAGTTATTAATTTGCATATTGAACGTGGAAAATCTATTAGAAAAACTGCTGAAACAGTTAACTTGAGTCGTTCAACAGTTTTCAATATCATTAAACGATATAAAAAGAATCATATGATTCAGGATAAAAGAAGACCTGGCCGACCATCAAAGCTATCCAATGGAATAAAGCGAATTATCGTTCGAAATATTAAAAAAAATCCAAGAATTAGTGCTTCAAAAGTTGCTGCTGATTTACAAGCATTATATGCAGTAATTGTTAATCCTGAGACTATTAGAAGGATAATTCGATCTGCTGGATATCACGGTAGAGTAGCCAGGAAAAAATTCTTCGTAAGTGAAAAGAATAGAAAACTCAGACTAGTTTTCGCAAAATCCAACATAAATAAGAATTCTGATTACTGGAATAAAGTTATATTTGCTGATGAGAGTAAATTTAATATATTTGGTTCTGACGGTAGAATCTTGGTGTGGAGAAAACCCAGGGAAGAATTTCGCAAACAGAACTTGGTACCAACAGTAAAACATGGTGGAGGAGGAGTTATGGTATGGGGGTGTATGTCGTCAGCTGGAGTTGGTAATCTTGTTTTTATTGACAGTATAATGGATCAGTACAAGTATATTGATATTTTAAAGCAAAATTTGAAATCTTCAGCACGAAAATTGAACCTTCATAACGATTTTAAATTCTACCAGGACAATGACCCCAAGCACACTGCTCTGAACGTTAGACTCTAGCTGCTATATAACTGTCCGGAAATAATAAAAACACCACCACAATCTCCAGACTTAAATCCCATAGAGAATATTTGGCAAGAATTGGAATCAAGAATTCGCAAACACACCATTTCTTCAAAACAACAACTAAAATCGGTGCTTCAAGAAGAATGGGGTAAAATCACTCCAGAAATCACAAAAAAAATTAGTCGAATCCATCCCAAAAAGATTAAATCATGTTTTAAAAGTAAAAGGAAATCCAACAAAATATTAAAACCTTTTAAAAAGTAAAATTTTTAATAAATATTTGATGGAAAAGTAAGTGTCCCATCACTTATGTGAGCCATTTTTTGCTCCGTTCTGAACAATTGTATTTTTACTAAATTAATATTTTAATATTTTGACAAAATGTATGTTATGTAATAATTGTTACTAACTTTAAATATGAAACACACCCAAAAAATTTTTGCACATGTTTGTTTATTTATTTTATTGCAGTTTCTTTTTATAAAGCACAAGTGTCCCATCACTTTTGTGAGACACATATATTTTGTCTATTCATTAATCACTCAATAAAATTTATCCTATATAGTGACACATTAATAGATTACGAGTAATTAAATTCAAACGCAATAATAAATATTGTTCAATTATTAAAAGATTCTAAACATCTCTACCATGAGAATTCTATATTCCCAAATGGACTACTAATAATTTTTGAAGTATTAATAAAGAAAAGAAGAATAATAAAAATAGAGAAAGAAAATTAATGACTACCAGCTCTTCTTTGATAAAATCGTATACTTCTGTTAGATCCATTGAATTGTATCATTAGAACTCCTAGATCCTCCTTAGATCATATTCTGAGCTACATCCGTCATTCCGAAAGTCTGAAACAAAAACAAAGGAAGTAAAATGCTTGGACAGGGAGATTGAGATGTAGATAGATTAGGAGCAAACTTGGACCTAACGCTGCAGTGGCCGCTTATGGCGCTGCGGTCTGTACCAGCATTAAATTAACATTGTTATTACTTCCTTTATAAATTATTATTTTTACTTTATATTTTAATATGGCTCGAAACTGTTTTGTATATGGATGTGACACGGACTATGCGAGAGCCGAAAGACGGAATAAAGAATTGTATATGAGAAATCAATCATTGTTTTCTATTCTCAATGTAGCTTATGATATGTATATGAAAAAAAAAATGATGAGCAAGTAAGACAAGGTATAAAATAACTTGTTTCAATTTTTTTCTAAAAGTCTTGTTTAAGAGTCTATACAAAAGTTTCATTTAGAAAAAAAAAAAAATCTTTGACAGTGTGGTATCGTGAGACGTTGTATATATAATTAATAAATTCCATTTATCGTTTGAAACGAAAAAACTTTATTTTAAATTAACACATTAAAAAAAGAAAACAAAAGTAAAAATGAAAAAATATGATTATTCATATTCATGCTGTGAAATTACAATTTCAGAAAATCCTAAGATTCTAAAGTCTGCTCAAAGACAAGCTCACTCTAGCTTGTTTCACAACCAACTGCCGTCTTTCGTATCTCTCCTCGCATTCCCTTCCTCTCCGGCAAAACTGGTCTTTTCCCCCTAAGGAAAGAAACGCCATCTAGCCTCCTATGAGTGACAGCTATCTTAATCCCATACTTATCCAGTTAGAATTTCCAACTCATATGGGCTAGATCCATTGTATCCAAAGAATGCCATTCACATTTCTTATCCACCCATTCAGATAACATATCATTCAATACAAAGCATGTATTGCAGCTTGGCTTATCTCAAAGTGAAAATGAAATTCACACTATTGATAGAATTTTTCTCAATAGAGATCAATCTGTCAGATTATTTTCATTCCAGAGAGATTATCCTTTTTCCACAAATAAGGGAGGAGTTGAAACATGTCAACTCATCACAACACCTCCCCCTAAGAAAAAATTTCTAGAAGAAATTTGGCATATACATGGATAGAATAAGCTCCTTCAATCAATTTCTAAAGAGGTCATCAAAGCACAAAGGAATTTTGAATAACACGTGAAAAATCCCTATAGAATACAAACACATTCCCATACTCAGTATCTGATAGACTACACTGTCAATAGGATTTACTATAATCTCTCACCTACAATACCTAAGTATAATTTCAGGAATAATTTTATACAAATGATGCCCTAAGAAACAATTTTGAAATATTTTACATACATATAATACCAAATACAGATTACACTTTACATGATTCTAACAAAAAAATAATAATAATGAGAAGAAAGAATAGATCCATATGACAGAGGCCGCGACTGCCGAAGGCAGCCGCGCATCATACGCCGATTCCAGGCTCTGGAAGAACCCATACGAGTTCACGACCATGGAGGATCCGGTTTACCCGGGGACCCCCTAGGTGGTGCTCTTCGGCCGGAGAGCGAAGCGGGGGCGTACGCCTACCTGCACTTCATGCTCTCTTTCCCAAGTGAGATTGATGACATTTAGGTCGAAGCAACATTAGTGGAGCCTTCCCTCTAAGGCCCACTTTCTTTTCACTTGGGCGGATAGCGAGAGTGAACCCCAGCCTCGTAGCCGAAATCCCATTAGGGAAAACGGGTCCTCAGCCTAATGGTGAACACTCCCACTTCCCATTGCTGTACCGCCCCTTCCGATTATCGAGTCCTAGGGAAGGAGGAAACGACTAGTTCATTTGGAGCGGCTAGCAGGAGGTGCTTCTCGCCAACCCGGAACCTCGAAGAAACTCGGTCCCTAGCGCATAGACACGCCTGGCTGGGTTGTCACCGCCGAATGGCGAACCATTCTGCGGGTCATGCACATATAATATCACTACAAAAGAGCGGGAGGTTCTTCTCGCCAACCCGAGACCTCGAAGAAAACTGGTCTCAACGCATAGACACGTCTGGCTGGGCTGTCCCTCCATGGAGCACCCGCGAGGCATCGAGATCCAAGCGACCCGGTACTCCTGGAGATCACGCACATATAATGCACTAATAACGGAAGAATGGAAGGACCACTACCGGACTCTGAGAGACGTGGAAAATCCTCTCAAGTGCGCCAAAGAGACGGACCCGGTTGGAGGTTAGTAACAAGAAGGTATTGTTAGAAGAGGTCTGCTAGTCCCAACCTTGTCAGGCGCAGAAAGCTCTGACTACGCATAGACGCGCTGGACTGGTTTCGGCCCCAGGTTCGAAGGGAGGTTCTGTCGTCGTCCTAAGACGAGCCACCGGCCCGGTTCCTCGCAGTCGGGCAGTTTCGAGAATTGGTTCTGAGTCCTCCCAGAGAAGGCGCTTGGGTCATGTTGGTCCTCGGCACCTCGACGACCGCCCACGCTCTTGGTACGAACGGACCGAACGTCGTTCTCTCTCCTGCTCGACCCTGAGGGCGGCACACAACTACTCCAGCTACGAGGAGAGACACAATGGGTGTATGGGTTCGAAGGGCCTACAGACTCGACTGGCGAGTCTCTTCTAACCCGCCACCTATGTGCCACACACAGGGGGTACATGGGGTGTCGTGATGTTTATGACTCGTACGAGCCCACTCCACCTTTCGCCTACGTTCCGCCGCCTGCACAGTACCGAGGGATGCTGCATGCCGCCTCGCGCACTGACAAGCGTCACTACGGAACCTCCTGCGTTCCCTTGTCATACAGAGTCCGACTTCTCCTCCTTCTTGCCCTAGACAATGGTGGTGACTGTCCTATCTCCGTTCGCTAGCCTTTGCTCTCACATCACCATCCAAGTCGGCAACACACAGTCAACCAACTAGGTGCGAGAATTCAGCCTATGTGGTGGTTTTTTGCCGCCCGAAGACCTGATCCCCTGCAGCCGAGAACCGGCCCAAAGGGGGAACAACCCAGGTTCTGTGAGCCGCTAGCCGACTCACTACCCAGCGAAGTTGGCTACTCCGCCACCACGCTAACACCCGCTCACCACGTTGAGGTGGAGATTCGTCAGTCACCGGCTCCCGTCGTGTCGACGCTACTGCGCGAAATGCCGAGCTCCGGGTCTTCTCCCCTACCAAAAGGGTCGATTCCAGAACACTCGGAGGAGCGAGCGGGGAATAGATCCATATATAACACAATGCCTAACACAATTTTCTTAAAAAACACATGCTTAAAAGCTTAAATTTGGACACTTCTACAAACAAAAAGAAAGCATACTAAATTATGCAATTATTAAATTAATGAAGTTTTACTATTACGAAAATATTAAGCATTAAATGATAAATAAACCCAATATAGATATTACAATAATGCGCACTCCCAAATTTTAGAACAGAACTTAATTTAGAGTATTCCCCCGAAAACCAATATCTATATTACTTCTATCAGAAAATCTTTTCGACAATAATTTTCGCCTTACAACTTCATAATCATAATTTTTCCTTTCAAAATCTTGCTTGATTTTAATAAATCTTTCTTTATGATCCGTTTTATAAGTAGAATGCTCCATTCTTTTTAACTTTGAATTCTTTGAATTTCCATATCCACTTTCTTGGCATTTAGCCCCACAATTTACTCTATTATCTTTCATCCCAGAGTAAATTTTTCTGGCCACAGTCATAGGTGAACTCAATTTCTTTCTAATTCTATTTCTAACATGTATAAATCCCATACTACCAACAAAATACCTGGGTATATTTACATCATGCTCAGAATTCTTTTCCCGAAATTGACCTCCTTTACCTGACCTTTTATCACTATCCGTTCGAGACGCATCATCTTTTGGATCGAACAATTTAGACCCTCTTTCCAAATTCTTATCAGTCACGTCTCCCGGTGAATTTACCTCTATCTCATTAACAGACTTACTATCCCTTTCACAGATTTCATTTACTATTATTTTTCTAACAAATTTTTGCTCATGATCGCTAGACAATCTGAAGGTTCCCTGCCCATTTAATTCTCTCTGATTTTCCACCTGTTTACACACTGAATTTTGCTTATCCATATTTCCTAACTTTAATAATTCATAAACAGCTGGTGTTATAAGGGGCGGAGAATTTAGTTTTCTCACAACTGCAACCACCACATTTTTTTCAACATACTCTTTTTCACCTTCCATCAAAGCAACCGGCACTGACACCAAATCCGCTTTTTGTCTATTTCCGAGAGCCGGTATAAGAAAGACATTTCCCACTTTCTTAGCACTCCACGGAATGTCATTAGCATCAAAAACCGCAATTTGCGCACCTGTGTCCTTAATCGCTTTTACTTTCTTACCATTCACGCATAAATCAACCATAGGTAATTCGGTTTCCACACCTTCCCTATTATTTTCACTTTTCCCATCACTAGTAATGATCCAAGCTATGCTTTTATCTTCATAATTAGTTTTACTTTTTAACAATTCCGAACAATTTGGACGGATGTGGCCCACTGCCAAACAATTATAACATTGGACTTGTCTTTGCTTTTCGAAGGCATTGTCCTTCTTAAATTGATCAAATTTCCCACACTCTTTCGTATTCTCAAATTCCGATTTTGGTTTAATTTCCTTTCTACTTTTAGAATTAAAGTTATCTTTTTGATTATCCTGAAAAGATTTATTTTCCCAAGGTTTTCTATCCGACCTCTTAAATTCCCTTCTTATACTCTCAAATTTATCCGATTTTTCCGCGAGTTTACAAGCAATCTTTATTTCCTCCCAATCATCCATAAATTTTTCTTTTATCTCAAAAGGGACACGTTTTTTCAATTGTTCCGTGAGCATTAGCTCTTTTAAGGACTCAAAATCCCTCACTTCTAATGACTCTAACCAATTATCCAGATAACCCCTTAACTCATAAATCAGATCTACCCATAATTCACCAGATTTTCTTTGATGAGTTTCAAATTTCTGTTTTAAGGCGCCTGTACTTAGCCTAAATCTATCTAACAAAACTTTCTTTATATGTTGAAAATCATCATATTTGTCTGACGGTTGTTTTACTATAATTTCGGCAATATCAGAAGGTAACAAAGGAATTAATTGACTAACCAAATCTTCCTGAGAAATTTTAGCTTTCTCGGCTTGCCTTTCAAAAATCATAAAGAAAAGAGTTATATCAATTAACTTAGAATCAAAGCGCGGAACTAAATCCTTTAAATTTACCTTAGGAGTCCTTTGAAAATCTACATTTGATTCATTAGATGAAACACTAACAACAACCGCAGAATTTTGAATACGCAATTTTTCTAATTCAAATTGCTGTTCTTTTTCAAGTTTTCGTAATTCAAGTTGTTTTTCAAGTTTATCTACCTCAAGTTGTTTTTCAAGTTTATCTACCTCAAGTTGTTTTTCAAGTTTATCTAACTCAAATTCCCTAAGCTTATCTTTTTCCTCTTGCGCAATCCTATCTAATTCAATTTGTCTCTCTCTTTCTTTACGATCTTTTTCCATTTGTTTTTCCTGCTCTTTCCGCTCCGCCTCCTGTTCAAGAAAATATTGCAATCGAATTTTAGCGAAACTTTCATCATAATCCTCTGCATCTACGATAGCCTGAATTATAGCTTTATTTCTACACGTTTTTGACACACTGGTCTCAAATTCCTCTGCTAATAACAGCAAGACACTTTTATTATATTTTCCTAAATATTCTGCCATATTTTCCCCCAAAATATAATAAATTTCAAAATATCAGATATATTCAATTTACAATAATACAATAAATACAGAAATAGAATTTTCTTCACTATACGTATAATAATGTATTCAAAAACGACACAATTTTAATATAGCAAATTATCATGCAACAGTGACGTCTTTCAAACTGAGTATATTCCCCAAAATAAATTTTATACCCAAACAGTACAGTATAACATCAATTTATTTTGAAACATTAATCATAATCATCCACAGTATACCCATAAAATTAAGCTATAACTTTATTACTGTAATAAATAAAATGTATATAAACAAAACTCTTATTTCCAAAAGCTTTATACAAAATTATGATTAAAATACCCTGATTAATAATCTCAATTAATCAATAACAATTTACTATACCCCAAGTAAATTTTAACATATACATAAGTATATAATTTTCTTAACCCAATATTATACCAAACAGATACCAGAAAATCAACAAACATAAAAATTCTAACTAAAATTTAAATACCAAATTAATAGTTTCCCTAGAATTCTTAAATTTCACATAGAGTTTTGTTCCCCAAAATTAAAATTTATACACAAAATTCAATTTAAAACAGACCTCTATAGAAGATTTCATAAAAGAGCTTACCTCCAGATGCAGATATTTCCTCCACACTGATACCAGGCTTCCTAGCACTTTTAAAGATAACACGCACACAGATTTTTGAAGATTTGAAGACACTCAATTTACTGATGAGGCACTAATTGCACCTTAGATCCGTATGTAGACAACTTAGATGGTACACCGCATATCTTCATTCCACTGATATAATTTGAAGCACACACAAATAGCACCAAGTCTATAGTTGACTGTTCATACACCTCACAGCTTTAGTCGATAAAGTTCTTTTACCAGTTCTCTACTTGCTAGAACTCCAAGAAAAATCCACGACTCCAATTAGGCTTCAAGACTCCACAACTCTGCTCGTCCGTTTTTCACTGGCTCTTCATCTGTTTAATCAGGTTAACATAGATCCGTAATCTAATTTACTCTAGATTACATATCCCATTTGCTGCCACCAATTAATTATATATACTATTGCTGTGGTAGCGTGAGACGTTGTATATATAATTAATAAATACCATTTATCGTTTGAAACGAAAAAACTTTATTTTAAATTAACACATTAAAAAAGGAAAACAAAAATGAAAAAATGAAATGTAAAAATGAAAAAATATGATTATTCATATTCATGCTGTGAAATTACAATTTCAGAAAATCCTAAGATTCTAAAGTCTGCTCAAAGACAAGCTCACTCTAGCTTGTTTCACAACCAACTGCCGTCTTTCGTATCTCTCCTCGCATTCCCTTCCTCTCCGGCAAAACTGGTCTTTTCCCCCTAAGGAAAGAAACGCCATCTAGCCTCCTATGAGTGACAGCTATCTTAATCCCATACTTATCCAGTTAGAATTTCCAACTCATATGGGCTAGATCCATTGTATCCAAAGAATGCCATTCACATTTCTTATCCACCCATTCAGATAACATATCATTCAATACAAAGCATGTATTGCAGCTTGGCTTATCTCAAAGTGAAAATGAAATTCACACTATTGATAGAATTTTTCTCAATAGAGATCAATCTGTCAGATTATTTTCATTCCAGAGAGATTATCCTTTTTCCACAAATAAGGGAGGAGTTGAAACATGTCAACTCATCACAACAGTATGTTAAACAGGCACTTTTAAATTAGGCAAGTATATAAAATCAGCCCCTGTATCTGCTAAATATTTATATGACAGAAAAAGTGAGTTATTTTTGTCCGAAATCTCATGAAATAAAAGCTTTATTTAAAAGATTTTGACAGAACTATTTGAAATTACATATTATAAAATCTGGAGTTATTTTTATTTCGAAGCAATAGATTGCAGCACTAGCAAAAATCAATTTTTATATATTTATCAATTCTTTGAATTCTTGAAATTATATTTTGTGTATGCTCTCTTTGTCTCTCAAAATGTTTGTTAATTGCTTCTTAAATAAAGATATGCATATATTTTTATTTAAATGCACACATATAGGAACATAAGTTTTAATTTATCAAAATATATTGATCAAATTTGATACACATAAGACATCAACTTATAATTCGATTTAAAAAAAGAAGAAAAGAATGTCAATAAATTTACTTTCCCTTCATCAAGCAGGAAGTGATTGACAAGAAGTTTCTTAAATGTACAAAATTCTTCACAGTACACATGGGTATTCATTTAAAGGTAAAGTTAATTTTATTTGTATATTACATTGTATGTTATATATTACGCAGTATATAAATAGATATTTACATAAAATTATTTTATTTATTTATCCTACTCTAACAGTAAAGAATATTAATTATAATCAATACAAGGTGAAAATAAATTTAAAATATAAGCTTTACAAATATTACACATGACAAATTTGAGTTCCTATCCACAGGGCAAGTTTGTAGAGGTTTAGGCAGGCATTCAGATGTCCGCCCGTTAAGGATATCTAAATAGCGATTCTTAACTTAAATTTAGTGATCACTAATTAAGAATCCTTAAAACGCTATTCAGACTGGTCTTCCTAAACTAGCTTCGGTTTTCCTTATTCCCCGATCTGGCTTCGGCTGTTCTCGGAACATAATAGCGACTACACAAACGTTAAACCAATCAGCATTCAGAATAGCTTCGCTGCAGATCAATCAATCAATCATGCGCATTATTTGCCGTTCTCAGCTTTGCGCGTTTTTTGAAATTTGATTTTTCTACTTTTCATCATCATTTGAGAAAAAAGACAGCATGTAAAAAAAGAAAAAGAAAGACAGAACGATATAGCGATGAAGAATTAAATGCTCTGTTTGTTTTTTAAATATTATTAAATAATGTTAATAATAGCTAAGCTATATTTACATGCACTTTTTTCGTTTTATTTCCTGGAATAATTCTTCTTTAAATATTCATTTTATGCATTTGAGTACATGTTTAAAATTTCAAACCAAAAGGTTTTGATTCTTATAAGCCACGGCTAAAAAATATTTAAGAATCAAATTTATATACACACATAATCAGGATTTTCATTAGCGCACCGGGGGGGGGGGGGGGGGAGCAATTACTCTCTAGATTTGGAAGTTTAAAGGACTTTTTTTTTTAATCTCTGTTTATTTAAAAAAGATTAATTAAGAAAAAATGTGACAAATTAGAATAATAAAAAAAACAAAAGAAAAAAGAACTAAGAATTTTTGTCAGCATCAGGCGGGGCTTCTGAACACCCAGTGGAAGGCAGTTTATTTCTTAATTGTTACATTTCTGTATTGCTTTTAGAGTTAATATGTTTAAATTGTCTTACACAAGGAGTTCTGGTTCGAGGAAATCTTAATTTAGCTTTTCATATTTATACCCTGCATTTAAAAAAACAGACTAGAAGCTGTGGATCACAGACTTTTTTTTTTTTTTGGAAAATTTTGCCCTTTACTATACAATCACATAACTGAGATTTTATCCAATTTAGGAAATTATTTTTTTTATAATTCAGCATATGGAAAAATACCGTGGCTGTTTATTTTATGAACATTTATATTATTACTTTCATAAAGATGCAAATTTTTTAAAATATAAAATTAAAATCAGCAATGATTTATTCTTAAAGATTTACAATTTTTTTAAAAGGGAGGGAAAAGGGGGGAGGGTTTAAAATATTTTTTTAATTATAAAAAAATGCATACTTATTTATAAACAAATATTTTTGAATGAATCCTGTGAATAATATTTAACATAACATAGTAGTTAATAATTAATTGCCCAAATTTAGCATGAGCTCATTTTCATTTCATCAGTATTTTTAATTACAATCTAATTGTAATAACAGAACAAAAAACAGCCAAACTGCAAAAAAAAAAGAGAAATCTTTTTGCTTTGCTGCCCCCCCCCCCCTCCAAAAAAAAATGCCTAAACATTTCCACACTCCTATTTTAGAATCATGAAATTTTTCAACTTCCATTATTTGATGAATTGGCACATTTTAGGATGCTTGAATATGATTTTATTTTTTTAGGAAAATGTCTATCTGTCTATGTTGCGAATTTTGTGGATTCTATAGCTCAAGAACTAACACAGAGAATTTCACTGTTTCAGTTAGAATTAGATTAAAATTGTTGCTGACTAAATTTCAGTGTATATCACTCAACAGGCAGAACTGCTATGCTGCCTTTCTTGATGAAAGTGGCAAAAAAAAAAGAGATATACTCAGTGAACCTGATTTCAAGATTTACATATTCCTTAATAACTGTTGTATCTATTAAAAATCTATTTAATAAAATGGCCCCTTCACAAAAATCAATTTGATAAAATGGGCTCTTTCACAAAATTCTATTCCATAAAAACTTACTATTTATTATTTATATATTATTCAGTGATGTTTTAAAATGTGTAATTTGTCAGGAAGCAAGTTCACCAGAGAGGAAAACTTCAGCAAAAGGATTTAAAAAAGCTTTTGTTTATAAATGCTTGGTTTGAATTTGATTAACTGGATATCAACTTTCGTTACAAAATGTTATTTTTCACAAAAATGTAATAAATTTCGCAAAAATAAACTTTACTTTTTACAAAATGGGCCCCAAGAAAAAAAACCTGCATCGACCCCTGAACTAATATACACAATTGGCAATTACTAAATTCCCTTAAAAATTAATCAGTCTTAAATCAGAAAACATTAAATTGAATTTACTCTTACATTATATAGTATACAAGAGAAACACAAATAATTTCTAAAAAGCAGTAAATGACTTACTTTTCATAAACAGCAAAGTATAATCCTTGGTAAAAAAAATTCTTCCATGCTGCGTACAAAATGTGATTTGGCCTGCAAGTTTGCATCTAAGAGACTAAAGATTATTTCTAACCTATAGCCACCTAGGCGCATTCCAACGGGCCAACACAGAAGTAAACGATGCAGCAACAACTTTAGTGACAAAAAGTTCGCTTCTTTCTGCACTGACCATCATCTTATTTATATCAATAACTGATGCTGCTGATGAACAAAGTATCCAGCTAAATATCTACGCACATCAGCCTTGTTGTATCTCTGTCATCAACTGTAGCAGTTATAGCAACTAGAAAAACTAAGAGAAAAAATTCAACTAACACATGCATACATATGCACAGAAACTAGTTTTAGAAATGCATAATATTGAAAAACAAACATTATTTACTAATGAATAATTAACTATTAATTAGCCAAGAAATGTATGTGCTTGTTTGAAACAATGCAAGAAAAAAGAATTCATAGCTATACTACTGTACCATGTAAATATTTATCATAGGATGTTAATTATGAAATAATAAATAATATTTAAAAATGCTATAAATATATAAATACATTTATTGCATATTTTATAAAATTATACGATACATGCAAGGTAGATGTACCTTTATAGTGGTTATATTAATATATATATATAGTGGTTATAAAAATACATTATACATTACTTTATTAATAATTATTTGAAGAAAAAAAATATTATTTATGTATTAAACTGAATAAAGGATTCAATAATTTTAAGATATTTCTTTTGCTCTTTGCTCAAAAATTAGTTAAACACAGAAGGAAAAAAATGGGGGTGGGGGGAGAAAGAAATTAAAGCAAAAAAATTTCTTGGAGAAATTCTACTCCTATAGCTATAGATTAAAAAAATATTTATAATAAAATTGAATTTCTTGACTGTTAACTTTTTTGTTTAGCTGAGCAACAATAGCTTCAAACAATATTTGCTCTTTTATTGTCCAATGTTGTGATTAACCATATTAATTAATTACTTTACTCTATGATTGCAACTATAAAATATATGGATGCATATAACTTTTTTTTTTTTTTAATTGATGTCAGAAAATTGATACTATATATTTTTACAGCAAGTAGAAAAACATCCTGGAAGTTTAGAGCATATTTTTACCTATATATTACCTATTTGAAATAAATACTTTCCATCAAAGAGGAATTTCATTTCTATATGTAGTAACAAAATAAAAGATCCCTCAGACTCCCCATTCTCCTCAGGCACCCATTGATTCCATCATTGGATAATACAACAGAACAACCGACATTGAAGAATTATAATTTAGATGTATTTTCAATTTTAACATTTAGAAATAAAAAATAAGTATTTCTTGTGTATATAAACATATATGTGTGTGTACATAATGATAGTTTTTTTTTTAAAGGCAAGATAGGTGTTTATATAATTATTTTTTAAGCAAAAAATGTGTTAGTGTAATCTTAACAGATATGTAAAAACTAATCGAGCCAAAATAAGTTATCTGAACATTTTAGTGCACATAATACTACAGTTTATGTGTAATGGGGATATGGAGCATTTATAACTATCATCGAAAGAAAATACAAATTTAT
The DNA here is from genome assembly GCA_963931845.1 of Maratus michaelseni. Taxonomy (NCBI): domain Eukaryota; kingdom Metazoa; phylum Arthropoda; class Arachnida; order Araneae; family Salticidae; genus Maratus; species Maratus michaelseni. The sequence continues at coordinate 32,877,248 of OZ007586.1, forward strand.
CTAAAATAATTTATTTTAACATCTCAGTGCACATTTAAAGTTTGCGTATAATGGGAATATGCATTTACAACTATCGACAAAATTAAATAAAATATCCTAAAATCAGGATATCATCATGCATTGAAAACTGTATTTAAAAAATAAATAAAATAAGATGTTTAATGTATACGATTGTCGCAATTCTATAACATTAATTTATTTATTTAATTCAGAACATACAACTTGTTTGCTTAACGTTATTTTAACAGGTGTCATGCATATAAAGTATGTATAAGAAATTCGGAATAATTGCCGATAATACAAAATAAAATAATCTAACAGTATTTATAACATAAAATACCTTAATTGAATGTATACAACCATTTTATTTTGACAAATAGTTGCATGAGCATCAGTACATAAAATTCGAAATAATTACAGAAAAAAAAATATATATATAAATGTTACAGCATCATATTAAGTTGAATAATATAAACTGTATGTAAAAATGAAAAATTTTTAAACTTACAATCGTCAATACAAGAAAGGAAGAAAACAAGAAAACGACATCAAAATAGTAATGGCGTCCGAAATACCGCCAACCTTATTTTTAGGACGGCGTTTTAGCTATCTTTAAATCGGAGTGCTTTTAACCAAGGCTTCACTAGATACCGGGCTTGCTCATTCATTATCATGACGTCACAAAAGGTGGCTGGCCGCGACCAGCGATTGGTGCAAAGCGACGAGCCCGTCGTTTTGTGCCAATCGCTGTTGGTCTTTCATTTTGTCGTTTCGCTTTGTACCAATCGCTGGTAGCGGCCAGCCACCTTTTGTGACGTCATGATAATGAATGAGCAAGCCCGGTATCTAGTGTAGCCCTGTTTTAACGCTAGGATTCTTATTTAAGAATCGTTAAAAGGACATCTGAATAGCGATTTTGAGATTTCACTCGGGAATAAGGTTTTCCGACCCGTTTAAAGATCCTTAACGGACATCTGAATCCCTGCCTTGATCACTCATTTTATTTTTACAGTATGCATAATTTTATATTTTGAAACTAGATACTATCTTAATTACTTTAAATAGTTTGTTCAACTTTAAAAATAAAAACTTTGCTTCAGGATGATTTGTCTTGAATAGGAATTAATACTTTCACTCAAACATTTGAAATATATATATATAATAAAATAATTTTTAGTTATTTGTAGTTTGTAAAATTTATTAGGATTTATGAATATTTATCAAATTCTTAAGCTAAATAATTCTTGTTTTCATGGGTTTTTTCCTTTTGTTATAATAATAATAATAGAAAAAAAAACGCGTATAAAAATATTGAAGAATTTGTTTTAATTTAAAAAAAAAATGTTAATCCTTGAAAAATTTATGAAAATTAAACTGAATAATCTAAATAACTGAATAAAACGTGTCCATAATTTTTATCTAGATACTGTCTTGATTACTTTAAATTATCTGCGTACAATAAATTTTAAAAGAAAAAAAAATAACTGTGTTCTAGGCTTGTTTTGAATAAGAATTAATAATTTTTGTTTCTCTTTAATAATACAGTTGAAAAAAAAATATATATTATTTGCAGTTTGTAAAATTTATCATTAATATTTTACAAGTTCTTAAAGTAGTTCATGTTTCGTGCTTTTTTTAATTAAAAAACTCGATTATAAAAAACCTCGTAGCATTCTTTTTAAATACAGCTCAAAAAAAAAAGGAAAAGAAATTATAAAAAAACGTGTTCGTTTTTAATTTCAAATGCAAACAATAGATGGCGCTCCAGCCAGTACTTGCATTACCAAACTTCATTTTGGAGTCAAAACAAGGCAACACTAGATACCGGGCTTGCTCATTCACTCTCAAAACGTCACAAATGGTGACTGACCGCGACCAGCGATTGGTCCAAAGCAACGCGCCCATCGTTTTGTGCCAATCGCTGTATGTCTTTCCTCCTAGTCAGCCACCTTTTGTGACGTCATCTTAATGAATGAGCAAGCCCGGTATGTAGTGTAGCCCTGGTCAAAACCATAACATGATGTTTCCCTACCGGAGACAGAATGTCTCCCTTGGATAAGGACGTATAGTCGCTGCTTCTGGCATATTTCCATGCTTCTAAGGGAACCAACTCCATGTATATTTTCTCCTTCGACCATGGTCAATGTGGTCGTGTAAATTGAACACGGCCTATAATTGTACCCTCGAGTCCATTTTTTACCTCCATGGCCTGCGATAAGATTCGAATAAAAATCGATTTATATCTTTGTTTATGATTTATGTGAATCTAAAAAGTTCCTTGAAAAGTTCAGTCTGACGGTACGGTAATACCCTGTTCACATCGGACATTTAAGATATCTTAGACCGCCATTTTTGAGGTGGTATCTCCCCGGAATTGAATACCTGTCCACACCGCCAAACGCATTTAAGATAACTCACTCAACATCACCGTGTCCAGGGCGCTTGCGCATATGTTAAAAGCAAACTCAACAACCAATCGGCCTCCAGAGCCAATCAGAGTGAGCGGTACTGACTGTATCTAGCAATGGAAAGTTCGAACTCACTAATACCCTGTTCACATCGGACATTTAAGATATCTCAGACCGCCATTTTTGAGGTGGTACCTCTCCGGAATTGAATACCTGTCCACACCGCCAAACGCATTTAAGATAACTCACTCAACATCACTGTGTCCAGTCGCATGCGCATATGTTAAAAGCAAACTCAACAGCCAATCGGCCTCCAGAGCCAATCAGAGTGAGCGGTACTGACTGTATCTAGCAATGGAAAGTTCGAACTCACTAAGTGAGTTTCTGGAACTCACTCAGTGAGTTCAGCGGTCTAAGATATCTTAACTATCCGATCTGAACGTAGTATTATACCCTGTTCACATCAGACATTTAAGATATCTTAGACCGCCATTTTTGAGGTGGTACCCTCCCGGAATTGGATACCTGTCCACACCGCAAAACTCATCTAAGATAACTCACTCAACATCACTGTAACCGAGATCTAAACAAACATAGAATGTGCGCATGTGCATATGTTAAAAGCAACCTCAACAGCCAATCGGCCTCCAGAGCCAATCAGAGTGAGTGGTACTGGCTTTATCTAGCAATAGAAAGTTTGAACTCACTAAGTGAGTTTCTGGAACTCCCTCAGTGAGTTCGGCGGTCTAAGATATCTTAAATATCCGATCTGAACGTAGTAAGTGAGTTTCTGGAACTCACTCAGTGAGTTCAGCGGTCTAAGATATCTTAACTATCCGATCTGAACGTAGTATAAGCTAAAATCTAAAGTGGTTAAGTAAAATAAAGTAAATAAATGGAACGGGGTTGAATCCTCGAATAAGCGAGGAAGTTGGCGATGTTGGGTTTGGCAAGGTGATAAATGATATTTTGTTGCTACCTGTTTGTGTCTTACATTTTTTCCACGCCTACGTTGTTTGATGTAGAAATTTGATTGGTTTACGAGTAAATTAAATCCCTTGGTCGGGTTGGTTGGTTTATTGTGTGCGGTAATGTTGGATTCCTAGAGTTCGGAGGTAGCTAGTACAACGCGTACGCATTTTTGCCGATCCCACCGAAGCTAGGGAAGAAAATACGGGCTTCTGATTGGTTGAATAATTTGAAGAGTATTTTGTTTTGATTCATTTTTGAGTTTACGTTTATTTAATCATAGTTTCCGTTTGAAAACCTTTTGGAAGATATATTTTAATAAATTTCCTTCGGATTTTACATATTTATTAATAGATAAAAGAAAGATTTTCTGAAATTTAAAATTAAATGAAGTTAATGATGATGCTTCTGCTAAGGTAAGTTAAAAAGAGTTATGCAATATCTTTATTCCGTGATTAAATCTTGAAGGTAAAAAAAAAATGTTATCTACTTATTTCATTCCGATGTTTATAGCTATTAATATTTAAAATTTCAGCACGATTTGTATATGCATATAAACACAATAATCACATTTCCTTTTTATGGCGTCCATTTCGCGATGTTTATAAACTCAATTGTTCTGTATTACTTAAAAAAGATTATAATAAAAATAAATTGCCATTTCTTCTTATTATTATTATTTTAACATGATTCAACCAATCAACCGATTCAACCTATATTTTCTTTCGTATGCTAGCGTCGGGATCGGCAAAAATGCAACGCGCACGTTGTTTGATGTGGAAATTTGATTGGTGTATGGGTAAATAAATCGTTTGGTGGGGTTGGTTGGTTTATTGTATGCCGTAATGTTGGATTTATAGAATACGCATGTAGTTAGAGATGCAGCATTTGAATCGTTTGACCACTGACGTTCGAAGTAGCACTTGTTTGGAGATTTTGTTTTCTGGTGCTTCGAAGTAACTTATGGTACAGTTCTACGCCCATTTGCTACAGAACTAATTTAAAGTGAAAGATATTCAAAAGGTATTTAGGGGTAAGTTTGAATTTTGTCCTCTTGAGTGAGTAGTTTGGTTTTTCAGGGTCAATTTTGTATATTTTTAAATATCGTTTCGTAAGCGTTCTATTTTAAGTGTCAGGATGCCTCGAAAATCTGTCTCAGGGAATGAATGGAATGATTTTCGTAGTGTTATAGAATTGAGTGGTAGGGGTAAAAAAGCTGTGATTGAATATTGTATGGGGAAAGGTTTGATTGCGAGCGAGTATGAATGTCCGAAATGTGGGAATGGTATGAAATTGTGTGAAAAGGATAATCTTGATGGATTTGAATGGCGGTGTGATAGAAGTGAGAAAGGGAAAAAGCATTGTGTAAGGCGGAGTGTAAGGCTTGGTAGTTGGTTTCAAGGGAGTAGAATGAGTATGATTGACGCTTTAATTGTTACGTATGCTTGGGTTAACGAATATGATCATAAACAGATTGTGGATTTGGCGCGAGTGAGTAAGCAAACGGCAACTGATTGGATGAGTTTTTGTAGAGAGGTGTGCAAGTCTGTGCGTGTGTTTGAAGATAGGGATTTGGGAGGTGTAGGTAAGGTTGTTGAGATAGATGAGAGTATGTTTCGGAAGAGAAAGTATAATAGAGGAAAGCATGTGGATAGTAAGTGGGTGTTTGGTGGTGTTGAGCGTGGAAGTAATGAGTGTTTTGTGGAAGTAGTGGAAGCTAGAACGAAAGAGATTTTGCTAGAGATTATTAAGAGGCGGATTTTACCGGGAACTGAGATTATTTCTGATTGTTGGCGGGCCTATAATTGTCTTTCTGATGAAGGTTATAAAAAGGCCTCCGTCAATCATAAATATTTTTTCAAGGACCCGGTTACTGGGGCGCACACGAACACGATAGAGGGTTTATGGAGCGAGATTAAACGCAACCTTTACGGAAAGCGGCAGGTAGCAGATTCAGAAGATGAAGTATCTCTTGATAGCTACCTTGCTGAATTCTTGTGGAGGAAGCGTCACAGAAGAGATCCTGGTCAACTGTTCGATTCATTCTTGAGGGCGATCATTCGAATTTACCCCCCAAGAGCGCGGGATGTGGTGGGGGAAGGCAATAATGCGAATTTAGATTCTGTTTCGCTGTTGGACGACAGCGGACATAATTCTCCTGTTGATTTGCTGTCGGACGACAGCGATGATGATATAAATAAACCAGGGCCTTCCACAAAGAAGACAAAATGGGAGAAATAAAAGTAAGTTAATTTTATTGATTTTATAAGATAAGAATTGTGTGTCGTGTATTTTATAAGTTGCTGTAGAGTTAGTTTCGTCCATCGAGTGATGTTTTTGTTTTTTTTTTGTTAAAGTGTACAGGGTACATACACAGGTTACTGACCGCGGCTTGATTGAATTTCATACATTCTAGAGATTGCTACACAGCGAGTTTCATGCGTCCAGTGATGTTTTTTTTTCGGTTAATGTACGCGAGGCGTACATACACAGGTTACTGACCGCGGCTTGATTGAATTTCATGCATTCTAGAGATTGCTACACAGCGAGTTTCATGCGTCCAGTGATATTTTTTTTCGGTTAATGTACGCGAAGCGTACATACACAGGTTACTGACCGCGGCTTGATTGAATTTCATGCATTCTAGAGATTGCTACACAGCAAGTTTCATGCATCCAGTGATGTTTTTTTTCGGTTAATGTACGCGAAGCGTACATACACAGGTTACTGACCGCGGCTTGATTGAATTTCATGCATTCTAGAGATTGCTACACAGCGAGTTTCATGCATCCAGTGATGTTTTTTTTCGGTTAATGTACGCGAAGCGTACATACACAGGTTATTGACCGCGGCTTGAATGAATTTCATGCATTCTAGAGATTGCTACACAGCGAGTTTCATGCGTCCAGTGATGTTTTTTTTCGGTTATGTACGCGAAGCGTACATACACAGGCTACTGACCGCGGCTTGATTGAATTTCATACATTCTAGAGATTGCTACACAGCGAGTTTCATGCATCCAGTGATGTTTTTTTTCGGTTAATGTACGCGAAGCGTACATACACAGGTTACTGACCGCGGCTTGATTGAATTTCATGCATTCTAGAGATTGCTACACAGCGAGTTTCATGCATCCAGTGATGTTTTTTTCGGTTAATGTACGCGAAGCGTACATACACAGGTTACTGACCGCGGCTTGAATGAATTTCATGCATTCTAGAGATTGCTACACAGCGAGTTTCATGCGTTCAGTGATGTTTTTTTTCGGTTAATGTACGCGAAGCGTACATACACAGGTTACTGACCGCGGCTTGATTGAATTTCATTCATTCTAGAGATTGCTACACAGCGAGTTTCATGCATCCAGTGATGTTTTTTTCGGTTAATGTACGCGAAGCGTACATACACAGGTTATTGACCGCGGCTTGAATGAATTTCATGCATTCTAGAGATTGCTACACAGCGAGTTTCATGCGTCCAGTGATGTTTTTTTTCGGTTAATGTACGCGAAGCGTACATACACAGGTTACTGACCGCGGCTTGATTGAATTTCATACATTCTAGAGATTGGTACACAGCGAGTTTCATGCGTCCAGTGATGTTTTTTTTCGGTTAATGTACGCGAAGCGTACATACACATGTTACTGACTTCGGCGTGAATGAATTCCATGCATTCTAGAGATTGCTACACAGCGAGTTTCATGCGTCCAGTGATGTTTTTTTCGGTTAATGTACGCGAAGCGTACATACACAGGTTACTGACCGCGGCTTGAATGAATTTCATACATTCTAGAGATTGCTACACAGCGAGTTTCATGCGTCCAGTGATGTTTTTTTCGGTTAATGGACGCCAAGCATAGTCAACCGCGTCTTGCATGTATGTATGCATTAGAAAAATGAGAAATATCGAAATTTTCCTCAATTATAAAGTGTGTGCTCTGATGGAGAGAATTGACTATTTACAGAGTTTTTATGAGAATTTCTTTGATGAAGTAAAAGTTGATTTTATTCTGTTTTGTGACAATTTTCAAAGTTTAAGCTATATTTTACTAGAAATTTTTTAATTGTTAAAGGTAATAAATTATGAAACTTGATAAATATTTCAAAAAAATTCATAGAAAAAAAATAGATACAATTTGTAAAAATGGATACATCTGGAAGAAAAATGTTATAAATATGTAAAAAATGAAAAAAATTTATAAAAAAAATGTAAAAATGGAAATATCCGGAGGAAAAAATAGCCGAAATTGTGTAAAAATGAAGTATCCGGAGGAAAAAATAGCTAAAAATTTGGTAAAAATTGAAAAATCTAGAGGGTAAAAGATAACTAAAAATTTTTTTAATGGAGAAATCTGGAGGGAAAAAAAAGTTTAAAATTCATAAAAAACGGAAAAATCCGGTGGAAAAAATAGTTTAAAATGGGAATATTCGGACGAAAACATAGTAAAAAAATTGTAAAATGGGAAAATATGGTGGCAAAAATAGCTAAAAATGTGTGAAAATTGTAAAATCTGGAGGAAAAGTAGCTAACAATTTGTAAAATTGGAAATATGATGAGGAAAGAATAGTTAAAAATTTATCAAAATAAAAAATACAGAAGAAAGAAAATTAAAAATATGGAAAAATCCGAAGGAAAAAAAATAGTTAAAAATTTGTAAAAATGGTAAAATTCGGCGGAAAAAGTAGCTAAAAATTTGTAAAAATAAAAAGTCCATATGAAAAAAAATAGATAATTTATTTTTTAATTGAGAAATTTGGAGAAAAAATTGCTAAAAATTTTTAAAAATTGAAAAATTTGGAGGAAAAAGTACCTAAAAAATTGTTTAAATTGAAAAATTCGGACGAAAAAGTAGCTAAAAATTTCTAAAAGCGGAAAAATCCAGAGGAAAAAGTAGCTAAAATTTTTTAAAAGTGGAAAATCGGGAAGAAATAATAGCTAAAAATGTTAAAAAATGAACAAGTAAGGAAAAATATAGCTAAAAATTTATAAAAATGAAAAAAAATGTAAAAACATAGCTAAATATTTATAAAAATGAAAAAAGAAAAACATCGTTAAATATTTATAGAAATGAAAAAAAAAAAGTGGAAACATAGCTAAATATTTATAAAAATAAAAACATAGCTAAAATTTGGAAAAATGCAGAGGAAAAAGTAGCTAAAAATTTGTAAAAATGGAAAAATCCAGAGAAAAACTATTTAAAAATTTGTAAAAATGGATAACACAGATGAAAAATAGCTAAAAACTTGTAAAAACGAAAATTCCGGAAGAAAAAATAGGGTAGAACTTTTTTTAATGGAAAAATCCGGAGGAAAAAATTTGTAAAAATACAAATATCCGGAGGAATAAATAGTTAAAAATTTGTAAAAATAGAAAAATTCGGAGAGAAAAATTGCTCAAAATTTGTAAAAATGGAAAAATACGGAGGGAAAAATACCTAAATAGTGTTTTAAACGGAAACATCCGGCGGAAAAAATAGGCAAAAATGGAAAAATTCGAACGAAAAAATTGATAAAAGTTTATAAAAATTGAAATATCTGAAGGAAAATATCGGTAAAAGTTTGTAAAAATTGAAATATCTGAAGGAAAATGTTGGTTAAAGTACGTAAAAGTATGTAAAAATCAAAAAATGTGGCGGTTGTTGTTGTTGAAATGACCCAAAGGGCCCAGTTTTGCAGCTTTCTATTTCTATATAGCTGTCATAATCCACTACGCTTAATTCCATAAACCTGATACCTAAATCTCCTAATTTTGAACCAATTCCAGATGAGAGATTTGCATCTGGATTGGCACCCCCAGAGGTAGCGCTTATATAGAACTTGGAGGACTTTGGAGCCACGAACAGATTTAACGTGAAATGTGGCGGTAAAATTTACAATAACTTTGTAAATATTCTTAAAACTAAATAAAATCAACGCTACGTGCACGGTTTACTTTGTGAAAGAATTTGCTTGACGAAGTGTGTAAATAATAAGTCGTCTGCCGAAAAGCACGTGTTCTGATTGGGTAGAATTCGGAGGTTGCCGATTTCTCGGTTGGCGCGCGTCGATCCTTGGCGCGCATAAAAAAAATCGCCAAATCGGCTTACTCGCTTATTCGAGGATTCTGCCATGGAACGTTATAAGAAATCTCGTAGCTATTGATCTGATTTATTTCATAACAGATAGTTTCTATGCTGCAACTGTTCTAGGGACAGGAAATACTTCGCATAATTTAGAATGAAATTATTCGTAAATTGAACATTTTATTCTATGATGAATGATAAATTGATCAGGCTACGTTTCATATGTGCTATAGCACATCTTATAATATTACTCGTTACTTTAATATGGAAAAGGGTAAGGATTTTTTTATAAGGTCTCTTTTGAAAATTGTGTATAGGAATAGGAATTGTTTAAACCCTTTTTTATGGTCTATTGATGTAAACGTCTATATATTTTTTAAATGATTTATATTGTTGAAAGTAAGTGATACGGAAAATTTAAAGTTTTTTTTAGCATTAACAATGTACAAAGTTTGGCTAAACTGTAACCGTGCTATCCTCTCTTGCTTGGCAATTGTTTTTGGAACTGATGCTTTACACTCACGCTAACATGTAAACATAAGTTTGGCGACTTTTTGGTTGGCGCGATTTTCAAGACCACGCCAAACGAATAACTTAATACAATGGCTAGGTTGCCATTAAAGGAAAAAATCCCCTAAATTTGGCGACTTTTTTTCCTTTTTTTAACCAATTAATTAATTTTTTTTTCTGCGTGAGTGTAAAGCATCTTAGCCTTGATTTTTTTGGTGAATATTTATCCTGTTCGATAAAGGGCAAAACTAGACATTTCATTAGTGCCCTTTAGTCACTAGTTGAAAATTCCTTAGTACTTTTCTATTTAAAAGTGCTAAGCAATAAACTTCTGTTAAATTTTCTATTAGTAGGTATTAATCTAAAAGTAAATAAATATATAAATGGGTCATTCTCAGAAAAATCAGGAATTTCATTACTGATTTTTTAAAAATTAAAATTTCTTCTAACATGTTAATACTTACATTCAAGTTAGATCTTATCTGAAGTAATAACACTGTTATAGTTGTTCAGATCAAACATGTAAATATTTTTAGTTTTTTAAACTTAAAAAAAAAGTCGGGTCCATGGACGTGACGGCCGGGTCCACAGACATGACAATTTGTTCCACAGGTGTGACAGAAATAATAAAAGAGTTTATATACTGAATAAAATAAAATTTATTAACGTACTACCATTACAATTCAAAATTAAAACACTATAAGCAACATTATTCATAGAAAGGGACTAAATATATGGACTAAAAATATGGACAAAAATTGCAAGACAATTTACAAATCATAATGGGCTGTAGACCTATGAGTTCTCAACAGTAAAAATTAGCAAAATCAATGCATAGTTTTAAAATTTTGGATATTTTCTGCAAAAATATATTGGTTACGTTTATTTATTTCTGGCTGTTCCAAAACTTTAACTACATCACTTTTATCGACAGTTTCCACATTCATTTTATCAGGAAAAATAAATCTTTCCAACTCCAGTCGACTTTCGCATAAAATTTACAATTAACTCTTCATTAGATTGTACTCTTTTCACCAACCCAACATAATGTTCAACAAGGTGCCTTTCTGAAAAAATTTAACAACTACATAGCTGTTAGGTGCTATTGTTTCCAATTGTTCTTTATCACTTTCCTCATCAGAGTATACCTCATGCACCTTTAACGGCTTCCAACTTGCAATACATGTCGAATCATCAATCTTGATTTTTTCAATTCCATAGTGATTGTAAGTTTGTCCAGCAGTGCACTGCATACAGGAAAGCTGTCTTACCTGAATTGTCATCCTGTTGTCTTTACTCCAAGTAATTTCATGTACTTTTAGAGTACCTTGAAACGTCTGTATATTATTAGGGAGTTGTTTATCCAGCTCCTCAATATCTTCAGAATTAATTCTGTGAATGTCTATGGTGCTGCTGATTTCTTAAAGTGCTGATACAAGAGTATCTATATTTTGAATATCTCTCCCATAACTCACAATAGTGTCAGCTAACCTTTTTGTACACCAACCTATTCCATCGGGTGCTCCTTTCCCATGTCCTTTTTCTTAATAATGCCAATGAAGGCTGTCAATTTGCAGCTCTTTTGCAACTAAAGTTGCAGCCAAGTAAAACATTTTTTTATTCCTGTATTGGGTACTCGGACCATCACTCAGAAAGTTTACTTTTTTCAGATCAGGAACAATTTTCTTTACTTTGGCAAAAATTGGCTTTAAGTGCACACATATAGCCACAGGATCATGTCGTTTGCTGTCAGACATTGTACAGATAGATTTGTGTTGCACTGATTTGTCTCTTTCTATCTTGTAGTACAAGACAACAGTGTGCAATGTCACCTGCCTACTGGAACCCCCAAAGTGTACAGATTGAACCTCTTCACCATATTTACACTGGTAATTTTCTGAAAAATCAATGTGTATAAAAACTTTATCTTCAGCTCAAGAATTCTTTATCTGGCTTGTGAGTTGATACTGATGCTTAATATTGGCCACATGCTCTATATACTGTTCAATTAGCATTCTAAACTTTGAAACTAGTTCATGCTTAGTAGAAGTGATTTATTCTTTGCATGTATTTTGTGTGATTTTGCTTCCATTTTCAGTCTTAATCTTTACTCTTTTTGTTATCCACTGCTCATACTTAACTTCTTCATCTTTGAAATCATTAATAATCTGAACTATATCATTTTTACAGCATTCCATACAAGTTTTCTCCAAGCACTTGATGTCAAGTTCTTTTTCACACGTTATTCTTTGAAGTAATGCATTAGGAGATCTTTCTTCAATCATTCCTAGCAACTTTATTTTCTTCACAACCATCCCAAAATTATCACACAAATTACAATTGCAAGTATTTCGCCTTTGACAATCCGGAGAAACAATCCAAGATGGACATCCTCGACAAAACTGGGAACAACTAAGATCTTTGTATTCTCGAAATGAGTTTGTAAATTTTTGGTGCAAATTTTTCAATGAATCGGATAATAGTTGCTTTTGTTTTTTCTGCTTTCTTTTTGTTATAGTGTCCTTTTTCCCAGGACAGAGTCGGCTATTGTCATCTTGTTCAAGAAACATGATAATTAAATGTTGAAGTTTTTCTTTTTGTAGATATTTCATTTTCTGAAGTCCGAGTTTTGGTTTCAACAGGTTTTTATTAGTCAAAAAGAAAGAAAGAAAAGTACCAAAACCCTAAAAAAACTCATTGGGTTGGGTTGGGTTTTTGCCAACCCTGGTAGCAATATGAAAAATGTATGAAATTTGGTAAAGCTGTGGTCACTAAAATACAGCTGTAACAAAACCCGGAAATCCCATTGTTCTCTCAGAATTTAGATTTCAGTTGAAAAATGTAGATGGTGCTATTACCTACTCTGATTGAAAAGAAATTTCTTCGTTTGCCTTGCAATTTTGTGTTTGCTTAGATTTAATTTAAATGAGATAACATTATCAGAGCTGCCAACTGCTACAAAAAAAATCGTAGTTTCTATGATTTTGAGCCAAAAACTACGATGCTACGAAAATCTGTCTAAAACTACGATTTTCTGGGGGGGGGGGGGGGGGGGGGGAACGTGAATTTTGTCACAGGATCACTCAAAAAATCATGAATTTTGTCACAGGATCGCGCGAAAAATCACGAATTTCGTCACAGGATCGAGCTAAGAAATGCGAATTTCGTTACAGAATCGCTGAAAAAACGCGAATTTCGTCAAAAAATTGGCAGGAAAAAGCAAATTTCGCCAAAGTATCGCCGGAAAAACGTGAATTTCATTCAACTGATTGCTGAAAATATGCGAATTTCGTCAAAAGATCGTTCAGGGGTGATTCTGGTCCAAATTTTCCTAAAAATTAAGGCAATGATTTCCAAAAAAAATATATATATTGGTCATAAATCCGAAAATTCGGACATTAAATGTATCGGTATTTCGGCAAATGATCGCCGAAAAAAATCAATCTCGTCTTTCGTTCGAAGAAACGTCGCCAATTTTGTGAAAGGATTGCGGGAAAAACGTGACTTTCGTCCGAGAATCGCGAAAAAATGGCAAATTTCGTCAAAAACATTGTGAAAAGCGGCAAATATCGTTAAAAGATCGCGAAAAAACAGCAAATTTTGTCAACAGATTGCGGTTAAAACGTGACTTTCGTCAGAAAATCACGAAAAAACGGCAAATTTCATCACAAACATTGCGAAAAAACGGCAAATTTCGTCATAAACATTGCGATAAACGGCAAATTTCGTCAAAAGATCGCGAAAAAAAACGACAAATTTTTGTCAACAGATCGCGGGAAAAAACATGACTTTCGTCAGAAAATCGCAAAAAAACGGCAAATTTCATCAAAAACATTGCGAAAAACAGCAAATTTCATCAAAAGAACGCAAAAAACGACAAATTTCATGAAAAAACATTGCAAAAAATGGCAAATTTCGTCAAAAGATTGTGAAAAAACGACAAATTTTGTCATAAACATTGCGAAAAACGGCAAATTTCGTCAAAAGATCGCGAAAAAACGACAGATTTTGTCAACCAATCGCCTAAAATGGCAAGTTTTGTCAAAAAAATTGCGAAAAAAAATGCAAAAAAAAATGCAAATTTTATAAACAAATCTTTAAAAAACTGCAAATTTCGCCAAAAGATCGTGAAAAAACGCAAATTTCGTTAAAGGGATGCAAAAAAAAGCCCCCCCTCCCCCTCTGTTGTAACAGATCACGGGAAAAATGTGACTTCCGTCTGAGAATCGCGTAAAAACGGCAAATTCCGTCAAAAACATTGCAAAAAACAGCAAATTTCGTTAAAATATATCGAAAAAAAAAAACGCAAATTTTATCAACAGATCTAAAAAAAAAATCTGCAAATTTCGTCAAAAGATCGCGCAAAAAACACAAATTTCGTCAAAGGGACTCAAAAAAAGTGGCGGGAGTGGACACCCCCAGTCCCAGTTGTATCAGCTTACTCGACCTGATGAAGGACTCTAACTCAGACATTTTTCTCTGGAAGATATACCCGTAGTTCCATCACCCCCTCCCCCCAACCGCCTTGGAATCTTTCAGAAAATTCACTGTGAAGTTCAGAAATTTGGCTTAGGAGTGGGCAAAGTATTAATTGAATAGGAATAATTATGTTTAATCAATCCCACCCGCAAGAAAAAAATTAGCAAAAACAAAAGAGTGTTTTTGGTGTGCTTATGGATATACACATGTGTTTAATTGATTAGTATTTGCTCGCTTAAAATTTACAGCGTAAAAAACAGCCACCAACCAACCAACCTTCAGATAAATTTGAATTTGATGTGCTACTATTTCTCATTTTCAAAGGTTGGCAGGTCTGCATTATTATTATTGTCAAAAATGGTATAAATTGTTCTATTTTAAACTTTCTTTTGTAATTCTGATTCACTAAAGGAAAAACTATGGAATTTTTTTTTCATGAATTTCTTTCAAAAATGGACTTTAGAAATACAGTAGTTCACACTCATATTGTGACATTTGTGATTTTAAAACTTTTTTTGTTAAAAGAATCTACTCGTTTTGTTTTTTTGTACCCCCCCCCCCCCCCCCCCTCACATGCACTTTTGTTAACATTAAGCAATATGTCTGAAAGATTTTTTTTGTGTAATCTTAGCTGAATTCATTGTTTTAAGACATATAATTTTTAATTCATTGAACCAACTAGAAGAAAAATATATATTGCCAAAAAGACAGTACAAAGGTTTATAACTTCTTTTTAAACTTATGTTAGTTTAGAAAATCTTAAGTATCAAAACAAGATTTTTCTGTTTATTACATGACCAAACTTCATTCCTCTGATACAGCTGTAACAAAACCCGGAAATCCCATTGTTCTCTCAGAATTTAGATTTTAGTTGTAGAAAAATGTAGATGGTGCTATTACCCACTCTTATTGAAGGGAAATTTCTTTATGTTTGCCTTGCAATTTTATGTTTGTTTAGATTTAATTTAAATGAGATAACCATTTATTATTATTGTTATCTCTTTTGTCAAAAATTGTATAAATTGTTGCACTTTATATTGTAATTCTGATTCTCTGATAAAAAAAACTATGGAATTTTTTTTTTTCATGAATTTCTTTCAAAAATGGACTTTAGAAATACAGTAGCTCACATTCACATTGTGACATTTGTGATTTTGAAACTTTTTTTGTTAAAAAAATCTACTTGGGTTTTTTTTTCACATGTATTTTTACCTATGTATTTCAAAAAAATTTTAATTATTTAAGAAATACATTCAAAACATTTTGTTTGGAAAGTGTAAAAAGTAAACTCTCATAAGGATTGGGATACTCATAAATTTATGTAATTTTTTGTTACAATCGATGACATTCCATTATAAGTTTTTCAAGTAAGAAATATCTAAAATTTGTAGTTGATTGTTCTTTGGCGAAATAACTTTTCTATTTCTTGTTTGAAGTAAGCATGGCAAGTTGATACAAAGTGACTATGAGTTCCGTTACAAAGTTAATAACTATAGGTAAAAATTAACTTTTTTACTCACTGGGCAGTACATGAATTTTTTTACTCGCCAGTGTTTTTCAGCACTGGTGAATACATGAATTGCAAAAATTCATCGAACAACAGCGGAAATAAAGTGCGAAATTTGTCGAACATCAGCGGAAAGAAAGTGCGCAATTTGTTTGTTTATGGAAAAAATCGTGAAATTCGTTAATCGATAGTCGATAAATCGTGAAATTTGTCAATTGATAGCAGAAGAATCACAAAATTCATTAATTGATAGTGGAAAAATTGCAAAATTCATCAACTGGTTTCGGGGGAAAATTTTTTCGAATATCGTCAAATGGCTTCGAGAAAAAAAATCACAATCTGTCAAATGATTTCGGGGAAAAAATCGTGAAATTCACCAAATGGTTTCGAAATTCGTCGAGCAACAGCGGGGGAAAAAATCTTTTTCCATTCAATCATCACAATGGGTGAGTGTGACTATTAAGTTTGACCAGTGGTGGCAATAAAGTCAATCGCCAAATCTTCAGCATTACTCGCCAAGCGGCAAGTGCTAATATTGTCCTATATTAATAACACTGTTATAACTGTTAGGAACTTCAAAAATTTATCTTTGTACAGTCTTCAACTACGAGCGATTCAAAATAGAGGTTATGACGATTATCTTTAAAATTGCAGATGATAGAAAAATACTTCCAATTAAAAAAAGGTACACTATGTAATAAGATGGATAAATATTAAATTATGAAGTTTAATTTTTTATAATCTCCCCATTTTAAACAATCTTTACTTTAAAAACATTGTTCTTCTAAGAAAGAAAAGATAATTCTGTGTTATCTATGTGAAATATTTACTGCGTTATTTAAAATTTTAAATTGTAATTACACTACTTAATCTGCAATTTTGGTACTTATTTTCTGGTGAGATACATGTTACTTTAGAGGACTAACTATAAGAAAAACAAAGTTAAATAAATATCACATTTGTTGAAAAGGGTATTTAAAAGCTGTTCTCTAATTCAAACTAGAAGCTTTCACATGTATGAACATAGATGCATAAAATTGAAAGAATGCCGAAAATCGTTCCAGATCCATAGAATTGAAAAGTGCTCTTATTCAGAAAACAAATCAAATAGTGTTTTCCAATTTTTGATTAAGCCAAAGGATCTTTCCGACAGGGTTGGCAGGCTTTTGACATGTCAAAAACCTCTTGTTGAAAACTATTTGTCAAAAACCTCAAATAGTAGTACAGTAGACTTCCGATTATCCGCCATTCGATCAACCGCCACCCTCGGTTAACCGCCACCCCCCCTTTTCATTTTTTTTTTTCAATCAGAAACGAACAACAAAAACACGCATGTTCTGTTCAGTAGTGAACCCTAGTGAGGCGGCGCTATTCCGAGAAAAATGCTTGTCTGACGTCAGCTAAACTGCAGCTGGAAACGTGGAATTTCTGCCGAAAAAGTTATGCAGTGTGGGTGAGGGGGGGAAATAAAGGAATGTGATTTTCCTCTTTTGCCCACTGCTCTGTCGCTGATTGGCTAGCTACGTTCGATAGTGTGTGTTTGCTTCGCAGTTTTTTTTTTCTTTCTTTTTTTTGAGGGCGACAATCAGGTTGCAGGTGCAGATTTGATTTTAGTTGGTTTAATGCTGAATTTTTGAGAGGACAAAATGGACACAAAAAGAAAACGAATTGTTCTTAATTTGAATGATAAACTGACGATTATCAAACGTTTAAAAAAAGGTGAAACTGCTACTTATTTGTCTAAAGAGTATGGTACAGGGCGATCTACTGTAAATGATTTAAAGAAAAATTCAGAAAAAATTGAAAATTATGCCAGCAAGTTAGAAACGGCAGATGGTGGAGCGCGAAAAACTATGAAAACTGCAAAGGATGAACAATTGGACTGCGCTGTTTATCAATGGTTCATTCAAAAACGTACTCAAGGAATTCCAATTTCTGGACCTATGATTTGTGAAAAAGCCGTAGAAATGAATAGAAAACTTGGTGGTGAAACCTGCTTTAAAGCAAGTGATGGGTGGCTTACTAGGTTTAAATCTTGGCATGGAATTAGACAATTGGCCATTACTGGGGAGAAACTCAGTGCTAATAGTACTGAATGCATTGAGGAATTTCGAAAGAAGTTTTTAGAGACAGTAGAAAACTTGGATTTAACACGAAATCAAGTTTATAATTGTGATGAACTGGAAATGTGACTGGAATTGTGATGAACTGGCTTGAACTGGAAAGCTCTTCCTACTAAAACACTTGCATCAGGTTGTGAAAAAAATGCTGCTGGTTTTAAACTTCAGAAAGATCGTATTACTGTTTTGTTAATTTGCAACGCAGCAGGGAGCCATCGATTTCCGCCAACAGTGATAGGGAAATCTAAGAAACCCAGAGCTTTTAAGAATATTAACATGAAAGCACTGCCTGTCAATTATTACAATAAAAAAAGTTCCTGGATGACGCAAGATATTTTTAAGAAGTGGTTTTTTGATATCTTTGTTCCCGGAGTTAAAGCTCATTTAATAAAAAGTAATCTTCCACAGAAAGCAATCTTGCTGCTTGATAATGCAGGACCACATCCGGAAAATTTAGAATCTACTGACGGTAATATCAAGTGTTTATTTCTTCCACCTAATACAACATCGCTGATACAACCGATGGACCAAAGTGTCATTGAATCGATGAAAAGACGTTATCGGAAAGCTTTTATTCAAAAGCTGCTACTCGCTGATAACGAATCAAATGTGTTCGATTTTTGGAAATCGTACAGTATCAAAGATGCCATATACAACTTGGCTGATGCCTGGAATGATTCATGTGAACAGACTTTGCAGAGAAGCTGGAGAAAATTGTGGCCCCACACTATTGATACACCGGAAGATGCTACCAATACTACCAGCACAGAAGATGTACCTGATGATGATACAGAGATATTGACCTTGGTATCAAACGTACCATGCTTAAAAGATATTTCTGCAGATGAAATGAAAGACTGGCTTAGTTGTGATAACAATGCTATTGGTTATGGAGAATTTACGGATGACGAAATTATCCAAAATATTTTGAATCCAGGGAAACCTGAAGCGGATGAATCTGATGAATCGGAAAATGATGACCCAGGAGTCAGTCCTGCAGAAGTGGAGACAATGCTCTCCAAGTGCATTAATTGGTTTGAGATGCAAGATGAAGCCGATGCAACTCAAGTACTTTTATTACGTAAAATTCGCAATCTTGCTGCTGTAAAAGCACAAGCAAACTGCAAACAAAAATGTATTACGGATATTTTGGATAAAAACAGGTAACTATATATTTTACTCTGTAAAATTTTAAATTGATCTCATAAATTTATTTGTTATTATTAATTGTGTTTTCTATTCATGAAATTCACAGCGAATAAAAAAAACAGGTGTTTAAATATTGTTATTTATAAACCAACAGATAGAAATGTGATTTTAATAATGTTCTTTCGATTATCCGCCACCCCATCGGTCCCGTGAGTGACGGATAATCGGAAGTTTACTGTACACTGATATATAAAATTTTGTAAAATTTTTATTTAGAAATTTTTTTAGGGTAAAATTGTGTTTTTTAAAAAGTAAATGTAAGGTTTGAAAGTGCTCATATGAGCTGCACATTTTTTTCTCTTACTTAAAAAAATCTTAAATTTCCTGGTAATTTAAAACAATAATATCATCATCTTTGATCAGCATGGCTTAAAGAGTGTAAAAAATAAGTAAAATCCCAGCTAGCCAAGTGATACCCGCTGAAATAATAAATTCATTTGTCATTTGTCTTGAAACTTTTTTATACAACAAATCAGTATTTCAGAAAATAGTGGAAGAGCATGAGGATGCAATGGATATTGGAATTTCTCAACTGATTAATGATTTTAATTTATATAAACAACGCAGAGATCTTTTACTAAGTAAAACCCATAGGTGTTACATTAGACATTGCTGATTCGCATGTCTGGCTCAATTTTCTAAAATTTTCATTTAAAAAGTGCATAAGAGAATGGATCAAATCATGAAACCATTCCATTTTATGGTTTGTATTTTTCATCCCAACCTTAAGAGGCTACTTCACCCATGCAAAAACACCCGCTCGTTAATGTTAATTCTATGGGACAGTTATTTTATATCTCGTTTGCATTTCAATATTTTTAAATGATTTTTTTTGCATTGGATAGCTGAGATCGATCTCTATAGCATGCCGTTTTTTACTTTTTTGATTTTGGTTGAAGTTTTTTTAAATGAGGATACTTTCACTTCCAAAACCGGTTCTGAAAGTGAAAGTATCATATTAAAAAGAACTGGCAAACAAAATCGAAAAAATTACAAGAGCAAAAAATCATGCATCCAGCATAGATTATGAAACACTTTCCAACACATCCAGAAAACTAACGAAAATTCACTGTTAAATAAGGTAAAAGAAAATATGTAAGTAAACAGTTTAGAAAACATATACCACATTGAAAAATACAGTTTTCGAAATTACCTTCAATTGCAAAAAAGTAGTCGAATTATTTTGTGCAGCCCTGTATGTGATCTGTAGATTTGGATATATAATACATAGCATGATAAAATTTAGTTCAGTTTGAAATTTCACATTTAGCAATTTTCGCCAATCGATGGGAATGCACTCGAAATCTTTTGTACAGCCCTGTATATTGTCTAAACACTTTTGTTCACATCACATATTAAGCTAAAATTTAATTCAGGTAAAAAATGCATAAGGCAACTTAAAACTCACTTCCGGCAATTACCAACCATAAACGACAATGTAGTTTGTTCTTTGCATAGCCCTGTATATGAATTTATTTATATTCCACAAACTTATATTAGTCTACTAAATATAGTTCAGCAAGAAAATGTGTAATGCAATTAAAAACTACCCTTAAGCAATTCACTCCCATTGTGTATAATACTTATGAATTCCCTTGTGTAGCCCTGTATATGATCAACCGAATTTATACACACCACATAATATGAAAAAATTTAGTTAAACTTAAAAAACACACTTATCACACATAGACTGTAATTATCGCACATATAGGGGAGACCGGTACACAGAGTTGTTAAATACCGGGGGGTTTTCAGAAAAAACCCAACCCACTGGGTTTTATCAGGGTTTTTTATGTGAAAAGAGGTGTTTCAGAATGTTAGAAAAAAAAATTTACTTACTACTAAATACAATTTAAAGTAACTAATTGATTACAAAAATATATAAATCAATGACAATAATCAAAGTTATGCTTTGCTTTTAGATAAATTGATTATTAGTAATAGTTTTAACAATGAAATTATCATTAAAGCACTATACTAATACTAGTGCATGGGTGCAAGTCTTCAGTCTCATGACTGATTTCAGTCCTGGAGAGATTTTTGATTAATAGTAAATTCTACTTTTATATACTTAATAATGGCAATTTTACTATCAAGAACTTTTAATCACTATCTTTTACTGCGAGATATCAATTTTTAGCCATAATGCAAGACACAGAAATCTTCTAGTCCATTTCCATTTGGTTATTCCTAATACTCAGAAAAGTTTTCAGTCTTAGCTTGGATGGACTTCTTGCACCCATGTACTAGTGCTGAATCAGAACTTTTAAACTAATATTTTGTTAAGGATAAAGTATCTTTATTCATTTTAATTGAAGTGATTGCCTATGTATATATAATAAATATTTTCTCTAGAAAAATTTCATTGTGAAACATATTGATTAATGATGGATTGCAAGATTTTTTTTTTCTTTTTGAGTTGTTTGCATTCCAAAATGTGTTGCTATATTCTTTCGTAGGCACAGTAAGTAACATTTCTCCAGTCCAAGGTAAATAGGAAATTTCGGTTTTCCCTTATTGAATTAAGTTGGGTGGTAGTTTATATTTAATTAAGCAAAATTTTTTACAATTGAAACTGGATATAACAAAATTCGCAGAACTGGAGAAAAAAAAATATTTGCTGTACAGTAAGTATTTTTTATTATAACTAATAGAATAAACCAAATATTTCTACATGTCTACATCATTAAATTAGGATTCTCCGCATATGTGGTATTTTGTTACAAGTTTCAACTGTAGGATTATATATCAAAGTATTTTTTTTAATGGGAAAAAAATTAGTTTTTGCGTTTGTGATAGTTACACATACTTATACACTATATTGCCAAAGGTGATTGGTCACTTGCGATTTTAGATGTTTTGTTAACTATCTAGAAAAATACATGAGGAATTAACCTGAAATTGCAGGTGTGTAAACAGTATAGTATAGCTTATATATTTCCGTGAATATTTTTTTCCAAAACCCCATAGGGGACTGTCAACAAATTGAAAAAGAACGAATATCTTTTGGATTACCCTGTAAAACCTAATGTAGCAGAAGTGTTCAAACTCGAGATTATTAATAAGTGGTTTATTGTAATATACTGTGTTCATTTTTATGAAGATAGCATGTATACTCGAAGAGAAATTAAGGTTTTTATAAAAACCGACCCAAATTTCACCAAGTTGTTTGCTTATAATTTGCAGAGTTCTTAATATAAAAAAAAGTTATTTTAAGAAAATATGTCAAACAACATTGTACATAATACTCTGCAATCAGAGTTAAAAAATAATAAAAATTGGATGAAAAATGAGCAGGTTTACTAAAAAATGTTTCACTGCGCATGCGCGAATGCAATCAAAATATAATATGCATAATGTATTAGCTAAGTATATAGAGCAACTTTTGTGAAAATCTCAAAATCATAGCTTGAAAATTCTGAAAATTATCGTCGATAGAATAAGCTCGAAATCCATTGTTCCCAAAAAGAAGCAAAAATATGAGGGGTTGTATCAAATATCTGTTGATTAGTACCAAGATAGCGTACACAATATTGCACGTATTACTATATTTGGATACAACCCCTCATCTTTTTGCTTCCTTTTGGGAACAACAGATTTCGAGCTTCTGCTATCGACGATAATTTTCAGAATTTTCAAGCTATGATTTTGAGACTTTCACAAAAGTTGCTCTATATACTTAGCTAATACATTATGCATATTATATTTTGATTGCATTCGCGCATGCGCAGTGAAACATTTTTTAGTAAACCTGCTCATTTTTCATCCAATTTTTATTATTTTTTAATTCCGATTGCAGAGTATTATGTACAATGTTGTTTGACATATTTTCTCAAAATAACTTTTTTTTTATATTAAGAACTCTGCAAATTATAAGCAAAAAACTTGGCAAAATTTGAGTAGTTTTTTATAAAAACCTTAATTTCTCTTTGAATATTCATGCTATCCTCATAAAAATGAACACAGTATATTACAATAAACCACTAATAATCTCGAGTTTGAACAATTTTGCTACATTAGTTTTTACAGGGTAGTCCAAAAGATATTCGATCTTTTTCAATTTGTTGACAGTCTCCTATGGGGTTTCGGGAAAAAATATTCACGGAAATATATCAGCTATACTATATTGTTTACACACCTGCAGTTTCAGGTTAATTCCTCATGTATTTTTCTAGATAGTTAACAAAACGTCTAAAATCGCAAGTGACGAATCACCTTTGGCAATATAGTGTAGAAAATTAAGTTACAATTATTTGTTTTAAAAATTGTCATTGGGAGAATTAAGACTTTTTTTCCCCTTTAGGATGGGGGGGGGGGTGATAAACTTTACGACTGGTGTACTATGGAAATAGAAATTTATAGAAATATATAACATTAAGAAATATATTACCTATGTCACTAGATTATTTTTTAACACAATTATTTCAAATTGGCAAAGTAATCATACAAGTTGTAAATTTCCAACTTGTATGATTACTTTGCCAATTTGAAATAATTGTGTTAAAAAAATAATCTAGTGTATTCACGTTACCAGCTTTTACTGGAGTTCCTTTACCTGCGATCTTTTCTGTTGAGCTGATTAAAATATCAGACCAGATGCTTTGATCAATAAAGTTAACTGGATGAATTATGCCCTCCAGATTCGACCGGGATAGCTCAGTGGTAGAGCGTGGCGGCTTCAGCCAAGCGATCCCAGGTTCGAATCCTGGCCCGGACATTTTTCGTCCAGTTGGAAATTTACAACTTGTATGAATATTACCTATGTAATTTAAAGTTGAAATTTTGAAAAAAAACCAGTTGGGTTTTTTCAGAAAAAACCCACCTGGGTTTTTTGGGTTGGGCTAAATCATAACAACCCTGCCAGTACACACTGGACCTATGGGCACAGTGGACCACCCCCTAATATTTTATTTATTTAAATTTTTTTAAAGCTTCTCTTCTATCCTAATAAACAACAGCACTGTACTGATTATTTATAGCCTTCAGAAAATATGTTTAGCTCAGATTGAACTATGTTATCTTGATTGGTTGTTTTGAGCTTCCAAAAGTAAAATTTTTCATCATATTTTAATTTTTTTAGTAATTAAAGGTTGTAGATAAATCCGATAAAACAGCTTTTTTGCAAAGCTTAGATACTTGTTTTTATTTAACTTTAAAGTTAATATGTTTAAAAGAAAGCCTAACAATATTAATATGATTATTTATTGAACTTAAACATGGAGCACAGTGGACCACCCACTCCTGCGGCACAGTGGTCCACAATCCACTCTGCTCCTGTAATGCAGAATGTTCAAAATATTTAATAATTTCTTATTTACTATAAAGAAATATCCTTTAAAAGTAGTTATTTAACTGTAAAATAAAGTAAACAAAGAAAAATAACTATTTAACATAGTAAGAAATATTTTGTTTTGTATTTACTGCCTTTGATAAATGAAACTGTAGTCTAATTGGTGATGATTCTATTCAAGTAAGATTCACAAGATGCAAATTGAATGGAAATCAGTTTATTTTTCCGGAAACTGTAGATGAATCTATTGCTGATGTCAATGATTTCATAATATCAGACTCAAAAGTATTTCAGGAAAATTCCAGGCTCAATCTTACTCATAAGTATTTTGGAACTTCATTTGTAAATTTTAATGTGCACTGGTTTTTTTTTGTACTTAAGTAGTAACTTCAACTAAATTGCAATTGTTCCTGTATTAATCTGTTATTATTTCAAAATATAATTAATTTTTTCATTTTTTTTTTGTTTCAAAATGTTACTGGTAAATTTATATTACTATGTTATTTTGTGGGTAAAGGGGAAATAAAAAAGAATTAGATTAATGAAAAATAGATTTATATTGTATTTCAGATAATGCCTAATAGCGGTCCACTGTGCCCAGGTGGGTGGGCACACTGGTCCACTTTACAGGAGCATATAAAAATTTTTTTTTTGGAAAAATGTATTGAAAACTATGTTATGAGAAAATTATGATGAATGTATAAAGGTTTAAGGAATGTTCAAAAATATTTTCATGCAGATCAGTTTGTCCATTAAAGAGAAAAAAAATTTTAACCGAAAAAGTGGTCCACTGTGCACCAGTCTCCCCTACTGTAACCGGATTCTTTTGTTTGTCCCTGTGAATGAACGATAAACGCAATGCACACCATAATTTTAAGTGCATCATTTATAGTGCACCCCAGTAAAGTAATGCATATAATTTTCATTATATTTGAAATAGTAAATTTAATAATTAAATTACACTGCAAAAGATTCTTCCCCGTAGAACAATGTGTAACAGAATTCTTTTATTTGACCTGTAAATGAATAATAAATACTTCGTACACCATATTCTAGAAAAAGCATGTTTTAGTGCGCTTCATAATTATATATCAATTTCATCTTTCAAATGGCATAGTTTCATCAAAATACACTTAAAACGACTTTTTCCCATTGACAGTAATGTAACGGAATACTTTTGACTGTCCCTGTAAAAAAAACTACAAGTGCTACACCCTTCATTTGAAATAGGGAACATGCTGTAGTAGATGACAATAATAACATATAAAAATTTCAGGGCAATCCCAGGATATTTACGCAAGTTAGAGCATGGCCAGATGGCCAGACAAAGCGAAGTCATACACTTTTCAACTAGGTTGAAAAGTGTTAAAAAACGGCCTGCATAGGTAATAAAAAAATCATTTTAAAATATTGAAATTCAAACAAGATATTATAAAATAACTGTACCATAGGATTAACTTGTTTGGGTATAAATAAATGTGCAAAACTGATTATGTGCTACAGACTGCAGCAGGGTAAAATTGATTTGGTTTATTAATTATACAATAATTTTCTTCTGATTGAAAATTCCAAAAAATAAAAATATTTTGTTAAAATTTATAATTTAAAATTTTTTGTAATTATTAAGTTACTATAATTTTAAATAAAATATTACATAAATCATCAGGATATTTAACGTATACCTATTGTTCTTAAAAGTTTTAAAGAATGATACATGTTTTTGATGGCTAAAACCAGTTTTTGACACTTGTCATGTCGAAAACCAGTTTTCGACATCAAAAACTCAAACCTGTTTTCAGAAAATGCTGTCAAGTTTGGTTTTTGAACCATTTTTGGAATGCAACTGCACAAAAAAGGTCATCATGAAAAAGTAATCACTTATAACCCAAGATATAATTTAGCATAATTTAAGAAGTAATAATATCACCTATATTGGGTGATCCAGAAAGTTCTGCAGTATACTTCTGTTGAGATAATGTTGAATTGGTTGAATGTCTCCAGAATTTACAAACAAATTTATTTCAAAATAAGTAAAAGCAGTTTCTTCACATACATTAAAAAAACAGTTTCATTCCAATCTTTTGGTGGGAATGTGGCATTTATGGATTCAGAATATATATATAAAAAAAAAAAAAAAACACACAACTTTCCAGGTGACCTAATGAATCAAGTCTATGAATGTGTCAAAGACATGGATTTTTTTTTTTTTCTTCCTAGAAGGCAGACAACATTTATTCAAATATAGGTATAGAGAAAAAGGGGACTGTACAAAATATTAAATTTCATATTTTAATATACATATAGCCTCTTTTAAAACAAATGTCATATCTAAAAGCTATACAGTTATCTCTCACTTATATGTGATGTCCCGTAATTACTTTTTCATACCACTATTTTAAAACAGTGAAACTCTATTTATAAATTCTGCAATTAAATAAGGAGAAAATAACTTTAAAAAGAAACTGGTGTGGAAAAATAATTACCGTGTATCACGTATAAGTGAGAGGTCACTGTATTTGATTTGATAATGATCTCATGCGCATATACTGCATTAAACATTTGGCATGGAATTTCACATTGAAACCTATTGATCTAAATATAAGAGCACCTTATCAAGGAAATATCTAAAGTTTATTTAAATTCTATTTTATAATTTTTATTATATACTTCATTGCCAAAATTCTCAGTGTTTTTAAAGTATAACCAAGGAGCTGATATATACCGTAAAATCCCGTTAATCTGCCCCCCTAAACGCGGCGGAAAATCAGAAAATAATCAGGGGGGGGAGGGGCTTAGACGGTATTAAAACTGTAGTATATGATATTTATGTGTAAGGGGCGGGGGAGATGCTAATGGTCGATCATCACAAAGTATGCATTATTTTAATAAAGTGACAAAAGAAAAACATTTTGAAAAAAAATATTATATACAAAATAGAAAAACAGTATAACTTCACGATTAATGGCGATTTCAGATTATAGAAAATTCTGGATTTCAGAAGCTTTGAAACTGGAATGCATTTAAATAAATAACAACACTAATATCTGTCATTAATATAGTAACAGAAAATAAAAGGAACTTAATAATTTAAAATAATTAAAAAATGCTGAGAAATTGAAGTTGAAAATGTCCTGAAATACTTTCTAGAAATAGTAACATTTGAAAGATTTCAGATTTTTATGTAGTGTCGCCATCTGTTTAAAATTAGGAAGATTAAATAACCCTTTTTTTTTTTTTAATCATGATTTCGTATCTATAAATACTAAATAAATAATACAAATCACAAAAATTGAGAACATACAGAACAAATTGGTAGTGTTGCCAGATTTTTAAAACGAAAAACATTGCTACCACAAAGATAGCACAATACGCTACAAATTTGACTGATCAATCAATCGATAAATTTTTTGTGATGGGTTTTCATAATAACGTTAAATGTGACTATAAATTCTTTGATAAAATAAATAGATTGGGAAGAGTCCCATATCCTGTGCTGGAGATTTTGTCGCCAAATTTGGCGCGGTTTACTGGGCAATAGATGTTTCGTTCTTGTTTACGTTTTCTCCTTGACTTTCGACAGCTTAACGGACTCTGGGGTTGCTTTAGTTCGTAAATCGCGTTATAAGGGAGATCTTGAAGCTTATTTGTTAATTAGTACCACGTGAGTAGTAGTTACTCAGCTAAATTTTGAAAATCTGATAGATGTTAGATTGCATTAGTGTCTGTGCTGCTGGTAAGGTAAGGTAACTGGGTAAGCCTCTTGCCGTTTATTTATTATTATTATTATTATTATTATTATTATTATTTTTACTTTTTTTTTGTATTTTATTAGGATTTTTGCATTAGCTGTTTATAATTCTTCCTTTATTAAAGGTATTATTAGGTTAGATAGCAAATCAAAAGTGATATTTGGCCTTATGTACGTACAGATACGCACGGCTTTTTTTTTCTTTCTTTCTTTTTTCTTAGGATTTTTGCTGATTTTTAGGATTAGCTGTTTAAAATGCACCCTTTATTAAAGAGGGGTTGTTTTTTAGGGTAGATATTTTAAAAAAATGGCCTTATGTTGCACGTTTTGCCGCATTGTCTATACAGATTCCGGCAAATAATACCATTACAAATTTTACATTTTCTCTGAATCGCCGTCTCATTTATTGTTATTTATTTATATTTATCCTTTTACTTAATATTTAATAATTTTTTTTTTGGCAGTTGTAAGCTAGATTTTAGCTGCATTAAAAGTTTCTATTAAGTTTTTTTTTTTTTTTTTTTTTTTTTCAATGTCCAAAATTATTTAGGAACGGGGGGGTTCAGGGGGGCAGAGCCCCCCTGACAATAATAAATATTTATTTAAAAAAAAGCATATTTGTTTTGTTTTTTACTCATTAGTTTATTTAGAATGCTGCTAAAATTAGTGTAATTGCATCGTAACAATTTTTTTAAGATGGCGGAAAAACTTCATTAAATCTTTATGTTATTTATAAATCCATGTTTTTACATCATTTTCTGTTTTTAAAAATGGTGCAAAATCATTGATTTATAAATAACAAATATTTAAAAATGATGTTTTTCTGCCGATAAGTATAAACGGCAAAGCAAGAGGCTTACCCAGATACATTTTTTTTAAGATGGCGGGAAAACTTCGTTAAATCTTTATGTTATTTATAAATCCATGTTTTTACATCATTTTCTGTTTTTAAAAATGGTGCAAAATCATTGATTTATAAATAACACAAATATTTAAAAATGATGTTTTTCTGCTGTCTTGGAAAAAATTTCATGTCGCCAAAACGGCATTTTGGCGAAAAAAATTTCGCCAAGTTCGCCAAGCAGCACAGGATACGGAACTCTTCCCAATAGATTCTTTTTTAATCAAATCTTTTTTAATCATCAATCTTTTTTAATCATCAATTAATGGGATTTTACGGTATTTATTTATTTAAGTATGGTACATATATTTTTGAAATAATATATTAAAATTCTGAAAAGATATTTCATAATTTCTGTAAATTATATTCTGAAATTTCTGCAAAAGATATATTAGGATGTGTGGAGTACTGAGATAAAAAAAAAAAAAAGGCAGAGGGGCTTGCTTATTTCCTAAACATAATAGAACCTGTAAATATCATATTTTTTTCTCACTATATATTTTATGTTCAACACCTACAATGTTTAAAATTATTGATATTTTTAAATAATTAAGAATAGTGCAAAAATAATCAATGTTTTGGAAATGATATTTCAATATGAGTTGATTGCCTGATATTGGCAAATATTGTGAACAGCATAAATATCATTTAATTTTTATTATATATTTTATACTATGACTCTTGTCCATAATTCATATATGTGATTGTATAATTTGTCTTGTTTTTTATATTTTCTAAACATAATGAAATTTATAAATATTTTTTGTTTCCTTGTGTATTTCATGGTCAGTATACCTGATGTTTAAAATTATTGTAAATTATATATGATCTATTCTATGTGCCTATATTTTCTATCCAAATATAATGCAGCAATAACTAATGTTCTGAAAAATTATTGTGACATGTGTAGAGTGACTGATATTTTTGGAAAAGGTTTGCTTATTTTCTTAATATTGTGAAACCAGTAAATATAATTTTACTGTTAATGTCATTTTTAGTAAATGTCTTTTTTTTATTGTGTTCACCATCATAATTCTCAATATTCCAAGTAATCAAGATTTTAAATGTTTATATATGTATAAATTTACTTATAATTTTTATTTTACATATTGTAGTTAGTATGTTATTTAAAGTATTTTTAATTGCATCAAAAGGATTGTATTTATTGCTTTTATCTGCAAAGCTTTTCATTTTTTGGTGCGTTCGTAATTCTATAAATATGTAGCACCTATAGTCGTCGTCTGGTCCTCCGTCCACATATATCTTAAAATTTAATATATATAATTGATGCAGAATTTTGTTGAGTCACTTCAAATTTTATGATAAAAACTTGAAAAGATATTAATAAAAGTTTTCTATTAAATCCTATCATACATAATCTATATAAAATCAAATGACTGAGGAAAACAAATAAGGGCTAACCACATCTTTTTCCATATTTTTATTCAAAATTATTTTTTTGTATAAAATTGCATAAAAGTTACATTTTTAGAAAGATCATTCAAAAAAATTGTTTGCTTGAGAGATGAGTTACATTCAAATATATATAGATTCTGAAATAACTTCAGTGAAAATTAGGTTAACAGCCAAATATCTCAATCCATTAAAGTAAATAAACAAAAGATTCATTCATCGTGAGTCATAAAAATATTAAACCATGGAGGTAATCATTCGCAAAGCAAGATCTCCAAGGTGAATTTTACAGCACTGTCTGGTGTCGAAAAAAAAAAAAATCTGCATCTGTAAACATGGCATACGTAATAAGAATAAAAATGGCATCCTCATTTAAGCTCATAGCAGATGATATAATTTATTTCACTGAAATAATAACAATGACTTTTTTACATTGTAAAACTAGTTATAGCACAAAATGAACGCACCTCATATATAACTTTTATAGCACATACAATGTGGGGTTTTTTTTATGAGCTAAAAGTAACCTTTAGTAAGCATTATTTACTGTGGATATTTGTACCATCTACTGGTGAAAATAGTCCTTTAACGATTCCAAAACTAATGGGTGATTGTGAAGGCCATGGTTATTATCAATAATTTTATCAAAAAAGTTCACTTAAAAGTGATGGTCAGCATAACAATTTTCACAGCTCTTCTTAAAATGAATTTCACTTCATTAATATTTATCATGGATAATGTAAATATGTTATTAGTATTTTATGCCAAATTTTATAAGTGTATTTAACTTAGTTAAAGTACATTAGACTTTCTTAAATCTGCAACTCTAAAATCTAATTCTCTGAAGTCTGCATATTCTGTTTATGATATAAACCAGGGCTGAGTGGTGTGATTCACATGGGTTATACACAAAGTTAGAATAAAAAAATAAAACTCACTGGTCTTAGAGATAAGTGGATATTATAAACTATTGGTCCATAGACATTATGACTGAACTGATCTACTAGCTTTATTTTGTTACTTGAAATAAGATATATTTTGTCAAACATAAAGGCATTTTTATGACTTCAACCATGGCTACCAATCTCTAAAAGTTATTTTATATTGAAAAGGACTGTGATTTTCAAAAATTGACCCCAGAGTTACTAATATTTTTGTCAGTAACATAAAATGATCAGAATTTTTTGGTAAAAAGGGAAGCATATTTCTAATTTTATAGAAAAGAAACTCTAACGTTTACGGAAAGTTCATAATTGTTGGCAGCTCTGACTTCAGCTGACTTTGTATTCATTATCTAAATTTTTTTATCTAAGTCGTGTCCTGCATAACTATAAGAAACTTTTACAAATGAAGGATACAAAATATTTTACTGAAAATGAATATATTTTGATAATGTAGTATAAATAGAAAATATAAGACAATGGCGAAGAAAATAACAACAGAAACTGAAATTTCATCTGAAGGATTATAGCAATTGATTATAGTAACATTATTCGATCTCTCGGTTTAAATGAGAGTGAAACTGCCTATAATGTAATGAAAATTACAATATCTTGAATATGCAGATGTACTGGGGTTGTAAAAAACCCCAGCCTGGGTGGATACCCAGGCAGCTACCCATTACAATCCTTATGGTTGTAAAAAACCCGGGTTTTCTTTTAAAAACCCAGACCTGGCGGGCAGCTACCCTCTACAACCCTGAGATGTACACATATTAAATCAATCCAATCACTTATCTGATTTGTTCTGTAGAGTCAATGCAAGTTTTTTGTTTCTCTTGGGTCCCTATTTTGTAAAAAGAAAATGATGTCAATTTAATCTTGATTGATAATCAATGCTGGACTTTATGTGGCTTTATGTTGTCTCAAATTTGCCACAGGGTTTTTGTGCTCATGATGACATTTCCATCTTGTGCTGCATTTGCAGCCTGTCTGACATATGTGAGTGAGAGATGCCAAGTTGGGTATCATCCTTGTAGCTCAGTGAGCCTTGGAGCATTACTCCAAGGGACATTTTTCACGCTATCAGTTTTACATTCAGTTTAGCAATATAAAAAAATCACATGTTTGTTATTTATTAGTTTCAGGCGAATTTCATTCCTGAAAATTAATTGAAAAATTAATTGTAATTTACTTATATGGAAAAGGTTATTTTTGTGAAAAATAAAATTTTGTAATGAAAAAGTAAATCCAGTTACTTAAACCCTAACTGAGCATTTATTAATGCTAATTTCTCCTGTTAAAGTTTTTCTTTCTGGTGAGTGTGATTTGTATGCAAGTTACACATTTCAAATCCTAACAAAATAAAAATATATATCAAGAGAGAATCAAGATATCATTTACAGAATGGAATTTTGTTAAGGGTTTCTTCTATTAAGAGCGATTTTGTAGAGGGTGCTCTTTCATTAAATGGAATTTGTGAAAGACCCCAAAGAGGACCCAATTTTTGCCTAAACAGACCCCTGTTCAGTTAGTTTTAATATAATCTGAATTCCTAAAGTCTTTTTCAACTACAATGGATGTACAGTGAATCAAGTGCAAAATGGCGTATTATTTTTAAGGGGAAAAAAAGCCAGGATAAGTGCTAGTAAGACTCACACCCTCTGGTTACATACTGGTATGTTATATTACGGTAAAGCTTAGTAAGTACCAAGTTTCTTGACAAATGTACAAAAAAAATTCCATTACAAAACATTAATTTGTGATTAAGGAAATTCATGAGTTTACCACATAATAAATCGACATAGAATTATAAATTAATGATTTTCAGATTTTTTCCTTTACATAAGACTTTTTTTTTTTTGTGCCAAACTTCAAGGTTCTTGTTCAACTGAATGTACCTTATAAGTTTTACTCTCCAAATCTGTAGGGTACTTCCAGTTGACCTAGAATCTCAAAAATTGGCATGTAGGAAGGTCTTACAGCATATGTAAGGGAAAAAATCCGAAAATCATTAATATATAATTCTATGTTGATTTATTACGTGATTTTCCATAATCGATATTTCCAAAAGCATCGATTTAAGGCTGTAAGTAACTTTTTATTTCATTAAGTTAGCAGCTTGAAATTTTTACACAACAATGGGGCCATGGACCTTATTATTTTATATTAATTTCAACTTGATACCCTCAGTCTTTCCTGAGAAAAATGGTCTTGACAAAGTGATACTATAAAAGAGTTCCATTTTTCCTTTTGAGGTACAGAACCTTAACCAAAAAAAATTAATCACTGGACCCAAAAACCACTAAAATTTTTTCTCTTAGTGATCTTGGATCAGTTGGTCTTCAATGATTTAAACATTGGTTTACATCATAAACAGAATGTGTATATCTGAGAGGAGTCAACTATATTTAAAAATGAAGTTAATAGTAATTGTCGGTACTGAACTTTTTAGGAAGCTATTGCTAAAGATATTCTGCCATTTCATGAAATGTTTGCTGAGGATGAACAAAGAGTAAAGTTGTATGAGAAACAAGTAGATTTGAAAGCTGAAAGGTTTGTAGGGAAACATCTTGTGTTTCTATAATTTTAAATATAAAACAGTTTAGAACTAACATAATTCATTAGCATTTTTAAAATATAAGTTAGATAAGAAACAAGTAGACTTGAAAGTTTCATAAGAAATGAAATTTCTGTTCCATAACTTTTAGTATAAATTCATTATAAGTATAATTTATAATTCATTAGCATTTTAAAAATGTAAGTTATTTAAGAAACAAGCAGTCGAAAGGTTTGTAAGAAATTAAACTTGTGTTCCTATAACTTTTAATATGTAGCTCATCTGGAAGGTAAAGAACATTTGCTCTTTATACAACATGTGGTTCTCAGGTAGCTCTATTCCCTACCTTAGTCTGAGCTAAGGATCATTACTGTGGGATCATATTTGTGTTGTTAGCAATTTTTTGAAAATGTCAGTGACTGTAGAAAATACCATCAAGTATGAAATTTGCAGTGTTACTTGGTTTCTAAATGTACAAAATGCTTGGCATATTGAAATTTATAGACAAATCAAATATATGTGAATAAAAGCAGTGAATGTGTCTTCTGTTTGAAAATGGTACATCATATTTAATTCAGAAAGAAAAAAAAAAATGTGTTCAAAAACTACCATAGTAGTCTGCTATCATTCATTACATTAAATTATAGATTCATAGATTGGATCTAGTGTTATTGTAAATAAAATTTTGTTTGGCTATCTCTTGCTTCATTTGAGTGACATACAAGCATTGTTTTCTTTCTGGATTACCTATTTATAAAACAGTTGACCTGAAAGAGAAAGTTAAGCAAAAATTTTGTGAGAACAGGTGCTTCACCTTGAGCACCCCATATAACTATATTTTAGAGAGAAAAAAACCTGAAAAATAATGAAGCTAACCAAGATGCAGTTACTACATGGCTGCAGACATTGACAGTATATGGGTACAACAATGGCATTGAGGAACTTCAGCCTTGTTGCGATAAATGCTTGAATAACAGTGACAATTGTGTTGAAAAGTAGGATTAGACCTAGTGTTATTGTAAGTAAGATTTTGTTTGGCTATCTTTTGTTTCATTTGAGTTACACACAAGCATTGTTTTCTTTCTGGATTGCCTATCTGTAAAACAGTTTATGATGACTAATTTATAATTCATTAGCATTTTAAGATGTAAATTTTAATAAGAAGCAAGAAGATTTAAAATCAGAAAGGTTTTCAAGAAATGGAACTTTTGTTCCAGTAATTTTTAATGTAAAACAGCTTATGAATTTAATTTATAAATTCATTAGCATTTGGAAAATGATAATTATGGCCTGAAATTCAGGATGGTATGGTGGGATTACTGTCTAAATTTTTGAAATCTTATGCAAGGTCACCAATTTTTGAAAGAATTTGCTTTTTTGGAACAATGATTGAGTGAGAAAAGCAATGCATTGGCCATTATGAAATTAAAACAATAAAAAAACTTAGGGCCCACAACATTGGTTAAAATTGATATATATATATAAAGCTTGATTTAATATATATATATGAAAATAAAATGTTTAGCATTGTTATTCTGAGTTGATGTAAATTCTTCAATATGTCAATACTTATCGTTAATTTATCGTTAATTAAAATAGCTAAAATGTCAAAAAATATTTTTTTTCTTCTCCAAAACAGTTCTTCTTTCCTGCCCCTCTACCACAAAAAAAAAAAAAAAAAAGCTCTGAATTATGTCAGTAACAAGTAGATTTTAAAGCTGAAAAAAAAAAAAAAAAAAAAAAAATCATTCCTTACGAAAAGTTTGTAAAAAATGGAAGCTTGTGTTCCTATAACTTTGTGTACCTGAAAACACAGTTACAAAAATAATACTTTCCTTCCAATCTTTATGCTCAAAATGAAAACTGGATGCATTAGCCATACACAATTAAAATGATTATTATCTATCATTTTTGTCATTAAATGTTCAAGAAGAGTTTGCTTAGGGATCTATTGAAGGAGACAGACAGCAAAAAAATCATTAAATGAATTTTGGCTTAAAATTGAAACAAAATTTCTAACAGTTCCTGAAATAGTCATAATTATATTTATATAACTTTGTTTATATATTTGTTCAAAATACCATTTTTAGAATTAACATTTATAAAATTAAGAAAAAAAAAATCTGCCAACTGTGCAAAACATTGAAGAAACTCTCTGTGCTGGAGTATAAAATATTCATTGAATTTAAACTTTTACGAAGAAGTAAGCAATTAAACTAAGCTCATTAGTATGAATATTTGTCTATTTTTTTAATAAATGTGAAATTACATTCGTGTGTATACCAGAATTGTTTTTAAATAAATTTTCTTTATGATTTGTTATCAGCAAACATTTTAATTAGTTTTCCAAGTTTATATAAATCTATACCTAAGGTCACGAAAATATTTTATCTGATAAAAGGGGTCATGAGTGGAACAAGTTTGTTAAGTCCTGTTTTAGATAATATAGATGCAAATGTTATGTTGCCATGGCAACTAGACAAAACTGGTGTAGTTTTGGACCATTTCCACTTGATTCTTCCAGATCTGTCCTCACTTGAATGGGTTCTGAAGGAAACATTTGCTTTTTTTCTCTGACAGGCTGTCGGTGTTCCATTCTGTCTCTGTATATTCAGTTAATATCTCTTAATTGTTCTTTTTTGTACGTGTTTGTATTCCAACATTCCTACTCACTCCTCCACGATGCTGGGAACCAGTTATAATCTAGCTTTTGGAGCATGAAATTAGTTATTTTAACATTTCCAAAATCATGTGAGTAGTGTTTTATGTAGCAGAAGACTCAAAGTGGAACTTAATGTTTAGATTACACATCCACCCAGCATTCTATCTAGAACAGCCCATAGTTTACCTCTAACTTTACAAATTAAAATGAAAGATTTGTAGTAGTTGTAATAAAATCAATTAGTTATCAAGAAGAGGAAAATAAAAAAGGAGAACTAATGGCAGCTAACTTTAGTGTGGAATTTCAAAGTATTGTAGCAATATATAAAAGCAGATTTTTCACTATGTCACATTGTGAGTAATAAATTAACAAACAAGTTATGGCATATGATCCAAGTTTAGGGAAAAATCTGAGGGTGATTATTGAAATCATGGTTCTTATTACGGAAATAATTTTCAGCTATAGAAAGAGGTTGGCCTTTCTGAAAAACAGAAATAATGAAGGTAAAATGAATTCAATCAGAAGAGCAGAGTTGGTGTTTCTTTATGTGCCTTCCCCCCCCCCCCCCCCCCTATGAATACCTTTATTTTAAATTTAAAAAAAAAAAAAAAAAACTTTATTAATTGAAACTAAACAGTGTTTTAATTCATTTAAAGTGTAATAAAAATTTGGAATGTAGTTGTCCGTCGATAGCTCAGTTGGCAGAGCGATGGACTGTAGGATGAAATGTTCATGAATGAGTGAAAGAGATGGATTCTATAGGTAATATTTTATTTTGCTATTGTAATAATTAAATTGTCATTCACAAAATTAGTCATCACAATACCAAAAATTTTATTTGAATTTATCTTAAATATATGAGCAAAATGAATGAGCAGTGTTCTTTCTTGGTGTTCGTCTTCAATGGAAATTTTGAAAAGTATTGAAATGATTTGCTTTCTGATTTTGCTTCAGATATAACAAATATTGTATAAGAATTTGAAAGTGCTTAATCATCATATTAATTTTGGAATTAAATTATTTTTCCTTCTAATTTTAGACTGTCAGCCATTCTTGGAGCAGGCATTGGACTAATAAGTGTTGAATTGTGCCTATTTCTTATTGGCATATCCATGTTCAATAATTTGCAGTGTTTCCTTTGTATCCTTTTTTTTCTTTTTTAAATAACTTTTAATTGTAATACAGGGTCATCGAAATAAGTTTGGACACACTTAAAAAAATTATAACTCTAAAAGTAATTAAGGAAACGCAGTAATATTCTTTGGAAAATACTTGGCAATTATCCAAGATTATTTTTAGATGTAACTGCTTCGCAGCCTTGACCTTCAGACGAAGTGAAGAAGCAGTTGTACAGTGAACGAGGCATACATATGCTGTCCAACCTTTTTCAATCCATTAGTGATTTTATATCTAAAACTATTGGAGGTATGAAAAAAATGTCAATTAGAAATTTCTTCAGCATTGTCGATTTAGTAGGAAAGGATCCACTATGCACATGAATAGCCGAAGCCAAAAGTGAAAATTGTGAATGTGTGGTTTTCAGATCATTGATTCTGCACATCACCTAAATGTCACGGCTTTAAAACAGTTACATCTTACAAAACTTGGATAATTGCCGAGTACCTTAGAAAGAAAATTATTCTGTTTACTCAATTACTTTTAGAGTTATGATTTTTTTTTCAAATTGTCTAACCTTTTTCAACCACCCTGCATAAAAATAAATCATATCTGTTAAATCACTTAACAGTTTTGCCTGAACATTGTTTTGACATTTTTTTTTTTGTGCCCTACTCCATTAATTTTGCCATAAAAATGTTTTTTTTTTCTTTCTGTAAATAAAAGCTTAAGTTAATGAATTAAATACTTGTAACAGTTTTGTTTGCTGATTTAAATTTATATAAATGATAGGAATAAAAATTGTTTATCAAAATTTGCTTACTTTTAAAAATGCAATATAGCCACACTGTTTCTAAAATTATGTGGGCCTTCCTCTAAAGCAGTGTTTTTCAACTGATGTATCTTAGAAATGAGAGTGCTGCACATATGTTGCGAGTAATCATGTGAAATATTTGAATATAATTTCTGTTGAAATTTCAAATTAAGAACAGATTCTTACTCTTTAGAAGAGAGTCACTTTCAACTTTTCTATTACTGAGAAAGTGAATGTCCCTAATCCCTTTAGCTTATTTAATACATGAATAAATATAAATACATTTAGAAGCCTTTTCATTAAAAAAAAAAAAAAAAATCCTGCATTTTATATGTGCACTGAATTTTCTAAGTGATTTTATTTCAATAATCTAGATTTTAGACTATATTGAATGATATCCCGGGTAAGTCAAAATGAATATAGTCAGGGCTCGGAAGCAGCGCGCTACAAGTAGCGAAACTACAGTAGCCGCTACTTTTTCCAGTAGTTTGTAGTGTAGCGTGCTACATTAAAAAAAGTGTAGTTTAGCGAGTAGCGTGATACAAAATATCAGTAGTTTGTAGCGAGCATCGACGCTACTTTAGGAGGGAGGAAAAAAGTCCCAATCTTTAAATTACATGATCATCATAACTCGTTTCTTTTGTGCGAAATATGTTCTCTGCAACAATTTGCGAACGTCAGCGACAAATCTCAATTACAGTAGTTACAACGTAAAGTTTCAGCATGCCCGTGATCTAATATTTGCTGTATTTGCTGATAAAACCTCAAAGTACTCACTCATTAAAAAGAAAATAATTTTCTTGCTGGGAACCCTTTGTCTTCTTACTCATTATTAGATGTTGTGTTTTAATGTGGGGATGCTTCTTTTGAGATTAATGTAATAGAATGACAGACAAAAATAGTATAGAACTGCCCTGCTCGGCTTATAATGAATATTTTGAAATTATGGAGCAACAAGAAATTGGTAATTATTCTGTAACATGTAAACTTTGTACAATGAAACAAGAATTTATCGATATCAAAATCATCTTGTTATAACTTGAAGTGGAATATAGAGGTGAGTTAGCATTTTCTTTATTAATAATAATTATTGGATCGCATCTCGCACTGAATATCTAAATCGTTATTCACTAAAATTCATAAATCATTAAAAAGAGTAGTTTCGAATTAAGATTCCTGGTTCAGAAAATAATCTTATCGAACTGTTTATTATCGCAAAAAAAATATTTTATTAATACGTCTTTTGATCGTTGTGAAATATTTGTCCAATATATGCATACAAATTAATTTATTGCATATTTTCTTTTGAAGATTCCAATAGATAAAACAAAGGTGGTTGAAAATAAAAATACATTATTTAAAAAAATGCCTAAGAATGCTTAATTTGATTTTTATGGCTATTTATTTTTACTTTAGCTGTACAGGTTTTTTATCGTTAAAATAATTTATTTATAATGTTTTATATTTGATTTGATATTGGATAGCTTGGTGTTTTAATGAAATGTCCTTATTTTTGTCTCCAGAATGAATCTAAAGCCCAGTATGTTGAAATTCGGGTTTTCAAAGGGACACAAACAAAAAGAGATAGAAAGGAAAAGAAAAGCTAGGCTTTAATTTATGCAAGTCTGTATGATCGTGTTAAATTTTTAAATTGCTTTCAGGAACTATATTTAAATTGTAAAGAAATAGGACTATTTAGCTCTATTTAAATTATATATATTCAAATTTACCAAGAGCTATCCGCTCTTAAGGTTGTTCTCAAATTCAAACTGGCTACTTTATGACATATTCTTTAATTCACTTTTGTTCGGAAACGTATGAAAATGCAGGTGTCCTTATTCAGAAAATTTGTAACCAAAAGACATTTTCCACTATTCTTTAGTTTATTTAATTTTTTGGTAAGACAGAAGATTTTTCAGAAAACACTGTCAAAGTCGGCATTTTCAACCAAATTTCCAATGCCGCAGCAGGGGAAACGGAAAAAACGTGACACGAATCGCTTATAACCTGATAAGTAATTTATTTATCAAAAAAAGAAAACTCATTTCGATTCCAAATCGCTTCAATAGTCAGACCTGCCAATTTTATGCCTTTGTGTTTAAAAATAAGTCAGATAACGTATCAGAAAGTTTCGCGTTGTTGAGTAAGGAATTTGAGAACCACCTTAAGCGTTACTGGACTATATCACTATCATACATTTGTAATATTATTACAATTTTGTTTTCAAATTTCCTTTTTTTAACACTTTTCAACATAATTAAAAAGTATCTATGAATTTGCTTTGTCTGTCTGTCCGTGCTCTAACTCTCGTAAATATACTCAGAATGCCATGAAAGTTTTATATGTTATTGAAGTTTACCATTAAATGTTCAGTATTGAAAATGAAGTGTGTAGCATTTATTTCTCGCTTACAGGGACATTCAAAAGAATTCTGTTACGATATGGTCTATAGGGAAAAATCGTTTGCGGTGTATTTAATTAGCGATCATAACTAAAGTAGCGAAAAGTAGCGAAGTAGTGACTACTTTTGAAAAGTAGTTTGTAGTCGCTACTTTTTAAAATAAGTAGTTGTAGTTGTAGTTAACTGCATTTTTCATAAAGTAGTTGCAGTTGTAGTTCGCTACAAATAAAAAGTAGTTTTTCTGACCTCTGAATATAGTGATTACAAACAGCTATAACTATTTAATGGAAAAGAATTTATCGATAAGATTAACACAGAATGTAGACAGAACTTCAAAATTTTGTATACATACGTCATAGATGTTCTATGTGACTTCCCTTAGTCACATGGACAACATCTAGGCCAGTGGTTCCCAACCTTTTTTTAGCCGCGCCCCACCAAAACATCTCTAAAATGATGATGACCCCCCCCCCCCCCTCCCCCTATAACATATAATTATCATAAAATTTTAAAAGAATTTACTCCTGACAGAGTAAAAAGCATTTAACATTGATCCTGAAATGTGCCGAAGGTAATGGATGAATCAAATATTTTTTATAATCATTTGATACTCCTCGTAGTTTACTGGCACACGGTCGCCCCGTATGCATGATGTATAGAGTGTTCAGAATCCTTGATTAGAAAAATCAATAATTTTGAATAAAACATTTTTGTCTTATTTAATCACAGAATTTCTGCGATTAAATTACTAATCAATTTCTAATCAGAATGAAACGGGATAAAAGATTCGGTAAAGGAAGGTCGTCAAGTAATTGTTAAATATACACTTGAATAGTTTCATGTGTAAAATTGATTTTCATGTGACATATTGCAGTGCGACTCATTCAATAAGTAA
Organism: Maratus michaelseni; assembly: GCA_963931845.1. Lineage (NCBI taxonomy): Eukaryota > Metazoa > Arthropoda > Arachnida > Araneae > Salticidae > Maratus > Maratus michaelseni. Next base: position 32,919,250 of record OZ007586.1, read on the forward strand.
TCGAAAAAGTTATTTAAAATTCTAAAATACTTATAAATCAGAAAAATTATAAAGAATTTTTAAATATATAAAAGTATCTAAATATCTTAAAATGTTTTTTTCAATAATTATTCTGGTAGGATTGTATTTAAAACTTTTGAATGGATACTTTTTAAAAATTGAATAAAAAACTATTTTTTTAAATTTTGTTTTTGAAATTTGAATGTATAACTTTTATTTTCAGCCTGCAACATTACTATTAGAAAAACAATTCAGAAGGTATGGGTTCACAGAAATTCTGAATTGTCCCCCTGAAAAGTCACATTGCTCCCCTGAAAAGTCAAATTGCCCCCCTGTGGGGCATACGCCCCCCGTTGGGAACCACTGATCTAGGCGGTAGTCCATTTCACGCCATACATTCTGAAGCATTTGATCCATCACCGATGGAAACTCATTACAAATGCATACTTTGAGTTGGGCATGGGAGGCACATAGAACATCTATGATACATGTATACAAAATTTTGAAGTTCCGTCTACATTCTGTGTTAATCTTATCGATAAATTATTTTCCCTTAAATAGTTATAGCCGTTTGTAATCGCTATATTCATTTTGACTTACCCGATATTTAAACGATATGGTTGACTAGATCAAAAATTAACAATAGTTATTTATGTATTGACCTAAATATTTTTATATTTTTTCCGTACCTTTGTTTAAAGAAATATGAGACTTTGCTTTAAGAAAAAATAATTTGTACATTTTTCAATCAATAATAATTTGTTTTTAAATTTTATTCCTCTTTATGACATCTCATTTATGAAAGCTGAGATATCCATTAAGAGAAATCAACAGCAAATAATCAGGAAAACCTATTTTTGGAAAACAAGGATTAAGAATTTCTTTATCAGTTATTTGCATCCAAATCAAGTATTTGCCCAAAAATAATGCCAAGATTAAAATATAACCCTTTCATTGATAGGCCTGTGTTTTACCATTTCTAGAAATGTGAAAATAGCTGTAGATTAAAATATTTTCAACGAAATTCTGTTTTGAATCGTATATACACTGCTGTCCAAAAATTAAGGGGCAGTGACCAGACACGTTCGCCTTTTACATGGTTTGACGAATTGTCCTTGCACTTTGAGGATGTAAAGCACATGTTTGACTTCAAGAACAGTAGAGACAGTATATTGAAATTAAAAAAATAATATATTGAATATTTGATGAGATATGGGCATTTGTATGAAATAATTTTTAACTGGACATGCACAAATTATATGAAAGATTTTTTTTTTCATGATTTGGTAGTCAATTCTATAGAGCAACTCATTTAAAAAGACCAGTCAAATATTGTGAAAACTCAGAAATATATTAAAGGTTTCCCCCCAATTTGTCAATTAGCTCACTGTATTGCCTATATCTTTCTGAGATTTCATAATATTTGACTGGTCTTTTTATATGAATTACTCTATAGAATTGACTACCAAATCATGAAAACAAATTTTGGTATAGTTTGTGCATGCACAATTAAAAATTACTTCATACAAATGCCCATATCTCATCAAATATTCAATATATTAATCTTTTAATTGCAGTATACTGTTTGTACTGTTCTTGAAGTCAAACGTGTGCTTTACATTCTCAAAGTTCAAGGACAATTTGTCAAGAATTTCAGTAGATATTCGACAAAGTATGTAAAAAGAGAAAACGTATGGTCACTGTTCTTAATTTTTAGACAGCAACAATGAGGGGATATAAAAGATATTATAGCATGAAACTGCGATTTTATATATATATATATATCCTGGGATTTACAAGCATACTTATGAAATGCAGGAAAACCCTCAGACAGTGAAAAGGTTAAAAAGTAGTAATATTTAGGAAACTGTTAATAAGCAAAACAATTGAACCTGGTTAAGACGTGTTTCAAGGGACTGTTACAAAAGTCTCATATTAAGTTAGGTTGTGAACTAAATGTAATCTGCATAATTTAGCAAGAACTGAGTTTATTTACACACCTAATGATCTAAATAAACTTTAGAGCTTTCATTTATATGTTTACAGTCGAATATTGTGTCTTTTACACATAATTTAGATTAAAATTTAACTGTATTCAAGTTTAACTCATTATTTGTTTTTTATCTGGCTGACTGGAATAATAACTAAAAATAAATATGGATTCAAACGTAGCTTTATTGTCGATTAATACATTACAACCAAAAATAAAACAACAAAAATAGTATTTTTGCTGCATTAGTTTTTTTAACACAAACCAAAAGCATTAAATATTTTGCAGCAGAACCCATTTATTTAAATCATATTTAGCACTTGTGATAATGAGCACCATTATAATCAATCTTTTATTTTTAATATAATGAGAAAAACCATCCATATTAATATTTGTCTAAAAAAAATATTATTAGCATGGCAAATAGGAACAAAACATAGAAAACATAAAAGAAATATACAACTGAAGTCGTATTTGTTTAATGTTCACAAGTTTGTCTTTTTTTGTTGCCTATCACATACATTATAAAACATAGTAGTGTAACATACATTTAAAAACTTCACTAACAATAAATATAATAATAATCTTTATGACATATCTCAGCAAGACATTGAAAACATTTGCTGCAGCAAATAATGTCATAATTGGCTGGGTTTCGGTTCGTCGTCATCTTTGTCCTTACTTGCTTCATACTAGGAGTCATGAACATATGGAAATATCTCTTTTGCATCTTTTATAATGTCTTCTAAACTTCTAAAGTCAATTATAGTGTTGTTTTCTCGATGTCAATTACTCTTTGAGGAAAATTTGGTTTTGTCCCAATGTGTTGACTCACAGCAATTCAATATTTGGATAGGAGGTGGGCATCTAATTCCTCACATGGAGCATCAATTTTGTTTGATGCAAATCTGGCTTCCCAGAAAGTTTGCATTTGTTTTTGATTTGATGCTATCCTAATGTACTGAAGCTGCATTCTATTTAGCAAACTCACAGATGCTTGCTGTTCATGTTTATGTCATTACATGAGAAACTGATGAATTAGACTTTTTGGTAGTTTTGTTTTTAGGTCTTAATTACACCCTGATCCATCTTCTGGGGCACACCTGGTATCTGGTGACAAAAACTCGACATGGACATTTTTAAAACCCCAAATGTTTTTTGGGTGTGATGGTCGTAAATGATGATCTCCACAAATAGCCCTACCTTTCCAGACTTTTCTTGCATATGCAGGTCAAAGTTGCACCTGTAGGAGGCAAAAAGATCACACAGTCTCCAAATATGCTTCTGGTTGACATATTCACAGAGCAAACTCTTCATTATTTTAAAACAGTAAGAATTTCATGATTTACCAATTATGAGAAGCTTATTTTTTTTCCATGTCATCTGCATTTTTCTGACAAGCACTTGATCTTTACTAAACTTCGCTCTGATGTATTTCTTCCTTTTCACAGCAAATGCTTTATCAGGTATTACTTGATTACTTTGATGAACAGTCCACATTTGACCACATTAGAGATATCACAACCAATATATACTTTGGCAATTTGCAGAAGCATGCTGGTTCTCCAACACTACATTTTCAATGTTCACTGCTGCCACTTCCCCAGAAACATCTCCCTCTTGTATATGATTCCATACAGATTTTTAAATTGGTCTAACCATCCTCTTGATGGTTCAAGATTTCTGTTTTGAGTCTGCTATCTGTGAAGCCTTCTGTTTCACTATTGGCCATTTAGAGATATGTTCAAAGCTCGAGCTTGAGTATACCAGTCAAACAATATTGTTTACACTATTGTATTTCTTTTTTTTTCTTTTTTCTTTTTTTTTTTTTTTTTTATCTTCACACTTTTAGGCAAGTAAGTAGATGAAATTTTCTTGATTGCCTCTGGATTTTTATCAGGATATGTAACAGTGATTCCAAAATATTTATTATTTTGCAATACCTGTTTTATTTACTATGGTCTTAAGAGTCATATTTTTGTATGTTGACACAGATTTATTTGACATTGATAAAGAGAAGCACACTAGGGAAGCTATATTTTGTACATTGTTATGCAAGGATTAAAAAAATTGGCACTCTGCAAAGAAAGGAGAATAAATAGCAAAAAGCAACAATAATTCATCTATTGCTCTCCAGCTCAGTAAAAACATACACAAAGCGAGAGGCAAAGAATGTTGGTATGCTGGATTAAAGAAGAATTGCAGTGTTGCTAATTTAGGGTTTTAGAATTAAAATAACTACTACCATTTCTGATTAGTAATATTCGCCTTAATTACTATGTTATTAAATAAGGAAATCTTACTATTCAGAAATGGTGGTTTTTAACTGAATAAAAAAAAAATCTATTAAATTGGCAACACTGGAGAAATGAGAATGAATTCACATCTTGATCTATGATTTCTTTTTTTAAGTGAGACTTTTTGCTTCAAGGGATCAAAACTCTATCATGTATTAAGTGGAATTGTGTAATTACTGTTCATTTATTAAATGTGACAGTTTTGTATTAGTTTTATGAGTGATTTTCAAAGGACCAGAAAAAAATCTTCATATTAACCATAAGCATCTTAACTGGGACCGACTGTAAATGATTTTATTAACTAACCATCTTGTTTTTATTTTGTGTTTAAATGAAAATAAGTGTTAAGTTTCTCTTTTGTCTTTTAAAATAAAAAATTTGAAGTCTTTTAAAAATCCCATTTTTATTTGGAATAATCTTGTAGCAGACGCATTAATAAAAACAAGAAAGAAAAATCAAGCATAGATTATGAAACACTTTCCAATACTTCCAGAATACTGTACCAAAAGTTCACCATTTAATAAGGTGAAAGATGATATCTTAAATAAGCAGTTTAGAAAATGCATAAAATATTGGAAAACTCAATTTCAGCAATTACCATTCATAGCCAGAAAGGTACTCTTTTTGTGCAACCCTGTATATGATCTATAGGTTTGTATATGTACTACATAGTAAGCTAAAATTTCCCCCTCAGCAATTTCTGCCAATAGATGGAAATGCACTCTATTTTTTCCTTTTTTTTTTTTTTTTTTTTTGACATGTTTTTGACATTTTCTGTATGTTGTCAACAGTATTTTATACACTCCACATATTAAACTAAAATTTTATTTAGGTAAAAAATGCATAACACAACTAAAAATGCACTTCCAACAATTAAGATGGCAGTGTATCCAGTGTTACCCTGTATGTGAATTTATAAATAGTCTACAAACATATTTTTGTGCACTAAACATAATCCAGGCCAGCTGAAAGATGCTTTACACAATTAAAAACCACTCTTAAGCAGTGCCCATAGACAGTGATGCTTTTGAGTTCTTTTGTGTAGCCCTGTTGTTGTGGGAAAATTAACTCACCTGTATATAATGTATCGAATTTATACACACTACATAGTATGTAAAAATTTAGTTAAACTTAAAAATGCAAACAAAAATTATAAACACACTATATATTCTTCAATAAGCATCTTATAATGCACCTCAGTAACATATATAAATTTTGTTAAGTTTGAAATAGTGTAACATCATTAAAATACATTGCAAATGATTTTTCCCTGTATACCTTTGTGTATTTAAAATCTTTTGTCTGACCCTGTAAATGAATGATCCATGCTTTGCTCTCCATACTCTACAGAAAGTATGTTTAATTGTACCTCATAAATGCACATTATGTTCATTATGCTTGGAATAGAGTAACAATATTAAAATACATTGAAATCTATTTTCTCCTACAGACCGTAATGTAATAGAATTCTTTTAAGTGTCCCTGTGAATGAACTATAAATGCTACATACTTCATTTTCAATCTAGAACATACCATCATATATCTCAGTAACACATATCAATTACGTAGAAGTTGAATTATATTTACAAGAATTCGAGCATGGATGAACAGACAAATGAACTTAAGTTGTAAACACTTTTCAACTTTGTTGGAAAGTGTTAATAATAGAAAATAAGTATAGCATTCTAGAGTTAACAAATATGTTTATCTTTATTACACATTCTTCTAATATCTAGGATAATTATCCCCATATTATTTTAAAGGAAATTATTGCAACTTTGCATATAAAATTGACCAAAGTTCAAAATCATTTTTGAAGAAAGTAAATTTTAATTTTTAAACTTGCAGTTACTTATTCTTCATTGTGTGCCAAATTTGGCACATGTGTCGTTGCTGACCTCTGGTGTTAAATATAATGGAGGATGCTGAAATTTGTCATCCTAGCACATGGTCTAATGATAGTGAGGTAAATAGACTTATTGGTAAATCTGCCACTGCAGTTACCTCTGCCTATGTGGTGGTAATTGGTAGAAATACAAATGTTTTGCAGCAGACATCAAATAAGAGTTGCTGAAATACTAGACATTATAAAATATTTTGTGTCACCTTTACATTTCATGCTCCATGTTCCTGTGCAATAATCTGGCCCTGTATATAATATTTAATTTTTAATATAAAAATGAGGTATTTTAGCTAGTAACCACTGGTTAGTATATCAGAAATTTTTAGTAACCAGTTTCTGGCTGGTAAATGGTTTTCACTACTTTTTGCTTGGAAGTCAACTACTGATCAGTGTGATTATTTCAATTAATAGGCAAAACATACATTTAGTAGCATTTGAAAATTGTAAAAGCAATCTATAATAGTTTCTTTCTTTATTATTTTTATTTAAAAAAAAAAAATTCTAACATTAAAGAAAAATTGCTAATAAATTTGCAAAATAATCATAAAAGCTGATTTTTATGAGTCAACCATGGAGCTATAGTGGTATTGTACTAAGTTTCTAAAATCCAGAATCATTCCAGACTTGACAATTCTGGATTTTAGAGGTTATAGAATAAAAAGTTTAATTTAGGGCAACAAATGCCATATTCAGTTTTAAAATATACAGTATAACTAAAAGTGAAAATTATAAATTAAAAAGAAAACATTCCTATTATTAAAAATGTTTATTTAAACATTTTTTTTCTTTTTTTCCTTTTTTTATTTTTTTTGTTTTCTCTGTCCAAGCCTTTTATTACTTTAGTAGCAAGCTACGCCCACTGTGCAGGTCGGTTTCTACAAATGAACCTTGTATCAAACGAAATATATCGTTTAATTTGACCTTGTATTTGAAAGCAATCTGTATATTTACCTGGAATATCCTTCCACATTACTGAAAAATGACACCATTGCGCTATTATGTTTTCTAATGTGCAGTCTAAATTTTAGCTGTTAAGGACCAAATCTCTTATTTGGTCATTTACAGTTAGGGTTTGGTAAAGAACTATAAAACTATATGCAATATACTAAAACCATCTCTAACAATTATCGAACTAACAATGCAAAAAAATTAACTAACAAAATCCATCCAGTAGAAGTTTTTATAAAGACTAATATTTGATAATCGGGTTCATCTGATAAGGTGAACCCGTATAATAATAGTATCTTCCCATAATGATTCTATAACTAAGCTACGTAGAACGATATGTTTTACAATAAAACGTTCCCTGAAAAATTATCTATCTTACAGTTTAAGTTCTATGAAAATCCATTCAGCAGAACTCGAGTTATAAGTAGCCAGAACAAAATTTCATACATAAAGTAGAAGTATATTGCTATTAATCTAATTTACATTTGAATTACCAAAAAGGTACTTTTCGGTTAGCTGGACGCCAGTGATATATGTACATATATAAATATGTATATACATATAAGTGTATATATATATATATGTATGCATATATATATATGTATATATATATATATATGTGTGTGTATATATACATGTATATATATCACTGGCACCCGGCTGACCGAAAAGTACCAAAAAAATACTCCAAAAATGCTCTCGTACACTTGAGAAAACACCTTTTGGATTAAAATCAAATTGTTTGGGGACAAAAGTAAAATCAAATTGTTTGGGGACAAAAGTAAAATCAAAATCGCCAAAAACAAAAGATAAATCGGCACATGTTGTTTCAATAGCAATCTTTCACATTGGATAATTTTTTAAGCATTACGAACTTTCTCAATCATGTTTAAATTAAATATTTTCATTTTATAATATTATCTCTCATCAAAACTGTTTTTTCTTTTCTTTCTACAGTCAACTCTGTGAAATCCACACACTTAGGGACCAAAGGTTTGGCGGATTATAGATCATTTCTTTGTTTACATTTTATTTTTTTATAGTCGGACTATTAATTAGAAATATTTAAATATAAATTACAATAGAAAAGGAAAATATAATGCATAACTGGTTTAAATTATTCAATAACTAAGTTAATTTAAAGAAAAATTAATTATACAATGCAAATTTTATTTAAATTATTCATTTTTTAAATACAGTCAACGCTGTTAAATCTTCACAGTTTGGGACCAAGAGTTTTGCAGATTACAGATCATTCCTTTGTTTTCTTTTTAAACTGAACTATAAATTACTAATATTACTACAAAAGTAATATAAAAAGGAACATTATAACTCAAAAGTAATTTAATAATTCTAAGTATAGAAAATAAGTTGAAACTGGTGTGTTGAACTCAATAAGAGCTAAACAATCTTCCTAAGAAGATCTTTTAGCTCTTAATTCTAAGTATGTTGGAATTATTATAAAATTTAAATTTCATTAGCTGTTATTTAATTTTTTGAACATTTACTCAATGGGAATTTAAGTTTTGGCTTAAATCTGAATATATATTTATATCCAAGTTGTTTAAAGGTGTATTTAGCAAAAGTGCCTTTCAAATAAGACCAAATCAGTTACTGATTTCTGAAGATATTTCTTTAGTCAGCTGTTACATGAATGTATTAGTTTTAAAATGTAAATTACTCCACTGATATTAGCCTTTAGTTGTTCCTTTTGCTTACCTAAAGTTATTATTTTAATATACATCATGCAAATCACATAAAACTTGTTAAATCACAATTTAAAGCATTCAAAAATTGATAATTCATAAAAACAACTATATGTAATTTCTTTAATGAGCTTAATTATGAAAGTATGATTTCTGTTTACATTTGAAAATGGATGGTGGATTATAGAGATTCGCGGATTATACATTGGCAGATTTCACAGAGTCGACTGTATTTCTTTCTTTTTAAAAAAAATAAAATTAGTAATAGTTTTTTCTTTTATTTTTCGAGACGTATAGCAATTTAAATTTTTTCTGCAACAAAAAAACACCTTTTGGCTTAAAATCAAATGTAAAATCAAATTATTTGGGGACAAAAGTAAAATCAAATTGTTTGGGGATAAAGGTAAAATCAAAATCGCCAAAAACAAAAGATAAATCGGCACATGTTGTTTCAATAGCAATCTTTCACATTGGATAATTTTTTAAGCATTACGAACTTTCTCAATCATGTTTAAATTAAATATTTTCGTTTTATAATATTATCTCTCATCAAAACTGTTTTTTTTTCTTTTCTTTTATTTCTTTCTTTAAAAAAAAAAAAAAAATTAGTAACAGTTTTTTCTTTTATTTTTCGAGACGTATAGCAATTTCAATTCTTTCTGCAACAAAAAAACACCTTTTGGCTTAAAATCAAATTGTTTGGGATCAAAAGTAAAATCAAAATCGCCAAAAACAAAACATAAATTGCCAAATATTGTTTCAATAGTAATCTTGCCCATTGAATAATTTTTAAGCATTACGAACATTCCCAATCATGTTTAAATTAAATATTTTCATTTTATAATATTATCTCTCATCAAAACAGTTTTTCTTTTTTTTCTTTCTCTTTCTTTCTTTTTTTTTTTTTTTTAAATAAAATAAGCAACCATCTATTCTTTTATTTTTCGAGATGTATAGCCTTCTCAATTCTTTCTGCAACAATAATGGTCATCAAAAAATTAGCAATGGTAACCTTTTCGGTCAAAATAACAGAACTTTCTATCATAATTCTATAACTAATGTATGTAGAACAATATGTTATATACTAAAACCTTCCCTGAAAAATTATCTATCGAACAGCACAAGTTCCATCAAAATCCATTCAGCGGAACTCGAGTTACAAAGGAATGAAAGGAAATTTCCGTTTGTGTTTTATATATATAGTAGATTTGGTATATTGTCAGCAACAGATAGTACCAAGTAAATATAGGCTGGGTAATGTTTTTCAAAATTACTGAATTAATGCCATTTTAGTCATTTACTTCACGTCAGATTGCATCCTTAATAGTGAAAGATGTTGAGAAAACTATTCTAAATATCACAAATTCACTATTAGGGTAAAACTATTTTATAAATCTAAAATATAAGAATCTCTCATGTGTAAATTTCTAAATAAATATTGAGTAAATTGATTGGTACTGTCATATAAAGTGGCAAAACAAAAGTAATAATGGGCAAAATTACTTGATGTATTCCAGATGTAAGATATCCGGATTTTGCAGTCTGTACTTAGTACCATGGCTGAGCTGAAACACAATCAATTGATTAAAAAACAAAATTATCAGGCTGGTATGGCAAAATTTTTAATTGCCTACTAGTGAGTAGCAATTTTTAGCTTTAATTTAAAGGCATATCATGTGATGTTGAAGTTTTTTTTCATTATGCTTACTTTTTACTTACCTGTAATAACCTTGATTACCTTAATTCTATTTGCAAGCTTTTTTCTGTCATTTAAGTGGAGCCTGTTCATCATCATATCTTTTATACAGTGGATGGGTAGAAGAAGTATATATTATAATTTTTGTCTGTTGTATTTTGCTGCCTGTTGTAACCGAGGGTTTTATTCTTATAAGATATGTGTTGAAAAATGTATAACTTTTTAATAGGAAAAATAAATTGCATTTTTACTTTTACAATAATTATTGTAGCGTCTTCGTTTTTGAGTTTGTGTCATTTTGAAAAGCAACTGATGCATCAATTTAATTATCCTATGGTACCCAAGCCTTATATTAAAACACAAATTGTCTAAAAAGTGAAAGGATGTCTAACAGATGACATTTACTAAAAAACAAGACAAAACATTTTGGTTATTGTTTAATATAAGATCCAAATTCTTTTCATGCAAAAATCAAAATTTTTAAATAAATATTGCAGTTACCACATTGCTTTTAATACTGAAACACAGTATATAAGCAAACTTAATGACAGCATATAGTAATTTTGTTTTCGTAAAGATAAGATTTTTGTTATAATGATATAATTACTCTCAGAATGTTATGGAAATGGAAATTCGAAACATATTCCTATTTCTAAACAAACCAGGTATTAGACTTGTCTCAGGGCAGTAAAAAGAAGCTAGTTTGAGAACAGGGATATTCCTTAAAACATCTAATGATGAAAAGTTTTGGATTAGGCTGAAAGCATTTATTTAAAGGATAGATCATGATGGAAGAACTTTTTTCACACTAATGATTGATGTTGTCTTGTGCAATTTGCAGCTTTTTATCCAAAATACAGCCTAAAAATTACTGCAAAGGTTGAAAATGCAAGCTCTAAGTCTTTCGGTGGGCTATTAGTGATAGAATTTTGAGAGCTGCTGGTTATTTTAAATGGGTCTCCTACAAGTACCAAACAGTAAATATCTTGACCATCATGGAAAATCATCATAATTTAATGTCATTAAACATCATCACAATTTAATGGCCCCTAAACTTCCCATTTAAAGTATTATCAGTAAATACAACTCTTTCTAAAAAGTATTCAACCAGTGTTATGGAGTGGAAACTCATTGCTGGAGATATCCGATACTGAGCCAGTCTCCATGAATTTCTTGCACCAGTCACAAATTGATTGAAGTGGACACAAGAAATTCATGGAGACCAGCTCAGTATTGGATAAAACAGGCAGTGGATGAAAAGGAGTATTAAAGGAAAATGTTGACGATTATTGCTTTGACGTGCATCATGCAACCAATAGTGCACATGCAGAGGTTTATGTTTATATCTGTAGCAATATTTACGAGGTAAGCATCAACTTTTTCTTTACTATTATGACCCATAAAAATGATATCTGACACATTTTGCACAACAATTAAAAGTTATTATTTTCTACAAATATTGTTATAAAAACATTCATTTATTTTTAAAAAAATCATTGCAATATTTAATTTTTTTATGCTATTTTACAGTTGACTTTTTTTTCAACACATATATTTTCTCAAATAATTTTCCTTTCTTTCGTGAGTAGGTCAAGGGGTTGGCTTTTATACCAAATACATCCTATGAGGTTGGCTTATAGACTGGAAAAAAAACACTCATTTATTTTAATCAGACATACAAATTATAATTTGCTTAAATAATAAGAAAACATGTATTATTATTTTTCCTTTTTAAAATGAAATCAGTTATGGGGAACATAACAGAATGAAATCATTTAATGCAAAATTTATTGTTTATTTCAAAAGTATATGTTTAATGTAGCATTTTAGTGTTTCTAGAATATGATTAAAGTAAAATTTGCCTAAAAATACTAATAAAAAACTGAAACATTTACATTTACTGTTACATATAGATTTTTTTACAATATAGATTTTTTTAAAATGTTTTCTATCGATGGTTTAATTTTATGAAATTGGTCTTAATTATGTATAATCCCTAACAATGGTATAAAATATACATAAATATCTAAATGTATACTAAAATTTTATTTAAATGTTATTCTTGGAGATGGAGACAGAAGATTACATAATTGTGAGCCAGGTCTGGATTAAGGGGTGAGCTCGGGGACTATAGCCCCGAGTCCCAACCCACCAGGGGCCCTCAGCAGTAGCTTAAGTTTTATCAGTTTCGTTTTAAAAATTATTTAATTTTTTTTTTTAAATAAAAAGAAAGGTTTCTAAAATAATAAAAATATTCTGAAATAACGAGAAAAAAGTCGTACTTCAAGCGTCATAACTTTTTCCTTTTGCAATTCCAAAGCCTCGCAAGTACGATGTAACGTTCGATATCTTTGCTAAGCTATTCTTTGACTATTTTTACCCTTCTTTTACCAAGACTAAAAGAAGAAATGATCTTTACTATTTCCCGCTTCTACCTCGTAATCTCAAAAAATCCCTGACGGCTCGGCCTACAGGCACAGGTAGATTTCGAAGACGCAGACTGTGGAGCACCTGTTTGTTGGGAATTGCGGAAGAAATGACCTTCTGGCCATGATGCGGAACCGATGAACCGCCCACTTCCAAACCTAACTTGTTTGCAGGCGGAGCCGGCAGGGATTTTCTTTTTTGTAATTTTTTGCTATAAGGGTTGGTCCTATAAAAAACTTGTCAATAGAAAAGTTTTAGATAACATAAAGAGGATTTGATATCTTGTGAATTGGCGAAGTTATGAATTTTTTTCTTCTAAACTTCCCCCCCCCCTTGGAGCCATTTTTGACGATATCAAACATCTGTCATATATAAATTTTCGTCCCTTTTCCTAGAAGTAATAACTTTAAACCGATTCGATACGTATCATAATTAAGAAATTATTCGTTTTATTCTGTTTTCACAAAAAGTCCCCCCATTTCCCCCCCCTTGGTTCGATTTTACCCATCAACTAACATGACTGAGATTTTATGCCCCTTGATTTTATATATTAGTTTGGAAGAGATTTGTGCAGAATTATTGGAGTTATCGTGTCCATAAAAAAGTGACATAGATAGATATATAAACTTTTGAACTGAGGGTGGTTTTGGGTTCTGGGAGTCATGATCGGCATAGATCGGTAAAATTTTTTCAAAAATTCCAACTTGGGGGAGAATGTAATAGGTAGTATTTCTTACGAAATCTACCTAAAAGCAGCATTACCTGTATAAGTATAAAACGTAATAATATTATAATGCAGAGTTTCCAAGTTCTAAAAGGGGAAAAAAAAAATCTGAAAACTTTCTCTAATAAATTTTTTTGCTTAATGCAAATTTTTTTAAAGAAATATTTACACCACTGTAGCTGAATTGTTACCAATAAGTATATGGGACAATATTTACTTAGAACAACTATTGAAAGATAAACTGTCTAATTTAGTTATTCAGTTATTTACAGCTTCACCAGAAAGAATCTTTTCTGGTTTTGGTTTTGTTCAGTTTAAGGACAATTCCACCGTTACGTGTGTAATTTTTAGAGTGTTTTTTTGCAAATTGAGACAAATTTGGAAGTGAAATTATTTAGATAACATTTTACTTTTTTATTGCTATTACAGGACACATACAGAATCATTTTTGCAGTGACACCTTAAGACTAAAACAGCCATACTTAACCTTTTTATCTCGTGGGCCACAAACGTATGTTTGCGATGTTAGGCAGACCACAACACACTTATGTTTTTTTTTTTTTTAAAGTAAAATAGTAAAATAACATAAGTATTACAACAAAGTAATACAACAATGTTAATATGATTAGTAATATGTTGAACGTTTGTCGTAGAAGAAATTTTACCAAAAATATTTAACTATTTCCAAACAATAAACTTCGTGGTATATTTTTATTGCAAATGTTGTAGATATATGCCGTAAAATTAATTTGTTTTTTGAAAATAGTGGTGCAAAAAGTTTTTGATGCTAATTTTTTCTGTGATAGACATTCTAATATAAAAAAATCCCTGACAGCTCGGTCTACAAGCACAGGTAGATTTCGAAGACGCAAACTGTGGGGCGCCTGTTTGTTGGATATTGCGGAAGAAATTACCTTTTTGCCATGATGTGGCATTGGAACCGCACACTTCGAAGCCTAACTTGTTTGCAGGCAGAGCCAGCAAGGATTTTTTTTTTGCTATAAGGGTTGGTCCTATAAAAACTTGTCAGTATAAAAGTTTTAGATAATATTAAGAGGATTTATAATAAATTTAAGCGGATTTGATATCTTGTGAATTGGCAAAGTTATGAATTTTTTTCTTCTAAAACCCCCTTTCCCCCCCCCCCCCTTTGGTGCAAAAAGTAGTGCAAAGCCCCCCTTTGGGGCCATTTTTAATAATATCAAAAATATGCCATACATAAATTTTCGGCCCTTTTCCTAGAAGTAATAACTTTAAACGGATTCGATACGTATCATAATTAAGAAATTATGGGGTTTTTTATGTTTTCACAGAAAGCCCCCCTTGGTTCGATTTTGCCCATTAACGAAAGTAGAGGGAAAAGGAGAGTTCTGCCACAACAGGAGCAATAAGGTGGTGGTGTTAAATCATACTATAGTACGATGTGAAAAGAACACTTTGAAACGTAGAAGGGGTCTTAAGGGTGTACTATAGGAAGAGGGTATAAATGTGAGGGGGCTTAATTTTTAAGTTGGGCTTAATTTCTTTTAGGATTAAATTTAAATGTTAGATTGAAGTCTGCTACAGGATGGGAGTATTTTTGAAGAGGCGGCTAACTTTTTTGAAGGGGGGCTTATTTTTTTTTTTTTTTACAACTTAGAGTATGAACGTAAATTTTTGAGGGAGCTTATTTTTTTTTTTTATTGACTTTAACTTTGAACGCGAAACGGGGATTAAATTTTTTTTGTTTCGCCCTATGTGTGCAGGAACTGAAATGATTGAAGATTTGTGGTAGGTTTAACTGATCAAACCAACAAGCTATATCTGTATGTTTAGATTTTAAGTGTTTAAAGAGGTAACACGTTACCGGAAGTGAAAAGTTTAAGTTTGAATTTTAATGAAACCGGAAATTTATCGTTTTCAATATGATTCGATTGAATATTAACATATTTCTTCTAAAATGTATAGTGGAAGCAATGGTAAAAAGACATGTTTAGGGATAAGTACTGTTTTTATTGTGTTTGGTGTAGAAAACATAGGAAAGAGGCGTAGTTTAAAAAACAAATTCAATTTTATTAATAATTTTCCCAATGCAATACATGTGGACCCACTTGTCGTTTTTTAGCGGGTTTTGACAAATCTAATGCAGAATCTTGTTTAATGTTTGTTGACAAATATTTATTTTTAATAAAATTTCGCGGGACATTCATTTCGTTTATTGTTTCTAATAATTTGTTCTGTGCCTTGATCGGTTTTCTTTTTTTTTTCACAGTAAACAAAAGATTAAATAAATCTGCCAAGTTCGATCCGGGGATATGTTTTCCTTCGAAACTTACAGTCAAATTTTTATCCTATTGAAATTTTCTTGGACGTGCCATGACAAACTGATCTAATGCTTTGATAATTTAGGATAGCTTTATCTGTTCAAGTTATGATATCATGGTGGTTAGATTACAGATATTTGTGTTTTGGAATACACACGTGGTACACGCGATTTTTAATTTTGCCTGTTCAGTTTCATTTATATTCTAAAATGAGGGTTTATTTTTGAAAGATAATGTTAACTTTTATGATTATCTTGTAACAGACTGCTTTCATTAAAGTATATTTTAGAATTGTAAACTACAATTTTGAAATTTTCATCTGTTTGATAAAAAAAGCACAGGAAAAAAATAAAAAAAAGTATTAAAAAAATAATAACAATTGTTCAAAAATATTATAACAACTATAAACAAATGATAAAAAAAAATAATAAAAAACTGTTCAAATAATAATAACAACTATTCAAAAATAATAAAAACGGTTTAAAAAATAACAACTGTTAAAAAATAATAAACGATTGATTTTATATAACCAACATTTAAAAAAAAGATAATCAAATCTAGTTTTTTCTAACATGACTTATTCGAAATATTCACTTTTTCTAGTTAGATTTATAACACATAAGTGATTCGATCAGTAAAATATTATTTATAAAAGCACTAAATACGAGATTAATAAGAATTTTTAACTTACAAACATATGAACTTCTGATGCACAAATGATTCGACCAGTGAAATTTTATTTATAAAAGCATTTTTGACTTACAATTGTACGAACTTCAGATACTTAACCCTTTCTGAATCAATGTGTAAGAATTAACTGACTATTGAACTTATAACAGAGTATGATAAAATAATCGTGTGACTTTTTAAACCAATAAAATGTTAATATTTTTAAACAAGCGCCCTCTATCATTTTATGAACTTCCAAGAAACGAGTTAATAGGATTATATTGTTTCCTGTTACCGCTGTGAAAGGTTATGTTTTAAGTTAGTTTACATTTAAGTGATTACGGAACGAGTCATGGATTCTGCTTTGTCAAGTGTTAATAATATGTCTAACGTGAAGAGTGAACCCTCATCACCAGGATTAAATGACCATGACATGGAATTTTTAATACAGCCTAAAGAAGAACCTGTTTCGAATTGTGAAGTGAAACCCACCTCATCAGGATTAAAGAAACAGAAGTTACCCTTTGTGTGTTCTACTTGCAACAAAGCTTTTCCTCGAAAGGTTAACTTAACGTTTCACATGAAATGTCATCTGGAGAAAACACCTCTTGTGTGTGTAATCTGTGAAAAAACATTCGCTAGAAAGTATCATTTATTAAATCATATGAAGACTCATTCAAAGACCCCTGTGATTCATAATTGTAATGTATGTGGCGCAGTATTTTCACAAAAGAGTGATTTATTAAAGCATGGGAAAATTCATAACACTTCCAAGCCAAAACAAAGGAAAAGTAGACAGTCACCCAGTCAATGTAAATGTGACGATTGTTTTGAAACATTTAATAATAGATCTGACTTAGTGAAACATAGAAAAATTCATCTTTCACCTAAAGAACATAACCCATCTGATCGACTTTCCTTCGGAAACAGTTCGAAATATGAAATTTCAGTCATCACTTAGTTTAGTAAAATATTTAAGTTTTTCGATGTTTTTACTCCTGCTCATTGGAATTTAGGTGAGGAAATGATTGTTGAAGTACAAATGAATAAGAACTATGAGCTTTATGTTCACATACAGAAATATGAAGAATTGGAAAAGAACGGTCGTGAACTTACCCCCACAAATGAAGGCATTACATTATCATGTGCAACATTCGACAAATTTGAATCGAGATTGGATAAATTTAATTTTGTTTCTGAAAATTATACATTCGTATGTAATAATGACTTACTAATTGCTTATGTAAATAAGGAATCATGCATACTGCAAAAATTATTCAAATCGAAAAAGTTTGGGTTTTGTTTGAAGTCTGATGTTTTACTGCTTACAAAAGATCAATATTTGAAACTAGTGAAAAATCGCTTTAAAATTACTGAATGTCTCATTGAGACGCTTTTAACTAAGCTTATTCCTGTTTCAGTTTTAGAAAATTTAAACAAATGTAAATGTACCCACCTCACAATCGAAGAGACTTTGAACTATTTCTTAACATGTTTCGATGACGAGTTAAAGTCATCCGTTTCTCGCATGTTTGATTGCTATCAATGTTCAATCGGAGAACCAATTAATATGAAACACGAGTGTGATAGTTATAATTTGCGCAGAAAATATAATTGGTTTAATGAGAGTGCACTGCTAAATTTTAACGTGACTGAATTTGTAAAAAACCTGTTCAAGCAATGTTCATGTAATTATACTCATTTATTTTTTGAAACTATGAATATAGACTTTTATAATAACCATTTAAACAATGTATTTATAAATTAACATAGAAATGTATTTATTTAATAAATATTTGTTTTTATATCACATGTCTGTTTTTATTTCACATGTCTATTTATTTATTTATTAAATTAATCTTTGAAGTTTTATTTTCTAGAAAAAAAGTAAACATATATTTATGAGTAGGCAATTTTTTTTTAAATTGTAGTCTTTAAAGTTAACCCTTTTTGGTTAAATGAAATCTCTTTTTAAGAAAAATTGATTATTTTTATTTGAATACGTATTAAACTTATTTATTGATAAGAAAGTTTAATTTTTCTCTCCGTTTAAACAATGACATTGCATGTTTTCAATCCCACAGTTAACATTACAGTATTTAACTTAAACCGTCACTGTATTTATTATAGATAAGTAATTTAAATGATTAACTATAACTGTGACTGCTTTTAACCTAGATAAGTAAATGTTTACATGAAATACAATCAGTTTACTGTTGACTTTTATCGAGATTACACCAGTTATTGGAATACTGATTAAAAATATTTTATGACATTAATATGCAGAAAAGATCTCACGAAGAAGTACTTTCACCTTCAAAGCATCCATGTTTAGAAAAACCTATGGAAAATTCAAATACCTATGAGAAAGAGTTAAAAGACCCAAGATTAAAACTTTCTAAAATGGCTAATAACTGTGTAACTACTGAGGACTTACAAGATTTGAAACCCGAGATCGCTATGAATTTTTCAACCTTTGCCTATGGGGATGATACAACATCTTTCGAGAATCCCGGTCAAAAGCCAAATTTTGCCATGGACTATTTGAATACATTTTTCGAAGACATAAATTTTGAAAATTTAGATTGTTCTACTACCTCAACGTTTCAAGAACCTACAAATAATATTTTACAGACTACTCTTAAACGCGAGGTCAACGAGCTACAAGCAAACAACCTTTCGCAAACAAGTGGTGAATTAAAAACCACCATCTCACCTACAAATGACATTAAAAGTGATAAATTATGCAATTCATATGTGTTTCACAAAGAACTAAGTGACTGTTTCTATTTAACTTTGAAGTTGAGAACTAAACAATATTGTATACTTATACGAGAATTTAAACGCAATGTATCTACTAATGAAGAAATCCCGACCAACCGCGTGGTTAATATGGATATTCCTAGCTGGTTTGAGTTTCAATATAAACTCATTGCATTTAATTTAAGATACAAAAGTACGTCCTTTGTTTCTAATAACATGATTTTAGTGTTAAACCAATATTCTACGATGCGAATTAAAAATTTAAAGAATTATTCTTATACTGACTTAAACGAACATCAACTAGAAAAATTAAAAGAAAGTACTTCTCATTTAAATAGTGCACTTTTACAACATATGTATACAAAACTTTTACCATCTCTTATTAAAAAGAAATGTATGGTGAGTAATATATCTACAGAAAATGAACAGGTGTTAACTTAACACATGTATCGAGAATAATATGTTATCAATACTTAATCAATTGTATGAATGCCATGCTTGTGCACTACGACATTCGAGCAAAAGCCTTCACTCCTGTTTCACATTTAATAATAGGGAAAAATTTAATCAATTAGGGGAAGCTTTGTTAATGCTCGTAGATTTCGATTATGTAACTTCAACGTTTCTAAACGGAGTTTATAATGTTAGTGAGCACTTTTTATGTAAGATTAACGAACAAACTATTTGTAATGAATTATTTAAGACCTGAAAATAAAATGTTTTTGATTAAGTTCTGTGTGTTTATTTTTGCAAAGTGTCTATGAGTGAATTTATTAGTTTATAATTTAGTAGAAATTTTAAGTGAAGTGATGTAATCCAATTAAAAAATAAATTAATCTATAACAAAAATTAATTGTAATAAAAATATTCACATTAAAAAAAAAGGTTAAAAAAATTAGAAGTTAATGAAATTAAAACTTATTAAA
The DNA here is from genome assembly GCA_963931845.1 of Maratus michaelseni. Taxonomy (NCBI): domain Eukaryota; kingdom Metazoa; phylum Arthropoda; class Arachnida; order Araneae; family Salticidae; genus Maratus; species Maratus michaelseni. The sequence continues at coordinate 32,939,602 of OZ007586.1, forward strand.
ATTAAAAGTTAACAACAAAAAATAAATAATAAAATAAAATAAAGATTAACAAAAATATAGTTTTAAAATAAAAGTAAACAAAAAAAGTTATAAAGTAAAAGTTAACAAAAAGTTAAAAGTTAATAAAATATTTAAAAAAGCAAAAGAATGTATGTGTTATGAAAAGAGGGGTTTCCTTGTGGAAGTAACTTTCAAAATGTATGTGTATGTATTTATTAGTTTTTCATTTAGTAGAACTTTTAAGTGAACAGTTAGAATTTATGTTTTTATATAACTTAACACAAAATAAAATTTTTAACTATTGCAAAAAGATTCAACTATTGAATGGAAATATGCATATTAGTAAAACAATCACAAGTTAATAAAATGAAAGATTTTAAATTTCATACAATTTAACAAATATATATATATACGAAACACATTACGGATTTAAATATTATAAGAAATGTTTGATGGAAATTTTTAAGACAGATTTAATTCTTGGTTCTGCCATATATAGTTCGAACTTATTTTAGAAGATAGTTTTTAATAGTCTTGTGGTTCGAACTTGACAAAATGAAATCAAGACACAATGAATTGTATGTTATTTTAATCATTATGTCATGACTTCATACCTCTGAAAGTGTATTTAAAGGTTTCTCTAGCTTTATTCAATGTTATTAAGCGTTTGTGAAACCGAAAATTAATGAAAAAACAGATCGCCTTCTACCAATTGCGCTAAGAATGTTTTATTCAATTATTATAAATAATAAAACCTTTTAGAATATTACTTATTTTAAATTCAAAATAATAAAAATTTAAAGTTAACAAAATAAATAATTCCTCTGTTCATTATAAATAAATAAAAGTTTACAAAATAAAAGTTTCAAAATTAAAACTTTATGAAAATTATAAGTTAACAAAAAATTAAATAAAATAAAATTTTAAAATAAAAATTATGAAAAGTAAAGATTTAAAATTTTTAAGTTATGTTTAAAAATTTTCAAATTAATCAAAATTGACTTTTAGTTTTATGTTAATGTAAGTTTCAATGTTTTAAATATCGAGCTAACTGTTTATCCCCATAATCATTTGTTTACCCATCTTCCAACCAACTAACTAGTTGCCTAGCCAACCATATACTTTGTATCTACACATGCACAGAAAAAAACACTAACTTGAGTTTTATTTTAAACCTTTGCTAGATTAGATATATTATACAAGTCGAATATCTTCCATACTTAGAAAATTTATAATTTTCAACTATTCGTCCCTATTTATCTTAAAACATTAACAAATAAATATAATTTATATACTTACAAAAACAGGATAACTTAAAAAGGGGTCCATACATTTCAGCTTGCTAAAGTCAAGTGTCTGGTTTATAACAGAATGAGGTTAAACTATCAGTTTACTTCCTTATCACTCACGTGATCAAGATCTTATCAGTTACATGTTCAGGCCGATAACAGCTGAAAAAGCGTGTTGGTCATTTTAACTTCTGACTTCGCATACTAAGTGACGTCATCCACCACAGGTTAATCACGTGACTACGCGACCATAACCTTCACATTACTAGTGATGTTTAGATCACGTAGCTAATTGTAATTATCACAAAATATACTTATAATATATTTATAAAATATATTCATAAATTAATAACTAATTTATTTGCGTATTATTTTGAAAAGCATACCATTTTAAAATAATAAATTAATTAATTATTAATTTATGAATATATTTTATAAATATATTATAAGTATATTTTGTGATAATTACAATTAGCTACTACGTGATCTAAACATCACTAGTAATGTGAAGGTTATGGTTGCGTAGTCATGTGATTAACCTGTGGTGGAGGACGTCACTTAATATCGTCATCATATCACGTGAGATTAACTGATATACGTTTGTACTATCTTTCAAATCTCTACAAGTCGTCACAAAAGCCAGACCCTGCTTACCCAGCTTATAAATAAGGTAAGTTTAATTTTCATGTGAATTAATCTTTTTTGCTTTCAAAATAATAGATAGTTAAAATAACAATGTTCATCCTTTAACTAATTAAAGCCGTTTTATAAGAACTTATTTGCAAATATATTGTAAGATCTTTTGTTTGACATTTAAAAGAATAAAATTTAGTCTTTTAACATTGTGATTTAAAAGTAAGTGGGTATGAAAAGAAATTTTTTCCGATTAGTTTATTTCCTAAAAAGAAAGAAATGGTAGACAAGAAAACTTACGGAACCACAGTATGCGAAGTCAGAAGTTAAAATGACCAACACGTTGTTTTTAGCTGTTATCGGCCTGAACATGTAACTGATAAGGTCTTGATCACGTGAGTGATAAGGAAGTAAACTGATAGTTTAACCTCATTCTGTTATAAACCAGACACTTGACTTTAGCAAGCTGAAATGTATGGACCCCTTTTTAAGTTATCCTGTTTTTGTAAGTATATAAATTATATTTATTTGTTAATGTTTTAAGATAAATAGGGACGATCAGTTGAAAATTATAAATTTTCTAAGTATGGAAGATATTCGACTTGTATAATATATCTAATCTAGCAAAGGTTTAAAGTAAAACTCAAGTTAGTGTTTTTTTTTCTGCGCATGTGTAGATACAAAGTATATGGTTGGCTAGGCAACCAGTTGGTTGGTTGGAAGATGGGTAAACAAATGATTATGGGGATAAACAGTTAGCTCGATATTTAAAACATTGAAACTTACATTAACATAAAACTAAAAGTCAATTTTGATTAATTTGAAAATTTTTAAACATAACTTAAAAATTTTAAATCTTTACTTTTCATAATTTTTATTTTAAAATTTTATTTTATTTAATTTTTTGTTAACTTATAATTTTCATAAAGTTTTAATTTTGAAACTTTTATTTTGTAAACTTTTATTTATTTATAATGAACAGAGGAATTATTTATTTTGTTAACTTTAAATTTTTATTATTTTGAATTTAAAATAAGTAATATTCTAAAAGGTTTTATTATTTATAATAATTGAATAAAACATTCTTAGCGCAATTGGTAGAAGGCGATCTGTTTTTTCATTAATTTTCGGTTTCACAAACGCTTAATAACATTGAATAAAGCTAGAGAAACCTTTAAATACACTTTCAGAGGTATGAAGTCATGACATAATGATTAAAATAACATACAATTCATTGTGTCTTGATTTCATTTTGTCAAGTTCGAACCACAAGACTATTAAAAACTATCTTCTAAAATAAGTTCGAACTATATATGGCAGAACCAAGAATTAAATCTGTCTTAAAAATTTCCATCAAACATTTCTTATAATATTTAAATCCGTAATGTGTTTCGTATATATATATATTTGTTAAATTGTATGAAATTTAAAATCTTTCATTTTATTAACTTGTTATTGTTTTACTAATATGCATATTTCCATTCAATAGTTGAATCTTTTTGCAATAGTTAAAAATTTTATTTTGTGTTAAGTTATATAAAAACATAAATTCTAACTGTTCACTTAAAAGTTCTACTAAATGAAAAACTAATAAATACATACACATACATTTTGTAAGTTACTTCCACAAGGAAACCCCTCTTTTCATAACACATACATTCTTTTGCTTTTTTAAATATTTTATTAACTTTTAACTTTTTGTTAACTTTTACTTTATAACTTTTTTTGTTTACTTTTATTTTAAAACTATATTTTTGTTAATCTTTATTTTATTTTATTATTTATTTTTTGTTGTTAACTTTTAATTTTAATAAGTTTTAATTTCATTAACTTCTAATTTTTTTAACCTTTTTTTTTTAATGTGAATATTTTTATTACAATTAATTTTTGTTATAGATTAATTTATTTTTTAATTGGATTACATCACTTCACTTAAAATTTCTACTAAATTATAAACTAATAAATTCACTCATAGACACTTCGCAAAAATAAACACACAGAACTTAATCAAAAACATTTTATTTTCAGGTCTTAAATAATTCATTACAAATAGTTTGTTCGTTAATCTTACATAAAAAGTGCTCACTAACATTATAAACTCCGTTTAGAAACGTTGAAGTTACATAATCGAAATCTACGAGCATTAACAAAGCTTCCCCTAATTGATTAAATTTTTCCCTATTATTAAATGTGAAACAGGAGTGAAGGCTTTTGCTCGAATGTCGTAGTGCACAAGCATGGCATTCATACAATTGATTAAGTATTGATAACATATTATTCTCGATACATGTGTTAAGTTAACACCTGTTCATTTTCTGTAGATATATTACTCACCATACATTTCTTTTTAATAAGAGATGGTAAAAGTTTTGTATACATATGTTGTAAAAGTGCACTATTTAAATGAGAAGTACTTTCTTTTAATTTTTCTAGTTGATGTTCGTTTAAGTCAGTATAAGAATAATTCTTTAAATTTTTAATTCGCATCGTAGAATATTGGTTTAACACTAAAATCATGTTATTAGAAACAAAGGACGTACTTTTGTATCTTAAATTAAATGCAATGAGTTTATATTGAAACTCAAACCAGCTAGGAATATCCATATTAACCACGCGGTTGGTCGGGATTTCTTCATTAGTAGATACATTGCGTTTAAATTCTCGTATAAGTATATAATATTGTTTAGTTCTCAACTTCAAAGTTAAATAGAAACAGTCACTTAGTTCTTTGTGAAACACATATGAATTGCATAATTTATCACTTTTAATGTCATTTGTAGGTGAGATGGTGGTTTTTAATTCACCACTTGTTTGCGAAAGGTTGTTTGCTTGTAGCTCGTTGACCTCGCGTTTAAGAGTAGTCTGTAAAATATTATTTGTAGGTTCTTGAAACGTTGAGGTAGTAGAACAATCTAAATTTTCAAAATTTATGTCTTCGAAAAATGTATTCAAATAGTCCATGGCAGAATTTGGCTTTTGACCAGGATTCTCGAAAGATGTTGTATCATCCCCATAGGCAAAGGTTGAAAAATTCATAGCGATCTCAGGTTTCAAATCTTGTAAGTCCTCAGTAGTTACACAGTTATTAGCCATTTTAGAAAGTTTTAATCTTGGGTCTTTTAACTCTTTCTCATAGGTATTTGAATTTTCCATAGGTTTTTCTAAACATGGATGCTTTGAAGGTGAAAGTACTTCTTCGTGAGATCTTTTCTGCATATTAATGTCATAAAATATTTTTAATCAGTATTCCACTAACTGGTGTAATCTCGATAAAAGTCAACAGTAAACTGATTGTATTTCATGTAAACATTTACTTATCTAGGTTAAAAGCAGTCACAGTTATAGTTAATCATTTAAATTACTTATCTATAATAAATACAGTGACGGTTTAAGTTAAATACTGTAATGTTAACTGTGGGATTGAAAACATGCAATGTCATTGTTTAAACGGAGAGAAAAATTAAACTTTCTTATCAATAAATAAGTTTAATACGTATTCAAATAAAAATAATCAATTTTTCTTAAAAAGAGATTTCATTTAACCAAAAAGGGTTAACTTTAAAGACTACAATTTAAAAAAAAATTGCCTACTCATAAATGTATGTTTACTTTTTTTCTAGAAAATAAAACTTCAAAGATTAATTTAATAAATAAATAAATAGACATGTGAAATAAAAACAGACATGTGATATAAAAACAAATATTTATTAAATAAATACATTTCTATGTTAATTTATAAATACATTGTTTAAATGGTTATTATAAAAGTCTATATTCATAGTTTCAAAAAATAAATGAGTATAATTACATGAACATTGCTTGAACAGGTTTTTTACAAATTCAGTCACGTTAAAATTTAGCAGTGCACTCTCATTAAACCAATTATATTTTCTGCGCAAATTATAACTATCACACTCGTGTTTCATATTAATTGGTTCTCCGATTGAACATTGATAGCAATCAAACATGCGAGAAACGGATGACTTTAACTCGTCATCAAAACATGTTAAGAAATAGTTCAAAGTCTCTTCGATTGTGAGGTGGGTACATTTACATTTGTTTAAATTTTCTAAAACTGAAACAGGAATAAGCTTAGTTAAAAGCGTCTCAATGAGACATTCAGTAATTTTAAAGCGATTTTTCACTAGTTTCAAATATTGATCTTTTGTAAGCAGTAAAACATCAGACTTCAAACAAAACCCAAACTTTTTCGATTTGAATAATTTTTGCAGTATGCATGATTCCTTATTTACATAAGCAATTAGTAAGTCATTATTACATACGAATGTATAATTTTCAGAAACAAAATTAAATTTATCCAATCTCGATTCAAATTTGTCGAATGTTGCACATGATAATGTAATGCCTTCATTTGTGGGGGTAAGTTCACGACCGTTCTTTTCCAATTCTTCATATTTCTGTATGTGAACATAAAGCTCATAGTTCTTATTCATTTGTACTTCAACAATCATTTCCTCACCTAAATTCCAATGAGCAGGAGTAAAAACATCGAAAAACTTAAATATTTTACTAAACTGAGTGATGACTGAAATTTCATATTTCGAACTGTTTCCCAAGGAAAGTCGATCAGATGGGTTATGTTCTTTAGGTGAAAGATGAATTTTTCTATGTTTCACTAAGTCAGATCTATTATTAAATGTTTCAAAACAATCGTCACATTTACATTGACTGGGTGACTGTCTACTTTTCCTTTGTTTTGGCTTGGAAGTGTTATGAATTTTCCCATGCTTTAATAAATCACTCTTTTGTGAAAATACTGCGCCACATACATTACAATTATGAATCACAGGGGTCTTTGAATGAATCTTCATATGATTTAATAAATGATACTTTCTAGCGAATGTTTTTTCACAGATTACACACACAAGAGGTGTTTTCTCCAGATGACATTTCATGTGAAACGTTAAGTTAACCTTTCGAGGAAAAGCTTTGTTGCAAGTAGAACACACAAAGGGTAACTTCTGTTTCTTTAATCCTGATGAGGTGGGTTTCACTTCAGATTTCGAAACAGGTTCTTCTTTAGGCTGTATTAAAAATTGCATGTCATGGTCATTTAATCCTGGTGATGAGGGTTCACTCTTCACGTTAGACATATTATTAACACTTGACAAAGCAGAATCCATGACTCGTTCCGTAATCACTTAAATGTAAACTAACTTAAAACATAACCTTTCACAACGGTAACAGGAAACAATATAATCCTATTAACTCGTTTCTTGGAAGTTCATAAAATGATAGAGGGCGCTTGTTTAAAAATATTAACATTTTATTGGTTTAAAAAGTCACGTGATTATTTTATCATACTCTGTTATGAGTTCAATAGTCAGTTAATTCTTACACATTGATTCAGAAAGGGTTACGTATCTGAAGTTCGTACAATTGTAAGTCAAAAATGCTTTTGTAAATAAAATTTCACTGGTCGAATCATTTGTGCATCAGAAGTTCATATGTTTGTAAGTTAAAAATTCTTATTAATCTCGTATTTAGTGCTTTTATAAATAATATTTTACTGATCGAATCACTTATGTGTTATAAATCTAACTAGAAAAAGTGAATATTTCGAATAAGTCATGTTAGAAAAAACTAGATTCGATTATCTTTTTCTTAAATGTTGGTTATATAAAGTTAATCGTTTATTATTTTTTAACAGTTGTTATTATTTTTTAAACCGTTTTTTATTATTTTTGAATAGTTGTTATTATTATTTGAACAGTTTTTTATTATTTTTTTTTATCATTTGTTTATAGTTGTTATAATATTTTTGAACAATTGTTATTATTTTTTTAATACTTTTTTTTTTTTTTTTCCTGTGCTTTTTTTACCAAACAGATGAAAATTTCAAAATTGTAGTTTACAATTCTAAAATATACTTTAATGAAAGCAGTCTGTTACAAGATAATCATAAAAGTTAACATTATCTTTCAAAAATAAACCCTCATTTTACAATATAAATGAAACTGAACATGCAAAATTAAAAATCGCGTGTACCACGTGTGTATTCCAAAACACAAATATCTGTAATCTAACCACCATGATATCATAACTTGAACAGATAAAGCTATCCTAAATTATCAAAGCATTAGATCAGTTTGTCATGGCACGTCCAAGAAAATTTCAATAGGATAAAAATTTGACTGTAAGTTTCGAAGGAAAACATATCCCTGGAAAAAAACTTGGCAGATTTATTTAATCTTTTGTTTACTGTGAGAAAAAAAGAAAACCGATCAAGGCACAAAACGAATTATTAGAAACAATAAACGAAATGAATGTCCCGCGAAATTTTATTAAAAATAAATATTTGTCAACAAACATTAAACAAGATTCTGCATTAGATTTGTCAAAACCCGCTAAAAAACGACAAGTGGGTCCATATGTATTGCATTGGGAAAATTATTAATAAAATTGAATTTGTTTTTTAAACTACGCCTCTTTCCTATGTTTTCTACACCAAACACAATAAAAACAGTACTTATCCCTAAACATGTCTTTTTACCATTGCTTCCACTATACATTTTAGAAGAAATATGTTAATATTCAATCGAATCATATTGAAAACGATAAATTTCCGGTTTCATTAAAATTCAAACTTAAACTTTTCACTTCCGGTAACGTGATACCTCTTTAAACACTTAAAATCTAAACATACAGATATAGCTTCTTGGTTTGATCAGTTAAACCTACCACAAATCTTCAATCATTTCAGTTCCTGCACACATAGGGCGAAACAAAAAAAGTTTAATCCCTGTTTCGCGTTCAAAGTTAAAGTCAATAATAAAAAAAAAATAAGCTCCCTCAAAAATTTACGTTCATACTCTAAGTCGTTAAAAAAAAAATTAAGCCCCCTCAAAAATAAGCCCCCCTTCAAAAAAGTTAGCCGCCTCTTCAAAAATACCCCCATCCTATAGCAGACTTCAATCTAACATTTAAATTTAATCCTAAAAAAAATTAAGCCCCCTCACATTTATACCCTCCTCCTATAGTACACCCTTAAGACCCCTTCTACGTTTCAAAGTGTTCTTTTCACATCGTACTATAGTATGATTTAACACCACCACCACCACCTCATTGCTCCTGTTGTGGCAGAACTCTCCTTTTCCCTCTACTAACGAACTTGACCGAGATTTTATGCCCCTTGATTTTATGTATCACTTTGGAAGAGATTTGTGCAGAATTATTGGAGTTATTGTGTCCATAAAAAAGTGACATAGATAGATATATAAACTTTTGAACTGGGGGTAGTTTTGGGAGTCATGATCGGCGTAGATCTGCATAAATTCCAACTTAGGGGAGAATGCAATAGGTAGTATTTCTTACGAAATCTACCTAAAAAAACATGTGCACGTTGTATGTTTCTAAGAAATTAGTAACAAGGATACCCCCCCCCCCCCCCACTGCCTGACGTCTGACACTTTCCAATGACATGACCGGTATCTTTTAACAGTATTTTTCGTAAGAACTGAGAACCATTGCATTGGGACTCAGCTTTGTTTTCCTCTCCTGCATAACAGACAAATAATCAAAAGGTATGTTTTGCCGTAAACGTTTATTTTAATATTCTAAGAAGATTTTAGGAAGTATATTTGCTTCACTGTTCCTTTATCTTTAATGTTTTTTTTTAATTTTAAGTAAAGAAAGGTGTTTATTTAATTGAGAAAAAGTTTATCTTTGAGTATGAAGAAGTTTAATTTGAAGAAAACTATTGTTTTTAAGTGGCTTAAAAAAAAGAAACCAAAAAAAAAAATTAAACAATATTACACCTATTATGTTAGTTCGATTGTTTGTTAAAATATTTTTTATTGTCATCTTTTTATCTTATTAATTTAAATTAGTTGGTTTATTATGAATTTCATGATTTGATAACTTTACACACATGACACATCCTTATTTTATTAAAATTTCCATATTCATGTATATATTTTTTCTTTTGAATAAGTTACTAAAAATGACTACATTTGGATTAAATTATTTAATATACTCATATTAATTTGTTTAAGGTGGTTCTCAAATTCCCTGCTCAATTGGCTGGAATTGATTAGCGTTTTCATTTTTTGATAAACATATTAAGATATAAGATATTCTTGTCACGTGACAAGTTTTACCTTTTCTCGTGCTGCCGTGTCTGGAAATTTGGTTTAAAACGCCATCTTTGACATATTTTTTGAAAGAGCTTCTGCCTTTACCAAGAAAATGTTAATCACAATTCAATTACATGGTTTCTGAATAAGAACACCTGCGAATTTCATGTGTTTCCGAACAAAAATTAATTCAGAAAGTAGCTCCTTTGGAATTGAGAACAGCCTTAATAGAATTTATCATATTTTGGACAAAAAATGATGCATTTGCGTCAAGCTGAAAAATTTTAGCATACATATTTAGAAATTTAATTCATTCTCAAGATATGGATTGAACTAGAAAAGTAAATTTTCTAAAAAGTTTGAAGTGTAGCATTTTTTTGAAGCAGGAAAAATTGTTTTTTCGTAATAAAAGTTTATCTCACATTTACATTTTCTAACAAAACTAGGGGGCTTACATTTTCTAACAAAACTAGGGGGCTTTCTAACAAAACTTCTGTGCCCTACGAGCTGCGCTCGCCAATTGCCGTGCGACTCTGCGCAGTCTACAAAAACGCTAATTTGTTCTATTTTAAAAAGATTAACCCGATTACGGAAGATTGATTACGAATAATTTTTAATAAAATTTCTCATATTTTGCACAAAAATTGACTTATTTCTGTCAAACTGAAAAATTTTAGCATACATATTAAAACTTTAGTTCATTGTCAAGATATAAATTGAAGTAGAAAGGTAAATTTCCTAAAATGTTTGAAGTAATGCATTTTTTTAAATCGAAAAAAAAATGTTTCTTTTGTAATAAAAGTTTATCTCACCGTTACATTTTTTAACAAAACTAAGAATTTCTGCCCCCTATGAGCTACGCTCCCCAACCCCCGTCCAGACTTCGCAGGCTCTAAAAACATGCAATTTGCTCTGTTATAAAAATATTACTTGATTACGAAAGATTGGATGATGTTACCACGACCAGTAGTGATCTTCAGTAATCGGGTTGCTATTCATTTTCCTTTGACTTGGGCATTTCTCGGTTCCAGGGCCTCGTCCACCGCTGTCGCACAGCTGATGGTCTTTTCGTGATCGATTAAGTAAGATCTATCACAATTTGAAAATCAGCTAGTATAAAATTGTTAAGTAAAAAATGTCGCTGTCTCCCGGCCTTTTATAACTGCTGGATTTTTTTTTTTACTTTTAGACGCTATAAGAAAATAGTTTTAAATACATAAATATCATTCAATTTTCCCCCATTTAATGCTTTCCGCACATAAAAATTTAGTTATTTTAAAGTTTTCTTTCTATTTTAATGTCCACATGTAAATATATTTTCAAATTGAAAAGCATTTGGAAATATTATCTGGGCTTTTTAAATATGATGTAATTCTCTCCATTAAATGCTTTTCACACGTAATAATTTAATTATTTTAAAGTTTCCTGTCTCTTCTAATATTCCCGTGTAAGTATATTTTTCAGTCGAAAAATGTTTGGAAATATTATTTGGGCTTTTTAAAATCTAGCACCAGAGGTAAAAAACGGCTTTTTGGAAATATGAAATAAATATCCATTCAAGTAATGAAATTTTGAATTAAAAAAAAAAAAACAAGAACGAAAAATCATGCGTCAAGCATAGATTATGAAACACTTTCCAACGCTTCCAAAATAATTTTACAAATCATTACCGTTTAATAAGCTGAAAGATAACATCTAAGTAAATAATTTGGAAAACGCATAACATATTTAAAAATGTGTGTGTAACGGAATTCTTTTGACTGTCCCTGTAAAAAAAACTATAAGTGCTACACACTTCCGTTGAAATAGGGAACATGCTATAGATAACGACAATAACATATAAAATTTGCAGGGCAATCCGAGACTATTTACGGGAGTTAGAGCACTGACAGACGGCCATACGGCAGACAAACCGAAGTCATAAACACTTTTCAACTAGGTTGGAAAGTGTTAAAAAGAAAGAAAACTCATAAAATTAAACAACTGAAAAAAAAAAATTATTGGACACTGCATATCACAATCTAGTCACGTATATGCCTGCAAAAGGTAGTTATATTACTGTGCATAGTTTTTGATTCAAAAAATTTATGTAACTGGACTATATTGATGATTTCAACATTAAATAGCGCTTAAAATAATTCTTCGATTTAAAAACTGTGTTTCACCATGTTTATCATAGATTTCTTTATAAAACTATCATTTTTCATGTTTCTCTTTCAATTACAATATAATATACTCCCATTGTCTCAATTATCCGGCGCTCACGAGATCAGAGATATGCGGAAAATCGAAATCATCGAATAATCGGGGGGGGGGGGCATTATCAGATACATTTTTTAAATATACAAAACAAACTATAATTAAAATTATATAAATGAAGGAAATAGCTATTATCATAAAGTAAAAAAAAAAAAACTTTTACCATAAAACAAATAATATAAACTAAAATAAGACAAATTTAAGAAAAAAATTCTGTAATTATGATTTTTTGCCTTTTTTTTTCTTTGCTGTATCGCACGATTGTATATAAAAATTTCGTTTCATTATTTAATTTTCCAATTGAAAGATATCCTCAAACATCATAGATGAAAATTCTCTAGATAATTGCTTAACATTTTATAACGAGGATCTTGACAAAAATTTAAGAAAAGAAAGGAAACATTTCTCGGAATTCTTTAGAAATGTAGATATGCAATGCTGTCAAGATGCTGTGAAATATATCAATGATAAACAATTAATATCTGTTTTTCTAAATGTATATACTGCATTACAATTATATCTACAAGCATGGAGATAGAAATAAGAAGGAGAACAGTGAAGATAGGCTTTCAAGATCACAACATGGACCGGGAATTAGTACCCAGTTTGTGGCGCTGGTGCTCCCAAAGGCCGGTCATGTGACCTGTCAAACATGACAAATTGTCGTCTGCTCTTCCTGCATTTTGGTTTTGAGCATGGTAAAGAGATAGAGGGCGCTACACTTCCTAAAGGCCCAAAAGACCAGAAACGCCGCCATACTAGGTACCGCTTTTAGTTCCATAAGTAGAAACATTATCTTTGTTCTCCTTCTCTCTATCTCCCTGTCTACAAGGGTCGATCCAGAAATAAGGTTCCCAAAGAGCTCCAGCCTCACGGGAAGGTGCGAGGCGAAATACGACAACAGCGCTGTGCACGGCTGTTCCCGCACTCACGAATCCCCCGGCCGCGCTTCGCTGAGCCGCTCATTCTTGGCTCAGCAGCCGTCCCAGGTGGAGGTTCCCATTGTTGATCCCGCCAAGTGCGAGATTCGTCCAGTTATTGGGCAACACTAAGAAATCTCTGGCGAGCAATCCAGAACCGCCGGCGAGGACGACTGACAGCCGGTGTAACGTTGCTTCAACCACAACGCCCGACCTCACACCCAGTTAAACCCAGTCTCCCTTCAAACCCAGGAACTTTTGACACAATTTGGGTGGACTGTCATGCCCCATCCACCTTACAATCCGACTTCGCACCTAGTGATTATCACTTGTTCCCCAAATTAAAGGAACACTTCCAACGCTTTCGGAGCGACGATGACGTCAAAAAAGAGGTGAAATGCTTCCTCAACGGGTTGGCGCCGGAGTTCTGCGACATTGGGATCAGAAATTGGAGCACCGTCTACAAAAATGCGTAGAAAAAAATGGCGATTATTTAGAGAAATAGAGCAAACTTTCTTCTTTCCAACGATGTAAATTTCTATCAGAATAAACAATGTTGTCTATTTGTAAATTTGATGGGAACCTTATTTCTGGATCGACCCTCGTAGTAATACCGCTTACAAACTGTGAAGTAGAACGATCATTTTCCAAAATCAAATTAATAAAGAACAGACTATGATCGTCTATGCTGGAGCCCAGACTTAATGACTTAACACTAACTAGCGGAGCTTCGCCCGCTACGTTGGTCGGTTTACTTTGTAAGAAAATTTCATTTAGAATCCTGCAGAAAGTGCATCAATGTATTTTTAAAAACTGTCATTGTGGATTTATTTTTTCACTGGTGAAACTCGGAACTGAAATCGGTAAGTTGTATCGATATTGAGTCGAATGAGCCAAACCGCGTCGTAATCGGACCCATACAACCCGAGATGATTTGAAATGAAATAGCAAAATCCTTAGCGTTTTATTCCTTTTTTATATAAAAATCGGGATTTTGCTAACATAAAAAATGATGGGCCGAATTCGAAAATTTTTTGAAACTCTGAAATCCCAGCCCACTTTAAGCAAGGATGCATACTTTTCGGATCGAAAAATCCGTCATTTAATATATATATATATATACAGGGTGTCCCAGGTTTATTGGGACAAATTTTAAGGGAAGGTAGAAGACATCACAAGGATTCAGATTTACATAGGAACCCATGGTCGGAAATGGCTTCGTTCGCCGTTAGGGCATAATTTCCCTGTCCACCGCCGATAGACGATTGCTATTATCATGCTTTCTGATTAGTTGTTAAACCGAACGCTTCTTAAGTCATTACTGGTTGAACTTGGTTTTTTATATAATATCTATTAATTTTTATATAATCTAATTAATTTATAACTGTAATATAATAAATATTATAGTAATATAATCTAATTAATTTCTATATAATCTAATCTCTATCTAATCTAATATTTCTATATAATCTAATAATATATATTAATTTCTTATATTATATCTTCTTATATCTTCATAATCCTCTAAAATACCGGAAATGACTTAAAAAGCGTTTGATTTTACAAATAATCAGAAAGCGCAAAAGTCCCAATCGTCGATCGGCGGTGGAGATGGAAATTATGCGCCGTTAGGTGTTGTTGTTCACAAGAGCATTGGAGGAATAGCATCGGCCAATTATCGCATCTTTTTGTAAGAGGTGCTACTAAACTTACTTGACACTATGCCACAACATGTCAGTCGCCATATGTGGTTTCAACAGGGTGGTGCACTTCTCCATTATTGCAGATGTGTTCGTGAACATTCGAATCAGGTGTTTGGTCACCGATGGATTGGCCGTGATGGACCGGTTCCCTGGCCACCACGCTCTCCTGATTTGAGCAGCATAGATTTCTTTCTTTGGGGTGCACTGAAAAGTGCTGTGTACGCAACGCCTGTGTATTCCGATATGGATCTGGTTGCAAGACTCGTCTGTGGTGCTGCGGATATCCAACAAAATCCAGGTGTATTTGAGTGAGTCCGCCAATCCATGGTTCGACGGTGTAATGCATGCATCGTTAGCAATGGTGAAAACTTTGAACATCTTTTGTGACATTTTCACATATCATCTACCACAGCACATATAATATCTTTGACCAATAAATTATTTCAGATGATCTCAGTCTTGTGTCTCTTCGTTTCTTGTACCTGTCATGCTACTTTCCCATGACGTTTTCGACCATGGGTTGCTATGCAAATCTGAATCCTTGTGATGTCCCCTACCTCCCCTTAAAGTTTGTCCCAATAATCCTGGGACACCCTGTATATATATATAAGCCCCCGAAATTCAGCAGTATAAAAATTTTCAATCTTTCGGTGAGTAGTCTCAATCTCTCGAGTGAAAGTCGATCGTTTCGGCTGTGAAAGGATGCATTAAAAAATAAATGATACTTCCGCTTCTAATTATCCTATCGTTATGAAAATTAGATATTTGGATTCGTCGTTGAAAATACTTATAAATGCATAATTTTCAGATACATAAATGCAATATTTAAAAAAAAATAATAGGGCAGTAATTATTCTAGTATAAAGGAATGTGGTTTCCGTCCTCCTTTTCCCATTGAAGACCAACGAATGGGGTTCTCATTCTAAACCACGCTATCAAAAAAGCACTTGGAAGAAGGCTCATCGATCACAATCAAGGCGCTCCAGGAAAGGGTAGAAGTCGTAGATGGAGCACTAGGTTTGCGAGCAGTAAGCCAATAGGCGAGCTATTCTTTCCCCAACCCTCTTGATTCTTGTTAATTCTATTATCTCCTTTATTCAACGTTCAAAATAAGTTGAAGCATGCTCAGAAAGATCGGTTTTGAGCTGAAATATTTTGGTTTTTTGGCTTGTTGTTTTAATATATAAGGATGTCACTAGAAAATTACATCACTGAACCAGTGTTTAATTCAGCCATTTTTCCCCGGGCGGGATTTCCGGGGTGACATTATAGAGTTCCGAGGGGGAAATTGCTCTTTTTGACCATTGTAAGCATAAAATCTGATCTTCCGGGGGGAACATCACCCCACCCCTTGAATTCAACGCTGCACAGAACGCCTTGCTTTTGATGATGTCCTGCAATCATTTGCAAATAGGCAAGGAAATTTTTCTTAACCGAGTATTTAAATTTTAGTAACAAAAATCTAATAAAATAAGCATAAATGTGTAATTAAATTTATTTACATCAATAAAAAGATGTATTAAAATTATTTTAAATGTAGTCAGTTTTTATACGCCTGGAATATTTCTATTTTTTTATGGTTATTAAGTATCTGTTTATTGTATGTGTTTAAACAAATTTATTAAGATCACTATTGAAGATTTAAAAGAAGTTTTTGATAAACAATAGACATATTTCAATTTTTAAGATTTGTATTTCAGGATAAAAAGAAAAAGAAACAACAAAGGTGTGTGTGTTGGAGGGGGGAGGGATGGCAAATATTCAGTATCGTGGGAAGGGGGCACAAAATTTTCAGTAGCCCCGAGCCCCAGAATTGCTTAATCTGGCTCACTTACAAGTTACAAATAAAACTTTAGTGAAATTCATAAAACAATTTCTATGTAAATTATGTAACGGATACAATTATAAACATATTTATGTACCTTAATTCCTTTTTTGTTCACTTTTTCAATCACAAGAGTTGTGCTATATTACATGAAATCCAGTAATTCAAAGAAAAAATACATTCATCGTATGTTAAATAATATTCAAAATAAATTATTATTTTTTTTTTTGTAACTTTAGGTAACACTAAAAGTCTATTGTTAGTCAACTAATTGGCCAAATATTCGGAATGTTAACCAAAATCATAATTTGTGTGTGTGTATGTGTGTACATGTAATATAAATTTAAGAACAAAATAATACAAATATACAGTGAACAAAAAAAGTATTTCACACATGCAAGTTTTTTGCATAAGTAGCCCTTGAAAGTAAATGTGGCAAAATTGTTTTAATTATTGCTTTATTTAAATAACAAACAAATACAAATAATCAACCCTTTACCTTAAAAAATAATAATCACATAATATAATAACTAGAATGGGGATTTTGGCAGTTTCTGTTGCCATAGTGCCGAAAATGTGCCAGCTTCCTGTGCCTATCCGTAGAACTCCTATAATAGAGGCTGACGCATCATCGCAGATTTAGCACCCGAATTGGAGCCCAGTCGAAAAACCAAGCTAATCAGAACCTGTTCTATTATAGGAGTCTTAGGCAACCCCAGCTCCGGCTGCGATAGATTCATGCTGAACTGGGTACCAATAATCCGAAACAAAATGGATATGCATCAGCTCTTATTATACACACTATATGGCCAATGATGACCGGTCACTTGCGATTTTAGACGTTTTGTTAAATATCTGGAAATGTACATGAGGAATTATCCTGAAACTTCAGTAGTATAAACAAAATGATAGACGTCATATATTTCAGCGAAGATTTTTTTTCCCGCAACCGCATAAGGGGCCGTCAACAAATTGCAGAAAAATGAATATCTTTTGGATAACCCTGTAAAAACTAATATCGCAAAAGCGTTGAAACGGTAGCACATGCTTAGAAGGCTTCTTTTAATAAACTATGTTCATTTATATGAGAATAGCACGCCTACTCGTGGAGAAATTAAAGTTTTTATATAAACAATCCCAAATTTCACCGTTTTGCTTATAATTTTCAGAGTTCTTCATATAAAAGAATGTTCTTTTCAGAAACGATGACACACAACATTATATACAATACCCTGCAATCTGAATTAAAAAATAATAAATATTGGATGAAAAATGAGCAGGTTCACTAAATATTGATTCACTGCGCATACGCGAATTCAATCAAAATATACTGTGCATAATATATTAGCTAAATGTGTAGACCAACTTTTGTGAAAGTCTCAAAAACATAGCTTGAAAATTCTGATAGTAATCGTCGATAGAATAGGCTCGAAATTCGCTGTTCCCAAAAGGAAGCAAAAAGATAAGGGGTTGTATCCAAAGATACTAGCTTATGAAAGTTGACATAATAAGAATGAAGTGTCTCTCATTGTATATTTGGAACCGCCCTTCATTTTTTTGCTTCCTTTTGGGAACAGCGAATTTCCAGCTTATTCTATCGACTATCACTATCAGAATTTTCAAGGTATGTTTTTGAAACTTTCACAAAAGTTGCTCTATATATTTAGCTAATATATTATACACAGTATATTTTGATTGCATTCGCGCATGCGCAGTGAAACAATATTTAGTGAACCTGCTCATTTTTCATCCAATATTTATTATTTTTAATTCTGATTGCAGGGTATTGTATATAATGTTGTTTGTCATCGTTCCTGAAAAAAAAAACATTCTTTTATATTAAGAATTTTGAAAATTATAAGCAAAACACT
The DNA here is from genome assembly GCA_963931845.1 of Maratus michaelseni. Classification (NCBI taxonomy): domain Eukaryota; kingdom Metazoa; phylum Arthropoda; class Arachnida; order Araneae; family Salticidae; genus Maratus; species Maratus michaelseni. The sequence continues at coordinate 32,958,198 of OZ007586.1, forward strand.
TGGTGAAATTTGGGATTGTTCTTATAAAAACCTTAATTTCTCCACGAGTATACGTGCTATCCTCATAAAAATGAACATAGTTTATTAAAAGAAGCCTCCTAAGCATGTGCTATCGTTTCAACGCTTTTGCGATATTAGTTTTTACAGGGTTACCCAAAAGATATTCGTTTTTCTTCAATTTATTGACGGCCCCCTATGAGGTTTCAGGAAAAAATCTTCGCCGAAATATATGACGTCGATTATGGTGCGTACACGACTGAAGTTTCAGGATAATTCCTTATGTATTTTTCTAGATATTGAACAAAGCGTCTAAAATCGCAAGTGACCGGTCATCATTGGCCATATAGTGTAGGAGTCTTAGCTATCCGTGAGAGGATTATAACTCTTTATGATTCTGGATTAAGTTACCGAGAAATAGGCAAACAGTTAAATTTAAACTTTTCTAGTGTTTGTTATGTAATAAAAAAGTAAGAAAGAGACTAGTATGATAACAAATAAGCTGCGAGCTGGGTGTCAAGGAAGCTAAATGCAAGCCAAAGGAGGGCTATCGTAAAAGAACCTAAAAAAAAAACTTTCTAAGTGCTCAAGAATTGGCTGTAGATGTCATTTTAACTACAGAAACAATAATTACACCACAAACTATTAGAAATATCCTTCATGATGCAAATATTCGCCGAAAAGCCCCTCAAAAAAATATTAGTGAAAGAAATAGGCTGAAACGACTTGCTTTTGCCAAAGTACAATATGAGCAGAGTCAAATCGTAATTTTGTATGAAGTATTGCCTCATCGAGTTTCGGCATGAAATTTTAACCTGAATCTTGACTAGACTTGATTAATCAGTTTTTGACAAGTACAATAGAAACATTTCAGTCTGCATTGTGATATCTTGGTAGGTCAAGGAGAGAGTCCGGGCGCAGGCGTTAATTTTAGTGGAACTTGATTATCGAAGATTAAGTTTATTTATATTGAATATTTTAAAATTATATGGCTTTTTTTTTATAAACGCATCTAAATTACTACTAATTGTTGATAGATGGCGCTAAAACTATATTTTCTTGAGACACAAATAAATGAAAATTCCAGCTTTTAGCATAGATGAGAGGAGGGACGAAAGCGCGAAGAAAGCAAAAAACACGTGCAACATAGATGCTTCGTCGCATGCGATTTCGGTGTCTGGGCTCAGTGAAGAAACAGTAGGTTTATAATTGTAGATTTGTCAATCACACCGCGACCTACGTTATACACGGCCGGTGCATGACGTTTAAAACGTTACGTGGAGTGGATCAATTTTACACGGCGATTGGTGCAAAACGGTGGGCTCGCCACTTTGCACCAATCACAGTGTAAGAATGATCCACTTCTTGTGACGATCTAAACTTCATGCACCGGATCTAAACTTCATGCACGGTGTATAACGTAGGTCGCGATCACACTCGCAGAGATGTCTCTTGTTTCCTTGGTGTGTGACGTGCCTCAGTTTCGAAAACTAAATTAAGGTTCATGGTGGAAGGGTGATGGTGGTATGTGTGTTGGAAGGGGGTGTAGCTATAATGTCATATACTCACGCACCGAGGCTAACGAAAAAGAAAGGCTACCGCGGTGCTTTCCGCGTATCTTTTTTTACAGACCGCAGGAGTCACCTGATGCTCGAATGCACCAATGCATGTGTACGAAAAGAGCATCACGTCATTCTAGCGGTCTGTAAAAAAAGATAAGTGGAATGCACCGCGGTAGCCTGTCTTTTTCGTTAGCCTCGCTCACGCACAGTTTTTTTTATCGGTTATAAAAAGGAAAAAAGTCGCCAAATTTAGGGGATTTTTTCCTTTAATGGCAACCTAGCCATTCCCAGGTAGCACAGAGATATCAGCCAATATCCACGGCAATATTGGCCAATATTTTGAAAGTCGCTGAATGTCGAACGTCAAATTTACAACATCTGCCGATATACACAGGCATAACTTAAAATTAGTTTTAAAAAGAAAGCATTCAAAAGAGCTTTTTGCATTGTTTATGACATCATAGTACAGAAATAGTTTTCTAAACAATAAAATTTAATAATTTTGCAGTTTTTAAAAAACTGGACTTTATACAGTCGACAGCAAAAAGAACTGAGCACCGGAACCCCATCAGAAAATTTCAAAATCAGATTCCCCCTCCCTCCATTAACACACTCGAATCATTTACTTTGAAAAGAAAGCATTCATTTATTTATCCAACGTTGGTCATACAATCGGCGCAAAAAAATGGGATCGAAGATTGAAACCATACGGTTCAATCTTCGATCCCATTTTTTTGCCTTCTTCATTTGCAAAGAAGAATTTATTTTATACATCAAAGGCTTTTAACAGATTCATCGCGTCCTCATTATAAGTATTGAAAAGTTCTTCAAAAGTGAAGTAATTGGGCGCAGCAGCAGGTATGTTTACATCATTCGTAGCAGGTGTCAAAGAATCATTTTCATTCACATACACAAAGTCATTCGGAGAGGGGTTCACTGGCGGCATCGAATTCGGAGAAGAGGTCTCGGCATTCACGTACACAGATTCATTCGAAGAGGGGTTTACTGTCGACATTGAATTTGGAGAAGGAGTCCCGGCATTTCCATACACATATTCATTCGGAGAAGGGTTCACTATCGGCATTGAATTTGGAGAGTCATACACAAATTCATTCAAAGAGTTTGGTGCAGGGGTCCCGGCAGCAGCATACACACCTTCATTCAAAGAGGCGTTCACGGACGACATCGAAGGGTTCCTGGCAGCCTCGTTATCCATCTGTATCGCTGCAGTTGCCGCAGCAGTCTCAGTCATTGTCCCGGTCCTACTCAAATCCATCGGTTCGGACTGGTCACTCAGTCCCCAGTCCGAAACCTCTTCTTTTGGGTTTTCGTAGAGTTTGTATTTAAACATGCGTCGATACCAATTCAAAACGTCCGGTCTGACCACCTGGACAGTTTTTTCCAGAGGAAAAGTCATGAGAGTAATCACCTTATGCAAAGTCGTCGTCGTCGGAGGCACTTTATGCAAAACTGGCGGAGGTGGCGGGGGCGGGGGCATCAACCTACCCTCCGTCACCCGTGCCCCAGAATCTAGATCCAAAAGCACGGGATCGTTGTTCCAGGTACTCGTAGCAGTCGTAACAGTCGCAGTAGCAGTAGCCGTCGTCGCAAAGTAGGGCGAGGTCCATATCGGCGGGGGCGGCGGAAGCTCTTCTTTTTCCTCTTCTTCATCCCCAATCACGGCTTCCTCGATGAGCGGGGTTCTCACGGGTCGTCGGTAGACATGGTCGACAGGATTGGGTCTCGGCACTTCCCGGATCGGGTTGATGCACTCAAAGGGCAAATGGCGCAGTTGATCGGCCCGCAAAATGTGTAGCGAAAAGAAGGACTTGTTGGTGCAGTAAATGAGGTAAATGGTGCCTTCCGGAATGCAGTAGCTCTCGTACGGTCGCAGCGTCTGTTTTTTGTACTTGTACTGGTCGTCGACAGGCAGAAATTTATTTTTCTGCTTCACTTTATGCACATTATGGCGCTCCACGTAGTAGAAGAGCATTTGCACGGCCCCTATCTGGTAGACGTGCACTCTTTCGTCCTCCACTTTCCTCTGGCCAAACGTAAAACAGCTCTTGACCAGGAAGAAATTGACCTCGTATTTGAAGCAGGTCCTCGTATCAATGTTTTTCCGCAAGTTGTCCGCCACATCCTTCTTGAGCTTGCGGGCCGCCCAGCTCCAGGGTTTCTCTTCGTACTGTCGCAACGGCTTCACGCTGCTCGCCGTGTCGAGAAAATGTTTCTGGTACCGGCCATTCCACTCGACCAGATTGTAGTAGATGAGCTCCCGCTCATCCATGTAGACGATGAAGCCATATATTTTGAAATTGCTGACGACCCCCTGAAAGTTGGGGACCCGGGGCAGCTTTTTTACATTTCTCGGGTCATCTATCCGGGTAGGGAAGACATCCGTCTTACTGCTCCGGTCGGTAGCCATCGTGTATGAGTGAAGATGGGAATCGAAAGCTCTATTTATACGTATGACTAGGGAGAGGGGCGGAAGAGGTCAGAGACTGGAACGCGGAAGAATGCGATGCAGGAAGAAGAAGGGGATTGAACGGAGCATTGACTCGGCTCGGTTCAAGGTCTCGGAAGTGGAGGGAACGCGGTGGGTGAACGATCGGTTCAAAGTTTTTTTTTTTTTTTTTTTTTTTTTTTCCCTCAGGCAACTGTAAACTAGTATCTCAATCCTATTTTGAACGTCCCGGGACCCCCTATTTGCCCTGAAACTATTTTTTTCTATTTTTTAATCAAGTCTTTACGATTTGGTTGGTTTATCCCTTTACAAAAAAAATGAGCCGAAAAAGGTTTTATTCCTTTCACCTTTTTCAGCTCGCTTCCTTTCCAACATTGGTGTCTCTCGCTTTACAAAAAAAAGCGAGCCGAAAAAGGTTTTATTCCTTTCACCTTTTTCAGCTCGCTTCCTTTCCGACATTGGTGTCTCTCGCTTTACAAAAAAAAGCGAGCCGAAAAAGGTTTTATTCCTTTCACCTTTTTCAGCTCGCTTCCTTTCCAACATTGGTGTCTCTCCCTTTACAAAAAAAATGAGCCAAAGGAAAAATTTTTTTTTTCCTTTGGCTCATTTTTTTTGCCCTTCTTTAAACTGATTGTTCATCAGCATGCAAAGAAGAAGAAGAAGAAGACTTTATTCAACCTTACCTTTTTTAGAGGGGCCCGTAATTTCTCTTGAACGTTCTCAACCAGGACGGGAACGTGATGCCGTACACATCGTGAATCTGGATCACTTGCGGAGGCAATGAGGGGTAGTGAGGCAAGTCTCTCACCGACCCGTGCTTCAGCAAATCCCGTAGCGCTACGGCTCGCGGCGTCCCCCACGTTTCCAACTCTTCCAGCAAATGATCCTTTCTAATCATAAACATATTGACATTCTCCCGCGTCAAAAACTCGAGCTGCCTGATGTTGCGACTCCGAGGCCATTGACTATTCCGGAGCGGCCCTTCCACGTCCCCTCTCAGCATTTTATCCACATCCGCGGTGGAAAAATAAACCTCTCCATCGTCTTCGGCCAACACTGCTTCCATTCTATACTCTTTGCAATGAGTCTGAAATACGCCATCTTGCCAGAGCGCGCGTCGAGAAATGAACTCTTTCCACTCAAAGCATCCCGAAGGTCACCCGCTTCCCGAAGCGCATCGCCGCTTGCGGAGGCTTTCAAGGGCATCCGGCCGTCGCGCTTCAGTGGTTTAAAGTAAAAGGGAGGGCATGAAGCGGAGATGCGGGGGGAGGGGAAAAGAAACGCTAGGAGGGTCCTAAGCGCAGATTCGGGGGTGGGCAACGATTCCTCGCTCTCTGAGGCCTGAAAGGCCCATTTTCATTCTCTGCCGCGTTCAGCATGGAGGCCGTACCTGCTCCCATGCATTTACTCGACTTGCTTCCCGAACTCTTGCTTTCCATTTTCAAACTCGTGCCTCTGCACGATAAACTCCACTCTCTCTCCCAGATTCCCGAATTTCTTCCTTACCTGCACGACCGAGGCTCCTACGTCGACTCGCCCCTTCCCTTCTCTCCTCACTACCTCCGCGTGCTGCGACTCTTGCGGCCCGGTATGTACATGGCCCGGCAAAACTGGTCGCACCGTTTCCTCTTGAGCATCGACCCGGGCACCCTGCACTTTCACCTGCACCACTTTTTACTGGAATGCCATCCCAGCCTCTATAGGCCCCAACCCAAACGGGACTGTCCTTTACGCGAACCCATCGACCGCATGGCTCGCAACTTGACCTTTTTCATGACCGACTACCTCTGCCTGGACGACCTGACGCTGCTCGCCTATCACCTGAGAGGGTACGGGTTCCTCCTGCTCGACCACTCGTTTCCAGGCCCCGTGCAAAACCTCCGCTTCTACGACTGGACCCGATGCACCCTCGAAACCAACGTCCCGAGAGACATGCTGAACCGTTTCGAGGTGAGCAGTCACTTTCGGGTCACGCTCACCCCGCATCGGACCCTCGTCGTCGAATGCACGCTGCCCGAATGCCCGTGCCCGAGTCGCATCCAGCACCTGACCCCGTTTTCTTTTCAACCGAGCCAAGACTGTCGCACGCTCACCTGGCCCGGAGGCGATCCCATCCGCCTGGCCGCGCATCAAGAATTTCAGCTGAACGAGGACGGGGACGTGGAAGGGGAGACGACCTCGTACGTTCATTACCCCTTTAAAATTTCGATGCAGCACGAAATTGGACTGAAACGACTCAAAAGAGTCGTCATGGAAAGAAACGTCCCCCTTTAAGCTGATGAGGATTTCAGTGAAGCGGGGGGAGCAGAAAAAAAGGCGGTATTTGTAAAGATGGCTAAACATCTTTACAAATACCGCCTTTTTTTTGCCGCTGCCTTGTTTCCAACCTTGGAACCGTTTTTTTTTTATTCTTTAACTCTTGTTTAAAAAAAACAGATTTTGTAAAGTGAATCGTCTTTTTATTATTATTATTATTATTATTGACGCACGGCAGGAACGGTCAAAGAGTCTCTGCCCTTCCGCCCGCGTCCTTCAGCCCGCGTGCTTCAAAAACCAGTTGGATGAGTGGAGAGGAAGGGAGGGGGGAGGAGGAAGGAGGAGAAAGGGATGCAAATGACGGGCCTTCATTCAAACGCCGACTCTTGAGATGGCCGCTCCTGCCTCTTCTCGTTCCGCCGTGTCTCCGCCGAACCTGCTCGACTTGCATCCGTACATTCTCCAGCATATTCTCCGATACATCCCGCTCGAGGATAAAATGTGCATCCTCTACAAGATGCCCGAATTCAAGCCTTTCCTCGAGCACCGCGCTTCGTACCTAGACTGCCGACTCCCCTTCTCCTTTGACTACCTGCGCTATTTCAACCTGCTCCGGACCGGATGGTACGTGGACCGAAATAATTGGGGCCATCGCCTCTGTCTCCTCCGAAACGAAAACACCCTGCAATTTACCATGCGTCATTTCCTCATCGATGGCTTTCGGGGCCGGTACGCCCCCAATGCGCGCGGCGCCTTCTACAAAGGCACTTTTGAACGCATGCGAGAAGTGATGGATCAGTATTTAAACTCCTACCAATGGATGGAAGATATGCACCTGTTGACCTATCACCTCCCCGGCTACGGCTACATCATGATCAATTTCTCTCCCTACCTCAAAGTGCAAGAAATGCGCTTTTTCGACCGCGGTCTACACGACATTGAGACCAACGTGGCGACGATCCTGAGACCCCGAAATCATCCCTTTAGTCACTTTTCTGTCATGGTCCAAAGTAATCGGCGCCTCCTCGTCGAATGCATCCTGCCGCCCAATGTTCACTGCCGCTGCCAATCCCGCCTTCAAGAACTGACTCCCTTTACGTTTGGAGTCTCGGAAGGCCATCGCTTTCTCACTCGGGCCGGAGGCGAATCCATTCCCTTTGTCGCCTATCAAAAACTGAAGTTGGAAAAGGACGAGAAACATGTCACCTGCATCATTATTTACCACGTCAACCGCGACCTGAACAATACAGTCGCGTTGACCAAACCCATGAAACGCAACCCGGAACTGAAAAGACTTTTAGATGAAGGTAATCCTTTTTATAAACGTCAAAAACTATGCTAAACTGTTTTTCTTTTTTCCCCGTATAGACTGGTGCCGTCGGCATCAGGGGGAGCAAAAAAAAATGCGATACAGGTAAATTTGGAAATTTCCAAATTTACTTGTATCGCATTTTTTTTGCAGACGATGGCTCTCCAACATTGGAACGCATTCAATGAAAGTTTATGTGAATAGAAAGAGACTGGGAGGTGGGGGGGGGGAATTGAGAGCCGACTGGATAAAGACAAATTTTACTTTTTTACCCACTCGGCGGTCGCTGCGCTCCCGCCTCGCGGGTAAAAAAGTAAAATTTGTCTTTATCAGTCGGCTCTCAATCCTTTTTCAATTTCATTTTTTTTTTTTATCTGAGCTTGTGCTTCTTTTTCGGGTTCCTATTTAGGTCTAGGGGGTTGACTGTTGTTGTAAAAGCCGAAACGAACTTTTTTTGGAACTTTGATTAAACTCTGAGCTCAGAGATGAGCTATTCCATCTGTTTCTATATGTGATTGATTGTGGTTTAATGCGGGATTGTATATTTGTAGATGTGTCCACTACTGTTTTGAACTCTAAAGCGAGAGCTCGATTGCGGTTTAATGCGGGATTATATATTTGACAACGTTTAGATCTGTCAACTACTGTTTTGAACTCTAAAGCAAACGTTTCGTTGGTGCTTTCAGCAAGGAAAATTTTTGCAATGATATGCGCTCTTATGGACTGCCGCTCTATTAACTCTTAATCCATCCTTATCCAGAAAAAGCTCTTTCATTGAGGAACCCTTAACTGATGTTATTAAGCATATACACAGCTGAGCCCTTCAAGATGAAAATTGTCAAGCTTCCCTTTAGTGTCAAAATTGATATTGCAAGGCATTCAGTGGGGTTTTAAAGTTGTTATTTTAGTTGCATATTTTTCTGTTGATTTTTTTAAGGCCTCTAAAGATTAACAGGGTAGCGATGCAAGTAAGCTAGATTAAATGCAAAGTGATCTTTTTCTTGAAATGTTGAACGGAAAACATTGCATGATGTGAAAGGGAAAATATCTGAAATGTGTCAAATTGTTTATAAAAGTCTAAATGAGAACATTATTCAACATTTATCCGAAAAGATTTCAGTGCTCTTCTGATAACCTCTGTGTATTTTCTGGATACCGAATACTATCTTTTACGTCAAATTGTTTATAAAAGTCTAAATGAGAACATTATTCAACAGTTATCCGAAAAGATTTCAGTGCTCTTCTGATAACCTCTGTGTATTTTCTGGATACCGAATACCATCTTTTACGTCAAATTGTTTATAAAAGTCTAAATGAGAACATTATTCAACAGTTATCCGAAAAGATTTCAGTGCTCTTCTGATAACCTCTGTGTATTTTCTGGATACCGAATACCATCTTTTACGTCAAATTGTTTATAAAAGTCTAAATGAGAACATTATTCAACATTTATCCGAAAAGATTTCAGTGCTCTTCTGATAACCTCTGTGTATTTTCTGGATACCGAATACCATCTTTTACGTCAAATTGTTTATAAAAGTCTAAATGAGAACATTATTCAAAAGTTATCCGAAAAGATTTCAGTGCTCTTCTGATAACCTCTGTGTATTTTCTGGATACCGAATACCATCTTTTACGTCAATCCGCTTACATTCATCCATCAGGTTCAACTCATCCGCATGTCCACACTCTCGGCTATACGAGTCAGCCTGCGTCAGTCTGCAAATTTCCCGGAAACCTCGAATCATTTTTATCGTTTCGAGAGTCTACCTAAAGAGTTCAGATTACCCCCCCCCCTCGTCTCGCAATGGGCACACGGGCTCGTACCACGTTGCCCCCATTCAGGAATGGAGGGCAACATGGTACGAGCCCGCCTGAAAGGGCATTTCCAAGTCATCAGTCTCATTCTACCCGTTCTCGCGAGACTGGGTGCCGTGCAATCACCCTCCACCCGTTTCAAGCACTCCTCCCGTCAGTACCCCAGGGACTCTCGAAATACGGCTACCCGACATCATGAGAAACGATACGTGGACTCTCCCGCGCCCGCCCCCCGTCTAAAAGAGGCACGTCAACGAGTGACATGGGAACGCAAAGCACGTCAACCACGGCCTAGCGAGATGAATGGAAACGCAAAGCACGTAAACTGGAATAAAATGTAGATTGAATCATTAAACAGTGTAACTTGTAAACACATCAGAATCACTCAACTAAAAAGTTACGGGAAAATTTGAAAACTGTTTAGAATGTCGCGAAACGTCAAAATATTTTGCAAACTGAAATGAGTCCCCTGTCAAAATATATAGAAAAAAAAATTTTTTTTTTTTTTTTTGACGAGTTAGACTTGGAGCTTTCAAAATATTTTAGAAACTGAAATCTGAGTTGACAGCCAGCATAAGCTCAAAAAAAAAAAAAAAAAAAAAAAAAAAAAATGTACTGAATTTTTTTTTTTTTTTTTTTTTTTTTTGACGAGTTAGACTTGGAGCTTTCAAAATATTTTAGAAACTGAAATCTGAGTTGACACTCTAAGCTCATATAACCCTACAAAAAAAAAAAAAAAAAAAAAAAAATTTTTTTTTTTTTTTTTTTGAGAGGTTCGACTCGGTTTAAACTTTACGCTCTGTCAAAAAGTTTTGAAACGGCTCCACTTTCGATTCATTTTTGAATACTGTTTTCAAAAACTCTTTGTGACTCATGCCGCCCAAAAGCCGCTCGGATTTTAGATGTTACAAAAATTTCTTGTACAAAAAAACCACCGCTTTCCCCTGCCCTCACTGCCCTCGTCCCGTCTTACCCAGAGATTACGAGAAGCACTGCAAAGAACGGCATGCATTGGATACATTACTCTGTTGCGCTTGGTGTTTCGGAAACAAAACTTGGCCGGCAAACTGCAAATGCGAACATTCCGATCACCTCCTACAATGCGCTCGACATTTTTTGACTCTGCATACTCTTCCTCCCGTACAAACCTTCGTCTCCTCTGCTTTCGACAGGAGGCCTTTCTGTCCCGCCAAAGATTTGTTTGGTCGCACTCCTGATCCGCAACCCCGAGCTTACGATCCCATCTGGCCCCTGCCTCTGTCTCCCAACCCACTCACATTCGACATGGATTCCCTCAACCGGGCCTCTTCCTGCCTACGCATGTACCTCGATCTCGGGAAGGAGGCCGAATGGCATCACGTGATCGTGCGAGCAGTCGCCTACCAAAGTTTTCTCGAAGCCATGGATTTAGACGAAGGGCGTACGCGCACGCTTCCCTTTTCCTGCTGGTGCGACGGGGGCAAGTACGAAGAGGCTCGACATCGCCAGCACCGGCATATGATCGTCGTCTCCCCGCCTCACGGTCATTTCGAAAGAAACGTCTGGAAAAAAATCAAAATCGATCGAGACGACCGGCCCGGTCCCCGTTTCCGCATCATCCACATGCAACCCATTCACACGGCCCTGCATCTCGTGCACGCGCTCGGCTACCTCAGCCAACGCGAATCCATCTGCGAATTCTCAGGAGAGAGTGGTGCTCTCGTCACTCCTAATCATTTTTACATTTACGAAACCTTGCCGAAAGATTTCCTGCTCCCCCTCGTCTTGCAATGGGAAGGCGGGCTGCGTCAACTCCTCGACGAGACTTTCAAGAACCTGAAATGGGGAGACTTGGTCCGAGGCGACCTGATTTTCATCGACCGGAAATGGCGTTTCCTCGTCCAAAACATTCCCGGCATCCGGTTCGGACTCGTTCTACCCGTCACCTCGCAGTTCGTGCCGTCCCCGGTCCCCACCCCTCATTTCCTCCATCTCCTGCACGGTCGCAAACTCTATTTCAAGCACTACACCCGTCGTCCGAAAGCAACTCTCGAAACCAGGCTCAAGGAGCAAGCCGACATGACTTTTTACGAAGCGGTGGGGCGAGATCACTGGACTCCGCGTCCCTTCCAGCAAAGACTCTTGCACGCCTTCAAGCCGCTTGTTGACCGCAACCAGCAACTCGAATCGGAAAACGCGGCCTCGCGAAAACACTGCGAAGCTCTCCAACTCGAAACGGTCGCACGAGAAACGCAGCACGAGCAGGAAACGACCCGGCTCCGAGAATAAGCGCTGCTTTGGCAGGAGAAACACAAAGTCTCGGAGCAGGAAACGCTGAACTGGCGGGAGAAACACGACGTCGCGGAGCAGGAAGCGCTCAAGTGGCGGGAGAAACACGACGTCTCGGAGCAGGAAGTCAAAACCCTCCTGAAAAAAATTAACGAGCTGAACGAAGGCGAAATTGCGCGACTGAAACGGAAATGCAAAGAACTGGAAAAGAGAAACACAGAATTGGAAAAGAGAAACGCAGAATTGGAAAGGGCCGCCAAAAAACCCAGATTTTCAGTCCACCTGACCCAAAACACATGAAGGACTGGTAGGGGGGGGGATTGAGAGCCGACTGGATGAAGCCAAATTTTACTTTTTTACCCACTCGGCGGTCGCTGCGCTCCCGCCTCGCGGGTAAAAAAGTAAAATTTGGCTTCATCAGTCGGCTCTCAATCTTTTTTTTTATTTTCATTTTTTATTCTTTATTTTTAAATTTAAATCTAAATCTCAATTGAAATTCATGTTTTCATCTCAGATTGAAGCCCGCGTCGGGTTCACCCCCTTCTTGGAGTCGGGCTGCCTGTTAACCTATGGGATGGGGGCTCCCCCTATCTTCTTATAAGAGTTGAACCTATAATTTATATTATAATATATATTATAATATAAACTATAGAAGTTTGGTTCCTCCTCTCCCTCCGGTCAGCGCTTGCCCTCCGAGTCCACGGTGACGCGAAGCCTGACCTCTAGTGAAACACCAACCCGTTTCTTTCCCCCCCTTGATTCATGACGTCACGATCTCACGTGGCCCGGGTCAACGACCTCATGCCATCGCGATTTCATGGCTCCTCGGAAAAAAAGATTTCATCCAGTCATCCCTCCCGGTGCAAAAAAACCATGTCAAATGGCTACGTGACGTCATGGAATCGTGACGTCACGTAGCCAGGGTCAACGACCTCATGCCATTGCGATTTCACGGCTCCCCGGGGAAAAAAGATTTCATCGAGTCATCCCTCCCGGTGCAAACGAAACCCCCTAAAATGGCTACGTGACGTCATGGAATCGGGACGTCACTTGGCCCGGGTCAACGACCTGCAAGCCAGCGCGATTCCCGTGAAGAAATTTCTGTCTAAACGCAAGCGGCCGGTCACGCGTCAAAGCCCTGCATGAAAAAAAAAAAAAAAAAAAAAAAAAAAAAAAGACGAGTTAAACTTGGAGGTTTCAAAATATTTTAGAAACTAAAATCTGAGTTGACACTCTAAGCTGATAACCCTACAAAAAAAAAAAAAAAAAAAAAAAAAAAAAAAATTTTTTTTTTTTTTTTGACGAGTTAGACTTGGAGCTTTCACCAAATCTTATATTTCTTAGACTTGTACATTTGAAAATATTTGTGCACTGAATTTGAATTAATAACCCTACATGAAAAAATAAATAAAAAATAAATAAATAAATAAATAATTAAATAAATAAATAAATATTTCTTAGATTTGTAACTTTGAAAATATTTTTGCACTGAATTTGAACTAATAACCCTACAAGAAAAAATAAATTAATAAAATAAATAGATTATAATAAAATAAAAAGATTTAGATTCTCACTCACTACTCCAACTCAGATTTTAGTTTGTAAAATATTTTAAAAGCTCCAAGTGTGGCTTGTCACAAAAAAAAAAAAAAAATTTTTTTTTTTCCAGCTTTCACCAAATCTTATATTTCTTAGACTTGTAAATTTGAAAATATTTTTGCACTGAATTTGAACTAATAACCCTACATGAAAAAAAAAAATAAAAAAAATAAAAAAAAAATAAATAAATAAATACATTTTTCACATACAAAATTGACATGTAAAATCTTTGGAAATCGATTTTCTTGGACATTTTCTTTCCATTCGAAGGGACAAATGTTTCTTTCTGAGCTAGTTTTTTTCACTTCTTCAAACATAGAATGTACCGTGCTCTGGTATTCAGTGTCATATCCGTGGACAGAAAGCTCATAGAAAAGATATTCCATATCAGAATTATTTAATGTATCCACTTGCTGAGGACTGGAACATTCATATGGCATAGAATTTCCGTTCTTTAACACAGAAGCCAATACTAAATTGTAGACATTAGCAACAAAGATATAATAGAGGAAAATTTCCATTATTATTTGAATTTTATAACTAAATAAAAGTTTGTTGAAAGTAACCAACTTTATTTCATGGCTCCCTGGAAAAAAATATTCTCATCCCTCACAGTGCAAAAAAACCCGTCACGGTTCCATGACGTCACGCGGCCTGGGTCAATGACCTCGAGTCAACACGATTCCACGGCTCCCCGGAAAAAAAAAGATTTCATCCAGTCATGCCCTCGCGGTGCAAAGCAACCCTCTCAAACGACTCATGACGTCATGGATTCATGATGTCACGTGGCCCGGGGTCAACGACCTGTAAGGATTCCACGGCTCCCTGAAAAAAAAAATCTCATCGAGCCATTCCATCGTGGTGCAAAGAAACCCTCTCAAATGGCTACGTGACGTCACGTGGCCCGGGGTCAACGACCTGCAAGCCAGCAGGATACCACGGCTCCTTGGAAAAAAGATTTCATCGAGCCATCCTACTCGGTGCAAAAATCTTTTCAAATGGCTACGTGACGTCACGTGGCCCGGGTCAACGACCTGCAAGGATTCCACGGCTCCCTGGAAAAATGTTTCATCGAGTCATCCCCCCCCCTCTCCTTGCAAAAAAACCATGTCAAACGGGCCCATGACGTCACGTGGCCCGGGTCAACGACCTGCAAGCCAGCGCGATTCCCGTGAAGAAATTTCTGTCTAAACGCTAGCGGCCGGTCACGCGTCAAAACCCTGCATGCCAACGCAAAAAAAAAAAAAAAAAAAAAAAAAATGTAACTGATTTTTTTTTTTTTTTATGAGTGTTATGAGCTTAGAGTGTCAACTCAGATTTTAGTTTCTAAAATATTTTGAAAGCTCCAAGTCTAACTCGTCAAAAAAAAAAAAAAAAAAAAAAAAAAAAATTTTTTTTTTTTTTTTTTTTTTTTTAACCATTGGGAAAATGGTTGTTGTTTTCGGTTGAGAATGGACCTCTTGACGTGGTCCATTTAGTCTTTTAATCATTTTTAACGAATTTTTTTACTTTTAGAAGATTTTTTTATTTGAATAGGTAATCGAAATGTATAAAATCGTTATAATGAAGAAGGAAATACAAAATGGGTAAAATCGGTAGAGCTTTCAAAATATTTTAGAAACTAAAATCTGAGTTGACAGTCTAAGCTCACAACCCAAAAAAAAAAAAAAAAAAAAAAAAAAAATTACAAGTTAGACTTGGAGCTTTCAAAATATTTTAGAAACTGAAATCTGAGTTGACAGTCTAAGCCCATAACCCTACAAAAAAAAAAAAAAAAAAAAAAATGTAAGAATTTTTTTTTTTTTTTTTTTTTTTTTGGTAGGGTTATGAGCTTAGAGTGTCAAATCAGATTTTAGTTTCTAAAATATTTCGTGAAAGCTCCAAACTCGTCAAAAAAAAAAAAAAAAAAAAAATTGCAAGATTTTTTTTTTTTTTTTTTTTTTTTTGACGAGTTAGACATGGAGCTTCCACCAAATCTTATATTTCTTAGACTTGTAAATTTGAAAATATTTTTGCACTGAATTTGAACTAATAACCCATCATGAAAAAATAAATAAAAAATAAATAAATAAATAAATAAATAAATAAATAAATAATTAAATAAATAAATAAATAATTAAATAAATAAATAAATAAATAAATAAATAAATAATTAAATAAATAAATAAATATTTCTTAGATTTGTAACTTTGAAAATGTTTTTGCACTGAATTTGAACTAATAACCCTACAAGAAAAAATAAATAAGAAATAAATAAATAAAAAACATTTTCCCAATGTTGTTGTAATTTCTCAAATTACAATCAACTTTTTTTTTTTTTTTGCGGTTAAGAAATGTGTTGTTTAGAGTGAGTTTGTTCATAATGTTTCAACTAGTTCGCGACAATATGATACACTTAATAGAAGACATTGTTTTTTTTTCAAGTTTAACATTACAGATGAAACGGCTCAAAAGATAATCGAACGATATCCACCCGACAAACAACAGCGACGTATTTGCGACAAACTGCTCGTGCCTCATTTATTATGGTCTTTTTATAAAGGAGAAATTTTGAAACACGGAGAGTTCAATTTGGCGTACAAGCTTTGGCCCTTCGAAGTTGAAATAGGTACTATCAAAATGCCTAATCATTTGGATTTTAGTGATATGAATTTAAACGACGAGGAAAAAAAATTCATTACCCATCACGAGGCGTTGGAGAAAATTCGACAAAATTGTGTCTGCGTTCGACATGTCCCGTCCCGTTTAATAGATCAGTGCGTGAATAAAATCATCGAAGAAACTCGATACCAGAAACACGAAGTAGGAGACTGGGCATTTCTTTTACCCAAAATGCTTTGTCAACAACTGGCATTTTACCGACGACTTTTGTCTTCCAAATGTTACTTTCGAGTACAAATGCCTTCGTGGGATCCGGAAAGAGTGCAACATTTTAGCGTTGACGCACTGATGAATCTGTTTAAAGAAAAGGACAGAAAGTTTTCCAAAGAGTTTGTCGTCTGGTTACAGAATGATGACACATTTTCTTTCAAACAATTTGAAAATTCACATAGGTTAGTTTTAATAACATTTGAATATCTTTTAGAGGATGATTATTTATGTTTGGAATGTTTTAAACAATATTTCAGAGGTTATCGACTTGTATGTTTTGTGGGAAGATGCTATAAAATTAGCTACGTTTCTTTTTTTGACTCTTTAAAAAACGTAGACATACTGGTGCTTTCACTGTAAACAAGTACCCCTATTTAAAATTTTAAATTTGCAAGAATTATGTGACCAATACGGTACGACGACAAATCCGATTCAATACGAATTATTTATTTAAATTAGACTTGGAGGTTTCAAAATATTTAAAAACTCCAAATCTAACTCGTCAAAAAAAAAAAAAAAAAAAAATTTTTTTTTTTTTTTTTTTTTTTTTTTTTTTTTTTGCCAACGCGATTCCTCGACTCCCCGGGGGAAAAAAAAATCTCATCGAGTCATCCCTCTCGCTGCAAAGAAACCATTTCAAATGACGTCTTTCGTCAACGACCTCGCGCCAGCTCGATTCCAAGGCTCCCCGGAAAAAGGTTTCATCGAGTCATCCCCTTTCGCTGCAAAACTCCCCGTCGTTGACGTTCAGACGTCACGATCCCACGTGGCCTGGGTCAACGACCTCATTTAGACAGGATTTCATGGCTCCCGGTTCATCGAGTCATTCCCTCACCGTGCAAAAAAAATTTTTCAAACGCCACGTGACGTCACGATTCCATGACGTCACATGGCCCGTGTCAACGACCTGCAAAGAGATTCCCGTGAAGAAATTTCTGTTTGAACTCGAGCAGCGAGCCACGCGTCAAAGCCCTGCATGAAAAAAAAAAAAATTTTTTTTTTTTTTTTTTTTTTTTTTTTTTTTTGACAAGTTAGACTTGGAGCTTTCACCAAATCTTATATTTCTTAGACTTGTAAATTTGAAAATATTTTTGCACTGAATTTGAACTAATAACCCTACATGAAAAAATAAATAAAAAAAAATAAAAATAAAATAAATAAATAAATAAATACATTTTTCATATACAAAATTGACATGTAAAATCTTTGGAAATCGATTTTCTTGGACATTTTCTTTCCATTCGAAGGGACAAATGTTTCTTTCTGAGCTAGTTTTTTTCACTTCTTCAAACATAGAATGTACCGTGCTCTGGTATTTAGTGTCATATCCGTGGACAGAAAGCTCATAGAAAAGATATTCACTATCAGAATTATTTAATGTATCCACTTGCTGAGGACTGGAACATTCATATGGCGTAGAATTTCCGTTCTTTAACACAGAAGCCAATACTAAATTGAAGACATTAGCAACAAAGATATAATAGAGGAAAATTTCCATTATTATTTGAATTTTATAACTAAATAAAAGTTTGTTGAAAGTAGTGCTCCCGATCCGATACGTATTTCAGTTATACGTTTAACCGATATACGTATATACGTATAATACGTATTTAAGAAATACGTATACCTTAAAATATACGTTTAAACGTATCCAGATACGTATAAGCGTATATCGGTTAAACGTATAATTCAAGTATACGTTTAATTCAAGTATACGTATATTTCAAGTATCGTATTTACTTTTAATGCTAATGGATCTCATCAGTGTTACGTCACTGAAAGGAGAAGAAGTTGGAAATCGATGGCGTTTCTTTAGTAATCTGTATAATATATTTCATACATAGAATCTTGTGATTTTTCCCTATAAACGATTATCTATATATATAAAAGCCGTTCTTGGTATGTATGTTCCTTATACAAATCTACAGTTTTTGTCCGATTTGAACGAAACTTCATGTACATACATTTTAGATCACGAGTAAAAATCACTGTCAACTTTAAAATTTTCTCAGACGAATCATTACCACTTTTTTCAAACATCTCCCATAGTTTATCATTACAGAAATCTTTTTTTTTCTCAATTTCTAATGCAATTTCTTTCCCGTTGCCATTCAAAGGAACTGCGTATGGACAATATTTTTATAAACCAATTTCAGATTAACTCGCTATAATTTGAAATCCGAAACTGACGTCAATTTTGGCAGATGTGATTTTTTTTCGCATAGTACAAAGATTACTATAAGTGCTTTAAACGACATAGTACATATATTTAAATGTGTTTGGTGAAAAATAAATAACTTATCTCCTAATTTTACAAAGGCAAATTGTTTCCACTGGTTTGTTAATATTAAAGTAAATTTTCTAAGAAATAAAAAGATATTTTTGAGCATCCAAACTTCATGATTCATTTTATTCTACATAATCAAAAATCGTCTGTCAAATATTGACATTTTGCAATCATTACAGCGTAACTTATTTCAGCTTGAGCCTCAACCAAGGAGGCATATTTAAATTCCTCGGATGCAGGTGGACAGTAGATGCCCTATTAATAAAAACTGGATTTAAAAAAACAATGCAGTATTTTCCCTTATTTTTTCTTCAAAAATGGGTGTTAAAACAAATGGGATTAAAAGTAAAATGGTTTATCGGGAAAAAAATTTAAATGCATTTTTTTTAAAAATAAAACATTAATTTTACTTTAGAAAATTAATATATTTTTTTATAAGTTCGACAACGTGGCGACATTTTCATTTCACCAGCTTCGAAATTATTATTCAATTCTTAAAAGAACACTATATTTTTGAAAAATAATGTTTTTCATCAAAAATCACATAATTTCAAAACGCAATTTTAGCAAATTCTGTTTAAATTACATTGTAAATATAATTTCGGAGTTAAATTTAGTATTTAATAATATTGTTTAAAATTTTTCTATGAGTACAGTAGTATTGGATTTCTTTAATCGCTTTCATGTTTTAAATACAAATGTGCATGTGACGTCACGCACTCAAGTAAAGTCGTTTTTCTCAATTAACTGTAGGCGAAAAGTAACAATTCTTGCGGAGTTAGTAATTTAAAATGTAATATTTCCTACACATAATATAATGTATTTTAACTATTTGAAAATTACGAAAAACTTGGCGAAACTTCAAGCAATTTAGCTCGACGTTTGACTAACATGCACATTATCTATAAATATAAATGCATATCTGTGCATGATTCATGAAGTAAATTGTTTTAACTAGACACGTATCGGTTCAGAGGAAAATCTACCCCGGTGAAAGTGTTGTCATATTTTAAATCATGTGCCTGTTTTCCTTCACAAAATATTAGTATTTTATAGCAATTACACAAAGTAGCATAATTTGCATAGAATGTATTGGTCGCCAAAGTATATGTTTAACATTCTTTTTCCGTACAATTTTCAAGAGAATATTAAATTACTTTAAAATTACTTTAAAATCCATAAAACATCAGTAAATTGAGATACGCTTTTCAAACGAATAACATTGAGAGTACATGTATTTTATTCGACTGCATAAAAATTGAATGTATTATGTTTAGAAATAAATGTCTTTACTTTATAAAGATCAAATAAGTTAATCTATCGTAATTGGATTAGACACAGATTTAAAAATAGACATGTTTTAAAATTACTTTAAAATCCATAAAAAATCAGTAAATTGAGATGAACTTTCAAACTACATTTGAAAGTGTATTTTTTTTTCTAATTGATAGTTTAAAAAGTGAAATTATATATTTAGTAGTTACATATTTAGTAGTTACAAATATGCAGTACAAGCCAAATTTAATGGGTAGGTCGTTGCTACCGACAATATGATGTCGACATTACTCACGGATATGTTTTTGTTTTATAATATATATGTTACGGCCAAAACCCGAAATCGGCCAATTCGCGAAATGGCCAGACGCTATTGGCCAGTTCCCGAAATAGATATGGGTAGTTGGGTAGTTTGAATGTAAGTGGTTGACAAGTTCGGTATTGAAAATGAAGTACATGTAGAGTTTATAATTCATGTACAGGAGTACTCAAAAGTAATATGTGACTTAATGGTCTATGGGGAAAATCAATTGAGGCGTACCTTAATGGTGTTATACTGTTACAAACATATTAAAATTATATGAATTTCTGAGGTGCACTAAAACATGCTTCTGTAGAATAAGGAGCGCAAATAATTTATCATTGATTGACAGGGTCGCACAAAATGACTCTATTACATAATGGTGTACGGTGGAAAATGTTTGCAGCGTATTTTAATTATGTTTCATTATTTGAAATATGCTGAAACTGATATACATTGCTGATTTTTACTACAAGAATTTTTTCTGTAGAATATAATGTGTATATCAATTAGCCTTCATTTACAAAGACATACAATTGATTTCGAATACAGTACTGTATCGGAAGTATTATCTATTAGGGATGATTGCTGGAAGTGCGTTTTCAGTTATGCCTTTTTAAGCTTAACTAAATTTTTGCATACTACGGGGTGTGTATAAATTCTATTAACCCTATACAGGGCTAAACAAAATACTTCTTAAGCTTTAATACTGTGATTTTAAAAAGGTACATTAAGTATGCTTTTTAATTTGAATTAAAAAGCATACTTAAGCACTAATATAGTATTTAGAGTACATAACTACTCAAGCACAAATATAGTTATTTAGATTACTAAGAGAAGTTTCTAGAATATAAATTAAATCATATACAGGGATATGTAAAGAACTTGATACTAGGTTGACTATGAAAACTAATTCCTGGAAGTGTGATTTCAGTAGTTTTGAGTGTATTTTTGCCTAAATTAAATTGTAGCTTAATATTTGGCGTGTATAAAAACCTGTAGGTAATATACTGGTATTTACAAAATAATTCAAGTACATTTCTAGCCATTGGTAGATTTTTCTGAAGGTGTATTTTCAACTGTGTTATGCGCTTTTTAACTAAACTAAATTTTAGAATAATATATAGAATATATACAAATCAGTACATCATATACAGGGTTTCACAAAATAGTTAGAGTTTTTCTCTGGCTATGCACAGTAGTGGCGGAAATCTGGCTTTCAAATGTGTTATGCGTTTTCTAAAATGTTTACTTGAGTATCTTTTGTACCTTATTAAGCGGTTTTGTTAAAATATTCTATAAGTGTTGCAAAGTATTTCATAATCTAATCTTGACGCATATGATTTTTCTTTCTTGTATCTTCATTGATGAAATTGTATTATAACGATAAAAAATAAAATATTAATTTGCAAACATGGTGTTAGCCAAGGGCATTAAAATTGAACTAACATCATATATCAAAATAAAATATTCCTTAAAAAGCATGAAACAGCAGCATTTGATTGCGTCAAAATGAAATTATTTTCTGATTTTTTTTCATTCTGCCCACTCTAAATTAGGTACCAAAATTTCAATAGAAGAAATTGCTTTTACCTGTGGTAATGACGTCATTTTTAAACGACATTCGACTGAAAATATGTTTTTTTATTCAGGAAATAGCAATGTTTGACTACGATTGTGTCCAAATGACAAAATTTACATTGGTATTTCATTCCTCTGTTATTGACATCAGACCTAAATGTTTTACAATATGTTTCTATCTGTGTTGTGGTTCTTTCAACCACTGCCATATTTTAATTCAATTTAAGAAATATTTTATTAGTCCTTATTCATTTAATTTTAAAATTCACATTCAAAATTATTTTAATTCTTTCTTTTTTAAATCTTCCCCTGAAACCTTTTCTTTCTTGCATAATATTTCGCTTTTAAAAAAAATGATAGTGATTGTTACCTCTGCATTTCCGGAATTGGATTTTACTAGATGCTTCGATAACATTCTTTGCTTATTCCCCCTTCCTGTTCTAAGCTCCGCCCCTCGCCAATCAAATTCAAATGTTTCTAATACGTAATTTTTTTTCTGCCGATTGGTGTTTTTCAATTTTTGACACCTCCTCCCCTTCGTTCCCAGTCAGTGCTGAAGCTGTGCGCTCACACACGGTCACTGAGACGATTGCCATAAGAGTGTAAGGTGATCGCTTGGCTTGCTGCTGTGAAAAATGTACAAAATGCGTACATCTAAAGTACGATATAAAGAAAATATTTCTGTTTTTAGAATGTGATAGTTGACGGCCTATACAATATCTTCTAAGTACGGCAAAGGTTTTTGCAGTTCCACAATGGAGACGCGATGAGTGGTTCTTATTTGTGATCCTACTGGTCTTGTATGCGGATAATTAATTTTGTTCTGTTTCAAATAATGTGACGTTCTGTATTAGGTTGATGACAAGTCGTAGAAAAAATATTTTTTTAACATGGTTGCCTCCGAACTCCATGAGGGAAGGTTAAAAAAAAAAAGTATCGATTATTTGTGCTAAAAAATGTAGCTATAAAAATGATCATCCATTTAGTAATATTTTTTAGAAGAAAATCTCTTTATGAATAAAGATTTTATTCAAAGATGAAAATTTGCAGTGCAAATTCTTTCACTTGCTCTTTATCTTATTTCTTTCAGATGACTACAGGTAACAATTTTTACTTTTATCTTCATTGTTCTTGATTATAAATTTGCATGAATAATTTATTTAACAAATCTTTGTTTTAATAATTAATGTCATGTCGAAGTGGTCTTTTGCGGCCATAACAACACTGTACTTACTATATGCTTTTTGATCACAAGCCAAAATATATATTATTTGGAATATTAACAAGATTCCACTGTATAAAAAAAAGAGAACTTATCGTCTAACCACCACAGCTCTCTCTTTGGTGCGTGAACCGTTGGAAACCTTAACGACATGACAATTATTAAATTATATTTTGTTATATTATAAAATTTGATTAAAAAAAATTGCATTCTTATTGAAATATTTGATTAGTGGAATATGTGAAATATTTGATAAGTGGCTTACTTAAGTATTTTAAAGTGCTTGGATTTAAAATAATATTGCCAGATAATTGCATTGTGTGTTTTATTTACTTTTAACAAGTCATTTTAGTAATGTTTCATGCATATTTTTCAAAATTTTTATGAGGAAACTACAATTTTATTCTAAGAATTTTAGACTTATAATAGGATGTTGTTTTGAAAACAAAACGTTTTTATATGATTCTACATAATCCATGGTGTTCTTTTATGCAATATTTACATTTTATTACTAAAAAAATGGTTGTTTATGTTGTTATTTACAAAAGAAGATGAGTTTAGAAAAATAATTTTCTTACTTATAAGTGAATGATTAATTTCGATTTATACCATTTTGCTTTGATAATATTTTGAGAACTATTGCATTCTTAAAAATTATTCTGGTGAATTGACATTATTTTAAAAGGTGATTTCATATGAAAATTAATTTTTGTTTAACTTCTGTTGATTCATAAAGCACATTATTTTGAAATTTATTAAGAATTATTCTCAAATTTGTCACCATGCCTCCGAAAGCAAAGTTAAACCTTTCCATTCAACCTTTTGATGGGAATCCTCAGACGGTCGAATTTTTCTTCGATCAGTTATCAGATATGCAGGAATTATATAATTACTCAGACAAAGAAATTTTTGCACTTTTCAAGTCAAAATTACAGGGTAGTGCATTACATTTCTTTCTTGAAACGCAGTTTCAATTTAAAAACTCTAACTTAGAAAGCATTCGAAATGATTTTATTAACTATTTTCTGCCAAGTAAAAAAACTGACTCTCTCAAATCTCTTCAAAATTTAAAATTGGATTCGAATGAGTCCATAAAAAATTTTTCATATCGCCTGACTAAACAGCTTCGACTTGTGTATCCTATGTTAGCACAAGATGCTCTAGATTCTTTAAAATTTACGCATTTTCTTCAAGCTTTGCCTAAACAAATCAAGCGAAAAATTCAAGAAGAAAATATTTCCACTTTTGAGTTAGCTCTTGAACGAGCACAATTTTTACAGAATATGTATGATTCACCACCTCTTCAAAAATCTAATCTTCAACACTATGACCAAGTTTACAGTCTTAATAATGAAAATAGTAGTGAAAATTCTAAACTTTCTGATAGTCTTGTTGAACAAGCTCCTATCAGACATAGAAAGGACAGAGTCTATAAAAATTCGCAAATTGCATTATCACCATCTGAATCTCATAATGAACGTTCTCCTAGACTTCGAAATGTTAAGCAAAATCATGTAACTTACTCTCCTTCTCCAGTTAGGCAAAACGTTGCTTCTAAAAGCAAAACAAACTTTATTCAGCATAAGCCATATCGAAAACGATCTTTCTTTCGGCCAAAGTTTGACAAGTTTTCTCACAAGAAAGGCTTTTGAAAGTCTTTTTACAAACAAAATGTTACTCAATGTGCCTTCTGTGGACGATTTAACCACCTTATGGAAACATGTTACAAGTTTAAAAATTTAATTGACTCATCTAGGCAAAATGCCAACCACACTAAAAACTCTCAGTTTTCTGTGAATTCTTCTCAGAGAAAGAAAAAATTAGTTATTTTTCTAAAAACAAAAAGGATTACAAAAATTACCATTTAAACAGGTAAGGGAGATTGGTCCCGCTGACTGCCTTCTCTCCCAATCTTCCTCGTCAGGGTCAGTACACTCCTGTGACAAAACAAATGAATGTCACATTGATAAACATCCTTCTTTGACTACTTCCCCTTCAAGCGCTGCTACACAAACATCTCCTTACTGTTCTGAAAATTATTTGTCGTCAATGTATTCTTCTGAAATTGATGATTGTGTACAACAACGACACGTAATTTGCAGCTCTTTTGACAACATGTATTCGCTTCCATGTATAATTATGAATGTTCAACATAATGAAATATCAACTCTCGTCGATTCAGGCTCAACCTTATCTTTGCTGGATAATGAATGCTTTAATAGCATTAAATCCAAAATTCATTATAAATGTTTATCGAGAAATGTTTCTGTATCAACTATAAACTCTAAAGTTTTCTTTAAAGGATGTATCGAGATTGCATTCAAAATAGATAAATTCTTTTTCCATCATGTCTTTTACCTTACTGATATAAAGAATGTTAATTTTGAAGCCATACTTGGTTTTGAGTTTATAAATAAGCATTCTATAACCATCTCTCCAGCTTTTAAATCTATATTAATTAAAGATAAACATATACCTCTTAACATTCAAAAAGAGTCTCCTACCAGTTATTATTTGAATTCTCAGCATACTAATGACAATATAACAGTTCCATATTCCTTTAATACACAAAATGTGCCTATTTATGAAAATTCTATATCAGTTAACACAAATGATGGTACTTATTGTGATAATGTGAATGGAAATTTTGGTGATAATTATTTGCATTTATTACATAATTATGAAAATTGTCCTTACAATTACAGTTTCCCAAATAATGGTTTGTTTATAAATAATGTTGGTAATATTGCTATGACTTATGATAATTCTTTTATGAATGCTGATCTTAATATCAGAAATTTAGATGGTCATGCTCAAGTTTTTACTCAGTTTCCTAATTATTTTCCTACCGACATAAACTTTGATTATGCTAATCTTATAAATAATTTTTCCAATACCAATAATACCAAAATTATCTCTGATGACAATAATGTCACATGTGAAGGTGACAATGACATTATTTATGTGGGTAAAAAGTATACCAATTTGAAAAATGGTAATAAAAATTTATTGAATTCTAACATGGTACAAGCTGTAAATAGAGAGTTAATTCCCCCCAATTCTTCTGTGTATTTACATGTCAAATACTTGAATTCTCCATCTGAATATTTTATTTTTAAGACTGCTTTGAAAAGTAAAGCTCTTGTTTTGCATGAATCATTGCATTCTAAATCTGCAATTCAAAAAGACTTATTTTTAGTTGTATGTCAGAATATATCCAAAGTGGATGTTCATTTAAATAAAAATACAATTCTTGGTGAATGCATTAATGTAGATGAGAACGATATTGAAAAATATTCCTTTGTTTCAGATTTCGAAAATGAATATTGTAATTTAATTTTACCATCTGAGGAAATTAAAAGAAAACGGATACAAGAACTGTCACCAAATGATTTTGATTTAAAACACTTGCCCCCACATGAAAGTGACTGTTTAAAAAAATTATTATGCAATAAAGCTCAAACATTTTCTAAATCCTTAGACACTTTGGGTCATACAGACCTAGTTAATCCTCAATTCTCAATGATGAATTCTCACCCGGTGGAAACCCTACCTTTTCCTGTGCCACAGGCATTAGAACAAGAAGCTCTTGACCAGATCAATCAAATGCTAAATGCTGGCATTATAGAAAGATCAAATTCATCTTGGGCTTGTCCCATGCTTCTTGTTAAGAAAAAAAGAACTGACATGTCAAAACCTCAAAAATATCGTTTGGCATTGGATTTACGATTATTAAATTCTATTATTATTCCATCTTCATATCCTCTACCTCGCATTCAAAATCTAATAGTACAATTGTCAAAATTTAAATTCTACACTACACTGGACTTGCCCTCTGCGTACTGGCAGATCGCTGTACCTAAGGAGATGCAAGATAAGCTCAGTTTTATCACTCCATGGGGACTGTTTACCTACCTTCGTCTTGTATTTGGCTTGAAGACAGCTGCGAGTACTTTTCAACAGTTAATTGATTCTGTTATTCAATTGTCTGAAATTGACTCTTGCTACGCATACCAGGACGACATAGTTGTCGGCGCCAATTCGTTTGATGAAATGGTTGCGAAACTCACAAGACTCTTCGACACTCTTATTGCCAACAATATTACTCTTTCTCCTGAAAAGTGTTATTTATGCAAACTAGCATTAACTTTTTAGGCTTCCAACTCACAGATCATAAAATTCTTCCACTTACAAGCAATATTTTGAAAATTACTTCCTTCCCAAAGCCCAAAACTAAGAGGCAAACAAAAAGTTTTATTGTCTTATGTTCATTTTACAGGTCAATTATACCTCATTTTGCTAGATTGATTACTCCTCTTATTGAAATCACTAAACCTAAAAATAAATTCTGTTGGAAATCTGAGCAAGAATCATTTGCATTTAATAAATTGCATTTAATAAATTGCAAGAAATTTTCTTCCAAAAACCCATGCTCAATCTTCCAAATTGGAATGAGACATTCTATGTGAATACCGACGCTTCAAAGACAGCAATCTCAGCTGTTGTAATGCAAAAAATTCAAGGTGAACTACGCCCCTTTTCTTATTAATCCAAAACTCTATCTCAGTCTGAAAAGCAGTACCCAGCCATTAAATTAGAACTGTATGCCATTTATAAAGGACTAACAGCTTTTAAATATTACATCTTTGGCAGACACTTCATTCTTTTATCTGATGCTAAACCCCTCAATAACTACAAAAAATCAACATCTCCTGCTGACATAACTACACGTTGGATGTTAGAACTGTCTGAATACTCTTACACATTCCAGCATTTTAAAGGCAAAGAGAATGTCTTGGCAGATTTTCTAAGTAGGACACCTCACATTCCTACTGAAGATCTCCATACTAATCCAGATCTCATTTATGAACAAGAAATACTGCCTATTGTTGATGATCAAAACGATCTACATAATGAAATTGTTCAGTATCCATGTGGATTAATTGGAAAAACCCATCATAATTGCCATCTCCAAATTGATTCTCCATCTACAAATAGTGCTAATAATGAAGACCCATTGCTAGAAATCTTTGATCAAACCATCCTTAAGGGGCATCGTCACTCAGAGAAAATATCCTGTTTCGCTCAGAGAGTCTATCAGTGCTTTCCCCCTCCCTGCTGTCAAAGAGGCGTTTACCGTTAAATACCGTCCTGTATCGGCAGTCTGTTGACAGAATTTTTGTCTCTGTGGTCAGGGAAAAGTGACCCACAGCTGGTCTATTTTCGTTAGAGAATGCTTTTGCAGAGAATACGAGGTTCTCTTTGAGTATTTTTATGTGTGCAACCAGGGAGTTTGAAACATTCAGAATAATTTCGACTTTTATACCGGCATAAATTTATTAAATACCAGCTCTTTAGCAAATGCTAGATGGAAATAAAATTTGGCAATAAAAAATGATTCAATGTAATTTTTTGGCTAAAATGATTTAAATGTACTTCTTGCTAAAAAGCGTAAAATAAAAATATTATAAACAGTAAAATAAGTTTTATTAGACTGTTGACATATTTCATAATTTAGATGTTTTAGCTTACTTTATATTATCTTTATTGTATGTTCACCTTTATCTTCAAATTTTAAGATACATTAAATCAAATTTTTTCTGAACATTTTCCAAATTTAATTAGATAATTTGCAATATTAAAAAAAATTTCTTTAGATTGCGTAAAACAACATTAATTTAGTACTGAAAAAACAATACATGTTCGATTGTAATTAATTACTTCAATGTGTATTTAAAAAAAAACAAGCACAAAGTATTTTTATAGATAAAAAAATTATTAGACATCATCATGTAAATGAAATGGACGGAGAGGGAAGATTTTACTAAGTCTATAAGTTGCATAATCCTTTTTCAATATAAGATATTTAAACATGTTCCATAAATTTATTAAACACATTGAAATTCGATATTTTCTTGGGATTTTGTGCCTATTTTATAAACGATAATATATAGCCATCAGTATTTCGCTTTGGATAAAATAATGACAATCTTTTGTGAAATTGTGAATGTAGTAACTTCCGCTCTTAAAAAAAGCACCAAAAAACAAAAAAGGAAATCGACGTCAGAGAATTTTAACAAAATATCTTTGATTATTGAAATTATTTCATGTATTGGCATTTATTTTACCATTTTCATAATGAAATTAAGGTAGAGTGCAAAATGAATATAAATTATACCAAAAATACTCCAAGTGGTGTTTTCTAATGGAGCTTTATTTAGCAAAAACATAGTATGAGATTTACAATACTGCAAAAATGAGGCCATTACTACAATATTTGAAAATTATTATTCTTTTTTTTTTAGTTTTGATCATCTGTTAATGAAATTGACACTAATAAAAAATATTAAAATTTCCGAAGCTCAATACATAATACTAATTTTCAGTTAATTCTGCCATTGTCATCTATGCAATTAAATGATACAATATTCAATATATATATACACTATATATGCAGCAATATATATATGATTCACCAAAAATAAAATACTAGAGTATAATACTGTTAATATATGTACATATGAGAAAATGAAAATCATTAAATAAAAAATAGTATTGCGCATGCTAAGAACCCCCCCCCCCCTCCCCCATTCTTCCCACCAAAAATATCCATAACAATATTAACTGAAAGAAAAAAATAATATATTTGGCGTTGCATATTTAAATTTTCATTTTCAGAAATATACATTTGTAAATATAGTTACAAAAACAACATATATCTATTGACTGCTTGCCCTAAAAACTTTAATTTTTTTTATCGAAGCTTTCTTACACTTTTCCTTGAGTTTATGAAAATTTTGTTATTTTAAACAATACAACACAACTGTTATTTTAAACAATACAACACAACAATTATTTTAAACAATACAACTGACTGCTTCCCCTAAAAACTTTATATATATTTTTTTCGAAACTTTGTTACACTTTTCCTTGAGTTTATGAAAATTTTGTTATTTTAAACAAGACAACACAACTGTCATTTTAAACAATAAAAAAAACTGACCGCTTCCCCCAAAAACTTTAATTATTTTTTTCGAAGCTTTGTTACACTTTTCCTTGAGTTTATGAAAATTTTGTTATTTTAAACAAAGAAACTGCTGCAATTTCTATATCATTTCTGTATGTATATACTAGTCACATTCTGAATGTAAATAATATCTGAATTTTCTTTTTTTTATACTGGACATATAAAGAGCAGTATTTATGTAGATTGAAACTTAGCAACTAAACAAGATTTTAAAAACCATTAATTGTTCCAAATATACCATAGTAGAGTTTTCTCATTCATTAGGAAGACTCATAGTTATCTCCCACATATTTTAGTAAATTATTATTATTATTATTAGTTTTGATCATATTTCAATAAAACTGACACTATTAAAATATATTCAAAATTCCGAATCCTCCCATTGTCATCTATTCAGTTAAAATATACAATATTCAATATAGATACAATATATATGCAGCATAACATATATTTAAAAAATTAGTAAAAAATGCATATCTTAGCAAAAATGCATGAGTAATTAAAGCAGGGTATCTATCTCAGAATTTCATGGCCTTATTTACGTATAAGGAAAATTCTCATAATTTTCTCGTAGAAGATTTTTCTGAAAGATTACATAAAAATCAAACCAATTCATTAATCAGATATGGGGTTAAAAAAAAAAAAAAAGTTATGAAATTGTTTTTTAAATTCTCCCCCGTTATACAACAATACATTGCTAACGAAATCCATTTTTATGTATTTATTCTTTTATTTTTTAATGTTTTTCATCTATTATTAAAACATTTTTTGAAACAAAATTCATCTAGATATATCACAAAATATACTGGATACTTTTAAAGATTGCCTTTAGGTAAAACTAATTTCTAAAAAATAAATTAGTAAAATGTTCATTTATAACCTACTTTCTTAATCCTACTTCACTAATCCTATATTTCTGATGTCAATATTAGCATCCCTTTTTCTATGCACATATACAAAACGCACAACGATGAATGAAGTATCATACGAAATGTTTTTGAAAAGGAAGCTTTTTACAAAGTACACTCACATTTCGTTAAAACATGTTGTTTTATTAATAATTGCAATTAAATAAAAATTAATGAAAAACACAACCATTAATCTCGAAGACTGCATACGAAAGTTCCGTAGGAGTGCACAGGTTTTATAGTAATAAAAGATACAACTTACTGAGTCTATTATTAGGAAGACTTCCATCAAGGTATTTCCTTGTGCAACTCAAATACTAGGTGCACAAAAAAAAAAAAAAAAAAAAAAAAAAAAAAACTTAAAATTTGCTTTAATTTTTTAGTTGTTGGAGATGCATTAGACAATGTAAATTGCAGAGCTGTTCAGCTAGGAATTAAAATTATGATAATAAATAGTCTTGCCAAGAATTTTTAAAAGGTTACACTTTTTAAAGTTTTATACATTCTTATAGGTTGTATTCGAATCACGGAAAAAAGCGCACCGGTAAAAGGCGCACCGGAAAAAAGCGCATCCGGAAATGTTCCAAAGGTAGAAACAATAAAGTTTCTTTTTATTTCTTATCTTACAAAACTGTACTCCACGAAATGAACAAATTACACAGAGAGACCGGATTATGAATGAAATTAATAGCTATTCAGAAATACCAATGTCCATCCTCTTAATGTCCCCTCTATTAAAATATTAAGAAAAAGTCTGGAAGATTGATTGATACACTTGTAATTTGACCTGGTAAGTAGACTTATTTACTCAAAATAGAACAAAAATCATAATGAAAGAGTTTCGTAAATAATTCAGTAATCAGCTTGAATTGCTACTCAAACAGTAAGAATAATGAAAATATATTCAGATTAAAAGCAAACGTAAATATATGGTTATTTTATTGTTGAGGGTAAAAGCCATGATATACCTTACGGGGAAAAAAATTTAAATTTTGAATATCTTAATTAAAACAGTTTTTATTGTAATAACTTTGCAATTTTAGGTGGACGTTTTATTGGTGCGCTTTTTTCTGGGTGTGTTTTTCTCCGGTGCGCTTTTTTCCGCCTACCAATGTATTTATGCTATGTCAAGTACTATAGCAAAAATTTCAATATCCCGCATGCAAAATTAATTGAGTTTTGATGCTATGAATTTTGTGACATTTCGAATCTTTTCACCAATAAAAACGCCAATAAGCATTTCCGGTAATAATATTTTCTAGTTTTAGTGCCAGAAAGCTCCGAAATTTCATATTAAAAAAAAGGTTCTAAATATACGAGCTTCGAAGAGGTATTAAAAATGGAAATAAGCATACCATAAGATAAAACGATAGACCCTTGGATAAATCATGATAAGAGGGCGCAAACACTAAAGGGTAAAGTCAAATGCCCTTAAAAAAAATACGTGATTTTGACGCAATTGTATTTTTTTTTTTCAAATTTGTGAATGAAAGAGTACGTTTATGTTATATCTTATTGATGGAAGCATTTCGATATTTTTTATTTTAGGGCTCAAGAACAAGCAAAGACGTCTATATATGAAAAATTGTAGATGCGTAAATATTTATTTAATTAAATTTTCTGAAACTGTCAAGCTATGCAGTTTCTAGTTGCCGCGCGTGGCGGGGGATTTTGCCCCTAAATCAAAGTTCGTTTCGATAGATTTTCGTTTAAAAATATATAAAATCCTACAAATTAGAGAGTGTACGCTGTCGAAAATAGCGGTACCCCCCATATTCGCATATAATATAATTTCCATAATATTAATATATATTTATAATTATATAATTATATTAAAATATAATATATATTTTCCATAATATTATTTCCATAATATATAAATTCCATAATATTTCGCATTATGCTCAAGTAATAGTCATTTGCCAAATACAAATATACATACAATTTCCAAATAGTATATATCATAGTAATAACGCTTGACGACAGTGTTTCAAAAAACTAAAAAATGTTATTTCATGATTGCATTATTAGTAACGAAGAGACTATATATAATTAATTTGACACAGGTGAACAATTTTAATTCATCTTTTAATAAAAAAATTTGCGAAAGAACATACAGATGCTAGAATTAAAATTCGTGCTTAAAAAAATGTAATAAGAATTAACATAATAATAAAAATAATTATTTTTTATGTTGATGTTAAATATCATTTGATGTATTATTTTAAGTATAATAAATCGTCTACCTTATATAAATTCTAAAAGGGAATGTAATTACGTAAAACAGTAACAAATTATGTAACAAATGTTACAAATTATGTAAAACTAACTATAATGTAAACAAAGTGTTAAAAATATATTTGAAAATTATTGAAATAAACTACATAAAGATTTAAAATAATCAAATTAAAAACATGGAAATAAACTGTGCTTATGAAAAACAGAATTCTGGATAAGAAATACACTATACTAGCTTGAAAATTTCTTTCCTTTACCCCCTAATACTAACCCCTGAAACATCTGATTCAACCGCACGTAGCACGGGGTCAACCTATACAATGAGAATCTCATTCATCATTCCACCCTAATTTTCTGGGAGAAGAAATACTTTTACTTTCATTTGCGTTTCAAAAAGTCTGCTAAAGATGATCCCCTTTTAATATAAATCCCTTCGGGGAAGAAGGGCAATAGGATGACAGTTTAGACAAATGACTGTGCTCTGCTACAGTTGACTTTCGAGACTACAAACACCTTCCCAATTGCAACAAAAAAAAACATTTTTGCGGATAGAGTTGTGCAATACATATAACTATGATTTTTCACTATTTGTAAGCTATTTATTTACATATTAATAAAGAAAAACATGGAAAAATAATTGAACAATCACAATTTTCAAAAACTTAGTTTCTGAAGAATTCTCAATGAAATCAAATTAAATGTTCTTATTAAATTGAAATAAATGAAAATATCTTATCCATGAAATATAATGAAGAATTAATGGTCAAAATACATGTTAAAAAAAACTAGGGGATTCAACACGGTCTTCCCGTGTTACTGAATATAGGTGAACACCATTCTTTTAATTGAAAATGTAACAGATTTTTTTTACATTTAATATATATATATTTTTTTTTAGATTTTTCACTAATAATATCAATATTGGCCTCGTGCCTAGAGTTAACAGCAGAAGAAATCGCTTAGACAGCAACATTTTGATTCCGATAATCTCAATGATTTAAGTGCGTAGTTCGATTGCATCTCCTTTATTTGTATATTTATTTATTTTATTTAGTGATGAAGTTTCAATATTCGTTATGGAATATAAGCCGGAAACAAATGCTGAACTGTTTATATTAATAAAAGTGAAGTATTAATCTTTCACAATCGTCTTTAATTATTTTAACACTCAGAAAAAATCATGCGTCAAGGAATAGATTATGTAACACTTTCCAACACTCCTAAAATAACTTTTTGCAAATTTTTACGGTAATGTGTAAGGTGATATCTAACTAAACAATTTTGAAAAATAATAACATAGTTAAATATCCAATTTCAGGAATTACCAACACTATTCGGAAAAATAACCGAGCTCTTTTGTGCAGCACTGTATAGGATCTATAGATTTGTATATATACTAAATAGAATGCTAAATTTGAGTTCAGTTAGGAAACGCGTAGCACAGTTTAAAATTCCCCTTCTGCAATTTCCGACATTAAACGGAAATGTACTCGAAAATTTTTGTGCTGCCCTGTATACAATCTATACACACCAAGTAATAGACAAAAAAAAAAGAGTTAAATTTAAAAACGGGTTCAGCAACTGAAAAAACATTCCCAGGAATTATTATTAATAAGCAGTACTTTAACCGAATTCTTTTGTGTGTCCCTGTAAATGAACGATGAAAGCAAAAAACACAGTATTCTATAGTATTCCTCTTGTAATCCACGTTAGTGATATATATCAATTTTAAAAGGTTTGAAACAGTGAAACATTATTAAAATAAACTGCAAACGATTTTTCTTCATAGACCGTGATGTAACGTAATTATTTTGAGTGTCTCTGTAAAAAAAAAAAAAAAAAAAAAAAAAAAAAACTATAAGTGCTGCACACTTAATTTTCAATATGGACCATGCCACAGTAAGCCCCAATAACACATATCAATTGCATGAAGATCCGAGTATATTTACGCGAGTTAGAGCACGGATAGACAGACGACAGACAGACAGACAGATAAACCGAATTCATAAACACTTTTCAACTATGTTGGAAAGTGTTAAAAACCATAAAAAATGAGTAAATGGCAATACAGTTTTCAAGCAAATTACGATACAGTTTTCAAACAAATAGCATTTGAAAGTAGATTTTTTTTCAATTGAAAATGTGCGATGTTTAGAAATTAAAAAAATTGCAGTAGCAAAAGTCGCAAAACCGAAATTTTCATTGTCAAATGTTGCCATTCGCAAAATGACGTCAGCGTTACGCACGGACACGTTTGTCCTTTATAATATAGATTGTATTAGTAAAAAATCCACAGAATTTAGTTATTACGCTTTTTTCTCTTTAATTAAATAAATTTATTGGCATCGAATTATATAGTTATTTTATCTAATTTGCCACTATATTACATTATGTCATGTATTGTAAAAAAGGGTTTACAACTTTAATAACCAGCTTTAAACAATGGATTTTTTTCTGCATTTCAGTTTCTGCATTTAATATTGCATTTGATATTGAATTTAAATATGAACTGAACAATTTAAATATGAACCTCTCAGGGTTAATATTTGAATATTTCCATAATATACCCTACCATAACATAACCTAATACAATAACATAAGGATAAAGCATAAATGCATGAATGAAATGCATGAACAGCACAATTTTCATTATATCTGTCACTCTTACATACTGATTTCCAACAGGTCAAAAGTAATTAAATTTTGATTCATCTAAAAATATTCTTTGAGACCAATAGTTTATCATGCAATTTTTAAAGTTTTTTGAAAAATTCAAGTTTTTTTTTTTTTAATGCGGCTTTTTTTCTGCTCCTGGGTTGCATTTTATTGTTGCATTTAACTGATGAGTAAATTAAAAAAAAAAAAAAAATTACTACGAAATGAAAGAAAATATCTTGATTAAAAAGAATTATTTCAGTGAAAGATAAAACAACAAGATATGTTTAAATGAGATTAATTTTTCAGTACATTAAAAATATCTTACGTACAAATTAAATGTACATGAAGCATTTTCAATATTATCAATATATTGGCATTTAAAAAGTAACAAGTGATTATTGTTTATTTAAAGTCATAATTATAACAAAAATAAGAAAATCAATCTTAAGTTATCAATTATATTATAGCACAATTGAAGTTTATGATTTATGTTTGTTATCCTTTTAGTCCGTGTTTTTTTTTTTTTTTTTTTTTTTTTTTTT
Source organism: Maratus michaelseni (assembly GCA_963931845.1). NCBI lineage: Eukaryota > Metazoa > Arthropoda > Arachnida > Araneae > Salticidae > Maratus > Maratus michaelseni. Next base: position 32,994,384 of record OZ007586.1, read on the forward strand.
TTTTTTTTTTTTTTTTTAACATATTTAATTTATTTGTATGGTTGTACAAATTCGGAAACGCATTGTAGTGGAAGGCTGCAACTGATTATTTTTAGGGTTTCGTTCATCTCGCGAAACCCTATTACTCCCACTTCGTTGTCTGTCCGTCACAGAGCCGGTTCTCAGAAACTATGTAACTTACAGTCATGAAATTTTGTGTACTTATAGCTAAATACGTATTATGAAGCTCAAAATCGTATTATTTTTAATATGTAGAGATAAAAAACCAAAAATCTAACAGCCTTTTTCTATTAAATTTAAACATTTTACGTTGTAGCAGTTGCCAGCAATTAAAAATCCACAATCAAATTATTTCTACAATAATTAATTTTCTTTTGAAAGATTTCCACGTGAAAAATGAAAATGAAATAAAAAGTTTCACCAATTGAAAAAAAGATTAATATGACATCATATTGGTAATAAAAGGGAAATTTTCAAACATTTCTCAATAATACAAGGAGTATGTGTAAATACAGAAATTAACTTAATAGGACGTTATTAGAGAATTTAAAAGAAATTAATCTGACGTCTAACATTTTGAAAGTCTCTATACAACATGTTTAATTTTGAAATTGATATTTTTTTAATATCGCATTTAGTCGCCACATGACAGATATTATTATGACAGAGTATAATAGCGGGCTTCGCCCGCTATCGGACTGGTTCAGATTTTCGAAAAAACGAGAAAAATAGACCGGTAAATTATTACTTTATAAAAAACATGATTTTTTTTTTTTTTGAAAATGAAATTTATTTGGATTTATTAAAGGAAGGATAAAGTGTTTTGAAAGGAATATTAAACGAAACCATTTGTGCTATCTTCGATCACACTTACCCACTTGTTGATTATTTTACAAGACTAAAAAAGTGAAATAAAAAACTTGCATTTTTATCTGAGAAAGGACGTTAAACATTTCAAATTCATTAAAACGCACACTACTTATAAAAATCTTTAAAATCTGTTTTCGTAAAATAAGAAACTATAGCCATGGTATTTACATTTATTTATATTATTAAATTTAAAGCTTTTAAAAAGAAAAGGCTTTATTTTTAATTAAATACTTGGGGGCTCTGTTTCCCGATAGCTTACACCTGACAACCCCCTGAGGCATGCTTTAAGCGTTTATGTAAAATTCAAATAAATCATTTCATTACAATCATTTTTAAGCACATTACAAAATACTCGATTTCATTAGTTTCTATATCAAATAATCTTTTTGTATATTAAATTATCAATTTTCTTTACTCTGATTTACTTGCAAATATGCAGTTTAAGTACCTGTACGTTACAGAAATAAAATCTAATGATTACTGAGAGAATAATAATAAAGCATTTTATTTTAATGGATGAAAGGTCTCTTTTTCTTTTGAGAATGACGTCATTATCACCACGCTTCTGTTTGAGTTTTATTGAATACCTATTCTGATTTCAAGAAAATAATGTGTAATTTTCGGAAACATTTTAGTCGGTGTATATAAAATTTATTAAAATGAAAAAAAAAAAGGAAAAAGAAAAAATTGTAGGAACTTTATGTGCAGAGCTAAAGATTGGTGAATATATACGGACGCAATCATACTAAATTATTTTATTTCCATAAATGAAACTGGTCTTTTCTTTTAAGAATGGTGTCAGTTTTACCATCCAAACCAAACTGAGAATCCAATTATAGGTTATCCCTTGAAAACAATTCTCAAAAAGAAAGAAAAAAAAAATTCCTGCTCAACATTGCGAAACATTCTGTCTAATTTACGGATTCATTTTTAAACACAAAAGAAGAAATTAAAAAATAAAATTGGAATCGAACATTTTTCTTGTTTGTTGTTTTATAAAGGAATTACTTATCGAATTATAAGCGATTGTTGTCAGGTGACGACAATTATTTTTCTACTTTCCCGCGCTATTGCGTCTGGAAATTCGGTTCAAAACTCTGACAGTATTTTCTGAAAAACCTTCAGTCCTAATTAAAAAGTAGAAAACACCTTTCGATTACTTAGTATGCAATGGTCGATCCAGGCAAAATTTGAGACCTATTTAGGGCCCTTCACAAAAATCTACATAATAAAACAGCTCCTTTCACAAAAATCAATTTAATAAAACAGAACCCTTCACAAACGTCAATTTAATAAAATGGATCTCTTCACAAAAATAAATTTGATAAAATGAGACCCTTCACAAAATTCTTTATAATAAAATAGGCCTTTTCACATAATTCCTTATAATAAAATGGCGCTTTCACAAAATTCTATTCCATAAAATTTTTTTACTGTTTACTAATTATTTATTATTTTGTGACGTTTTAAAATGCTTAATTTGTAAACAACAAGTTCACCAGAGAGGAAAACTTCAGCAAAATGATTTTAAAAAGTTTTTTAATAAAGGCTTGGCTCGAATTTGAGTAAATAGATTTCAACTTTCGATACAAAACGTTATTTTTCACAAAAAATATAATACATTTCACAAAAAATATAATACATTTCACAAAAAATATAATACATTTCACAAAAATAACCTTTGCTTTTCACAAAATGGTTACCAAAATGGGTACCATCGACGCCTAGTATATCTGAATAAGAGCATCGGCCAATTTCATGCGTTTCCGAACAAAAATAAATTCAGAAATGTGTCAGAAAATAGCTTCTTTGAATATGAGAACAACCTTAATGCAGTCTTTTAAAAATATTAGTTTTATGAATGTTAATACAATGTTTCTTTAAATATGACGTCATTTTTAGTTGTTGAAGCATTATTCTGATTGGTGAATTATGATCAGACAAAGTGAATTTTATGTTGTAAAAATATATTTATTGTTATTACGATACTTAAACTAAGTATTTTAACAACTTATTTAGCAAGAGGAGGAGCAGAAATTTACTGACATATTAAAAAAAAGCTTTATTTCTATTTTCTAACATTTCTAAACATAGTAAATTCTATGTAAATCCCGATTTGAATCTGGGAATTTAACTTGAGGAATGTTATATTACTTTTAAATGCTAAAGGTGTAAAATTAACAACATAATATAAATTAAAATAACTTTTATTAGTTGTTTTACATGTTTAGACTCTTTCCGAGTCATTTTCAAAAACAAAATGAGAATATTCTAAATCTGCACGGGCTTTGAAGTTATTATTTTCATGTACTTTTTTTTTAAATTACGCACGTTATCTATTATTTTTTACTTGATTGTTTATTTTCATATCTTTGACCATGGAGTAACTCTAGCCACAGTTTCGGTAAATTAAAAGATGCCGCATTGTTACATATTGTATTTTTGCGCGTGAGTATCTCTATGGTTTCGCTTATTATGGATGGATAGTATAGACTGGAGGGAAATATTATTTTACTTTCATTGAAATTTATTTGGATGGTTTCTTCTTGATATAATCCTGCCAGGGCTGTAGTTTTTCTATTGTGTTTAATATCAGCTATATGCTCTTTTTTCTGCAATTAAATTTCCTGCTGGTCATGCCTGTAGTAATTCTTGGATCCGTCTTCTTTAATAAAAGGTTATAATAATGGTTTTAAAGTACACCATATTAATAAATTAATCATGGATATCACCAATAATAAGAAACCAGAAAAGAAAGGTGATTCGCAAAAATACAAACTTTATACTCTACAATATTATCCAAGCTTTTTTGAAAAATTAAAACACCAGCCTTAAATGTTTCAATATCTGCTTAATAGCCAAACCTCCTAAGAAATTAAAGAATATCATTTGCAGCATAATTGACCCAATTAATTTTGAGAATTATTCAGGAGTATATGAAATGACAGGTAAAACAGAAATAGCGGCTTAATGCCTTATATGATCACAAGTCACACCGCTGGCATGTTTAGCTATCTCGTGGGAATAAAGCAAAGATTTTCCCTTCCGGTTACAAATTCTTAAACGTTAGCCCAAAAATATTAATGCGACATGAATGACCAAAAAAGAAAAATGAAGTAGGAAACAATGTTAATTTTCTCTCCATACATAAAATATTTTTTAAATGAAAACAAAGAGAGAATCGACCAAACAAAAACTTATTCTTGATTCAGTTATGCGTACATAAATATACATACGTGCAAATCTATATAAATCATGCATTCTTCTAAATGGAAAACATATATTTGTCACGTACCCCCCACCCCCATTAATGCATCAGAAAATATGAGATTTAAAAAAATATATTTAGAGTGCCAGTGCAAACTTCTAAGCATACGTTAATAAAACATTTTAAAGAAGTTTATAATTAAGAAAGTGTTAATTGAATACAGTTTAATTAAATATGTCACTTATTCTGTATCATAAAATCGAAATGAATTTTCTATTTTTTTTTTTTTATAAATAAAATACATTATCGAGTCATACGTGACTCGCATCGCGTGACAACACGTTTTCTCCTTGCTCGCGGTGTTACGGCGAGAATTCGGTTAAAAACGCAGACTTTGACAATAATTTTGAAAGATTTTCTTCCTTTACCAAAAAATAGAAAACTTCTTTCGATTAACTAGTTTCTGAATAAGAACACTTCCCAATTTCATGCGTTTCCGAAGAAAATTTGATTAAAAAATATGTCACAAAGTAGCTAGTTGGATTTGAGCAAACTTACCATATAGCCAATTATAATTAGCTAGATAAGAGGAGAAGGAATAATTCTTAAAAATTAATGATGGTTTTAGAAAAATAAAAGTTCTATTAGATTTTTAAATATTTTGTTTTAGAATAGAACAAAATTGTATTAATTTCTTTTAATTGACTGTCAAAACGACAAAATTTAAAAGTTTTATTAATTGAACAAGCTTTAAGTGTAGCCTCTTAAGGCTCAAATCCAAAGACGCTACTTTCTGACACATTTTTAAATTCTTTTTTGTTCGGAAATGCATGAACTTGGCAGGTGTTTTTATTCAGAAACTGTGTAATTGAAACACGTTTTCCATTTTTTTTTCTTTTTGATAAAGACAGACGATTTTTCACAAAGGACTGTCAAAGTCGACGTTTTGAACCGAATTCACGCAGCGGCAGCAAGAGAAACGCGAAAAATGCGTCGTCACATGATCAGAATTACTTATAATTCGATAAGTAATCTATTTATAAAAAAATGGAGAACCAATTTCGATTTCAAATCACTTCCATAGTCAGGCCTGCCAATTGTATGCATTTGCGTTTAAAAATGAATCAGAAACTGTGTCAGAAAATTTCGCGTTGTTGAGCAGGTCATTTGAGAACAACCTTAAATAATAACTCAGCATTTTTTTCTTTCTTTAAGGCTGTTCTCAAATCCAAAGGGGCTACTTTCAGACATATTTTTTTAATTCCTATTTGTTCGGAAACGCATGAAATTGACAGATGTTCTTATTCAATTAATTTCAGAACCACCTTATTCTACTGGGGGCACTGTTCTCTACAAATTACGCCCGCCAACCACCGTCCAGATATCGCAGTATCTAAAAATACGGTATTTTGCGCTGTTTTACGCAATAAAACCCAATTATAAAAGATTGGATGATATTACACAAGTAAAAATGACGTCATATTTAAATAAATATTGGAACGCATGAAATTAGCAGGTGCTCTAAAGGCAGATACTATGTGATGGAATGATGTTTTCCACTTTTTGATAAAGGCAAAATATCATTCACAAAATACTATCAAAGAAAAATTTGTGGTCACATGAAAACAATCGCTTATAAATATATAAGTAATTCGTTGAAAAAAAAATGGTCAACTCTATTCGATTTCAAATAGCTTTAATATTCAGGCCTGCAAGTGTCATCATGCTTTTGCCTTAAAAGTAAGCCCATGAATGTTTCAGAAAGTTTCGCGTTGTTAGTTGGGGGAAAATATTTTTTTGACAACCGCCTTAAAAGATTCTCAAAAGAAAAGGTCATTCTCATTTATGGGACAAAAACAATTTAGTATGATTACATCACTACAATATCATATCCAGTAACGTTTAGTTCTGCATGTAAACTTCCTACATTTGCCACATTCTATTAAAAAAAAAAGGAAAAAAGAAAAAACTTTATATGCACTGGATAAAACGTTTCTGAAAATTATATCATTAAAAAAAATCATATTAAGTATTCAATAAAACTGAAATATTAAAAAAATGATTGAAGTAAATTATGCACTAACCTAATCTCAGAAAAGTGGACTAAGGTAAAGTGTCCTAAAGCTGATACCCAAAAAATAGCTCCTAAAGCTGACATCTTTAAATAAAACAAATATTTAAAGCATTACCAATTTTCTAAAATAATTCAGAATAGAGTTTTTCTTTCCTCTTTACCTTAATTCTAGTAGTGATAATGACATAATTCCCTAAAGAAAAAATGCACTTTCATTCATAAAAATAAAATACTTTATTATTATTGTGTCAGTAAACATAGGATTTTATTTTTGAACGTACAGGTACTGAAATTGACAAGATGTTTTAATATAAAAAGTACAACTCCCTTAAACAGATAATAATGCATTATTGTTATTATTATTTTTAATCTTGTTAAATAATAAAGAATTATGTTTAAATCTATTATATTTCAAATTATATTTACACATTCGGGTTTTCTTTGCAAACTCTTAATGATTTGTGGGAAAAAAAATTAATTGAAAAAGATATATTATGATTAGATTGGTTAAAGCAATAGTTTAAAAAAGACAAAATGTACATGATTGCGATTTGTTTTGAATAACATAATTATATAATTATTTTTATTATCTATATTATATAATTATTATTATATTCCATTATTACGAAGTTTTGTTACAGAAATATATAATTATTATTGTATTCCATTATTACGAAGTCTTGTTACAGAAATATATTTGATATAATTTATCAAAATAAATAAATAAATAAATAAATAAAAAATTTCCATAAAAACATAACGGCACATAACACTACAGGTGCATTTTATTTTTTTAAAGAAACTGTAAATTTTTGAGAAATTCTTTGCTACAACTTACATGCTTACATGCTTGTAAGGTATTGTAATACATAGGTACTTCATTTTCTTTCCATTGACAGCCACCACACCCCTCGCGCATACAATGTGCTGTGTAAAAAACTGGAGGTAACTATCTTAGGGGACCATACTTAAATGAAAAAGGAAAAGTTTAGATCTCTTTCTCTGAGGATCAGACGCACCAAAAGTGAACCATTGTTACACATCCCTTGACAGCCAGCCACTCCCCACATGACCCAGACCGTGCTGGGTGAGATTACCCCGAAACATCTCCCCTACCTAACTCATTACTCAAATCGAACAAAGAGAGCGGGGAATCCTTTCATATCGAGTGATAGATTGCCTAGATGGGGGAAAGCATCGAACTGATCAAAATAGAAATATATATTTTATTTTAATTATAGCTACTTCCCTAATAAATTAAAATAAAATATTTTTATATCAATGTATAAATCGGAAACACTAGTTTTTTCCGCGTTTTTTTAAATTTTCAAACAACCTATTAGAACTGCCAGAAATTCCAATTTACTGAGGCATAGTAATTATTTTGATCATACTCAGATTATTTCACATGAAATCAAGTATTTAAAATTATTTTTAATAAAAAATGAAAACTGGGGTAAAGAACGACAAGTTTTAAGAATTGTATGCAAAAAACAAAATTTAAAAAACTCCATTTTTTCATGAGATATCCTTAGAAAAGTGAGGAAACTTATCCCCATTGGATTAACATGGAGAACGGAAAAGGGAAATTTAACTGACGAACACCCTTAATGAGCAACAAAAAGACCCTCAAATTAAGAAAATTTATGAAGATATTAAAACTAATAAAAAATCTAAAAGTTTAAATGGTTATTACATTAATCCAAGTAATGATTTGCTATGTTAAGATGGACACTTATCTTCAGAAGACATTGATCTACATAGAGCTGTTTTACCATCCGCACTTAGAGCTAAAGCTTTAAGAATTGCTCATGTTACTCATACTGGTATTCATAAAACCATTGTTAATTTAAAGAAAAGGTTCACTTGGAAAACTTTAGTTTCTGATACAATCAATTATGTCAACTCTTGTGAAATTTGTTTAGTAAATAAACATCATAAAAAAACACTGCTCCATATCTCCCAGCACCACTTCCTACAGCTCCCAATCAAAAAGTTTCGATGGATTTACTTGGTCCTTTGAGAAATCACCAATTTGTTATGACTGTAATCGACCATTTTTCTCGTCATCTTGAATTATATGCCTTGAATAGCATTCATGCTGAGTCGGTTACTAAAGCTCTGTTGCATTACATTTCTACTCATGGAAAACCTGAGTTACTGATCATGGTTCCCAGTTTCCAGTTTACGAGTGATATGTTTTCTTATTTCAACAAAAAACTTGGCATAAAACTAGAGCACAGTACAGTAGCGCATCCACAGGCTAATGGATTGAGTGAGAGATGTAACACTCAAATAAAGTCATCTGTGAATACAATGGCTTCCCAAGGATTTGATGTTCCAACTGCTTTAAAAATCCACCAGTCAATATATAACGCTACACCTCATCCAGCAACAAAATTCACTCCAAATCTTCTTCATTTTGGAAGGGAGGTGAATGATATTTATGCTAATTATAAAACCCATTCTTCCTGGAAAATTCTTAACACTGCATATGAAATTCACAAATTAATGGATGTTATTGAAAAAGTATACTATCAAGCTTACAAAAATAACGAGTCTTCTAGACAAAAAGTGTATCAAAAATCAAGGGAAAAATTAAAATTTGCTAATATCAAAGTTGATGATATTGTTTATGTAAAATTCCCCAGTGTATTTAACAAAAAAGTACAAGGACCTTATATGATAAAGAAAATAATTTCACCTTTACTTATTCAAATTCAAGATTGCAACAATAATCAAGCATCACCTATGTTAATTCATACTAACAGAATCTTGAAACTACAGAAAAGAAATGAAGCATTGCTTCATCCTGCGAATTCATCTAGTAGTGCAACACATGATCAACCAGCTGTTGATAGTGCATCTTCTCCTGTGAAACGACATATTTGTGCTCATACTGCTGATTGTGATTCTTCTTGCTCTCACACTAATAACAATACATCTCCTCAAATTCACACCTCTTCAAAGTGCCAGCAAACATCTTCGCATTCACTTAGTTCAGTACATTCACAAGCATCTGGTAGTAACACTACAGTTCTAGACAAATCTACTCAAAATAAAAACCATTATGATCTTCGCCCTCGTAATCATAAACAGTATAACTTGTAAACTAATCTTAATTTTTTTTAGGATGCCTTTACCATTGTAAAAATCTTTTCTATGCTAGCTAGATTGGATTGTCAAATGTGAAGACTGACTGATTATTTTTTATTTGTTTTCTTCTACCAAAGCTGCAGGCAGCATTTGTGTATTTTTTTTTTTTTTTTAAGTCACCTTCGCATTGACATAATGGAATTGTCATCCTGTAAAAGTATGTAAATCTTATTTTGGTTTCTCCTGTTAACTATGTTTCTCACTGAAATATTTCTTCAAAACCATATTCATTTTTGGAATTTATGTTTAATATGAAATGTGCTGATAGCTTAAAACTCTAAAATTCAGTGTTTGATTTAAATTGTAATTCTTTTTAAAAGTTATAATTCAATATTATAGTTGAAGATGAAATGTCATTGATTAAATTATTTTGATAAGGTAATTTAACTTAAAAAGTAAATTGTTATTGATATAAGGTATAATATGAGTACATATGTCATCACTTTCCCTATTGTGACTTTTAGAGTAATACAAACGTTACTTCTTGCATGCCTTAACATCTAACCTCTTTTTAACATCTAAAGAGTATGCATGCTAATACTTCTAATATTATTATTGTTGGTGTATTATGTAAAAGGGTTGGTAATACATTAAGCTCTATTGGTGTTTGAAAACCCATAAATTGAAGAAAATGTTTATGCATATGCAAATTATATGCTTTGGATCCAAAGTTTGTTTTAAGTCATTACATTTAGATAAATTACTTATGTATTTTATATGTAAAAAATTAAAATTACATGTTTATTCTTAAAAATGTTTGAAAATTCGAATTAAACATTCAATAAGCATTCAGGATATTTTTGTATAGATATGAACTTGAACTTGAACTTGTGATAGGTTCAATGGGCTTCCAAGTTGCGAAGCAACTGCACACCCTGGCTTTGAGTAGGTGTATATCAAATCCTGAGAGGGCCATATGAAATGTCTAGCCGTAGTCCAATTGACTACATAAAATAGGATAGTGTTAAGTATATCTATAAAATAATGAAAATTTACTAGTTAAAGTATAAAAGTAAAAATAGTTCATAGTTAAAAAAAAACAAAAATATGCCAGACGAGGTAAAGTAAAGATGTTAAGAGAAGTTTAGGAGAAAAGTCAAAATAAAATTATCAGTAAAAAATTATGTAAATATATATATATATATATATATATATATTTTAATTAAAGAGAAAAATTTTGAGGTAAGAATTATAGCTCGGAAGGACTATTCATCAAGAATAGTGGAGTACCTTGGTTTTTTCCGGTTGGATGGACTGCAAGCATCGTAGTCAGGTAGCTCATAAATGAGTTCATTTGGAATGTGATTAATGTCATTGTAGAATTTTTTCGCAAGGTATTTAATGCGATGTTTGAGTGAAGTCGTTTTCAGATCCTTGAGGATTGTGGAGTTTTTGAGGTATCTAGACCCGTTCCTGATGTAACGGAGCTGTTTGTAATGGGTACTAGAGAGGCTGTTCATACTGGTTTTGCAAGTGAAGCCCCAGATTGGACATGCATATGTGATAACAGAGAGAATGCAAGCATTATATATTAAGAGTTTGTTGTGTATGGAGAGTGAGTGACTGCGAAGAAGGGGGGCGAGGGTTTTGGAAATTCCGGCGACTTTACCGCGGATATTAAGAATATGCTTTTTAAAGGTAATGCGTTTGTCAATGGTAACTCCCAGGTACTTGGCATCGTCAGACCAGGGAATGGTAGTGTTATTGATGGTTAATCTATTAGGAGTGGAGAAGGTTCTAGAGAAGTAAACAGCAGTAGTTTTAGATTCGTTTATCTTAATGCGCCATTGATCTCACCATTCCATGAAGATGTTGAGGTGGTGTTGTAGATTTTTGTAAAGATTGTATGGGTGATGTGCAGTGCCATAGAGAACAGTGTCGTCCGCATAGAGTGCGAGTGATGTGAAGAGTGTGCGTGGAATGTCATTAAAGTATATTATGAATAAAATAGGGCCAATGACTGAACCCTGAATAATACCACAGAGTATTATGTGTAGTAGAGAAAGTGAGTTGTTTACACGGACATAGAAGTCACGATCACCAAGGTAAGAGTGTATTAAATGGATAAGTCCAGACGGGAATTTAAGCCGAATTAAATTGTAAATGAGGCCCGCGTGCCAGACTTTGTCAAAGGCCTTGGCGACATCAAGAAATATGGCAGCAGTAGGCTTCTTCTCGTTGAAGTTTTCAGTTAAGAATTCCACAAATCGAAGAAGTTGGTGTTGGGTGGAGTGCTTGGCTCTGAAGCCGAATTGTTCAGGCATAAGAATGTTGTTGTGAAGGAAGTCATTGAGCTGTGATCTAATGACGCGTTCGATGACTTTACTTAGACAGGAGAGAAGACTGATGGGACGGAAATTAGTTGGGTCATTAAGATTGCAGGATGGTTTAGGAATAGGAGAAATGATAGAGGTTTTCCAGGGTTTAGGAAAATAACAGTGTTTGAAGATAGAATTAGTGAGCTTCGTAATGTAGAGAATACAGTTGATAGGAAGTTGTTTAAGAGTATAGTTGGAAATTTTATCGTACCCTGGAGATTTTTTATTATTAAGTTTTTGAATAATACTGTTGATCATGATGGGTTGAATTTCGGGGAGAGGGATAGGAGGGGTTGAGAGGAAGTCATTAACAGTATCATTGACAATGTTAATGTGTGCTTGACTTGCGAGGAAGGGATTCGGAGAGAATTGCCTTTCATATGAGCTAGCGAGGCATTCTGCCTTGTCCTCGTCAGTATACGCAGTTTGATTATTGGCAGTAAGGGGAGGAATAGGGGTATAATTATTATTGAGTTTCTTTTTGATTTGCCAAAGAGAGTTATCCTCGCAAGTAAGACTTTCGAGAATTTTATATTTTTTTTACAAGGTCAATATTATTAAAGTTATGTGGTAGAATGATACATTTATTTATGTACTTTTCTGAGAGCTTAAATATCCTCTCTTTGCCATTATTTACTTTGAAAGTATTATTGTTGTTGTATTAGAGTTGTTCAACTAAGAAAAGTTGATTTCTTAGAAAGTGCTATATATATATATATTTATTTTCAATGAGAGTCTAAATATTCTCTCTTGACCATTTGCTTACATTTTGAATTTTTGTTATGGAAAAATTCTCAAATGAGTAATTTATTGAATTTATATAAGCATTGTTCTAATAAAAATGTTAATGCAAAAATTGAAATATAATTCATCGACTGTGACTGGAAATACAGTTGTGATTCAAAGGTCTTATTTTTGCTATTTCTTTTCCAAAATGGAAATGTTTTATTGCTAATGTTATGCTATATTGAATTAGGAACGCCATTATTAGTATGATTACCAATTTGTATCATATAATATTATTTGTTTTTGTGTACAATATTACAACCTTTTTTACTCTTTTAGTATATACTGAACTTACTTTATAGTGTTGTATTTGCTATTTCACATATCAGTGAATGGACTTTTAGCAGCTTTATTTCAAAAGACTTTGTTCACTTTTTGCTACTGAACTTGCTTTATAGTATTGTATTTGCTATTTCACATATCAGTCAATGAACTTTCAGCAACTTTATTTTGAAAGACTATATTTACTTTTTGGACTTTCAGCATCTTTGTTTTGAAAGACTCTTTATTTTTTTGGACTGTTAGCAACTATATTTCGAAGGACTTTGTGTACTTTTTGCCAGAAAAATGTAAATTTATTATTATTATTATTTTTGTTTCTCATTATTTGAAGTTATATGTATATTGTATATAGGTGAGAAAATATTGACTCGATGTCAAAATTGTTTAATTTCTCCATCTCACCAATATTTTCTCTTGGGGAGGCCGGAGTATATGTTGTGGTTCTTTCAACCACTGCCATATTTTAATTCAATTTAAGAAATATTTTATTAGTCCTTATTCATTTAATTTTAAAATTCACATTCAAAATTATTTTAATTCTTTCCTTTTTAAATCTTCCCCTGAAAACTTTTCTTTCTTGCATAACATTTCGCTTTTAAAAAAAATGATAGTGATTGTTACCTCTGCATTTCCGGAATTGGATTTTACTAGATGCTTCGATAACATTCTTTGCCTATGCCCACTTCCTGTTCTAAGCTCCGCCCCTCGCCAATCAAATTCAAATGTTTCTAATACGTAATTTTTTTTTTCTGCCGATTGGTGTTTTTCAATTTTTGGCCTCCCCTCCGTTCCCAGTCAGTGCTGTAGCTGTGCGCTCACACACGGTCACTGAGACGTTTGCCATAAGAGTGTAAGGTGATCGCTTGGCTTGCTGCTGTGAAAAATGTACAAAATGCGTACATCTAAAATACGATATGAAGAAAATATTTTTTTTTTAGAATGTGATAGTTGACGGCCTATACAATATCTTCTAAGTACGGCAAAGGTTTCTGCAGTTCCACAATGGAGACGCGATGAGTGGTTCTTATTTGTGATCCTACTGGTCCTGTATGCGGATAATTAATTTTGTTCTGTTTCAAATAATGTGACGTTCTGTATTCGGTTGATGACAAGTCGTAGAAAATATATTTTTTTAACATGGTTGCCTCCGAACTCCCTGAGGGAAGGTTAAAAAAAAAAGTATCGATTATTTGTGCTAAAAAAAAATGTAGCTATAAAAATGATCATCCATTTAGTAATATTTTTTAGAAGAAAATCTCTTTATGAATAAAGATTTTATTCAAAGATGAAAATTTGCAGTGCAAATTCTTTCACTTGCTCTTTATCTTATTTCTTTCAGATGACTACAGGTAACAATTTTTACTTTTATCTTCATTGTTCTTGATTATAAATTTGCATGAATAATTTATTTAACAAATCTTTGTTTTAATAATTAATGTCATGTCGAAGTGGTCTTTTGCGGCCATAACAACACTGTACTTACTATATGCTTTTTGATCACAAGCCAAAATATATATTATTTGGAATATTAACAAGATTCCACTGTATAAAAAAAAGAGAACTTATCGTCTAACCACCACAATCTGAAAAAATGGAATCATGTTTAAGAGAAAACACACATTTTCTTCTATAAATTGATGTTTGCCATATGAACGATTTCTGGGCGCGAAGAGTAGAGACCCGTTACAGAGAGGTTTCTCGTTACAGTGATTGCCGTATTAAAGATTAAAGGTCTAGAAGAGCACAAAGCCATATTTTAGTGATAGCTGTAGTAACAGTTAGGAGGCTACTTCACTCGCGCGAAAACATCCGCTGGCTAATATTAATCCTATAGGGGAATTTTTAAAAATTTCTCGTTTGCATTTCAATATTTTTAAATGATTGATTTTGCCTTGGGTAGCTGATATTGATTTCTACGCAGGTCATTTGTTTTACTTTTTCGATTTTGTTTACAGGTTTTTTTTTTTATTATGAGGCTAGTATCACTTTTGGAACCGGTTTCGAAATTGAAAGTATCTTAATAAAAACAATCTGTAAACAGAATCGAAAAAGCAAAAAACGGCCTGCGTAGAGATCGATCTCAGCTACCCAATGCAAAAGAAACTTAATTAAAAATATTGACATATAAAAGAGATATTTAAAAAAAATCTCCCATTGGATTAATATTAGCGAGCGTGTGCTCTTCCGTGATTGAAGTAGCCTCTTAATGGTCGCGAAGCACAAAAAGTCCCATTAAATTAAGGGACCCCGTTATACTGATCACAATTTAAAAGGTTAATAGGCGCGAAGCCCATATTGCAAATTATATAAAAGGTGTTCATTATAATTATCATTATTTTAACGGTTTATGAGCGCAACCCGCAGGGAGCCTCACTTTTCAGGAAACCATGTTACAGTGATTGCGGTAGTAACAAATTATAAGGGCGAGTTGCACAAGGTCCCGTTTTGTAAGTGACTCCATTACAGTGATTAGCTTATTAACGATATATGTGAACGAAGTGACCATTATGACAAATACAAATACTCTTGCGCTAGGATGATTATGCGACGTTAGCAACGTAAATAGCAGAATAAACAATGTAAATTTACGTTTCAAATATTTCAAGACTTCAAAAGAAAACATTGTTTAGTAGGGAAAAAAGGAGAAGGAAATATAGCGAGGCCAACGCATATGATCGAAATTAAATGTGATTGTGCTTTTCTTTATGTGGTTTTTATGTAATAGATATTCATCATTAAACTAATTTTACGTATACAAAACACTGGATATATTTATTTAACACGAGAGTTCACAGAACACTATCAGGAAAGAGCAAGATTTTCGAACAGATGTAACTCTAATCTAATTTTTACTTTCTTCTATCTATAATAGAAAAAAGTATAGTAATCAAAAATTTTTTTCGACTTTCGGTTTCCGACGGATTTACATGTTTCAGGGGTAGGAGATCTCGAAAAACAAGTTTATACAAAATGTCTCATTTATCAATGTCAAATGCTTCTCATTTTTTGTTTCGAAAATATACATAATTTTTAAAAAAATACGACTTTTGAATTATAAACATGAGATAGAAGAATGTTTAGTGATTGGTACAACCGACAAGTTTTCTACTGTAAAATAGAGAATATAAACACGAAATAAACAAAATGATTTTTTTTTTATCAGAACTCTACGTGCAAAACAATTTTTAAGTACATCAGTATAAATACAGAAATATAACAACACATATTAATAAAAAAGAAAAGTGCCCAGTTAAACTGAGGACATTGATCTCAAAGGCTATTCACACTAATTGTATATTATACTCTTATTTCAAATAATAATGCCCCTCGAAAAATAAAGAAATCGACAATATATTAAGGGGATCATTCGGCCCCCCATATAATTAACCAATGAACACCCAAAATTAATCAGGGAAGCGTCTTATTACAATGAACTTATATAGAAAATTTCAAGCAAATCGGATAATTCTCCATGAAAAGCCCATTTTTCTAAATTAAGGGGGGATTAGACCCCCGTTACCCCCTTTGTACTTAACCAATGAACCCCCAAAACTAATCAGGGAAGCGCCTTATCACAATGAGCCTATATACAAAATTTGAAGAAGACTGGATAATTCTGCATGAAAAACCCATTTATCTAAATTAAGGGGGGGGGGTTAGACCCCGTTTCCTCGCTTTAAACTTAACTAATGAACCCCCAAAAATAATCAGGGAAGCACCTTATCACAAAGAACCTATATACAAAATTTGAAGAAAAACGGAGAATTCTGCATGAAAAACCCATTTATCTAAATTAAGGGGCAGTTAGCGCCCTTTTCCCCCCTTTATACTTAACCAATGAACACCCAAAACTAATCAGGGAAGCGTCTTATTAGAATGAACTATAAACAAAATTTGAAGCAAAAGGTTAGTTCTATAAAGAGTTATCACGTTACGTACATACATACATACGTAAATACAGAACGGGCGGGCACATTAGCTCTCATGCTTTGATAACCTGTGAGCTAAAAATGAAGAGTTGAAACAGTTTACTATTTTTCCTAATCAGGTCGGGGGTTTTGCCCTCATCCTCCGTTTAAGATAATTTTTAAACACATGAACATAAAAGAAAAACATAACGAAAAACTGTCTTTAACGGGGGGCTAAGGGGACTTTGACCTCGTGACGAAAATTATTAATTACTTCCCTTTTTAGTGTTTAATTATTTTACATTTGAGAAGAATAAATTTTACTATTGCTTTCAAATTCACAAGAGAAAAAAAATAATAAATTTGAAAATCCAGCAAGTGGCAATTGCTCTCCGCTGACATCTCCTCCCACCCCCCACCCCCCACCCCCGTTTTTCGAATTTTTAAACGAATAATAATGTTTTGAAATTACTCCATACAAATACTTTGGCTTAATGTCAGATTAATAATAATAGAAAAAATTATATTTTTAAACTAGTTTTTCGTAACAAATAATGATTTTGGACAAAGGATATTTTTTATATGAATCACAAGACATTGTATTCGAAAAAAATATGGAATACCCTTATACAATATTTATATAAAATACTATACTAATACGAAGAATATAATAATCGCAATGAATCCTGAGTCACAGAGACAGGAAATTAATTCTCCAACAGATCAGAATATAATCGTCACAATGAATTCACGGTATCACAATAAGTCACAGAAGCGGGAAATTCTTCCTCAGAGAACATCTGTCAAAAATTTCTAAAAAGTATAATGGTCACAGCATGGAACTTCCTTTCCTATCACGTGTCACATGTGCACGTGAGTGTCACCTATCGGACAGCCTTGGATCCCCAGTTCGTATATTGGCCAAGGATTCCCGGGCACTTCGCGAATTGGCCGGCCAAAACCCAAAATGCATTGTTCATTTCATGTACTTCGGGTTTTGGCCAGGAATCTCGGCCAATTCGCGAACTGGCCGGCCACTTCGCGAATTGGCCGAACTTCGGGTTTTGGCCGTAACATATATATGAAAGCGAATTTCACAAAATGTTACGATTAGTTGGTATTTTTTTTTTTTCATTTTCAAGAAAATCGTATAATTTTATATTGTATGCGCAAAGAAAACGTGCATTCTCATTTATAACGCTGAAAAATTTTACTATATTGAGTTAAAGTTTACTATATTGAGTTTTTCTAATTGTCTTTTTTATCGATTTATGGTTGAGTATATACAAATCATATTGTCGTCATTGTTATTGTCGTATTATTGTATTTTAATTTATGGTAACCCGGGCAAAGCCGGGTGGTTCTGCTAGTTGTAAATATATAACGAAAGTAAAAAGACTTTTTGAGTAAATAAGGAGAATATACACGTTTCAGATTTATTGTAAACCTTATTAAGTATATTCTTTCTGTTTTGATTAAATATATATATATATATATATATATATATATATATATATATATATATATATATATATATATTTGGTGCGTATACTCAAATTGCGCCCGGTGGTCAAATGTTGTTCTTTCCACGGTGCTAATGTTTTCTACTCTGTGTTAATGTATAACGCAATTTCATTTTTTTAACCATGACACTCGTGGTATTTTTATACAAAGTGTACGTGCATTACAAGATATTACGCTTTAAGAATTGTTGTTAATCTTGACAAATTTCATTTTTGTGTTAGTACCTATAAATTTCGTTTACTTATAGCCTGACAAATAATCGTCACTGCAGGTTTCAGAACGCAATCACACAAGCTTAAAATGGCTTGCCTTCTCTTTTCTTTTTTGCAGTGAAACGTATTTTCAAAATATTTTTAATATAGAAAAAAGTATTCTTAAATAAAATAAAAGTATGTTTAGTTAGTTATTTGCTACGGCCGATTATCGTCACTGGGGATATAGGCCGGTGAGGGGAGTGCCCTCTGTAGGGGTCTTTAAAATAAAAATAAGATTATGTAACTTCCCAGGAGTTGGATTAATCATTGTCAGTATAAAATATGAAGTCAATGTAAGTTTATGTTCTGCAATACTAATGTTTTGGGCGAAATGTCCACTCCATAAATCAAAATAAGCTATGTACGTGTGTTACATATATGAGAAAGGTAAATCATTTCATAGTAAATCATTTCATAATTAATAGTTTAAATTTGAGGGTAAAAAAAACTAAATCTAAACTGAGAAAAAAATATTCCGATTTTTTTTTCAAGTACCGACTGCACAGGACACAGCGGGTGTTTATCAAAGCCTCTGATCCACAGACCAGCAGGAGAAAGGCATAATTTTTTAAGCAATGAACGAAAACCGTTTAAACGTTGATACGTTTAACCGCTGGTGTAAGATCCGTATATACGATGCACCGTATATGCTGTTTCGTATAATACGTATAACCGTTTTAGTCGTATCATACGTATCCAAAATCTGCACCCCGTATAATACGTATTATACGTATACTCGTATAAACGTTTAATAGGGAGCACTAGTTGAAAGTAACTTTGAAGCCATGTGTTATATATACGTAAATATCAAAAAATTAAAATTAAAACCCTAGCAAAATAAGAAACCAAAATTTATATTTTCAAAAAAGTTCAGTTACAATTTTTTTTTTTTTTTTTTTTTTTTTTTTTTTTGACGAGTTAGACTGGGAGCTTTCAAAATATTTTAGAAACTAAAATCTGAGTTGAAGTGCAAAAAAACACGTCCCGGTTCCATGACGTCACGCGGCCTGGGTCAACGACTTCATGCCAGCAGGATTCCACGGCTCCCCGTGACTCAGACGACCCGACGACGACATCTCAGACGACCCGTGACGTCACGATCCCATGACGTCTGCAGGTCGTTTTCACGGCTCCATGGAAAAAAAATCTCATTGATGCAAAAAAACACTTTAAACGGCTCATGACGTCACGTGGCCAGGGTCAACGACCTGCATGCCGTGCCCTGCATACCCAAACGTTAAGAAATTTCATCGAGCGGTTGCGATCTCAAATGGCCGGTCACGCGTCGAAACCTCGAAAAAAAAAATGACAGGTTAGACTTGGAGCTTTCAAAACATTTCACAAACTAAAACCTGAGTTGAGTCTAAGCTTGTAATCCATTAAAAAAAAAAAAAAAAAAAAAAAAAAAAAATCAGTTACATATATATATATATATATATATATTTTTTTTTTTTTTTTTTTTTTTTTTACAAGCTTAGACTCAACTCAGGTTTTAGTTTGTGAAATGTTTTGAAAGCTCCAAGTCTAACCTGTCAATTTTTTTTTTTTTTTTTTCAATTATTGAAAAATTTTTTGGATACAAATCTGCCAATCATTCGAACTGTGGTGTACAAGAGATATATTCGAACTATATTATACCAATTCAAATTCATGTTCAAATACAAGGTATTTTGAGCCTGATTTGAATTTGACATGGCAAATGGATTTTTTTGTTGTCTAACAACAGATAAACTTCTTAAACCACCCCAACCATTATGATCGTCTATCCATGTTTTTAATTTTTCTTTCACCAATCTAGAAAAGCATTTATAAATCACATTCACGATTGATTTAGGTAGCATTTTTATGATACACATGATAGTCAATTCTCCAACGAAAGCAAAGAAAGCTATTATTCGGCTCCAGGTTATACCTTCAGAAAACAATTCGTTAAATATGCCTAATAAAATAGAGTCTACTGTGTTTTCTTCTATGACATTTATTTCTGCACACATATTTTTCAATGGAGTAGCATAACTGTCTCTAAAGGCATCGATAATTTCTTTTGTTGCTTCTAAAACATGTTTTTCTTTTTCATTCATCGGATTGATCGCATCGAAATTATAATGATTACGCAATAGGTGGGAAAATACATTTTCAAGAATAAAATCTGTTCTGATATTTTCTTTAGCGTAATGTTTTCTTTCAAAATCGTCAAGTTCTTCATGCACAAACGTTGATTGAAATAAATTTTGCGCCATCTTGCTGTTAAATATACTATATATAAGAGCTTAAACGACAACTTTAGAAAAAGACGTATTGGTCCACACTGTTTCCAAATCAAAATAATGTAAGTGTTGGTCATTGATTTGAAAACAGCTTATATAACGACTCGGATTTTAGTTTGTAAAAAAATATTTTGAGAGCTGCAAATCTGATTGGCTTAAAAAAAAAAAAAAAAAAAAAAAAAAAAAAAAAAAAAAAAAAAAATTTTTTTTCCAATCAGATTTGCAGCTCTCAAAATATTTTCAAAGTCACAAGTCTGAAAAAAATATATTTTTTATTTATTTATTTATTTTTTTATTTATTTTTTCTTGTAGGGTTATTAGTTCAAATTCAGTGCAAAAATATTTTCAAAGTCACAAGTCTGAAAAAAAAATATTTTTTATTTATTTATTTATTTATTTATTTATTTTTTCTTGTAGGGTTACTAGTTCAAATTCAGTGCAAAAATATTTTACAAGTCAAAGAAATTTTTTTATCCGTAAAGGATCGGGAAAGGACTCGTCGGCCTCTTCGGGTCGAGTCTCTCGAGCTTCATTTCCAAAGCCACGCGATCGCACGCCTCTTTCATCCACCGACTGTACTCGACCATCTCCGCCTGCACGCGTTCCATTTCCGAGGCCACGCGTTCGCTCAGTTCGCGTCTGTGCTCGTGCCGCAGGCGTTTCACCTCCGCGGTCAGGCGTTCGCACGCGGAAGTTTGCACGCGACTCTGCTGCTGAAGACTCGCTTCCAGGCGCTGGGCATTTGCGTTTTGCTGAAACAGAAAACTCCATAGCTTACGCCTCTGATTCGCATCCGACTCCAACGCTGCCAAAAATTGGTCCCGCTGCCGATTCGCCCCTTTTGTCAGTTCGTCCACCTGCCTTTGATGGGAGCATTCCATTTCCTGGATTCGAGCGGCGAGCGACTCCTTTTCCAGCTGGTGTTTCATCGCGTCGTCTCGCAGGCGGAGAGCTTCGCGCTGCAAAGCCTCCCGCTCCCAGTCTTTGCGCTGCAAGGCTTCGCAATGGGCATGTTCGAGGTTTGGAGAGCCCTCGAAAGACTTGCAGTCGAGAAGCAGGGCCCGCACGCGTTCCAGTTCCGCCTCTTTTTGCCGCAAGGCTTCCCGCTGCTCGTGATCGTGCTGCTCAGACTCGCGCTGCCAGCGTTCCAGAGCCTCGGCGCTCTGCTTCAACTCTTCCGCATGCTTCCCCTTCAAGGTTTCTAGCTCGGCCGTGAGACGCTTCACCTCCTCCACCTGGTCTTGCAGCATTCCCGTGAGGCTCAGGTTGAGACGTCTCGAGTCTGGGCAGACGTGCGGGTCCACCGAATCCCAGGAAGTGGGATCCTCCTCGTCCTGGAGAGGTCGCATGCGACTCTGCGCTTGCTGCAGGTCATAACGCAGGCGTTCCATTTCGGCATTTTTGTGTTCGAGCTCTTCTCGATGCAAATGAGCCTGTTTGACGAGCTCGAGCTGCAAGCGTTCAATTTCCGCGTTTTTATGCTCAATTTCCTGCAGATGCAGATGCACCTGTTTGACGAGCGGATCGTCTCCCGGTTCGGCCATGCCAAGTCACGCACTCTAGGCTTTGCGTTTTTCACGGGGTTGTCCACCAGTTACGAGAGGTTGGTGTGAACGAGTCTTGATGAAGGGGGGGCCTTTAGTCTGGGCGGGTCATGAAATACTCGGTGAAACGGGGGGGGGAGAGATTTGGAAAGAGGCAGGTTTAAATTTTTTAAAGACTGAAAGTGTTTGCTCTTTTACCGATACCAAGTATATAACGTGCGAAAAAAAAAAAAAAAAAAAAAAAATTTTTTTTTTTTTTTTTTTTTTTTTTGAGTAGCCTTGATAGGAATTTACTCTTTAAACAAGTTTACCATGTCGTCGCAGTGTATGCATACATATCTAGAGTCTCCGAGTTGCTTTTTCAAGTCCAAAATTTCTCGTTCGAGTCGAAGCCTTTCGGAATTCATCTCTATGTAAAAATCAATCACCTCTCTATGAAACTGGTCCATTTTTTTAAGCAGACGGTGCTTTTCGGAATCTTCCTCTCCCTCTTGAAAACTGCTACTGTCGATGGTGTCTTTAAATTCCGAGATTAAATGTAGCATGTAACGCGTAATGTGGTAATCGTGGTAATCCTCGTCTTCGGAATTGCTGCAAGATCCCGTCACGCGGTCCTCGTCTTTGAAACTCGAAGGATGACTGGATGCCATGAGTCCAGGATATCGGGAAGCTAGAGCGACGTTTCACGTGGTGAATGAGAGAGTGAGAATGAGAATTGCAAACGAGTCGGAGGGATCCCGATGAAGGAGTCGATAAAGTATGTCTGGAGAGGCTGAAGCGGGGAAGCCTATATCTCTGAGTCTTACGCAAGTCTGATTGGCTAGCTCAAAGTCTAGCTAAAAAAAAAAAAAAAAAAAAAAAAAATGTGACTGAAATATTTTTTTTTTTTTTTTTTTTTTTTGAGGTTTGGACGGACGTCGGTTGACTACCCTCGATAGGATTTTACTCTTTAAACAAGTTTACCATATCGTCGCAGTGTATGCACAAGTATCTAGAGTCTCCAAATTGCTTTTTCAAGTCCAAAATTTCTTGTTCGAGTCGAAGCCTTTCGAAATTGAGCTCTAAATATAAATCAATCACCTCATTTTTAAACTGGTCAATTTTTTTTATCAGCTTTTTCCTTTCGCAATCTTCCTGTACCTCCTTCTGAAAACGGCTGCTGTCGATAATGTCTTTACATTCCGAGATTAGATGTAGAGTGTAACGTATAATGTAGTAAGCGTTTTCAATGTCGTCTTCGGAACTGCTGGAACTCGAAGATCCCGTCACGCGGTCCTCGTCTTTGGAACTCGAAGGATGACCGGATGCCATGAGTCCAGGATATTGGAAGCTAGAGCGACGTTTCACTTTGATGGGGTGTTTAATGAGAGAGTAATAATTGCAAACGGGTTAGAGGGAGGCAGGTAACGCGATGAAGGAGTCGTAAAAGTAGGTGCAGAGGCAGAAGCGATGAAACACAAGTAACTCTGAGTCATGAGGTGGAAAAAAAAAAAAAAAAAAAAAAAAAAACACTTACAATTTTTTTTTTTGACGAGTTGGACTTGGAGCATTCGAAATATTTTAGAAACTAAAAATCTGAGTTGACAGTCTAAACCTATAGCCTCAAAAAAAAAAAAATTTTTTTTTTTTTTTTTTTTGATGAGTTGGAATTGGAGCATTCGAAATATTTTAGAAACTAAAATCTGAGTTGACAGTCTAAACCTATAGCCTCAAAAAAAAAAAAAAAAAAAAAAAAAAAAAAAAAAAAAAAAAAAAAAATTTTTTTTTTTTTCGTTGAGCTAGCCAACCAGACTTTGAGCTCTCAAACTACCTTTTTACAAACTAAAATCCGAGTCGCTATATAAGCTGTTTTCAAATCCATCACAATCTTGTTACCAAACATGCCACCCAAATTGAAAAGACCCCTCAATCGTTACTACAGACGTTTGAGGAATTTTAAAATTCCATTCAAGTGTCCGCACTGCGATCTAACCTTATTACCGCACAAGTTTGAAGAACATTGCAAGAAGCATCATCTCGATCGAGAAACGCAATGCGTCTGGTGCAACGGACGCACGTCTTGGCAAAAGGGAACTAAATTTAAAAACATGAACCATCTCCTCGACTGTTTTTCAAGTTTCGTGATTCCCTTCAAAAAGCCTCGCAAACCTCCCTTCCAAAAACCTCCTCCCGTGGAGGAGCCTCTTCCGACCGTCCTAGAGCCTACCCTCTCGTGGCCCCCTTGCCACGAAAACTTTGTCCTCGACGACACGAAACCCCTGTGTCAAGCGAGGTGTCTCTCTGGTCATTCCAAACTCTCCAATCTTCCGCCTCAAGCCTACCAACTCTTTTCGCAAGTCGACCTGGATCCCCTACCCCTTCCCTTCCAGGACGAAGGATTGAATTTAGCGGCCGGATGCGTTCGAAAGTACTTGCAGTTGGGAAAGGACTGGGAATGCCTCCACATCATGGTGCGAGCCGTCGCATTTGCCCCTTTCCTAAGAGCCCTGGAAGAAGGCGACGCGGGCAGACTCGTTTCCTACCCTTCTCCTGCTGGTGCGATGGAGGCACGTACAGGCAAGCACGTCATCGCCAGCACCGGCATTTGCTCCTCTTTTCGCCCACGGGGCATTTCGTGCCCAACGTCTGGAAAAAAATTAAAATTGCTCGCCAAGACAAACCGTGCAAAAACTTTTATTGCATTCGCAGCAAAAAGATTAGCTCTCCCCTGCATCTGGTCAACGCCCTGGGCTACCTGAGCAAGAGGCAGTCAAAGTGCGACGGCACCTTCACCAAAAAAGGTGGCCGAGTGATCGAGAAACCTAATCACTTTTACATCTTTACCGAGCTCCCCGCTCCTTTCAGACTGTACGCCTGTCTGCAATGGGACGGAGGCATCCTGCAACTCCTCCATCAAGAGTATCGGTTCACGAAACCCGAACTCTTGGCCCGGTTGCCCCTCGAGAGAAACGAAGCGAAAGGACTCTTTCAAATCGCCATCAAGCATCTCTCCAACATTCGCTTCAACCGCGTGCTGCGCGTAGCCAAACCATATCGACCCATCACAGGATCGGGTCGCGAAACGGAGCACTCCCTTCATCTCGCACGAGGCATGAAACTGTACTTTGAGCGGGACGACTCCCTGGCCTCGCTGGACGATCCGGCCTGGGGCCGAATGCAAGCAGAGGCAGGCAACCTGTTTTACGACGTCATCTGCGAAGAATACTGGACTCCCTCCCCTTTCCAGCAAAAAATCCTAACCTGCATCCATCCCTTTGTGCTCCGAATTGAACAGTTGGAAGAAGAGCTCGAAAAGAAAGACGCGGCCCTGGCCGACATGCGCACTCAACTCCAAGACTCTCGCGAAACCGTGCAGCAATCGGAACTGGAGCGCATGCGCACAGACACGGAACTGGAGCGCATGCGCACACGCATCGACGAGCTCACTCGCTCGCATCACGAAGCCCTGCAGCGTAAAGACGCAAAACTCGAACACCTGCGGAACGAATTGAAGGAGCTTCGAGAAACCCTGCAGCGCAAAGACGCGGACATGGAGCGCCTCCGGAACGAATTCACGGAAACTCTCCACTCGCAACTGCAGCGCAAAGACGCGGACATGGAGCGCCTGCGCACTCGCATCGACGAGCTCCATCGCCTGCATCGAGAAGCCCTGCTCCACAAAGACGCGAAAATTGAACGCCTGCATCGCGATGCCCTGCTGCAAAAAGACGCGGAAATTGAACGCATGCGACAAGATTTCGCCGAGCAGATAAAGCAGTTTAAGGAAGCGCTCAGGCAAAAAGACGCGGAAATGGAACGCATGCGGCAAGAGAGCGCGGAACAGAGTCGCCTGCAAAAGGAACGCATGAACGCAGAAATTTGCGTTCTCAAAACACTTTTGCAAGAAAAAAATCAAGCCCTCGAAAAGTTTAAAACGAAAAGAAAACAACCCTTGTCGGAAACTGACGGAAAAAAATCAAAGAAATGAAGAGCAGGGAAGGTCTCTGACTGAAGAGTATGAAGATTGGGGGGGGGAACAAAACTTTATACCCGCTCGGCGGTCGCTGCGCTACCGCCTCGCGGGCATAAAGTTTTGTTTCCCCCCAATCTTCATACTCTTCAATCGCTCTTAATTTATATATATATTTTTTTTTCAATTGAAACATTTTTGATCCGGACCCAAGTTGAAAATTTTTTGCCAAACTTTTTAAATTATAATTAAAATTTAAATTATAATTAAAATTTAATTTTAATTTTAATTAAAATTTTAATTATAATTAAAATTGAAATTGAAATTTTAAATATTAATTTTAAATATTAATTAAAATTGAAATTGAAATGTAATGTTTGACCTTGAAAAGGTCAGGGTAATGTAGGATTTGTGTGGTATTAAAAAAAGCCAATGGGAATCCCATGTTAAACGAAAGGTCAAATCCAACACCTCTTAACAGCTTTCATCGTCTCCAGGGAAAAAGGGTTGGGCGAGCCTCCTTCCATTCCAGAGCTGCCAATATCTCCCCATTTTTTTTTTTTTTTTTTTTTTTTTGTACATATAAACTCTTTCCGAAACTCATTCCCATCCACCCCTTTCCCCCGACTCGTCCCGTTTCCAAGGTTGGTGTCCCACGTGCTGCAAAAAAATGGGCCAAAGGTAAAAAAAAAACTCTCGAGTTTTTTTTTACCTTTGGCCCATTTTTTTGCAACTTTCACACCGCACGGGTGCTTACAGTTATTTTTTCAGTTCATTTTCCCTCTCTTCCTCGGCACATTTTTTCTGATAGTCCTTGATCCACGATTCAAACCGCCTTCCATCCCGTTCAGGGCATTCTTCAATTTGCGGCATGTTGCTTCCCGTCACTTCCTTTACATTTCCAAATTTCAGCAGGTATTAGAGCCTCCTCTCGCGCTCCAACTGCAGCAGGTTGAGCAGGGCCGAGAGTTCAATCAGCCACGCTTCGGGTCGCCTCTTGCACGCAGGGCTCACCTCCTTCAGCTTGCAGCTCGCCACGTCTTTCACCCACCTCTGACTCCGGTGGACCGCCAGCGCCACGTCTTCGGTGGAAAAGTACACTTTGCCGTTCCTCCCGACCACCCCAAGAATGCAGTAGAAAAAGTGGCCTTTGGTGAGCAAGAGTCGAAACAACATGGTGAAAAGGGAAGGAGCCCGCTATGAGCCGCGTCTATTTATACTCGGCCGGGAAGCTCCGCCCACCGAGAAAACCAGTTAAAAAAAAAAACGTGTAAACGAGTCCAATGTTGGTGAGGGATCTGACGCAAAAAAAGGGGCCGAAAAAAGGAATGGGAACCCATTCCTTTTTTCGGCCCCTTTTTTTGCATCTTTGGAAACGCTGCTTTGAAGTTTAAAGATAGAGTCCAGTTGGGTTGAACGCTTCACCGCTCACGTCAGTAAAGGTTTCGGGCGAGTGACCTGGACGGGAAGCTCCGCCCACCGAGAAAACCAGTTTACTCAAAAAAACGTGGAAACGAGTCCAATGTTGGTGAGTGATCTGACGCAAAAAAATGGGCCGAAAAAGCAATTGGTTGAAAACCAATTACTTTTTCGGCCCATTTTTCTGCATCTTTTAAAACACTGCTTTTAAACAGCCTGTTTAAAGATAGAGTCTAGTTGGGTGGAACGCTTCACCGCTCACGTCAGTAAAGGTGGCTAGTGCGAGTGACCTGGATGGGATCCGGTCGAGAAAAACCAGTTTATTCAAAAAAACGTGGAAACGAGTCCAATGTTGGTGAGGGATCCGACGCAAAAAAATGGGCCGAAAAAGCAATTGGTTGAAAACCAATTACTTTTTCGGCCCATTTTTCTGCATCTTTAAAACACTGCTTTTTTTTTTTTTTTTTTTTTTTTCTCAAAGCAGCTTGTAAAAAGATAGAGTCTTTGCATGCATTAGGTTACGAGTCCAGCCGATTCCAGATTGCTACATACCCTTTTCAGCCATGTCCGAAAGTATATTCCAATGGGGTAGCGCGTTTGCATCACGTTCATCACCCCGTCATAGGTCCCGAGGGGCATCACGTAGCCGAAATGCAAAAAGAGCTGCAATTCTCTGAGCCCGGGTCTTTTGGCACCCTGCGCAATCTCCCTCTCCAGCAGGGCGAGCAGCCACGTTTGCTCAATGACCCAGGCATCCCGCAGTCCAGGATGCGTCAGATGAGGCAAGACGTCGCCCATCTTGCAGCTGGCCACTTTGCGAATCCATCCGAGGGCTTCCTCCTCCCCCTCGAGAGCTGGTCTCCCCATCAGGATCGCCACTGACTCCCCGTGATAATACACCTTGCCGTTCCGGCCGATCCCGGCCTGAAGAGAGGTTCCGTTCCGTAGATTCACTCTGAAAAGCATGTTGACAACTGAACGGCTGAATCGACTCCGAGAAGAAGAACGGGTTTCAGTCACTCGACCTTCACGGTGGTGATCACGTGGTCTCGGCTCCCCGCATGAAACGACGCGCGCAAAAAAAAATGGTATGAGAGAGAAAAACTATTTCATCTCATTTTTTTTGGCATTGCAAAAATGCAGCAGGGAAACAAAAGTCTAGTCCATTTTGGGAATAAATTCCTGGGAGCAGTTGCCTTGCATGACAATAATTTTTTTGGGCGGGAGGCTAGAAAACCAAAACAGGATCCCGTCATCCTGGGTGTGAAATCTTTTTTTAAACGGGAGCGTTGAAGGATGAGCGATGGGAGGAATGGCAGCAGTAGCAGCAGCAGCAGCAGCAGCAGGTTCGGCATCTTCCTTGGGGTCGTAAGGGGGGCAGCTTGGAGAGTAGGGCGTGAAATCGGGCGGCGACCGGGGACTATAGTCGGTGACATTGGAATCGGTAGCAGCAGCAGCAGGGGGCGAGGCGGCAGAGTAACCAGCAGCAGCAGTAGCAGTGGCCTCGTCCTCCACCACTTCGTACTCTTCCTCCTCCTCCTCCTCGCGATCGCGGTCCGGATCCGAGTCCACTTCCAGCGCTTCTTCAAAGAGTTGGTGCTTATAGCCTTCAAGCCATAGGAAAAAATTGACGGCGAGAGGATCGTTCTGATTACACAGTTCGGCTCTCGGGTAGCGAGGATCCGTGTCCACTCGCACGTAAAAGTTGCCCCGATTGAAATGGTCGTAAATGAGCTGGGCTCGCGTCTTTCGGGAACGGTCGAGCACCGAGAGCAGGCGGTTATGAGTCATGAGCCGCGTCTCCAGGAACCGATGGTGTTCTCGGGCGTGATAGCGGGAGGCAATGTCTTTGAGCAGCACGTTGGAACGATGACGTGTAAACTGGTAAAGGGATCGATACCCCAAGAGTTTGGCGACAGACAGGGCTCCCCAGTACAGGCCGCCGTTTTGACCGATGGCTCCCCAGAGCACGCCGGTTCCGAGCTTGAGTTGAAAGAGCATGACGCACACAAAGAAGGCCAAAGAGAGCGCGCCGTACTATTTATGCTCGCGGGAGCCAGGGGGGAGGGGAAGGGAAGGGAAGAAGCAGAGAGGTGGTGAAGGAACGCGGGGAGGGCAAAATACCCTTTTCTTTGAGAGGCGCGCTTCAAGGACAGGCAAGGGGAAGAGTGAATAAACTCGAACGAAGCGCCCGCGCAGAACGTGGGTTCATGCGTATCGATCCAGACTTTTTTTTTTTTTTTTTTTTCCCAAGAATTGGACGCAGGTGAATGGGTTCAATGGGTGAGTCGCTATTCAATGGATGCATAGGAGGCGGGCAACTACATTGACATTTTTTTGACAGTCTGGAAACGTCAACCATGGCAAAAAAATGGGTGGGCACCCATTTTTTTTGCGGTTCACTCGTCACCAACATTGGTGACGAGTAGACTGCAAAAAAAATGGGTGCCCGAGAGAATGGTGTGCATCAGCATTCTCTCGGGCACTTTGCCATGGTTTACGTTTCCAACATTGGTGACGAGTAGACTGCAAAAAAATGGGTGCCCGAGAGTTGTGCATGCATCAGCACAACTCCCGGGCACCCATTTTTTTGCCTCTAGATAGAGAGTTACAGTTCGGTATACGTTTTTTCAGCAGCAGTAGCAGCAGCAGCAGCATCTTTATCCTCAACGAGTTTAAATTTTTTCAGAGTTCCTTTCCACTCAAACAAAATTTCAAGAGGACAGGCATCCTCTTGACGTGATTCCAGTACAGTGACTTGACTGCTTTCCGCAACGACGGGCGGGTTCATTAAAATCTCTTGGTTACATTTCATCATCGTCTCCATGAGGGGATCCGGGTAGAGTTTAAACACGGCATTTTTTTTAAAAGTTTCAAACCAGTGAAAGAACGTGGGGTGCCGGACCATATCCGGTATCCCCGGTACGTTCAGGATGAGCAAAATTGTCGGATGACTCACGTCTTTTTCGTCCCATTCCATCAAGATGCGGACGTACGTTTGATCCGAGCCGAGTCTCCTGCCAAACTCTTGCACCGACTCGACCCTGGACATTTGAAACAGTCGCATGGCCGCTTCGTGCCGCATCACGCGTTTCTTGAGGTAGTGAGGCGGCGTGTTTTTCAGGGTCGGGGCCACGTGCCGCACTTGCACGTTGGTCAGGCTTCGCGAAGGCCTATGAAGGCCCACGACGCTGATGACATCTCGGGCGAACCAGTAGAGGAGTTCGTCTTGACCAATGAGTCCGGTCAGGACGTAGTGGTGATACGGTGTGGGCTGATACTGGATGCAAAAGGACATGGCGAGAGCGAGAGCAAGAGCGAGAGAGAGAATGCCGCGCGGATCGAAGCGGACGAGCGACTGAGGCTGAGGAGGCGGGACACGGAGCGACGAATCGGGAGAGAGTTGCGCGCGCGGCCGGTCGAGCGGCGTGAACGGGTTTGGAAAGGGGGGAGGGGGGGAGGAGGAGGAGAAAAAGACGAGAAGGGAGAGGAGAAGAAAAAACAGTCATGCAGTTTCGAGTGGGCTTGATCGACCGCCAACTGTACTTTAATCTTTTCGGAGCCGTGGGAAAGAATGGAAAAATGTATTGCGGAACGTTAGAGTTGGCTCTGTTGCTAGGGAAATGCAATGGTCACGCCTGGGCTCGAGAAGTGGGTAGCTGTCTAAGCAGCGACATTTTACCAGAATGGAAAACAGAATGGGTGATTGAACACACGGCCCTGATTCATCTCCTCGCCTACCGCTTGGCATCGGGGTATAAGGCCGATAGGGAAGCGAGACTCTACGAGTTTTTGAACAAGGGACGCATCTTGGAGCGCAAACGGGTCGGCAAAGTCGTGTATTTGAGACAATGCGGCGAAAAGGAGGGATACCTGCTGCCCGCCTACTTGCTCGAATGGCGGGATAAAATGCAGACGACATGCAAAAGGGACTAGAATCTTTCTGAATGACAGAAAGGGCAAAAAAAAATGAACCGAAGGAAATTATCCTTTGGTCTATTTTTTTTGCGTCCGTGGACAGGCCAACGTTGGCGAGTGAAGCGCGTTTTTTCGGAAGGGTATTAAGGTTTTTTTTTTTGGGGGGGGGGGGCTAAAGGGGCCGACGGGCATTTGAAAATTTTCTGAAGGGGTCCCGGTGCTCGATTCATTTTGCAGTCGACTGTAATGCCTTATTTTTAATATTTGGTTACATTGGCCAATGTTGTAAAAATGATATTACTATTACAACATTCAGGGATATCTATCGACATTCGTAAAAAACAATATCATTTTTCGAACATTTCAAGATATTTGTCGACATTCAGCATATCTGACGAAATTTGTAATCTTGACGGAAGTGAACGGAAAGTTCTAAAGGACCGCCCATTTGTGTAGTTTTCGTCAATGTGCATTTGATGGAGGCGTCGGGCGTGAAATTTGTACAGAAAGAAAAAAGCCTATATAATAATTTTCTGTAGGAATCTATAGTTATTTTTATATATAAGAAAAGCATGCGAAAATTTGTGCTTTATAAAAAAAACTAAAGATGTTTTTATACTATTTTTATACTATGTATTTTATACTATTTTTAAAAATGTTTTTACAAGAAAAAAATTCAATTTATGTAATTTTTAAATGGATGCTTGTTTATCTTTTTTAAAATGTTTCGAATTTCCGACTTTTATAAGAATTTTATTTTTTATAATAGTAAGAATACAAGTTTAGTTTCAAAAGTAGGTCACTGATTTTTTAATTAGACACTATTAATAATAAATATTTTATATAATGCATCTAATTAATTATTATTATTATTATATAATAAGCTTTTAGAGCTAATTTATGTGGTGTTAACTTTTCTGTAGTGTATTTTTGAAAAAATGTACACATATTTCTGACTTAAAATTAATAAAAAAATATATATTTAATTTCTCACAAAGCAAAATTTAAAGTAATGGGGTTGTTAAAACTTTCTTTATTGTTTTGTGCAAGGGGAACACATGATTTTTAACACAGCAAGCTTTAAAATTTCGTATTTCGTTTAAGTATCTAAGTTTTTAATTTCTTACTTATTTTAAAATATTGTTTTACAAAATTTCCAACAAACTCAGTAATAAAAAGTGATATTTAAATAAATATTTGCTAAAAGAACGTAAAAAAAATACGTCGATGGTGATTGAAAAATACGAGATAATTAAATGATAGTTTTGTTATTTGTTAGACACTTTTTTATTCCAGTAACAGAAAAATCTACTCCCACCAGCTTTTGTTAACAGCTCTTTATAGCAAGTTTTACCCTGCGTCTTTATCGATCATCACCAACTTCTTCGATTTGTGGAATTCTTAACTGAAAACTTCAACGAGAAGAAGCCTACTGCTGCCATATTTCTTGATGTCGCCAAGGCCTTTGACAAAGTCTGGCACGCGGGCCTCATTTACAAATTAATTCGGCTTAAGTTCCCGTCTGGACTTATCCATTTAATACACTCTTACCTTGGTGATCGTGACTTCTATGTCCGTGTAAACAACTCACTTTCTCTACTACACATAATACTCTGTGGTATTATTCAGGGTTCAGTCATTGGCCCTATTTTATTCATAATATACTTTAATGACATTCCACGCACACTCTTCACATCACTCGCACTCTATGCGGACGACACTGTTCTCTATGGCACTGCACATCACCCATACAATCTTTACAAAAATCTACAACACCACCTCCACATCTTCATGGAATGGTGTGATCAATGGCGCATTAAGATAAACGAATCTAAAACTACTGCTGTTTACTTCTCTAGAACCTTCTCCACTCCTAATAGATTAACCATCAATAACACTACCATTCCCTGGTCTGACGATGCCAAGTACCTGGGAGTTACCATTGACAAACGCATTACCTTTAAAAAGCATATTCTTAATATCCGCGGTAAAGTCGCCGGAATTTCCAAAACCCTCGCCCCCCTTCTTCGCAGTCACTCACTCTCCATACACAACAAACTCTTAATATATAATGCTTGCATTCTCTCTGTTATCACATATGCATGTCCAATCTGGGGCTTCACTTGCAAAACCAGTATGAACAGCCTCTCTAGTACCCATTACAAACAGCTCCGTTACATCAGGAACGGGTCTAGATACCTCAAAAACTCCACAATCCTCAAGGATCTGAAAACGACTTCACTCAAACATCGCATTAAACACCTTGCGAAAAAATTCTACAATGACATTAATCACATTCCAAATGAACTCATTTATGAGCTACCTGACTACGATGCTTGCAGTCCATCCAACCGGAAAAAACCAAGGTACTCCACTATTCTTGATGAATAGTCCTTCCGAGCTATAATTCTTACCTCAAAATTTTTCTCTTTAATTAAAATTATATATATATATATATATATATATATATATTATATAATTTTTTACTGATAATTTTATTTTGACTTTTCTCCTAAACTTCTCTTAACATCTTTACTTTACCTCGTCTGGCATTTTTTTTTTTTTTTTTTTTGAACTATGAACTATTTTTACTTTTATACTTTAACTAGTAAATTTTCATTATTTTATAGATATATTTAACACTATCCTATTTTATGTAGTCAATTCGACTACGGCTAGACATTTCATATGGCTCTCTCAGGATTTGATATACACCTACTCAAAGCCAGGGTGTGCAGTTGCTTCGCAACTTGGAAGCCCATTGAACCTATCACAAGTTCAAGTATCGATCATGCTTATTAGTACTTGGGTTTGCTTTTGTCTTGTTACATGACGAGACTAGACTTTCCTAAGCAGAGAAATCTCGTTTTACAATGAGGGATTTCTGTCCACCACATCTGGGGTGCAAAAGAGAGATTGTTATACGGTAATGAAAAAATAAGTCATTTAATATCCAAAAATGTTATTCAGGAATGTTAGAAAAATATATCGCTCAATATCAAATGATGATATTCAGCAATGACAGAAAAAAATATCACTTAATGTCAAAAAATGATATTCAGAGATGTTGGAAAATATTGGCCAACATTCACAGATGTCAAAAACTAATATTCACAAATATTATTTTAGGGGGGGTCATTTAACGTTGGCCAATATCAAATTTTGATATTCGCTGCGTGAGTGTAAAGCATCTGTTCCGGGGGTGTAATGGACCCTATTCCGAGGCTAACGAAAAAGAAAGGCTACCGCGGTGCTTTACGCGTATCTTTTTTTACAGACCGCGGGAGGCACGTGATGCTCGAGTTTTTAAATAAACGATAAGTATTTTTATTTATTTCAAAAGTATTACTGCACTGGCACAAAAATTTTATACACATGTACAAATAAAATGTGTATAGCACTGAAGTAAATATCAAAAACATATATTTAGACTTAATTTAACTTGTGAAAAGCAGAAATATAATTTTTGATATACAACTCATATGGCATAAAAACTACTCTCAGATAAAATGAGGTTTCACTTAATTCTGAGTGACTTCGAAATCTTATGATTTACGATCGTCATTATTAAAAATATATAATGTTTTATTTTTTGAAACCACAAAAAAATTAATAGTTATCATTGATTTATTAACGGAAGATTAATACTTTTGTGGGGCATTATTTCAGATCCTCTAATAGCGAAAACTAGTTAAAACTTTCCATGAAAATATTTGTTATTAACAAGACAAGGGCAACAAACAATTATTTGTTGATGTTTATAATCATTGACAGCTGATATCCATCCGTAAATAAGACGCTTGCGCAGTAAAACCTTGTCCATGATTGGTTGGCGCTAGGGCTTCCCTGTAACCAGTGAAAACGCTCTTAGGTTAAGGTCTTGGGTCGCTAGATTTTTTAGGTCGATGGGTCGACCAGTGAAAACGCACCATAACATGGTTTTGTACGCTACGTTGCACTGTCCAACGAAAGTTTTAACCCTCTGAAAATACTGATCATTTGACCGCGAATTCTCATGACGTCACAAATAGTGGCTTGAGGCTAACGAAAAAGAAAGGCTACCGCGGTGCTTTACGCGTATCTTTTTTTACAGACCGCGGGAGTCACGTGATGCTCGAATGCACCAATGCAGGTGTACGAAAAGAGAATCACGTCACTCTAGCGGTCTGTAAAAAAGATTATTGGAATGCACCGCGGTAGCCTGTCTTTTTCGTTAGCCTCGACCCTATTCCCACTGACGTCAAAGTCACGTGCTTTGGGGAAACATTGCCGATATTGTTGTCCTTAATTATGCAACGACTCGTTTTCAACTCAAGCATGCATGCCATAGAGAAGCAACGGACCAGATTTTCGTGATGTTGAGTCTCGTGCTTTGGGGAAACATTTCGGAAATCGTAGCCTCGAACCCAAACGGAGAATAGGGTCCATTGCGGTGGTACGACATCAATTGACGTCATTTATGACTGCTCGAGGCTAACGAAAAAGAAAGGCTACCGCGGTGTTTTACGCGTATCTTTTTTTACAGACCGCCGGAGTCACGTGATGCTCGAATGCACCAATGCAGGTGTACGATTAGAGCAACACGTCACTCTAGCGGTCTGTAAAAAAAGATAAGTAGAATCAGGGCTACACTAGATACCGGGCTGGCTCATTCATTATCATGACGTCACAAATGGTGGCTGGACGTGACCAGCGATTGGTAGAAAGCGAAACGACAAAACACAAGACATACAGCGATTGGCACAAAGCGATGGTCGCGTCGCTTTCTACCAATCGCTGGTCGCGGCCAGCCACCTTTTGTGACGTCATGACAATGAATGAGCAAGCCCGGTATATAGTGTGGCCCTGGTAGAATGCACCGCGGTAGCCTGTCTTTTTCGTTAGCTCCGTGACTGCTCGATCTATTGGATCAGTCTTTATAGGGCAGTTGCAATTGACGTCGGGTTGGAGGTCACACA
The DNA here is from genome assembly GCA_963931845.1 of Maratus michaelseni. NCBI lineage: Eukaryota > Metazoa > Arthropoda > Arachnida > Araneae > Salticidae > Maratus > Maratus michaelseni. The sequence continues at coordinate 33,030,819 of OZ007586.1, forward strand.
CTACAAATATGCAGTTCTGTTTGGTGGAAGTACCCTGACGTCGAAATGAAGTACAATGGTTGATCAGCTGATTGCAACTTCCCTATAAATATCGATCGGAGCGGCATCTGGTAGCTCAAACATAAACATTGTATAAGGAAAGGGCATGTTTACAAACATATACTTCCGTCAACCAATCTACCAGTACATTTTTGTCGTAGCGATTTTTGAAGGAATCGTCTTTGCGATGTAGGCCAATCATATCATAGATCTTTTTAATGGTGACCAATCAAATCGGCCCATTTCATGTGCACAGAAGGAGTCATGAAGAACAAACAGGTTTTTCTTTCTGTCGAACAGTAATTTAACCAGAAGGCTAACGCAAAAAAAGGCTACCGTGGTGCTTTACGCGTTTTTTTTTACAGACCGCGAGAGTCACGTGATGCTCGAATGCACTAATGCAGGTGTATGAAAAGGGCATCACATCACTCTAGCGGTCTGCGAGGGTAACGAAAAAGAAAGGCTACCGCGGTGCTTTACGCGTATCTTTTTTTACAGACCGCGGGAGTCACGTGATGGTCGAATGCACCAATGCATGTGTATGAAAAGAACATCACGTCACTCTAGTGGTCTGTAAAAAAAGATCAGTAGAATGCACCGCGGTAGCCTGTCTTTTTCGTTAGCCTCAAGCGGTCTGTAAAAAAAGATAAGTGGAATGCACCGGGATAGCCTCTCCTTTTCGTTAGCCTCGTTTAACCACGAGGCTAACGAAAAATAAAGACTTCCGCGGTGCTTTACGCGAATCTTGTTTTACAGACCGCGGGAATCACGTGATGCTCGAATGCACCAATGCAGGTGTACGAAAGGAGCATCACGTCAGTCTAGCGGTCTGTAAAAAAGGAAAAGTGGAATGCCCCGCGGTAGCCTGTCTTTTTCGTTAGCCTCGGTTTAACCAAAAGTGACGTCATCTGCCCTCTCCTCGAGGCTAACGAAAAAGAAAGGCTACCGCAGTGCTTTACGCGCACCTTTTTTTACAGAGCGCGGGAGTCACGTGATGCTCGAATGTACCAATGCAGGTGTACGAAAAGAGCACACGTCACTCTAGCGGTCTGTAAAAAAGATAAGTGGAATGCACCGCGGTAGCCTGTCTTTTTCGTTAGCCTCGCTTCTCCTTATAAGGATTGAATTGTAAAAACGTTTCGGCCTGGGGCCTCCGTGGCCGAGTGGTTAAGACACCATTCCGCTAATCGCTTGAGAGCGTAGGGGTCAGGTCGGCGGGTTCGACTTCCGCCAGCTCCATTGCACGCACTTTGTGGAGCTGGCGGATGTAACTCTGGTGTTTAAATTTCCTTGTGGCTATCTCGTCCCTGTATATTGACGATGACTTATAAGCGGGCACTTGATGTCAAGCACACAAGTCAGATGTATGTTCTCAATAAACAATAAACAAACGTTTCGGCCGTGAAAAGCTAGCAGATGACGCAGCGATCGACATTTATCGTTGAACATAGTTCCACATTTATGAGATTCCATTTCTTAACACTTTTTAAAAGATTACCGGTTACCAATTTTCTAGATGATATAATGGGTCCTAGGGTATCTAGATATGAGAGTGGCGACATACAGGATTTAACAATTGATTGGTTGAGACGACTCTATAATCGAATTCATCCAGACGTGTATCGCCAAATCTAGAATGTAAGTTTGTCATAGTTTGGACAAAAACGCCTGTCTTACCGTGAATACGCCTGTCATACACGCCTGTCATACACGGCCAGTCGAGGCTAACAAAAAAGACAGGCTACCGCGGTGTATTCCGCTTATCTTTTTTTACAGACCGCTAGAGTGACGTGATGCTCTTTTCGTACACCTGCATTGGTACATTCGAGCATCACGTGACTCCCGCGGTCTGTAAAAAAAGATACGCGTAAGCACCGCGATAGCCTTTCTTTTTCGTTAGCCTCGCGGCCAGTTATTGACTTTTAAAACGTCAGACGGTGTGGATAATCTTACACGGCGATTGGTACAAAACGATGGGTACGAGCAGGGCTAACTAGATACCGAGCTTGCTCATTCATTATCATGACGTCACAAAAGGTGGCTGGCCGCGACTAGAACCGCGACCTACGTTATACACGGCCGGTGCATGACGTTTAAAACGTCACACGGTGTGGATCATTTTTACACGGCGATTGGTGCAAATAAGCGGCGCTCCCACCGTTTTGCACCAATCGCTGTGTAAAAATGATCCACTCCATGTGACGTTTTAAACGTCATGCATCGGTCGTGTATAACGTAGGTCGCGCTAGAACTCCTATAATAGAGGCTGAGGCATCCTCGCAGATTTGGCACCCGAATTGGAGCCTAGTCGAAAAACCAAGCTAATCAGAACCGGTTCAGGTAAAGGTAATCAGAACCGAGTCTAATACTACGTTCAGATCGGATAGTTAAGATATCTTAGACCGCTGAACTCACTGAATGAGTTCCAGAAACTCACTTAAGTGAGTTCGAACTTTTCATTGATACATTCAAGTACGCTCACTCTGATTGGCTCTGGAGGCCGATTGGCTGTTGAGTTTGCTTTTAACATATGCGCATGCGCACTGGACACGGTGATGTTGAGTGAGTTATCTTAAATGCGTTTGGCGGTGTGGACAGGTATTCAATTCCGGGGAGGTACCACCTCAAAAATGGCCGTCTAAGATATCTTAAATGTCCGATGTGAACAGGGTATTAGGCAACCCCAACTCCGGCAGATTGATGCTGAACTGGGTACCAATAATCCGAAACAAAATGGTTATGCGTCAGCTCCTATTATAGGAGCAGCGACGAAAGACATACAGCGATTGGCCCAAAACGATGGGCGCATCGCTTCAAGGCAACACTAGATACCGGGCTTGCTCATTCACTCTCAAAACGTCACAAATGGTGGCTGACCGCGACCAGCGATTGGTCCAAAGCAACGCGCCCATCGTTTTGTGCCAATCGCTGTATGTCTTTCCTCCTAGTCAGCCACCTTTTGTGACGTCATCATAATGAATGAGCAAGCCCGGTATGTAGTGTAGCCCTGATCGCTTTGTACCAAGCGCTGGTCGCGGTCAGCCACTATTTGTGACGGCTTGAGAGTAAATGAGCAAGCCCGGTATCTAGTGTTGCATTTGCATCAGACTTTGTACCAAAACACTCTGTGCGACGTATAATCTGAGCATGCGGACTGTGTGTATCTGGCCGTCGCCACCCTCATATAGAGGCACCCTACTGAGGCCCCAGTGGTCCTAAACACAGAGGAACATTTACATAAGTAAAAAATGACATCATAAATGTACAGATTGATTCATAAAACTGGAAAAAATGAAGTAATTTTTCAGTGACTTTTCATTCAGCCATTCTGTGTTTAGAGCTTCATATGAAAAAAAAAATGTATCTGTAGACAAGTCACGTGGGTTAATGACTTTCTGCTCGGAAAACTAGAAGCACCTCTGATGAGTCTTCGACGAGAGTAAAATATCGCTCTTATTTATATTAATTTGTTTGGCAACTTTTAAGGAGCGCCTCATCGTGAGGAAGGACGATTAACCTTTTAACAATGGGTGATTGTCAAGAAGTAGAAATAAGACTGTGTATTAGCTTTTTCGGTTCATTTTCCGTCGCATGTGATTTTTGCAAATATTAGATATTTGTAGATGGGAATCTCCCCATTCCGAGACAATATAGGAAAACACAATTTACGTGGTCCGGATGAAGGGGTTTCACATCTGCCGACAGATACGTAGGAAAACTGTACTAGATACTGCTAGAAAAAACGTTAATAAGATAATTATGTTTGTTTATCTGTGATAATGGGAGGTTGTTTTGGCACACAACAAAGCAGACCTTCCTCGGGTATTGAATCTCTCGATGGCACTAGTTTGCATCAAACGAGTAAGTGTGTTGACATTGATTTTCATTAATATCTACATGTGTTTTGCAAATGATAGAAAATCAGCGATTTAAATGCCCCTTTATATTTTCGTAAAACTCTTACTTTTGTGATGCTTTAACTGTCGGAACTTGTCGTTAGTGATTATAGATATTCAACTTGTTGCGCTTTCCTTTTAATTATGTAAACAAATAATTAGATTGAATTACCAGAATGCTGGGTCCGTAAGATATGTATTTTGTAACAACTTTAACAATGCCCTGTTTTGGAGCATTGTTATGGAATTTGAAACAAAAATAATAAATGATTCATGAATTTGCAATCTGTACGTTTTGTGTGAAGCAAAAAATTATTTTTCTGCCAGGTGTATATATGAGGTTAAAATGTAAACAAATTGACTTTCACTGAATCATTTGGGCTAATATGATGAGGAAATCCTTTTCTGTGTCAGTTCTGTTGTACTTTTATCTGTTTGTTGCTTTTTTGATTCCTTGGAAGTAATTTTAAAAAGAAACTTATTCCATCTGGTTGCATTATTTTTATGATGTGCCAGTTTTGACCAGGGTGGCAAGCGCCCTGAATGTGAAATAAAACCAGTAAACGCCAGTGGGGTTTTGATTAAAACATGGATGTGTGAGAGAATTATGATTGAAACTGGAAATTTCTATGGAATTTCGAAATTTTATTTCATGGAAGAGGAAGCACATTTTACAAAAATTGTAAAATATGCTTTAAAAGAAAAATGCTTTATCTTTAATCAATTTTTATATTTTTTAGAGTAAATAAAACTGTTTTTAACAACTTTATTTTATTTTTATGCCAATCAAGCAAAATATAAAATTTAAGTGTATAACAGGTTAATTTAGCTTTCTGAAAGTCATCTTGTTTGTGTATTAAAAAAAGCAAAATTTTTCAAATAATTCTCATGGGAAAGGGGAATTACATTTCGTGGAAAAGTCTGGGTAAATGAAAAATTTCAAATGCTGGCCATGCTGTTGACTCTAAGCAATTATCTCAGTAAAAATTTTAATTTATTAGATTAAATATCTAAAAATTACACCCAGTGCCGGTTTAATTTCATTTGCAGTATTTTAAATGTTTAATAAACTTGGACTGGAAACTTCCTTTTATTTATAACTTCCTTATTTTGATGTTTTATGGTGTATGTGAGTTAGGAGCTCTTATTGTTATTTATCTGATTTTTATTTGATTTATGTAACTGTTAATTTAAATTAAAAAAAATATGTAAGGTACTTTGAGAATGTTATCAAATATGATTGTAAAGGCAAATTAAATTGCATCAATAAGATTTTATGTTTAGTTCTACATTGACGTTTTTAAATCTATTGTTGATGTCAGGAGTTATTAAGTACAGTAGAACGCCGCTAATCCGCAAACCTGTAATCTGCAAAGACCTCTAATTCGCAATCAATTTATGAATGTAAACAGAGAAATTTAATTCTTGAAAAATGCTTCAATGGTGACAAAATTTTGAAAATTTTTTTCACCAATTTTAACATTTTTCTTATTTTTATATATAGTATTATATATCATATAACATTCTTCTTTATAGTTTAAAATGAAAGCACATTTAATTAGTATATTATTTTATATATTCATTTCTTAATACAATACTTGTAAAATACAATTTGAGCTTTTGTGATTTTTTTTTTTTTAATGATAAAAAATCTTTACTTAGACAATATATTTTATAATTTATTTATTTTTTCATTAAATCGTAATTACAAAATTGAAAAACACATAAAAAAATACCTATATATTGCTTTTGAACTCTTACTTAAAGATAAAATTCAACACTATAAACCAAATGTCTTAAAATAGACAACAATTGATGCCATATTTAAGAAATTTAAAAAATAATAAATTATTTTTTACACAGTTATCTATATATTAAAATGTGTAATTTATTTTTTAGTATTAGCAATCTAAATTTGTCCAAATATGAATTTAAAAAAAATGTAAACAAAGATTAAATATACATGGCCTGTAATCCGCAAAAAGCCTCTAATCCGCACAACACTTGGAACCAAGCTTTGCGGATTAGTGGCTTTCTACTGTATGTGTTGCAGATACTGTAGACATTCCCATACCCGGCCCTTTCATGTCTGGACTCTTGAAAATATGTACCATTCATCCTCAGTCCGCCATCTTGTTTTTAAAATCAAAACATATTTGTTTTGTTTCTCATTTCCAAAATAATTTTCATCCATATTTACTTATTATAAACATGTTATATAATTTGAGTAATTTATTTATATTTAATAATAAAAGTTTAATAAAAAAAGGGAAAAAAAACAAGATGGCAGACTGAGGGCGAATGGTACATCTAAGTCCTGGACTCTTCCCTATCTGGATTGATAAAAGCTAAAAATTTATTGCATGCTTTTACATTGTTTTTTTTTGTTGTTGTTCTTAGAATTCTGAATCCTAATTCGATGTGTTCACGAAAGGTACACAAACAAATGTTCAATGTTATCAATCAATGAATTTTGGGAAAATTCAGTAGACCTAGATGTAATAAATATACAGTAGGGAAAGTTTCTTGTGAAAATATCACAGAAACAGAAGTTTTTGACTGGGTAAATAGTGATATAGATTACCTGCTGACCGACAAAAAAATTTAAATTTCGTATATGAAAATGAAATGGATATAAACACTGGCGATAAAGTACTCTTTGAAGAGAAACGTGTTTCTTCAGAGGAAGCATTTCAAGCATTAGATGTGTGCATTTTTTCCTAATTTGTTTAACTTTTTAAAGTTGGCACTGAATTTTATGCGATGTTATTCCTTTTTATAAAGGTTGCCTTGCAATTCGTAAAACAGCAGAACGAATCAACTTCCTCTGATGTAATTATGAGGCACTGCAGTGAGGTAGCAGTTCAGGTGAAGAACAAAAGAGACAAATTTAATGCAATAGTTAAAAAATAGGCTAAGCTTTGGGATTAGCCTGTTGTCTGCCATCTTGTTTTTTAAATCAAAACATATTTGTTTTGCTTCTCATTTCCAAAATAATTTTCATCCATATTTACTTATTATAAACATGTTATTTAATTTGATTGATTAATTTATTTATATTTAATAATAAAAGTTAAAATGTTTTGATTTAACTTGATTATGTCAGAAACAAATGTTTTGATTTATCGCTTGCGATCAGCCATCTCATTTTTTAAATCAAAACATTTTAACTTTTATTATTAAATATAAATAAATTAATCAATAAAATTAAAGGCTAAGCTTTGGGATTAGCCTGTTGTCTGCCATCTTGTTTTTTAAATCAAAACATATTTGTTTTGTTTCTATATCTGTTTCTAAATAATTTTCATCCATATTTACTTATTATAAACACGTTATTTAATTTTATTGATTAATTTATTTATATTTAATAATAAAAGTTAAAATGTTTTGATTTAAAAAATGAGATGGCTGATCGCAAGCAATAAATCAAAACATTTGTTTTGTTTCTGACATAATCAAGTTAAATTAAAATTTTAACTTTTATTATTAAATATAAATTAATTAATCAATCAAATTAAATAACATGTTTATAACAAGTAAAGATGGATGAAAATTATTTTTGAAATGAGAAGCAAAACAAATATGTTTTGATTTAAAAAAACAAGATGGCGGACAGCAGGCTAATCCCAAAGCTGTTTCTTTATGTCAAATAGGTAGGGGAGACTGGTACACAGTGGACCACTTTGTCAGTTAAATTTTTTTTTCTCTTTAATGGACAAACCGATCTGCATGAAAATATTTTTGAATATTCCTTAAACCTTTTATACATTCATCATAATTTTCTCATAACATAGTTTTCTATACATTTAAAAAAAAAAAATTATATGCATCTGTAAAATGGACTAGTGTGCCCCACTTTTGGGGCACACTGGTCCACCCACCGGGGCACAGTGGACCGCTATTAGGTAGTATCTAAAATACAATATAAATCTATTTTTCATTAATTTAATTCTTTTTTATTTTTCCCATACCCGCAAAATAACATAGTAATATAAATTTACAAGTAACATTATGAAACAAAAAATTAATTTTATTTTGAAAATAATAACAGATTAATACAGAAACAATTGCAATTTAGTTGAGGTTATTACTTAAGTACAAAAAAATCAGCGTACATTAAAATTTGCAAATTCCAAAATGAGTAAGATTGAGCCTGGAATTTTCCTGAAATACTTTTGGGTCTGGGAGCAATATTATGAAATCATTGACACCAACAATAGATTCATTTAATAGTTTTGGTAAAAATAAACTGATTTCCATTCAATTTGAGTCTCATGAATCTTACTTGAATAGAATCATCACTAATTGGACTACAGTTATATTTATCAAAGGCAGTAAATACACAACAAAATATTTCTTACTATGTTAAATAAATTATTTTTCTTTGTTTACTTTATTTTACATTTAAATAACTACTTTTAAACAATATTTCTTTATAGTAAATAAGCAATTATTAAATATTTTGAACATTCTGCATTACAGGAGCAGAGCAGATTGTGGACCACTGTGTCCCAGGAGTGGGTGGTCCACTGTGCCCCATGTTGAAGTTCAATAAATAATCATATTAATATTGTTTATAGCTTTTTTTTAAACATATTAACTTTAAAGTTAAATAAAAACAAGTATCTTAGCTTTGCAAAACAAGAACGAAAAATCATGCGTCAAGCATAGATTATGTAACACTTTCCAACGATATTCTGTAAGTAAGCCTCTTGTAATACACCTTAGTGATATATATATATTACTATGTTTTTAAAATAGTGAATAATTATTTAATTAAACCGCAAACGATTTTTCTCCATAGACGTAATGTAACGGAATTCTTTTGACTGTCCCTGTAAAGTAGCTATAAGTGCTATGCACATCCTATTCCATATTAAGCTTCTTGTAATGCACCTTAGTGATATATATCAATTACAATGCGTTTGAAATTGTGTAAAATCATTAAAATATTCTGCAAATGATTTTTCCCCATAGACCGTAATGTAACGGAATTCTTTTGAGTGTCCCTGTAAAATAACTATAAGTGCTACACACTTCAATTGAAATAGGGAACATGCTATAGATAACGACAATAACATATAAAAATTGCAAGGCAATCCGAACATATTTACGGGAGTTAGAGCACGGACAGACGGCCAGACAAACCGAAGTCATAAACACTTTTCAGCTAGGTTGGAAAGTGTTAAAAAGCTGTTTTATTGGATTTATCTGTAACCTTTAATTACTAAAAAAATTAAAATATGATGATGAAAAATTTTACATTTAGAAGTTCAAAACAACCAATTAGGATAAATTAGTTCAACCTGAGCTTAAACATATTTTCTGAAGGCTATAAATAATCAGTGCAGTGCTATTGTCTATTAGGATCGAAGAGAAGCTTTAAAAATTTTTAAATATATAAAATATTAGGGGGTGGTCCACTGTGCCAATAGGTCCAGTGTGTACCGGTCTCCCCTATATTTGACTCTTTTTTTTTTTTAATGAAAAATATATCCCTCTCTTCTGCAGATTTTTCTCATATCCAGATTACTCCAGATCATACTAGTTTGGTTATGAGAGTCTACTGTAACTTAAAAAATATTTTTTTGTATATTTATGTTCAGAGTTAATGTTAAAACTCAAAAGTATTACAAAGACATAAAACATTTTAAATCAAGTAATTAACTAAACATGCATGATCATTGTTTATGCTCCTCAGGGAAATTGTTTTGATCTTAAAAGTATCAGGAAAGCCTCCGGGAAAAGTCCATAAAAAATTTTCCCCCTCTCCCAAAAACCTGGAAAAAATATTAGCCAGCAATCATTGTTATTCACAATTACTTTTATTTTTATTGGCGATTATTGATATGGGAAAAATATTAATTTTGGCAGTACTTCTCTATTATCCCGTCGACCACTTTTCATAACAAAAAACTATCGCCAAACTGTAACGCCAAATAAATGGGAGAACATTGCCATTGGAATAACAAAATAAATAAATAAATAAAATATAAGAATTTAAGGACTCAATTGTTATTTTAATTAATGAAATAACTAATAAATCAGTAAAACATACTGAAAATGACACGCAAATGTCAAATTAAAAATCACTTGATGACATAACAAACACATTTAATGCTTCTGACATCAAGTAAATGGGACTGCATTTTTGGTGTTTAATCTTACAGTTTGGCGATAGTTTTTTGTTATGAAAAGTGGTCGACGGGATAATAGAAAAGTACCATTTTGGCAAATTACTAATTTTTTTTTTTTTTTTTTGGAAAATGAATGAACCTTGATGATGCTATCGGAATGTATCCAGTGGGCCTGATTTGCCTGAATTTTGCTCATATGTATTGGCAGAGTGACAATTTGGTATTTTAGCCAGATTTGATTGTTTTTTTTTTGTTGATTGAGGCATAATTGTTTTTTCTCAGAAAGATAGAAAAGCTCTGAGGCAGTTGTAACCAGGGCTGTACAGTTGGTGAGAAAAAATGACTCGGACTCCTGAAATTTTAAAGAAACAAACTCCAACTCTGGGATGGCTAGCAGGGATCTGTTTAGGAAAAAATTGGGTCCTTTAAAGGGCTCTTCACAAAATTTTTCATTTCAAAAACGGACCCTTCACAAAATTATTTTCCCTAAAAACAGGATCCTTCACAAAATTATTTTCTCTAAAACAGAACCCTTCACAAAATTATTTGTCTTAAAAATAGGTTTTTCACAAAATTTTTCCATCTTTAAACCAAGCATTTCACAAATTAATCATTTAAAAGTAAAGTCTGACCTGTCACTTTTACATATACAGTGAAACCTCTTTGAACGGTCACCTCTAAACAACGACAACCTCCAAATACCGGCCACATATTGATGGAACCAAACAGGTTCCATAGCATTAACATTAGTACGAACCTCTAAATAAGGAATTCTGAACAACGGTCGCTCAGTCACGAGGAAAAAAAAATAACAGCTCCTGGTACAATTTCATATTTATTTGCAAATCGAAATGTGAAGCAGATCAAACAAAAGTTACTTGATATGGCAACAAAAAGTCACTTAATCTCTTAAAAACTTAATCATTTTCCAAAAACTAATCTCTTAACCTTTTTGATAATCATTTCTGCCTCAAGATGTCATAAATTCCCAAGACTCAAGAGAGAGAGAGGACAGAAGGACCGACAACAAATTATCTGTTAAACGAACAATGTGACCACCTAGTCTATTTTATACTTTTTTTCTTTGGTGTGGGGTCTTGAAATTCTCATTTTGTCCATAGAAATTGTCATGAAAGTTTCATTGAGGAATGAAAAAGCATTTCCGTTTGGGAACAACGGATAGATGATTTCTGTAAACATTGAGCGTCTTTGTAAATTTCAGTTTTCGGGAAACTTCCGAACAAAAATGTTAAAGATTGATCATTCTTTTGTTCAACTTTTCTGCAGTCTGTCTTATTGGGGCTCCTTCGTATAACTTGAGAGTACACTTCTTACTTGTTCGTGATTCTTCATGCGTTGTTACTATAGACCTTTTAATAATACGATCTTTGCTTTGAGGTTGTTACCAACTATCGTATTAAAATTCATCATTTGATTACGAGTGGAAAATTACGATGAATTCTAAACGAAAATTCCAAAATTTCTAGTATTAACACATACACCGAAGTTTTGACGAACCTTCGTGAAATTCCAAATCTTTTCATTAATTAATAATGATGATGAGTTGTATAGCAAAACAACTCATATTGTTATTTCTTTGGAGAAAGATGTTTGCAGAAAAAAAAAAAAAAGCAACTGCAAATTACTGATTATTTTAATGTATTAAAACAATAAGGATTAATTAAAATGATTCTGTATTTCTATTTAAATTTATGTATTTTGATTTTTTAAAATGAAACCTCTGAATAACACCCACCTCTGAACAGCGGTCACTTTTCACCGGTCCCACGGGTAACCGTTATTCAGAGGTTACACTGTATAAAGAAAATATATGTATTTTATATCCATATATCTTCTTAAAAAGGCATAAACAAGAACCTAAATATAACAACCATTTCAAATTCACAAAATTATGATTAGATTTTTCACAAATATAAAAAGCTGTTCACATTTTCACAAAAACAGGACCCTGTGAAAAATGTCTGAACAGACCCCTGGCTAGTGTACTATTATTGCTTGTTGCGTGGGTTCCTATTATTCAGATTGCTTCATTACTACCATTTGTTTTGAAATAGTAGTAGTGGCTTTAATAAATTTGTCATTAAATAAAGTCAAAATATTATTATTTAAAAAAGGGGTAGCAATCAAGGGTACTTCTCTATTATTATCCCATCGACCACTTTTCATAACAAAAAACTACCGCCAAACTGTAAGATTAAACGCCAAAAATGCAGTCTCATTTACTTGATGTCAGAAGCATTATACATGTTTGTTATGTCATCAAATGGTTTTTAATTCGATATTTGCCTGTATTTTTCACTATGTTTTACTGATTTATTAGTTATTTCATTAATTAAAATAACAATTGTGTCCTTAAATTCTTATACAGTCGAACCTCGTTAACATGAAATCTCTTAACGCGAAATTTCGCTTAACACGAAATAGAATTTCGAAAAATCCCGCTTAAGGCGAAATTTTTTTTTTTCGCTTCAAAGTCAAAACATGATTCCTTATGCGATGTTTTCTATATTTCAAACTTAAATGTCACATACTCTTATTAAAAGTGGAATTTTCTCATGGTTTGAAAACGATTTAAAGTGAAAAAGGGTTTCAGAAAATTCTGAAATACGGAATTCCTGAAAAATCCCTGCTTTTATTTGATCTCTGATATGCGCAAGTGTTCCCACATTAACCATATGAGCAATAGATTAGTCACAATGAAAGTTTGGGGAAGGAATTTCTTTTTTTGAAAGTGATTATTCCATTACTCGGTTGACTGTATTGACAGTAACATAAACTATAAACCGGGGGTCTGAATTCTCCTATCTGTGAGTGAAAGAAGTGACTATCTCTACTTCACTACCTAATTAACATAATGGAAACGCTGTTCACAGTTGCTCTGTAGAATTCTGTGAAAGATGAGTCGATCTTAAGAAACCAAGCAAAAAAATTAAACTAAGTTAGCGATAAAGTGCTGAAAAAAATCACAAATTGCGGCGAAGTATGGGATACCTACAATTCTTCTACAATTTTAAAGAATCGCGAAAAGATTGAAGCGGTTTATGCTGTGAGTTAATTCAAACCAGTAAGAAAACGAATGTGTAGAAGAAAGAATGAATAAATTGAAATTGCTCTCTTGCGGTGGATAAAAGAGGCAATAAGCGAGAAAATTGTTTTAACTTTTGTAGTTTTGCGAGATGAAGCAGAGGCTTTTGCTGATGCTCTTGGTGAGAGCAATTTCATATTTTCTAACGGATAACTGCATGGATCATTCTAGAACATAATAAAGGGCTGGGTGCACATTACATAATAAGGGCAATTTTGTTGAAAAGAGCACATCATTTCATAAAAAGGGCATTTTTGTAATAAGTGCATATACCAATATACTGGTGGGGAGGGAAGTCTGGAAATCCAATAACATTTCTAATTTCCATAACTTCACCGTTTGAAAAGTATTAAAAATAGCAAAACGAAACTTGTTCTCGATTTTTATTGTAAAATTGTTTACTATATTCACAGTCATTTCCCCCTTTCTCTACGTTATTCAAAAACTTCTCTCTCTAAAACTTTTATTCACCAGATAACTTTTTCCCAGTTTTAGCAAATCTGGTTTTGAAAAAGCTACAAAATAAAAGTTCTATAGCTACTTCTCAATTTTTTTATAGAACTTATGTCATTTATCATGTGGTCAAAGGCCAGAATGCCTGATCTAATACTATATTTCACTAGACAAGGTGAAATTAATCAATGATCCTTAGTTACCCTTTATGTCTTGTTCAATGGAAAAAATGAATCGCTCAAAGTCAAAGATTAGACATACCAGGACATTTTTATCAGAGAAATAAAGAGGGAAAGAGGAATACTCCTGATGTACCATACTAACATTCTAAAAATAAAAGATAAGTAAAGAATTTTTGAAAGTACAATGCAAACAAGGCAGGATTCTACCCAAGAATAAAAGGAGGGTAGAATTCTACCTGGAGAAAGGGCAAGGAGGGTAGAATTCTACCTGGAAAAAGGGCAAGGAGGGTGGGATTTTATCTAAAAAGGGCATGAGGGTAGGCCGCCCTTCTGAAACTCTCTAGAATGATCCCTGTAACTGACAAGATTTAAATAGCGTCATAGACTTGTCTGCAGAAAGATATGTAGCCAAAATCGGTAAATTCTTTCTTAGACATTTTTTCCAAGTACATTTGCATAGATGAAGATGTGCTGACTTCGGATGTGATGACAGATGAAGAAATAATTGCTGAAAAATAAATATGACAACATTGAAGTGTCAGACAAGGAAGAAGAAATTGACACAGAACGGAAAAGTTTAGTGTCAATAAATGAATCTACCACATCATTGAAAACTGTACAATGTTTACTTATGGATTAAGAGGATACTTCCCGAGCTTTGGACAATTTAGATTAGGTCCATACGTTCCTAAAAAAAGTACTCTACAAAAATTGAAGCCAAAGTCAATAACGGACTATTTAAAAATATGATTAGCATGTAAATAAAATTATTATTGCCTAAAAAAAGATAATTTGTCAATGAAATTTACTATTTCTTATTAATTTATGATTTTTTGAGCAGGGATATATTTGTAGGTTAATTTATTTAGTTTTTATATCTAACATAGATGGCGCCACTATTATGACAGTTAACACGAAAAAAATTCCCAGTCCCTTCAATTTCGTGTTAACGAGGTTCGACTGTATTTTATTTATTTTGATACTCCAATGGCAATGTTCTCCCGTTTATTTGGCATTATAATTTGGCAATAGTTTTTTGTTATGAAAAGTGGTCGATGGGATAATAGAGAAATACCCAATCAAGCAACCTTGAGAAAAAAAAACCTACTGGCAACACTGCAACCTACTGAGACATAGCTATTTGACTTTAAAGTACATGATATGCATATTGACAGATAATTTTTAACTTTCCAACCTAGTTGAAAAGTGTTTATGACTTCGGTTTGTCTGCCGTCTGTCCGTGCTCTAACTCTCATAAATATACTCGGATTACCCTGAAATTTTTGTATGTTATTGTCGTTTACTACAGCATGTTCCCTATTGCAAATGAAATGTGTAGCACTTATAGTTTTTGTACAGGGACAGTCAAAAGTATTCCGTTACATTACAGTCAATGGGAAAAAGTCGTTTCAAGTGTATTTTGATGAAACTACGCCATTTGAAACATGAAATTGATATATAATTATGAAGCGCACTAAAACATGCTTTTTCTAGAATATGGTGTATGAAGTATTTATTATTCATTTACAGGTCAAATAAAAGAATTCTGTTACACATTGTTCTACGGGGAAGAATCTTTTGCAGTGTAATTTAATTATTAAATTTACTATTTCAAAGATAATGAAAATTATATGCATTACTTTACTGGGGTGCACTATAAATGACACACTTAAAATTATGGTGTGCATTGCGTTTATCGTTCATTTACAGAAACACACAAAAGATATGTTACAGTATACGTGCAATAATTACAGTCTATGTGTGATATAAGTGCATTTACAAGATTGGTTTGTATAATTAAGTTTAACTAAATTTTTTTGTATTACGTGGTGTGTATAAATTCGGTTAATCATATACAGGGCTACACAAGGGAATTTGTAAGTATTACAGACTAGGGGAGTGAATTGCTTAAAAGTCGTTTTTAATTGTGTTACACATTTTCCTGCTCAACTATATTTTGTAGATTAATATAAGTTTGTGGAATATAAATAAATTCATTACAGGGCTACGCAAAGGACAAAATACATTGTCGTTTATGGTTGGTAATTGCCGGAAGTGAGTTTTAAGTTGCCTTATGTGTTTTTTAGCTTAATATGTGATGTGTACAAAACTGTTTAGATAATATACAGGGCAGTACAAAAGATTGAGTGCATTTCCATTGATTGGCGAAAATTGTTAAACGTGAATTTTCTAACTGAACTAAATTTTATCATGTTATGTATTATATATCCAAATCTACAGATCATATACAGGGTTGCATAAAAGAATTCAACTACTTTTTTTACAATGGAATGTAATTTCGAAAACTGTATTTTTCAATATGGTATATGTTTTCTAAACTGTTTACTTGCATATTTTCTTTTGCCTTATTTATCCTTGAAGTTTCGTTACAGTTTTTTGAATGCGTTGGAAAGTGTTTCATAATCTTTGCTTGACGCATGATTTTTCGTTCTTGTTTTATTTTAGTTTCATTCTTCGGAGGAATCATAGGTGTAATCTGTGATAAGTAGTCATGACCACAGTTATATCAGGGGCAAATTTCCAACGGTAATTTAGTATAAAAAATTTCAACTTCTTTAAATGCAGAATTTTTGTTTTAAATAGGACAAAAATACTCTTATAAAATACTGGTGGAACTTTGTCCCTGCATTAATTGGCTCTGTCAAGACTGAAAATATTTTGAACATATCTCCTCCCAGATACTCTATATGACTCGCACAATGTATTATGCAAACATTAAATTTTATATGCGGTGAAATTTTAATTATATCAAAACTGCTTATGTATGTAAAATGTTTATATGCGTGTAAATTGTAATTGAAAAATTAAATTAGAAGGTACAAACAACATATATTAGATACAAACAGTACTTAAAACCTAATAAATCTCTAAAATTTACTTTGAACAACACACGCAAAGATCTTGCATATCAGTTGAATCCTAATAACATATATTATGTATGTCATTTTAAGACAATTACCAAAATATGTTATGTCAAACGTGAGGGCAGGAATCTGAAACTACAGTAGTCGCTACTTTTTTCTGTAGTGCATTATGTTTTGAACAACGTAGTGTAGCAAGTAGCACAATACAAAAAATCAGTAGTTCGTAGCAGGAACCAATACTACTTTTGATGCTACATCAGGGAAAAAGATGTGCCATCATACTTTTGTGCAAAATATGTTCTGCTTAACAATTTGTGAATCTTATCTACAGTGTATAGCAATGCAAGGCATGCAATTATAAATATTTTGTTGCTGAAGTCAAGTACTAACCTCCCAAAGGAATTAATTTTCTTGCTGGCAAAACTTGTCTATTTACTCGTTATTAAGGCTTCATGTTTTAATGCTGAGTTTCTTAATATTTGGAATTGCTTTATGCACAGATTTATTTATTTACATTTAGTGTTGTTTTCTGTAATTTTCTAGATTATAAAATTATACAACTCAATAAAATTCTCTCTCAACAGTCAATTAACATATTCAATATTAGTAAATTACAATAACATAACTTTTAATAACATATAAAATTGATTAATATAACATATTATAGTCCATTACATACAATTAACATATTAAGAGTGTATTGGAGAGTTAAGTAAACAAATCTATTGATAAATATACATGTCAACAGTAATTTTATTCCCAATGCAATAATTACTGAAATAATAGTAAATAAAATTTATACAATATATGATTGTGCATAAATATTCAAGAGAGCCCCCCCCCCCCTTGTTATATCGTTCAATTCATAATTTCATATTATATATATATATAGAGAGAGAGAGCTTTGTTTTTGTGTCCCCCCCCCCTCCTTTTACAAAAAAAAAAAGCTGTAGTTTAACCAAGTTTTCACTTTCTGTACACATACAGTGTAAGAAAGTATTGTAATCATGATAAAAAACAGATTATGGAAGTATTGCTACATTTTTACATTTTGAGGTGTCCTGGATAGAGATCTGCACGAGCCGGGCCAAGGCCCGAAGCCCGTACTCGGCCCGGCTCGGGCCTATTTTTCTTCACGGCACTCGGGCTGGCAGAGTTTCTCCCATATAGTTTCAGAAGGGTGCTGCACCCTGCCTGCCCTTTGGTTTTCAAAATAGCACCTTTCTTGCCCCTCATAAAAGGAATTAGCACCCTTCTTGCCCTCAGTAAAAAAAGTGCTCTTTCTCCTTTTTGCATTAAAAAATTTGCTTTCATAGTAAAAACTGACCCAATGTTGTCTTAAAAAGAGTGTTTTGACTTTGAAATATCAAAAGTGGCTTTAAAAACCAAAAGAATACCTCTAACAATTAAAAAAAGTGCCCTTAAGAACTGAAAAGTGCCCTCAAAAATCAAAAAAGTGCCCTTAAAAATAAAAAAGTGCCCTTTTCTCACCAGCAGCACCCTGCCCTTTTTTAGCCATGGGGGAAACTCTGGACCGGGCCGGGCCATATTTTTTTCTGAAGGCTTGGGCCGGGCCGGGCCTAGTGATTACTCTTTACGGGCCGGGACTGATTTCATTCTTCCTAGTCTTCACGCCTCAAAATTTTTAGTCCTGGTTTTGACCCATATGAAAATCATTGTCTCGGCGTGCCTGGTTCGTTTGAAGGTCAGTAAAATAAAATCTGGCATAAAAATCTTTTCAAAACATGCGTACATTTTTAAATCGCCATTATTTTATAATTAAACATTAAAATTTATTCTTTTTAAAGAATAGTAGATTTATACACTTATTAAAATATGGCTAAATTAAAATATAGTGAAACGTGTGAAAAAGAACCTGCTTATGACGGGTTGGGTTGGGTTGATTATTGACGGCCAATTATCTACACTTGGGATATAGGCCCGGGGGGAGTGCCCTTCGTGGGGGGTCTTTCTAAGGGAACCTAACCTGTATTTACGCATGGATAAATCCATGGCTCGAAGAAAACCACGAAAACTCCGAACGATTAGGCCGACGGGCGCGATTGGGATCGAACCCAGCACCTCCCGTCTACCAGCTTCGAGAGCACAACCTTTCAGCCACTGGTGGGGCTGCTTATGACGGAATCCTGTCTTAAATTGAAAAGTGTGTTGATCCATTAAAAATGAATATACTAATATGTAAGAAAAGAATATATAATACATTTACACCTGCTAAGAAGGCAAATTGTCTATAACTCATTTTTTTTTTCTTCCCTATGCAATTCCATCTTAGAAGATTTTACTGTATAGCATTTTTCTGATTTTGAACACTTCAATAAATGGAATATGGATTAACAATATTGATGATAACTTAAACACATACATACAACAAATAGAGATTTATTAAAAAAATAAATATTCCAGCGTGCAACATCTCTATAAAAATGAAGATTATAAACATGAAAAAAAAAAGGCTAAGATAGGAATTTTTGGTTAGATCTCCTCCTACAAAGCAAATTTTTAACCAAATCGACGTAAAAATTATGTTTTGTAGAAATTCACTCGGGCCGGGCCGAGATTTTAACTTTTTTCCGGGCCGGGCTCGGGCCGAACTTTTAACTCTTAAATCGGGCCGGGCCAATGTTTTTTTTGTTCGGACCGGGCTGGGCTCGGGCCGAACTTTTAATTCTTGTATCGGGCCGGGCCGGGCCAAATTATTTTTTGTATAGGTCGGGCCGGGCCCAGGCCTGGAAATTTTGGCCCGTGCAGACCTCTAGTCCTGGATCCGTTCTGGCAATTTTTACAATGATTTCATACGTATGTGTGGATGTATGCATATATATTAAAAATTCTTCACGTTTTCAAGTCCCCAGAGCTAATCTTTATAAAATTAGGATCTAAGTTTTTATTTATTGTTATATTACTATCTATTTGAACCTACAATATTTTGTAAAGTGTTCAGAAAGTCGAGTGCAGTCACTTCTGATTTTTGTAAGTAACAGTATTTAAATATTGATTGTATATACAGTAGAAAGCCACTAATCCGCAAAGCTTGGTTCCAAGTGTTGTGCGGATTGGAGGATTTTTGCGGATTACAGGTCATGTCTATTTAATCTTTGTTTACATTTTTTTTTCATATTTTGGACAAATTTAGATTGCTAATACTAAAATATAAATAAATTACACATTTTAATATATAGATAAAGTAATAACTATGTAAAAATTAATTTATTATTTTTTAAATTTCTTAAATATGGCATCAATTGTTGTCTGTTTAAGACATTTGGTGTATAGTGCTGAATTTTATCTTTAAGTAAGAGTTCACAAGCAATATATATGTATTTTTTTATGTGTTTTTCAATTTTATAATTACGATTTAATGAAAAAAAAAATAAATTATAAAATATATTGTCTAAGTAAGGGTTTTTTATCATTACCGTAAAATCTCGTTAATCCACCCCCCTAAACACGACGGAAAATCGTAAAATAAGCAGGGGGGGGCGCTTACACGGTATTAAAACTGTAGTATATGATATTTATGGGTGGTGGGGGAGGGGGAGGGGGGAGAGCTGATCATCGCAAAGCATGCATTATTTTAATAAAGTAACAAAAGAAAAACATTTTGAAAAAAAAAAAAGATAGACAAAATAGAAAAACGGTATAACTTCACGATTAATGGTGATTTCAGATTATAGAAAATTCTGGATTTCAGAAGCTTTGAAACTGGAATGCATTTAGATAAATACCCTAATTTCCTGAAAATTTCACAAGATCTACAGGACTAATGTTCAGCCATAAGAGAAAAAATATTGAATCTATTGTAAAATATTTCCATTTTTAACTTTTGTATTTAATATAACACTTGATAAATAAATAAATCTGAAATAAAAAATTGATAATTCAGTACAAAACATTTGCAACATAAGTAAGAATAAATTCAGAAGATTTACATTACTTAATATAAAATTATAATTAAGTTAGTTAATTACTTAAATATTTGTTTAAATTAAATATAAAATCCTTGTACTAGTTATTTTTTTGTCTTATTTATAATTTAATATTACAAGATCAGCGAATCAGACAAAGATTTGTGTGGCGCCATCTGTTGAAGTAAAAGCTTACTACGCAATTCGATTATCGGTTGAATCGAATATCGGCGTATGCGGAGAATGAATAGCTATAATGGATGAAGCATAGAGTGCGATGTTTGTAAACTAAATATGAGTTAAAAACTATTGTAAAGCATGAAATAAATGGATTTAAGGAATCAGTTGTTAATATAAAACAGAAATCAAAAGATTATTGGTAAGTTAAAAGTACTTTAACATTAATAATTACGTTTTTATAATAAAGTTACGTTGATATGTACTGTTTATGAACTTTATACTCAAATAACTGTAAATAAAGATGACATATGAGTAAATGGTAATGAATGCTTGTGTTTAAAGAGTGTATTTGAGGCAGTAAGACCTAGATATGAAATAATGGTATGACTTTTCTTAACAAGATTTAATAAGTTACGCGGTCGCACCATCTGTTGATTTTTAAGAAAGATATTTGCAAATTTGCTCAAAAAAATTATGTTTATTGACATTTGCAAAGATATTGAGTAGGAAAAAAATCGCAGAAAATCCGCAGCCGCATATAATCGGCATTACAAGAAAAATAAAGTTTTTTAACGTATAACAGGGGTGATTGTGTTCAGGTTATATACCTGAATTCAGGTATTTTTTTCATTTCCAATACAGAAATTCTGTTTTTTCTGATAGTTAAATTCATAAAATAAGACTAAAATAGCAATTTTATATGATTGCTAAACATAATTAAAATTCATATTTTTCATAATTTGACCTCCCTGTAATAAATTATTTGTCCCCCCCCCCCTCTATCCATACAGAAACATTTTCTTGCTAAAATTTCAGGTATTTTTTCATGAACCTACAATCACCCCTGGTATAATCCGCAGATTATAGGCAGGAAATTAGGGTAATAACACTAATATCTGTCATTAATATGGTAACAGAAAAATAAAAGTAACTTAATAATTTAAAATAATTAAAAAACACTGAGAAATTGCAGTTGAAAATGTCCTGAAGTAATTTCGAGAACTAGTAACATTTTATGTGGTGTCGCCATCTGTTGTAAATTAGGAAGATTAAATAACCGTTTTTCTTTTAATCATAGTTTCGTATCTATAAATGCTAAATAAATAATACAAATCACAAAAATTGAGAACATATAGAACGAATTGGTAGTGTTGCCAGATTATAAAAACAATAAACATTACTACCACAAATATAGCACAAATTATGCTACAAATTCGACTGTGTATCAACAGATCGATTGATCTGATCAATCAATCGATATATTCTTTTTTGTGATTTGTTTTCATAATAATGTTAAATACAACTATAATTCTTTAATAAAATAAATAGATACTCTTTTAATCAAAATATTTTCCACACAGCATCAAATACAGATTTTTTTTAACTTATTTCATGAGAAATTTTCACTATCGATATTTTTATAACTATCGCCATGGAGCTAAATTTACAGCTAAACTAATGTTTAGTTATATTGCTTTTTCAGATCGACAATGTGTTTTGTACATGTTTGCGATATATCAAAGAATCGTCACGCCTTTCTGATTCGTCGGAAAAAAAAAAAAACACTCGGGAATTAAATTTTTGGTGTTGATCTTGACGTGCACGGCGAAATTTCTTTTGGGGGAGGGCGCTTTCTCGGGATTTTTTGAATTTTCCAATTTGTTTACAAAGTGGGAGGGAGGCGCTTAATCGGGAAGGGCGGATTAACGGTATTTTACGGTAAAAAAAAAAAAAAAAATCACAAAAGCTCAAACTGTATTTTACAAGTACTGTATGAAGAAATGACTATATAAAATAATATACTAATTAAATGTGATAAACTATAAAGAAGTATGTTACATGATATATAATAGCTATATATAAGGATAAGAAAAATGTTAAAATGGGTGAAAAAAAAATGTCAAAATTCAAAATTTTTTCACCATTGAAGCATTTTTCAAGAATTAAATTTCTTTGTTTACATTCATAAATTGATTGCGGATTAGAGGCCTTTGCAGATTACAGGTTTGCGGATTAGCGGCCCTCTACTGTATTACATTTATTTCACCGTATCCAGGCCAGGGACACATCTGGGGAGTCACTAGGGGGGGGGGGAGATATTAGAAGTTTGAAGGTTGCAAATCTGACCGACATAACGGGTCAGATAGGGGCTAATTTTTTTTCATTGTGGGTCGTGTTAATTTTTACTTTTTTCTGCGGGTCGGGTTCAGGTCCGATTGATTTCTACAAATTTTGCTGCAGTTCGGGTCTGGTTGATTTCTGCTTTTTTGCTGCTTGTCAGGTTGACTTGCATTATTTTGGTTTTGGGTTGGCTTTTTATTCTTGAGTCAAGTGTGCAGATTCACAATTGCCACGTGGCGGCTAAATTTTTTGCTTTGGCCACTAACTTTCGATGTCTAAGTTGCCATGTATGTTACAGGGATGTGCTTTTTCTGCCGAACAGCAGATTTCTACTTTTATTATTATTGTTTAATCAAATCCACAAATTTACCTTCATAATTCCATAATATTTACCACTTTTTTTCTTTTATTTTTTTCTTTTTTCTTTTTTTGTTGTTCACAATTAAAAAATGATTAAACATGGATGCCACATTAACGCAGATCGGCAAAATTCCTGTTTTCTTCTTGAAAAGAAGAAATAAAGTCTGTCTGCAGAATCAGTAAAAAAAATCACGATCTTGATATGCATCGTGAATGAATTCAGCAGAGACAGCATACCACAATTAGCCTGTCATGCAGAAAAATTCATGCCAAGAAGATAATAATTTTGGGTCCCACTCAATAAATGTGTAGTTCTGGGATTATTCAGATCTGTTCTTACAGGTAGGCACTAAATAAAATATCAACATACGATTCTTCCCCAAATTAGCGAAATTCCTCGAATTATTATTTTTAGCAGAATTCTGCAAAGTTGGTCATGGAAAGAAATCTTGAATTTCCTCAATCGGCCGTGGACTTTGTGCACATGAAAAAATCCTGCAAATTTCATCAATCGCTCACAAAATGAAACTGCAAATTTCGTTAATCGGTCACAGAAAAACAACCAACAACACTAATTTCATCAATTGGTTGAGAAGAAAAAGCACAAATTTCATCAATCAGTCGCGATAAAAACGCAAATCTCATCCATCAATTGCAGAAAAAAAATACAATGACCTCTCATTTATATGACTCTGTTATATGACTCTCTCGGTTATACGCCAAATTCTATTGGTCCCGTCCACGCTTTATGGGAGGGAAATAATGCTAAACTTCTTTCAGTTATTCGATTGCTTTTCTCACTTATACGACGATTTAAACGGTTCGGAGGATTTTACATTTCTCACTCAAGAATTCATTTTTATAATCTTAAAAGTGCAAATCATTCACGTTTTCTTAGCTTTATCCTTTCACTATTGTTAAAGTGTCTATCAATAATGAATAATATTTCTTATATACCTTCGTGTGTTATTAACGATGAAATCTATGGCGGGAGAGTGGTTGTATGGAATTCCCTTGTGCCTGCCATTTAATAAAAACCAAATGACCACCTAGAAAAAATGAGACATCGCAGACAATTAAGAAATGTTTTAGGAAATGTTGTTTTTCACAAGACCAAACTGCTAATTCAACAAATGAACCTGATTTTGAGAACATATGATATGGGAATCGTTTAATGAGGAAGACTGGGATGAAATGTTTATGGACGAAGGTATTAATTTCAAAGATTATGTAGAATGTGATGAAAACTGCTTCTGTCAGAAATGAGAACTGCTGAAGAAATCTTTGAGGATATCAATAAGAAATACTTGAGCGAGGAGGATGACGAAGATGAGAGCAGTGTTATTGCTGGTGTAAATTTTTCTGAAACAAGTGCCTCTTTAAATACATTAAAGAATTATGTCGATCAAAATTATTATTCCCAAAATAGCTTAAAAACTTTATTAGACTTAAAAAATACATTTTCTCCTTTCATCGATGACAGATACAAACTAATATCGCTTCATTTTTTGAGAAAATCTGATCTGTAAATCTTTAAAATAAACATAGTAGTATGTGAACTATTTTGTGAATCTTTTAAAAATATATTTTATAAATTTATATTTAAATATGTTCTTAGTTCTCAAAACTTATTGTTTTTAATATGAGTAAAATAATTAATGCATATAAAGTTTGAAACTTGTATAATACGACGGTCTCTCACTTATACGACTTTTTTCTATGGTCCCCTGAAAGTCGTATAAGTGAGAGGTCACTGTATGAGTTTCTTTAATTGGTTGAGGGGGGGGGGGGGGAGAATCCTGAACTTCTTCAATTCGTCCCTGAAAAAATTGCGAGTTTCATCAAATAATCACAAAGTAAAACCGCAAATTTCTCCAATTGTTCGTGCAGAGTTTCCCCCAGGTTTAACAAAGGGCAGGGTCCTGCTGGTGAGAAAAGGGCACTTTTTTATTCTTAAGGGCACTTTTTGGATTCTTAAAGGCACTTTTCAGATTCTTAAGGCACTTTAATTGTTAAAGGTATTCTTTTGGTTTTTAAAGCCACTTTTGATATTTAAAAGTCAGGGCATCCTTTTAAAGACAACATTGAATCGATTTTTACTATGAAAGCAAATTTTTTAATGCAAAAAGGAGAAAGGGCACTTTTTTTACTGAGGGGCAAGAAGGGTGCTAATTATTTTTATGAGAAGGAAAAAGGGTGCTATTTTGTAAACCAAAAGGCAGGCAGGGTGCCGCACCCTTCTGAAACTGTCTGGGGGAACTCTGGCTAGTAGATTTAAAACCACGAATCTCATCAAGCTGTTGTGAAAAAAATATAAATTTCACCAATCGATCACAGAAAAAGTTGTGAATTTCATCAATTAGTCATGAAAAAAAAAAATCCTGAATTTCGTCAAGGAGTCTCATTAATAAAACTCGAAAATCGGCGATTAGTCACAAAAATTGCAATTTATTGTCTCTATAAGGATTATTTTTTAAAAATCCTTAATAAATCCTTTAAAAAAACCCTTTCACCAACAAAAGTTGCAACAAGGCTTATAGTGTTCGATGTTTCTCTATCATCCCACACTCAAAATCATCCCTGAATGTCAGAAATTGTTAAATTAATTTTATTAAAATCTAAAACCTAAAAGAAAATAAATCTTCTCCATATTTTTTTTTCATGTATGTTTTTTAATTTGATTTTTATAGATATAATTTTTAATGCAAATGCCCATGTTAGCGTTTATTTTCAGCTATGAAAAAAACTTTGGGATGGGGGGGAGAGAGTTTATTTATAGAGTAAAAAAAGTTTGAAAATCGTTTATTCATAAAATGTTCAAGCCTTATATTACAAACATTTATTCCTACAAACTGGATACAATTATGGTGGGAAGATTTTATAAAATAAAATCCTGTCGTCCAAATTTTATGGAGAAAAAACAAATTATTAATTTAAGTTT
Organism: Maratus michaelseni; assembly: GCA_963931845.1. Taxonomy (NCBI): domain Eukaryota; kingdom Metazoa; phylum Arthropoda; class Arachnida; order Araneae; family Salticidae; genus Maratus; species Maratus michaelseni. The sequence goes on from OZ007586.1 coordinate 33,057,045, forward strand.
TGTGTAAATTTTAATTTAAAATTTACTGTTTTTACTTTTAAGCTTTAATAGCAGACTATTACTGATAAATGATAACATTTTAGTGTATCGTATTTTTTATTCAACATAATTTTGCATAAGTTATTTTTCTGAAGAACAATCTAGTTTAACTATATACAAAACCTATACTTTTTAAAACATACTCAGGGAGAAAGATTAAGACCAAAACACATAACAAACTTTATTATTTTTTAATAACATTTCAGAATGATCTGTTTAACACTATTGCTTTAAATATATTGGAGTAGCAGTGTTCATCGTAACCAGAGTTGTATAATATAGATGCACGGCGTGCGCAGAAAATTTTCTGCAAAATTCTGAATTTTGCAAAAAAAAAAAAAAAATAAATACCAAAAAAATTAAAGATATTCCCCAATTTTATGTACGATTTATTTACCGTTTGCACACAATTCAAAACTTAAAGATGCAAAACATTGTTGTGACATTACAGACGCTTGCGAAGAGGTCAAAATATTAAGGATTGGGTTGTTTCTAAATGTATTGACAAAATAATTGATAATAATTCAGCTCTTCCTATCATGGATTTTTAGCTTTATTATTAACCAAAAAAATTATTCTTTAATATTAATTAATTTTAAATGGTAATTATTTTAAACTACTATTTTTAATTTATATCGTCAAAATAATACAACACGCAATTTTATTAAACATTAAATTAATTTGCAGAAAGTTTTTGACTCAATATTTATGTGCGCAGAAAGTTTTTGGTTTTATACAAGTCTGATAATTTTACATAGTCTGTGATAAGATTTTTTTTTTTTAAAGATAATTTTTCTTATAGAAAAACAACAAAGGTTTGAAGTGTGTTTTGATTTTTATAGGGCGAAGTAATCTTGCACATTCGCAATTTATTTTATATGTACTTTTGTACAATAAAATCAAGATAAGAAATATTAGTTTCCTAATATTCCCCACTACCATCATTGCTGAGCTTATACAGATTTTTTTAAACTGACTTGCTCAAATTTATCTTCTGAATGTACATAGTTTAAAATTTATATTATACTTAATATTCAAATTTAAAAAAAATTATAATTACATTTGATGTAGGGTTGGTACTTTTTGCCTGGACAGTGGCAAAAACTGGAAAAAATAAGGCAAAAATGCAAATTCTTATTGGCCTTTAATGTGTAGTATGATCTACGAATTAATGAGGATCATAATGGTATAAACAATTAGATTTAATAACGTATATCGCTCAAATGGCAACATCTTCAGGTCAAAATGATAAATAAAATATTCTCGCAAAGTTTTTGAAAATGATTCATTTTCATTTCATTGACATTCATTTTCAAAAACGCTGCAAGACTATTTTATTTATCATTTTGATTTGAAGCTGTCGCTGTTCGAGCGAAGGAAACATATGTAATCTATATAATGGTATTTTTAAAGGTAATGTTATATTTTTTATCACTTAAGCAATAATTACACTTTAAAGTTAACAGGTGATTTTCATTTTATTATATTATTTGTAACATATATCATTTAATATTTGCAGGGGTCGCAGTTGTCCTATATTTCCTATATTTATAAAATAACCTTCAAAAATGTCCTATATTGTCCTATATTTCTCTAACTGTCCTATATTTCCTATATTTCTCTACTTTCTCATATCTTTGGTATTAATATCGCCGCCCGCTAGCATTTGCGATCGTTTCTGCTGTTTGTTTTTTGTCGTATTTCAATACAAGAGCAATGGCTCAATCCTGCCCATGATGCTCCCGCTTTCAGCCAATTACAAACGAGAAGGAGGGTGTGGCGTAGATCGCTGGATTTTTAAACACGCCTTCGAAGCAGGAGATGAAACATCGATGTCTGTGGAGACTGCTTAATCTCCTTGGCTTCATTGTCCGTTTATTTCTCTTTTGGATATGGCATCAGGAAAGAAATCTTTCTGTTTGATGTTTTGGTTGTCACTTGTATCGCTTTGCTTGCTTGCTTGCTCGCTGAGTTATTTCTATTATTCAACATGGTGCTTTCTTTTATTGCGATTATTTTAGCTTCTTTTATCGTGTATTCAGCTGCGATACCAAGTTTTTTCTGCCAGTAGAATCTACAAAGCAAGATTGAGACTTGTCGCTTTGTTTTTCAGCATTTTCTTTATGCTTCGTTGTTTTGGCATGCTGCGTTACTTGCGAATAGCCACTGTTGCTTATGGGAACCGGACATTGACAAGAGACAATAAGCGTTATAATCATCTTTACCCTTTACAAGCCATTCGCCGACTTTTTTCCCATGAACATCAATCTTATCTGTCCAAGCTTCACGGAACTTCGTCAGTCTATGTTCACGTTCAGTCATCGCGTTAATGCAATAAATATGCCTTTTCACATTGAAATAAAATAAAATTTAAAATAAAAACTAAAATAAAATTTAAAATAAATACTTATTTTACTCACTATACTCATTTTAATTTCTGCCATTTTATCGTTTTTTGAAGTTGTAGGATTATTTTCTTTTTCTTTCCTGATTTTTTGCTTTTATTTACAGATTTTTCAAATTCTTTTTGAATTTTATATTTAGAGTAAGCATCTTTGTAAAATTGGATCATTTCTTTTGTTATGCAAGCTTCTACAGCTTTCCCACCAACAGCATCTTTTATTAATCTCAAACCTCTTATTGTGTCAAGGCTTAAAGAGGATCTTTCGGACGTTAGCATTCTCTTATTTAGAGAAAATCCTCTTTCTATGGACGCCTGTGTGATAAAGATATATCACAGTTTTATCTTTTTTAAGTATTTTTATTTCAGCTCAATGTATTTCTATTTTTATAGCCTTTCCAGTTTAATTTGCCATTCCTTAAAAGCTATTTATCAGCAGTCGCGCTCCTTGTACGTTGCTTTTTCAGCAGTGTTTTCACGGCGTTACTCCATCCCTCCTGAGTTAGCTTTCAATCGGCGCCGAGCTGTGACGTCATCGTCATTCAGCGGCTCTCACTCCGCACGCGTGTGTTGTGCGCATGCGTCACCGCCGCTCTTGTTCGGTATGTTTTCAGGAGCTGTTTTGTTTTGGCGCTGCGGCCGAAAGGGGCGTGTCTTTCAAATACAAATTAGAATCGTTCTTTTAATTATTAAATGTTAATTTGTTTCTGATTTGCTCTTTTAATTTTCATGTAATTCCTAATCAACAAATTAGTTTAAATTAATCTTGCTGCCACATTTGTGCACCCCTTTTATGGGTATAAATACTAATGTCGCACATTTTTCCAACAGAATTTTAATAAAAATGATGCTGTAAATTTATGATAAACGTCGTATGGTCTGGAGGCCCGCTGGCCTGTGCCAGCGCTCGTATCCTAGAATCGCCGTAGCGCTGATTCTTTGGAGATCTATTTTGCGTTTTCAGTTTTTAATTATTCTATAAAAATGCTGTTGTAAATTTTAAGTTTAATATTTTAAAAGTTTTAAATCAACTGGTAATTTAATTCTGCATTAATTCTACATCCCTTATTGGATTCTGCCAGAAGAAATATTTTAAAGATTCTTCGAATTTTACAAAATTTGAGCCAGTACTTTTTAAAGACTTGATGTGCAGCTTTCATCTCATCCTTCCTCCTTCAAGAAAATGTAATAAACATTATTGGATCCTAACCTAAACGAGTTCTTATTTCAAGTAGTGTATAAGTCTCTTATTTTTCAACAAAGAACAAGTAAGAATGTTTTATTTATTTTATATTTTTGTTTCTCTTCTTAAGAATTATTGACCTAAAGAACAGATGCACAAATTGTGCAGGGTTAATTGCTATTTTAATCACAACTGCAATAATAAATAAATATTTAAAAATTCACTATACGATCCCTATTCTTCCATCCATTAAGATAATAACACTATAACGGCACTTAAATCATTTTTTTACGTTACAGCCTGCCCATGTGAAAAAGTTAAGATGGCTTTCACTAAATTCCCCAAATATTTGTATTTAGGAAGTTGTTTACTGTCAGTCATGGGAAGGACATTTTCCCAGTAGTGATTTATTGGTTGCCAGATCACATTAAAGCCCCATTCTTCACAGATATCATCATCATTTACATAAATGTTCCACTCATCTGTGAGTTTGTCAACATTGCTTTCCGATATTACCTCAGGTTGATAAAAAGGATTAACAATTTCATAAATTTGTAAATATCCATAATCTGTAAATATTCATACTACTCATCTGTAAATATTCATACTAATAATCACCAGGTAAGTTTGGTTTTATATTTGTTTTTTAAGATTGTAACTTGATTTAATATCATTAATTAGTGAAAATTTATAAAGTAATATGGATCATGTCTAAAAAAAGTTTTTATAGCAAAATATATCCGATAACGTAATTTTCTAAATGTCCTATATATGTCCTATATTTTTTGCGAAAAATGTCCTATATTTTATGGATTGGTCACTTCTACCCCTGTATTTGTAACTTAATTTGCTAATTAATAAATATAATTAAAATGTTTTTATATATTTTAAACGTTTATAAAACAGGCGGGATTCATTCTAATACTTGGGAACTTAAGAACCAAATTAAAAATTGGATATCTAATTTTTTTCTTAAAGTATTTTGTCAGCCATTAATATTTTTTTGATTATCAAAAGGTTTTATATAACTATTTTTGTTTTATGTAATGAGTTCTAAAAATATGTAGATATGTCTTGGGTACTGATTTATAATTATTTATCAAATGAAACTTGTTTGTTATAAATATAAAAGTAGTTAAATTAAATTGAAAATTATATATTGAAAATACCTTTCTGTTATGTCTTTTTAGGAAACTAGATCCCCCCCCCCCCCCAAATCACCTTACATTCCAAGTAAGGGATAAAAGTTACATTCTTTACTTTCAGTAAACAGCCTGTAGCCATTTTATAGTGTTCTGCTTTAATTATAAATTTATATTAAAAAATTGAATTTAGAATATAAAGGTTTATTTGAATTTCTTACACATATAAACATAAACGTTTTGCCCATTTACAATCTGCACATTTCTATTGTGTAAATAATCATTAACAGGAGTCCATCCAGGAAAAATTTGGGGCCTATTTAGGGCCCCTTCACAAAAATCCATTTAACAAAACAGTTCCTTTCAAAAAATTCATTTTAATAAAACAGGCTCCTTCGTAAAATTCCTCATAAAAATAGGTCTATAGGCCTTTTCACAAAATTCCATTCCTTAAAAACATACTCTTCATTAATTATTTTTTCTTTTGTTATGTTTTTAAATGTGTAATTTGCAAACAAAACAAGTTTACCGAAAAGGAAAACTTTACAGAAGGACTTAAAAGAAGAAATTATTATTAAATGTTTTGTTTGAATTTGAGTAGCTAAATTTCATCTTTCATTACAAAATGTTATTTTTTTTACAAAAATATAATTAATTTCACAACTTATTTTTCACAAAATGGGCCCCGAGTAAAAATTCCTGCATCGACCCCTGATTAATAATTATTGTATAAACATGAATAAATAATTAAGTTTTCTATTTATTTATATAAAATTAGTATTTTTGTCATTTATAATTTTGTTATAAAAGTTAAGTGTTCTTTCATAAAATGCATAATCATATAGTATTATTTCTGTTGTCAACATCCCTTTTTCTAAGCAAATACAAAACGCAGAACGATAAATGAGATACCATATGAAAGGATTTTGAACAGGCTTCTGACATAGTACAGTTACATTTCGTTAAAACATGTTTTTTGAACAGGCTTCTGACATAGTACAGTTACATTTCGTTAAAACATGTTTTTTGATTAAAAATTACAGTTAACTAAAAATTAAATCAGGATTGTTTTCATACGTGAAATGAAAGGTTTCCTCAAATTAATGTTGCTAGAAAAATAAAATACCGCATTATATCATGCTCAACAATAATTATATATAAAAAAAAGATAAAGTGGGACATTTTTGCTGCATGGGTTTATTTTATATTTATAATTAAAATAAAAAGCAAAATTTAAATTGAAATGCTCAATTTTTTTTATTTTTTATCCCATGTTTTTTTTTTTCTAAAACCGATGTCACCCTCACCCTCCAATGCAGTTCAAATACCATTGATAAACTTTTTTTGCATTTGCTATCTTTGGTCAGTTTTTACTGTAACTTTGATAGAATACATGAGATGATATTATGCCTTGACTAATGTTGTTTGCAGATATTCTTAGTCATTAATTTTTTTTTTAGAAATTTAAATCTGCATCTAAAAAAATATTAGATATTGCTAAAAAATATTGACCAGTGCGAAATCTTTGTGTGGGTTCACTGGTTATACTTATTTCCCTTAAGAGTTCAAAAATAAATTTAGAATATTGATTTTTTTTAAGTAAGTACAGTCGAACCTCGTTAACACGAAATCGCTTAACGCGAAATTTCGCTTAACACGAAATAATTTTCAGGTCCCATCAGATGAGTCTGAAAATCAGTGTTAATTAATTCGTTTCACACGAAATAGAATTTCGGAAAATCCCGCTTAAGGTGAATTTTTTTTTTTCGCTTCAAAGTCAAAACATGATTCCTTATGCAATGTTTTCGATATTTCAAACTTAAATGTCACATACTCTTATTAAAAGTGGGATTTTCTCATGGTTTGAAAACTATTTTAAGTGAAAAAGGGTTTCAGAAAATTCTGAAATACTGAATTCCTGAATAATCCCTGCTTTTCTTTGATCTCTGATATGCGCAAGTGTTCCCACATAAACCATATGAGCAATAGATTAGTCACAATGAAAGTTTGGGGAAGGAATTTCTTTTTTTGAAAGTGATTGTTCCATTACTCGGTTGACTGTATTGACAGAAACAAACTATAAACCGGGGGTCTGAATTCTCCTATCTGTGAGTGAAAGAAGTGACAATTTCTACTTCACTACCTGACTAACATAATGGAAACGCTGTTCACAGTTTCTCTGTCGAATTCTGTGAAAGATGAGTCGAAAACAGCAAGCAGTATCTTTAGAAACCAAGCAAAAAAATGAAACTAAGTTAGCGATAAAGTGCTGAAAAAAATTCCAAAATGCGGTGAAGTATGGGATACCTACAATTCTTCTACAATTTTTTAAAGAATCGCGAAAAGAGTGAAGCAGTTTATGCTGTGAGTTAATTCAAACCAGTAAGAAAACGAATGTGTAGAAGAAAGAATGAATAAATTGAAATTGCTCTCTTGGAGTGGATAAAAGAGGCAATAAGCCAGAACATTGTTTTAACTTTTGTACTTTTGCAAGATGAAGCAGAGGCTTTTGCTGATGCTCTCAGTGAGAGCGATTTCATATTTTCTAACGGATGACTGACACGATTTAAATAGCGTCATAGACTTGTCTGCAGAAAGATATGTAGCCAAAATCGGTAAATTCTTTCTTAGACATTGTTTTTTCCGAATACATTTGCATAGATGAAGATGTACTGACTTCGGATGTGACGACAGACGAAGAAATAATTGCTGAAAAATAAAGATGATAACATTGAAGTGTCAGACGGGGAAAAGAAATTGACACAGAACGGAAAAGTTTAGTGTCATTAAATGAATCTACCGCAGCATTGAAAACTGTACGTTTCCTTATGGATCAAGAGGATACTTCCCGAGCTTTGTACAAATTAGATTAGGTCCATACGTTCCTAAAAAAAGTACTCTACAAAAATTGAAGCCAAAGCCAATAGCGGACTATTTAAAAATGATTAGCATGTAAATAAAATTATTATTGCCTAAAAAACGATAATTAATTTGTTAATGAAATTTACTAGTTCTTATTAATTTACGATTTTTTGAGCAGGGATATATTGTAGGTTAATTTATTTAGTTTTTATATCTAACATAGATGGCGCCACTTATAACGGTTAACACGAAAAAAATTCCCAGTTCCTTCAATTTCGTGTTAACGAGGTTCGACTTAATTAATTTTTTTTCATAAGATATGTTAGCTTTCTTCTTTTTTTTTTTCTGGGGAAAAACATTAAATAACATAGCTCCTTTTTTTGCCACCACTTTGGCAAAAACCTATTTTTGCCAGGATGGTTTTTACCATGTTTTTCCATTTTTTTTAATCTATGGCAAAAACTTGCCAACCCTGATTTAATGTAATTAGTCTGTTTTGTTGTACATGTGTATATATTAAATACATTAATTTTCACTTTGAATTCCTAAGTTTTATGTTTAGTTTTTTCCCATATAAATGCTATTGTTTTTACGCGTTTGTTTCACAATGTGGCTACTGGATTTTTTGGGTTTTGGAGCCACTGGCTCCTTTCAGATTTTGGGGAATCTGCACCTATAGTTAGTCCTGCATGGGTCAGGTTAAACCTGAAAATGCCATTTGAATTCAACCTGAAACCGAACCCAACCCAACAAAAAAATTTCATTGATCTATAACCTGACAAAATAATTGTCGTTGACCCCAAACCAACTCAAAATGAATGGAGATCAATTCATGTTTCAATGCAATTACGAAAAGTAAATCTTCAATTATATAAGTTAATTATCATTTATACAGAAAAATGAATTTATCTGTATTCATTAATATTCATATATCTGTATTCTTTAATATTCGTATCTCTGAATAGCAGACTCCTCAGGATCATTGAACAGAGTCCTGCATAGGGTCGGGTTTGTCTTTAATTTTTTTCCTCTTTTTTGGTCGCTGTAACTCTTAATTTTCTTTCTGCGGGTCAGATTTACGTTTTTACAGGTCAGGTTGTTGCTATTTTTCAAAATGTTTAAACAGAATTTTGTTTAAGATGAAAATAAATACAAATATTTGAATATGAATGAGAATATTCCATTTACTACATGAGAAATAAAATGTATATTAGAAATGAGATCATAGATTAATTCTTGGTTTATGATACAGTTAAGAATCCCTTTCTTCTATCAGAATAAGAAATATATTATCAACTTTTCATTTATGATACACACAAAAACACATGTGACAGTTCACGCACACACACGTTACATGTATGTAGATTCAGAGATGTCCACTATTCAGAGGTAAAGGCATAATAATATATAAGTGTTACGAATTGAAAGAGATAGCTAAATAGGGATGTTCAGTATTTGGGTGCGCCATTATGAAAGTTTTATTGTATATAGATTTTCACCTGAAAAAATATTTTGGACATTCATTTTAAAAAGCGTGTCACCCAAACCCGACATCCAAGAGTTAAAATCAAACCTGAACAGCAGCAAAAAAAAGTAGAAATCAACCCGACCACTGGATTGTGGACTTAGCATGAAAACTTAATAAAACAATATTCTAAACTTTTTCTCACTTACGTAACAAAATTGAAGATCAACTAATCGAAAACAGGCACAATTTGCTTTTTACACTCATAAAAAATAAAAGGATGTAGTATCAAATTTCACGAAAATTTTGTTTTATACAACAAAATTTTATATGCAAAATTTGTTTATTGAAAATTTTGAACATAAATGTAAGTTCTCTGCTTTTTCATTCCCTAACTTGTTGTGCAGTTTAAGGGTGATTCCACCGTTACATGTGTGACTTTTAGAGAGTGTGATTTTTACAAATTGAGACAAATTTGGAAGTGAAATTATTTAGGTAACGTTTTAATTTTTTTTATTGCTATTACAGGACACATACAGGATAATTTTTGTAGTGACATCTTTAGTATAAAGTAATAACAATTAAAAAAAAAATTAGTAAAGTCGTCGTTATGTGTGTGACTCAGAAAAGTCGCGCACATAACCATGACTGTACTGTTTAAAAAAAAAGTTACTACTTTAGACCAGTTATACTCAACCTGCAGGCCGGGCCGCATTATAGGTAAAAATTAACTTTTTTACTCATTGGAAGTGAAATTATTTAGATAACGTTTAAATTTTTTTTATTGCTATTACAGGATAATACAGGACAGCCAGTACATAGATTTTTTTACTCGCCAGTGTTTTTCAGCACTGGCCAATAAAAAATTTACAAATACTTGATAAAAAAAATTGTAAAATTTGTCAAACGATTGTGGAATAAACAATGAAATTCATCAAATGGTGTCGAGAAAGAAATTGTGACATTTGTCAAATGGTCTCGGGAAAGAAATCAGGAAATTTGGCAAATTGTCTCGATTAATAAATTGCCAAAATTTGTCAATCAATTGCGGAAAAATAATGAAATTTGTGAAATGACTGCAAAAAAAGAAAGCTAATTTTGTCAAGGAATTGTGGAAATAAATAGCAGTTTTTGTCAATCACAAAAAATATAGTGAATTTCGCAAAATTATTGCAGGAAAAAAATTAATTTTGTCAAACTGTCGTGAAAAAATTTGAGAAATTCCTCAAATTAGGTTCGGGGAAAAAAAATCGCAAAATTCGTGAAATGATCTCTGGAGAAAAATCTTGAAATTTGTCTAACAATCACAGAACAGAATTGTAAAACTCGTAAAACGGCAGCGGAAATAAAGTGTGAAATTTGTCGAACATCAGCAGAAAGAAAATGCTCAGTTTGTTCGTTCATGGAAAAAATCATGAAATTCGTTAATCGATAGTCAATAAATCGTAAAATTCGCCAATCGATAGCAGGAAAAATTACAAAATTCATTAATCGATAGTGGAAAAATCGCAAAATTCATCAACTGGTTTTGGGGGGAAAATAATTTCGAATGGCTTTGAGAAAAAAAAAATCTCAATCCGTCAAATGATTTCAGGGTAAAAATCATGAAATTCGCCAAATGGTTTCGAAATTCGTCGAGCGACAGCGGGGAAAGATCTTTTTCTATTCAATCATCGCAATTGGCGAGTGTGACTATTAAGTTTGACTAGTGGTGGCAATAAAGTCAATTGCCAAATTTTCAATATTACTCGTCGAGCAGCGAGTGCTAATTTTGTCCTATAGGCCGCATGTGGCCCGGCGACCATTTATGTGCGGCCCGAGACACAATCATTAATCCATATTTATAAAATGAATTGAAATCTGCATGAAAAATATTCAAGACCTTCACTGTTGTTTCATATATTTTCATGGGAAGACAAAATCTGCCCTGTTATTTATAATTTAAAATTATGATAAAACATCTTAAATGCTGTTTTTTTAGTCAAAAGTTCTTTCTACATGTAGTCCTATTTGTGCTACAGTGGTGTAAATATTTCTTTAAAAAAATTTGCAGTAAGCAAAAAACAAATTTATTAGAGAAAGTTTTCAGACTTTTTTTTTTCTCCTTTTAGAACTTGGAAATTCTGCATTATAATATTACGTTTTATACTTATACAGGTAATGCTGCTTTTAGGTAGATTTCGTAAGAAATACTACCTGTTACATTCTCCCCCATGTTGGAATTTTTGAAAAAATTTTGCAGATCTATGCCAATCATGACTCCCAGAACCCAAAACCACCCCCAGTTCAAAAGTTTATATATCTATCTATGTATCTATGTCACTTTTTTATGGACACGATAACTCCAATAATTCTGCACAAATCTCTTTCAAACTAATACATAAAATCAAGGGGCATAAAATCTCAGTCATGTTTGTTGATGGGTAAAATCGAACCAAGGGGGGGGGGGGGGATGGGGGGGCTTTCTGTGAAAACATAAAAAATCCCATAATTTCTTAATTATGATACGTATCAAATCCGTTTAAAGTTATTATTACTTCTAGGAAAAGGGCCGAAAATTTATGTATGGCATATTTTTGATATCATTAAAAATGGCCCCAAAGGGGAGGGAGGGGAAAGGGGGTTTTAGAAGAAAAAAATTCATAACTTTGCCAATTTACAAGATATCAAATCCGCTTAAATTTATTATAAATCCTCTTAATATTATCTAAAACTTTTATACTGACAAGTTTTTATAGGACCAACCCTTATAGCAAAAAAAAAAATCCTTGCTGGCTCTGCCTGCACACAAGTTAGGCTTCGAAGTGTGCGGTTCCAATGCCGCATCATGGCAAAAAGGTAATTTCTTCCGCAATTCCCAACAAACAGGCGCCCCACAGTTTGCGTCTTCGAAATCTACCTGTGCTTGTAGACCGAGCTGTCAGGGATTTTTTTTATATTTGAATGTCTATCACAGAAAAAATTAGCATCAAAAACTTTTTGCACCACTATTTTCAAAAAACAAATTAATTTTACGGCATATATCTACAACATTTGCAATAAAAATATACCACGAAGTTTATTGTTTGGAAATAGTTAAATATTTTTGGTAAAATTTCTTCTACGACAAACGTTCAACATATTACTAATCATATTAACATTGTTGTATTACTTTGTTGTAATACTTATGTTATTTTACTATTTTACTTTTTTTTTTAAAAACATAAGTGTGTTGTGGTCTGCCTAACATCGCAAACATACGTTTGTGGCCCACGAGATAAAAAGGTTGAGTATGGCTGTTTTAGTCTTAAGGTGTCACTGCAAAAATGATTCTGTATGTGTCCTGTAATAGCAATAAAAAAAGTAAAATGTTATCTAAATAATTTCACTTCCAAATTTGTCTCAATTTGCAAAAAAACACTCTAAAAATTACACACGTAACGGTGGAATTGTCCTTAAACTGAACAAAACCAAAACCAGAAAAGATTCTTTCTGGTGAAGCTGTAAATAACTGAATAACTAAATTAGACAGTTTATCTTTCAATAGTTGTTCTAAGTAGATATTGTCCCATATACTTATTGGTAACAATTCAGCTTCAAACATAGAACATGAAATTTCTTTTCATTTTATTTTATCTATTTATTTATTTATTTTTTTTGGAGGGGGGGCGGGGGTGTCTAAAAAAGTCACTTCCAGAGTCCAGTCAAAAAGTGAAAATTTCATTTATACTTTGACCAAAAATATCATTCACAATATTTAAAAAATAAATATCAAATATATGAAAATATCAAACTTCATGATATTTTAAAAATAAATATTGGATATATCTATCCTTGATATTTATCCATTGATACAGTACAGGATCTCAAATCCGGACTGGCTGGTGCCGCGATCGTTCCGGATTTTAGGAACTGCGTACCGGATTGGCCCGCAGTCCGCCATTTTGTTTCTCAAATGATATCAAAATAAAGGTAACATCTGGCTAAAAGACATACAATAATCAAAATTTATATTATTTCATAAATACTTCTACGCAAGGTGTTCCAAATAAATATTTTCATAAATCTTATAAATTTGACTACAATTATTCCAAAATATGACTAAAATTTAGCCAGATGTTACCTTTATTTTGATATTGTTTGAGAAACAAAATGGCGGACGGCGGGGAGACGTGGCATAAACCGTGAATCGGGAGACAAATTTTCAAATTCAAACCTGTTTCTTTGTTTACAGGATGAAATTGTCTGCTGTCTCATGCCTCCCCGATGTTTGATGCACCTACTAAACAATAGAACTCCCCACTTACATTTTCTGCTAAAACGCTGTGAATGGAAAACTCTACTAGCGAGAGAGAAACTATTCAAATTTCATTCTTTAACTTATAAAAAGGACTCGGTGAGTACCAGCAAGTTCGTGCTATTTGCCTGCAGGAAAAAGAAATTATTGAGCTCAGGTACCGATTTAAAAATTTGGGGTCCTGGGCACAGATGCTTATAGGAGGGGGGGGGACTTACACCGATGCTTACAGCTGCCTTGAGTAAAAAAATATATTAATAAAAAAAACTCTAAACAAAATCGAAAAAGTAAAAGACGGCTTTTGTAGAGATTGACCTCAACTATCCAATGAAAAAAAAAAAAAATAAAAATATTGAAGTGCAAACGCGATATTTAAAAAAAAAAATGGTCTCCCATAGGATTAACATTATTAAGTGGGTGTTTTCACTTGAGTGAAGTAGCCCCTTAAAAAATTATTTTAAAATGAAATAAACGATAAACTGATTTTTCCATATTATTTTTTTTAGTTAAAAAACTTATCTGATTTTGGCCAATAATTGAAAAATCTTCAGTAGCATTTGGGGGCCCCTGAAATTCGGGGGCTCTGGGCCCATGCTCTGAATATCCTGCCGTAAATCAGGCACTGATTGAGCTGCAAGCAAATAGAAAAAAATATTAAAAGAAAAAGAACGAAAAGCAAAATCAATTTTTTTCTTGCTATTAAAAAAATATTTTTTATCTCCATTGTTTATTTGCAGATTTCGTTGAAATTTTCAGCAAGTTGCAATAATAATAAATGAAGCTGTGTAACAATTTTTTATTAAAATATAATAAGTTATTAGAAAATTAGAGCTCCCTATAAAATTGGCCACTAAAGAGCTACGGCAAATAAAGGAGAGTGGTTTGTTTTGTTTATTCATTCAAACTCCGTGAAGTCAACAGTCGAAGGTCATCAAAATGAGATCATGAACTTGATGGATTATGTTTCATTATGCAGAAGGAAATCCTGCAGCTTTTTTTTTTATTAAGTCTGTTCTCAAATGATCTGGTCACTATCATGAATCTTTCTGACTCATTTTTAAACGCAGAAGCATAAAATTGGCAGTTTTGACTGTTGAAGTGATTTGGATTCGAAATGAGTTTTCTATTTTTTAATAAATAAATAAATTAATTAATTAAATTAAAACTTAATAAATAAATTAAAACTTATGTCTGAAAGAAGCCACTTTTGATTTGGGAACGGACATAAAGAAAAAAAAAACTTACAAAAGCGTTCATCCAAAATAGGATATTTTATGTTTTACCAATGCTTAGCTAATCAATCTAGAAAATGATAAAGATGCTGCGGCGAATAGTTTTGTTTCATTATAGATAAATAATGTTATCATGATCATATAAGATTTATAAATCAATTTCTGTTTTCCAATGTCATGTGTTTTTCTACGGGGAAAAAAAGTGGTCTTAAAGAAAATACTTGGAAAAGGAACAAAGTACATTTTCCACGTGTAAAAAGAGCAGGGGGCATCGGCTCTTAAAAGAAAAACGCCAGGGTGCGGCGTCCTTTGAAAAAGCCAAATTGTAACACTGGGGAGCATGAAATAGATATCTGCACATGTCAGGGCCATTTTTTATTCATGTAACCTGGTCTTCATCCATTCCTAACTTTTTACTACAGACTCGGGACAGGACGGGACAAATTTCTTCTGAGCCCGAGCAAAAATCAGTAATATACGGCCCGGCATAGCCTGAAAATAAAATCTATGCATAAATAAGTGTGCTTTTGAACAATTTTAAATGTAGAATAATGTTGCTTCAGAAATATCGGCAAGTTTTCTAGAAATCCAATCTGGTCAGGCACCATCTGAGATTTTATGGCAATCTTCGTGAAAGCGAGAGAGAAATTCCTTGCTTCAGAAACATCTGTTGCGCAGAGTGGATGCATGAAGCAAACGCGTACGGTAAAAAAGTTTTAGTTTCGTTTCGAGACTCGGAGCGAAGTGGACTCAGAATCCGCAGTCTTTTTGGATCAATATAATAAAGTATAAGGATTATAGTGAGTGTTCATTACAGAGTATAAGAATACACCACAATTTATACCGGACCGGACTTGGGCCGAACTTTTTGCTTTTATACCGAGCTGGGACAGGCTAACAAAATTTTTGAACATAGCAAGCCGAAATTTTAACTTTTTTACCGGGCCAGATCAAAAATTTTTACTCTACGAATCGGGTGGGGCCTGGAAATTTCGGTCTGTACAGGCCTGTAGCATGAAAACAAAGAAACTTACCTTGGAGCACCTATCGACACCATAAAAATTTCGTTAAAGGATGGGTAAAAACATATTCCAACTATACATTTTTGGTATGGGAAAAAAAATGAAATTCGTTGAAAATTGGGGGGGGGGGGGGGGGGGTGTATTTTTGATATTTTACGGTAATTTAGATTTAAAACATTACAAAAAATTATTCAGAAGAGTTTAGTTTCGTTAAATCATCTGGAAACTGTGATACGAGCGCACGAAGCGCCATCTATACGCGTTTTCGGAAATTATTTTTTTCCAGTTCTATCGTGGTCCGGATTTTGGGTCTTCCGGATTTTAGGATTCCGGATTTGAGGTCCTGTACTGTATGTCACCTAACCCTGGTTTTGCACATCAGAAAAGTTCAAATATCGAAATCTTAAACAGAAAACAAAAAGGAAATTTTACTATTTCACAGGGTTTGAATTCTAGTGTAGGATTTGTGCCCAAAATTTTGAAATCCTGCCCACAAGAATATCATGGGCCGGAATCTCTGCCCCCAAAATTTACTATTTTCTGGAGAATTATAAGTGTTGAAACGACGATCAAGCCCCGTGACCAATTAATGAATTTTGCTATAATTTCTAGCGATCGATCGACTAATTTTTCAGGGTTCTTTTTCTTGAAAGATCAACGAATTTAATTTCTTTTTGCACAACAACGATATTTTACAAGGCTGACTGGCTAAATTCACGATTTTTTCCTTGCATCTCATTGAATAATTTCATGATTTTTCTCCACTATTGGCTGATGAATTTCGCAATATTTTACCATGACCATTTGACGAATTTCGTGATATATTCCCGTGACGTTTGATGAAATTTGCGATATTTTTCTGTGTCCATTTGATGAAATTCGCAATATATTTCAGTTATCATTTGACAAAATTTGTGATATATTCCCATGACCGTTTGACAAATTATGCAATATTTTCCCATGACCGATTAGCGAATTTCGTAATATTTTCTCGTGACCAGTTAGCGAATTTAGCAGGTTTTTTTTTTCGTGACAGATTGACAAATTTCTCAGCCTGTTTATGCAACTGATTTTTCCAATTTCACATCTTCTTGCGAGAGATTGATGAAATTCATAATTTTTTCCTTGCGTTTGACTGAAAAATTTCACAATTTTTCTCCGAGTCCGACTGACGAATTTTGCGATATTTGCCCATGACCATTTGACGAATTTTGTGATATTTTCCCTCAACCTATTGATTTGTTAAATTTATTTCCTCATGAGCGATTGGTGAATTTCGTGATCGAACATCAAATTTTGTGATTATTCCCCGTGACAGAATTACTAAATTAATGATTTCTTTTCTCGCGACCGATTGGTGAAATTCACGATTTTTTCTTCGTGTGCAGCTGAAAAAATCTCTATTTTTCCTTTGATGAATTTTGCGATATTTTCTCAAAACCGATGATATATATATTTTTTCCCTCTGACAAATTGATGAAATTCATGATTTTTTTTGCACAAACGATCAGTGAATTTCATGATTTTTTTTTGTACGATTATGTTTTGCAATTTTTATTCTCGCAATTAAAAAGAACCAAAAGGGCAGTAAGGGCCACTGGCTGTTTTTCCTGCCAAACTGGCTTAGAGTCAGTACTAAATGAAAATGAGATTAGAACTGCAAAAATCTTCTGGTGCACATGAAGAAATTTGTTTTTTTGACCTCCAAGGAAACATATTTATATTTAAAAATAAGCTAATTGATCCTTGCAATTTACAGAAATTAGGACTTGACATTTTAAAGTCAACCTACATTTCTCATTCTTTACTTTTTATTCTTTACTTATTCTTTACTAGCTGACTCACCCGGCATTGCCCAAGCCCATGATAATAAATTGAGGAAAAAAAGTTTTTGATATCAAGTCAAATGACCCAAACTCTGTTGAAATCGAGCCCATAGAACCCAAGAAAAGAATGAGCCCCCAGGCAGTGGAATGTACCCCCTGTAAATTTAATGAATTTCCTTTAACATTAATGCAATACAGTAGACTCTGTCAAATCCGCACAGCTTGGGACCAAAGGTTGTGCAGATTTTAGAATTTTGTGGATTTCAGGTCATTGATTTGTTTACATTTTTTAAACATTGATTGGTAGTTAAGCATTGGAAATTATAATGAATGTTTATAATAAAGTAAAACATTAAAATAATTAACCTAAATATTAAAATAATTTAATTATTAATTATTACATAGAATAATTATGTAAAATAAAAAAATTAGAAAAATATTAAATAAAGACATGTAAATAATTAAGTTACAATGCTAAATATACATAATGATGAAATATCAATTTTTAATAATAGATAGTAAATAATAATTAAGATACAATAGTACTAAATAGACATGATGATGAAATATCAATTTTTAATAATAGATAGTACATAATAACTAGATACAATGCTAAATATACACAATAATGATGAAATATAATTTTTTTTCTTGTTTTATTCCCACAAAAATTATTTGTTTTTGTTACTTTTTTTACAAGCTTCACTCATTTTTTTACATTATGTTTTGTGAACATGGACAAAATAGTTGTCTGCTTCAATTTTTTGTTTCTTTGTTTCATTATTTGTTTCATTGTTTCTTTTTCATTCTGAAGCTGCTCCACAGTTATTATCTGTTGTTCAGTTACAAAATTCTGCTGCCTTAAGAATTTCAAATAGTTTTCTCCTAAGGCTAGACCTTCTTGGAGATTAATTTTTTCAAGTTTTTCATCAGATTCAGTTTCTGATAAGGAAGCTTCAAAAATATCTAGAGCACTAGAAATTATTTTCTGGTCAGTTTTATTTTCTATGGTTGGAATACTGTCATTGCAAGATACCCATTCCACAACTTCACTATCTTCAATGTTATTCAAAACCTGTTTTGCAAAAATTAATAATTCATTAGTTTTGCTTTGGACAGCATTGGGATTAAACCCATCAAATATTACATTGTCACTTTCAGATTCGATAAATAGTGATACTGGCCATAAATTTTGCCAGGCATTTATCAGGGTATCTTGCGAAACAGCATTCCAAGCATCTACCAAAAGAAAAATGCAATCTTTTAGAGTAAAAGCTTTTTTTAATCTTTCAAGCATATCAGCCGCTGGATCTAAGCTTAGCAACGTTTGCAAAACCCCTTTTTTATAATTGTACTTCACTGTACGTATGATCCCTTGATCCATCGGCTGAATGAGAGAAGTTGTGTTTGGAGGAAGAAACTGTGTTGTGACATTTTCTTTGCTTAACCTGTAGCTTACGGGAAATGAATACTTTAAATATCCTCCGATTACGGGAAAAATTTGACCATTTCATCCCCCTTTCTTCAGAACCATCACACCCCAGGTGACGGTAGAACATCTGGAATCATTAGGCGCGTCCGCTAACGACTTTCAATCCTGAGAAATTTCGGGATTTACTTTTCCCTAAAGGAAACCTTTTTATCTGTTAAAAGTAATAGCTTATCGTTATAAATAAGGTTTAAATGTTATACGGACATGAAAATTGCACTTTTTCTGTGCAAGTCATTAAATTCAAGTGATTAGGTTTTGAAATAATTGAGTGATGTCTCTTAAAAATAAGCAGAAAAACACTTACAATTGAACGTTTAAATAGTGGTTTATATTTTGAAAAGGAGAATATAAAAGAAAATGTTATGTTACAAGCAAAAAAAAAGAAGAAGAATTTTTTATGCTAATATAAAAATACTTTATTTAAAAATAGCTTCAAACTTTCAGATACTTAAAAAAATTAAATAAGCAAATAAAAAATAATTTCCTTAAATAAACATTTATTTTCTTTTTATCATGATTCAGATTATAAGAAAAAATAAATTCCATGATAAGAAAAATGTAAAAATAAATATATGGGTATCGCAACAAAGAACAGTAAGGAAAAATAAAGTTTTATCCAACTGAATTAGTGTTCCCAGTAAGGCATTAACTTTTTTCATTCAGAAATAAACTTACACTTCCAGTGTTTTATAATTTATTTTGTACTTAAATTAGCGAAAATTCGGAAATAGTGACAGAAATCTGAATAAAAACAATTAAACTCATGTGATAAGCAAAACATTTACATACTCATTTTATAACACAAACAACTAGGCACAATACTATTTAAAAATAGCTGTAAACTTTCAGATACACTTAAAAATTAAATAAGTAATACAAAAATAATTTATTTTAAAAAAAGTTTTTTTTTTCCGTTACAATTTAGATTATAACCTAAAAAAAAAAAAAAAAAAAAAAAAAAAAAAGAAGAAAAAGGTAGAAATAAATACATAGAAATCGGTATAAACAGTAAAGAAGAATAAAGTTATATGCAACGGGTTTGGTGTTAACAGTTGGGCATTTACTTTTTTAATTAAAAAATAAACCGCTATTTCCAAATTGTATTATAATTTATGTTGTACTTAAATTAGTCGAATATTACTATACAGAAATAGTAGTAGAAATCTGAATAAAAATATTAAGCAAATGTTATAAGTAAAATAAGAACAAAAATTGTATGCTAATACAAAAATACTTTATGTAATAATAGCTCCAAGCATTCAGATACATTTAAAAATTAATTAAGTTTAATAAAAATAATTTCCTTAAATAACCATTTTTTTTCAATGTGCAAAAAATGAGAGAATATAACTAAAAAATACCTAGCTCCTCTAAACTGATGGTCGGTTGGTTAGTTGATTTATGACGGCCGATTATTTACGTAAGGGATATAGGCCCTAGGGGGGGATGGCATCAGTGGGGGTCTTTCTAAGGGATCATAACCCGTATTTACGGCAAGGTTCGAAGAAAACCACGGAAAACTCCGAACGGTTAGGTCGACGAGCGTGACAGGGGTTTGAACCCAGGACCTCCCGTCTACCAGCTTTGAGAGCAGAACCTCTCAGCCACTAGTGGGGCCTCCTCTAAACTAAATTTAATACACACACACACATATATATATATATATATATATATATAACTTTTAAGGATTTAAAAAAAAAAAAAAAACTAAACATGTACATTTTACGTGTGTGCTGTGTATTTTCTAACAACTCAATACTATATTTCCCGTACGTGGAATTTAAAACCGCTGTGTTGAAATTAAATTATGCCTTGCTAATTTATGAAATGTGCTTTTTTGATTTTGAGTCTCTCTAATTTAAATGCCCCCCCCCCCCCCAAACAACCTTAGAATAATAATACTAAAGCAAGCAATAACACTAGAGAAATCATATAGAAAATAGCTGGGAGTAAAGTTAATTTTTCTCGAGAATTACTGAAACGATTTAAAAGAAATTCCTTTTCATATTTTTGACGTTTATTAAACAATAAATGGTCATTCGGCAATAAATGAAATTAAAAAGTGCAATAGGTGTACAATTTCACAAACTAAACATTCTACTTTATTTTGAATGTGGTTCTCAAATGTTCTGCTGAACAACGCAAAACTTTCTGACGCATTTTTAAACGCAAAATCATAAAATTTGCAGGCCTGACTGTTGAAGCAATTTGGAATCGAAATGAGTTTAACTTTTTGATAAATAAATTAGTTGTCGTGTTATAAGCTATTCGTGTCACGTGACAACAGGTTTTTCTCCTTTCGTGCGATGATGGATCAGGAATTCGGTTAAAAACGCGGACTTTGACAGTGTTTTATGAATGATCTTCTGCCTTTACCAAAAAATGGAAAACGTGTTTCGATTGCAAAGTTTCTGAATAACAACATCTGCCTGTTTCATGCGTTTCTGAACAAAAATGAATTTAAACATGTATCTGATAGTAGGCCCTTTGTATTTGAGAACAGCGTTAATTAACTTTGTTGAAAATGAATGAATTTTGAGAGACAATCCTTATTTATATATAAGTATAATACAAAGTTTAATAAACATAATACTAATTATATAATAAGTATAATACCTAAGTATAATATAAAATAAAAATAAAATACAGTATTGAATTAGCTTTAGAAGTTTGCGAGAAAAAAGTACGGCAATAACAATTGTTTTCCGAAACGATTGTGGAACAGCTATTGCCTCTTTGAACATAGCAGAAAAATGCTTAGGACTTACATTTGGGTTGGGTTGGGTTGATTATTGACGGCCAATTATCAACACATGGGTTATAGGCCCGGGGGGAGTGCCCTTCGTGGGGGTCTTTCTAAGGGAACCTAACCCGTATTTACGCATGGATAAATCCATGGCTCGAAGAAAACCACGAAAACTCCGAACGATTAGGCCGACGGGCGCGATTGGGATTGAACCCAGCACCTCCCGTCTACCAGCTTCGAGAGCACAACCTCTCAGCCACTGGTGGGGCGACTTACATTTGAACGACATTTA
The DNA here is from genome assembly GCA_963931845.1 of Maratus michaelseni. Lineage (NCBI taxonomy): Eukaryota > Metazoa > Arthropoda > Arachnida > Araneae > Salticidae > Maratus > Maratus michaelseni. The sequence goes on from OZ007586.1 coordinate 33,079,023, forward strand.
TATTTGTTTATAATCATATGTTAAAAAAATATATAAAGAACAATTAATGTAACTTGTATTATTTTTTGCATAACTTCAATTACTTTTTTTTTAATCAGAGGATTGCGGAGTAAATTAATTGTAAATATCGTTAGAATTTCATTACTTATTAATATCATTCGGAAACAGACAAAGTTCAATTCCATGCAAAGAATATAAAACATGATTATTAAGTTGTATGTGAGCATAAAACTAACTATTTTCTACTGTGTAAAAGTAATTAATTTTACAAAAAAATTTATACATAAAAATTTTACAAAATTAACTCTATTTTTGTTAGATAGTAATATATATAATAATTTCATTTTTGTTGAGTTCAGTAAATAAAGTTACGTATATTATTTTAAGATATCGAGTGTACTATTGTCGAAAAAAAAAAAAAACTCGCAATACTTAACATTCTAAGAAGAAAAACTTAATCAAAATCAGCGATACTAAAATCATAAAACAATTTACTGAAAATAATCTATTCTCTTCATATTAATATCACAAACAAAAATTATCTTCCACTAATTTGGAGGAAGTGAGGTAGAAACAGCTTCAAATCGTGCGCTTGAACAATGTTTACTTTCTTTGCTGCATAAGTTTTCCCTGTATTTCCCTACGATAACTAATATATTCCCTATAGAATTTCCCTTCTCCAATACCCAATGAGACCCCCGTTGAGCCAAACGCTATTAAGGATTTCCTGCACTCCATCTTTGAGGGGTGGAAATTTTCGGGATGACGATAATCCCAACCCCGTATTTTTCAACAGTCTTTTTCTTGGGACTACGGTAATCCCACCGTAAGCAAAAGGTTAATGAAACAGAATGTGGAGAGCCGTTATCTAATAGTAGCAGAATTTTGCTATCTTTGTTCACTCCCATCTTCTCGCTATGTTTACGTGCTTCAGGAACAAAATTGTTTTCGAACCATTTAGTTATTATATCTTGATTACCCAAGCTTTCTTATCAGCTTTATATATAACAGGAAGTTTGACATTTTTTAATTTACGAGGTTTTGCACTTCTTCCCACTACCAATAACTGATACTTGTGCATGCAAGCGGCATTTCTGCAAACAAGAACAGTGATTCATTGCTTATCTTCTTTAATGCCTGATGGATTCTTCTCATCAGCAGTTGCTAAATTTTTTCGTGGTAAGCTGCACTAAAAAAGTCCCGTTTCGTCCATATTGTAAATCTGCTCTGGACTTAATTGTTCTTTTAAAAGTTTGGTAAAATAATCAATAAATTCTTCTGCAGATAATTTTTCTCCGCATGTCTTTAGATACCTGATTTCATGCCTCTGTTTAAAACTAGTTAGCCATCCTGAAGAAAAACTATATGGAATTTCCATATTCAACTCTTTATGAAGGTCTTTAACTTTTTCACAGAGAAGAGGCCCTGTTATGGGAACACCCCCACTCCTACGTTGTTTAAACCATTCATAGAGCACCTTGTCTAGATCACCAGATCTGGCTGCATGCATTGTTTTTCTTTCAGCAATACCAGCATTGCTGTCACTGTTCATATAGAAATTTATTTTTTTTTCTTTTTGCTTCTTAATATCATACATTTTTCTACTTATCCCATACGATTTTGCCAAAAAATGAACAGAAGAACCAGAACTTAGCTTTTTTATAATTTCAACCTTTTGAATTATAGTCAAACTGTTATGTTTTCTTTTGCTGGTCTTATCATCATCATCATTAGAAAAATCTGTATCAGCATTATTAGCCCTAATTTCATACGGCATCACGAAACAATAAAAACAAAAGTCATTACAGATTGAAAACCGAAACTAAAACACAAAGGACTTCAACAGTTACAGCTGCAGATATTGTGCAAAAGCTACTGTTATGCCGTATTTTTAACTTGGATAAGAAAATAATTTAAACCAGAATTGTAAAATAACGAAATTTTATGTCATGTTTATCTAGATTTAATAAATGAAAAAGCTTGATTAATTAAAAATATTTTAGAAAAAGATCGCGATTACCACTAATATTAGCACCATCTTTATTTTTTTGTGGAAATAAACACGTATTCTCATCACGAAAAAGCTTGAGTTTAATCATATTAACCAGAATTCAATATTAAAATAGGTATGTAAAATTGAAAAAAATAAAAATCATTAGATTAAATCAGAGGTAGATTCACACTCAGCTTCACTCTTCGATCCCAAAACGAAACTAAAACTTATTTACCAAGCACCATTGCCTCATGCATCTGCTTTGTGCATTCGTTCCTTTTGAAGCACATTTCTCTCAATCACCTAACGTACAGATAAGACTCCTCAAAGAAGTGGCAATACTTTACAGATTTTCAATATTAGTGCCAACTTGATTTTTTTTTTTTTTTTCTGAAGTAAATTTATATTTTCTTCATGAAAAAGTTTGTGTTTAGTTATATTAACCAGAGTTAACTATTAAAATGTGTACATAATATTGAAAAAATAAAAATAAATACTGAAACACAAGGAAACGAGCGTAAGAAAAATAAACAATTCAGCTATACCATTTGCAGTTGCGAATATTCTGGAAAACCTATCAAAAGGTGAATTGTTCAGGGTTTGAAATGTACTGGAGCAAACCGGAGCGATGTTCCGGTGCGTGAAATTCTGACAAATAATGTTCCGGTTCGTAAAATTATGGTAAATATCATTCCAATTCACGCAATTATTAAAACATATTGTTACAGTTTTATTATATAGCTTATTGTGCTGTCTGTAATTTTTTTCATTCTTATTTAGAATCTTGAATGCATTTTTTATATTGCTTTGTATGTTTAGAAATAAATTTGTCTATACTTAAAAAAAAATCCACCAAACAGTAATTTTAAAATAGCGATCCGGTTCGTGAATCCGGTTTGAAATTAATATTAAACAAAACCTTTTGTGTGATCTTCGATCAAACTTATCCAGTTGTTTTTGAGTCCTTGCACTCAGTTTCATACTATTACCACAGTTAGGATAGTCATATAATGATACTATCAAACACTTTTTCATACACCATTTTAGAACAGCTTCCTGCCCAAACACAGGCAACAAAGCAAAAAACCTTTTGGGACATTCACCATACTTCTTCAAACATACATCCACATTCTTAGCAAAATCCATGGAGAACATTTCAGTAATCTAAATGAACATATGTGAAAAAAAATTACCTTTTAAAAAACAAATGAACTCTGATTCAAGACATAAGCAACAAGCCGAGAATGATCTTACAGTGAAATCTAACTGCGATCTATAATCAAAAACTTGAAACACTCCTCTCTCAACCAATCAGAAATCCAGAAATTGAAAAATGGACTGTGAGCGTGCAGGAGAATCAAGGCTGTGGAGTTCGTAGGAAAAAAAATGTTTCCCCTAGGCAGTTTGAAGGAGGCACAGTGCCTTGCCCATTTTTTATAGCTGTAAAAGTGCCTTGCCTGTTTTTATATAGCTGCAAATGTAACCTACCAATTTTGGGTTGATAAAAATTTGCTGTCCGCGTATTTCAACCATGAATTTCACAAATAGGTCGTTGGAAAGGTCAGAATACTTTCCAATCGGTCGCAGGAATAAAACTGAGAAATTCTGCAATGATTCCTAAGAAAATATCACAAAATTCATCTATCGATCATGGGAAGATATTACAAAATTTGTCAGTCAGTTGTGCGAAAAAGGCTTTTTTCAGTTGGATGCAGAGAAAAAAAAAATTCGTCAATCTAAATGCATAATTTGTCAATTTCTGGAAAAAATCGTGAAATACATCAATCAGTCACAGGAAAAAAAATCACGAAATACATCAATTGGTCATGTGAAAAAAAATCATAAAATTCATCCACTAATAAAGCATGGAAAAAAAAAAAAAAATGGCAAATCGCCAATCAGTCGCAAAAAAACCCTCCAGAAAATTCGCTAATTGGTAGCTGTAAAATATCATAAATTTTGTCATTTAATTATAAAATTATTCTGTTGGTTGCGGGGGTAAAAACCATGAAAATCCTTGATCGGTCACAGGAAAAATCTGCACAAATCGGCGATTAGTTGCTGGGGAAAACTGCAAAGTTCATGAATAAGTAGCGGGCAAAAAATGTGAAATTCACCTATAAGTTGCTGGATAATATTGAGAAATTCATCAATCGGTCACAAGAAAAAACCCTTGAAAATCGTCAATCGTTGCGGGAAAAAAATAAGTTTGTCAATGGGTCATGGGAAAAAAAACGTGAAATTAGCCAGTAGGTTGCTGGAAAAAAATCGCAAAATTATTCAATCAGTCACTGCAAAAATTGTATTGAATAAATGAAATGCAATATGAGCGTTGTCTGAGGCTGGAGGGTTAAGACAGTGACAAAATATGTTAATCAAATTATTGAAATTGTAAATAGTTCATCATTAGAAAATTCTGTTTTTGAAAAAGTTATAAAAATACTTAAACACTTTTAAAATTGCAAAAAGATAGCAAAAAATACAAGATTATGCATGTCCAACTGTAGTTTAAATAATTTCACCATCAGTTTTTCATGAATTATAGGTGAATTATTTCTTTTAAAAAATATATGTGGCACGCTTGAATTTTTAAAAACGCAACTTCTTAGTAGTATCTGGTGGTGCAAGACATTTTCTTGCAGCCTGGACAAGCATTTGATCTAACTTTTTCATCTTTTGAAGTAATGGAGTTGCAAGCTTGGCAATGAAATTACTATAACTAAGACATGATTGCTTTGTATGGCAACTGGGAATATCTGTTTTCCTAATGTTTAGTTTCAATGTTTAGTTATTTTCCTCCAAAACAGAATTATTTACTCTCTCTTAAGATACTTAATTTTATGTAGAATACTTGTGTTCCATATTTTGGGGGTAGACCTGCAACCCTAACCCACAAAATAAAAAATAGAATAAATTTTACAAACAAGTCTTGTCAGGTCAGGCACAGCAGGGCTCACGTTTATGCAATATAACGATTTTTATTGCAGATTCATTAGAGAGGGAGATGCAATTTCAGCATAGTTTCCAGTCCCGTGGACCCAAAAAATCCTATTTTTTTTTGGGGGGGGGGAGAGAAAATATCATTTCAATGTTACTTTGGGTCCCACAGAATCAAAAAATTCTAGGGCAAGGTAAAAAAAGAAAAGCAAAAATTTGACTAATTCAGTGTTATTTTGTGTACTTGGGGAAGGCAAAAATTTTATAATTTCGCTTTTATTTCTGGTTCTGTGGAACCGAAATATGGAAGGTAAAAAATGTTACAACTTTGGCAATATTTTATTCCCACCCCAGACCTGAAAAATTCTGAAGGAATGCAAGAAAAGTAAGAGGAAATTTTACCATTTTGACATAAATTTGGTTCTCACTGCTGCAGAAAAAAAAAAAAAGCGCAAATATTTTACATTTTCCTCATTATTAATTTTACAATTTTGGATCCTGCAGACCGGGAAAAATGTGAATATCAAAATCAAAAGAAGAAAAAATATCCCCAAAAATTTTACTTTCTGATACCCTAAACCTGAAAAATTCTGAGAAAAAGATGAAAATTTCACTATTTTGGAATTAATTCGGATTCTGCGGGTTCAAAAGAAAAGGGCATTTCCACATTACTTTTCGCATTTTCCATGTTAATTTTAACCATTGCATTTTATTTTAAATCTGCAGGATCTGAATGTAGAATTTGAAAAGAGAAAAAAAAAATTTTTACTGATTTGGTGTTATTTTGGGTTCTGCTGACTCTGGAAAAATAAATACAATTTCACATTATTTTCCCCTCATGTATATTTTGGCAAAAATTTTACTATTTCGGCATTATACCCCAGGGATTCTTTGAGTCTAAAAAAGAAAGTGAAAATGTTTCCTACTCTGATGTTATTTTGGGTTCCATAGGCTTTAAAAATAACGGAAATTTGTAATTCTGGCATTGCCTCGGATTCTGTAGATGTGAAAAGTCCAAGGGAAAGGAAGAAAATATTTTCCTATGAATTAATTTCTAAAACTGTGAACTCTAATAAAGGGAGGGAAATTTTACAATTTACGTGTTATTAATTTATATTGGGTCCCTAAACAAAAAAAAAAGGGGGGGGGGTGAAAATTTTACAATGTCAGCTCTGTTTAGAGTCCCTTATACTTGATAAACAAAAGAAAGAAACTTACAATTATGGTATTACTTCCTGTCCGACACTCCCGAAAAATTCGAGAAAAAGCAAGAAAAGAAAAAAATTACAATTTTGGAAATATTTCAGGTCTTGCAAAACTGAAGGAAAAAAATCTTAAAGAAAGAAAAATTAAAGTGATAATTTTACTATTTCGATCTATTTTCGGGTCATTTAAACTGTAAGAAAAGAAAGGCAGAAAGTTTACAATTTCATGTCATTAATTTCACAATTTTGACTTTATTTTGACTTAAAAAAATTATACAAGTATTTCTGCGTTATTTCAGGCCTTTCGACGATCAAGCTTGCAATAAAGATGCTTTTTGCCAGGGACTTTGAATTCATGTGGTTGGGACAAATAAACGTTTTCTAGCAGTGGGGCATCACATTGAATATGATTTCACCTGCAACACGAAACCGAGAGAGGGAAAAAGGGGGGGGGGGAAGAATCAGATTACCCCAAAATTGACCACAGGGCTAAAAGTTTCATCATAAGACTCCCTTTTCATCTGTTTAAAGCCCAGGGCTGTGGAGTCGTAGTCGGCCCATTTTTGGGCAAAAGAGTCGGAGTCACTAAAAACACTCAGACTCCAGATTATTTTTTAGACAGTTTGAAGTGAAAATAATCCAATTCCATGTAATTTTAAATTTATAAACTGAATTATTATTTTTATTTTTGTACTATGTATACAAAGCAACCCAGGTTAAACAAGCCCAATATACTCTCCATTCTACAGCACATATGAAAACTGTTTATAATTGAAAACTCTAGTTTATATTTTATATTTAGTATATAGAGTTTTTTCTCATTTTTTTTTTGAGTTTGCAGAACGAACCCGAGGTAATGTGAAAATTGGGAAATTTCTGCTCTTTTTGGAGTCCACAGAATCCAAAATATCATTGTAATAGAAAAATTTCCCCTTTTTTTTCTTGTTTTCCCTTAGATCTGGTTTCTTTACGTCTTTGGAACCAAGAGTAATGCCAAAATTGCAAATTTTCTCTCCTTTTTTTTTTTTTATGTGCATAGGACCTTCCGAAAAAATGTAAAATTGTAATTTTTTTCCTAAGTCTGCAACATCCAAAATAATGATGAAATGGTAAAATTTCTGTTACCTTTCAAATTTCAGGTCTTGCAGACCCGAAATAAAGCCGAAATTATAAAATTAATGCCGGAAATAAAAAAAATTCACATTTTCTTTTGAATCTGCAGAACCCGAATTATTTCCAAAATAGTGAAATTTTCATCTTTTATTTTTCTTTCCCTGCATCAGAATTTGCCAGGTCTGGAAGACACACAATAACTCCAAAATTGCAACTTTTTGCATTTTCTTTTCAAAGTCATCAGGATTTGAAATAGTAAAATTTCTATTTTATTTACTTCTTTAGATTTCAATATTTGGATTTTTTGGATCAGCAGGACCCAAAATTGTACAAATAATAATGTTGAAAATATAAAATTTTTGTCCCATTTTTATGAAGCGATGAAAACAGAATTAATGTCAAAATAATTTTTCTTGCATTCCCTCATAATTTTTCAAATTTTGGAGACCTCAAATGATGCTTAAATTGTAAAATTTTCGCCTACTATTTTCTGGGTCTGCAGGAATGGATATAAAACCAAAATTAAACATCCTTTCACCCATATTTTTTTATAATATATGTTTGATTTGGCATAAAATATTTTGGTTATCGTCTTAAAATGTCATACGAACATATAATATATGTTGTTTGGATTCAACTAATGGGTCGATTTTTTATAATGGGCGATTTAGCGTCGTCGGCATATTTTTCGTGTTTTATTTATCTTTAAAGATTTAAAAAGGCCTCTAAAAATTAAAATTTATCTGTTTATTTCATATTTTGAAAGAAAAAATCTTAAAACTAACATTTTAAGTATAGTTTTTAAATAAAGAAGTGATAAATCGTCAATCGGATGACGTGTCGTCGTACGGAAAAATGATTTTTATACAGCTGTATTAAATATTACCACAGTGTTTACATTTTCAAAATCCTAAAATATTATTTCTATCAACTCTTTTAAACCCACCTTTAATGCCTTTTATAACTGTTTAACCCTCCCTTTTTTTAAAATGCATGATTTAAACATGTCGCCGAATTTTCAGTCAATTGGATGACACCTGTCTCCAATACCGACATTAAATAAAATATGGCGTCATTGGCATTATCGCACTCATTTTACCATCAATCTTTATTATTCTTTAACGGTAAATGTGAAATTATTGTCAAGGTTTTGTTTATTTTACTTCAAAGTGATATTGTATTAGTTCAACCTACTGCTGTCATTAGGATGACGACTTTAAAATAATTACGGTTTGTTTTGGTAAGTAATTTAACTGTTTAGTTGTTTAAGCCTGCTGACTGCTAAGAATATTTCGTTTTAAAACCTTCCTCTATGTGCTACTCGAAGCGTAAAGACTCTTTATTTACAATTCGTCAATCGGACGACGCTCAACGGGATGACGTCATGTCCGCTGATGCCGTGTCGCCCGAATGACTGCTTGTCATTCGATTGACAGAAAATGCAATTCAATGTTCGCTATTGATCGTGCTTCTTTTTTTGATATATATTGATAGTGCTTCTTTTTTTCTTATAGTAGAACATTTTTTTTTTTTTTTTTTCCTGGATATTGTGACATATTAATCAGTCGTCTGCGTACTAACTGTAAACAGAACTGATCGTAGAATTTTAGAATAGAAATTGGCGCCTTTATTGCCTTTACTTGCACTGTTTTGATTCTATTGTTAATTTTTTTGTTTCTGCGTAGAATCGTTATTCCGGGTGTAAAATAATATTAAAATGGACTATTTTGAAGAAGAAAAAAATATTCAGATTTCCAATTCTAAAGAAGTATCTGTACAAGTATGTGTGCCTAGTTCATCTAAAGTACAAAAAAGAAGAAAAAAATGTAAAAGAGTTTCTGAAGAAAAGAGTAAGTCTACTGAGTGTAAAAAGTACAGGGAGAAGGCAAATGCAAGAAATAGGAAATATTTAGCAAAATTAAATGAAGCACAGAGAGAAGAAAGAAATAAAGAAAAGAGAAGCTTACCAAAGAAAAAAAGATTTAAAATTAATTAAAGGAATTAATGATCTAACACCCAGAGAGCAAAGAAATAAGAGAAAGTACTGGAGAAAAGCATCAGAAAAATGTAGGGAGAGAAAGAAACAGTTGGAAAATGTAGTTACAAGTCAAATGAATTCTGAACCAGAAGTACATGTTGCACTTCCACATACGCCTCTTAGTTCTCAAAGGGTGCGTGGACTGAAAGTTCGAACACAAAACCGTGCTCGGATGTTAAGGGAGATACAAAAAAAAAAAAAAAATCAATTGCTATATTGCAACGCAAAGTGAAAACACTACAAAAATCTCTGCAGCAAAAACAATCATCTAGTAATAATTCAGCAGTTTCCCCTTCACCTAATAAAAAAGTCAAAATTTTGACTCGGGGACATGCTGTACCGAAAACAGTTCGCAAGCAACTTTTATATGGAATAAGTCTGCATTCTCAATTAAAGTCCAATGCTGAAACCCTACCTGCACGTTCTTGTGATCTAACACCCAGAGAGCAAAGAAATAAGAGAAAGTACTGGAGAAAAGCATCAGAAAAATGTAGGGAGAGAAAGAAACAGTTGGAAAATGTAGTTACAAGTCAAATGAATTCTGAACCAGAAGTACATGTTGCACTTCCACATACGCCTCTTAGTTCTCAAAGGGTGCATGGACTGAAAGTTCGAACACAAAATTGTGCTCAGATGTTAAGGGAGATACAAAAAAAAAAAAAAAAAAAAAAATCAATTTCTATATTGCAACGCAAAGTGAAAATACTACAAAAATCTCTGCAGCAAAAACAATCATCTAGTAATAATTCAGCAGTTTCCCCTTCACCTAATAAAAAAGTCAAAATTTTGACTCGGGGACATGCTGTACCGAAAACAGTTTGCAAGCAACTTTTATGTGGAATAAGTCTGCATTCTCAATTAAAGTCCAATGCTGAAACCCTACCTGCACGTTCTTGTGATCTAACACCCAGAGAGCAAAGAAATAAGAGAAAGTACTGGAGAAAAGCATCAGAAAAATGTAGGGAGAGAAAGAAACAGTTGGAAAATGTAGTTACAAGTCAAATGAATTCTGAACCAGAAGTACATGTTGCACTTCCACATACGCCTCTTAGTTCTCAAAGGGTGCGTGGACTGAAAGTTCGAACACAAAACAGTGCTCGGATGTTAAGGGAGATACAAAAAAAAAAAAAAAATCAATTGCTATATTGCAACGCAAAGTGAAACCACTACAAAAATCTCTGCAGCAAAAACAATCATCTAGTAATAATTCAGCAGTTTCCCCTTCACCTAATAAAAAAGTCAAAATTTTGACTCGGGGACATGCTGTACCGAAAACAGTTCGCAAGCAACTTTTATATGGAATAAGTCTGCATTCTCAATTAAAGTCCAATGCTGAAACCCTACCTGCACGTTCTTGTGATCTAACACCCAGAGAGCAAAGAAATAAGAGAAAGTACTGGAGAAAAGCATCAGAAAAATGTAGGGAGAGAAAGAAACAGTTGGAAAATGTAGTTACAAGTCAAATGAATTCTGAACCAGAAGTACATGTTGCACTTCCACATACGCCTCTTAGTTCTCAAAGGGTGCATGGACTGAAAGTTCGAACACAAAATTGTGCTCGGATGTTAAGGGAGATACAAAAAAAAAAAAAAAAAATCAATTTCTATATTGCAACGCAAAGTGAAAATACTACAAAAATCTCTGCAGCAAAAACAATCATCTAGTAATAATTCAGCAGTTTCCCCTTCACCTAATAAAAAAGTCAAAATTTTGACTCGGGGACATGCTGTACCGAAAACAGTTTGCAAGCAACTTTTATGTGGAATAAGTCTGCATTCTCAATTAAAGTCCAATGCTGAAACCCTACCTGCACGTTCTTGTGATCTAACACCCAGAGAGCAAAGAAATAAGAGAAAGTACTGGAGAAAAGCATCAGAAAAATGTAGGGAGAGAAAGAAACAGTTGGAAAATGTAGTTACAAGTCAAATGAATTCTGAACCAGAAGTACATGTTGCACTTCCACATACGCCTCTTAGTTCTCAAAGGGTGCGTGGACTGAAAGTTCGAACACAAAACAGTGCTCGGATGTTAAGGGAGATACAAAAAAAAAAAAAAAATCAATTGCTATATTGCAACGCAAAGTGAAAACACTACAAAAATCTCTGCAGCAAAAACAATCATCTAGTAATAATTCAGCAGTTTCCCCTTCACCTAATAAAAAAGTCAAAATTTTGACTCGGGGACATGCTGTACCGAAAACAGTTCGCAAGCAACTTTTATATGGAATAAGTCTGCATTCTCAATTAAAGTCCAATGCTGAAACCCTACCTGCACGTTCTTGTGATCTAACACCCAGAGAGCAAAGAAATAAGAGAAAGTACTGGAGAAAAGCATCAGAAAAATGTAGGGAGAGAAAGAAACAGTTGGAAAATGTAGTTACAAGTCAAATGAATTCTGAACCAGAAGTACATGTTGCACTTCCACATACGCCTCTTAGTTCTCAAAGGGTGCATGGACTGAAAGTTCGAACACAAAATTGTGCTCGGATGTTAAGGGAGATACAAAAAAAAAAAAAAAAAATCAATTTCTATATTGCAACGCAAAGTGAAAATACTACAAAAATCTCTGCAGCAAAAACAATCATCTAGTAATAATTCAGCAGTTTCCCCTTCACCTAATAAAAAAGTCAAAATTTTGACTCGGGGACATGCTGTACCGAAAACAGTTTGCAAGCAACTTTTATGTGGAATAAGTCTGCATTCTCAATTAAAGTCCAATGCTGAAACCCTACCTGCACGTTCTTGTGTGAGGCAAATTTTTAATAAATGCATTAGTGGAAGTACATTAAAAAAATATAAAGTGCAACACCTTGCACAAGATATCCTGACTCCAAAACAAAATAAGAAATTTGCCCAAAATTTAAATATTGTGCAGTATGAAAGAAAAGGCAAAGTAACTGTTAATGTACAAGCCATTCGATCCTATTTTGAAAGAGATGATGTTTCCCGGATGTGCCCTGGGAAGAAGGATTTCATTGTGCGAGGAAAAATTAGGAAACAGAAAAGGATATTATTGGGTAACATAAAACGATTGCATAGAAAATTCATTAAGGAAAATGGAAGCATTGCATACTCAACATTTTGGAAATACAAACCATTCTGGGTTGTTCTTCCAAGACTCTCTGATAGAAACACTTGCCTTTGTGTGAAGCACGAAAATATGAAGTTTCTCACAAAGAAATTGAACAGTGCAGGAATAATCAATTTTGCTGATCCTGAAACACTAGTGAGCAGCTTGACTTGTAATAATGAAAATGCTGATTGCATGCTGGGCAAGTGTAAAGAGTGCAAAGATAATGTTATTGCTTATGAAGCAAATCAACACAATGAAGGCATCATCAGTCATTTTAAATGGGTGACAGAGACTGTTGAAAAGAACATCAAAGGTTCTATGAGAAAAATAAAGATTACAAAAAAAGTGTCCTTTGATAGAAAACAATCAGAAATTATAGAAAATGTCAACCGAGAAATTCCATCTTTCAAGAAACACATTTTTTCAGCATATCATCAAATAACTTCTTTGCAAAATAAACGAAAAAGCTTAAAATGCAATGAAATTATTCTTCAGATTGATTTTTCAGAAAATTATGTAACTAAAATCTTTGATGAAATTCAATCCATGCACTTTGGTGCATCAAAGCGACAAATATCCATTCATTCTGGTGTAGCGTATTATTTAGAAAGGGATTCAGTTTCATGCTTATCATTTGCAACAGTATCTAATAACTTAGATCATGGTGCTCATGCTGTTTGGGCACATTTAGACCCCATATTAAAGAAGCTTATAAATGAAATTCCTGATATCGACACCATTCATTTCTTCTCAGATGGGCCTACATCACAATATCGAAATAGGTCAAACATATTTTTCATGATCACACAGAATGCTGCCTTTCTTTCAAACATAAAATTTTTCTCCTGGAACTATTCCGAAAGCGGACATGGTAAAGCACCTATGGATGGGGTAGGAGGTTTTTTGAAAAGAAGTGCAGATGCTTTTGTAATGCATGGTAATGATATATCCTCAGACAAAGATTTTGTTAACATTTTTCAAGAGAGTAAGGTGGAAGTTATTCTTATTAAAGAAGAAGAAATTGAAGCTATGAAGTCATTCTTACCAAGCAAATTACCTGCAATCCCAAATATCATGAAAATTCATCAAATTACGTATTCAAAAGAGAAAAATCCAAGAATCTTTCTCCGCAATCTCAGTTGTTTTGTTTGCTGCCTCGACTCTGTTTGTAATCACTTCCCATCAGACAAGCCTATCTTTGACTTCAATGTGGTACCTGTAGAACCAACTTTATGTATCTTTTTTTTTAAGTTATTCATTTCTAACTGCATTATATTTTTTATTATTAATGTTAAAAAATTGCTACATAAACATTATTTTTTTCCTTCACTCTCATAATTAGTATTTCCACAATCTGTTTCAAGCAACTCTCATAAAATTCCTAATGTTGGTGCATGGGTAAGAAATGAGTATTTGGGGAAAAGAAGCAAGCATCAGTTCATTGGTAAAATCATGTCTGTTGAAATGAATGAGATGTACGAAGTGAAGATCCTGAAGAAATCAAAGATTGGGGAGTTTTATATTTTCCCAGAGAATGATGACACAGACTTTATTGATCAGAGACAAATACTTGAAATTCTAAACGAACCCACTTTTAACAAACGAGGCCATTATGTCTTCAATAAATAAATTTTGTTTTTGATCATTTTCAAAATATAAAATATTTTGTCAGTATATGTATTTGTTTTTATTTCAATGTGTTATATTCCTTTCAGAGCTGCCAACTCTCCCGTTTTTTGCGGGAGACTCCCGTTTTTACGTTTAAGTACGATTTTCTCCCGTTTTTCACTCATACTTTAAAATTCCTAGAAACGTACTTCTGAAAAAAAGAAAATTTCCGATCTCGTTAGAATTTCGCCATAGGATCGCTAAAAAACGCGAATTTCATCAGAGGATAACGGAAAAAACGTAAATTTCGTCAAAGAATCGCCGAAAAAACCCCTCAAATTTCGTTAAAAACGGCAAAAAAACTGCAAATTTCGTCATATGATTGTGAAAAAACTCAAATTTCGTCAAAAAATCACGAAAAATACAAATTTCGTCAAAAGATCGCCAAAAATCCCCTCAAATTTCGTCAAAAAACGGTGAAAAAACTGCAAATTTTGTCAAAATGCGAAAAAACACAAAATTCGTCAAAAGATCGCAAATAAACGTAAATTTTGTCAAAGAATCGCCAAAAATCCCCTCAAATTTCGTCAAAAAACGGCGAAAAAACTGCAAATTTCATCAAAAAATGGCGAAAAAAAATTCAAATTTCGTCAAAAAAGGCAAAAACTGGAAATTTCGTCAAAAAACGGCAAAAACTGGAAATTTCGTCAAAAAAAGGCGAAAAAACTGCAAATTTCATCAAAAAATTGCGAAAAAACAAATTTTGTCAGAGAATCGCCAAAAATCCCCTCAAATTTCGTCAAAAAATGGCGAAAAAACTGCAAATTTCATCAAAAAACAACAAAAAAAACAAAATTTGTCAAAAGATCGCGAAAAAAAAAACCACATTTCGTCAAAAGATCGCGAAAAAAACACAAATTAAGTTCTAATAAATATTTTCTTTTTATTTGAAAAAAGTTTGTTTCATTTGTTGATATCGTAAGATTTTTTTGTGTAATTTATAATACATGAAAGTAAGTGTTATTTTTAAATTTTTTATATATATATATATATTAATGATTATATTTAAGTTATTGAGTCAATCATTAGTCTATTCTAAATGAATTATAAAATAACTTTTCATTCTTATGTAAATTCACTTTTAAAAAAATCTCCCTTTTAACTGCGAAGAATCTCCTGTTTTTTCTCTTGCTAAGGTTGACAGCTCTGTCCTTTCTATACCCATAAGATTCTTATTTAAAATATAATAATGGTGTGTCCAGTATGAAATGATCTTCCCCAAGTGTCATCCCATTGCAAAATCTTCAATGGGATGACACTTGGTCATTGGGGTGATGCTTGGTCATTGGGGGTGACACAGTAATAATTGCTAATTTTTAAATTAAACAATACATTTTTTTTTTGTCTTAAAAACTTATCAATTTGTACTGTTTAAGGACAAGGATATGTTTAAAGCTTTCTCTTTGGTACCTTTTTTTTAAAATTGAAACTTTTATATGTGGAATCACAAAATATTTCTTTTTTGCACGTATTTGTCACATTTCTTATGAAAAAATATATTCATGTAGGTTTTTTTAAGACTTTTTTCTTAATAAACTATTCAGCCCCTTTTTATGTATTTAAAAACATATATATCATTTTTCATCTAATACTTTTGTAAACAACTGTTTTAAAAACGTCACCCAATTGACATTATCTCCTGTTTTTCTCTCAAAATACTCTAAATAGACAAACTTATTTTGAAAATGTAGCTGAAATATTCATGCTACATAATTTGTCATCATAGGTGATACTAAAAATAACTTTGAATATGCTCTAAGTTAAATTTTATTTTTTGAAAATGTCACTATCCATTTTGGCCCATAATAAAAAATCCACCCTAATAGATTTTTGTGTGTGTTGTTCAAAGTAAATTTTAGAGATTTATTACATTTCAACTGTTGTTTTTATCTAATAGCTTCAAATTTAACTTTTCGATTGCAATTTACATGTATATAAATATTTTACATGCAGTTTTTGCAGAGTTTAAATATAATTAAATTTTACCACATATAAAATTTAATGCATATTGTGTTTTTATGCGAGTGTGAATAGAGTATCTGGGAGGAGGGAGGGTATGTTCATAATATTTTCAGTCTTGACCAGAGCCAATTAATGTAGGGGCGAAGTTCCACAGGCATATTTTATAAGAGTATTTTTGCCTTATTAAAAAAATAATCTGCACTTAAAAAGGGTGAAACTTTTTATACTAAAATATTGTTGAAAGTTTGCTGCTGCAATAAATGAGTCCAAGTCTTGACTAGGGGAGAGTGGGGATACCTGATCATATGGGATACTTGAGCCACCCCTATTTTCTCTACAGTAGGTTAATTTTTCTTTCTAAAATTGGCAACATGGTAACATATGTATAATTCTGTATATGTAAAAAAAAAAAAAAAATCTGCATACCTTGGTACCATTTTGAAAGTATAGTGATTAATAGTTGCTTTTTCCCTATCTGAAGTAAATATTTAGGTGAGTTGTTTTTTATATATTTTTTGTAATCAAAGTTTTGTTTTAAGCTGCAACAGTATAGATAGATTTAATAAGTATAATTTCAGTTGTATTTTGAATCTAAAATAATTCAAATAGCTGCATGCATTTACTTAGTAAATGTCTGATAAACAAAATGGTGGTAATGGGAGATACTTGTGCCACTGAGATTGGGAATACCTGAGCCATGGCTCAACCATCCCTACTAGGAAATTAGACATATGGGTGAAACAAAAAAAATTACATCCTTTTCATGTTCAGATATTTTCTTTTTCTGTATAAAATGGGGAAGAACTCTTTATTTTTTTTTTCCATTAAAAAAAATAATAATGACTTAATTTGAAAACATATGTTTAAAAATGTATATATTTTTAATGAAAATATCCATTTTTTTTTTCATTTTGACTAACAAAGTAGTTTGTTTAGTTAAATATAGTTTAACTAAAACAACAAAATAGTTGTTGGTATAGTTTTCAATTTAACTTTTTAACTAGTTAGGCCCAAAATATTAAAATATTTATTTTTAAATGTAATATTTTAATATTTCACATGCAGGTCGACCAATTTCTATATATGACATAGCTGAAATAACAGATAAAGCATTCCCCCTGGCATTTCATAGTCAAAATATCTGCAAAAGATTTGAAGTAAGTGGCATTGTACCATTCAATGCAAACATTTCTACAGAAGATGAATTTTTGAGTTCATATGTCACTGATAGGTCATGCATGAAACAAACAAGTACTGATGTTGAAAACTTCGAAATTTCTTCAGATCCCTAACAGAAAGTTGGAACCAAAATAAAAATATTGTAATGAACCAGGCTCTTTCTGTAAACTGTCATATTCCCAGACTCTCAACTAGTCAAACCATTGTCTCTCCACAAATTGTATGACCTTATCCCAAAGCCTTGCTCTGTATTATGAAAAAGGGCAGGAAAAGATCAAAATCAACTCTTTTGACCTACATTCCAGAAAAACAGAAAATTGAATAAAAGCAGCTAAAAAGAGCACACAAAAAACAAGAAAAGCTACAAAGATCACAGCTCAAGCTTACCTGCCTGGAACCAAAGGTGAAAACAAAACCTTTTCCAGTGAAATAAAAAAAGTGCTTGAAAGAGTGGCACGAAACATCTGGTTCAGATTCCGACAGCTACTCTATTAAAAGCATGAGTTCAACGATGTCATTAGGTGAAAATACTGACAATGATGGCAATGATATCAACAGAAAACCCACTATTGATGATTGGTTGCTGGTAAAATATACAGGAAAGAAAACTTAGAAAAGATTTGTTGGGCAAGTACTTAATATTTCAGAAGATGGATTGAACATGAAATTTGCTCGAAGAATTGCAGATTCCAAATTTAAATGGCCACCAACTGAGGATGTTGCTATCATCAATGAAACCCAAGTTGAAATGATCCTTCAACCACCAATTATCACTACAAAAAATGATCGCATTACTAGTTTTGTTTTCACAACTGGTTTCAAAGGACTTCATTTATCTTAATTTATCACTATGTAATACATTTATAAAACAATAAAAAGAAAAATTATTTTTGTAGGTATTTTTTAGTATTGGTTCATGTATCCCTTCACCATGGCTCATGTATCCCCCTCATGGGGATACTTGAGCCACAATGTAAAAGAAAAAGTAAAAATTTATTAAACAAAGAAAAATAGTTCAAAATTAATTGAAAATGGTTTTCAGTTGAAGAAAAATATCAAATTTTCAACTACAATATTTTATTTTGTTCTAAGAAAGTGTAACATTTTTTACAAATTAAAATTTAAAAAGTGGCTCAACTATCCCTATCTTCCCCTACCTATCACAGCTTACACCCGTAATCCATAAAAAAAAATATATATATATATATATATTGGTTGATATGCACATTATATGCTTCAAGGTCAAACAGGAAAGTGCCAGCAGGTTGCACTGTTGCCATTTTTTTAATTCCGACTGGCACTTTTTTTAAATAGTAATATTTCCTTTATTTAATGGCAAATTTAATAAAGTGACTATTACTATTTCAAATCAAATGACAGTAATGAAGCAGTCTGAATAATAAGAATCAACAGGCAATACTAGTACTTTAGCCATCCCGGAGTCTGAGTCTCGGATCCTTTAAAATTTCAGGAGTCGGAGTCTGTCATTTTTCCCACAGACTCCACAGCCCTGGCAACAAGCTTATCTTTATAGCTGTCAATCCTCTCAAACTCATCTCTCTTGATCGTGTATACTTATCAACATCCCACCGGAGTTGGGAAGCAACTGGTACTTATATAGAAGTACCATTGGTAAATAAAGGGTTAAAAAAATCCAATTCTCATTTAAACCACACAGTCCTCACTTCAAACATCAGATTTTCTGCGGATCAGTTGTGTGCTCTAAAGAGGCACATGGTATAATAATGCACATGGCTGCAGTTGGGGAAACTAGATCAATTTTCCCAGTTGTCTTATTCTGACTGGTTGCCATGGTGGGTTCCCCCCTCCCCACTTCAAGAAAAAAATAACTGTCATTCTTGCTTTCCAGAAATGATAAAAAATATTTTAAGATGTAATTCTAGAATTCACTATATACTTTTCATTTATCAAAAATGTCAAACTTTTTTTTTTTAACTATTGCTCCCTGAATGAGGCAGGCAGTTCTCAAAAGAATATTTTTTTACCTCCTTAACAATGTAAAACTTTGTTATACCTTCAGACTCATGTTTAAATGTAAAAGCATGAAATTGGCAGGCATGATTATTGTAGTGATTTGATGTCTAATAGCATTTTTCAGTATATTAGTTTTGAATTATAAGTGAATGTTGTCTTTTGAGGAACTTTCTCAGTCTGTTGCATCCAGAAGTTTGGCTCAAAATGCCAAATTTAACAGCTTTTCCTGAAAGTTCCTTTGCTTTTATCAAAACTGGAAACTGCTATTTGATTTCATAGTTTTTGAGAGAATTTATGAAAAATTTTATTTTTTACTAACCTGTTTAACTAACCAAAATGAAATTGAGTATTTTTTGCATTCAGTTTTTATATTCAGTCATGCATTTCATTTACAGTGATTACTTTATTTTTCTAGTTACCATTGGCAAGAATCAGCCATTAAAACATGAAAAGCCAAAATGGAAAAGTGATGTTCCATTAACTGGTGGTCAGCTTCATAGTAAACGGGATGAATTTTGGGATACTGCACCTGCTTTTGAGGGAAGAAAAGAAATATGGGATGCCCTAAAAGCTGCAGCTTATGCTGCTGAGACAAATGACTACCCTCTTGCTCAGGCAATTATTGATGGAGCTAATATATCCTTGCCAACTGGTGAGTTGCATGTTTATAATAATTTGAAATTTAATTTATATTATGTATTTCAGGCATTTGTAAAATGTGACTTTTAGATTCCTTTTAATATTTCACTTTAAATCTAAGATTTGAGAATTATTTCAAGATATTAGTGATATATATGCATAGTCAGGGCTTGAAACTCTATTTTTCGTAGGAGGGGAGTCTCCCTCCCATTATTTATAAATGGAGAATTGAACTGTTTGGGACAGAGAAAAATATATCTTTAAACTCCACTATTTTATGTGCTATTTTTAAAAAATTACATTAATACAGGACATAACAAAATACCACTGAAAAAATTTAAATCAACAACTAATATAATTATGCAAAATGTTTATTTTTATTTAAAAAAAGAAAAGAAAAGAAAGTCGAGCTTTTATTTATACAATGTTTATTTTTCACTGAATGTTATAAGCCCTTAACAATCGGGTTGTTAAATGAATTTCTGAATTTAGATTTGATTAGATTTCTTATGCTTTCACAAGATACACAAGGACAACTTTTATAACTTTGGAAATAATTGGAAATGTAGGATTATGCTCTCTTAAAAATTTTAAGAAAACTTGGCAAAATCACATGTGATGAATATCCATTTCTGAACAAAATTGTCTGATTATATTCTTAATTGAATTATAGCCAAAACCGGGATCCATGTTATTTTTTTATTATTATTGAACTAGGTTCTATGTATTGAAATTTTAACCCATGTCCAAAATTTGAAAGGAAAACCGTTGATTCATTTCTTCTATTACACAAAAAATGTAGGTTGAATTTGAATTGGAAGGATCAACTAGTTCGTTATTTCTAATTATGTTTTCTTGGAGTTCGGGAAAAACTTTCCTTCTTGTGCACTACACGATCTTTGCAGTTCTAAATCTCATTTTTGTTTAGTGCTGACTCTAAGTCAATTTGTCAGGGCACAGTGTCCGATATCCTTTACTGCCCTTTCTGTTTTTATCATTTGCTATGAAAAAGAAATCTTGAAACACGTCCATTTATAGTATGAAAAAAGTATTAATTTTCTCAATCGGTCGAGTACAAAATATTGTGAAATTTGTTGATCAGTCGTGGGGAAAATTCTTTCAATCAGTCACTCGAGAAATATCATGAATTTTATTGATCTGTCGCAGGAAAAAAGTCACAAAAGTTTTTGATCAATTGCAAGAAAAATCCATGAAGTTTGGCCATCTGTTGTGGGAAAATATCGCAAAATTTGTCAATTGATCATGGGAAAGTATCGCAAACTTGGTCAGTTAGGTGCAAGAATAAAATCGTCAATCTTTTGCAAGATGAAACTGGGGAATTTGTGAATTGGTCGAGGAAAAAAATCTTGAAAATATTCAATCTTTCGTGGCAAAAATTTTCGATCGATTGCAAGAAAAAGCCACATTTTGCTAATCCATCAAGGTAAAATATCATGAAATTAGTCAGTCGAGTGTGAGGATAAAATCAGGAATTTTATCAGTGTGTTGCAAGAAGAAACCGAGAAATTTGCCAATTGGTCGAGGAAGAAATCGTGAAATTTTTCAATCTGTCACGGGGGGAAAAAAATTGCAAATTTCATATCTGTTGCGGGAAGTCCTCCCGACAAAATTCATCAATTGGTTGCAAAAATCTTAAATTTTGTAAATAGACATCAGATTTCACATTTAAGGAGCTGTTAAATGTAAGAATGTTCTACATTGATCTTTTTTATAGTTTTACGTTGTTCTTTGGATTGATTCTCCCACTTGATTGTCGTTTCTAAAAGCAAAATTCTCCAGAAAATTGTGACATTTTTTGGGTGGGAGCCCCCTGCTCACGATATTCTTTTGGGTGCAAATCCCGTCATCAAGTTGAAATGTAGCCAAAATAAGGAACGTTTTTCTCTCTAAGCTCTAGGTGGAGTTGCTCATCATTTTAATTTTCTTAAATGAAAAAAAAGTTTTGCAACTTATGAAACTTCATGCAGTATTATAGCTTGCTGGAATCTTGAACATACATAAAATAATTCTTTACATTTAAAACAAATTATTTACTTTTTATTTTCTAAAGAAAAAACTAATCTCAGCCATATGAGATGGTAGTTGACATTTGCAGTTGTGTCTGCATAGTAACTGCAGACATGATCTAAGAGGTGGAGCAGAAGATTGTCTTCTCTGTTGATTGACTAATGTTGAACATAAGACATGCAAAGATGTCTATGCATACCTGCCAAGCTTTATTCTTTCAAGCCTTTTTTTACACTTTTCTTACTATTTCGACAGCTTTCTTTATTTCCTTAGGAATTTTTTTTTTCAATATCCCTTAAATTTGAGTTTTACATATGTTTTTCGCCTTTTTAAAAAATAGTAAGAAAATATCATAAAAATGCAATATTTTCAGCAATTGTTTGATAAACAAGTACAGCAATTCGGTTGTTTGTTTACTGGTGTTGGAGGACTGCATGTTAAATCATCTTAGTACACTACTTTATTAAATTATTTGTGCCGTAATTGCTTTGCCTTTAAAAAAAAAAACCAGCAAATGTTCAAGGAGAGAGAGTTATTCGAAGAAATTTCTTTGTATGCAGCAAAGGTGAGAAATTTATATATTGCATTAATTACTGAAGTGATTTTATTATTGTCCATAGCAGTAAATCAGACATGTTACTTCAATCTATCATTAAAATTAGAGATTTTGTTTTCGATCTGCTATGAAAAAATTCAAATTTTTGCCAATTTCTCAAAAAAAAAAAAAAAAAAAAAAAAACTATTTTCATTGATTAGACATTGAAAAAAATTTGTGTTTATTTTTTTTTTTAAATCATTAAGAAAAGAAATAGATTTTTATCAACTAGTTATTTAAAAAAAATGTAGTAATTTTCGCTGATCGGTGAAGAAAAAATCATTTTCCTTCATTAGTGAAGAAATATGCGATTTTCATCAATCGGTATATAAAAATAACTCAATTTTTGGCACCTTGGCCAAAAGTTACACTAAGGGTATTAATGGCTCAATGCTCCAATATACATCTGCAACATAAAGTCAGCATTTATGTTAAACTTACCTTATTAAAATCTAAAACCTGAAAAGGAATATATTGAACCATATCTGCACTAACATTATGTATGCTAAAATTTCCATTTTATTACTAAGGTAATAATTTGATTAAAAATGTATTAACATGCAATTTTTTAACCTGTTTTAATTTTCTTTGCACATACAGAAAAAATGTGAAAAATGCCATTCACGTGTTGTTTTAAATTTTGAAATTTTTATAAGTTGGCAGGTATGTATATGTAACTGTAGACATTTCTTAATATTTTAGCAGAAGGATGATACACATGTCCATAGCTGCCAATATGTACGGTTTTGCCGTACAATATATGGTTGTATGGGTGAACAAGAAGTAAGATTGCATACCTGCCAACAGCGCTGTAAACTTCCATACAATGTAGGTTAATTTAACCGAGGTTAAACATGTTTCAAACCGGGATTTTTTTTTTTAAAGAAATGCTTTAAAATAGGTTCCACATAAGAACAGGAAACTAAATATATATTATTTTTTTAGATATATTTTCTGGTTAGAAATGTCTTTGACCAGGATCAAATTAACTTGTATTATATGGAAGTTTAGTTGAAAGTTGGCAGGTATGAGATGCTATGGTTTTGTTCTAAAAAATATTATCTATACTAATATTATAAAGGAGTAAAGATTGTTTTTTTGTTTGTTTGTTTGTAGGGGGTAATCTCTGGAACTACCGAACCGATTTCAAAAGTGATGGTGGAAAATTGATGGTGACAACCCCTACTCCAACATAGGCTATATTTTATGTCGGTGCGACTAACCTTAGGGGGGTGAGGAGTGAAAAACGTTCTAAAATTGTGATTTTTTTTGTACTGAAGGAGCATTAAATTTGAAATTTGGCGTTGTAGTTACTTATAAGATGTAAATGCTCTCTAAGAACAAAATAAAAAAAAATTCGAAATTTAAAAGGGTGAAATAAGCGAAAAGCGTTCTAAAAACATTCTAAATTACAATTTCTATGGAATCTCTAGAACTACCGAACAGATTTCAAAAGTGATGGTGGCAAATTGATGGTGACAACCCCTACTCCAACATAGGCTATATTTTATGTCAGTGTCACTAACCCCAGGGTGGTGCAGGAGCGAAAAACATTCTAAAACTGCGATATTTTCTATATTGAAGGAGCTAGATATTTGAAATTTGGCGTTGTAGTTACTTATAAGATGTAAATGCTCTCTAAAAACAAAATAAAAAAAATCGAAATTTAAAAGGGTGAAATGAGCGAAAAGCGTTCTAAAAACATTCTAAATTACAATTTCTTTGGAATCTCTGGAACTACCGAACCGATTTCAAAAGTGATGGTGGCAAATTGATGGTGACACCCCTGCTCCAACATAGGCTATATTTTATGTCGGTGTCACTAACTCTAGGGGGTTGCAGGAGCGAAAAACGTTCTAAAACTGCGATTTTGTTTATACTGAAGGAGCTAGAAATTTGAAATTTGGCATTGTAGTTACTTATAAGATGTAAATGCTCTTTAAGAACAAATTTTTTTAAAAATTCTAAATTTAAAAGGGTGAAATAAGCAAAAAGCGTTCTAAAATCATTCTAAATTACAATTTCTATGGAATCTCTGGAACTACAGGTGGCTGAGAGGTTCTGCTCCCGAAACTGGTAGACGGGAGGTGCTGGGTTCGATCCCAATCGCGCCCGTCGGCCTAATCGTTCGGAGTTTTCGTGGTTTTCTTCGAGCCGTGGATTTATCCATGCGTGAATACGGGTTAGGTTCCCTTAGAAAGACCCCCACGAAGGGCATTCCCCCCGGGCCTATATCTCAAGTGTAGATAATTGGCCGTCAATAATCAACCCAACCCAACTCTGGAACTACAGAACAGATTTCAAAAGTGATGGTGGCAAATTGGTGGCGAGAATCCCTGCTTCACAGCCTCTTTAATAAAAAACTATGCGTTGCTGACGACTGTTTTTTTCGCTAATTGTTGCCACTGATTAATCTCGAAAAATGAAACGTTTGAAGTTACTGAAAAAAAATAATACCTTAAAAAGTATTTGTCAGAAAATTGTTAGGCAAACTGCGTTTGAAAGGTAAAAAATTGTACTTTTTTTGATATAAATTTCAAATCTAATGATTATGCCATTTTTCAAATATTGAATTTGAAAAATTACCAAATTTCGCAATGGAGTACCATAGCCAAACCTTCATGCTTAAAAAGATAATGATAAGGGCGACATGTCCTGGCGTGTATATTGGCTATAGCACGAATCACAAATTATAGTAGCCTTACTATTCTGTTAAAATATAAAAGTGAATTATGAAATGTCAATATTTTGTTTGATTAAAAGTTCGTTATAAAAATTGACCAGAGTAGCGGGCGTAGCGTGCTAGTTTTATTATAAAATACTTGTAAATCTGCAGATCTGGGGTCTTAATGTCATCTACACAAATTGCATTTTTATTTTGATATCACTTTACATAATATCTGTTATCCTACAATTCACAATTTAATTATTTTAAGTTATATACATTTATGAACATGTAAATTTTCTCAATGATTCAGATAATATTAGAAACTGTTAAATTTTGTTAAACATTTAGCACTATTTAATGCAATGATGTTCTTGAAGTGTTTTCTTGTAATTATTTTAATATAAAACATACTCTTTTCGGGGGGGGGGGGGCAGAGCCACCCTAAACTCCCATTTTCTCGATAATTTTATATTGGCAAATTTCTTACTCATTGCACTGTATGCAATTCAGATGTTAAAATTTCTTATGTAGGTAGGATTGATATAAATGAACATCTTGATATGACTAAAGGTTCAGATAAGTTCTGCATAAAAAAATATATTGCATTTTTCATGCATATATTTTTAATGTTGTGTTTTAAAACACATCGTAAAAATTGTATACTTTGAAAATTGACATGTTGGCATGTATGTATATCATTTTTATATGATTTTCCCTTTGACGTGTCAATCTCTTTTTGATGACTTTACTGGCTACTAAAATTCCTTGACACATTTCAAAATTCTATTTAAAAATCAAGTAATTAGTGTACAAGTATGCAGGTTGGATGAAAATGCTCTTGTGTTTTGTTTAATCAACTTAAAAAAAATAGTTCAAAAAATATCTCATAGATGGTGCTACACCTGCAAAGCTACTGAAACTGGTTTAGTCCCTATGTCACATACATTCAGTATGCATGATTAGAATGAAGTTTTTGTCCAAACTATGGCAACTTGCATTCTAGATTTTTTTTATACTCGCCTGAATCAGTTTGATTACATGAGTGAGACAAATAAACATCAGTTTGGCGATAATAGCAAGCTTACTATGCTAAGATGCTTGACAATTTGTTTTCGTCAAAAATAGTCTCGACCAATCACATTTTATTGTCCACATCAGGACCTTGGAAGAGAAAGGGCGAATCCCGAAATTGGGATGTTTAGAAATCAAGCTAAAAGTTTTGCAAGTAGTTCAAAATAGCAAGGACAAATCTTTATTTTAATCACTGCTGATTCAAAAACCAGATTGAAATAGTATGTATTGAAATTCAATGTTTTAATTTTAATCTATTCCTTATCGTTATTTGATTAATTTATAGTTGATTATTTTGGGATTATTTTTGTTTTTTATTATAGAAGATGGTACTACTCACTTTAGCTTGAAACTGTGAGAATACTAAGGGCGAACCAGGGCAAAACAACTTACCCACGTGTTGCCTACATCTATCGGACATGGGGGAAAAATATAAAAAATTGACTTTTTGAGTTCGCCCTTTCTCTTCCAAGCTCCTGATATGTTGTCACTCTGTTATATAAAAGGGCTCTACACTTTATCCCTCACAGTGTAAAATGAACAAGTATTTATTTAAGAAATACTATTTAAGCTGCAACTTCATTCTAGCTAATGCTCTAGCTTACATTTTAGTCTTGATGTGTTTGCTTTAAGTGTCCACGTTTTTTGTTGTTCTTTAAAAATGAGCATGTTAGTTTTTTCTGATGTTATAGTAATACTTTTGCTTAATGTAATTAAACTTTTAATCAATTTTACGAACATGTACAAATCTCAAATTTCACTGCTCGGTCGCGTAAAAATCGTGAATTTCGCCATTCGGGACACGTGAAAATTGCAAATTTTGTCAATCAGGTGCTTGAAAATCACAAATTTCGCCGATCAGCACATGAAAATCGTCAATTTATTTGTCAATATGCTGCAAGAAAAAAAATCACATTTTGTCAATTGCTCGTAGGAGAAAATCTCAAATTACATCAATCATTCATGGGAAAAAAATTGCAAATTTCGTCCATCGACTGCAGAAAAAAATTGTCTATCGGCATAACAAAATCTATAATTTTGTCAATTTGTCACAGGAAAAAATCATGAATTTCATTAATTGGTCATGGGGGAAAAAAATATCACACATTTTCTCAATGACTCACAGAAAACAAATCGCAAATTTCGACAATCATTTATCGTAAAAATCGTGAGTTTTGTCAATCTCTCATGAAAAAAATCATGAATTTCATCTATTTGTCACAGGAAAAAATGACAAATTTTGTCGATCAGGCACAGAAAAATTGACCATTTCGTCAATTTGTCATACGAGATTGGGAATAGCAAATTTCATCAGTTAAAAATCGCAATTTTTGTCGATGGGTCATCTGGAAAAAATGGAAAATTCCTCAATCATTAACAGAAAAAATTGTGAATTTTGTCAATCACTCCAGGAAAAAAAAATTATAATCGAATAATAATCTTCCATTAAAATCAGTATTTAGAAAGAAATTTAAATTTACATTTAGGAACGTACCATTTTGATAATATAGCAAAAATTCACTTTCACTGGCAAACGTTTCATTAATTAATATAATAAATGAAACTCAACAATCTTATGATTTCAAAATAAATAAATAAAACATATGTTGAGTTTTTACAGTTTGTCACAAATAACATGTCTTTTTATAAAATAAAATTTTAATCAACAATTATCAAAAAATTTGCACTCTGAAATCTGTGGAGATGGAAGTTTTTGTAAAATGAAAAATTCTTACACATGTCTTATGATTTATAGTCTGTTATTTTTGGTTATTATATATTGCATTAGGTGCTCTACGTAGAATAACAAATAACATTGTATGAAAAAAGAAGGAAAAATTTGTGCATCCTGAAAATTCAGGACTTTTGCCATCCCGTACAGTGATTTTGTGGGATGTGTTTTGAGGTTCCCGTAAATTGGGACATCTAGCAATACTAATTGCAGCCCATACCAGAAAAGTGAGTTACATTGCTGTCACTACATCACTCTCAAAGTCTAGGACAACAGATTTGTTTTTCGAACAAACGTGTTAAAACTTGTAACACATTGCTACATTTATTACATTTCCCATCATTTAATAAAAGATTGCAGAGCTTGGAATATTGTGTGAAATTTCTATTATTGTACCCAAAATAAAAAAATTTCTGCACAGGGGAAAATGCTGTACAGTATTTCCCTCCCCCTTAAATTCTTTCTTCGGGTGAGCTGACTTCTGAAAGAGTCCCTAACAGTGCTTGTGAAATTCCAATCTGTTAAGTTTATAAAAGGTGACCATAGTCCCTCCACTACCAGCAGAATTTGTGCTCATCACAAACCAAATACTTGCACTTCAACATGTTTACAAACGGCTTCTACAATTATTCAAATGAGCAAAGGGGACTAGAAAATAATAGTTATTGAATAAAAACTGTCACTAATCACTTTTTAATTAATTTTTGGTCACTATTTAGTCACTTTTTTGCAACATTTGTTACTTTTATCACTTTTTAAAGGCATTTGAGCAATTGCATGCCTGAAAACTAATAGCATTGAAATTAATTCATGAAAGAAGTTTTATGCATTCAGTGTTTAGTTTTATGTAAAATGTCATTAATTCTTTAATGCTTGATGGGACAGGAAGGAGCGCTTGTACATCACCATTTGTATGAAATATGATATGGTATGACATTTTGGATTAATTTGCTATTGTATATACATAAAGTTTAGCAAAGAAACTTTTATGTTTCATATTTTTGCAACCAGGTCTTTATAAGTTAGTCTTTTCTCATTTAAATATTTCTGAAATTCTTTTTTAGAAATAGTATGATAAATAACATAAATATCCATTTCACTTAAATGTCTTGTTTATTTGCAGGTACTTTAATGGATTGTTATGATGAACTTGGAAATCGCTATCAACTACCTGTTTATTGTTTAAGTGTCCCAATCAATTTAGTAGAAGAAAGTAATGAATCTGAATCTCCTGCTGCAGAAAGTGAACCTTGGAGTGAAGGTGGTGAAGAGATAACTGTAAAATTTCGTCTTTCTACTAGTGGGAAAGATACAAAGCTAGCTATTCGAACTGGGGAAACAGTATTAACTAGTAAAAAACGATTACAAGTTGTTGAAGGTATTGATCCAACACGGCAACGGTGGTACTTTGGTGGACGTCTGTTACATGACAAAATGAAAATTGAAGAAGCTAAATTGCAATCTGGATTTGTAGTTCAAGTTGTTGTAACTCCATTAAATGTTACTGGTGGAAATTGATAACTAAACAAGATTTATTTTGATGCAAAAAGTGTTTGCATGTTGATGCAAATGGTTGTGAATTCATTTGCACTTTTAACATGATATAGAAATCATTTTAGCTCAGCTTTTGTCTGCTTTATCAACATTTCATGCGATCCGTACCAGCCAAAGTTTGAAATTTTAATATGTGCGCCATCTACCCCATTGTTTGATATGAAATTGTTAAATGAAAAAAATATTGTGTTTTTATGAATGCCATTTAAATTGTCGAATCTCTTTTGAAGGAGTGCCTGATGGTCATATTCCTATTTTAATGAGAATGTTAATATTTTCCATTTCAGCATGAGTTAGCTGTGCTTCTTTTCTCTTTTTTAAGTTAATGTTTTACTTCCCTGTACATAGAATTTTATGTTGTGATGTTTTCAGATTAGTATGATTTTTTTATCTTATGCTATGCAGTGATCATTTATGAAAAAAAATAAAATTATATTTTTTACTCATGTTTTTGTGTACTTTGCTACCATTTTTTTTATATTTTATATCAGATAGTTCTATTTGTAGTGCTTTTGTGTTTTTAAATATGTGTATATACAGTAATACCTTAGGATTATATAATAAGCAAGACCTTGAAAGGATTTTTTAAAATGTCAGAATTATAGGTTTTGATAACTCATAACTTTCCATGAAATCTAATGTAGGTATTAATTTTTGAAATGTATGCCTGTGTAAGTTTCTAACGAAACACCAAATTAAATAAGTATGTAAAAACTGTAAATACACACACTTAATTAACAAGTTGAAAATATTTTATTTCTGAATTAATTTTCAGTATTTTAACTGAGCATTTTTAACACAAAGAATAATTTTATCTTTTATGACTGTACAGATTTTACTTTTGACTGTACTACTATTTGTGCAGATAACGTTACTGAATTATTTCAGTTATTCTCCAAAATTCTTACCCTTATCAATGTATTTAAGATTCCTCTCTTGCAAGGAGGGGGGAGGGGGCACTCTAAGGTTGGAAACAGAGAATGTTATGACCCTTTCTGTATCAATAGAGTAGAAACATATGAAAACGTAAACTGCAGCGGCCAAGACGTCTTTAAAAAAAAAAAAAAAAAAAAAAAAAGATCCAAAGTTTGTATCACTTATGCTTATATTGGATAAATCACACTATATTTTGACCAGTTCCTTTGGCTTGATTAGCAGCATACGAGACTTTAGAATGCAGGACTCTTTTTTGGTGTGAGTTCAATTCCTAACAAAACTGTTCCTTTCAGACAAAATAATGAATTATTTTTGAACCACAATTAAAAAGTATTTATATGCATAATTATTTTAATTTGAGACAAATATAAATAAAAACATTTTTTGTGCATACACACACACACACACACATATATATATATATATATATATTAATATTATGTATGGATGTATAATTTTTTTTTTTTTTTACTGTGAAAATTTTAATTTATTTTTATGCATATTTTTTAATTTAAGGGAAAGTAAAAAGAAAATAAAAGGTGTATGGTTTGTATTTGTTCATTTGACAAAATACTCCAATTATTTACATTTTCTTATATCAATAAGCTCCTATTTTTCTCAGTAAAATTGATTAAAATATGGTACATAAATTTAAGATATGCTATTTTAACTTTTTTCCATTATCTGTATTTAAAAAGTTATTCTAATTGTAATTATAAAATTCAGATATTTAAAAAGTCATACATTCAAAATTTAAATAAACAATTTTTTAAAAGTGAGGAAAATTTCTTGATTATTAAGATAATGGAAAAAAATAGCATACTGTAATTTTATCTACTTATTTTATGTCTGACAAAACAAAAAGGAGTTGTGTAAAAAAACTGTATATAAACAATTGTAAATGAAAAGATCAAAATTTCGTTGACTGAACAAATACAAACTGCATGATTATTATTCTTTTTAACTTTGCATAAATCCATAAAAATGCAAAATTTCATTAATAAAACTCTATCAATAAATAATTAAATATATATTAAAAAAACATGCTTGTATTTTTGTTTCTTTTGAATTTAAATATTCACCCCTTTGTTTTTCAAAAAGAATTTATCATTATTTTGTCTGTAAAACAAAAAGTTTGACTGGGAATTGAGCAGAGAAAGAAAAGTCAGAAGTCTGGTTCACTGCCAACTGTACGATCCAGCCACTTGGAAATGAGAATACTTTATCTAATTAACACACTGTGGACTTTATTTTTAATGACACCATGCCTATTACACTCTATATCTTTCACCTGTTTATATATTGCCTATGCTTTATCAATACATAATGATCACCGCATTCTCTATATCTGACCTCAGAACTTCCCCTTATTAATAGAATAGGAAGGATTGCATACTACACAGATTGCCTTTCATTGACATAATTATGTAATCTTATAAATCCAGACGCAGAATATTCTTTATTGGTATGCAGCAAACCAAAATTTATCTGCAACCCAACAATGCTAGACCAAGTCATAAGAAATCATATTGACCCATAAAATAAACAAAATTTGCATTTTAAGGCGGTATTAAAAAAAAATATTTTTCCATGCTCAACAACTCAAAATTTTGAGACACATTCTCAGACTCATTTTTAAAAGTAACAACTGGAAACTTGGCGGCGTGATTTATAAAGACATTTATAAGGGCCCCATGTTTTTATTTTTCGTTCAATTAATTAGAAATTGATTTACAGACAATTATTTAAAAAAAGTACAATCATTTTTTTTTTGTTTCAAGCGCTATTGGGTTGGGAAATTCGGTTCAAAATGTCCACTTTGACAGCATTTTTTGAAATATATTCTGCCTTTATGAAAAAATTGAGGCAGTGGGGACATTATAAAGTTTCTGAATAAGAGAACCTCCCAATTGGATGCGTTTTAGAGCAAAAAGGAATTTACAAATGTGTCTCAAAATAAGCAGTTTGGATTTGAATACACCCTTAAAAGAAATTCAATGAGAACAGTACGCTTAAGAAAAATTTTGCTGCAATGCTTTTAAAAGTACTTGGCTTAATCATCGCAGTCTAAAATAATATGCAGTGTCTGGCCATGCTGCATTGTTTCTGCTACTGGGCTTATAAAATAAGTAAAAAGAGCAAACATGGTTGCAAGTTCTCCATCCACAGTACAAAATTCTGTCTTTTTAAAATGTCTGAGGACAGAAGTGAGAGCAGAAAGAAATTTCTGTTCTTGGATTTCTCAAGGTTTATGCAAAATTCTTAATCACGTTTCAAATAACTCCACTTTTCAAACATCCCTCTTAAAATTTTGGTTATGATCTGAAAACCTCACCTTAAATGTTTTGTTATGCATGTCCTGCTTGCCCCTCCTTTATCCCTGTCTCATTCCGCTTCACAAGAACCCATTAATTTGTTTAGACACCAATGAAAGCAAACTTTTCTTCAACAGTTACATCCGGAATCCTCTCTGCTAAGGGTAAAAAAAAAAAAAAAAAAAAAATTATGTCAGATTGTCTCATGAGACGTTCCTGATGCAATGGAGCTTGAGGTCACGAGAATCGAGGATCTCTAAGGCTCCAGGATCTCCTGGAGAAGAAAAAAACTTACATGAAAAAATATTTAATGTGAGATATACTGTACTGTGTAAATATTTTATATGAATGCAAAATTTTCATATAGGGCAAGTATTTTTAACACTTGTTTTGTGAATTTAGCCATTTTGTTGCCCCTTACTACTTATTACTATCTTATTCCATCATCAAAATTATTTATCATTATAATAATAAAAATAACATTTCTCATGGATATATCCATCAAAAATATATACAGGGTGTTTCAAAAGTCCTTGACACATTTTAAAATTCCATGAAAGATCAAGCAATTGGCATACAAGAGTGCAGTTTGGATGAAAATGCTTCTTATGATCTGAAATTTTGTTTAAGGGAAAAAAAAAATAGTTTAAGAAATTTCTCATAGGTGCATTACTTCTGCAAAGGTACCGAAGAAGTAGAATGCCTTTATACATAACAGGGATGAAAGACGTGCAATGCGTGTGCAGAGTTTTTGTCCCAACTGTAGCAACCCAACATTCCAGAACTTAACAATACTCGCTCTCCTGAGTTAAATTCATCTAATCAAACTCATGAAGGTGAGTACTGTTAACTTCTGGAAAATGGATTGCCATACTTTGGACAAAAACTGTGCTTATGCATTGTGCATCTTTTGCCATTGTTGTATGTAAAGGTGTTCTACCTATTCAATAACTTTCCTGATGCAATGCCATCTATGAGAAATTTTTTGAACTAATTTTTTCATTTGCTTAAACAAAATTTTCAGTCATAAGAAGTTTATGTACTAAAGTCTAAGTATTTATAAAACAAATCCCAACTTCACTAATTGTAAAAACTTAATTCTCAAGTGTTTTAAAGATTATTGCCCGATACACATCCAAGTAAAAAGTATTTATACTTTTCGCGTCTGGTGTTACACAGCCAAAAAAAGATCGAAATCAGAATGTAAATAACAAAATGAAGAAAATTTCATGTATATCATTTCGCCTTTTGTTTTTACAGTATGCTATATCATTTGATTATTTATATCTGGACACAATGTAATAGAAATTCATTGCGGCCATGTACCCCTTCCACAATATATCTTTTCTGAAATTCAAATATAGGTTTGAGAATAATCATTAAATATTTATTTTGTTCACTGAATCATCAGCAAAATGAGTGTTCTGGCACCAGAACATGTAGCTGCCTCTATTCCAATCAGTGATTATACTGTCTTTAATTCTAATATGCCTGCAATGTAATGATGTAATCAAGTTTAGTTTCTGCTTGGATTTTATTTTTTCATTCATGTCATCGCTAATAAATTATTTTCCTTCGAAAGAAAGTTTAGTCTCTATGATTACAGCAGGTAGTTTGCTTTGATGATCTAATTAAGATAGGTACTTTTAAGAGAATTTATTTTAATGAAGTTTTATTTAATAGAATACCAACAGCAGCATAAATCAAGAAATTTTGAATTATTCCTTCGATCTAAAATTTTTATATAAAATTTATGTACAATAGCGTAATATGAAAAATTAAAAATTTGAAATTCATACAGTTAAGGGAAACAAAAATTAAAACAACACAGCATACACAAAAAATGACACTGTTCTTTCAGAAATTAGACCAGGTCAGGTAATTTTTATTAACTGGACCCAAATCCCAAAAATTTATTTGCAGTCATCCTGAAAAAAAAAAATTTCTTAGACCCGAACCACCAAAAGCTATTCTTGGTGACCTGCAACTCAAGCTGAAGAACTGTAACCTGAAACCAACCCAAAATGAAAGAAAATTAATACCATATTTAAATGCAATTATGAATTAATAGTCTATATTTATATATCTAATATGAATTTTATTTGTTATGAAATAATTTGAATACATATTCATAAAGTTTCTTCGGAAGTTGTACAGTGATTTTTGAATTTTCCATGACTTTTTATGTGATTTTTTAGTCTTTTCACTTTCTGCAATGATTTTTTGATATTCATAAAAGGAATTCAGGTTCAAACTTTTAGAAATAGCTTTTAGCTAGAACTTTTAGAATTTATTTTAATATATTAGGTTAATTTTTTCCTGTGCAATTTTTAGCATTCTGCTGTGATTTTTTTTTTTTCATATTTGTGAGAGAATTCTGGTTGCAATGCTTTAGCACACTATCGTAAATTTTGTCCTGCGATTTTTAGTGTTTCTTGCATTTTATGGTAATTTTTCCATATTAGTAAAAGGAATTGGGTTTTATGAGTTTTAATCTTTTAGTCCAATATAGTAAATGTCCTCTTTTCAATATATTCCGAATTTGTACAGAGATTTTTAAAAAAAATTTTTAATGCAGTTTTTAGTTTTTTCGTGTTCTGCAGTGATTTTTCTACATTTGTAAAAAGAATCGTGTTTTAACCTTTGCACTGGGGCACGGACTGCATCTGTCTAAGTTTGCATGTATTCTTAAACAGATGCTGTTTGAGACCCCGTGTAAAGGTTAATCTTTTCTCCCAATTTTGTAAACTTTGTGCTCTGCAATTTTTGAAATTCGAGCTTTTTGCGTGTTGCTATGATTTTTCGACATTAGTAAAAAAGAAAAATCACTTTCAATTAGTCCATTATAGCAAATTTTGTTCCTCTTGTTACTAAAGTTTATTTGGAATTCATACATTTTTTAATCTTGCAGTTGTTAGAATTTTTTCATGTTCTGCAGCGATTTTTCGACATTTTTAAAAAGAATCCTGTTTTAATCTTTTTGTCCGATATAGTAAAGTTTGTCCTCTGTGATTTTTGAATTTTAGTGATTTTTTTAATGAAATTTTTAGCTTTTTTCCACATTTTCCTCTGATTTTTCCGTATTAGTAAAAGAAATCTGTTTTCAAACTACTAGCCCGATATGGAATTTTGTCCTCATTTCAATAAAGTTTATTCAGAATTCGTGCAGAGTTTTTTTTTAATTTTTCATTATTTTTTACTACGATTTTTAGTTTTTTGCAATTTGTGTGACTTTTTTTTTTTTTTTTTTTTTTTTTTTACGGCCCGCGTGGGTCATATAGTAATCAATAAAGAAAGTTTTTTACATGTAAAACTGTGTATTGTAAATTAATAGCTGTTAAGGTAGTGTAATTTTTATTGAAATAGTTTATTGTGCAATTTCTTTCTCTTGATTTAAACTATCTTTTAGACATTTTGTTTTGATATAATATTTTTTAAGTAAATCTACTACTACAGTTGCTTTAAACCAAGAAATGGTATAATTAATAGAGACCTTGATACTTTTATGTTAGCCATTGAATGTAAGAAATTATAAAAGTACCAGATTGAATAATCGAAAAGAAAAACATTCTTTATATTTTAATAAACATAATGTACCATCCTGAGTTACAGAAGATCATTTTGACATGTCTAAGTATAAAATAATAAAATATAAATTCCTATTTTTTTAAAAATAAGATTTAAAGAAAAAAAAAATCTAACATTTAACATTGGTAATAATGAGTTTCTATTTTAGCTAAAATGTATATGAATTAGATGTATCTAGAAATAAAAATCATGCTATTTGTAATTTAGATTAGTCTTGTTTTATTAAATAGCATCAAGTTGTTTCAAATAATATAAAATAAATACAAATTGTTAAAAATTTTAAACATACAAAAAATAGAAGATCAATTTTTATTTAACTTTATTTACAATTAAAAATATATATATATATATATATAATCAATGTACATATATACAGTTGATAGGGAGATTTGGTCATATTTTGTTATATGAATTTGTTTTTGTCATTTGATTTCATTGGCATTGCAAGAGCAAAAGAATTTGGGAAATATTTTGCAGTAAAAATTTATGTTCCTGTCACAATCAATCATATTGCATTCATTTCATTTAAAATATAATGCTTCCACTTGTTTAATTTTAAATGCATACATTTAAATACATATGTCACTTAATTTAAATTCATTTGTCTGTCATTCAAATCTGTCACTTTATTTCAACTTCATTTAAAATACCAAAAGAAAGAAAAGAATATTCATATCACCACAACATTTTATTTCAACATCAAAGCTTTAGTTCTAATTTACATACCCCCCCCCCCTCCCAGAAAAAAAAATGCTATTGGCTAGATTTGTACTGGGCTAACATAAAAGTACCAAAAACTTTTTTATTTGTAAAACTGTATATTGTAAATTAATAATTGTTAAGGTAGTGAAATTAGTTTTAAAATCTTAGTTTTATGTTTAAAAGTAGATATTAACATTTCTTTTCACATTGTGTTTTGTTAAACTAAGATTTTTTTTTTTAAAAAAAGAGAGGAATAAAATGGCTATAACCTTAAAAATGAAAAATATTGAACTGCAGATGTTTCAGGTAAGGATTTTTTTTTTCTATTTTTATTTTAATATAATTTATGGTAAGATGTTTTTAAAATAACAATAATATTACAATAAAAGCTCTGTTATCCGGCATTCAAGTAACCGGAAAGCTCAACTAACCAGAAAAATTTGTAGTACTCATTTATATTTCTCTTTTTATAAACAGTTGAAAATATTTTACTGCTTAGGCAGTTTACTGTTAGCATTCTCAAATTATCACAGTGACTGATTCGACGTAAAACAAATCTATGTATATGTTCATGAC
The DNA here is from genome assembly GCA_963931845.1 of Maratus michaelseni. NCBI lineage: Eukaryota > Metazoa > Arthropoda > Arachnida > Araneae > Salticidae > Maratus > Maratus michaelseni. The sequence continues at coordinate 33,116,589 of OZ007586.1, forward strand.
AGTGAATGTTATAAAATAAAAAATATAGCAAATAGAAGCACTATAGCTCGATAGCACAGAATAGCTGCATGTTGAGTCATAGTCTACGATTTCTGCCAGCTGTTTTCCAGTTGAACAAGAGAAAGTGGGAGAGGGAAAGGAAGACAAGAGAAGAGAGGCTTGATCCTTCTGCTTTTGGCGAAAGTGGACAAGAGGAGGGGGAATAAACGGTAGAAGAACTACCTCAAGAATAAGAAATCATTATTTTTAAAGAATTATTTAGCAAAGATCTTTATACTATATTATATTTTAAATATTATATTTATACAAGAATATTTTATAATTGAATCAGTTTGGATCATCTACACTTAACTGGAAATTTAAAAAAGACACTCCAGTGTATGTTTCTTTATTTTATTTTGTTTTTGTTTTATTGTTGGATTTTTATCAGTTCAAACTTTTTCTCCCCAGCCGGCTGCTGATGACTGAGATTGTTTCAAAGTTAAACGGAAAACAGAAATAACAATAATAAAAAAAAAAAAAGAACTGAACGATACTCATTTCTTTTCCTTGCCTTTTATTTATTTATTTATTTTTTTAAAGAGATATTTCCATTGTTAATTGTCCGATTGTGTTCAAATTTCCAGAGAATTCAAATAATAATAAATTAGGCCGTTTAACAAATTTTTATTTAAGTTTTCAGAAAATTAGAGCCATCCCCAAAAAAACCCACTTTCTGGGACACTCCAAAGAAAAAAATGCTGACTACTGTTTGTAGTTTGTTTCTATGTGATCGGAGAGGTGTTATCAGTTTGCATCTGATATTCTTAGCTATGCAGAAAGGATCCATTATTACAGTGGGTTACTGTACCTGTTCTTGACCAGCATGGCGTGGAGCGGGTATAATTGAGGCAACACCAGTCAATCATACAGAACTTAATTTTCCAAGCTTCTACGTGCTTTTTCCGGAAAAGAAGAAAAAAATGGCAACATTAAAAAAAAATTATGGGCACAAAGTTGATGTTTTAGGTAAAGGCCAGAGTGCATTTATACATAAAATGATAGTGCAATAAACATAAAATGTTTGCTTATATTTTTAATTTGGCAAAAATAACTATCAAATGCAAACAATAAAATAATTATTCGATCGACTTCCCAATAACAGGAAAATAGGCCAAAATATCATTTTCCTGTTTCACTGTTACATCGATGCCCCCCCCCCCCCTCCCCCCCACTTCTTTTGCGACAAATTTTGTAGTGCTCAAGTATCCGGCAATCAGTGTTTCCCAAGCTTGTCCGGTTAGCTGAGCTTTTACTGTATGTATATGCACATTCTTTCCCATGCCCATTCTTGAATATTTTGCAATTTTATGTGCCATAGCGTGTCAACTTCAGAGTTTTTAGTTGTAGCATGTCTGATTTGTACTTTCCAATTACACATTAATATCAATATTTTACACGCATATGCAGTTTTTTTTTTCCTTCAATTTTAACATAATTAAATTGTATCACATATAATACTTAACATGTTGCCCGAAAGCGAATATGGTTAATAGTGCGACGTATGTCACAGAACAATGGGCTTCTTTGCAGAACATTTCAAATTCTCAATTTCAACGAAATTAGACTTTCAGTCTTAGTAAAAAAGTGCAAATTTCATCAGTCGATCACCAGAAAAGTGCAAAAATTGTCAGCCAAACATCAGAAAAAAAACTTCGCAAAATTCTTCAATCATTCATGTAAAAAATTGCAAAATTCATGAATCGGCAGACTTATATAAAACCAAAAACTTTCTGTGCACATAAATATTGGGTCAAAAACTCTCTGCAAATTAATTTAATGTTTAATAAAATTACGTGTTATATTATTTTGGCAATATGAATTAAAAACAGTAGTTTGAAATGATTATCATTTAAATTAAAAATTAATTAATATTTATTAAAGAATAATTATTTTGGTTAAAAAAATCCATGATAGGAAGGGGTGAATTTTTATCAATTATTTTGTCCCAAGCCTTAAATAATGTGCCCTCTTTGCACAAAATGTCAGTCTCTCTGTTTGCAGAAATAATGCAACATTACTTTTGAAGAAACTTAATCACATTTTGTAGGTAGAGTCCATTCATAGAATCTAATTTGAGAAAAAACATGTGCTTTAAAATAATACATCATTTCCTCTGTGTCATTTATGATGTATTTATTTTTCTATTTGTATTTCTATTCGAAAAACTTCCAGCCGCCAATCAGTCATTGATGTTCATTAAAATCTGATTCATTTTGAAATATTTAAATTTAGCTTTAAATCATTTTAAAGAAATTCAATTTAAAATGTTTTCTAACACTATGAAATAATGCGATTTAACTGCCGCCACCAGGCTAAAAAGTCTTTGCAGCTGCTGATGAGCTTGGCACCAAGCTCTAGTCTGCGGAAAATAGAAATAAAATTGTGTGATGTCACAACAATATTTTGCATCTTTAAACTTTGAACTGTGCGCAAACAATAAATAAATCTTACATAAATTTGGGGAATATTTTTAATTTTTCAATATTAAAAAAATAATAATAAAATAAAACATATATAAATAAAACTAGTCTGATGTGCCAATCCTAAAACTTTCTTCTACCTCATTCAGGTTTGAAATACACCAAAAACGAATCAGCACCAATTTATATCAAGATCTATCTGAATCTGAAGTTTTATTAAATTCCATGCATTAGTTCTTGAGATATGACTATCGCTAAAATCATGTGAATCCTGAAAAATGCAGCATAGCAGCGCCACCTGTTGGGAGATTTACACCGAAACCTAATCAACAACAATTTATGTCAATGGCTAACCAAATCAGAAGTTTGATGAAATTCTGTGCATTAGTTTTTGAGATATAGCTATCATGAAAATCAAGAAAAAAGTAGCACGGCCAAGCCACTTGAGATATAGATTGTGAAAAATGTTGCAAAGCAGCACCACCTGTCGGGTAATTTACACCAAAAACAAATCAGCACCAATCAAGGTCTAACTGAATCTAAAATTTTATTAAATTCCATGCATTAGTTCTTGAGATAATGCCTACAAAATTTTTGTAACACACAGACATTTTCTAAAAAGTCAAATCCTGTTCACGACCTTCTAAAACGTATAAATCCATCAAAAACCGAAAATTTTCATGATTCCAATACTTTTTTGTAAAGATACAAGAAAATATATATTTTTTTAAATTCTTTTTCTTCTCTAAAATTTTTTCTGCAAAGTTCCAAATTTTGTGGAAAAGTTTCCGCACACAGCATGCGCCCGTGCATCTATATTATACAAATCTGTCAATCGGTAGTGGGAAAAAATTGAGAAAATTCATCAGTCGATCAGGAAATTCTTCAGCCGGTTGTGGAAAAAAATGTGAAATTCGTCGATCAATTGGAGAAAATAAACTGCGATTTTCACTAATCGGTAGCAAAAAAACGAATCAGTACCAATTTATATCAAGATGTATCTGAATCTGAAGTTTTATTAAATTCCGTGTATTAGTTCTTGAGATATGACTATCGTTAAAATCATGTGAATCCTGAAAAAAGCCACAAAATTTGTTAATCGGTTGGCAGAAAATATCTTAAAATTCACAAATCGGTTGCGGGGGAAAAGGATGTGAAATTCATAAGTGGATCATCAGAAATATTTTTCAATTAGTCGTGGGAAAAAATTCTGATATTAATCAATCGTGCACGAGAAAATATCGTGAAATTTGCCAGTTAATTGATGAAAAATCCTCGAAAATGTTGCGAAATTCGTCAACTAGATGCGAGGAAAAATTGTAAAATTCATCTGTGGATTGTGGAGAAGATTGCTAAATTCTTCAATCAGTTGCGGGGGAAAATGCAAAAATCGTTGATCGATCGCGAGAAAAAAACTGCCAAATTTATCAGTTAATCGTGGGGGAAAAATTGTGAAATTCTTTAGTCAGTTGCAGAAAAAATGCAAAATTTGCCGATCATGATCAGTCGCGGGAAAAAATAATGATTTTTGCTAATTGGTCATGAGAAAAAGCCGCAAAATTTGCCAATCGGTAAAACAAAAATATCTCGCAATTCAGGTTACATGTGCAATTCGGCAGTGGATCATCAGAAATACTCAAATTCTTCAATCAGTCGCAGGAAAAAAATTGTGAAATTCATTGATCGGTCATGAGAAAAAATCATAAAATTCACCAGTCGAGTGAAAAATCTCAAAAATGTTGCAAAATTAGTCTGTAGCTCGGGAGAGAAATTGTGAAATTCTTCAATCAGTCACAGGGGAAAAATGTGTCAAAAAACGTGAAATTCATCTATAGGTCCCGAGAAAAAAAAGCGAAAGTTGTTAGTCAATCAAAAGAAAGAAAAATCTCAAAAAAATTACGAAATTTTTTAATCGTTCTCGAGAAAAGATCGCAAAATTTGTCAGCCGGGGGGAAAATGTTACAAAATTTGTCTGTCGGTCGTGGAAAAATATCGCGAAATTCTACTAATTAATGGGGACTCAAAACAAACCAGTTCAACAAAATATGTCTTTTGAATAGGATGCAAGAGCACCCTTTTAAAAACAGTGTGTTGCCCGGCACCCCTTTTGTTTTAGAATCTACACTATATTCATTATTTACTTGGAAATCTTGGCAATCAAATCAAAAATTGGAAATCGTATGGTGCAATGGAGTTGCCTCCAACAAATGTTACTCATAACCTGTTAGATTTAACATGTATTCAGTAATGAAAGAACAGCTCATTGACCTTCATATGGACATAAATCATTAGGGAATTTTTAAAAGCTGGACTTACCTATAACTAATAATTATGCATGGACCAAATTTCCAAACACATTTGCTCCATAAAAGTGATATCTCAAAATATGTCACTTCCAAAATTATTGACAGAACTGTAAATTCTGTGTTAATGCCCTGGTTTTTAAAATAAATCTTACCATTACCACAAAATAATATTTCTTTTCTGTGTGTCCTTTACGAAACGTCTTTTGAATTTCTATAAAAGATGAAATTACACTCCTGCTACATATAGAAGAACATCTCCCGGTGTTTTTCATTTTTACTCCTGCAGAACATTTTTTATCAGCTGAAGGTTCGTTGCAGAACACTGCAAAATATTCTGCTTTGGAGATATGTTGTGTTTTTGATCGATATGCATTGTGCATGCATATGTGTAGCGTTTTCAGGAGTTCAAAATGTTTTCAGCCCCGGACACATCTCAAAACTTGCACCCATGGATGCAAAAAAAAAAAAAAAAAATCACTGTCTAATTTGAAATTTAGTTAAGAGATATTTGATTTAATTTACCTTTACTTTTATTTTTTACTGAATCTTGCTCCCTAAATAATTATAACTAGGAAAAGTATTCTTCATACTTAACTCAGTGGCAGTACCATCTCATATTATTTATATATTTTTTTAGTGGACAGTCATGGTTTTTCCCTTGCAAGCCCTTCAATTGAAAGGCAAGCTAATTGGAAAGTTTAAATATTCATAGTAACCAAAAATTGAAATGCATGTACACTATACAAGCTTTTGTAAGTTTGTATGGATCAGTGCATATATTTGTTTTCCAAATTAAGACTTAAAACATTAAGGACTAGATACATGAGAGAATTGGTAAGTAATACATATAAGCTTAATTTCAATTCAATGAAAGACTGAAAAACTTAACTTCAGGTATTACTGTGTTTCATTTTTGGCCATGACATAAGTACCTTAGCCAAACACATTAAATATGAATTCCTATTTGGTTATTTTAAACAGCTTTTGCTGATTAAAAATTAACTTAATTAAAAATATCTTTGTGAATAACATTTTCTTTGAAGCCCATTCTTTTTTATTTTACAGTACTTCTAGGAAATGAGCATTTGATTTTCACTTAACTGTGACTGCACGACACAAATTTAGGCATGCTTAATTTCTTTTTATTTATCCCACACACTCTTAATTTTATGCCTTTTTCTTCTTCCAACAGTGTTATATGAGATTAGTATTTAAAAAAATCTATTTAATGGTACAGTTGAACAGAATGAAGATGTCATTAATTTAGTGTTTGTAAAAGACCAGCATTCATATTTTATTAATTTTACCTCTGTCAAACTCAGTGAAAAAGTGTCCAAGCCAAGAGTTGAACCCACTACATTTTGCATACTGTGTGAATGCTTCGCCAACTGAGCTACCTGGACAACTTCTAGTGGACACAATTCACTGAGACAACCTTTAGTCAATAACATCTGGCCGGTCATGTGAGACAGCTTAACAGAATAAACCACAGGCAATGGAATTCCAATGAGCGATGGATACGACGATTATACTTTATTAATTTTACCTCAGTCAAACTAATTGATAAAGAAATCATACGAGTTTAAAATTTCCTAACGGAGTTAAAGTGAAGTAACAGAAAAAAAGTTAAATGAAATTTTCAACTCTCATATTTCTTTAACCATCGGTTTGAGAAAGTAAAGTAAGTGTATTAGTAAAGTATAATCTAGAGGTTTGTCCAAATTTTTCTCACAGTATCATGTTTTTCTGAAATGTGAATGGTTTTTTATGTTTGTAAAATATCTAGTCACAAATTTGAAATTTGTTACATTGAGATTTCTGTTTAGATATTTTAAACAAGGAGATTTTTGTTTTATATATTTTTAGCTAGATAACAAGTTCATTAGTAACTTAAGCTGTTTTAGGAGAAGTCTAATATTTAAATAATTAATTACATTTGTGATGTGGCCAGTTTGAAAATTGAAAGGTTCTGTTTTAAGAAAAAGAATTTTGTGAAAGGTTCTGTTTTAAGAAAAAGAATTTTGTGAAAGTTCCTGTTTTAAGACAAAGAATTTTATGAAAGGTCCAGTTTTAACATAAAGTAATCTGTGTAGGATCCTTTAAAGTTGCTAAAATTCTTCCTAAACAAATCCCTGATCTATGTTCATATCCATCATTCATTGGAACTCTGTTGCCTATTATGCTGTCTTGCATGACAGACCAGATGTTATTGCCTAAAGGTTATCCGAGTGAATTGTCTGCTAGAAGCTGTTGAGGTAGCTCTGTTGGCAAAGCATTTGCTTTATATGCGAAAGGTTCAGGGTTTGACTCCTGTCTTGGACGCTTTTTAACTCAGTTTGGAAATTTTCCACTTATATGACCAGAGTAGTAGGAAAGTGGGGCTTCAAGGAAAGGAGGCGGGACGGTCCCGTGGTCCTGCCTCCTGTCCTTGAAGCCCCATTTTCCTACTACTGACCAGCATTCAGTTGAACTACATTTGGCATGTGCTGTAAAGGTAAGAGCTAACTCATGATGATGTTCCCCTTAAAATACTGATGCAGTGCCTATATTAAAAATTAGACTGTATTATTTTGCAATTTCCAATGGCTTTCATTTTCTCAAATTTACTCACAGCATTAGCACTATAGTAGCATTGCTTATTCTCAATGAAGTCTACTTAATACTATGATGGATGGCAGTTTGCTGGTTTGATGACAGGATGCTAGAAAAGCTGTAAAGCACACAATATGTTACCAGAGTGAAATATTTAAAAAAAAAAAAATCTGTTTTTTAACTGTGTCATCGTTGCTTTTTGAAGATACTTAAATTCTTCTTCAGGAGTCAAAATTTAATCAAATTTCGACTTCTGGCAAATATTTGATTAAATATTGACTTTTGGCTTTGAATTTGATAAGTCCATCAGACTATTTTCATTATAGAACTTACTTTAATTTTGAAATGTTAGTTTGAGTGTTAAAGTCGTAGGCTATTTATATTATAATGGTATGTTATGACATTGTGCTCTGTATGCACTTAATATTTATGGAAGAGTGGCAGGAATGGTTTGTATTGTACCAAGGTTATCTATAGAGAAAGCAGTCATCTATATAATAAAAACGTAAAGCATTTGACTGTCATCAACAGTTACAGGATGCTTGTTTCACTTTTTCATCCGTTTTTATTAAAAAAAATTTTTTGAATAAAACTGCATAGAAGTTACATTTTTAGAAAAATCGTCCAGAATAAATTAATGTTTGAGAGATGAATTACATTCATTCAATTATGTATATATTCTAAGATAACTTCAGTTGAAATTAGGTTGGCAGCTCAATATCTCTCTCCATGGAAGTAAACAAACTAGAAATTCATTCATCGTGAATGTTTAAAATAGTAAAAGAAGGAGGATATTGCTTGGTGATGTAGCCTGGTTAAAAGAAATAAATTGCATTCGTTGTGAACGTTAAAAATATTAAATAGCTAATTATTTGCAAAGTAAATTCTCCACCAAACAAACACTTCCTTCCTTCAACCAATCTATCACTGCCATTTCCGTCGTAGCAATCATTGCAGGAATTGATATGAGTAGCTTCCATACATCGATTACACTTCGTTTTAAAATATTTTGGCGCCATCTATTGGTAAATATTGCAAATAAAATTAATATTTCTTATAAAATGTAATTAGAAAAAAAGAAATATATAATGCCTTGTACTACATATATTAATTATATCAATACAAATAAAATTTTGAATTAAATATACTAGAAACTTTGTTGTGAAAATAAATTTGTACTTTAATAAGAGAATTAAAAAAAAAAAAAAATCTGTCATAATAATGCAATTAATAGTTGCAATTTACTTATATAATAAAAGGTAATTTTTAATTATTAAAATTTATTACAGGTTTCTTTTTAAAAAGAAATAAGTATTTTGAATTTTAACATAGTAACTATGTAGTGAAAAAAAAAGATCAGTCATACTAATGCAATTAATAGTTGCAATTTATTTATGAAATAAAAGAAAAGATGTTTTTTTAATGATCAAAATTTGTTATAGTTTTATACAGTTGTGAAATCAGAATTTGAACAATGAAATGCATACTCTGATATAGCAGGAAAGTTTAAAAGATCTAAATGAAGTAGATTGCCCAAATTACTTGAAATTTATGTTGTAAAATATGTATTTTGTGCTTTTTTTTTTTTTAATGTTGATTAAAAATATGCTGTGCAGCGCTGCCTGGTGTTAACAAAGTATTAGAACAGTTTTTTACTGGGGGCAGAAGGGTCATGTACTTCGGGCACCAGAACGGAAGGAGGAGGGGGCGCCAAATGAAGATTTGGTATGTTGTTTAATAAAAAGAAATGTGTGGGAAATTTGAGCAAAAATAATTTGCAGCTGGAAAATCCAAAAGAAAAACTAAGCCAGGTGCATTAAAATTGACAAATAGTATATAAAAATATTAGTGAGGTCAGATGACTGCCTGGGACTTTAAGCAGTGGAAAATACGCAATAAAAAAAAAATACTACAATTAGTACTTTTTTTATATCCAGATCTGACCTTAGAGGGGTGAGTTTGGGCGACTGCCCGAAACACTAAGCGGTGGAAAGTTCACAAAATAAAATACCTAGTAAAAACTAAAAAGTTTTTTCTTTGTTTTTATGCTAAGTTGCTATTCTAACTTCAAAAATTAGAGTTAGGGTCAGGAAAGCATCTTGACATATCAGTCTGTTAATAGGAAGTGTGGTATATGTGATAGTTCCATGATATGGGCTGTAGATAGCACACAAATATATTTTACAGTATTGGAATTCATTGTTATACATAACGAAAATCATGGTTTTTCACTTCTTAAGACTTTGTGACTCGTATCACTATGGCTTTAAATGCCCGCTCAATTGTAATACTTCAACTACAGTAAAATATGTGAATATGAAATCTGTCTATAACGGAATCCTGTTTTAAATGGAAAAAATTACATGGTCCCAACAGAAAGAATATACATGCTAAAATGGAAATCTGTATAAAGAGGATTTTTTTCTTGTTTACTTCGATTCCAGTTTCATAGGTTTTATTAAATAAATATTTAACAAAGCTCATCCCATAGCTCAATATTACATATTTTATGATTACATATTTATAATTTTAAAATGAGTCTATTAGAAATTTAGCAAAATTCTCTTTCTAAATTTTCTTTGTGAAGAAGGGAGAGGGGGGTGCCAAAATTAATGCTTGCCCGCGCCATGAAAAAAAGGTTAGTTTCGGCCATGTGTGTGTGTGTGCCGAGTTCTGAAGAGACTGCTGTACTCAGAGCTACAAGATTTTGCAGGAAGGTACTTATATGTCTGAAATTATGTACCTTGAAGCAGGTTTTGGATTTTTTGATTAGATTTTTTTAAATTTAATTTTTTATATGATTTTTAGTGGGTTTTTCCTTTTAAATTTTTTTTAGACTTTTCCACATTAGTAAAAAGAATCTGGTTCAATCTTTTAGCCGAATATAGTGAATTTTGTCTTCTTTTCAATAAAGTTTGTTCAGAATTTGTACATCAATTTCTGTATTTTTCACCAATTTTTTATTCATTTTTATAGTTTTTTTTGCATTTTGTGGCAATTTTTTGACATTCATAAAAGAATCTTGGTTATCTTTTAGCCCATATGGTCGATTTTGTCCTCCGTGATTTTTTTATTTTTAGTGTTAAGGGACTAGTTAGCGTAATTTTTCATTTTTGATTTTTCTAATCTTTTGGGTTGGAGATTTTTTTTTAAATCTTAAAAGTGGTTTTGGTAGGTGCACATTTTGAGTACTAAGCCTCATTGTGATTATTTCAAAAATTACTTTATCGTTTTTATTTTTTACATTTTCTCCTTACAAGTCAAATTACACAAACTTATGCAAAGGGTGGGGTAAATTGGCATTCGTGTTTTTTTGTTTTATATTTTTAAGTTAATTGTAGACAAAAACTAGCTTCTAATTGCAAAAAAAAAAAAAAAAAAAAAAAAAAGTGCAACTTTAGGGTTAAGAAAAGAACAAATGACAGTTTTTTGAATACAAAAAGCTGTTTTATTAATTACAACATCGTTTTATTAATTTACATGTTAATAACAGTAGTTTGCAGATCGTCTGCGGTCATTATTGGTGAGTCCATTTTATTTAGCACACAATTTCTCTTATGCCAGATTTTGTCTTTGGCTGCTGGCCATTTCCAAAATTTGTTAAATCTTCCCATTGTATTAACCTTAAATTTCATGTTATTAACATCTATCTCATTTATTTTACCAGGATATTTTCTACCAAAATTTGCCACTACAACAAAATCGTTCATGCTGAAATCATCATGTTCATTACTTTTAAACTCTGTCATCTCTTTGTCGATATTTTGAATTTTAACATAGTAACTTTGTAGTGAAAAGAAAAAAAAAAGATTAGTCATACTAATGCAATTAATATGTGCAATTTATTTATGAAATAAAAGAAAAGATGGCTTTTTAATGATCGAAATTTATTACAGTTTTATACAGTTGTAAAATCGGAATTGTGAATCAATATTTTGTCCTCTGTGAACTCCTCTGTTTTGGGGTGTTCGCTGCATATCAACCAAGGCATCATCTGAATCACTGTCGAAATGCAAATCCACACTGTCTTCACTTTCTGTGTAGCAGACAACTTATTCTCTGTAGTAGTTCTTTCTCCTGAAATCTCTCTCGACGTATTCTGCTTTCTTTCAGCGTTTCGCATTCTTCTTCCTTCCACTTGTCTTCTTCCTTGGTTTTACAGGATTCTTCCTTTTTCCTCTTTGCTGTCTCTCTTCTGCCATCTTCTTTTTTTAAAGGTGTATCAGTCACACTGAGCTCTATAATAATACGGAGAGCTAACTCACCGATCCATTTTCTGCCGCAACCGCATCACACTTTCAGTGCGCGCAAGTAATGAATCCTGCACTTTTCTTAATATTACAGGCAATTTTTTTAACTTTTCCGCATACTTTTTGTCACTTTTAGTTATTTCTACAGCTTTTTCATATTTTTATGAGCAATACTTAGCCTTTTTTTTTTTTTTATTGAGTTTATATAAAATTTTCTTTTTAACAAATATCAAATTAAATATTGGCGATGAATTTAAATAAAACCTATAGTTTTTACAATAAAAAATGTATATCAGTGAAAATTGTTAGCAACTTCGTCATATTTTTAAAAGATACTCTAATTTGACCATATCTACCCCATACTATTCTATGGGAAAAAATCTGTGTTTTGCCAAAGATTTTCCCCTGAAAATCTTTGGCATTGTATTCATGGGCGGACTGCTGGATACAATGTATCAGGATAGGAAGTCAGCTCTCCGTTCTATTATGGAGCTAAGTGATCAGTCAAGATAGCCCAAATCCTCTTCTTATGTCCACAATTGCTTTGTGTCCATGGACCTGCTTTTGGGAGAAGCCTAACTTCTTCAGGTGTTGCCGACTTCTTGGTGGCAGCAACCCCTGAGGTGCATGATGTGATGTTACCGTGGGTGTTCATTCAGGTTTATATCTGATGGTCCTGATGATATTTCAGCTAGTGTGGTGTTCGATTGAGGCAGGATGATATTGGTATGCAGTTCTGTTTCATTGCCAATTTCTGGGTCTGGGAGATCAGTTGCATAGCTAGGCATGAAATTTGCATCTGTTGATATGTCGGAGCTGAACGGGAAAATAAATCACTGACTTCAAATGCACTCATGATGTTATCTGGGATGGTAGCATGTCGAGACTGCTTCACAATTTGTGGCATATCATGTATCATTGTTCTAACTGAGGTGCATCGCATGCACTGTTAACATACTACTTCAGAGGTTCATTTATACTTCGATCAAGTGGCTTAAGCTTGTAGCTACAGTAGAGAAAGAATGACAGAGGACTGTCATGCCATTATCTTTGAAATAATCCAATGCCTCAGGGGGAGATGCGAGTCATGATTATCCAACAGCAATAGAGTTGGTCTGTACTTTTTGTTTCTTGAGTTCAAAACTGTCCTTTGTGTTTTACACAGTGTTTGGTAAATTTGATGAAAATCTTCTCAACTGTCCAGCCGGATGGATTTGAATCACCATCAGAACCTGATGGCTCATTATTCAGAAAATATGGTTAAGATTCACATGGGGAAACACAAAAAAGAGGGGCATTGAGTTTCCTCCAGCAAAAACAGCGACAGCTATAGTCACTAGTGTTTCTCTTCCTATTTGTTTGTATCCTCTGCTGGCTACGACTCGGTCTGTCATTTGAACAGTGGTTACAGTGATTTTGTCAATAATATCAAAAGAAGTCAACTGCAGACAGTTTTCAGATGGGAGAAAAGGGACGAAACATTATGGCGGTTGAAATAAGAGACCCTACCAAACTTGTGGCCTGAGGAAAAGAAACTCTGGGATATCGTTTAAGGAAATTATTAAACCAATCTTTGTCTACTATTTCACATTTCAACCACTGCTCCGGAATCTTCAAATCATTTTGAACTGTCAATTGATAAGCAAACCTTGTAATGTGGTGCTAAAACCGAAGCATATGTCACTTGCTTTCATCAGGTAGCCAAATAGGAAGAACTCCAGTTCGGGAGTACACACCTGTGGGAGAAAGAAAAGTGAATCGGTGAACCCACTATTATCTATTATAAATTATCTTAACTATTTATTCTATGTTTTGGACAAAAGGGCATTTTATCATATGTTATGATTAGGTAGATAGTTACGTACGTACGTTACATAATATATCTATCGCCTGTCATAATGTACCTATCACTATCAGTTTGACAAAATTCACATACCTGTCAAGGACTTCAATGTTCTCCAATTTCTTCTGATATTACTTGGGTGCCTCCAACATTCATTTTTTTCCCTTGCAATCTGGCTGTAACGTGTCAGAGTTCTAACCGGAATGGAAAACTGCAGCGATAAAACTTTCAATCTCAGTTTATCTATGAGATGGACTTTAACAGCTCTTTTCCTTACATGAACTGGTACTTTAGGCCTCTCAGTTTTGTGCTTATATGCCCTCATGTTTCTAAACAACCAAAAAATCACATTAGGTGGGTACGGTTCGGTGACGGAAAGAATGTAGGACACAAATAAAAGAGCCCAATGAATTTTGTCTTCATTTCAAAAAAGTTTATTCTTAAATCGTACAGCAATATTTGAATTTGTCACGAAATGTGTGATTTTTAGCATTTTGCGACAATTTCTTAACATTTGTGTTAGGAATTAAGTCTTAATCTTTTTACACAATTCAGTAAATTTTGTCCTCTGCATTTTTAACATTTTTCGTGAAATTTTTATGGAATTTTTAGCGTTTTTTAGCTTTTCGCGGCGATTTTTAAAAAAATTGTAGGAGAAATCTGTTTTCATTTTTTAAGCAGATATAGTAAATATTCTACTCTGCTATTTTTTAATTTTTTGCAAATTTACTATGCGATTTTTTTTTTTTTTTTTTGACATTCGTAAATGGAATTCAACTTTATTCTTTTTGTTCAATATAGCAAATTTAGTGATCTGCGATTTTTAGATTTTTCATGAATTTTTAATGCTATTTTAAGCGTTTTTTAGCGTTTTGCTACGATTGTCTTGAACATTTGTAAAATACATCAGGTTTCAATGCTTCAGCTCAATATAGTAAATTTTGTCCTCAGCAATTTTGAAAATTTTTATGCGGTTTTCCATGTTTTTCCGCATTTTGTAGCAATTTTTTAACTTTGTGATATTAATCTGGTTTCAACCTTTTAATACAATATAGGAAATTTTGTGCTCTGCGATTTTTAAATTTTTCATTAATATAGGATATTTTGCCTTATTTTCGCGTTCCGCTGCAATTTTTAAACACTCGTAAAAAACATCCAGTTTTAATCTTTCAGCCCATTATACTAAATTTTGTACTCTGCGATTTTTTAACTTTTCACGAATTTTTCATACGACTTTTTACGTTTCTTTTCACGTTTCGCGGAAGTTTTTAACATTTGTAACAGGAATCCGGTTACACCCTTTTAGCCCAATATAGTAGAAGTTGGCCTTTTTTCAATAAAGTTTATTCGGAACTCGTATAGCGACTAATTGAATTTTTCGCTATTTTGTTATGCATTTTTTGCCGTTTTTTCGTGCTTTGCGGCGATTTTTTGACATTCATTAAAGGAATCCAGCTACAATCTTTTAACCCAATATAATAAATTTCGTTTATTCGGAATTAAAAGAATGATTTTAATTTTTCATGCGATTTTAACGTTTTTTCGCGTATTGCGGCGATTTTTTGACATTCGTAAAAGAATTTCAGATACAATATTTTAACCCAATATAATAAATTTTGTCCTCTGCGATATTTAAGCTTTTCGCTATTCCTTTTTAAATTTTTACGTTTTTTTACACGTTTTGTAGCAATTTTTTTTTTACATTCGTAAAGAAAATCTGATTTCAATCTTTGAAAACAATATAGTAAACTTTCTCTTCTGTGATTTTTGAATTTTTCACGACTTTTTTGTGGGATTTTTTATTTTTACTTTTTGTGAAGATATTTTTACATTCGTAAAAAGAAGCCTGTTTCAATCTTTTAGCCCAATATAGTAATTTTTTTTCTCTTTTCAATAAAATTTATTCGCGTTTCTTAGCGTTCATTCGCATTCTGCGGCGGCGTTTTTTAAACATTCATAAAAGGAAACCTGTTTCAATATTTCAGCCCAAATACAGTAAATTTTGTCCTCTGAAAATTTTGAATTTTTCGTGATTTAAATCGCATGAAATAATTTATGCGATTTTGTACGTTTTTCGCGGTTAGCGGCATTTTTTTAAAACATGTAAAATGAATCTGTTTTCAAGTTTTTAGACCAATATAGTATATTTTGTGAATTTAGTATATTTCGCAAATTTTTAGTGTTTTGGGGCAATTTTTTGACATTTTATTCCCGAAACGTAAAGAACTAACTCTCTGCTAAATTTTGTTCTGCTGAGATTAAATTAAAGTTGGAAGAATACAAAATTGTCGTAACACGAACTACGATGCTCAAAATATTAAACTAATATGGATCGAAATAAAAATCACAAAAATTCAAGGTTAGTTTGATTCGAAACCAGAGCAGACGTAGCCTGCACGTGTGTAAGCTGCTGACGGCAGTTGGGCCCCACTACCAGGTCTATTTAATTCGAAGTTCACTTGAAAAAAACCGACCAGGGAAATGAGGAAAGCTCCGCTGGTTCATTTTATTGAAATTAATATTTTTACAACAAATATCTATACTAATAAAAGAAAGTTTCGCTCTGTATGTATGTGTGTGTGTGTCTGTTTGCGATGGCTAGGAAAATCTAGCGCACCTAGAATTCTGAAAATTTAGGTGAGGATACTTCAAGGCCTCTCCTGGTGCACCTGAGTTTCAGAATTTTAATATTTTGAAAATTGGAGTTGTGGTGATTAACCTTCCTACCCTGAATGGGTCTAATCGACCCATTTCTATTATTTATTTCATGATAGCTCCCTCGGGTTTTAATTAAATGCTCTTATATTTTAAGTATTCCTCAAACAGATAAATATCTTCGGTTTATAATTTTTTCAGACTTCAGGAATTATTTTTTTAGCCAAAATAAAAAAAGTTACATATTACCTGAATGGGTCTAATCGACCACTAATCGCATATAAATACATGGAAAACAATTAGTTAGTGTGTATTTCAAATAATGATCAATAGATGGATTGTTTTGGAGTATTTCGTCATTTTTTATGCAATACGGCACGTAATAAGCGCGGTCTTACTGATGATGAAATCAGAAAACTTTGGCAAGAGCTCCCTAGTGATGAATCTGATAAAGGGAATGATAATGATTTGATTGAAACAGATGAATCTGATCATTTATCCATCGAAGAGGTTGATGAGAAAACAGATGTTTCCGATACAGAAGATGAAACGGTGGAGTCTCCATCCTCCTTTATTAGTCGCAACAAAACTGAATGGTGTAAATCCCCTCCACCTACATAAAAAAACGGTATGTACTAGCACATAATTTATATTTATTATATTCGATATCTATTTTATATAATTTGTTCATATTCAGGGGTTTTGCCAGCTGTGGATCCCGGAACCCACCCCCCCCCCTTCCACCATCAGGGCAAAAAAATTATCTTAGAGGAAATTTATAGAGATTTGTTCGGAATTTATATGCTAGGAAAAGAAATAAATGCCCTTTAGAGGAATCTTAGTCCCTTCCCCCCTGTCATGCAGACTTTAGCATTACTCCTGTTCTTATATATTTTACATTCATTTGTATTTTTTGACATCTATTATTATTTTACAGACAACATGACATTATGAATTTAACCTCTGGTCCTACACGTTTTGCAGTTCAGAGGATAACTGTGGCAGCAACGAAGCTTTTCTTTACAGATGACATGTTCAAATTAATTCTAGAAGAAACTAACAGGGAAATGCAGAGAGTATGCTCAGAAAAGAATAAAAAATACACATTGGTTTCTGTTGGAGGAATTTGAAGCTTACATTGGTAAAAAAATTAAACTTCTATTACAGTAATTTATAGATAAATTGAAAAAAATGCAAATGATTCCGCGGTTTGAAATTTAACCATTTTTTTCATTTTGAAGTTATTTTTATAATATTTTTACAGGTTTGCTAATTTTAGCTGGTGTATATAAGTCAACAGGAGAATCTCTCAAAGAGTTATGGAGCGAAGAAGATGGCCGCGACATTTTTCGTGCAACTATGTCTTTGCAACGTTTTGAAATTACACTGGCGAGAAAAATTAAAGGAACAACCATAAAAAGGTGCTTTATGTTAATTCTATTGTGGGAACTTCAATGAAAGGTGATTGTTTGGTAACTCATTGTTAACGTTATCACATAGTCCAATGGGAATAACATTTGCTACAGACAAATATGAAAATTTTTGAGCCCGTTGTTTTGGCACGTTTCAAAAGAAGTGCACGTGGTTCATTTGAAGTCTAATATCAAGGATTTTACGTGTAGTTGCATAAAAGTTTCGCTTGTAATAGGTGGAATATGTCATCCAGAAGACATTTGACCGATTGTGAGAAATGGCGTGCGAGAGGGAGAATGGAAGCAGGACAGACACTGACAGAGGTCTGTAATGGCTTAAAAATAGCCTAAAACGCCATGTAAAGAATCTGGAAATATTTTAAAAGACACTGCTAATAGGAAGAGACAACTAGGTCAAGGTCGAAAACGTGCCACAACAGACTGTAAGGACCATTATTTGGCAACGACTGCTAAAAGAATCAGGCAACTGGCGTCAGTTCAGATTGCAAGGGAGTTCGCTGCAGCAACAGGAATTCGACTATCCGTATTTACTGTGAGTGACAGGCTGCATAAAAGAGGGCTGTATGGAAGGAAACCCATGATTTGTATTCCACTAACTCTGGCAGCGAAATGCGCCCGGTTAAAGTGGTGCAGAGATCGTCATCATTGGAGTACCACGGACTGGAGCCGAGCTCTCTGTACCGATGAGTCCCGATTTTGCTTGGAGAGTGATTTCAGACTTGTTACCATATGGAGGGAGAATAACACACGCAATAAGGCTACAAACATCCGTGAAAGGCATCAATTCAAAGGACCTGGAAACATGGTATGAGCTGACATCATTTTGAATGGCCGCACTGACCTACATATTTTTACCAGTGCAACTGTGAATGCTGAAATATACAGAAATTAGGCTCTTGATCCTCATGTCAAGTTGTTTAGGGGTGCAATCGGTAATAACTTTCTTTTAATGCATGATAATGCGTGACCTCATCGTGTTTCACTAGTGACTGATTACCTTGAGGGCGAATGAATTCAGCGAATGGAGTGACCTGCATATTCTTCGGATTAAAATCTGATAAAACATGTGTGGGGCGCACCAGTACGTCGACTTGCATCTCGGCAATCACTAACTAGCACTCTACAGGAGCTTCGGAGCACTATTCATCTTGAAAACAATTTGTTACCGCAAAAACTTCTGGTTAATGTAATCCACAGTATGGAAAATCGCTGTAAAACTTGCATTTCGGTCAGGAGTGACCACATACCTTATTAATTTTTCCTGTGTGTCTCTAAAATATTGTAACAGTACAATTTCCTTATCCCCTCTTATATCACACAGTCCTATGTTTTTATGTAAATTTATTTTTTGCAGAAATAGGCAGTTTTGCATTTTGAATATATGTCAGGCATGACAAAATAAAGATCTTGTGCAAGTTTCATGTTCTTATCTGCAAAATTATTCAAGTTCGATGAGGTTTTATATAGTAGGGGTCGGAAAAACTACTTTTTGTTTGTAGCGAACTACAACTACAACTACTTTATGAAAAATGTAGTTAACTACAACTACAACTACTTGTTTTAAAAAGTAGTCACTACTTCGCTACTTTTCGCTACTTTAGTTATCATCGCTAAATAAATGCACCGCAAACGATTTTTCCCCATAGACTATAATGTAACAGAATTATTTTGAATGTCCCTGTAAGCGAGATATAAATGCTGCACATTTCATTTTCAATACTGAACATTCTATGGTAATTTTCAATAACATATAAAACTTTCATAGCAATCCGAGTATATTTATGAGAGTTAGAGCACGGACAGACAGACAAAGCGAATTCATTGACACTTTTTAATTATGTTGGAAAGTGTTAAAAAAGGGAAATTTGAAAACAAAAATTGTAATAATCTTACAAATTTATGAGAGTGATATAGCACAGTAGCGCTTAAGGTGGTTCTCAAATTCCTTGCTCAACAACGCGAAACTTTCTGATACATTATCTGACTCATTTTTAAACACAAAGGCATAAATTTGGCAGGTCTGACTATTGAAGCGATTTGGAATCTAAATGAATTTTTCATTTTTTGATAAATAAATTACTTATCGGGTTATAAGCGATTCGTGTCACCTTTTTACACTTTCCCCTGCTGCGGCGTCGGAAATTCGGTTGAAAACGGCAACTTTGACAGTGTTTTCTGAAAAATCTTCTGTCCTTACCAAAAAATAAAATAAAATAAAGAATAGTGGAAAACGTCTTTCGGTTACAAAGTTTCTGAATAAGAACAACTGCATTTTCATGCGTTTCCGAACAAAAATGAATTAAAGACTATGTCATAAAGTAGCCAGTTTAGATTTGAGAACAACCTTAAGAGCGGATAGCCCTTGGTAAATTTGAATATACATTATTTTTTTTAAATAGAGCTAAATAGTCCTATTTCTTTACAATTTAACTATAGTTCCTGAAAGCAATTTAAAAATTGAACAAGATCATATAGACTTGCATAAGTTAAATCCTAGCTTTTCTTTTCCTTTCTATCTCTTTTTGTTTTGAAAACCCAAATTTCAACATACTGGGCTTTAGCTTCATTCTGGAGACAGAGATAGAAATATTTCATTAAAATACCAAGATAACCCAATATCAAATAAAATATAAAACATTACAAATCAATTATTTTAGTGATAAAAAACCTGTGCAGCTAAAGTGAAAATAAATAGCCATAAAAATAAAATTAAGCATTCTTAGGCATAATATATTTTTATTTCCAACCACCTTTTTAAAATTCCTACTATTAGCTCAATTTTTCAATCGTTAATAAAATATTTTCTATTCATCCATTCAAGTTCAAATAATTTTTTTAAAACTTGTACTGGATGACAATTGATGTTAATACAGTTTTTTCAAATATTAATTCATTAATTAAATTTAATTAATTAATTTTTATTTTTATTTGGGAGAAAAAAAAATCTCCCATTGTTTTCATAAATGAAATGAAAGATTAATCTCAAATTAGTGATGCCAACAAAAAATAAAATACCACAACGATGATTATAAAATAATGTTCACTAAAGATAACGTGGGACATGAATGCTGCACGGGTTTATTTTATATATTTATGATTAAAAAGTAGGAATTGACTTTAAAAAATTTATTATATTACTTGTTTTATCTATTGGAGTCTTCAAAAGGAAATATGCAGTAAATTAATTTGTATGCATA
Source organism: Maratus michaelseni (assembly GCA_963931845.1). Classification (NCBI taxonomy): domain Eukaryota; kingdom Metazoa; phylum Arthropoda; class Arachnida; order Araneae; family Salticidae; genus Maratus; species Maratus michaelseni. The sequence goes on from OZ007586.1 coordinate 33,137,327, forward strand.
CATTGAACAAATATTTCACAACGATCAAAAGACGTATTAATAAAATAATTTTTTGCAATAATAAACAGTTTGATAAGAATATTTTCTGAATCAGGGATCTTAATTCGAAAATACTCTTTTTAATGATTTATGAATTTTAGTGAATAACGATTTAGATATTCGGTGCGAGATGTGATTCAGTAATTATTATTAATAAAGAAAATGCTAACTCACCTCTATGTTCAACTTCAAGTTGTAAGCAGATGATTTTGATACTGATAACTTCTTATTAATTGGACAAAGTTTACATGTTACAGAATAATTACCACTTTCTTGTTGTTCTATAACTTCAAAATAATCATTATATGCCGACCAGGGCAGTTCTATACTATTTTTGTCTGTCATTCTACTACATTAATCTCAAAAGAAGCATCCTCACATTAAAACACAAGATCTAATAATGAGTAAGAAGACAAAGGGTAATTTTTTTTATGATTGAGTACTTTGCGGTTTTATCTGCAAATCCAGCAAATAATAGATCACGGGCATGCTGACACTTTACGTTTCAGCTGCTAGTTTGTTTGAAGGCAGAAATCATCCCTTCCTACTTTTAATAATAAAATGGTGTACTTGTTCTTTTTCTGTGCTTTTTCGAATATATATATATATTTTAAATTAGAGTTGTAACGATTTTAAACTAGCAGGAAGCGAGCAAAAAATTTGTTCGAAGGGGAATATTTTAGATGATTGATTATTTATTTAATGTTACCAGACAGCAAAGAATACGGAACTTAAAAAAAAAAAAAAGATGAGTTTTAAATTTTGTATATGAAGAGGTGGGGGAGATTTTAAGGGAAGGGGAATAATTAAGAATACTGATTATTTATCGTCCCTACAGAGCACTATTTAGGGCAGAAGATTTTTTTTATATAAAAATAACTTAGATTTTAGATTTATTTGTATGCTGGGGGGGGGGGGGGGGTGTAGAAGAGTAAATTATGGGAGGTTAGGGGTCAATTTTGATGGTTACTTATATATTACTATTAGGTAGAAACGAATGTGGCCATTTAAAAAAAAAATAAAGAGTTTTAAATATTTGAAACTGTATGCTGGAGGAGGGGCAAAAGGGGAAGCGTAAATTTTGGGGACAAGGAAATAATTTTTATTTATTGTCATTAGAGAGCAACAAATGGAATGAAAGATTTTATTTCTGTATAAAAATAAGATTTAAAAATATTTTAAACTCCTTTGTCTGCTACTAGAGGGAAGCGTGAATTTGAGAGGTTAGGGATAATTTAGATGATTTATGTTTAGATAAAGCCGTCCTTTTTCTTTTACATTTTTTTAAAATAAAGATTTTACATTTCTTTGCTTGCTGGGGGTCGGAGGCAAAAGGGAGAAGAAATTAGTCAGATAAAGACTTAACATAGCCAGACGACTATCTATACTAATACTATAAAGTAGTAAGGATTGTTTGTTTGTAGGGGGTAATCTCTGGAACTACTGAAGCGATTTCAAAAGTGATGGTGGCAAATTGATTGTGACAATTCCTGCTCCAACATAAGCTATATTTTATGTCGGTTCCGCTACCCCGAGGGGGTGCAGGAGCGAAAAACGTTCTAAAATTTCGATTTTTTTTTTATACTGAAGGAGCCACAAACATGAAATTTGGCATGGTAGTTACTTATAAGATGTAAATGCTCTCTAAGAACAAATTCTAAAAAAATTCGAAATTTAAAAGGGTGAGATGAGCGAAAAGCGTTCTAAAAACATTCTAAATTATAATTTCTATGGAATCTCTGGAACTACAGAACCGTTTTCAAAAGTGATGGTGGCACATTGATGGTGACAGTCTCTGCTCCAACATAGGCTATATTTTATGTCGGTGCCACTACTCCCAGGGGAGTGCAGGAGCGAAAAAGTTCTAAAATTTTGATTTTTTTTATACTGAAGGTGTTAGAAATATGAAATTTAGCATGGTAGTTACTTATAAGATGTAAATGCTCTCTAAGAACACATTCTAAAAAAATTCGAAATTTAAAAGGGTGAGATGAGCGAAAAGCGTTCTAAAAACATTCTAAATTACAATTTCTATGGATTCTCTGGAACTACAGAACTGTTTCAAAAGTGATGGTGGCAAATTGACGGTGACAGTCCCTGCTCCAACATAGGCTATATTTTATGTCGGTGCCACTATTCCCAGGGGGGTACAGGAGTGAAAAACGTTCTAAAATTTCGATTTTTTTATACTGAAGGTGTTAGAAACATGTAATTTAGCATGGTAGATACTTATAAGATGTAAATGCTCTCTAAAAGAAATTTAAAAAAAAATTGAAATTTAAAAGAATGAGATGAGCGAAAAGCGGTCTAAAAACATTCTAAATTACAATTTCTATGGAATCTCTGGAACTACAGAACCATTTTCAAAAGTGATGGTAACAGTCCCTGCTGTAACATAGGCTATATTTTATATCGGTGACTACCACAGAGGGGGTGGGGGGGGGTGAAAGAGCACAAAACGTTCTAAATTTTCGATTTTTTTCGACATTAGTGTGGATTAATTAGTAATTTCTGAATTATCTGTGGCAGTAAAATTTCCTCTGATAAAAATAGGCCAACAAATACCATTTGGCATTTTTCAAGAATTACGCAAGCAAAACTGTGGGTTTTGCTAGTATTTTGATAAAAACAATCGTAGTCGTATAAAAATACATTATATTGAGAAGATTTCTATGGATTTAAATAACAATACAGGAAGTTTCTGACACCGAAACTGTGAAAATGATAGTTAATTTGTGACAGTGCCCGTCATCTATGGAGAAATATATGACACTGCAACTGAGATTTGTCGCTGACGTTCGCGAATTGTTGCAGAAAACATATTTCGCACAAAAAAAACGAGGTGTGATCATGTGATTTGAAGATTGACACTTTTTTCCTCCCTCCTAAAGTAGCATCAAAAGTAGCGTCGATGCTCGCTACAAACTACTGATATTTTGTATCGCCCTACGCGCTACACTACAAACTACTAGAAAAAGTTTTGGCTACTGTAGTTTCGCTACTTCCAAGCCCTGGTTGTTCCTTTAATTTTTCTCGCCAGTGTATTAGAGAGTTTCTTACGTTTGACAACAAAGAAAGTAGACCAAATCGGCGTCATTTAGATAAGTTAGCTGCAATAAGATCATTATTTGATATGTTTGTTACTCAGTTGTCAAAGATGTTCATTCCTTACAAAAATGTTACAATTGATGAACAGCTTGTGCCTTTCCGTGGTACATGCCCATTTAGTCAGTAAATGTGGCCTCCACTCGTCAGTAAAGGAAAAGTGGCGGTCCGACCCCAGGTGGAGGAGCTGGTGCAAGGTGCAGCACCGGCTCCTCAGCTCCTCCACTCGAAGTGCAGCTCAGCTCCTCCACTCGAAGTGCAACTCAGCTCCTCCACTCGAAGTGCAGCTCAGCTCCTCCACCCGAAGTGCAGCACATGCCCTCCTCCTCTCGAAGTGCCCTCCACCACCTAAAATAAGGGGATTATTTTAATGAATTTTAATTGGGGAACTTAAAAATTTTTCGAAGCAATTTTTTTTTTCAACTATGGTAGGGCGGGAAATATTTTTTCGGTTTGTGAGTTGTATTTAAAAATAATAATTAAAAAGGGTCATTCATTAATTTTAATTGGAGAACTTAGACTTTTTTTTAAAACCAAAAGTAGAATTTTTAGAGTTAAAAATAGAATTTTTAGAGTTAAAAGTCGCCAAAAGTAGGATTTTCAGCTGAAAGTAATCTAAGATATAAACTCTCAACTGAAATGAATTTTGCCTTAAGGTGTGAGCTTTTAGCTAGAAGTGACCTAGAGTCAAAACTTCCTGGTCTCAGGAATCACCACGGGGGTTATAGTAAAAAATACAGTGTCCCGTATGAATTATACAGCACTAAATTTAACAGCTCGCCCCCTCCCCCTCCTCCCTCCCTTTTTTTACCCAGAGGGGCCCTTCGATAGCCTAACAATACACACTTCAAAAAATACAGAGTGCTACAAAAAGAAGAATTTTAACGTGTATATAAAATAAACAAGAATGAAAAATCATGCCTAGCGCCATAATTCATGAATCACTTTCCAACATTAACGAAATGTTATGTGAACAAAATATAATTTTACCAGCTAGTACATTGTTAATTAAAATAGTGAACAGATCCCCTTTAGAATAAAAAAGCATCCTTCACAAAAAATCCAATTATGCATAAGATCCCTTCCTAAAATCAGATAATTTACACTTTCGCCTTTTTTTTCAATTCAAGTTAGGCTAAAAGTACAGCTTGCGCATCGATATGTTCAAAATACATAGTTATAGATATTAAGCTACCTTCACAAAATAATGGGACTATTTATATCCCAGGGCCCTTCACAAATAATGTAACCCTATTTGATTCCCAGTGCCCTTCACAAAATAAATTCAATAGATTCATGTTATATTACGGTGACAGAAATACGAGGGATATTGACCTTTCATAAAAATATAAGATTACTGTTTGAATGAAAAGGCCCCCTTCACAATATACCCTGTAAAAATATTATGATTCCACAGATATTTTAAGAAATAGACTGCTATTTTCAAATGAGTACGTATTCATGCGATGTGAAAATAGGATTTATATGAATGCCTTTTTAGTTTAACGTTTAAAATAAATATTTTTTAGAATTGAAACTAAGAAAAAAAGACGGCTATGCCCTCAACAGACGGGTTGCTGAATCACAGTGAGTCATATTAGCAGATAAGCGAAGATCTTGCTTTGACTTGACACGGTGAATCACTCACGATAAGAAATACGGCTATTGGGCTTTTTCTCAAATTTAATCAGTTTCTGACACATTTTAGGTAGGTAAATATATGAAATGAGCTATTTAAAACTGTAAATGTATGCGAATTATTTCATATATAGTTATTAATCTGTTAAGTTTTAAAATGCTTCTATGAAAAATAATAACTAAGAAATAGTCATTCCCTTAAGAATTTTGAGGCAAACAGACGGGTTTTTAATGAATTTGATACATGTTATGGTAGAAAAATACAGGGTCCCCTATAAGATATAGGAATTAAATTTTAAATAATATAAAATTACATTCGTTTATGCTTTTTGTATTGCAAAGTATAGAAAATTCTACTAAATTGGGTTTTTAGTATTTTAACTTAAAAATTTCTTTTGAGGAATGTATAGGATAACTAACCTTTTGACTTTGTTATTATAAAATATATATATTGTACTATTTAGTTAGGGCATTATTTAAAAAAATTTTGTTTTTAATATTGAAAAAATATATATAAAAATGTATCTTACCTATAAAGTTTAACCATAATGTACTGGACTTCATCCAAACTCGAATGTATGCTTGTCTTACAACAACTGAACGGTAACGTATTCGCTTATCTCCTAAAATCACAGGATATTGTGACGTCATTGATAAGGCATATGATAGGATACAGAATGAATAGGTATTATAAGACAGAAAAATAAAATAATCATAAATTTTGCATACTTCATACAAACACTTACAGTATGAGAAATGATTGCTACTATTAACCATATGAGAAAATGAATCATTAGCTAATCTTATTAGTGTATGTCATATTTAACTAACAGGCTAAAAGTTTCGTGAAGGGGTCTGTTTGAAGGACCCTGTTTCGAAATGACTTAAGAACGCACAATTTATTCCTAAACATATCCATAACTACAAATAGTATAGTTTGTATGCATAATGAAAATACATGAATATATTTATTGGGAATTCAAGCGCTCGAATACGCCATCTGGTGGAAAAAAGATATAACTTCTCCCTTCAGGAAAATCCCTTGCAATCCCATTGCGTTACATGCATTTTTAATTTGTTCATAATGATTATTTTTTTGTGCAATTTCAGATTTCATGTGCTATTTGTGTTCTGTGTTTATATGGCAAAGTAAAAATTGTCCGAATTTAAATATCTAACACTTTTAAACGCATTTATAATAAATAATGGTTTCAATGACACTTTAGCATTAGTTAAAGGGACAATTTTTCTGCACCGATGGCTGCAATCAGCGCCTCTATAGGCCGTTTTAAGTCTCAATATATTATACTATAGTTTTCGAAATATTTTTTCAAAGTTAGATTCATATAATAAAGCGAGATTGATACCGTTAATGTATACGAATTCTTTCCTGTTACCCTTTATAGCTTCAACTCGATTCGTTATATATGCTTCATTGTGTATTCAATGAAAAATAATAACTAAGAAATAAAATTAAAAATAGTAATTAAGAGGTAGCCTTAAGAATTTTTGGGATAAGAGATTGGTTTTAATTAAATAGGTTAATGAATCTAATTCGATACAAGTCATACTAAAATAGAAATTACACTAAAAATACAGAGTCCCCTACAATATCCATATACTTAAAGCTAACCTGCTTTTTAGTTTTTCGTGCAAATATGCTATTTATACGCATGCGCGAGCATTCAGCTAATCAGCTAGAGGCTTTTACTATCTTCAGACGCGATGTTCCAGCCAATGAGGTGAAGGCTTTTTCCTCTCTCTAGAAGCGTATGTGTTCCATTTGGTTGTTTGGTTGTTGAAACTTTTATAGATTTCTTTTATTAAGGTATTTTTTCATTTTACCGTATTTATTTTCTTTTTAAGTCGTATGTATTTTACTACTTTGAATTTTTTATAACTAACCCTTTTTTTGAGAGAGAGAGAGATTTCGTGGCACGAAATTCCGCGAATCGTTTCCGATGTAAACAAACTAATTTTAAACTTTTAATATGTAATTCTGTGTGATATGATTAAATTCAGGTTTTCTCAGCGACGATCACAGTATTTTTACCAAATAATTTTTGTATTAATCAAGCTTTTTTGGTTATTAAGCATAGCTAAACACGAAAGAAAACTTTGTTATTTTAAGATTTTGATGTGAATTATTTGCGTACTGAATAATTCAAGAAAAAAAAATCTCATCATTATACATATTTAGTTATGCATTATTAATTATTTACTTGGCCTTTACTTTTAATATTTCAAACTTACAGTTGAATGTAACTATTAAAACATTTGAAATACTGTATTCTTAAATGAAATTTCAGCTTAAACACTCGACAATTACTTTTAGTTATGCATTATTAATTATTTACTTGGCCTTTACTTTTAATATTTCAAACTTACAGCTAAATGTAATTATTAAAACATTTGAAATACTGTATTCGTAAAATGAAATTTCAGCTTAAACACTCGACAATTACTTTTAGGTTAAATTCAGGTTTTCTCAGTGACGATCACAGTATTTTTACCAAATAATTAAAAGTACTACATGCATGCATCTATCTATCTATATTAGAAATTGTGCAGGTTTCTGGTCACTGTTTTGTTTACATATTTTAAACAAAAATTTCAATTTAATAATGCGCTGAAAATTATAATGAATGCTTACAATTAAACACAAAACAAAAAATTTCACAAAAATACATTATTTCCCCGATATTTTCCCACAACAATCAATAAATTTCACGATATTTTATTGCGATTTTAAACCATGAACTTTAGTACTTTTCTGTTATATGGACACTATGCCAAAATGTATGTATGTATGTAAATGTATGTATGTATGTTTGGCGACAATGGTGTACGTATAACGGAAAAGTGCCTGAATTATTATTTATATATATATATATATATATATATATATAATATAAACATAATTGGCGACACAGCAAGTTTTCTGGATTTCTCCCTGTCTCTCTAACCACATTGTTAACAAAACAAAAAATTCACGAAAAACACATTATTTCCCCGATATTTTCCCACAACTAATCAATAAATTTCATGATATTTTATTGTGATTTTAAACCATGAACTTTAGTACTTTTCTGTTATACGGATACTATGCCAAAATGTATGTATGTATGTATGTATGTTTGGCGACAATGGTGTCCGTATAACGGAAAAGTGCCTGAATTATTTTTTTATATATATATAAAATATAAACATAATTGGCGACACAGCAAGTTTTCTGGATGTGAAAGGCGGAGATGAATTTCATTCATTCAATGACCGTTTTAAAAGTTTCAAGTTTGGATTGAGTGCACCTGAACATAAAAACCGATACCTATTTCTATGTTCATGATTGAGTTATTTGGATATCTTTTCGTATAGCACAGAAAATCATTTCTCCCGCTTTCGTAATACAGATAAATTCTGGTGTATTTTTTTCTTCTTCTTTTTATATCATAAGTACTTTTCTACTTTAAATTTTTTAATTGTCGAGTTTCTAAGCTGAAATTTCATTTTTCGAATGCAGTATTTCAAATGTTTTAATAATTACATTCAGCTGTAAGTTTGAAATATTTAAAATATTAAAAGTAAAGGTCAAGTAAATAATTAATAATGCATAACTAAATATGTATAATGATCAGAATGACATATTAAAATGTGTACAGAATGACATGAAAAATTTAAAAAACTGAAATTTTGCACTTGCAACTTAATTGTAAATTTCATTGTTTACATTGGAAACGATTTGTGGATTTTAAGAATTTGCTGAACTTCGTGTCACCAAATTACTAAATCTCTCTCTCTCACTCTCCAAAAAAAAAAAGGGTTAGTTTAAAAAAATTCAAAGTAGCAAAATACATACAACACAAAAAGAAAATAAATACGGTAAAATGAAAAAAATACTTTAATAATAGAAATCCATAAATTTTCAACAACGACATCAAACGAACGTATCTCATCTTTCGTTTGTGATAAGGAACGCTCCTTTGGCCCCCTCCACTCATTGGCTGAATTGTAAAGGGCAAAATTGGGGGACAAAATGACTACCAGCATTTCTGAGAAAAGAAAAAATCAGAAAATTCACAGAAAATAATTATTTTTGTTGCAAGTTGGGTTAACTGTCTTTATGGTTCGAGTCGATTTCAGACTGAGTGTAGATTTCTGCAAGTTGGATTTGGGTTAACCCGATTTTTCAAAAGTTAGTTCAAGTTCAGTATATTATTTCAGATTAAAACTATACCTATCAGGGCTTGAATTTCAGGGCGGGATTCGCACGGAAAATTTTGAAATCCCGCCCAAAAAAGATCATGAGCGGGAGCCTCCCGCCCAAAAAATTTCAGCATTTTTGGAGAAATTTGCATTATTTAATTTACCTGCAACCGAACGATAAATTTCGTGATTTTTTTCCCCCGCAACCGATTGACGGACTTTGTGTTTTTTCCGTGACTGATCGACAAACTTTGTGGTTTTTTCCGTGACAGATCAACGAACTTTGAGTTTTTTCTGCGACAGATCGACGAACATTGCGTTTTTTAAGCGACTGATCGACGAACCTTGCGTTTTTTGGGGACATATCGACGAACTTTGCGTTTATTCCGCAATCGATCGTCGAAATTTTTCTTACTTCCCTGACTGATCGACGAAATTTTTCTTTCTTCCCTGACTGATCGACGAACTTTGCATTTATTCCGCAATCGATCGACGAAATTTGCTTTTTTCCGCAACTGATCGACGAACTTTGCGTTTTTTCCACGACAGATCAACGAACGTTGCATTTTTTTCTGCGACTGATCAACGAACTTTGCGTTTTTTCTGCGACAGATAGACGAACATTACGTTTTTTAAGCGACTGATCGACGAACCTTGCGTTTTTTGGGGACAGATCGACAAACTTTGTGTTTATTCTGTAATCGATCGACGAAATTTGCTTTTTTCCTACGACTGATCAACGAACTTTGCGTTTTTTGGTGACAGATCGACGAACTTAGCGTTTTTTCCGCGACAGATTGATGAACTTTGCGTCTTTTCCACGATCGATCGGTGAATCTCAATCAAGTAAAATCTAAAGTCAGAAATTTATTTAACAACCTAATTGTTAAGGGTCCCTAACACATTTAATGGAACTTGAAAAATACACTGCATATATAAAACTTAACTTTCTTCCCTTTTTTATAATAAAAATAAACATTTTACATAATCATTCTCAGTTGACTTAATTTTTTCAATGGTATTTTGTCATGTCTGCATTAATGTAATTCTTTAAATAGCACGTAAAAGAATAGTGGGGTTTAAAGATTTTTTTCTCCCTCCCAAACATTACAACTCCCCTCCATTTAAAAATGTTGGTAGGGAGACTCCCGTCTTTGGAAAAATTGAATTTCAAGCCCTGCCTAATATGTTTGTGTGTATTGAGGTTGTATAGATGTTTGTGTGTGTGCTGTTTTTAATACAGACAGTTTCATTTTTCACACGAACCTTTCAAAAAATTCACATTCTTTGCGCAATCCTTTAACAAAATTCGCATTTTTTTTCGTGATTCTTTAATGAAATTCGCATTTTTTTCTGTATCTTTTTTTTGTCGAGATTCATAATTTTTTCAGCTATCCTATGACGTAATTCGTGTTTTTTTTTCAGCGATAATTTGACGAAATTTGTGTTTTTTCTGCGATTTTTTTTTTCACGAAATTTGCGTTATTTTCCACGATTCTTTTATGAAATTTGCGTTTTTCTGTGATCCTTAGACGAAATTTTCTTTTTTCGCAATGCTTTGATAATAATCACATTTTCTCTGCTGCCTTTTGATAAGATTCATGAATTTTCAGCAATCCTTAGATGAAATTCGCGTTTTTTCAGCAATCTTTGAAGAAATTCGCATTTTTCTCGCGATACTTTAACAAAATGTGCGTTTTCCAGCGATTTTTTGATAAAATACATTTTATTCCGCAATTTTTAGACGAAGTTTGGCAAGAAAGCGCTATCTTTGGGTGAAATTTCCTGTTTTGCGATTCTTTGACAAAATTTGCTCATCTTTTGTGTAAATCGCGTTTTTCTGTGGCCTTTTAACAAAATTCACGTTTTACATGATCCTTTGATGAAATTAGTGTTTTTCCCGTGATCATTTGACGAAATCTAGGATTTTTTTCCCGCGAAGATTGATTATATGTTTTTAGTCTGCAGGTGCCCTAAAAAGTTTGTGACGCCTGTCGCTGCATTGCACGCATTCTGCCACGGTGTATCAAACAAACAAAATTCATCCTAAAGAATTATTGTTTCGTTTCTGGAAATGAACAACCGTCAACTCATTGGCTGAATTATAAAGGGTGAAATGTGTAGGCACTGAGTATCATCTATACTATTAATGTCGGTAAACGTCTGTCTGTGTGTGTGTTGTTGTGTCTGGCGTCTGTAAGCACAAAACTCTGCATGCAGACGACGGACATAAGTGCTTTTGGTATAAAAAAATTCGTAAGTGGAGTTTTTAAAATTCACAACATTTTGCGGGAGAAGAGGGGTGCGAACGAATTTAAAAAATGAGTCCGCATCAATAATTATGGCGGCGGGGGGGGGAGTATGTTTTGCCTACACGGGGCGGAGACTTTTCTTTGTTGACACCACTCATATGATATATCGTTCGAAAGGCCTGTGACTGCCTTTTCATGTTATGCATCTGTGTGGTCCATCCCCCCCCGCCAATTGGGGCACTTTTCTAAATTTTGCACATACCACTCATGTTATATATCGTTAAAAAGGTCTGTGACCGCTTAATCATATTATGCATCTCCGGTGTCCATCCCCCCACTTTGCCCCCCCCAAGGGGGTACTTTTGTAAATTTTGCACAATCCCTTCATGTTACGTATTGTTGGAAAGGTCTTTGACTGCTTATTCATGTTATGCATCTCCGGGGTCCATCCTGCCACTTCCCCCCCCCCTTAAGGGGAGCAATTTTCTAAATTTTGTTGACACCCCTCATGTCATATATTGTTGGAAAGGTCTGTGACCGCTTAATGATATTATGCATCTCCAATGTCCATCTCCCCACTTTGGCCTCCCCCCTCCCCCAAGGGGTACTTTTCTAAATTTTGCAGACAACCCTCATGTCATATATCGTTGGAAAGGTCTGTGACTGCTTAATCATATGCATATCTCTGATGTCCATCTCCCCGCTTTGCCCCCCCCCCAAAGAGGTACTTTTCTAAATTTTGCACACAACCCTCATGTTATATATCGTTGGAAAGGTCTGTGACCACTTAATCATATTATGCATGTTCCGTGTCCATCCCCTACTTTACCCCCCCCCCCAAGGGGGTACTTTTTAAAATTTTGCACACACCCCTCATGTTACATATCGTTTGAAAGGTCTTTGACTGCTTATTCATGTTATGCATCTCCTTGGTCCATCCCGCCATTTCCCCCACCCCAAGGCAGCACTTACCATTTATTTGCACAACAGCGCTAAATGTGTCAGATGAAAGAAATTCCGCGAGAACATGTGCCAGTGAAACTTAGCCAATTGCTGTTCTTCAACCTAGCTTTAATTCAAAGTGGGTTTTTTATTTATTTGAATTATTCTGCAAAAGTTTCAAACATTTTAAAGCAGCTATGAATTTTATTTTTATGGTACTATCAAGTTTTTTGCCGTCAAATTTTGACGGGTTCCATCTAGTATATGAATTATACTCCACTAAATTTAATAGCACCCTCCCCTATTTTTTATAGAAATGGCTTCAATATAATTTAGGCTAACAATATACAATTCAAAAAATACATAGTAACCACAAGAAGGATAGGAATTCGATATATACTACTACTTAAGTAAAATATAATTTCTCTTATCGCATAAAATATATTAACAAGTCCTGTTAAAATATATTGACAAGACATGAACTATTAATATATGAGTTAAAACATATTGGTTATACAAAACATATATATAGAAATATATATATATATATATATATATAGAAATTTATCATTACCTAAAAATTTCAAGCACGATTTACTGGACTTCACCTAAATTCAACTAGATTCTTCACCACGTGGTTTGATGACATCACTGATCGCGATAACATTCTAGATAAGATTCACTGATAAGAACACATTTCAATTCATTTCTTCTAAAGAAAGTATACGAGTTGATTCTAAGTTCTAGGTATGTAGATATATAGTAGGTTAGTAGTAATATATTTTTAAAGTACTTTTTATTTTGTTTTAATAGAAATGATTATTTTTTTTCTTTACGTAGGGTAGTCAAAATTAAAACATAAAATATTAAATTTATTCTTTAGTAATACAAAGACTTACACATACAGAAACGTATGTGGGGAAAAGTTATAGATATTAAACCCTGCTCATAAAATAATGCGACTATTTATATATATATTTTTTCATTCATGTGCATCACATATAATTATAAAATTCAATTTTTTGTTGTTGTTGTTAAGGATAATCCAAAAACTCATGCAATAAAACGCTTGTGAAACCGAAAATTGGATATAATCTGTGTTCTAATTGTGAAAAAGTATTAGGTTGGAAACGCATACATGATTACAATCATCTAGCAGAGATGTATACAGGGGAGCTGTACATATGGAATGTAACTTGAACTATAAGCAGTGTAAAACAATTCCTGTTATATTCCATAACTCGAAAAACTATGATGGTCATCATATTATGGCAAAGCTAGGAAAGTTATCAATCACGTCGATCATGAAATCGACGTGATTGTCTCTTCTTCTATGAAGAATTATATAACCTTTAAAATCAGAAAGCCAACATGTCCTATTTGTAGGGCCTTCATATATTATTTTCGTTTGCGCTGGTTTTGAACCCGTGAACTTCAGCTTGGACTTATTATTGATACGCTAACCACTGGGCTGTCCGTGCCCTGATGCTTTCTCGCTTTCTTATAAATACTATCTATTACAATCACACTTTTTTCGACTCGTGATATATCATTTGAATCAACCTATATATATGTTGGGTTTGCTATACTAGAGGTCTCTAAACTTTGCATATATGACTTTCATTATAACTTGATATAGAATACTTAACTTACCATATTCAAACACACAATATTTATAAGGATATAGAACAATGTCGTGATTTCTTTAACTTCTCTAAGTATTGAAAACCACATCGTCTAAACCGCACAAGTTTCGAACCCGCAAACATATAATCAGACATGTCATTTTATACCCAGGACGCTAACCACAGGGCTAAGTGAGCCCCCGCTTATTTTATAGTCACCACGCTAACTATTGGGCTTAGTGAGCCCCAGGCTAACTTATACCCACCACGCTAACTATTGGGCTTAGTGAACCCCCGCTTATTTTATAGTCACCATGCTAACTATTAGGCTGAGTGAGCACCAGGCTATTTTATACCCACCACGCTAACTACTGGGCTGAGTGAGTCCCAGGCTATTTCATAACCACCACGCTAACTACTGGGCTGAGTGAGCCCCAGGCTATTTTATACCCACCACGCTTACTGGGCTTAGTGAGCCCACGCTTATTATATAGTCAACACGCTAACTACTGGGCTGATTAAGCCCCATGTATTTTATAGCCATCACGCTAACTACTGGGCTGAGTGAGCCCCAGGTTATTTAGTCGCATGAATATGATTTCCAAGGTATATGTCTTAACTTGATTTAGACCATTGCCTATGGTAAGATAAAGCTGGGAAGTAAATTGGTAAACTCTGTACATTTCCCTCGAAAACTCACTTCTATTTTATTAAATATCTGTAGAAATCAGCATAGTTTATTAAAATTATATACATTCTCATTAGTTTATGAATCTACTAACTCATAATATCTATATGGTAACTTGGATTATTAGTATTCCCACTTAAAAATTTCTTTTGTAGATTTAATATGATAAACACTAACATGAGACTGACTAAACGTTTACCATTTTCATTTCAACTTAGTTTTAGGAAATTTATCTACATAGCTTTAAATTTTACTGTTTAGTAAGTCTATTATTTCAAAGTATTATTTTTTAATTCTAATATTCAAAACATATTCATATCGTTTTACATAGTAGGTATCAAATTAATTTAAAGTCATATTAAAAATATATATACAAATACTATTCTTACCTAACACGACAGCTAGCTAAGCACCCAACCGTCTCACACCAACACTCTGAGAAAAGTGAATGCTTGTTCAGGGCCTTATCAGCTAATATAATCACTGATAAGATTTTATCACGTGACATGTGACGTCACTGATTAAGTGATATCACGTGACCATGTGGTATCATTCAATATGTCACCAGTGCAGGGGCGTAAATCCTGGGGGGGTGCAACACCCCCCCATGAAAAGTCAGTCGGAAAATTTCCCGTTCGATCGGTAAAAAGTACGTTTAGTCGGAAAAAATGGTATTAACCTATAAAAACTTATAAATTGGAAAAACGAAAAAATCAGTCGGAAAAATTTCCATTTCATCGGAAAAGGTACGTTTAGTCGGGGAAAAAAATGTATTAACCTATAAAAACTTATGAATTGGAAAAACAAAAAAAATAGTCGAAAAAATCCCCATTCGATCGAAAAAAAGTACGTTTAGTCGAAAATAAAATGGTATTAACCTATAAAAACTTATGAATTGGAGTAATGTTTTTGTAGTTTTTTATTAAATAAGAAAAACAAGTTAGATCGAAGAAAACTTATAGAATTTTATTCTTAGTCGGATTATTTATTATTTTTTTGTAGTTTTTAATTAGAAAAATAAGAAAAAACAGTTTAGAATGAAGAAAACCTATATAAATTTACTCTTAGTCGGAAATATTACAGATTTTCTTTTTTTTTTTATAAAACTATACAGAAAAACTTTGATTTGTCGAATATTGTGAACTCAAAAACTTCGATGTGACGAAAAAAATATTTATATACATATTCCATCAATGCTAATATTTAAAACCTTGATATTGTTATCGAAAACTTTGATATTCCGAATTTTTTTCTGTGCCCTTTGACTTCGAGATATCGAGTTCCAGCTGTATTTATTTATAATCGGAAAGTTTTTAGTTTAGTCTGGAAATTTTAAGATATACTGATTGAAGTGAAGAAACTTCAATTTTTTTTTATCTAACTTTAAATTTAGTTAGAGCTGTGTATCACGGAATTTAGGTGATATCCGATGAAAATTCAAAATTTAATTGCAAATATTTAGTAATTTTCATATCAAAATCTGGATATTAACCACTCTACATGAATTTTACCTTTAATTGAACATAATTATGGTTTAATTTTTTCAAATGTGTTTCAAGAAATTTATATGATACAGGATGAAAATTGAAAACACCCAAATACTTTGAATTTTTATCTTGAAATAATCTGGATATTTTACAATCTATACGAGTTTACTTCTATCAGAAATAATACGTTCGTTTTCTTTTTCCTTAACCGTATTCGATTATATATATATATATATATATATATATATATATATATATATATATATATATATATATATATATATATATATATGTATATATATATATATATATTATTATTATTATTATTATTATTATTACATTTTGTTTAGTTGGAAAAAACAGTGACATAAAATTTTTACTCTGCTTTAAAGCATGTCGTTAGAAAGAATTATAAACTTAGATAAGAAATCCCGTATTTTTGACAAACTTTTGTCTTTAAAATATTCCCCAAGCAAACAGATTTCAATTTTACTCAGAAAGAAAAGCTAAAAAGATTTTAACTGATTGCTAAAAAATAGAGAGGTAGAACATTGTTGTCTCTTCCAAGCTTTTCCTGATGATCACAATGTTTAAATTGAAATTACTTATAAACAAGTTTTCATTTCTGATTAATATATTAAACATGTATTGGTATATTTGTAAAGTAAGTTTCTCCAATTAGAAGCAAGACACATATGTATATATATATACTCCTGTCCAAAATTTTAGCATATATGATAAAAGAGAGGAAAGGAAATCTTAAATATCTTACGAAATTATTGAATTTTATAGATGAAATTCACAAGATAATTATGACTTCGCGTATCCAGATAGTCAAATAAGTTTTAAAGCTCTGATGTTGATTCCTTTTGAAATATTAATATATTTATCTAAAAATTAGGGGTGAAGGTCTATGATTAATATGTATAGAAAAATACGGATTGGAACTCCAAACTGCTTTGTTACATAGCGATCTTGTTTCTAAACGTACAAAATTTGATTAAATTTAATTGAAGTACTAAGAAATGGATATGAGTTTTGTTCATTCGAAAAATTTCAATCTTTTAGATGTTGGCCTTTTTTAACACTTTCCAACCTAGTTGAAAAGTGTTTATGACTTCGGTTTGTCTGGCCGTCTGCCGTCTGTCCGTGCTCTAACTCCCGTAAATATGCTCGGATTACCCTGCAATTTTTATATGTTATTGTCGTTATCTATAGCATGTTCCCTATTTCAACTGAAGTGTGTAGCACTTATAGTTTTTTTACAGGGACACTCAAAAGAATTCCGTTACATTACGGTCTATGGGGAAAAATCATTTGCGGCTAATTTTAATGATGTTACACGATTTCAAACACATTGTAATTGATATATATCACTAAGGTGCATTATAAGAAGCTTAATATGGAATCTGGTGTGCATAGCACTTATAGTTACTTTACAGGGACAGTCAAAAGAATTCCGTTACATTACGTCTATGGAGAAAAATCGTTTGCGGTTTAATTAAATAAGTTTCACTATTTTAAACACATTGAAATTGATATATATCACTAAGGTGCATTACAAGAGGTTTACTACAGAATATCGTGTGTATAGCAGTCATCGTTCATTTACAGGGACACACAAAAGAATTCTGTACTGTCTTTAACAATAATTCCTGGAAGTGCGTTTTAAATTGCTGAATGCGATTTTAAATTTAACTCACTCTTTGTCTATTACTTGGCGTGTATAAAGTCTGTAGATCATATACAGGGCAGCACAAAAGTCCGCGAACACATTTCCGTTTATTGACAAAAACTACAGAAGGAGAATTTTAAACTGCGCTACGCGTTTCCTAACTGAACTAAAATTTAGCATCCTATGTAGTATAAATACAAATCTATAGATCATATACAGGGCTGAATAAAATATTCGGATATTTTTCTTAATATTGTATATGTTGGAAATTCCTGAAATTACGTTTTTAAATATGTTAGGCGCTTTCCAAATTGTTTACTTAGATGTTAGCTTTCAGCTTATTAAACGGTTATGATTTGTAAAATTATTTTGGAAGCGTTGGAAAGTGTTACATAATCTATGCTTGACGCATGATTTTTCGTTCTTGTTTAATGTTGTAGACGTACAGGGATAGCAGGAGTTCTTATGCTTAGCTCGGAACTTTATGAATTTCTATCTGGAGTGGAATCTATGTGAATAAGTAATGCCATACACAAAAAAAGTAAACTGCATTATTGGTAAAAAACGGGCAACGAATCCGTAGCTCTTCAATCCAGTTTCATCAAATTTTATGCATTTAGAAACAAGATATATTGCTATCAAACGAAGCAGTTTGGAGTTCCAAACCGCAATTTTCTTACACATATTAATCATAGTACTTCACCACCACTGATTTTTAGAGACATATATTAATAATTCAAAAGGAATCAACATCAGCTCTTTAAAATTTATTTAACTATCTCGATACGCTAAATCATAATTATCTTGTGAATTTCATCTATTAAGTTTAATAATTTCGTAAGATGTTTACGATTTCCTTTCTTCGTTTTTATCATATATGCTAAACTTTTGGACATGAGTAAATATATATATGTTATATAAAAATGTCATTTCGCAGTGTTCCTTTGGTTTATTCTAAATTCTGACACATTCATTATTTCCCTATTTCTTAATAATATTTATTCCGATTTAATTTCCCTTTAAAATTAAAAACGAGTATATTAATAATTATCTTATTCAAAATCTTAATCCAAAACTTTAAGTCAATTCGTAACTTTTATCAACTGTCCAATCTATAATATTCTGAGAGAAGCTAGTTTTTCATTTCGAATGTTTTAAAAGCCATTTTGTTATTTGTATTCCACGGGCTGGCTTCGCGCGCTAGATTTTTTTACTTCAGAAACAATGCGCCACTACATCTGGGATTCTTTCTTATTAAAATTAGAGATCGACCGAAACCGAAACCGAAAGTGTAAAAAAAACTGATTTAAAAACTGATTAATACATACATAACTGCCTATAAATTATTAATTAATTAATTAATAACAAATAATTAATAATTACTTAATAATAACTAATTACATTACTAATTAATTTATTAGAAAACCTTTTAAACCTCGAAATTATTAATTATAAACTTCATTTTCCAAATCAATATTCTCAAAGTGAGACATGTTCAACATTATTTTGTACTTTAGCTAATTTCAAATATGTATATAAGGATAAAAATTTAACAGTTGTCAAATTTCTTTTAAGATGTGCACAATAAGATCAAAATAAATCTTTGCTCACTCACCGCAAGTATTGAAATGGCACACATGTTTGAAAATTTTATTTCCGGTGCCAAGTTGACTGTCTGCGCCTCTATCAAAACTATTTATTTTCATATAAAATAAAACGTAATTAATTTATACAAATTTCATCAAATAAAAAATATTTAAGTATACATACCTCGATATATCTTTTGTAATAAATTTCGTAAATCTTCATTTGTTTCAACAACACCTTTCTCATAAAGCATTCGAAACAACCTGGAGTTTAAGAAAAAATTTTATATTTCTGTTAAGTTTGCATCTTTTAAAGGTCACGTGATAAGCGTCTTTTAAGTTTAGTCATATATGCATTGCTTGCTTTACAATTTACACTCGCATCATGAATCAGTCAGAACGGATAATGATAAACAGTGCAGCTTACAGCAATAAACAGTGTCTCATTTGAGCCGATACAACTCATATCAATGAGTAAAGTTGAAAATTTTCGAAAGAAGAAAAGAGATTGTGAAATACAGATAGTTTCGGTCAGGCCGAAATTTTGGCAGCAGTAGCAGTTTCGGCGAAACTCCGATTTTACGCCGAAACCGAAATTTCGGTTGATCTCTAATTAAAACCTCTCCATCTCGCGTCATTCGCTTAGCCGCTCAATTCTTAAATTTCGCATCTCACTGATTGGTTCGTGTACGTATTACGTCGACTGTGTAGCTTTCCGCGCATCTAACAAAAAGCAATTACAAGACTTCGGAGCATAATTTCGTCTTGTTGTCAAGTGCTGAACAAACGGTTATATGGCGTTCTTACGATTCGTAATTTCTAAACCAGCCATTTAAGATCAACTAAATGATGTAATGATTTATAGTCAAGCCCGAGGGCTTTAGAAAACATCTTCGTCCAGTGAGAATTGCTTCTTCATCTCTCCTGTTCCTAAATAAAAACTTTATTTGGAAAACTGGCTTTGTTTTTATGGAGAAATTACCCAATGGGTACATTCATTGCCCACACTTCTCGCCATGATTATCGATTTATCGACTGCAATTATTCACCATCTTTAACAAGATGCCAGTTTCTCGCGAATTTTTAATTCATACAGCTAAAACCTAACATATATATACATACATACATACATACATACATATATACATATACAGGGTCATTATAAAAAAAACTATCCCGATATATGAGCCCCTAACTGTCATACCGTTCACAGAAACTGAATGAAATTCTGGCCTAAAGTATTTTGAGGTATGCGCTCAAGAATCACATGAAAAACAACAGTTAAATTCTAACAGTTACGGTTACAGTGACAAAATTTCAAAAATTTCCAATGGCAACACCTACTTTTTTTTATTGGAACGTGATCTTCAACAGTGAAAAACCATAAAAAGCGTTGGAACGGTACTTGTAGCACGAAAATCGCCGGCGCTAAACAGACTAAGAAGAAAAGTGAAAACAACCAATAAAGGACAAAGAAGCAACAGAAAGTAAAACATTTTATTGTTCAGTGCTATCCACCATCTGCCTCATGTGAAGTGTCGTCGTGTGTGAAATGAAAAATGTATGAAACACAATAAAATGTTTTGTTTTCTGTTGCTTCTCTGTCCTTATTGGTTGTTTTCACTATTCTTCTTAGTCTGTCTAGCGCCGGCGATTTTCGTACTACAGGTACCGTTCCAACGCTTTTTATGGTTTTTCACTATGAAGATCACATTCCAATAATAATTAAAAAAAAAATAGGTTTTGCCATTTGAAGTTTTCGAAATTTTGTCACTGTAACCGTAACTGTTAGAATTTAACTTTTGTCTTTCATATGATTCTTGAGCGCATACCTCAAAATACTTTAAACCAAAATTTCATTCAGTTTCTGTGAACGGTATGATAGTTAGGGGCTCATATATCGGGATAGTTTTTTTATAATCACCCTGTATATATAAGTATATATATATTAGTCGGCATTTTGTTTTTCATAGTACTCGGAAATTTTCCTCCTTGGAGTCGGAAATTTATGAGTTTACACCCCCTTACGCGACTAGGATGGTTTACGCCCCTGCACCAGTGACGTCAGAGATCACGTGACTAGGTCATAAAAGAACCAATTACTAATTGCAATTAACAATTTACCTCTAATTGATTTGTATAATATATATAGATAAATTAATACAAGATTTATCTATGTATTATTTCGTAATACATAGCATATGTACTATGAATGTCCTTCTGAATTTCAGTCATCACGTGAGCAAGAAACATTTTCCTCATTATTCGGTTTTCAACCAGATATGACACTTGTTTCATATGTGCCAAAAAAAAACCAAATCAGTAATCCTCCTTTCAACTATGCATCACAAGGCCAAAGTTTCAGATGAGAAAGAAAAGAAACCAGATATAATTTTATATTATAATGAAACTAAAGGTGGAGTAGATACTACTGATAAATTAGCTGCTGCGTATACATGCAAAAGGGGCACTAGACGATGACCTGTGTGTTTATTCTACAATTTAATTGTCCTAGCTGCAATAAATGCATATGTTGTTTTTATGCATGTAAATTCTTCTTACAATCAAAACAAACTATACAAAAGGCGCCTTTTTCTAAAGGAACTTGGCAAACAGCTGACCGAACCTCACAGAAATATTAGGATGAAACAAAATATCCGAAAACCATAAAGAACAAATTGGCTAAGGCAGCAGGTGAAACATACTTTCTTTTTGAAAGTATTAGTTCAAATAAACGTGGAAGGTGCAAAGAATGTGGTCCAATGAGAGATCGAAAAACGCAGACGAGATGTACTTCATGCTTATCTTTTCTTTGCCAGGAGCATCTAAAGGTGTACTATAAATCTTGTTTATCATAAAAAATGTATCAAGAACAATGGAAATAAAACAAATTTGCAATATATTTTTTAATTATTATTTTCCGAGTAATTGTTTATACAAACAAGGCATTGGAAGGAAGAGGGGGAGGGGGGCGGAGTAAAAAGTTGGGGGGGGGTTGAGAATTATAAAATTTGTTGTCTCTAATAGCGAATACAAAAATAATATATGAAATAAAGCTAGATAAAAATACTTGTTTTGAGCTAGAATAAATAATACTAAACTGGGTCTACTCGACTCATTCAGGTAAAACGTAACTTTTATTCAACAGGGTAGGAAAGTTAATTAAAAACTGATCAAAGATCACAAACAAATAAGCACTCTTCCGGAATCCGCACGTGCATGCTCAGAAGTCCTTTTTCCACAACTTCCGTGAAGAGAAGAAACAAAGCGATAGTCAGTCCGTTCCTGTTTTCTAAATTCGGACGGAAATACGAAAAACAGTCTACATATTCTCGTAGAACGTACTTTTACGTCTCGAACGATCCGGTCAGTTAAAAAAAATTACATTTAACCCTTTCAAAAAAATAATCAAGAAGCGTCGAATTCGTGTTTTTTTGTTGTTGTTGTTTTCTCCCATTTTTCGAGCCTCGCATCTGACGAAATACAAAAGATACGAAAAAACAGAGTACACCAAATTAAAGATTTTGACTTTGCCCTTTTCAAAGCCACCTTTTGTTTTAAAAAATACGAAAGTTAACCCTTCAAAAAGCATATTTTCTGTACGCTGTTTCGGGATTTCGCCGATTTTTGAAAATTCGCATCGGTGGTTCCGAGCATGTTACGAAAAACTATAAATACCAGACAATATCTAAATTTGTTCCCTTTTCGACATCTGTAATACGCCAGCGAAGTGTGACGTCATTGTAATGGCTGCTGGAGACAAGAAATTTCGGTTTCCCATTGAACGTTAATGTAAGCAAAAAATAAAGTCGTGTTAACAGTATTAATAAATTTTTTTAAGAAATTTCTGTTACAGTTTTGCTAAATCTTAGGTAAGGCATTCATATGCATTCAACAAACTTCTGATTAAGTGCGTCATTTTTTTTTAATTCATCAAAAAAAAAAAAAAGACAAACCTTCATGGAGAGCATCAATGGCGGAAGTTTTGAATATTTGAATGTAATTTTAAAATGTTTTTAAGGTTTTAATTTCTTTTAGTTGATATTTCTATTACTCAGGCGTATTCTATGTTAAGTTTCACCTGAGTTGAAATGTGTTTCTGCTGTTTGTTTTGTTTTGTTTTGTTTTCCTTTCTTTCTTTTTTTTTTGTTTTTTTTTTTAAATTTTCAAACAGCTAGAGCACTAATGATAATTTTATCAAATGATTTTTCATAGTTACTGGATTATATTTTTTTGCGCGGCCATCGCATAATTACATGCAGGAAGACTGACTATATTTATAAAATTTTATTAAATACTAGGAAAGTAAACAACTGAATATAGACATTTTCGGTAATAAAGTAAAATAATTAAGAAAAAAACAACACAAATAACATGAAAACGACTGAAAAATACATTTAAACTGCAGGAATATCAAGCAAAATATATTAAAATATCATCCTTGCTTTACAATTCAGCAGAGAAATTTATGTAAATAATACACCAAATGAAGCAAAAAAAAACCCAGCAGAAACACAATTTAACTAGGATGAAACTTAACATAGAGTACGCCTGAGTAATAGAAATATCAACTAAAAGAAATTAAAACCTTAAAAACATTTTTTTATTACATTCAAATATTCAAAACATCGGCCATTGATGCTCTGCATCATAGAATAAACAATAAGAAAGAAGGAAGATATGGGCTTTTTTCGCCCTTTTCCCTCTCTCCCCTTTTGCCACGGAATTTTTTTATTTACGGCATTTTCCGAAACTATTTCAAAGGCGGGAGCAAGCAGGGCAATAGTACGGCATAGTTATCGCTGTCTTGGCGTCTTTTTTCCTCGATATTTTTTTATTTATTTAAGCGTTTGACATTAGATTTGTTTTGATTTTTGCTACGTCTGTTATGCGAAGGATATGTTACCTCGGGCACTTGATGTCAAGCACACAAGTCAGATGTATATTCTCAATAAACAAACAAACAAAACAAACAAACAAGATATGTTACCTAAGGAGTGCAAACATAATGCAATCTATTTAAAGCTTTGTTTTTAAAGTTACGTATATTTTCTTTTCGTTATGGGGTGGAGGGGGGGGGATATGTTTTTCCTAAATACCAATAAAATAATACTTAAAAAACAATAATTGGTTGCTTTTAAAACTACTATTTAATTCGATATTTTCAATTTTCCGATATTTGATATCTTTATTTTTATGACAATAAAGAACTCCGGTCTAATTTCTTTAAATAACTTATAAAAAAAGAACTTTGTTCAAAAATAATTTTAAATTCGATATATTTTAAAACTTTATTACGTAATGCAGCTACTTTCAGTGCCGATTTATAGCAGGGCATTCGGGCCACTGTCCCAGGGCCCCGATTTTCCGGGGTCCGCAAATGCTACGGAAGATTTTTAAATTATTAGCCCAAATCTGAAGTTTTAAACTATTAAAACACAAAATTAATATGGAAAGTTTTTATTTTTATTTTTTCTCATGTAAAAATAACTTTTAAGGGCTACATCACTGACGAGAAAACGCCAGGTCGCTAATGTTAATCCTATGGGAGAAATTTTTATAAATATCTCATTTGCATTTCAATATTTAAAAATAAATTTTACCATTGGATATTTAAAATTGGTCAAAAGATTGAAAAATCGTCAGCGAGATAGAGCACTTAAGATTATGAGGATGTTATAAAAACTTTTACTGCTAAAAAATTGAGAAGAAACATCATTACATATCACAAAAGTATTAAAGCATCTGTGCCCAGGGCCCCCAAATTTGTAAATCAGTCACTGGCTACTTATAAAATAAACACATACATTTACCTCCCCCCTCCCCTTCGTAATATCAACTAGGAATTGATTGTATTCACCTGATTTTAAAATTTAAAACCAAGCCCTTATTTAAATTTAACTAAAATCCCCTTTCTTCTGATGAATTTGATGAAAAAAAAATCTTTATAAAGGACTGAATAATTGAACAGTAGGATATATATATATATATATATATATATATATATATATATTTTAGTTAAAAGGATTTAAAGTTATCGTATCATTTTATGAAATTAGGAAATACTAATAAAATATATCATATTTATTATTTCTGATGTCAACATCCCTTTTTCTATGCAAATAAAAAACGCAAAACGATAAATGAGATACCATATGAAAAAAAATTTAACATGTTTCTGACATATTATACTCACATTTCGTTAAAACATCATTTATTTGCTTACATTTTAAAACCTCATCATAACAATTTTATTTTTATGAAATAACTATCCATAGAAACATTTTCTTACGAAAATCTTTATTTAATGAATAATTTGTTAAATTAAAGAATAATTTTAATTCTATTATAAATTATTACTTAAACATTTGATCGATAGTTTGATCGATTGAACATTTGATCACGGGCACAAGTCAAGACACGATATGAGAATGACAACGACAACACAAAAGCGGAAATACCGGCTACCCATCATGTGAGGCGACGGTTAGTAAGAACGTCTATGCCAAGATAAAAGCCAACTTTTCGCCAATATCGGGAGGGTTGCAAGCCATTCTGTTTGAACACCTTCCCATAATCCCCGTAACAACAGACAGACGAAAACACCCTACATTCTCCTTCTATTTTAAGTTCCTAGTTCTATGCTCTGCATGAAGGCTTTTTGATGAATTAAAAAAAAATGACGCACTTAATCAGAAGTTTGTTGAATTCATAAGAATGCCTTACCTCAGATTTAGCAAAACTGTAACAGAAATATCTTAAAAATGTTATTAATACTGTTAACACGATTTTATTTTTTGCTAACATTAACGCTCAACGGTAAACCTAAACTTCTTGTCTCCAGCAGCCATTACAGTGACGTCATCACTTCGCTGGCGTATTGTTTTCGAAAACGGAGTGTCTATTCTTACGGCAGCCGTAAGTTTAATATCCTTACGGCAGTTTTGTGCGCGTGCGCAGTAATAGACTGCAGTAGTGACTGACGAAGATTCTTTTGTGGATTGAATCCCGAAATAAGAACGACTCATATCCTCATTTCGCTGGCAGTGGCAGCTCACTCATGTGTTCAGTTCAGCCATATTGATTTTTTGTTGGAGTTTACTGTGTATTATCTTTCTGACCTTTCTTAAAATAGCTAAAATCCACATGGGAGATTATTCCTTGATTTTATAGATTTTGAAAGAAAACTTCAGCTCTATAAATCGACTAATTATGTTGATTTTTACATTTCGGATTCACGCACGTTGGAATCTGCTCGTAAGCGATGCTGGAAACGGGTAAAAAAAGTTCCGGAGGCAGTTAAATATTATTAATTATGTAAAATTTAAATGCGTCCGTGGTGGCGTTCACAAAATGGGTAAAAGTGATAAAAGAATGCTTGATTTATCGTAGTTACTATATTTTATAATTTGTGAATATATGCATAATCTACTGCTATATATATATATATATATATATATTATATTGCTGTATACGTTTTATTCCTATATATCACCCCCTCCCTTTTCCTAATAATGTTTAAAGTTCGGTAATACTGCACTTGCTTTTCTATATTTTAATTGACATAGTTTATTATTTCGTATCTTCTTACTACTGTCCAATGAAGAAGGCATAACCTTCGTGAGCCCGTTGAAATTACTGTTGCTTGTAAAAAAAAATAATAGTAATAATAATGATAAGCTATATCAATTAAAATAAGAATAAGATAAATTTACTATTAGCTATCCTTAAATATTATTTGGTAAGGTGGGGATAGTGTATAGAAATGTGGATAACAATATCTCTGCATATGTCCACAAATTATTTATAAAATAAAATGTACTTGCAATAACCCATGCTTTCCCTTATTTCTCAATTTGGGAATTCCACCGAGAATGCACTTAAATTTCACACACTGCTTCCAGAATTTTTCTTTTAGTTTAGGATATTGCTAACAAGTTGATTCCAATGTGTTGAATCAGAAATGTGAAAATTAACCAATTTAGACTTTTTATAGAGCTTTTTTTTTCTCAAAATAATATGTAGGAAAAAATTTTCCCTTGTGGATCTTATCATGAAAGAGGTTTCAGGAAGCTGTATAAGTCATTGCCCATTTCGCTAATATTATAGACTTTCACCTGGTGACAAATTTCATAAATGTTGACTTGGTCTTGCAAAAAAAAAAAGGCCTAGGCTACAGACCACAGCATATCTATTACAAAATACAGTGGTGGACATAATTATAAGACACCTACCTAATTTGACATACAGTGAAAGAAAAGATTCAGAGATTAAAAACGCTTTATCAAATACGACAAAAACATAAATTTATTCTGTTATCACACGTAATTGTTTTACAGAAATGATATTTTTATACAGCTTAATAAACAAAACTTAAAAATACCATGGACAAAATTATAAGACACCCTAACATTTTAATTAAAACACCTGCTTTTTTTCGAAATATGCAAATTTTCTGCACGCTGTTATGACGTCAGCAGTTAACTAAAGCAGACGATAACCGACTTCACGCATTTACAAACATGCCACGAGGTACAGAATAAAAAGAAAGTGAAATTCGCGAAATTTGGAGATTAAATGGAACTGGTGCTTCAGTTAATAATATTTCAAAAGTTATTAAACGCTCTAGATGTGCAATTTCAAATGTTTTGAAGGAGGAAGTAATGGATCGGTGATTAAAAGATCTGGACGTGTCCCTTGCTTGTCCTCGAGAGACAGACGCCATGTGCTTTCGCTCGCTACACAGAATAAGATGACCACTACAGGCGTTAAAAGTGTTTTGAAACTGAATTGTTCAAACAGAACCATTCTCAGGGTGTTGCATAATGCTTCCTATGTGAAATTTTAAAAATTGAAGAAAAAACCACCGCTTCTAAGGCGGCACAAAATGGACCTTTAAAACTTCAGTAAACAAACTATGGCCTGGACCTCTAAATGGTACTCTGTGTTATTTTCTGATGAAAAAAGTTTAACCTGGATGATCCTAACGAGTTTCACTATTATTGGTATGATTTACGGAAGTCTCCTGATGTACAAATGAGCCGCCAAATGGGTGGAGGCTCAGTAATGGTTTGGGCTGGTTTTTAGGCTCAAGGGAAAACTGATATCGTTTTTGTGCATTCAAGAATGAATTCCGAAAAGTATAAGAATCTTCTTAAAGATCAACTAGCCATATACGGTGAACTTCTTTGTGGCGAAAACTACACTTTCCAGTACGATAACGCGTCGATTAGTACATCGCGCGTAACAAAAAAGTGCTTTTAAAGCAAAGTATCAACGTTCTTCCTTGACCTTCTCGCTCGCCAGATTTAGATCCCATCGAAAACTTGCGGGAGATCTCAGCTCGTGAGGTTTACCGAAATGGGAGGCAGTTTACATGTTTCGAAGACCTAAAGAATGCTATAAAATGTGCTGGGGCATTTTGTACCTCGTGGCATGTTTGTAAATGCGTGAAGTTGGTTATCGTCTGCTTTAGTTAACTGCTGACGTCATAACAGCGTGCAGAAAATTTGCATATTTCGAAAAAAAAGCAGGTGTTTTAATTAAAATGTTAAGGTGTCTTATAATTTTGTCCATGGTATTTTTAATTTTTTTTATTAAACTCTATAAAAATATCATTTCTGTAAAACAATTACGTGTGATAACTGAATAAATTTATGTTTTTGTCGTATTTGATAAAGCATTTTTAAGCTCTGAATCTTTTCTTTCACTGTATGTCAAATTAGGTAGGTGTCTTATAATTATGTCGACCACTGTATTATCCCATAGATTGTCAAGCCGATGCCCATGATTAAAAATTTTATCTGAATTAGGGATCAGTGTTGTCGATTTAGAATTAAAATTCACTACTATTTTCAAATAGTAATATTAGCTTTATTTAATGACACATTTCATGATTAAATCAAGTGAAGATTACTATTCAGAAATAGAATTTTTTTAGTTTATCCTGTTAAATTGACAACACTTTTAGGGACACATTATTTAAAAAATGAAAAAAAAATATATATATTTAAACATGAATTTATTCAAAAATATACTTTAGTGAATTACGAATTAATTTTATAAATGTATGGGTGTAATTTATGGGTCACTTTCTATTACTATGATTTTGTTTTACTGACCATTGTTAATGATTTCATTGTAAATTTTTATGATTCGTGTCATTAACAATAACGATGAGCACAGTTTGTGTGTGCTTCTATAAGCTTCATATAAAACAAAACATAAATACCATTTTTCTATTTTATTATTTTGTAACAATTTATTACTTTATATTATCTATACAACAACAACATTTCAGTATGCAGACAGTGGCAGTTCGTCAGAAAATTCACAATCACTTTACTATCAGTAATTTCATAAATAAAATTTCTCCTTGTTTAATCATAGAAAATCCCACAATTAAAACAGATCAAATTTTATACACTAAAATTCTGGTAGATAAGTTATTGTGAACACCCTGAAGTGCCACTACTACACGCATGGTCGTACTCTGTCGCTGTCAAATGTGCAGACCTTGTATTTTTTGGAGGGTGCAACTTTTATAACGAAATTCATTATTTTACCACCTTGCTAGTAGAAACCAATAATATCCATTACCATTATTCCAGTTTTTCTTTAAGGGAATGCTTTCAACTTCAGGAAATTGAAAATGTCCTTAGAAAAAAAAACTGCAACCAAAATCGAAACAGAATAAAGAGCCATCAACATCATGTATCCTATGAAAAAAAATAATTATTTAAAATGTAAATAAGAAATTTGTAAAGAACGTTGCCATTGGCTTAACATTCTTCTGAGTGGCTAGCATATAATTCAAAGTTCGCAGAATTTTAGTACTAAATAAGAATTATGATTAATTGATGAAATATATTAATGGCCATTGGACCCGTGCGAGGAGTTCCCACTACAGTCTAATAATTTTTACCAATATCTAATATTTTTTAAGTGCAGAATTAAACTGCTAAAGAAAAAATAAGGAACAGATGTGTTGTTGGTCTGCAGATAAACTTGGCAATTTTTTTTTTCGCGCCAAAATGTCGTTTTGAAAATTATTGCCAAACTGAAATCCGGAAGAACCTTTGCTTTCCAATATGGCGGTCACTTTCAAAACTTACTGAAATCCTTTTTTTTTTTTTTTTTTTTTTTTTTTTTGACAAAGAGCACTTAAAAAGTTAATGCTAAAAGTTTTAGTTTTGAAAGTGATGGCTTATTGAAAAAAGTAATTTCCTCGGCATTTCAGAATTACGATTAATTTCAAAAAAGGCATTTTTAAGCGCATTATCATAAGGAAAACAATAGAAAATGAACGAAAATAGTACTTACCTCGTGCAGAGAAATCCTTCAAATAAATTGTGTACAAGCCAAGGGAAAAGAAAAAAAGAGTACATTTTCGATTGTAAACAAAAAACAAAGATAAACATTTCTATTGATACGATGTGGAAAAAGCAAATATTAAAAAAAAATGTTCGTTCTTTTGCATTATATTTATTATGAATATCACAAACATTCGATAGAAAAAAAAATCCGAAAGTGCTTTGACCACGCCTCGAAACACAAAATACCGACATTAAAATAAATATATTTCGTATCATTTCGAGAGACTGCACAAATGGATCCGATCCACGTCAAAATAAAAAAATAATTAACTCTGTAAACATAATCTGAAACGGAATCCACGTCAAAATTACCAAAAATGAAGCAGGTAATCTTATCTACATTGGAATAGCTTGTTTTAACGGTCAGCGACCAAACAGGTGCAAATACAAAATTAAAGATACTTCTGCCGTGCTGTACCATCACGTGGGAAAACTTACCATTAGAATATTTGAATGAATGTTCTGTAAAAGTGCGCACACGTTAATAAACGGATACTGCGCAAGTTCGTTATAAAATGACATCAGGAGCGCAAAAAATGATTACCTCTCTCCTCCCTTGCCACAAAGACAGAAGAGTGGCTATGGTTGTCAGTAAAGAGGGATTTGGTATGGTTTAGAACAGAATGTAAGTTTATCTCCAAAGTTGGCGAGATTTTTTCGCGCGTATATTTTGCAGACCGCTGCAGCATCTATACCAAAAATAATGATAAAAATATCTGCAAACAACATTAGTCATCGTTCCAGAATTTATTCCATCAAAGTTACAGTAAAAACTGATTGAAGAAAGCAAAAGGCACACGCGAAAAAAAATTAACAATCGTATTTTAACTGCATTAGAAAATTACATCATCTGCTTCTTGAAAAACATGAAATAAAGAAAAATAAATTTAATGCAGTTAAAATACAATTTAATATAATATAACAAAGCATACCTTTTGTTCTACATGTGAAATACACTGCTTCGCTCGATCGATGGTGTCTTTCTCTTTGAAACATTTCAATTTTGCTATTTAACCATAAATATAAAATAAACAAGTGCAGAGAAACCATACTTTATCATTTTTGGTACTTTTCGGTTAGCCGGGTGCCAGTGATATATAAATATTTATGTATATGCATATATACGTATATTCATACATATATGTATGTACATATATGTGTATCTATATATATGTGTATGTATATATATGTGTATATATATATACATGTATACATATATCACTGGTGCCCGGCTAACCGAAAAGTACCATATTTTTTTATAATCGTTGTTGAGCACCATTTAATGCGGTATTTTATTTTTGTGACAACACTAAGTTGAGGAAGACCTTTCATTCCATTTATGAAAACAATGTCTATTTAATTTTTAATTAACAGCAATTTGTAATAAAAAAAAATGTTTTAACGAACTGTGAGTGTACTATGTCGGAAGCCGTTTCAAAAACCTTTCGAATGATACCCCATTCATTGTTTCGTAAAATCATAGAAAAGATGATGTTGACAACAGAAATAATATATATGATTAATTAAACTTATTTTAAACTTTTTTTTTGCAGAGGTAGGATAAAAAAAATCTTAATGCTGCTAGTAGTATTAAGAAACATGTAAATATTACTGATTTGATTTTAAAGCAAAATATCTTTGAAACAGGTTTTTATAAAGTAAAGTCTGTCTAAAGCTCTACGTAAGACAGATTTCCATCTTATACTCTGCCTAAGGCAGATTCTGTATACTGTATTTTAAAAAACTCTTAGCAACAAGGTATAATCGAAGGGGTGCAAAAATTTTTTAAAAGGTGCCGCGTTGAACAGACCTGTTCTAACATATATACAAAATATCTGACCGCCACACAGTGGAGTATTTGATATAAAATCCTGTCCAAACAGGCAGAAATTAAAATTTGCTCAACAATTGTAAAAAGCATATTTTATAATAGTTGACTAACTGGTGCATCGATCTATGTGTATGCCAGTCATTTCTGGCGACTCCTAGCTTCACTTGAAGTGAGAGTTTTTTTATTATGTTTCAGCTTTGTTATTGTGTTTAAATTTGTGCTTTGACACGTGCATTTAAATAATTTTACTTTTCATGTATAAAGAAAAATCATTT